>OY282495.1:18040067-19466706 GCA_958295605.1 Ajuga chamaepitys
TCCTGTTCATAAAGAAAACCCAGGCTGTGGAGGTGTTCGACGAAGAGTTCTTATGTGCATGTATGATTTCATCTAATTCTCACATTTAACTCCTAAGAATGAATTGGACGCATCTACACTAAAGATTTATTTGCTTATGCTTAATAATACTTTTATCCATACTTATGTTCTATGTCATATCTACGCCCAAATCATACATGAAGTTTTTTCCCCTACCTTAATGTTCTTGCAGATGTGATAGGGAAAATAGTTTCATTCAATCAACCGTATCTCAATTCGACTGGGAAGAGAATTAATGCTAGATTTCCCTCTGGAGGACATTTAGTAAGAACTTTAATTTATTTTCATATGTGGGCAACAGCTAGTCATTTTTCAAACATTTACCCAATAAAAAAATTAAACAAAAGGAAAATTGCAAAACCGTAAGTATTTCTATGCTTATACCAAATAATGTGTTCTATGTTTTCCTACATTTGTATCCATGGCGTATTAGTTTATGTTACAATGTCGTGGTATTGGGATGTATAGAGTAGACGCAATGGACGACCCTTTTTTTAATGTTTACCATACATATGTTACAGATATGCATTTAGAATATAATAAGATGAAGAAACTGCTATGATATTTCAAGTGTTTTTATACAAATAAAACCAACAAAAAATTTAAAAAACGAACAGGTACAATGTTTATCGTAAGATACTTTTTCACATAAACAAGTTAAAAGCATAATATAATTTACAGATGTAACAGATTAACAATGAAATTAACAACAATAGAAGGAGATTAACAGATCATTAGGTAAATAAACGTTTGCACAATTTTTGTCACATATAAGTACCACAAATCCAGTTAAACAAACAGATCCGAAAGATTAGTTGTTGATCTATAAATTTCGGTCACATGCAGATAATAATATTGGAAAATTTTGAAAGATCCAACAATATTTTCCAATATTTCAGCCTTTCCTTCAAGAAAAAACATAAGAGAAATTGTATATCCATATATAAAACGTCGGTTTTTTTAAGGAAAAAAAAAAAAGAAAGAACTAATCACTTAACTTCAGTGACCCTCGCAGAAAATGGAAGTGTCATTGGTTTGTACGTACAATCAAACCTTCAACACCTATGTTCTTCATATATAACATAGATGATGCAAAGAAATAACATTAAGATTGAAGGATTAGCAACATAAAGTTAAAAAGTGAGCTGCAAGACGAAGTTGGATAGCTCAAGTGGCGAGAACATTCACTACCTAAGCATTTGGTCCTGAGTTCGAGTCACCTTGGGGGGAGGAGAGAATTTTTTCTTTGTTTATAGATTAGGATTTTTTTTTTTTTTTTTTTTTTTAAAGGTGAGCTGCAAAATTTAATCAAAAAAACTTTCATCTATTAATATATATACAAATCCGATTTTTTATTTTATATTTTAATATGGGGGCTGCATGATATAGATTGGGCCGTACATTTATTTGGAATTTAGACAGACGATACACAAATTTTAATTCGGGGCTCAATAATTTATTTATGCATATTGGTTACAATTTATTTAATATAATGATCGAATTTATTTTCTTTATATGTCTTATGTACTTTGTTGTTATGTAATGACCCAATTTATTATTGCTTTCCTATACTTTATTACATTATATTAATAAAATGGTATATGGTTATGTGTATAGGGTGTGTTTGCTTAAAGTTGGGGAATGATGAGCCAGACTTTGTTGAGGGAGTTAATGAATGTGTTTTATTGAGTTTTGGTCCCCTCAATCCACCGAGAGAAACCATATTAATACTTTATTTGAGTAATTAAAAATGTATAGCATTTGCAAATTCCAACGCCGATAGTTTTTAATAACAATTTCTTATACTATGACGATTAATAAGAGTCAAGGACAATCAAATCTCGCATGATGGTTTATTTATTAAAAAAAAAGAACAATTTTTTGCCACAATCAGTTATATGCTGCATTCTCCAAAGTTAAAAATCGAAAAGACTTGAAGATTCTCATATGCAATGAGGAGAAGAAACATATTAATACTATTGTGCACATTGTGTAAAGAGAGATTTTAGTAATCTTACTATATAATAAAAGGGAACCCTCTATAAAAGGAAATCAAAACATTTTCCCGCCCAATTTACTTTCTAAAATAGATAGTTTAATTATTATTAATATAATAAGATATAAAATATATGTGCTAATATAATAATTTCAAGCAAAAAAATTAGTTCCAAATTAAGATTTTTTATTGAGAACTTTCTATATGTATATATTTATGCATATTAGGAAAAATCTATGAGTAATTTATTATATATAAACTATTCTAAAAAAATTAAAACACAAATAATTCTTCGTTCATATTTTTTCTGTATAATATCAAATTAATTGTTTTCTACTTTAATTAGACACTTATATCGCATATCTTAAAATAAGTTATATAAAAAATTATAATTGTATACCTATAGGTTGATTTATTTTAATTGAGTCTGAGCCGCCGATAAAAATTAATTATACAAAAATATTTATTTTTATTGATATTTATACATATATTTTGAAAAAAATATTCAATTTAATTTATTTTTTAAAATCTTAATTTATTATATAAAAATATTTATATAAATAAATTTTTATTATAATACTTTAGAAATAGTAAAAACCAACTATTTTCAGTTTCCAAAATTAGAGATAAGTTTGCATGAAGAACAAAACAACTAAAACTCTGGTGTGAGGGATGCAAAAATTTAGAGGTTTATTTCGTCCTTTTATACATCTGTCTCTCTTTTAAAATTTTTAAAAGTATATTCTCCAACATACGAAATGCACAAATATGTTTTTATTGTTAATTGGTATTCTACTTACAATATATAAAAAATCAACCATTTATTCTCAATATTTATTATAATACTCATATTGGATATAAGTAAACAACCTTTTGTTGGTTCGTTATTGAGCTTAAAATAAAATACGTATTGTGGATTGAATTGTTTATATTAAATTTAAATTGAAAAAAAGATAAATTAAATATTTTTTTTTTCTACTGAAACAAGTATATTTCAAATCGTGCATCGCACGATGGGGAATTTCTAGTTTGTAGATAGTAACCGACTATTTCTGTTTATGTATTAAACGTTTTATTCATTCTCATTCCCATGTAAATGTACATAGTTTAGTTATGTTTATTTGTATTAATATTATTATATTAACCTTTATAACTATTAAAAAACAACTCATCCGTGCATCGCACGGGTGGACAACTAGTAATCGATTAAGGAAATGTCAATTCGAAACCACAATTTTTTTTAACACAATTTAAATTTATTAAAAAAAAATTATTTTAAATGAAGTAAAGATCCAATTATTAGAAAAACTTAAATTATTTAATAAAAAATTGTAAGTAAAATTAGTGAACCCAGTTTCACCTATCAATCACCATTAAACAACTCATTTTTCTTCTGTTGTTATTTTGCAATATATTTCTGTTGGGAAAGAAATACATATCAATTTCTTATAAGAACAAAGTAAGCTCCAACATCATTCATCCATCAAAATCTGCACAATCCTAATAGTTGAATTACCTAAATAAACATGAAAAATTGCATTATTTTTATAAATAATTTTGAAACTCTTCAGAAAGATAAATGGATCAATCAAAGATTATAAACCCTAGCTATTACCAGAGGAGTATTTACTTGAACAATAAAATTGTTAGTTGAGATTCGACCAAAAAGGAGAGAACAAAAAATAACAATTTAATCTTTGAGAAATTACAGTGAAATTGCAGAGAATGTTTATGTTTACACTATTCACGGGTCAGTTTAAACTTTGTTTACTTTTCGGAATACTTTTAATTTATAAATATATTTATGTTTCTAAAAAAGGGGAAAACATTTAAAATTGAAACAATTATTAACGAAAATCATGAAATTTGATTTCTTTTTAAATTTAAATTATTTAAAATTATTTTGATCCTATAATTGTGAGATATTATAATGATTCTCCGCATGACACATGTTCATTTTGTTGTCTTTTAATATATAAAAAATAGAGGATCATGTGAATTTTGATAAATTCATTATGATCATATTTGAGTTGTTCAATAAATAGATTTATTGTACATTTGAAACCATATATTTTCAGTTGATTGTGATAGTAAAAATAAGTTAAGTAGCAAATTTGCAATATTTATAATTAATTATGTATGAATTATACAATAATTGTGGTATAAAAATCTATAAAAGAATTCAGATTATCAAGTCTCGAGAATCGTCTAAAAAATAAAGTAAACTAATAGGAGGAGTTATAGAAACAACCAAAGTTACTCTCGTTATCAAAATAATACAAATTTCAAATAATTTTATACCAATTGATTTTTTGCCATAAAAATATTTGAGGTGAATCAACCCAAACATTAACGAAAAACTATAATGAAGCAAAATAAAGAGAGATAGTCACCGTACAATGAAATTTTGTACTGTAAAATTAATTACTCACGCGAAAATAATCCAATAAAAGATATTAAAATTCTGATTGAGAGAGATTACTCACGCAAAAAATACAATTGAAAAAGTAGAAAATCTAATTAATTTCGGTCACTCACAAGTCATAAGTCACAATACAAAGTTTAAAAAAGAATATTGACCGAAAATAAAAATTGAAATGGATAAATACTCATCCGAGAATAGACCTATAGAACTTGTTCCTTTAGAGGTATGTAATGCATTTTAAATAGTGGATATTCACGACACTATATCATATCAGCGGTAAATTCGGTAAATTTCTTAAATCACATAGACAGTTTTTTCAATTTGTTTTTGATAATTAAGAATCACTGATTTAAATTAAAAAAAAAAAAAATCATTAAGGGAATCAAATATCTAGCAGATATGAACAATTTATATAGAAGGTCTCTATATATTGCGTCCACAACATAATAGCTTTTGAATACAACTGTATATTTTAAATAATAATGTAAATAAATTATAAATAAAGGAAAGAAATATAGTGATAAATATAGAATGTTTGCATATCCTAACCCTTTTCGAGAATCCCTTAAATATTTACGATTTTTATAATTATATATATATATATATACACACACCTAAATTATAATTATCGTAAATAAATAAATCACTGATATAAGTTTTATAATTTAGGTATATATATGTATATATATATATATGTATAATTATACATATATGTCACTCATGCAATGATGAAAATAGTTTTTTAGTCACACATGCAGTGTTATCAATCTTTAATCATCCACTTTCTAATAAATTATTTTATCTTATGAAAATCTGAGATATTAGAAATAAAAGTTGAATTAATAAATTATTAAAAAATCATAAATAAAATGCGTATCAAATCTAGGATAAACTATGTAAATCATGGCAAATTTTGAATTTAAAAACTTGAATATTTAGATAATAAAAAATAGAATTTTTGAAGATTTAAATATTAAAAATTAATTTTTATTATCAAAATTCTAAAAAAATGACACTTGTCCCAAAATTCTAAGAGAATGATACTAGTCCAAATAATTTCTCTTTTAGTATATAAATGATGTTTTTTCTTTTTTCTTTTCTTCGGTTTCCGTTCTTTTTTCCCCTTTAGTTTTGTGATTATTTTAGATCAATTTAATTTAATGGTAAGGGCAATTGGAATTGGGTGGATTGTACTAAGAAAGTTGAATACATTTTTAAAATAAAAGAAGAGTGTAAGCTTTGTTGGTTGTAGTTTTAGTAATTAATTTTCTAAGAGAAATTGTTTATTTTATTTTCTAATTTTTTTAAGTTAAATTATTTATTTATTCATGTTGAGTCTAATGAGTTTTCGAAGAACAATGTTTTTACTTAGTTTAGAGGATCGAGTTTACTCGTATTACTCATTCGGTATTTGAAAGAAAGGTACAAAGGATAATAAATATAAAAATGTATTTTAATAAACGAGTAGAATTTATTATAGGAGTTATGGGTAGAATTTTAGTACGAATTATAGTCAATTATTTATTGAATGTACTGAATCATTGTATGTGTATATGTGATAAAATATTTTCTAAAATCCTTATTCTAAATTTTTGTGTAGTTTTTGGAACATATTCAGCCTGAATTGTCAAATATCTGATTTATTCTAAAATCACGTGCCATTTTTGGAAAAAATGTTTTACTCTCAAAAGCACCGATTTATTTATTAAACACGCTTTTTTCATTCTGTAGGTCAGCTTAATTTTACCAAAATTAAAGAGATTTTGTCCCGAATATTAAGTTCCAATATAATCAGTGAAATATTCAGCCCGAATTGTCAAATATCTGATTTATAGGGAAAAATGATCTAAACAATCAGCGAAAATATTCAATCCAAATAATTAATCGGCCATTTATATGGAATACTGTGCTAAATAAATTAGATATATGAAATATATATGCTAAAGATCAGTTAATGATATTCAAATCAAAATATGGAACGATGTTTGAGCTAAAGATCAGTGATAAGTATGTTTACCTTTATATAAAGACATACATAAACACCATTTATATATAAAAAAAATATGTTAATAATTAGCCATAATTGTGAATCTTCTACATTTTTATGTCAGTCAGCCAAAATATATTACCAAAGTAATCTGTCCAGGTTTTTCCAATAATGCTACCAAAATTTGGGGGATTTTTTACATTCAGTCAATATGCCTGCAAAAATTATAGTATTTTTTGCGGAGATATGTTTATTTTGTTGACTGAATTTTGATTCAATATAATCTTAGTATGAACCTCACTAACCAAACATATAATTTTTTCTTTAAAAATAATATATATTAATATTATTTATTTAACAAAAAATGTATTATTCAATTATTTAGTTTTAATTTTTTTAAAATAAATATATATTTTAAATTGTGCATCGTAAAATTGGAATAATTCAAGTTAAGAATAATAATAGGACAACATACATGTATGATTTGTATGCATAAATATAGATAACTTAAATAATTGATTTGATTACTAAGAGGGTGTTTGGCTGAGCTTATAAGCTCCTAAAAACATCTTATAAGCTGTTTAGGAGCTTATAAACTCTTGCAAAGTGTTTGGCAAAATAAGATGTTTAGGAGCTTATAAGATAAAAAAATAAGCTCTAAGAGCTTCTAAGATCTAAAAAAAATAAGTTGCTACACCCCAACTTATTTCCATCTTATTTTTTAAGATTTTAATTATTACACTCAAATTTCACACACAATTCACACACTTTCACACACTTTCACACACTACACACTCTACACACATTACACACACTGCACACACTACACACACTTCACACACTACACACACTACACACACTTCACACACTACACACATTTCACACACTATACATACTTCATACACTAGATACATTTCACACACTAATCAAAATGTGCGTTTAATATTAATTTTTAAATTAGACCCAAATTTATAGCTAAATCATTATATTCAATTGCAAGCTTATAAGCTCTTTTATCCAAATACTTTGTTAACTTATAAGCTCCTTAAAAATGACATCTTATAAGCTATTGAAACAACTTATAAGATGTTTAAAATAAGTTTAGCGAAACACCCTCTAAGAAGACACATGTACAAAACTATATGACACCTGATACTACACCAACCTATTCCTATGACTCCACCTAAATCCCGTATTACACATTTATGCCTATAAATAGAAAAGACTTGCATTTTCCTCCCTTTTTCTCTTTATTGCCGTAAACTCACACACTTCATAGAATAGACAATCACCCTTAGTTACTACAAATTTTCCTCCATTTCTCCATCATTTTCAAAGGGATGTTCACCAATATTACTCAAAATATTCAAGTCGTGGAAGGTGTTAAGCTAAGAAGAAAATTAAGGTAAATGATGTAATCTTTAACTTCTTGTTATATTCATATTTAGGGCTTAACTTATATCATTTTATTGATAAAGGGTAATTCTCTTTAGTTTTAGGTTTATAAATATTGCTTGTTGATATTATACATAACTTAGGGGTCTTATATGATTCACTACTAGAAAAAATCAAATTAAAGACGGAAAAATCCGTCTCTAATTACATGATATCGGTTTCTAAATTAAAGTAGTGACGGAGTAGAGACCAAATGGCTGGTCTCTATAATGTTGGTCTCTAAAATTTAGAGATCGATTTTATTCTGTCTCTAAATTTAGTGACGGAATTTCTCTCTCTATTATGAAGTTAGAGACCGAATTACCTACCGAATAGAGACGGATTATGTCCATCTCAAATTTTCGGTTGCTAATTCATTACTAATCGGATACTAATGATTTTTTGTCACTTTCCGTCACTATTCTATTTCTATTCTGTTTTTATTTTGTGACCAATATCATCCGTTACTAATTTCCGTCTCTAATATGAATTTTTTTTGTAGTGATTGATCGCCACTTACCTATTTTACTACGTGATACAAAATCGGTAGATGTATGTTAGCTAAAAGTGTTTTGTATCTTTAGATATTCTCATTATTGATTATTTATGAGATTTATATAGTTATAAGTAGAGATTATATTATCCAAATGTGTGAAGTTTATTCAAATACATCATTTGTAAACGTTCATGTTACGCATGCAACTTTGAAAAATTATATAAATTTATTTACTATGAGTTTCTCAAAAATGTTATACGATGTTGTACTATATGATGTTATGAGTCCATGATCAAAATTTGAGGAAATTTCGTTGATCCTATGATTTTTAACAAATTTTGCAAAACAAGCTGATTTTAGGCGTAAAGTAGTCCAATTTACTCCTAGAAAATAATTTTTTATAAATTTATTCTCTTCAAATTGTTAAAAATTATTTTACTATATTATATTATATGAATTTAGGAGTTTATAGTTAAATTTTGAGAGATTTTTGTAAAAATATATAATTTATAGTAAATTTTACAAGACAGGCTAGTCATAGACCTAACATTATCAATTTTTAACTCTAATAGAAGATTTTTATAAAAACATACACTTGGAATTTTTAATGAACTATTTTGGTATGTTAAATTAAAGTATATATTGTAAAGATATGTAAGTATTCATAATTTTTAAATAATTATATGAATTATGTGAATTTATCCGTGTATAAGTGTCTAATTACTTTTATATCACGATATTCCTTCTCTAGAAATTATTTTTTCCTAAATACTATGTGTTTGGTTGCTACGTACTACTACGGTAACAATATCTATATGTGATAAGATGTATAAGTATACATGTGCACTAGTTAAATATACATGCAACCTAAGATTATGATAGGTATAATAAGCTATGACAAAGAGAATAATAATAAAGAAAGGTATAAGATTAAAGGGTTTTAAGTTGATGAGTGCAGTACAAGTTGGACCGGACAACCTTGAAGCTTCAATCAAATTAAAGAACATCTACATTAGTCAAAGAAAGTCTACATGAAGGTGGGTTAACTTCCACTCTCTTATAAGTTTAAACATTCTCATGTTATGATTACTATGGTTAAGATGTATTTATGTGATTTACATGCACTATGTATATGGCATGGTATGCTACAAATATGTAGACAACTTTTGCTCTATTATGACGTGCATGTTCTGCTCTGTATCAAGACAATCCTCCTGTGGTGGGTTCGCTCACTTGTGATGGGTTTATCCCGCCCCAGCTTAGAAACGTGCACTGCCCTATTATGACGGGTATAATCCTCAGATATACACTGCCTATCATGACGGGTGTATCCCGTCCTCGGCTAGGAATAAATCTACAAGTTATAACGTTCCAATTGTGTTAGATTTATTCTGCCTTAGGCAAGATGTACATACCGTCCTATCATAACGTGTATGATCTACGAACATACAACGCCCTATATTGACGGGTGTTCTCTATTATGGGTTTGACAAAACTTACCATAAGCTAGATATAACATCTTCCTATGTTAGGTTTGTCTTGTCTTATGGTGGATATGCTTCGCCCTATTGTCGGGTTCGCTCGAGTATACGAGGCTCACATTGAGTTTACTTCGGGGATATCACATGTGCTTGATGTTATGGACACACTTCTATGTGTTATATGTCATGCTATATTGAGTTACATCATCGTCAGATTGTTTTGTAGGTCAAATGGCTTACACAAAGATTTGGAGTTTGATGTGAGAAAGACGATGATGGATATATGGGGCCATATCCGTTATGGATTTAGTCTATATTACTTAGTTTCAAGGTCTTATTATAATTTTATAAGATTACTTTACTTTTATTACCAAACCCGTCTGTGAGCGAAAATTATGCCCTTGTCGTAACTCTAGGTCTATTTATTTCAAATAAATTTTGGCTTGGTTATTTAAAATTGATCGTTTTCGTTGTGCTAAAGGTGTTTTTGGTCAGTTTGCGTCTTGATGTTATTTTACCTATGCATCTTCTTATCGTAATTTATGAGCTAAATCATAGGTTAGTTTATATCTATTTATTTCAAAAAAATATACCGCCATAAGTTTAAGGTATTTTGCCAACAGTTTTGCTAATTGTATTTTTGAAAATGCGGTGTCACAGTTGGTATAAGAGCAAGGTCTACTTATCTGTGGACTTGCACTTTTAAGTTAAGTTAGAATATTTTCTTATAAAGTATCAACTAGCTCACATCCAATATCACTCTTCCATGCCAGTCTCGGTAAAAGTTATGTTGTAAGCTCATGATTGTATGGTTAAAGGCATGTTGTAATGAAATGATGATGCCATATGTGATGTGTCCTATATGTTATGGACACAAGATCTATTCTATGTGTTGATAAAGATACGTGATACATCTTCTGTGCTATAGATGAGAGATTCACTCTACGTGCTATGAATAAGTGATACACTTTATGTGCTATGATTGACCAATATGATCAACATTTCATGATGCATGCATACTTAATTTTAGGGAAAATGATTCTCACCATAACCAAAAGATACACAATGAATTATAAGACTTTCCCATCTTAGAAAATACCTAGTTTGCCAACATGCTACATCATTGAGTCGTTGGTCGCGACAATGTCTCAAGGGAGTGTGCAAATGTCTGTTTGTAGAGCACAAGTTTTGACGGTTTAGATTAAAAGATTTGACTTTTGAGAGTTAGGTGAGTAAGTAAAAAGTGAAAGATAAATGAGACTTTTACAAACATACGATGAAGTTTGTATGATGATTGCATCCCTCGTTTTCTAATTATATCCCCTTGGAATGGCTAGAGATCAGTTTATTTAGAATTATGGATATCAGTTGATGTTAATTAAGTTGGATCAGGTGAAACATTCATGAGTAGACTAAGGAATCTACTTTCACCCCACGGATTATGATGGTCTGTACTTCGACAAGGATATGCCCTGTAGGAATCAAACAAGTCCAAATAAGTTTTAATGGTTGAAATGTCTAGGCTGATGTGTAGTATTAAGATGATAATTATATTGGAGTTAGGGTATATATAAAAAAGAAACGAAAAGGGCGACCTTGGAATGAAATGGGATTAGAATGCAATATGTGATACGGAAGTTAGAGTACCTTCAGTAGATTACCTAAGGATTTCAAAGTTAGCAAGAAATGTTAAGATGAACTAGAGTGAGCGAGAATTCGAAGTTGACTGACGTGTTATGGGACAAAAAGATTTTTTATACCATTTTAGAAATTGATTGGATGAGTGGGAAAGAGATTATAGTTTATATTGCTGAACAAAATATTGACCTTAAAGTCCTACGATCAGAATTCATGGAAGATAGGTGACACTAGGAACAATGGACCATTGGAGTAGCACAAAGAAGTGTGGTATAGTTGCAGAAATTTAAGGTTTGATTGGTCAACTTGAAGTTAGTTCGCCAAATAAGCTAAGCCTAATTGTTGACTTGAGGATCAATACGCTAAGAAAGTGACTCTAGGAACACTTGAACCATTGGAATTTCGACATACTCTACCTTGCCTTAGACGATATCACATTCGTCACATTCTAAAACTTAATACATCCACAGGCTACTGATTGCAACGGTGGACTCCAGTGATGCAGAACAAGTATACATGTTAGATAGGTTGTGCTTATTGCCTAAGTTTAAGTTGACTTCTAAGTTAATTCGATATTGTAGCCGGAGAAAAACTTAAGGTTTAATTGGATAACTTAAGGGTATACAATAACGAGACCTTTAGGATGCTTGATGAACAATAAGATATCATCAACCTAGGTAGGAGCTCACTCTACTTTATCTTATACGATATCACTACTATCTTATACAGACTTTATTGTGAACTGCATTCATTTGAGGCGTTAGTTTAATAATGCTTAAAATTGTATTTTCGGGTCAATTTTGTATGATTTGATGTGTTTTTTTCGTGTTTTTAGTCATATTTTGTAGGTTAAGGAATTCGGATATCAAAGGAAGCCATCTCCACATACCCGTCAATCCCGACACGTATTCTGAGACATAAACCGCCTCAAATCGGATCCAAGTCTATGTCAACTCAAAGTTCATCGAGTCATGCACAAACGTCATGAAGGGACCGGGATGAAAAATTGATACACGTTGTGTATGCATGCATTTAGGTCAATTAGATTCCTATTTTATATCATTTTCATGTATATTTAGCCGTGAATTGCTTGTGTTTGTTACTTTATGCCATTTGACGTGTATAAGCTTGTTTTTTAGATTATTCAGGTATTTTTGAGTAAAAAAGTATGTCTAGACGAAGTTTGGATAAAGGGACAAAAATGGAAGAAACCGATTTGGACCGGAGCTGAACCAGAGTAAACCGGTCGTGATCGCGACACACATTGTCACGACTGCGACAAAAGGTGGCCAGAACACAATCAACACTGATGGAGCATCGCGACTGAGATACTACCCATCGCGGCCGCGACAAAAATGCTTGTTTCAGAGGATTTTTGGATACAAGTGGTCGTGGCTGCGACGCGATCGACAAAAGGTCGATTAACATTTCCTAGTCCGAATCTAATAGAGATTTTGGTCCCTTTTCACCTAAGATCATCCCCAATTACAAAAAGGAAGTTTTCAAGTCCGAAAAAGAGATACGAGATCATATTCTGACACTTGCAAAACGCTTGGAGACTTAGAACGAAGATCAAGGAACACAAGTGACGAAGATCAAGATTGAAGAAATGGGTTTATTCTTCTTTTGTCTAAACTTTTATTTATTAACAATGTTTATCTATGAATATTGTGTGTTTTTATTAGACATGAGTAGCTAAACACTTAGTTTTCTAGGGTTAGAGAGTAGGTAATTTTGGTTATGTTTTTATTTATTGTTTAATTCTAGACTCCGTTTTTATCGTTATTTATGTGCTTTGTTCTTAAATCATGAATTAGTTGATTTGACCAATTTATTAGTTCAATTTGCTAAACAATTCATCGTCTGAGAGGAGAGGGAAGTTAATAGGCATAAAAAGCATATAACTTAGGTACCAATAGTCGTTCGAGAGGAGTGAGGAGCCCTTGGGAGTTACGTGTGCGATAGTTAGTGTGAGAGGGTAATTTTTCATACGTAATCTACACGTTAACATCGTCCCTCCTAATGTTCAATACTTACTCCCCCTAAGTATGAGCTCACCCTTCTGGTCCCCCAAATGGGATTCTTAGTACAGGTGATCCCTCAATCTATACTCAGAAGACTCTCCCGAACTTCTATGTGGTTCTCCTGAACAAACTAGACACAACTCTCCCAAATTATATCTATTGATCTACTGATATTCGCTCACAGTTCAAACATCAATAGAACAAATACAAGCTTTTAATGAATTACACAACTGTTTAACTCTTCAAAACTCGATCACATCTTCATCATCTTGCACCTCTATTTATACAGTGAGTCTTCCCGGCTTTTTTCTTCACTCCAATCAGTTCTACATCAATCGCCTTGATAGTTGATGTTTCTTTTAGAAAATTTGGCTCCAAGTCCTTGATTCTTGGAATGTGTTTGATTCTTGGGATTCTTCTTTCCTTTTTCCATTTGGTTAATCCTGCCATAGACAAACTACAAGCTAGAAAGTATTTTTCAGCATATGCCACATTAGAAAAAATAACGATTTTATAGTTATCACTACCACTACCATCTTCACTCATTGGTTTATAAATATAAGATGGAGATTGGTTTCGAATTTCAAATGATACGCGACACATGAGAAATATTTGATTTGTTCTTTTTCGGTATGTTCCAACTAATTGAGTCTATAATAGAATACAAATCTAAAGAGTAATAATAATAAAAGAAAATCCACAATTTTGTTACATGTTAATTTCCCCTTGTATGGAGACAATATAATTAAGTCTCCATACGAGAGACATACTATTGCAATAAACAATAGTTTATTCTTTGGAAACCGAAAGAGTGAAGGATTCTTATACTGAAATGGATGTTGAAAATCTTGCTACTTTAGATTATGCAATGATGCATTTTTGTGATTGTTTATGGTATGATAATTATGAGAGAATGGAAAGTTTGTGTGTGATGTAATACTCGGTAGTTCATTTTGTTATTTTATTCAAATAATGTTTTACGTGCTCGTGAAAAATATTTTGGACATTATATATTTTATTATTCTTTTTCTAAAGTTGTATATTGATTTTTTAGGGTGAAAGTTGTACCTTGATATTTATTAGTACCACTAAAACTAAAAATACTATTATTTAAATTAAGTTCAAAAACTTATTTATAATATTTTATAATATAGTGGCTCAAAAAACAAAAACTAGAAGATCAGAAATAAGGGTTATTCTTGCGTGCAGTTGTTGCACTTATGCAACCTAGGGGTATTAATGTACTTTCATGTTGCTGTGGGACCTTTCTGTTTTTGTTTTGAAATTTTTAGTCAACAATTGTTTTTGTCTTTTTGACATATTAATTCTTCTTCTTCTTCGAGAACCTTGATAGGGCATTTAATGTCTTATTCCTCAGATAGTGCGTTTCATTTACTTTTACCTCTATCAACTGTTGGCAATCTCAATTTGATTGAGGTAGAGAGAGTTTGCATCGCTTTTTTCCATGGGTTATGTTGGATAGTCATCTTGTTCAATACCAATCATAGGGATGAATAAATGTGGTTACGGTTGGATGAAAATTGGTCGGCGTGTTTAGTTAGTTGTTATCCAAAATCGATTGAAGCCCTAATCAATTCGAATATTCCTCCCGTTAGGGCTCACGACTGTGTGTTCCATGGTTTCTTCGTCGTTGTCTAAGCTAAGTGAAATTTTATTTGATTCTATTTTAGCATTCCTTTTAGTTTTAATTTTTACTAGTACCTGAATGTAATTGTAGTTTTTGGCTCTTTCTTTTGTGTATAAGGAAGTTATTGGAGCACCAACAAAAATGAGGATGTTAATAGAATAGGTGGTCTCTACCGGATTCGGTACAAAGGGAATGGAGGTAATGTTTCATCTTTGGTTGGTATCGTGCGTTTCGGGTGGGCATTGGATACAAGAGACTTAAATTCAGACATATGTGGTTATTGTAATACGAAACGGTAATGACAGTGGAGTTTTTTAATTTTATATTGAATGTTGTTAATTTTTTTGATTTAGAGTCTTGTTAAATGAAGTTTAATTATCCGGATAAAGGGCGTGCACGATCTACAACTTAGGAACTAAAACCAGTTAGTGTTAGGTTGCCCCTTAGTAGTATGCCATCAATTCAATTGTTTTGCAGAATTTTGCAGTAACAAGATTTAGAGTGTTTTGTTGATCCTTTGCAAAGAAAAATTCCATTTCATGTTTTTTTTTTTTTCTTTTTTATTACGATCCAATTTCTTTAACCCCACGTTGCTACCTTGTTGCTGTTGTTTAAGAATGTGTTACCCTTTTACTACGCTCTATGAATTGCCAATTGAGTTCCTTGGCTCGCAGTAGTTCTGCTTGAATGAAAATAGTTGCAACTTTGATATTCCCAGCATTTTTATAATGTCTTCACCGACTGAGTCGTTAATAGTTCATGATTTTTTTTTTTTACTCTACCAACCCCTTGAGTGTGTTTTATTCTATATCGTAGGAATGTATTTATAATACAAATATGTATAATATTTTTTTTTTTGTTTTTTTTTGTGTACTATGTGTGCTTTGGTTTGAAGATGTTGTATAATATGTTCACGTAAATATTTCAATGGGGCCAATGCAAAATGTTCAACATGTTTTAATGGCGTTATGCCGTTAAGTCTACTTGAGTAATTCCTTCTTATTTCTAATGTAAGTACTGAAAATAAATATCTAGTTTTCTTAAAAGTTATGTTAGGGGTTACAAATGCGGTGGACTCGTGGTGTGTATTGTTGCTGAAGCATACTAGTAATAGACGTACAGTGTTATTTACTAGTCCTCTTGTTGTATTTGTGATTTCTAACTTTTACTTGTAAGTTTGCTAATTTTTCTTTAGGTATTATATCCGTTGAAGATCAGATATTTCATTTCTCGAGCCTTTTAAAATGAGCCCTTCACATTTAAACACCTTTTTTCTTTGTAAATCTATTTGATTTCTATAAGCATGGTTGATTTGTCTAACCTTCTGTGGGTTCTTATTTGTAGAGGAATTGTGTCAGTTAATCATTATCTGCAATTCAATTGTTCATGAATTATTTTTGTTTTTTGTAGCATATTGGATGTGGTTCCGGAAATGGAGGTTGCCGGTGATGTAACCTGAAGAGTTTATTTTGTTGTCGAGGTGAAACAATACTTTTGATGTATTGTAAATAAATTTCTGGAATTCGTATAATCTTCACGCTGATCATCCTGTTTAATTAATGTCCGTACTCGGTTTCTTAGATGCACTCTTTCAGTGAAGTTCCATGTACTTATTCTCTTGGCCAATACAACCTTCAACCGTTAGGTTGTAGTTTTCTCTTTATTTCTTTATATTCTTGTAAATTATCACGTTTATGGGTTCTTTTAAGTTGTTGTGTGTTGGTGTGAATTATTATAGTGTTTGTATTGTTGGTTCGTTATGTTTTTTATGACCAATTTTTCTGCGTATCTTATTCAAAGTATTGTGAAGATTAGTGACACACGCACCCCTCATTTTTGTCTGCCACTGGTACGAGTCGTTGGACCGTACCAAATTTTTTTATATAAATATATACTTAACCTTATCCTACAACTCTAACTAGTAGAGTGGCAAGTAAGGGTCGATCCCACGAGGAACGGTAGTCTAGTGTCATTTTATTAGATCAAGCGATTGTAAAATTTAAACAAAGGTAGGAACAAATAATGAAAGCAATAAAGGTTGTTGGGGGTGGGGGGGAGGGGGAGGGGGGGTTAATTGTACTATTTTTTTACGAAGTTTGATAGCTCAAGTGGCAGAGCATATACTACCTAGACCTTTGGTCTTGGGTTCGAGTCACCGTGGAGGGGGGGGGGAGGGTTTTTTCTTTGTTCTTAAAATAGGAGAAAAAAATTTAATAAAGGTTGGGGGGGGGGGGGGAGTTGATTATCCAACTATAAACTACTAGTGATTACCAGGAACAACTATTAAACTATGATCAAATAAACTTAAGATTCAATTAACATAGGATGATAAGATAAGTAGATTGATTTTTGGGTTTTAAAATATGATTAAAGGATTCAACCCTTGATCAAGTATCCCCTTGGTTCGAATAGTCCATGTAATTGATGTTATTACCCAATTAGTTAGCCTTAGAACTCCTACTCCAAGATTAATAACAAGCTCTATCAATCTTGTTGTCTCTTAAGTATAATTAATCAAAACAAGCTCTTCAATTAATTATACTCAACTTATCAATTCCTAAAACAAGCTCTTTAAGAATCAATGGTCAAGTGCATTAAGAATCAAGACAACGGAGTAGATTCGACATAAAACTCGTAAGCTCGGTTTTAGTGGTCGAATTCTATGTTATCCTCAATAAAATAAATCTATTGTTTGCTATACGAGAATCGGATTCATAACAATTACGGATTATAAGCCCAATTCTAACAACACACAAACAAATATCCAAATGGGTGATCAAACCACAATTAAATTCATAAATGTGAATCAACAATCCCAAATAACATAGAACATTCCAAAAACATAATCCAATCGGTTAACAACCGTAAACATTACATAAACATTCTAAATCCAAGGTTCAACTAATGATCAAGGGCTGAAATAAGGATGCTACTCACCCATAGAAGCTAAAACAAATAGAAAATAAGTAGAAAAGTAAGAAAACATGATACTAAGATAGATGAAACCCAAGATGTCAATTGGGGAAGATGATCCTTCAATCTCTTACCCAATATCCCTCATTTAGTGGATTTGGTGGCTAGAAAATGGCTGGAATTGTTTTCTTGGATAGGTCAAATTCGAAATGGAACTTATATATATAGGGGAAGAGTTGTTACTTGAGTTTAAGGCAAAATTGCATTCAAAATTTTAAAACAGGGTTCAGAATCTCGGCCGAGATTCAAATGTGTCTCGGCCGAGACGAAGCAATGAGGATTTTTTGCTGGGTGAATCGAAGACTGATCTCGGCCGAGATGCAACTGAATCTTGGCCGAGACGTGAAAAGAGGATTTTCAGGGCTTGTTACGGTTTGGCTCTTCTCGGTCGAGATTAAGTTTCATCTCGGCCGAGATCTTGATCTCTTGAAATTCTGAATTTTCCCTGGAAAGTCATCTCAGCCGAGATACATTGCCCGTCTCGGCCGAGATCTTCAATTCTTCAAAACTTCAAGTTTTCCCTGGAAGGTCATCTCGGCCGAGATTTGTAACCTGTCTCGGCGGAGATCTTCCTTTAGCCCTGTCCTTTGTTGCTTCGATCGATCCATCGGCTTTACGATCTTTTGATGCTTTATTTCGATCCATTTGCACCTGTTTTAACACAAAAATGAACCAAACACATTATTTTGCCCAATGAGAATTAAATTCACGAAGTACACGTGAAATTGCACAAAAACATCATTAAATTGACACTTAAAGCGTCCTAAAGTGTGTGCACGAACACGTGTACCAGCCACAAGCCGATTTAATACCCTTATCAAAAGCACACTAGATAGTCGGGTGTTTTTGGAAAATTAATTGAAAGCAGGCGTTAGACGTAATTAGGAAGAAGGTAATACCATTTGAGGTTCTGGTAACAAAAATATATTGGGTGTACCTCCATTGGAGTGTGTCTTTGAGTTTTCTTGCGCTAAGATCCCTTTTTAAAACACTTTTAGTAACAAGTTTTAATTTGGCATTGAAGGTTTCCTTCTATTATTATATACTTTTTAGGACGATCTACAAACCATTCTTTTGACATCCTGTTAAAAAAAAGTGTCGTCAAACAAAAATCATGGTAAAGACCGAAGTGTATTTTGCGGACGTTAGGGGGATGTATAGGCTTCATGACGATTTTTTTTTTAAATGTTGGAACAGCCTAGGACTCTATAAGGTTAGGATTGCGTCACTCCATTCATCTTAATTATTACTTAAAATAATTAGTGATTTTAAGTAATGGTTAAACTTCCAATATTTCAATTATTTTTAATATTTCTTGTTTTTCATTTGCTTCTTTTGGTCATTTGTTTGTTTTGCTGGTTGTTTTCTAAACTTGGTAAGGGTCTTACATCATTAAGATTTAGTGTTCTAATGTATTCTCGACTTTGTTTTCGATTCAGGTGCCGTTTTGTCTCCGACATGGTTAAGTTGTGGTTGTCGACAATCGAATGAGCCATTAGTGAGGTAATGTCGCTTGTTTTTTTTTTTTTCCTTATTTCATTGTTTAATGCACCTTCACGTAAAACATGTGCATTCTGCCTTTGCAATCGGGTGTTATGTTAGTACTATGCCTTAGTTTGTTGATTTAGCGTATATCTGTTCAAACAAAGTTATTTTATTATCGTTGTAGCATTCCTGATTTAGGCTTATAATAAATGAGATAGTTAGTTTTCCAGTATAGCCCTTAAAGAACCTAGAAAATTTATTCGCCCTTATGCAGGTGGTTTTGGAGTTAGTAAACAAAATATGGTAATTCCTTTGAAAGATTATTTGATTCATCACACTCACAAAAAGAACAAAACATGCCTTGGTAAATTGTACCACAACATATTCCAAATTCGGAACACCAACTGAACAATATTGTCAAAATGAGGGGATGGTATGCAACCTATTTTCTATCTGGTTGTCTTCTTGTTGCTCCTGAAGATCGGTGATGAAGACCACCTACTGGAATCTCTCTGTTTTTTTGTTTGTCTTGCAGAATTAACTCCTTCAATCTTGGTTCTCTCAAACCAATCCCTTGAGTCATCGTCCAACCTTTTTTTTTAACAAGATGCTTTCGTGTGTCACAATCCACAGGAGGACCTGTACACTCAGGTCTTGGCTGGCACCCTATAATAAACCCCGTATCACTAACAAGCACTGGGCTTTTTCAAACCAAAATCAAACTTGTTAATGACAAGTAAAATATGGTAATTAGGTTAGCTCATTAGGATGGTCTTACCACTAAGACACGTAGTTCGTCCTCAATGTTGTGAATACTGACTGCGCTTGTTACCATCCTTGAATTCTTCATATTTCTAATTACGTAAAGGCAAAATCGGACCTGCATTAGATAATTTCAAAGAGCAAGTTAAATCCAATACATGGGGTTTCTAAGGGCACTTTTTTTTTTGGAACTAAATTTGTATCAAACTTACGAGTTGAACTGTTTTGTGCCGCCAATAACATAGCAAACTGTGAATGTCCATAAGTCTCCAACAATGTTGTGTTCTATTTCCTTCTTGTACTCCTCCTGTAACACACTCAACTGCGTAGGGTTTTGGTCATATAATACTGGGATGATTAGTTCTGGATTCTAGAAAATAAGTGTTAATATAACGAAACTCACAATAGTTTGAACAATTGCTTTGGTGGATTCGTCTATGGTGACAACCCCCGGAAAAGAATCCTAAACCTCCACTTCCTTAAGGAGTAGGTCAATACCCATCAGTTTAAAGTGGCCCAGTTTTGAGAAATGTAGTGGTATAAAAATCTGGAAATAAAAATGTCCGTGTAAGTAGTGTTAAGCTGAAATAGCACCTAGCTGGACAACGTGCTGATTGGTTATAGTTAATTAAAACCGTGTAGATATATCATAGTTCCCATTAAAGTTTTTCAAATGAAAATATTCAAGTAAACCTGCTTGATTGATTTGATGTGGCCCATGATAAACCCATCCTTAGTCTTCATCTTCTCAAACTGTGTCTTGAAATCTTTCTCCTCCACAAATTACTGTCCCTAGATGTTATCGGTTTATCCGAGAATCACGTCATTTAAATGAGTATGTTCCCTTTTTTGTTTACTTGGATGGTGGAAGAAAAATATACTAGAAAAAGATACTTGCCACAACAAAAACCGGGAAAAACCACACGGTCATATCGCATTTTCGCTCCTCTTCAGAGTTTAATAAGTCAATCGTTGTATTAATAACCTGCAAGGAATGGTGGGTACCTTAAACGCCACATCAGTGGTGCCCATCATCACTGTACACATAAATTTAATAATCCAAATATCTCAAACGAATTTTTTACTAGAATTACCGCCGAGGTTAACCACTTGCCAGGCAACAGTGTCATCAATTCGTGTCAATCAAGATAACTATTCCTAGGCTCTGAAATTATTTCCCTGAACATAAAAACGTTTTTAAAGTTTTTGATAAGTGGTAGTCGTTACGAAATCGTGTACATTAGCTGATGTGTGTGTTAAATTGTTTTGTACCTAGGTGGTAGGTTAGGGTCCAAAGTGTACATAACCAGCTTCAGTAATCTTTCATCTTTCAAGATCTTAGACTGCGTGTAGTACCCAAGCAGTTGGTAACGCCTCCAAGTGGTTGAGTAATGACCTCATGGTTTTTCTTGACCGTGTTCAACACTTCTTTGTTTGGGGAGTTGGCTGGCTTTTTTAGGATGGACTTCAATATTTTGTGCCCATTCTCTCCCTCATTCTGAAAAAATTCACACAAACAATCATCAACAGGTAAACCTACATTATTTACCTAATTAAAATTATCGGTGTTAGAACACATCAATTATTCGATACGAAAGTAACTTTGATAGCTCTTGTTTATTAAGCTCGGAGTCCAACGCTTTTCTAGTTTCCTCTAAACTCGTCTGTCTCCCTGAATTTTCAGATAAATCAATGAAACAACCCTGATTCTTCGATATGTTCGCTTCAGGTGTCATCCCTTACTCATTCCCTACTAAACGAGGTCCTTCTTCAAGATCGATCTCCTGGTTAACTTGAACGCATCCAGTCAGGTCTGATACCTGCACGTTGTCTAACATAGTATTATTGCTAAGTTTCTGCACTGCATCGCTTAGTTCCTTCAAAGAATTGTCCATACTGTCTAACAATCTTGCATGACTGTACATGGATCTTTTTTTCTCCCACTTGTCTCGCGACACTTTCAAAACACTCAAACACATATTCTGTGACTCTCTCATCAGCTGGAGTTCAGAAATGACCATCTTCATAAGATTGTCTCTACTGCCAGTAATACTTCTGTAATTTGAGAGCCCCTTAAACATCTTTGGGCAGCCCGTGTGAATGTTATTGGCTGTAGACAGTCTTTTCCCGTTTCTGTTCAAACTGGCAATATCTTGAACTGTCTGCTTACCATGTCTCGCCATTGATAGATCTATAATAGTTGGTGTACCCATTTCGGATGATGAGTTGTCCTGCTGATCATAAGTATTTTTAGTGTCTTAGCTTGTAGTATTATCTAAGAATTGTTAGCAGCGGAACTACCACACATGTCCTACAAGTGGAACATATTTTACTTGCTTTGGCATAATCAAGGTAAATCAGGAAATGGATGTACTCACTATGTTAGTCAAAATACTACGTAAAACATTTGAAAGCAAAAGCAAAGGCTTTTGATTTAATAATTTATACTAATGTCAACAAATGCACCTACCTAAATTTAGCAAACACCACAATAATGAAATAAACATAACTGTAAATTAGGCTTTTAAAGTTTGCTTGTGAATCGGTAGACGCAATGACAACAATGTCTCAGTGAAAGAAGCCCGATATGAACACAAAGAAACTTTACAGACATATTAAAAAACTTACATAACTGGGTTTCAGGTTGTTTCATTGTCCCATGTTTTTTTATTCTAATATTGGTCCTAACTAATTTCTCGTACATCATTAAAAACCATAAACCCGTCTTGTTTACGTTTTTTTGGAACGTCTTTCTAAGGATACGCAACCCCATAAATAGGGGCAAATGTATGTCGATGGGTTAGTATAGGTAATAGTATACGGTAATCGTCTTCCAACCACTATATGTTGGGCTAGCGAAAGAAGCACTAAGTCTGCTAGGAATCACAATATTTGGTTGTACGCAAATTAGATTTAGAATCTAAGTTGTTGCAGAGTCTTAGATTAATTTCTTTAGAGTTTATTTTAAACCTAATATAATTCCAGCCTACCATGTTCTCTTGGGGTCTGGAGCAGGTTTAGCGATTATTAGAGAATGCTAAATCTTTACAAGCTAATAAATGGCCTACCAACGACCCCTATTGTAATAGCGTAACAATATTACAAATATAGACTAAATTGGCTTACCATGGTCTTGAGGCACCACTTGTTGGTGTTCATCTTAGTTGCAAATCTTATGCAAGTCTGCTGGTCATCAAACCTGAGTCCTTTAAGAACATCAACAATAACCAGTCCTCCGGGCAGTATCATCCTTAAAAAAAAAGACCTAGTGAGAAACAGATTGAAAGTCAGTCAACATGCACTATGTTTAGGAGAGCGTGACACGATACAAAAGAAGTAGAAGCATAGCAAATTACAAGGATGTTAAATTTTTAAGAAAAGGTCAAATTATTAGCTAGAAGACCAATAAATATTCTGAAGAAAATTATGAATATTATGTCAACTATAGTGGGGTGTAATTACCTGTAGATAAAATGCGCATCCGGTTAGATACGTGTATGGCCTCTGGTTACGTCTATATTTAATAATCCCATCCACCATTTTTTTGAAGAAGTGTCTAGCCTAGTTTCGTTTGTGAATTAGGTCTACATCCACAACACTAAAAAGGTAGTTTTGGTTTATCTCGTTAGCTATGGTGGTTCCTAGCAATGTACTGGTGGTGAACAATACATATGATCTCAAGAAATCTAAATTAGGTTCATGGGTTGATAGCAGGTACTGCTCCAAGGTTTTAGTTTGTATAACAGTCCGATCGAAGAGGCTAGAAACAAAAAAAAAAAAAAAATCGTAGGTCTTCAATTAACACTGATTCCCCGTGAAATACTACATCCAATCCACCATCTGGTACCCCCATTAGTTTGCTAAAACTCTTAATGAAAATTTGGTACTTTCTCCCACATAGTCCCAATCGTAAGGATGCCATATCGAGAGCAGAAATCAGTGCATGTATTAATGGTTTGTACAATTCACAACCTATGAACTCTAGACAACCACCAAACCCGATAGACTCGATAGTAGAATTTTTTATTGTGCACTAAAATTCTCAACTATTTCACCATAACGCCGTAAGGCTATTATAGTTTTTATCATTGTCCCAAACTCTTCCATATTAGCGTCACTACATAAACCAAAAGTTTCATGTCGACCCTCATCATCCCTACATTCTGGAATAGCTAAGGGTTCTTTACTTAAGGAACTCTGCACTTCGGGGCTCGAATAATTAGCGAACAAGCCTTTTCTTGTCCCCATCTTAACACCCTGTACGGTTTCATCATTGGAATCGTCGGTCAAGTCCTGCACAACGTAATATGGTATAAGAATGGGGAATTACAAATAATTACACAGAGACGTAGCCCAAATTTCATGAGAAAAAATAAGAACCTTCATACTATGAGATCTTACCACGCATTCTGTCTGTTCCTGAGATTTCGCTTCCATGATTAAGTCGTAAATGTTCTTCGAGGAATTTGACTGCTCTTCAAAAACCTTAGAAAAAATAGAGTTGAATTCATCCTCCACATTAGAATATATATGAATCGGGCAAATGGTATGAAAACCCTATCTCCACCAGCGTATTTATATTGTTGAGTTGGAAAGGGGTGGAGGCAAAAAAGAATTAGGGTTTTGGGGTGAAAACTATAAAATAATAGTAAACTGGAAGTTCCAAGCAGACAAGACAAAATTGGTTGCAAGACTTGTAGGATACTGCATCATAGGCAGATATATTAATAAACATCCAAGGGCAATAGTTGGAAAAATCTGCTAGTTTAAATATTCCATTAATAAATTTGCTAGTTCTTAAAATTTTAGAGAAGCTGTTGCCATCAGTTAAATTTCTTTATACACCACTTTTTATGTTATAAAAAAAGACCCTAAATTAAATGACTAACTTATCTTCTTTTTCCGAATTTTAAAACTAGAAAATAAAAAAGTTATTTTTCATCTCATATCCCCTTCAATCATCGTTCTTTCCGGAGTAGAGAAACTCATCAATTCCAAAAATTAATATATTCAATAAGCAGCAACAAGCAATGAGTCTGCAATGTTTCTTTTCTCCATTTAGCAGCTTTCTCACAGAGCCCTCAAGCTAGGAAATACAAAACCAAGATAACTATACCTCTGAGTCCTCCCATTCCCTTGTAAGAGGTCAACACTATCGTTACATTGAATGGTTTGTAAGGTGTGCAATTGTTTTATATATTGGGCTGGAAAGTTTCGTCATAGTCGACACGGCAGAGTCATGGAAAACAAAATTGAAGAAAATTTTAGAAAACCAGAACAATTCTCGCACCACAAATCAAAAGTAAGAAACAAATTGTAATCAAAGAACTCAAGCCAACAAAGAAATAATTGATCGTATTCCGAAGAATATTAATCTAGAACAGAGAGAAACAAAACCCCTAAAAATAAATTTCTTCTTTCGAGAATATAAATAATGCTCCGAGGATGAAATGATGGAATATTTTGATTGTTTTTCATGGGCAAGAAGAAAATCATCTACCCATCCGAACCGCTCAATGTAAATTTAGGTAGGTGGGAGGAATTCATTGTGTAGGGATAATGGGCATCCCTTTAAGTACTAAAGTAGAAATATTTCTCGTCCTTTATTTTTTGGATGAGAAATTCGGTCCAAGTACGAAAGAGAGTAGGTGAATCATCGATGGCGAGGAGCCCACGAAAATGGTTTTAATTTGGTTTGAGTCAGTGGTATAGAAAGGAGATGATTTTTGGTTCTTGTTTCTCTTCATATATTATTATTATTATTATTATTATTGTTATTATTATTATTATTATTATTATTATTTTAAGGGTAAAATATTATATTTGGGTGCCAAAATAAAATATGGTGATAAATCTTTACATATATGGTGTATATAGAAATTGTGGTGTTCTTACAGAGTTTTGAGGATGCATTAGCTGGACCCTAAAATTACTTTGTTCTTTCTTTTGGTACCCCACAAACATTCCTCGAAACACTGGCTTTCTTTAATTAAATGTAGTGACTTAAATACTAATATGTCAAATTGATGAGGCAATGGGAGATTCTGACGTCTAAGATTAGTTATATTAAATGCATTTTTGTGAATATTGGTAAACTTAGGATTTGTAGAGTGGCAATGTATGCGGAAAATAAATGGGAATGTTTTTTTAGGAAACCAATAACTTGTATTTTTAAAATTAAAATGTGTTTCCGGTTGCTAACAACAATAGAGTTATAATTAAAGCAAACTAATTGTCTATACCTTATTAGTGATTTGAGTTACTTTTAAATGACTTCTTCACAGACATTTTAGGGACCGTCAAAATATACGGACCACATATGAACTAACAAACCACACAGAAGCTATTTAGGAACATTTTGTGATGCCAACTTAAATATTATAACTCGTACTACATCGAAAATCTTGAAGTTAAAAAAAAATTTGAAATTCCATATTTATCATAATCAACCCAATGTCTTGATGACTACTAGGTGGTTCCATCTTAATTACGTGGCAAGCTTCAACAATAGGGCCGTACCTAAGATAACCCTAAACCACCTCATCTGTGTAACCACATTTTGGATTTATGGTAAAATATAGTTTCGGTGATATTAATTAATCTTATATATGTCGTGTTAGTAATTTTAAAAATATTGTAGACGTAGTGTAGCAAGTTGATAATCATAGATATAAAATATTGTAAAAATGCTTTTAAATTCAGGTAATATTAATAAGTTTGCCTAATAAGCCATCTTTAGGAATGCAACAACTCAAGAACAACCTCATAATTTAATATCCACCTTCAAAGCTTTAGATCCAAAAAAATTTAGGATGAATTTGTAATTCAAGAAACTAACAGACGTTAAAAAATAAAAACTCATAAAAACATCAGATCCCACTCTTTTTCGTAAAAACCAGGTTGCAAAGATTAGTGTTGCCCTTGTTTAGCTTTTTGCTAGGCTTGTTGTGTAGATGGGAATACAGACAAAATTGAGAAGAGAGCCACGCATAGGCATTGACCAGTTCTCTTGGAGATCACCATGCATGTAACTGTAAGGAAAGATTTTTGGAGAAGCTTTTGAGAATATGTGGCAAAAGCTACTTTTACCCCTAGCCTGGAAATGATTACATCCTTCATAACAATAACCCTGGAAGATGAAGGGTTGAACTAACCATCTATATAAACCTCCAAGAACCTGTAAATCTTCCAAAACACCAACACAACTACAATCAAGTTTTGCGACCCCCTTCTTTATGCTTCGATGGATAACTTTGTTCAGACGACTCTCTTCGCCAATCATGAATT
Source organism: Ajuga chamaepitys (assembly GCA_958295605.1). Classification (NCBI taxonomy): domain Eukaryota; kingdom Viridiplantae; phylum Streptophyta; class Magnoliopsida; order Lamiales; family Lamiaceae; genus Ajuga; species Ajuga chamaepitys. The sequence continues at coordinate 18,067,764 of OY282495.1, forward strand.
TCTTCTTCTGTATCAGGAACAACAGGTATTGATATTACATCTTTAAGCTTGGGTTATCTATATTGGTAACCTATTTATTAACTTTCCATCCATAGTCTAACACGTAATATACTTGTGAACAGAAAAGGTTTGCCATATTCAAGGAGCGATCAGCTGTGGTTCAGGGAGTACGAGCAAATTATGAGTATGGAGCTGAATGAGAAATATCTCGCCTCCCTAGTGAACATTGGTGTCTGTCTGCAAGAGTGAGAAATCTGGCGGCTGAGATAAATTATAACCACTACTTGTGGATTCAAGCATGCAATGATCTAGACTGTCTCTGGAGGTTTTACCAGCAGCAAGTTCAGCAGCTCAACTTGGCATAGTGTGATTGGGGGTAGCTTATACGGGCCTTTTTTGAAAGTCGGCGGGTCGTACCAGCTGGAATAATAATTTAGTTTCTGTTTGTGTAGGTCCGTTTACGAGCGCTGTTTTGTGATTCTACATTAGCGAATGATACATGGTTAGCTAAGATATGCTCTAACTGTTTATTTTGCAATTGTACCTTGAATTTCCAATGTAGGGTTGTGATGACTTAATGATTTTGTTATTGGTCTTTAATTTCTATTTTCGATTTCTTTTTGTATAGGGTGGCTAAATGTTTGCTTCCGCTACCATGATACATACAATTTTCTAACTTTGTAGTGAATTTATTTAAAATTTATTAGACTGAATTCATATTCAAATCTTAGTATTGAATTCGTTGTAGATTAAAAATAAGGTTGGTGAAGTGGATGGACAGTAAAATTGTGTGTGTCGGCATTGTAACTTAATCGAACTTTATGTATTTAAGTGTGGAATGTAATAAAATTGATTCGGTGCTTCATGACCGTGCCCTATTCCCCAACCGTATATATATATATATATATCCCTGGACATGGTAATACACAAATAGTATAGAGTACTGGGCCAAAGAACATATTACTCGTTAAAAATTGACGAACAATGTATGATTTTGAAGGAAACCCCTATGATGTGGGAAAGCACACATTTTCATACAACACAATTTTTTTCGGTGTCAAAATAGTGGATTTATTTAATCTTGATTTAAACATGGCTCTTCTATTTAACCCGATTGTGATGATTATTCGGGTTGCCTCTTCTTTTTTTTTTTTTTTTTTTTTTTTTTTTTTACTACGTCGTTTAAATTACGTAATTTATGGCAATGGGTTATTGGTTGCAGGTATTTTGGGGGAACTGACACTAGGTTTTTCGATATTGTCAACTTAAATTTAATCACGTGGTGATGTTGGTGTTTGGACAAACCATCAGTTCAATTACTAGCGTTGAGTTATTTGGAACCACGATATGCCTAAAGTAAAACAAACCTTGGAAAATATGTGAGTAAATCACTACGTCAGTTGACATGTGTCTTACACACCTAATAATCGATTATGGTAAAATTGTAAACGATAATGAAAAACCAACAACTACCTGAGCAACACCCTCAATGATGATTCGGAGAGCTACAAACGCCAAATAATGAAGCCAGGAATTCTAATTACAGACAACAGAGACTCACATTGTATTTTTATAAATTTGAAATGTCCCGATACACAAGTAAATCCTTAATTTTCAAGTTAGATCAATCATTTCGACACTCCAACGACGTAAGCGTAACCATGCTCATTTCGTACCGGGTTAATTGTATTTTCGCATGTCAGAGATTATACGTGTGACCTGTTTGAACCAACCAGAAACGATTGTAAATTAACATTCTCCTAAAGTGGGAGTAATATCGCTATCCTATCCATGAGTCAGTGGAAATTGATTAAAAATAAGCAACTTAGAGGACGACGTTACACAAGACCAAAAGAAAATTCTTAGAGAGACCTGGAATTATAATACCTAGTTGTGATTTCAAGAATTTCTTCAGGAGAAATAATCTGATAGGGTTGGATTAGTAGAAATTAGGCGTACCGATTTAGGGGATAGAAGGTACGACGTAAACTAATAGTATAAAGGAAGAAGTAGCTTGGATGAAGATAAATAGAAATTGGAGGGAGTATAATGCAAATTTACTAGCAAGGTCTACACTTGTTTAATACTGCCGAAAGATATGTCGTCTCTTGTATCACGATAATATTATTACAGGGAAAATTGTGTGGTAGATAGTTTGCAAAAACTGTAGTGAATAAACATAAATAAAAACATATTAAAGAAGATTAGGCATCTGCAACATTATATATCGGAATATCTCCCATGAGTAGGGAATTCTCCCAATTAGTTTGTTATTTAAAAAAAAAAAATGCTTAACTCATAAAAATAATGTCATTATTGAAACTATGAATAAAGTAGGGAATTAATACGACAAAATCTCCCAAATAATTTGTTGTACGCTCCCCGTGCAGTGTTAATTACCCTGATTGATACTAGTTTGGCTGTATTCGGACTGCGTGTGGAGGTTCCAGAATGATAACGTTTGGAAATCTAGGCAAACTGTTTTTCATTAGAAATTTTTCCTACTCAAGAATGCTTAATTTTATATTTTAACTTATACGTAATGTCATTTTTCCAAATTTTTTGGCGCTTGCCTTCTACAGTTTTTTTAATATATTATTTTTAATACTTCGCCATTCCAATTGGACAACGGTATTCACAGTATTAATTCCTACTAATTATAAATAAATTTATGTTTCCACGTCAAAGAATCCAATGTAATAAATTTTGCCTAATCCACTATACTTTTAATTGTTCAGCCTCACGGTAAAAGACTGAAAACGATCTATGCTCAAATATCTTCCATAAATTAAAATCTATCTCAAAATATTTTAAAGAGTGTCTTTCCACAGACTTTGGAATTTCCTATCGACCGGACTGATGGAGCATATTTTATTATTAATTATCAAAATACTGATAGGGTACCTTAAAACAAGAACAACCATTATTTAGTGTTTCTAAAATAGGACTTTACTAATATGGTGGATTAAATGAAAAATAAAACATCGACTCCTAAAACACTGGGTGGGCGGTGCGCTATTTCTAATGTAAATTGCATAAAGATTGAACCATTTCAGATTGCTACAAAATATGTGTGTTGTACTTTTCGTAGACGGCGTCGTTATTTCAATTACTTTGTCAGGCTTTGTATTTTTTAACTTCCTACTCAATTTAAATTGTTTACCGTATGTTGTTGTGACATAGATTTCTTTTCAATTGCTATGTGTTGTTTTTTGTTCCTACAATTTTACCTTAGGCCCTATAAATTTGGACACAAATCTAGTTTGCTTTAACTAATATTCATTTATCGAGACTCGTTCACTTGAGTTTTGACAAAATATTATTTTTCAATAACACAGGTATTGTGGTTTCCAATGAAATTTTTCTTCCAATATAGAAAATCTATGTTGTGAAGTACATTGCTTATAACTTAAGCGTTAACGATGTATGTAATAACTAAAAGAGCATCCTATCAATATAAACTTAGCTAGTAAAATGGCCATAGCAGTATGTGGCAAATAAAAATGACGGGCCCCTTCATTCAATAACGTACGTTTTTGTTTCGGACGGTGGGCACTAATTCCATTTCTCAAACTAATTGGTTTTGCCTATAGGGCTTACTACTTAGTGGTTGTAAGTTTAAAAGCAAAACATTAATATTTATTAAAGAGAGTAAATTAGAAAAACATTAAAAACCTTCCGGTGCCGGCTCCTACTTCTACTAGGTGTTAGTAATATATTTTCACAATGTGGCACTGTTGAGCTAATAAGATGCTTTGGTGTTATTAAAGCAATAACATCAAAATATAGGCTCTACTTAACATTGAACTTTAATTTTGTAGATATTAGTTCAATATCATCAAGTGTTTGTGGTATGAAGTAGAGGTTTTGAGGAGTACAGAACCGGGTTTGGAATGCAAGGAACCGGGTCAGAGAACTGGATTTTAACCAGTTCAAAAAAGAGGTTAAAAGGAGAAACCTGGTCTAAGTTTGTTATAACTGCCATTCGCAACAGTTTTAATCCGTTGCATGAGAAACCGTTGTAAAAGCCCCACTGCAGCAGTTTTGAGTTCTTGAGTCAAAATTGGTTACAACTTCCTCAACCCCCTGATTTGAGCTTCGGCATTTATATACATTGTAAACACTTGTAGTTGCGAGCTAATAGACGTAGTTTTCCCTCTGTAAACATTACTCAATCAAGAGAATTAGAACGCTAGGATTTTCTGCTCAAATCAAGCCGTGATTTGGGGTTTCTAGTTTTTCTAGATAATTCTTGTAATTGGTTGATTAGTGGAGTGAATTGAGGTGTATAGAACCTCCGTAGATGTAGATCACATTGATCGAACCACGTAAAAGTCTTGTGTTCATCATTTTTTTTTTCCTATTCTTGGTTCGGTTGTAAGTGGCCGATTTCTTGGTTATTTTTCATTCAATATAGTTGTGTGTTGTTTGTGGGTGAGATTGAGTTGATCATAACAAGTGGCACGGTCTGTGGGAAGCATTCTCACGCAACCAGAAGATAAAGATGTCAGGAATGAAGATGGATTTGGATAAATTCTCAGGGAGGAATGACTTCTACCTTTGGAAGATCAAGATGAAGGCTATTCTGGTTCAAAACGGGCTGGTAGGTGCTCTCAAGTCTGAGAATGAATGGATAGAGACAGAGAAGCCCAAATATGCAGAAATGGACCAAAAGGCTTTGAGCTTAATCATCTTGTGCCTGGGTGATAAGCCATTGAGGGAAGTTTTAAGGTGCACGACTGCAATAGAGGCCTGGACCAAACTGGAGGACTTATATCAGTCCAAGTCTATTTCAAATAAGCTGTTTCTCAAACAGAGGTTGCTGGCTTTCAAAATGGTGGAGGAAAAGGACATTTCTGATCAATTAGATGAGTTTTCAAAACTTCTTGATGAACAAGAAGATCTTGGGGTAACTATGGAGGATGATGACAGGGCCTTGATGGTGTTAAATGATCTACCAAGTTCTATGGAAGGATTCAAAGATACTTTGATGTTTGGGAGGCAGGATAAACTGAGTTATGACTCAATACTTACTGCTTTGAAGACCAAATGCCTGCAAAATCAAGGACACAAGAAGGCAACTCAATCCGGTGAAGGACTGAATGTCAAGTTCAAAAGAAACTACCAAAAGAAGAAGGGCCAAACCTCAAAGAATTCCAAAAGTGGCAACACTGCCCCAAAGAAATCTGGAGAATGGATAGAACACAGGAAATGTTTCAAGTACAAACAAATAGGGAATCTAAAGAAAGATTGCCCACAGAAGCTGAAGAAGAAAGAAGGCCAGGGTGCAGAAGCTGTTACAGCTGAACATGAAGAAGACACACCAGAGGTCTTGAATGTTACTGAGTCAAAAATGGAGATGGAATGGGTACTGGACACAGGCTGCTCCTTCCATATGTGTCCTCATGAAGAATGGTTCCACAATCTCAAGAAAGAAGATGGAGGGTGTGTACTGCTGGGAAATGACCAATCCTGCAGAGTTCAAGGCACTGGATCAGTAAGCATCAATATGTTTGATGGGGTTACAAGAAAAATTACAAATGTAAGGTATGTGCCTGGACTTAAAAGAAATCTGATCTCCCTAGGATCTCTAATTGCTACTGGGTGTGAATTTAAGTCTGTTGATGGCCAATTACACATAACCAAAGAGAATAAACTGGTAATCAAAGGAAGACAACACAATGGATTGTTTATTTTGATAGGAAAACCAGTGGTTGGGAATGTGGGGAATAGTTTGGGTAAAGATGAACTAACCCTGTGGCATAAGATGTTAGGACACATTGGGGAAAGAGGATTGAAAGAGCTATCCAGAAGAGGTATAATAGGAGAGGTTGGAAATCAGACACTTGAATTCTGTGACAAATGTGCATTAGGCAAATCACAGAAACTGCCTTATGCTAAAGGGATTCACATTACTCAAGAACCTCTAGATTATGTTCACTCTGACATCTGGGGACCATCCAGAACTAAGACACATGGAGGTGGTAAGTACTTCATGTGTGTTATTGATGATTTCAGTAGGAAAGTGTGGGTGTTCATCTTAAGAAACAAGCGTGATGCCTTCACTAAATTCAAGGCATGATTGCTTCAAATGGAAACCTTGAAGGGAAAGAAACTCAAGCATTTGAGGACTGACAATGGCTTAGAGTATCTATCTACTGAGTTCACAACCTTCTGTAATGAAAGGGGAATTACCAGACACAGAACAGTCCCCATGAATCCACAACAGAATGGAGTGGCAGAAAGATTCAACAGAACTGTTCTTGAAAGAGTAAGGTGTATGTTAATTGATGCTGGTTTGCCAAAGGTGTTCTGGGGAGAAACAATAAACACAGCATGTTACCTAATAAACAGATCACCTACATCAACTCTAGGGTTCAAAAACACCAGAAGAAGTATGGAATGGAAGAGTTCCAGATTACTCAGGATTAAAGGTGTTTGGATGTTTGGCTTATGCTCACATGAGATCAGATAAACTTGATCCTAGAGTATACAAGTGTGTGTTTCTGGGATATCCAGGGGGAATAAAGGCCTGGAATAAAGGGTTACAGGTTATGGTGCATGGAACCTGGGAATCAGAAATTGATGATCAGCAGAGATGTGAAGTTCAATGAATCAATTATGGGATATCATTTCTCTGGAAATTAAGAAAAACATGATGGAGGTACTGAATCAGAAAGGGTATCAGTTCAGGTGGAGACTCAGGTGGATCATGGATCACAAAGAGGTGAAAACTTGGCTAATCACTCTAGTGATAGTTCCTCAGAAGAAGAAGACATACCACCTAGAAATACAAACCTGAGAGACTACAGCATTGCCAGAGATAGACCAAAGAGACAAATACAGAGACCAAATTTTTATGGACAGGCTGGAAGTGTACATTATGCACTCAGTATTGCTGAAGACATAGAACATCATGAGCCACAGAATTTCAGAGAAGCAGTTAGTGGTGATGAAAGTGAACACTGGATTAGTGCAATGATGGAAGAAATGGAATCTCTGGAAAAGAATAGCACCTGGAAACTGATGGATAAACAAAAGGGGCAGAAGCTGGTAAGTTCCAAATGGATTTACAAGAAGAAAGTTGAAGCTGGAGACTCAAACAGGATAAGGTATAAGGCAAGGTTGGTAGCAAGGGGTTTTACTCAGAGGGAGGGTATTAATTTCAATGAAGTTTTCTCTCCTGTAGTAAAGCATTGTTCAATCAGACTACTTTTGTCAAAAGCAACACAAGAGGATATGGAGTTACAGCAGCTGGATGTAAAAACAGCTTTCTTACATGGAGACTTAGTTGAGAACATTTATATGAAGCAGCCTGAGGGGTTTGTGATTCCAGGAAATAAAGAGAAAGTATATCTTCTCAAGAAATCATTGTATGGGTTGAAACAAAGTCCAAGGCAGTGGAATAAGAAGTTCAATGAGTTTATGTTAAAAGCTGGGTTTGTCAGAAGTTTGTATGATAGCTGTGTTTATTTTGATAAGGGTACAAGTGTTGATCCTGTATACCTGTTGCTGTATGTGGATGACATGCTTATTGCAAGCAAGAGTACACATAAAATACATCAGCTTAAGCATAAATTGAGTTCTGAGTTTGACATGAAAGACTTAGGGGATGCCAAGAAGATTCTGAGAATGAGTATAATCAAAGACAGAGCTGCTGGAAGTTTATGGTTGTCTCAGAAGCATTATCTTCAGAAAGTGGTCGAGAGGTTTCAAATGCATGAGGCTAAGACACTAAGTATTCCTGTAAGCCAACAACTAAGACTATCAAAGGAGCAGAGCCCTAAGACAGCAGAAGAGGTGAAATACATGAGAAATGTGCCTTATGCTAGTGGGGTTGGAAGTCTAATATATGGAATGATATGCAACAGACCAGATTAGCATACTGTGTGTCTTTGGTCAGCAGGTATATGTCAAATCCAGGGAAAGCTCACTGGGAGGCTTTGAAGCAGGTGTTAAGGTATCTAAAGGGAACAGTCAATCTGGGTTTGAAGTTTCAGAAACTGGCAAGTATGTCTATTCCTTTGGAAGGTTTTGCAGATGCTGATTTTGCTGGAAATGTTGATACCAGGAGGTCAATCACAGGATATGTGTTCACTTTATATGGTACGGCAGATAGCTGGAGAAGTGTGCAGCAATCAGTAGTAGCTTTATCAACTACAGAAGCTGAGTACATGGCTTTGACAGCGGCAATCAAAGAAGCTATGTGGTTGAAAGGTATTCTGAAGGATCTGGGGATAAAGCAAGAATGTGTGACTATATATTGTGACAATCAGAGTGCACTACATCTGGTAAAACATCAAGCTTTCCATGAAAGATCCAAGCATATAGATGTCAGGTTGCATTTTGCAAGGGATGTGATTGATGCAGGGTCAGTAGAGGTTAAGAAAGTCCATACAAGTGACAATGCTGCTGATTTCTTAACCAAAGCAGTGCCTGGGAGTAAAGTAGTTCATTGCTCAAGCCTAATTAGGCTTGAACGATGTGATTAAAAGGATGGAGAGCAAGGCAGGTTGAGGTGATGATATACACTTGAATTCATTGAGGTGGAGATTTGTAGATATTAGTTCAATATCATCAACTGTTTGTGGTATGAAGTAGAGGTTTTGAGGAGTCCAGAACCGGGTTTGGAATGCAAGGAATCGGGTCAGAGAACCGGATTTTAACCAATTCAGAAAAGAGGTTAAAAGGAGAAACCGGGTCTAAGTTTGTTATAATTGCCATTCGCAACAGTTTTAATCCGTTGCATGAGAAACCGTTGTAAAAGCCCCGCTGCAGCAGTTTTGAGTTCTTGAGTCAAAATTGGTTACAACTTCCTCAACTCCCTGATTCGAGCTCCGGCATTTATATACATTGTAAACACTTGTAGTTGTGAGCTAATAGACGTAGTTTTCCCTCTGTAAAGATTACTCAATCAAGAGAATTAGAACGCTAGGGTTTTCTGCTCAAATCAAGCTTTAATTTTGGGTTTCTAGTTTTTCTGGATAATTCTTGTAATTGGTTGATTAGCGGAGTGAATTGAGGTGTATAGAACCTCCGTGGATGTAGATCACATTGATCGAACCACGTAAAAGTCTTGTGTGCATCATTTTTTTTTCCTGTTCTTGGTTCGGTTGCAAGTGGCCGATTTCTTGGTTGTTTTTCATTCAATACAGTTGTGTGTTGTTTGTGTGTGAGATTGAGTTGATCATAACAAATTTTTTTTAACTAATGTAGTATATCTATTACACCTCCACTTGTTTTCACAACCGTAACAAGGTAATAACAAATGTAGTTGTAAACAACAAAACTTGTAAGGCTTTTGAAGATTGGTTTAAATCTATTGCACAATACATATTTTCCCCCATATATACCTTCACCGTCTCCTTCAATGTGGAAAGTAGGTATTAAAGTCAACGTATCAAAAATTGCAAAATGGCATGATATTGCGATACTTTTGTGTTAACCTGCAGCAGATAGTAGTATATACCTTTACGTCTTGAATGGCAGATATAGAACAACCCTAAGCAGCAGTAGTTTAGCTGAGACGCATTATAGCTCCGAGTTGTACGCGCAATAAAACAATGTCAATTATGAATGTTGTTTCATCTTTGATGTTTTGGGTTCTAGTAGGGCGGCACAAGATCGGTTACATATGAGTGAGGCATTCATAGTAATTCAAATCACCTAAATTAAAAAAAAAAAAAATAATAAATAAATAAATTTAGCCTCTAAATTTTTTGGAAAAGTAACTTTAAAATTAATTTGGACCCAAAAAAAAATGTGTATGGAGCTACTTGGGCGGCGCATAGGCATAGGTTGTAGGCAAATCTACTCAAAAGATATGCAAAGACTATAAATTCCCCAAAAAAAACATAATGATTAGCTTGTCTATAAGGGGATCTCAAAGATTTTGCTCATTGAGGGAAAAGAAAATATGCTAAGGATTTGCTTTTAACACTAGTTGCATAGAAACTTGCAACTACTAGGTAATTCATAATTGCCCTTATGTTTTTAACATTATAAAACCTTGTTTATATCGATAGTGGAGCATAACTTCATTGGTTAGTTGTGTTTGTCCAACAATCTCACATACAAACAATAGTAACTACAATTAACGATAACTGATGGATAAGCAACCATTGTCGGGTTACACTATTCCACCCGCCAAAACGATTCAAATCTTTGTTAATGACGGTGACGCAACGGAATCATCGAATGATGAGGATAATGTCTGTCAGACGACAACCAACAAAACACGGAAACTACTGGGGGAAGTAGTGCTGAAGTCGTGCTCTGACGAAAAAAGCATGATTATTGGATGTCAAATTATTCAAGAGCAGCCCCCCCTTTCTGAGCCCTTTACAGTGGAGATGGCCTTCCCAAAAAAAGGGAATAAGCAGGCCGGACTAAAGGTTAACAAGACGGCCACTAAACTCGGGTTTAAAAGGTATCATGGTGTGCGACAGTGGGTTTGGGGGGGGGGGGGGGAGTGGTGCGCTAAAATTCGAGATCCGAAAGCGCGTAAACATGTTTGGCTAGGAACGTATGACCCAGCTATGGACGCGGCGTTAGCATATGACCAGGCTGCAGTTCACATCCATGGCTCTGACGCCTTGACCAACTACCCTATAGTGAAAACACAGATCAATAGCAAGTCGTTGAAGTTCAACTCTTTGGCCGTTCCAAACAATAAGGTAACGACCACCAGTCCAGTGATCCAGGACGTCAATGAACCACCAAAAATTTCCCCGCCAGACGCTAATGAATTGTCTGAGATTAACACTATGTTTCAGCCATATGAATGTATCTTACCCAAGCTTGACGTGTTAAATGAATGTAGCTCCAGATGCTTACCAATGTCAATGGAACTTTGCTCATTCGAAGAACTTACAAACCCTCGGATCTGTGGTGAAGACACCTTTCTATTAGATGACACTTTTGACGTGAATTACAGTGTGGAGCAACGTTTAGATGCATCTGCTAACACTACGGTTTTGTGGACTGGATCGGAAATAATGGATGATTTCTTTTTCGATCAGTTTACAAAGACCGGGCCAGTAGACATTTGAAAGACATATAAGAGCACATCTTGACATTCCCAAAGTTGAGCAAATCTAAAGAGCGAAGAATGTATTTTGAACTGCTTAGTCTTATTATTTTTTTAGTAACGCTGTGCATTTTAATACCGAAGTCTGTTATTTTGAATGGTTTAGATTAACCGACTTTTTTTTTATTAGTTGTCAGATTGTTTTCATGTAATTTTATTTCACTTTTGATCGGAAAGTATACACCACTAAGGTCACAATTATGTCTTATAAGAACAAAGTGGAAATTGAAAGGGGATGACACCATTAATCTTATGATGCAAGGAGGGGTTATTTTGAAATTCACTACGCAGCTATGGTAATAGCAGGTATACAATATTGTGTAGAAGTCTGAACGACTAATCAGCCGTACATGGTGCTTGATATAACAATAACTAGTATAGAACCCGTGTAGCACACGGGTTTTATAGAATTAAAAATTTAGTTTGTTAATAAACTAAATCAAATAACTAATAATACAAGTTTTTCATGAATTATCATACTAGAATTTTTTTTTTTATGAATTATAATACTTATAATTAGTTAGTTTGTTAGATTTGATATTTTGTTGGATATTTAAAAAAACTTTAAAAAATTTCCTCTTTATAATCACGTGGAATTCCAGTTTCATTTAATTTGGGATAGTTACAACTTGTGGAGTGGTGAGTGGGCAGTTTATTCTATAAGCTTCTCTAGCCATATATATTATCTTATTAAGTAACTTAATAAATTAATAATAAATAAATTACACATCATCCTAAAAACACTCTTATTCAGCCACGTGGCGATAGTGGTCATTCTTTTAGTATATTAAAAGTATTGCTTAGCAGCTAGGTATAAAATTTAAGAACCCATGGATTTCATGGAATTCATTTTTAATGTACAAATGAAAATGAAAAAAAAAATTCCATTATTAATATGGACTATTAAAATAATGCATAAGGTTTGTTCTTCTCTAAATTTTATCAAAAAGTTATTAATTATTGTTTATTCCAGGGGTTTAAAAATGAGTAAGAACGAGGAAACCTTCAGTTGTTTTTTCTTTAAATAAACTCAATAGTTAAAACATTCGAAGAAATAAAAAAAAAAAGGTCCTAAAGAAGTAGATAGTTGCAAATGGAGTAGGACGCAAGAAAATTAGAACACTTATACTCCCAGTAGAGTATAGTCAGGGCTGGACACAACCATGTCTGGGCCTGAGTCGAAGTTGCAAAATGGGCCCTAAATGACAACCAAATTGGAATTTTATTCAAATACAACTTATTTCACACTTTTTGCGGTAAAAGTATTAATGAAGTCCGTATATATCAAGTTACTTAATAGTATTAAATCTCAATTATTTTAGAAGCTAGCAATTTAAGTAGAAAAATAATACTAGTAGTTCAATGTATTTGTTCCAACGATTTAGGAGATAGTAATTGAGAAAAGAAAATAGAAAAAATTTATTTAATATTAATCATTCTCAATTGTTTGAAAAAGTTTTGTTATTTAAAAAAGGAAAATAAAAAAACTATTTTAAATAGCCACAACTAAGAAAAAAAAAAAAAAACATTCAAAAGCTGGCCCAATTCTCGAGGGCTAGGTTCATAAAATTATTTCAGGGCTCCTAAAAGTTGGTATTTTTTTTGGGCCCGAGTTGACTGACTCTTCCGCCTTACATAAGGTCCTGCTATGAGTATAGTTACCAGAAAATGGTTAGGTTATGAAATACAGAATGAAAATGAAACACCAATTCCGATAAAGATTTCTCTTGTATGATCGGGTCAACCACCATGGCCAATCAAATAATTAGCTTATGGTAGTGAGCAACACTAAAAAAAAGATGTTTTAATTGGGCCAACCACCATGGCCAATCACATAAGTAGCTTATGGCAATGAGCACCACTAAAAGAATGATTTTTTCATTGGGCCAACCATCTATAATTTTAAGCTCTTTTCATTACGCCAACCATTATAGCAAACCAGGTAAGGGCTGACACAAAGCACGAGACATGGAACATTGTGCATAACTTATATAGACACAAGTTACAATACAAATTGAGTCTTGTGAGTGGCCCATCCCAAATGGCCAATCATATTGAACGAATACATAGTTGTTGGTGTTAGCAATAGGTTTAAGTGACCTGATTGAGGAAGCTAGAAACGCACCCATAGGAAAGTAGCCTGATTCACTTACAAACCTAATTTTGAAAGCTTTAATCGCATACGAGTCAATTTTGGCTGTTCTTCCATACATTATTTTTGTGAGTTCGAACCCTAGTATACCTCAATTGAAAAGACCGACAGGTATCATCTACATAATTTATAACCAGTTCCCTCAAGAAATGGAAGAATTTGATGGTTTTTTTTGTAGAAAATCTCGACAATTCGGTACCTGAACTAATCCATAGTGATAACTCTAATGAAGGGGATAATGGTGGTATGGAGTGGGAGGATGGGGACAGTTGCGTAGCACAATATTTTGTAGATGGACAGGTCCTTGATGACATCCTATCTAAGGGTCTCGTCTATTGGTCGTCCGAAGATCTCTTTGGGAAAGTGTTTTCCTACTGTAACTGTGGCCGAAGGATTCTACCACTTCTACTCCAAAAGGCTCGGGTATGGATTCTGCCGAAATAATAAAGTTCGGGATAGCGTGTCGGGAGTCATTACAATGCATCGTTGGGTATGCAGTCATGCGGGCCTTAGGATCCAAGGGAGAACGGACCCAGAAGTATCCAAAAGAGAGTCTTAACCTGTCACTAGGTGTTCCTGCTAAGCCGATCTCATATTCCGTTACACGCAAAATTCTGGGTACTATAGGGTCACAAAATTTAGGAGCACCCATAATCATGAACTAGCAATTTCGAATCACGTACACTTCTTTCGTTGTAACAGGAACATTACAATGGGTCATGCAATGGAAATTTGCACAATGAAGGAGGCAGGTATCAAGACTTGTCATATTATGGATTTTATGGTAACAACCCTTGGTGGTTATAACAAGGTAGGTTTTATTACAAAGGACTTGTACAACTTTATATCAGCTGACCATGAAAGGATGAGAAGACTCACAACAGATGCAGAAGCAACTATAGCTTATTTTAACGCAATGGTAGAAAATGACCCGGGCATGTATGTGAAGTACTCCGTGGACAAGAAAAATAGGTTAAACAAAATAATTTGGGCAGATTCAAGGTCGAGGGTAGATTACGAGAACTTTAGCGATGTCATGGTGATAGATTCCACTTACAAAACAAATAGTTTTAAAATGCCTTTGGTTGAATTTTTGGGTCTTAACAATCATACGAGTATGTAGTCTATGCGGCTGCCTTAGTGAGCAAAGAATGCGTAGATTCATATATTTGGACTTTTAGCAGTTTTTTTACATGCAATGGACGGTAAGCAACCTATTTCCGTCATCACCGACGGAGATAGGGCAATTGTAGCGGCTTTATCAACGGTGGTGCCGACAGCCAGACATAAACTATGTTCATGGCACTTGATGCATAATGCTAGGGTAGTCTCTCATGATGCGTCGTTTCTTACCGATATTAGAAACTGCATGTTAAAACCCCAGCCTGAAGATTCTTTTGAATTATGCTGGGGTTGTTTAAGAGTAAACATTCTCATGTTAACAATCAATGGTTGGATGAAATGTACGAGCGAAAAGACAAGTGGGTTGAAGTCTTTTTCACAGGGATTTTTTTCAGCAATATGACCACCAACCAACGCTGTGAGAGCACGAATGCATACATGAATCGTTTTTTAAACTGTGATCTCAGTTTATACACGTTTGTGAAACAATATTCTCGGGCAATGGGAAGATTGAGGGAGAATGTTATGCGACATGATTTAACGAACCACCAGTCGGAGATGATTATGCTGACCCATTTGACTTCTATTGAAAAGTCGGCTGCCGCCTTTTACGCACGAGCTGTTTTCCTAAAGGTACCATACACACTATATAACCTTCTAATTGGTTGTTTACTTCATGTTGCATCCTTTACTAATGTTGGCCTTATTACTTGTTGTCTTTAGGTACAAGAAGAAATTATGAAGGAGTCGATTTATGCACCTACAATAGTGAGTGCTATTGGCAGTGTCAAGAAGCTGGTACTTTATAAGTTTGGATATTCAAACCCAGGCGCAATAGTTGTTTCGATGAATCTCCAAAATCTGACGTAAGCTGCAGTTGCGGTAGACTTGATTCCCTTTGGTGGCTTGGTCGTCACATGTTTTGCGCGCTGAAATCTTTGAACATTGAGGAAATTCCCACAATAATGCTTACAGATAGGTGGGCAAAGTCACGCGTGTTGAGGGTACCCGAACCGAAAAAGCTCATCACAACAAGCACTAGTGACCTACGGTATGGATCGTTGTTATCTAAAACCCACATTTTACGTCAGTGTTTGCTACATTGATCTACAGTAGGCAAAATAAAAATAAATAAATTATGAACATTAAATTTATTCAATCAAAATGAAATTTTTGCGACTAAAGGTTATAAGCTAAAAGGTGCACAAAATTTGTTGAATAAACTAATAAAAAAATAAAAAAATTGCACTACAAGAAAAAGTCTTCATCTCCAAAAAGGTCGACGCACGAATCAACAATTGTCGGAAATTCGTCCACTTGCTTTTTTTAACTCGGCTCGCCAACGATTAGTTTGAGTTTGTTCAAATCGAGTGCTAATATAGGTTTGTCTGATTCGTTGGGCTTGCAAACAGGGGCAATAAGCCTAAACCAGTAAATAACAACTTGAATAAACTTAATCCCACGTTGTTAGCCATAAATCGCCTATTCAAAATACAAAACTCAATCAATCTCATATATAATGAGGCATGTTAAATCATAATTACCTAGATTTGCAGAAAGGTAGAAGCTGGAGCATTCCACTACAAGTTTTATCAAGTTATGATACCATACATGCTTTTTGACAAACACCATGGAAGCGCATTCACGATTTCCATCGATTAAAAAAAACTCAACTCGCGATTCAATTAAATACACAATTAAAGAGGCTGAGTAATCCAATTAAATACCCGATTAAAGTACGTAACTATCCTTATCAGCACGAGTGGGTGCACTACAGTAGCACTTATTGAGAAATAAAGAAATTGTTACAATTATAAATAATTGTAACTGTCTAGTTCCTTCCATAAACAAGTCTGATGTTTTATCAAACAAGTAAACAAAAAAAAAAAATCTGAGGAAAAATAAGCATGTAAAACATCCCTCAACTATCAATAAATTTCATGGTATCTCTGTTCTATCTAATTTTTATAGCTCCTCAATTAGTAATATCTCAACAATGGGATGTGACACCAAAAAACTCAATCAACATACTCTAATTCCACATCAACCACATTTGGCAAGGCTATAAAACTCAATTTCAACAAAACCAAGAATCTAATGGTTTGAGGCTTTCGAATTAGAGAACTCAAGACCATTTTCTTGTTGTCAATGGACAAATTCATCTTAAGGTGGTTACCATGAATACTAGATTTAGAAATATGTGATGACATCTCCATAACATTTATATAAACAAATTTAAAAGAACAAAAAAAGGAATAGGGAAAACTCCTACAGAAACAAAATAATCACCTAGGGTTCAGTGTATTTTAGACGGAGGCGGCGGGAGGTCGAGGCGAGTACCAATGAGCATCGGTGTTCAGCAGCAGGAGCGACTTCCTAAAAGAAAAGAGAGAGAGAGAGAGAGAGAGAGAGAGAGAGAGAGAGAGAGAGAGAGAGAGAGAGAGAGAGAGAGAGAGAGAGACGTCGGCGGGGTAGAGCAGGGTCCAGGGGAGGTGAGAGGAGATAAGCGGCATAAAGATGGCGAATGCATGGTGCGATGGAGGTGAGGTTAGGGACAAAATTTTAGGGGTAAGGAAGTTAGGCCTTTCACTGTATTTATGGGTGGAGGGTTATCTCATATACTACTTCTACAGTTTCTCTCTTTATTTTTTCTAAAAAAGAAGTACTTTTATGGTGTCTATTAAAAAATCATATTGACAACGGTCTTTCAACAACGAAATTACTGACCGTTGTCTTTAAGCAGGATAAAAATAATTTGATTACGGCTAAACGACAACGGTTTTCCAAAACCGTTGTCTTTTAGCGAAAAATGGTTTCTACAAAGACAACGGTTGAGCCCTAAAAGACAACGGTTTATGCATGCAACCATTATCATTTGAGCGTTGTGATTGACAATTTTTGTAGTAGTGTTCTCACCATAATGAAATAAGCCACTCTTGTTGGTTTTCATCTTTGTTTGCATAAAATTCTGCGTTAGTGTATGCATGTGTATATCAATTAAAGAGCACAAAAAGTACATGTGTAATCAAAACCAAATCCATAACCACACAAACTTCTCTCTGCTTCAATCAGGTTTTCAGCTGTCTCTCTCTGAAGACAGAGCAAATACAAAACGTAAAATATGCATTTAAGGCAACAAATGACTCGTACCATCAATCATGCTCATAAAGCCTTTTCCTTTATGCCTAGAAAATGTCTAACTAACTTCCCCTGATTGTCTCTGCCTAAAGGATTAATCTCCGTACAAATATGTCCTCTGTAGATGGAGTCATGATGAGCAGACAAGGTGACATCGCAATTCAAGATATCCCCATAATGAATAGTAATATTATAAAGCAAATAACATACCAAGATAATACTAGATGTTTTCGTTTATCTGTTCACCACATTAACTTGTTAACGATCCCTCAACCACCCTGAGCTGTGAAAACGCCTTAACAGTAACTGTTGTGAAAAACACTTCACATAAAATGAAACAGGTCATGTTCGGACGCAATTAACCAAATTTCAGCCAAACACGCACAGACGCAGAAACAAGAAAAGAAATCACACAAAGAGGTTTTACGTGGTTCGATCAGATTTGATCTACATCCACGGAGGTTCTACACACCTCAATTCACTTCACTCAAGCATAAATTACAAGAATTACTGAAAATCTAGCAAAACCCCAATTCACAGACCGAATTAGGTTTAGAATCCTAGATTTCTATTTCTCTCTCTACTGTATTGTTTACAAAGGGAAAACTTGATAATTGTGTTCGACTTCACAAGAGCTTTGAGCCTATATAAGTGGTGTAGCTCGAATCTTCGTGAGGATGGAGTTACAATTGCTGCAAGTTGCGAGCTGAAAGTTGGTTAGCAATGGTTAAGCCACAACGATTTCTTCCAGCTCAAAACCGTTGTATTTGTCACCTTGTACACTTGTCACTTTCAACACAAAATCCGGTCTAGTTTTACACCCTTCTCTTGACTAGAACAAACCCGGTTCTTCCAGCCCGGTTCTTAGATTTCGGAAGCCGGTTCAAATTTCCCAACACACCATATTCCATACAAGCATCACCTTGATGAAATTGAACACAACCTCACAAATCTCCACCTCAATGAAATCAAGTGTGTGTCATTACCCCATTCTGCCCTTCACTCATATGCTTCAAACACATTGTTCAAGCTTGATTAGGCTCGAGCAATGTCTCAACTTGTTACCTGGCACAGCCTTAGTTAAGAAATCAGCTGCATTGTCATCAGTGTGCACTTTCTTCACCTCCACAGACCCTGAATCAATTACATCACTCACAAAATGCAATCTAACATCAATGTGTTTTGATCTCTCATGAAATGCTTGATGTTTCACCAGGTGGAGTGCACTTTGATTATCACAAAGAACTGTAACACATTTTTGAACAATTCCAAGATCCCTAAGAATCCCCTTAAGCCATAAAGCCTCCTTGATAGCATCAATGATGGCCATATATTCAGCTTCTGTAGTGGATAAAGCCACTACAGATTGTTGTATGCTTCTCCAACTTATTGCAGTTCCATACAAGGTAAATACATACCCAGACATTGATCTTCTTGTATCAATATTCCCTGCAAAGTCAACATCCGCAAAACCAAGCAATGGAATAGTATTTCCAGCTTGCTTCTCAAACTTCTTATAAATCCACTTGGAACTCACTAGCTTCTGCCCCCTTTGGCTTATCCACCAGCTTCCAAGTGTTATTTCTCTCCAGGGATTCCATTTCTTCCATCATAGCACTTATCCAGTGCTCACTTTCATTTCCACTCATTGCCTCTTTGAAACTTTGAGGTTCATGGTGTTCTATGTCCTGAGCAACACTAAGTGCATAGTACACACTTCCAGCTTGTCCATAGAAATTTGGTCTCTGGATTTGTCTCCTTGGTCTTCCTGAGAT
The DNA here is from genome assembly GCA_958295605.1 of Ajuga chamaepitys. Lineage (NCBI taxonomy): Eukaryota > Viridiplantae > Streptophyta > Magnoliopsida > Lamiales > Lamiaceae > Ajuga > Ajuga chamaepitys. The sequence goes on from OY282495.1 coordinate 18,087,040, forward strand.
TTGGTGTCTCAGGTTGCACTTCATCTTCTTCTGAAGAACTTCCACTTGAATGATGATCCAAGTTGTCTTCTCTGGGTTGAGTGTTATGTTGGGTAATCAACTCTTATCACACACAAACAATACTCAAACCAAGAGGGGATGAAAACAATCAAAGAATTCAGCCAAATGAAACCGAACACAGAACAGGAACATAAAATGAAGAACACAAGGATTTTACGTGGTTCGATCAATGTGATCTACATCCACGGAGGCTCTATACACCTCAATTCACTCCACTGAACAATCAATTACAAGAATTATTCCAGAAAACTAGAAACCCCCAATTCACAGACCGAATTGAGCTCAAGAACCCTAGCTAACTAATTCTAATGATTGAGCAGTGTTTTCAGAGGGAAAATAATGTGTATCAACTCGCATCTTCAAGTGGTTTTACTGTATATAAAGGATGGAGCTCGAATCAGGAAGTAGCAGCAGTTATAACCAATTCTGTTTCCAACTACACAAAAACTGTTAGACGGGCTTTCAACAACGGTTTTACTCGCAACGGTTCTAATCCGTTGCACATGACAGTTATAACCGCCTTGACTCCAGTTCCTTTTTAACCCTTATAACTGATCCGGCTAATACCCGGTTTTCTAGCCCGGTTCCTGACTCCTCAAATCCTCTACTACAAACTATGATCACTTGATGATATTGAACTGACATCTACATGTTATCATGTGAATACTCCACCTCAACTGAAACTTTCCCAGCTTCCACAGCATCCTAAAATTCTTTCACACTTCCAATAGAAGTATATCCCATAACACTTTCATTGAACTTCACATCTCTACTCACAATGAGCTTTTGATTTCCAGACTCCAAACACCACAACCTGTATCCTTTCACCCCATCTAGATAACCCAAGAACACACACCTGAGGGCCCTTAGATCAAGCTTGTCTTGCTTAACATGAGCAAAAGCAAGACAGCCAAACACCTTCAAATCTGTATAATCACTAAGCTTTCCATTCTATACTTCATCAGGTGTCTTGAATCCTAATGATGATGATGGTGATTTGTTGATGAGATAACATACAGTGTTCACTGTCTCACCCCTGAAAACCTTTAGTAAGCTAGCATCAAGCAACATACATCTCACTCTTTCAAGAATGGTTCTATTGAACCTTTCAACAATTCCATTATGTTGTGGATTCATTGGCACAGTTTTGTGCCTTGTGATCCCTTTCTCTTCACAAAGCTCATTGAATTCAATGGATAGGTATTCCAGGCCATTGTCAATCCTTAAGTGTTTAAGCTTATTGCCCCTTAAGTTCTCCATTTGAATCAACCATGCTTTGAACTTAGTGAATGCATCACTTTTGTTCCTAAGCACAAACACCCATGCCTTCCTACTAAAATCATCAATGATTATCATAAAATATCTCCCTCCACCATGTGTTTCTATCCTAGATGGACCCCAGATATCAGAATGCACATAATCAAAAGCTTCTTGAGTGGAATGAACACCTTTTCCATAAGGCAGATTTTGAGACTTGCCTAATGCACATTTATCACAAAACTCAAGTGTTTATGATCCTATGTTACCAATTATACCTCTTCTTGATAACTCTTTAAAACCTCTCTCCCCAATGTGTCCAAGTCTCTTATGCTACAACATAAGACCAGTTTTACTCAACACATTATCCAAGCTACCACAAACAGGCTGTCCAATCAAGATAAACAATCCATTATGCTTCCTACCCTTGATCACCAACTTCTTGCCTTTTGTAATGTGTAAGAAACCATCTACTAAGTTGAACTCACATCCAGTTGCATTTAGAGAACCCAGGGAGAGTGAATTTCTCTTAAGACCAGGCACATACCTTACATTTGAAATGGTTCTTGTAACACCATCAAACATGGTGATCTTGACTGAACCAATGCCTAGAACTCTGCAAGAATGGTCATTGCCTAGCAGCACACATCCTCCATCTTTCTTCTTGAGGTCTTGGAACTAATGCTCATGTGGGCACATGTGGAAAGAACATCCAGTATCCAAAACCCACTCATTTTCCATCTTTGAATCTGTGATGTTTAAAACTTCTGGAGTATCTGCTTCATGCTCAACTGTTGCAGCTTCTTCACCTTGGCCTTCTTTCTTCTTCCTCCTTAATGGACAATTCTTCTTTAAGTGTCCAACCTGTTTACAGTTGAAACACTTCCTCTTCTCCACCCAATCTCCAATTTTCTTCGAACCATCATTCCCATCCTTTGAATCCTTGGAACCTTGACCCTTCTTCTTTTGATTATTTCTCTTGAACTTGATGTTCAAACCTTCACCAAACTGATTGGGTTTCTTATCACCTTGATTCTGCAGACATTTAGTTTTCAAGGCAGCGATAATTGAGTCATAACTCAACTTATCTTGCCTCCCAAACGTGAGAGTATCTTTAAAACTCTCCGTGGATCTTGGAAGTGCATTTAACACAATCAAAGCTTTATCATCTTCTTCAATTTTGACTTCCAAGTCCTCCAGTTCATCAAGCAGCTTTGTAAACTCATCTAATTGGTCAGAAGTTACCTTATCATCACTCATCTTGAAGGCAAGCAACTTCTGTTTGAGGAAGAGCTTGTTTGAAACTAATTTTGACTGGTATAGTTCTTCCAGTTTTGCCCAGGCTTCTATGGTGGTTTCGCACCTGGAGATCTCCCTCAACGGCTTATCACCAAGACATAGGATGATCAAACTCAAAGCTTTCTGATCCGTATCACCAAACTTGGGTTTCTCAGCCTCCAACCACTGATCAACAGGTTTAAGAGCATTTGAAAGCCCATTTTGAATCAAGATGGCATTCATCTTGATCTTCCACAATGCAAAGTCATTCCTGGCTGAGAACTTGTCCAAGTCCATCTTCATTCCTGCCATTTCCTTCCTCTTCCAGTGTGAGAGTGTTTCCCACAGACAGCGCCACTTGTTGTGGAAAACACTTCACATAAAATGACACAGGTCTTGTTTGGACGCAATTAACTAAATTTAAGCCGAACACGCACAGACGCAGAAACAAGAAAAGAAATCACATGAAGAGGTTTTACGTGGTTCGATCATATTTGATCTACATCCACGGAGGTTCTACATACCTCAATTCACTTCACTCAAGCATAAATTACAAGAATTACTCAAAATCTAGCAAAACCCCAATTTACAGACAGAATTAGGTTTAGAACCCTAGATTTCTAATTCTCTCTCTACTGTATTGTTTACAAAGGGAAAACTTGATAATTGTGTTCGACTTCACAAGATCTTTAAGTCTATATAAGTCATGTAGCTCGAATCTTCGTGAGGAGGGAGTTACAACTGCTGCAAGTTGCGAGCTGAAAGTTGGTTAGCAACGGTTAAGCCACAACGGTTTCTTCCAGCTAAAAACCGTTGTATTTGTCGCCTTGTACACTTGTCACTTTCAACACAAAACCCGGTCCAGTTTTACACCCTTCTCTTGACTCGAACAAACCCGGTTCTTCTAGCTCGGTTCTTAGAATTCTGAACCCGGTTCAAATTTCCAAACACATCATATTCTATACAAGCACCACCTTAATGAAATTGAACATAACCTCACAGTAACCGATTTAGGTTGAACTCCAAAGCATAATTCGAAATCTCATCACCTTCTAACGAAATTATAAGCCATAGAAGAAGAGGGTAGCTAGCTACACCAACTATATATTCTCTGATCTCCTTACCTTTACATAACATCCCACATTCAGTCAAACGATTCCCACTTTCACAGAGTTTGTAGCATCTCAAAAACTTCAATAATTGGGAAGTAGGCATACCCGAGAGCCAGCAAGTTATGACGTTAAAAAACCACATCTCGGAGTTATCGATACCTTGGACCAACATATTGTAATTGTTCTCTTGGTCGTACCAATCATTTGAGGTTTGGAAGGAAACATCATAACTATGTGGGTAGCATCTACTGCTCCACAACAATTAGGCAACCCAAATAAAGCTTTAAAACTAGATTTGAACCCCTCCATTTGTACCGGGTCCGACCACTTGAGGTTGTGCCTCACACGTTCTTCTATTGCCTCGATGAATCACCCTGTGACCTGGAAAATAGTTGACTAGCCGACCCCAAAGGATGCCCCCTATTAAGACATGGGATTCAACCGAAGCTAATCTTCAATGGCAACTTATTTTTCGACGTTCAGGAGCCTCCCTTTGATGCTGATAATTCTCGAAGGGGGTGAGGCGATAAGATCTTCCCTTACTAGTGAAGAAATGTACCCGAAAGTTTTCTTGGAAACCCAAAAGAACTACTTAAAACCTTCTTCCTCATCAAGGAGGAAATTTGAAACTGCAAATAACACTAGTGAAAATCAACAAAGATGCATAACGTAGAGGCCTATCATATCTTCCTCCCACAAGTTACACTAAAATTATCAGGACATAATTTATCAGTTCAAAGCTTATCTTTTGTGTATCAAGTTCCAACCTATAGAGACAAATTATGACTGTATCTATACAAACTTAGAAGAGGAATATCGAGCCCTAATTCAAACACAATCTTGCGTGAATTATTATATTAGTATTTTATTCATCAAGCACCAAATACAAATGCAATCTTAAGTATTACATTGAAGAATAAGAGATTCAAGAAAGACTTTTCTTTAATTTGAGAAGTATATGTAACAATTAATTTATTATCAATATTTTTAATAATTTATAATTACTCCTAATAAATTATTATTAATTAGCTCATTGATTAACAATAGTGTTGATGTTGTTATTCATTAATTAAATACTAGTAGTCATAATTTTTTCTAATGTAATCAATGCATTTGAGAAAGGTTTTAGACTATCTAAAGGAGAAACGGTTGTATGCTAAGTTCAAGAAATGTGAGTTCTGGTTGGATCAAGTAATATTTCTAGGGCATGTTGTGTCAGGAGAATGAATTTCAGTTGATCCAAGTAAAGTTGAAGCAATTAACAATTGGCCACAACCTACAAACCCTTCAGAGGTACGCTGCTTTCTTGGATTGGCGGGTACTATCGGAGATTTGTAGAAGGATTCGCAAAAATTGCATCTCCCTTAATACAACTGACTAGAAAGAGTGTAACATTCAAGTGGACAGAGGCTTGTGACCAGAGTTTTCAAGAACTGAAGAAAAGGTTAACCTCAGCACCGATCCTTTCAACACCAACAGAGACTGGAGGCTTTGTGGTATACAGTGATGCTTCAAAGAATAGTTTAGGTTGTGTGTTAATGCAGAAAGGCAAAGTAATAACGTATGCATCAAGACAATTGAAGGAATATGAGAAGAACTACCCTACTCATGACTTGGAGCTTGCAGCAGTAGTATTTGCATTGAAAATCTGGAGACATTACCTATATGGAGAGCCATGTGAGATCTACACAGATCACAAGAGCCTAAAATACTTTTTCACACGGAAAGAGCTGAATATGAGACAGAGAAGATGGTTAGAACTCGTGAAGGACTATGACTGTGTTATCAACTATCATCCTGGTAAAGCAAATGTCGTAGTTGATGCCTTAAGCAAAAAATCATCTCAAGGTACTACACTGATGGCTTTGATTTAGAGACCAGAGTTACTAGACTTGCAAAGAATGAATGTCGAGATTGTTCAACTGGGAATAGTGGAGGAAAGACTAGCAGCTCTAACCCTTTAGCCTACCCTACTTGATAGAATTAAGCAAGGGCAGAATGTAGATGAATATTTAGCTAAAGTAAAGAAGGATGTCGCTTTAGGGATGCCATCAGACTTTCAGTTGTCAGAGAATGATGTCTTAAGATTCAAAAACCGTTTGTATGTGCCAAATGTAGATAACATTCGTAAAGATATTATGGCAGAGGCACATTCAACATCATATTCAGTACATCCAGGAGCTACTAAAATGTATCGAGACTTAAAGATGCAGTATTGGTGGCTAGGTATGAAGAAAGATATTGCTCAGTGTATAGAACAATGTTTGACTTTTCAGCAACTAAAAGCAGAACATCAAAGACCGGCAGGAACCTTACAGCCCTTACTAATTCCAGAGTGGAAATGGGAGAACAATGGATTTTGTAGTGGGATTGCCGAAAATTGTAAAGGGTTATGATGCTATCTGGGTAATAGTGGACAGACTTACGAAATCTGCTCATTTTCTTCCTGTATGTACTACTTACTCCATGGATCACTATGCTCAGATATATATACAGGAGATAGTTAGATTTCACGGAGTACCATTATCCATTGTTTCAGATAGAGACTCAAGATTCCTGTCTACCTTTTGGAAGAGCCTACACAAGGCACTGGGAACACAATTATCGTTCAGTACAACGTATCATCCACAGATTGACGGGCAACTAGAAAGAACGATACAGACTTTAGAGGATATGCTCAGAGCTTGCGTGTTAGATTTCCAGGGTCAATAGAGCAAATTCCTACCTTTAATATAATTTTCCTACAACAACAGTTATCAATCCACTATAGGAATGGCCCCTTATAAAGCACTATATGGTAGGAAGTGTCGATCTTCGATACATTGGGATGAGGTTGGCGAAAGAAGACTTCTAGGTCCAAGTGTAATACAGGAAATGTCAGAAGCTGTGTCACAGATTCGGGAAAGAATGAAAACAACTCAGAATCGCCAGAAAAGCTATGCAAATAAGAGAAGGAGAGCACTTGAGTTTGCAGTGGGAGATCTAGTATTCTTGAAAGTTGCACCCATGAAGGGAAATAATGCGGTTAGGTAAGAAATGAAAACTTAGTCCAAGATACATTGGTCTATTTCCTATTATTGAGAGAGAGTTGGTGATGTTGCTTACAGACTCGATTTGTCAGCATCAATGTCTCAAATACACAGTTGTTCCATGTGTCAGTATTGAGGAAGTATATAGCAAATCCGTCTCATGTCCTGAACAGTGAACCTGTAGAACTACAAGCAGACTTGGGATATAAGGAAGTACCAGTACAGATTTTATTAAGGCAAGTAAAACGGCTTAGAAACAAACAAATTTCGTTAGTCAAAGTGCTATGGAGAAATCAATTAGTGGAAGAAGCTACCCGGGAAAGAAAGGATGAAATGAGAGCCAAATATTCGGAGCTCTTCAAGTAAGTAAATTTCGGGGACGAAATTTTTATAAGGGGGGAGGATGTAATACCCGCGCCTCTCACAACTCACTGGCCAATATATTTTTTGCATTTCATGCATTCCATATTTTTATGTGTTATTTGCGTGATAGTTTTGTAGTAATTAATTTGTTATATTTATTACGTCATTTTATATTTTGCGAATAATTTCGAAATGTTTACTTTGGTGGTCGGGAACCTCGTAGTCTAAAATGTCCGGATAGTCTAAATCATGTAAGATTACACGCGGCAAATGTAAAATATGGAATCCACTAAATAGTATATGGGAATGTTAAAAGTGTAAAAGGGTGTCATTGACGAACTAATAATAATAATAATAATAATAATAATAATAATAATAATAATAATAATAATAATAATAATAATAATAATAATAATAATAATAATAATAATAATAATAATAATAATAATAATAATAATAATAATAATAATAATAATAATAATAATAATAATATAAAAGGGAAAAGAAAATAACATTATCATAATAATAAAAAAAATAACATGGTTAAGGCGGTGGATCACCCTTATAAGCGTATACTTATCTTCTAGTCTATAAAAACACACAAGAAAAGGGGAGGTGAGATGGGTGCTCGCATGGTGTCAAACTCGGAGAAATTGGAGGCCGCCTGGTAAGAGAAACACAAAATTTCTATCTTATTTACATTCATTTAGTGATTTTTTTGTAAATAATATAGCAAAGCCCACTTACATGATTATTAAAATAATATAAAATATGTTGGGATCAGATTTTGATACGAAACATGGAGGTAATTGCTTAGTTTTGTAATCATTACTACTATGATGATATTGAAACAAATTTAGTATGTTTCCAGGTTCTTAACATTAATCATGTAGATATTTTAGTTAGGATTTTATTTATTTGCTTGATGAAGTAATACAAAAATGATTAATTATGTTATGAGTAAGATATGACTTAACATGTTAATGTTAATATTGATGAAGTTGTGAAGTAATTTCTCACAGGAAAATAGATTATATTGAAGGAAGCCATGTACGCACCCCTATAACTATGTAAGCTCACATTGAAGTTTATAATTTTATATTTATGTTCATCAAATCAACTTAAGTTTTATAATAGAACTAAATATGGAAAGCCTACTAGTTAAAAATATGTTTGTAATTAATTAATTTACTGATATTTTACTATAGATTAATTACTACGGTGGTACAAGTGTAACACCCCACATTTTTCTGCATATTATTTATTTATAATTATATTATATATTTAATAAAAATATTATTTATTTTGGCCAATTATGAGGTTTAGTCTCAAATCACCTAGTGGCAACATAAGGCCCGACTAGTTGTTAAGTAAGTCCATTCGAATTTTTCAAGCCCAATTACATACATGCATCATAAATTATTCATTTTATCAAGCCCAAAGCATGTATCATATTTCCATTTAATAATTATTATTTATTTATGTTACATATCTGTAAAGTGTCGTAGATTACAGTGTTTCTTGATCAGATCCCGATATATACAAGAATTAGCATTTCTAATCTTTTAAGATATACACTTAGATATTGATCCCCTAATCCTCATCCTATCAGAATATAGTCTTATCTAATAAGATATGAAACCCTAATAGGAGACCTATTAATCCCTAACTATAAATACACCATTATATTCACGCCTAACACACGCCATCTTTATACGCAAAAAAAAAAAAAAAAAAAAAAAAAAAGAAAGAAAGAAAGAATAGATACAGCGGCTCCTCCTTATTTTCTTCTGCAATAATTGAGTTTTCTGATCAAGAACACGGTGGTAACAACTGGGTTTTATCAGAATTGCTTTTCTAAGGTGGGGGTTTCTTACTTGTTTGTCATTATTAATTATGTCTGTATGATATGTGTACATGTTTAACTTTTATTATATGATTTGTGCTTTGCACCCCTAATTATGATTGATTAGTTCAATCCCTCAAGTTTTGCATGTTACTTTGCTACATGCCCCTAAGTTATAAGTTATGTGGATACTCGTTACCCACCCTCACGCTATAAGTCATGTAAGTATTTATTACTTACCCTCAAGTTTTATGTCATATTTATAATTGTTATTACATGTTATACTATCAAGGGTGTAATTAGTTTTGACAAGCACGAGCTGGATGTAGCTCACCCCCACTACTTTTAATATTTCAGGTCAAGGGGCTGGACGTAGAGGAGATGGCGGTACGGTGAAAGCATATGCTCCAAATATAAATTGAATTTTTCCTATTTTTGGTATTTTATTTGCAAGTTAGTCTGAGACATTATTTTTTTAAAAGTTAGTTTTGCTAATTGTTATGAGTTGGAAACAATATATATATATTTCATTTAAATGATTCAAGTTCTTTCTTCGATTGTGGTACTTATGAAATTTAGTTAAAGTTTGTGAAGTTATTTTGGTTGTGAATGTTATTAGAATCTGATTAAGTAGGAATTGATTTGCATTTTATATAGGCTTGTACATTAGGTATGCTTGTACATTCACACACACAAACACCTATACTTAATAGGATAAATTAAAGTACACTCGTATGGGTCTTTTTCCATACGATCAGTATTATATTATGTATTGTTAGTTAATTATATTATAAGCATGTCAACGTATGATACTAAATAATCCCTTATTGAAGATAATTGTGTTCGCAAATAAATTTAGATGCATTTTATTTGGTTCATCTAATGCCCTGATTAGAAATTGTTTTATTATTATATAAAACGTCTGGATATTGATTATTGCTATTTAAAACTACTTTAAATTATTTTATGAAAATCGGGTCGTTACAACAAGAGATACAAAGTTTTCGGTAATTACTCTCAGACACGAGGTAAGTAGAAATTCATCTACAACTACAATGCTTGAACCTAGTATTTGTGTTTATTATTTGTGATAATTGATTGTTATATGCGTTGTTGCTAAAAAACAAACTGATGTGCATCAATCATGAGCATTAACATCTACAAGAATTACATGTGTACACGAAAGAAGTCAAAATAGCATCATTTCATGAATTGATGATGCTTTGGGGTTGGTCACCACTGGCACATTGAGAGTTACACTACAAAAAAAATCACCGACTGCGACGGAAATTTCCGTCACTAAACTGAAAAATTCCGTCACAGTAAAGGAGTAGTGACGGATTACTGACGGAAATGTTTTGTTACAAAAACCTTTGTCACTAAATTGATAATGACGGAATTTTCATTCCGTCACTAGTTTAGTGACGGAAATTCTGTCACAATTCTAAAAGAATCCGTCAATTCTAAAAGAATCCGTCGTAAAGTTGTGACGGAATATTTCTGTCACTACATTGCAACGATTAAAATTCCGTCACTAATCCGTTAATACAAGATTAATGACGGAATTTTTCCGTCATAAATTAATGACGGAATTTACAGTCACTATCTTGCCTAATTAGTAACGGAATTATTCCGTTACAAAAAAAAAAAATCCGTCTCTATTCCGTCATTATGCTATTCGATTTCCATCATTATTCAAGAAAAAAATGTTCTTTCTTGACCAATAAAAATGAAGAAGCTATTTGCAATTACGTGTACAAATTTCCCATTAACAATCATTAATTGAACTGTACAATTGGACATGAACAAAAATATATTCCATTACTATATATTATTAGGCAACAGTTGAATTCTATTCTTTACCATATAAATACCAACAAACATAACTAAAGCTAAAGCTAAACCAATCAGAGCACTAATCTAAACATAGATCACCATTTTTATTCCAAGAACAACAAATCACTTCAAGCAAGCCGATTTGAGCTAAACTGGGCTTCTTCATCGGGCTGGACCGGGGCGAACCCAAGCTCTTCAGAAGCAGTTGGTTCACAGCAGAAATCAAATTTTCAGTAGGATTTTTGGGCTGGCATAGAGTCCTGAACTTCTTACAGAAACTCGTGTGCATATTTATGGCCTCTTCAGATCTAATCCTCTTCTCCGGTCTCACTTACTCATCCTTAACCACCTCCGCATCCTCGAAGAAGCGTGTCAAAAAGCTCAAATGCAAACTGTTTGTCACTCTCATTCTTCATACCTAACACACTTGTAGAACATGAGAATAATATGTATATTTTTAAATGGCAATAATAATAATACGAGTATCAGTTATGCAATGCCAATAAGCTGAATAATATTTAAAAACATGGCATTGCAGCACGAAACTGAGTAGTGTGGAGGAAAGCATGGAATTGAAACAAGAAAGTTAAACAGGTAGACAAGAGAAACTGCATGTCTTCCTAAACTAATCAAAACATATTTCAATTATCTAAATAACATAGTAGATAAAAAGAAAAATACATAATATTAGGCAAATTCAAAATTATTAGTAGCACTAACAAATTCAAAAAGTAAAAACTAAAGAATCTTAGTGCTTACCCAGTGCTTAATATATCAGGATGAACATTGTATTATTTAGCAAAAGCAAAGGGAAAAATTCCTTGCGAGAGCTGCCTGCAAAAGTTTTTACTCGTAATTAATTAGCTAATTATTCAAAAATAAATTTAAATAATAATTTAAAATGCAATATATATATATATGAAACATCATACAAATGTAGTTTGCGGTCTAAATAATGGCAAGTGCAAGAGAAAACCTCGAAGGCCAACAATAATAGCAGGTCATAATTGACATCGGATAACATTGCAATTGACATAACACTCCTCTGTAAACTGATCCTTTTGGGAGTAAAATAACAAAAAAAAAAAAAAGAACAAAGAAAAAAGAAAAAAAAAAAAAGAAAAACAAATTCGTAACTTGATAAACCTGTAAGAGCAACTACATACAACAGAAGAACCATAACCAACACACATATATCTTTAGACATTCCAAAAGGTTCAGTACATACTAGGACGCAATCAACTATAGGACCATTGAATAAGGCTGAAAATAAGCGAAAGAAAGCGATAGCAATTCAGAATCAGCCAATTTTACTTGAGATAGAAAGTCCCCAATTTACACTTCTATACAAATTAATCCATTCACACATCTAACTATAACAGTAGGACCATTGATAATTTTAAGTAGCAAGAACCTGGAAGAGTTAAAAAAATGGATCCCAAAAGCTCCATTTGGAAACTCCAAGACCTAAATTCACAATCTACCAAGTCAAGTAGAAGCATACCTTCAGCCTCACAACTGCATCAACAACTAGTTTCGCAAAATGTTCTTTATCCTGAGACAAAAGTTTAGAACTCAAAGTAGTCATCACAATCTTCATCAAGTCTTCTTTGAATTTCTCTGAAATATCATAGCAAAATTAAGGGAGCCACCTCGAATAGCAGCCTCACATTTGTGAAAATCCCTTTCTCCTTTACAATGATCTAACAAAAAATATCTGATCATCTCAACTATACTGATACAATTCTTTTAATTTAGTAATCGATATGTATAAGCATACATGATTAACATCAGGCACCATTCCTCTTGTGTATCTCAATGTGTATTTCTCCCGGACGTAGTAGTCGATCAGTTGGTGAATTATTCCAATGCTAGATATAAGTCGTTTTAACATGGAAATTATTGTAGATCGAACCTGAAAGTTGGTAACATGATGAAGTACCTTGAATAGTAAGGATCGTCCATAGTAGCTCTCACGTTTCCAGGGGTAAACAATTTTCCCTTCACCAATTGATGTAGTGTCTTTAACATGCTGCAATTTTCCTGCCAAAAAAGCCATAGTTGATAGAATAACAAAATGCTAATGTAGAGATTCAGAAAAATATACGAACATAAATATGTTCAATTTTGAGACCTTCATCAAGTAAGAGAAACTCATGTGTTCCAGGGGCATCCTTGAGTGCAAGAACGTATGTTGTTCGAGGCTTGAAAATCCCCATAGCAGCAGCAACTTGATCAGCTCTAGTCACCCCTGCCAGCTTGTCTCCTAGCTATACTCTAAAGATATTATATACATCCAAAATACAAAATGATGAGCTGTAAATGATTTTTTAAATGTAATCACAAACCTTGATATCGCATTTAAACAGGAAGTAATAAAAACAGGAAAATCGAAATAAAAGAATCCAATTGGAATCTACCAAACTCATAAATTGAATTACTAAAAAAAGGAGCCATAATTAATCTTTATTATTAATATACAGGTGACCCCAAATTACTCAATCATCGTACATCATCCGCAAGAATCAAACCTTAAAAATAAATGAAAAGCTGGTCTAAAACAAAAAATAGAAAAAAATAATAGAGGAATTTTTATGCAGTAGCTTCAAGTTGAAGTGAATTATTAAGTTTTATAGGTTTCTTGAGTTGCTGTTTTCTGAGTTGTGTTTTGTAACTTTCTTATACCACTATATCAAAAGCAACTGAAAATGTCAAAAAGCAAAAACATGAGAAAACAGACCTTCGAAGTGTCATCAACAACTGACAGTAAGCAGACAAGCACCTGAAACAGTGACCAAACATAAAACTTGAAAAAATTCTATAGAATAAAATGGATTGGAAGGTTTGGAAATAATTTAATATAATTCAGCCTTATGGATCAGTTATTACAGATTCAGGCAAAAAAGCAAAGTGTAAAGTAGATTTTCTAAGAAAAAACATGCAAGAGATTTATAACTCCTAGTATGACCCAGAAATTGACAGACCTGTTGCACTTATACTTATCATCTCCTCCAAGTGTTTCAGATGTCGTGAATTGCGCAATAGCCCCTTCAAGTGTGTATATTCCTGTCAATCGTGATCATAAGATCCAGCATTTAGTCAAATCGCTCAGATTTCCTAAAACACTTCATGCTCTTAATCTGGCAAGTCAATTCAACAACTGTTAGCAGAAAATCATCAGCCTATAAAATTGCACAACAAAACCCAGACTCGTTTATTGAATAATTAGAAAAGGAAAGAAAATATTTAGAATAATATTAGGAGTATGTTTGTTTAAGGCTGAAGAGTGTTGGGTCAAACTTAATTCAATTGATTGAGCTACGAGACCTTGAATCTCGTTTTCATCATGTTGCATCTCATCCTTCAGGTGTAAATTCTTAAGTCGGCAAGTGTACATTCTTAAGTCAGCAACTATATCAAATGCCTTATGTTCATTTCTATGTACATCTTGGATATAAGAAATCTACTATATAAAATAGCATCAGTTAAACACTTTTTATTTTGGCATAAGAACTCCTTTAAATCACCAAAAGTTAAACATTTCAGAAGAAAACATCAAAAGAAACTAAGATCATGACTACAAGCTGCGAAAGGGCTGACAATCACATCTAACCAGACTGTATTAAGATATATTCATTATATTTTTTCCATTTTCTATTTCTACCAAGAGATAATAGCAAAACGAGGGTTCCAAAATCAAGCAATTCATTTAGCACAGAATGAAAATTGAAGCATGTGACAACATAGCAAAATCATCTTGTCTTACTGCAGGTGTAGGTGGTGAGGGTGAAGGGAGAGAAGGAACTCCCGATCCCAATTTTGCATTTAAATTTGAAGGAGAAACAATAGACGAAGACTATTAATGTTGTCGATTGGCCAATAAATTTCATTGCAAAACCTAGAATCGATAAATTCCAAATTCCCTAAACTCAATTTTTCGAATCTAAACGAAAACGCTAACCTTCAATGATTGGCACGGCCCGCCGCCATTGAAATGAGAACACTGCTTATCAGTTGGAATGAAGCAGATGATAGATTTTAGAAAAGGTAGAAAGCAGAGTTAGGTGATAGAAGCAAAAAGAAACATCACATTCCAAGGGGCAAAATGATTAGTTTTGGAGCAACCAGCAACAAACTTCACAAAGAATTAAAAGAACTAAAGAGACAAGGAGTGTAATATAGTCAATGCTGATTGGGCAGCAATGCTAAATCATTCAATTTGTGATAACAATTTATACAATAAAATCAAATTGTTATATCAGCCTTCTAGACATAGAGTTAAACTAGAGTATACATAAGAGAAGAATGAGACAAGATATGCTAATATATTGAAGGTGATACAAATGTTGTTTGGTACAAAGTTGCTAACCTTTAGCTCCTCCAGAGAAGATCCCCTACCAGCTCTGACTTTCATGTTGTACTTCAGGGTTTGGCAATGGACAATGGGTCGAAGGGGTCCAGCTGTGGGCCTTGGGAATATCTTGATAGCCTTCTTCTGTCTTGCTGAAGAAAGAAGCATCAAACAAAAATAAACTCAGTATCCAAAAGTAGATGACAGTTACTAGGAATTGGAAATATAATTGGCCCTGAATAATAAAAGGAAATAAGTAAATATCAGAAGAAATCACTACCAACTCTTCTTCTGGTTTTGCAGGGGAATATCTCTACCAGCATCATTTAATGGCAATCAGGGGGTAAGCAGGGCACTTCAATGAAGGTGTTTGCAGTAGATTATGCTTTTGAAGTTCTTAAGTGATTCCTATAATTGGCTTAATTCACTTTTTGTAGTTTTAATCAGGCATAAACTTTTTCCATCCTACATAATAAAGCACAAAACCGAAGTTTGGACTTATATTATTTACATGTAAAATTATAAATTACAGAGTGAAAATGGAGGAGAGGGCTGACCAACAAACTGAAACCGGTAACAGAGGCGAAGGAGGTGGCCATTGAAGCAGAAGCAAGAGCTAATTCTCCTAAATGGCCTACAAACATCACTGAGATTAGCTGCAAACAAAACTACAATAGAGACACTGCTATTAAAGGCCCCGCCAGCCATAATTGCTTTCTTAATTCCTCCAAGATTGTTTCTCTTTTATCAATATGACAACCATTTTCATTTACGTTTTGAACAAGTGATGCGGTGAGAGAAGATGCATTTTCTTCACGCCTCTCCATAGAATTATCGAATTGAAACAGAGGAAGGCCTCCAGAGCACCACCTCTTCTCCCCCTTTGGAGTACAGAGAGTATGCCTCCGCTTTGAATCAACAAAAAAATCAAAAGCTCAAGTTTGCAATCTTTAAATCTGAAATCTACAAAGATAATCTAGAATTAAAATGAACTTTACCTGATTAAATCCGGTTAGCCTATCTTTCTATCACATCTGATTATAGTCGACATTGAACTTTCGCCGGAGAAGATCGAGAAGGGGAACGGCAGACACAACTTGGCGGATCGATAATGGAGGATCGAGCAAAATGAGAAGATCGCTGGCGTGAAGAATTCTAGGGTTTACCTAATTTCGAACAACTTGCCTGACAAAATTTAGGGAGAAGAAGAGTGTGCCATGAAGAATCCTAGAGTGTTGCTGGCGTGACAAAATTTAGGGAGAAGAAATGTGTAACGTGAAGAATCCTAGGGTGTTGCTGGTGTAAAGTTTAAGGAGTTTTGAAAGTAAAAAACCTAAATAACTTAAAAACAAGTAAATAATTCTCAACATAACAACGATGTCTCAGGTGGTAAGGACATTGCTTTCTTTCCAATAGGTCATGGGTTCGACACTGTCCCATAACACTTACAATTTTTTTATGCATTGGGGCAGGTCGTCGTTTGGATGGTGCTGGAAATAATACAACGTCGTTTGGATGGTGACGGAAATTTACGTCCCTAATTAATGACGACCAAAACGATGTCGTTTAGGGGTATAGTGACGGAAATTTTCGCCATTAACTAATGACGGCCAATTCCGTCATTGAATAAATGTCATTTACATGTGCATTAAGTAATGACGGAATATTTCCGTCACTACATAGCCACGGTTAAAATTCCGTCACTAATCCGTCAATACAAGATTAATGACGGAATTTTTCCGTCACTACATAGCAACGGTTAAAATTCCGTCACTAATCCGTCAATACAAGATTAATGACGGAATATTTTCCGTCACAACATAGCAACGGTTAAAATTCCATCACTAATCCGTCAATAAAGATTAATGACGGAATATTTTCCGTCACTACATAGCAACGGCTAATATTCCGTTACTAATTCGTCAATACAAGATTAATGACGAAATATTTTCCGTCACTACATAGCAACGGCTAAAATTCTGTTACTAATCCATAAATATAAGATTAATGATGAAATAATTCCGTCACTAAGTCGTTGCTAATACTCAAATATTCTTGTAGTCCCTATCCGTAGGTATTCCGTCACTAGTCCGTAATTAGATTGTGACGGAAATTGTCCGTCACTAAAATCAATCACTATTAGTAATATTTCTTGTAGTGTTATATATTATACATGGTGTCTCTCGGGATGCTTCCGGTGACAGGCGTACACGCGGAATAGGTTCCCACTTCAGCACCTTTATGATGAGGGGTACGGGAAGAGGTAGACTTTCCGGTGGACTGCAGGGGCAGGCAAGAGACGGACCCTTGGTAGTCTCGGGAGGATAGCCGCTTGGTCGTACCAACCATCACTGACATCTCGGGTGGACTATAAGGGGGGAGGAGGGACCCTTAGTAGTCACGAGTATGGCCAATGAGGTTGTGCTAGTGAAGGGAGCCAATTCTCACCAAATATGATTTATTTTGAGAAAGAGTTTAAAGAAATGGTTTTATAGCATGCACCTCACTAATGCATCTCAAACACGATTTATAGTCAGTTGGATTTGTACACTACTCATGCATTATTTCTGTTGGAGCTTCTGCAAGTTTTGAAGCGTTGTGTATATGAATGGCGATCTGTGGGGCTAAACCGTGGACTCTTTATACTTTTGCTAGTGTTATAATAATCTTTTTGGACATGTCAAGTCAAGGAACCTTAATATGTATATTTTGTGTAAGTATGGTGTTGAAGTTGAAGTGATACTGCTGTGTTTGACTTGGATATATGTGAATACATGTTGGTGAGATTTTAATATCGAGGAAGTATTTTAAATTGTTAATTTTGGAAAAAAAAAAATATACAGGCTTTGTAAGGTTAAATTTAGGACATTCATCAAGACTGATATATACAATTTGGGTTCTCCTGACATCCCCCGTGGGCCCTCGAGGAGAATTGATATACACTAGGTTAGCTACAGCTATGATATAAGCCACACAATTCCACAATATTGACTCCAATCATAAATCTCTAAAAAATCAACCAAGTAAACAACAAGAAATCAAAACCCTAGGGTTGGGCTTCTCCCAACCCTGGAAACCACAAGTCAACTACTCATAAGTCATAATTATCATCCAAAAGCCACCATAAACGCAACAACCAAGCATTCAATAAGACAAGAGAGAAATACAATAAATGCAAGAAAAAATAAATAAGAAAAGATTGTGAAAGCTTAGTATTGTATTAATAATGGAAAGGAAGTCTTCAATTCTTGCTGGTAGTTGAATTCTACCGATCAATCTTGCAAAAGCCCCAAAATTTCTCCAAGAAAATCAAGAACCCTAAGTGGGTTCTTCAAGAACAATGAAGAACCTTATTTTTCTTACTAGAGAGAAAAGACAGAGAGAAATCTAGAAAGAGAGTAATTAGAATGTGTTATTTTTACAAATGAAAAAGGATAATGAAATTGGGGTGAGGAGAATCTAATATGGGAGACATATTCCCACTCCTTACCCTTAGAAAATCTGTAGAAATTAACCCTCAGTAAGGGTATAAGGGTCAAAATACAATTTAAGTATGTTTGGCCGTCTTAAATGTTGAGTCGGAACTCCTGAATGCGCTCAACTCGTCCTTTTCATCAAATCAAGGAAGAATCCTTGCGTAACCAACTCTCATCCTGAACAAGGAAGTTGTCGATCTTTGTCTTGTCGTCACATGACATCTTGAATCGCTTTAATCCGAGTCCGTATAAGGAAGTTATGACCGAAATATGGAAGGGCTATGCTCGAACGGAGGCCAAACCGGCCCAAATTTTGGGCCAACTCGTTGTTCTTCACCTGTTGCACGATCGTCGGGTGTGCAACGTGTTATTGTCACATGTTGTCTTCTTCCGTCGCCGTTTTGGACTTGTTCCTCTCTTTTTCTAGAGCCGACCTCTTCACGACTTTTATTCACAACTCAATGATCTTCAATTCAGGCTTTGTTGGGGTCTGACTCGGGCCCGTTTCGGCCTCAGTTGCAGGCTAGAGTGGGGATTGAGTGCAAACGACCTCCTCTTCCGTTTTTCATCATTTTGACCACTTTTCACTCATTTTCTTTGCCCAACTTCTTCACAATTTTTTTTTACAACTTGACGAACTTCAAGTTGGACCTGACCAGTGCCCGATAAGGTCTTAATTGGGCCTTGATATACGGGTCAAAGTGGAAAATTATGTTCAAATGACTTTCTTGAGCTTCCGAATTTTCGTAACCTTCAAAATACAACATATGAACACTCAAAAGTGCATCAAATCATATAAAAAAAGAAAAATCAACCCGAAAATACACTTAAACATGAAATCGCACTTAGACATGATAAATACTCGCAAATCTCATAAAAAATATGGACGTGAAATATGCAAGAAAAACGATAATTTTCACGTTCATCAATATACGTTAGATATAAATCTCCAATAATTTTCCACAATTTTCCTTTGAAAGACGACCTCTTTACCGCTAGATTTTGGATTGTCACTTTAATGAGACAATCCTCCCGTCGTTAGGGGGAGATAAGAAAAGGGATTTTCTGAGGGAACGACATGAATTATTGTGGTCTATACCTACTCTGTCTCATTTTGATCCCCGAACTTCATAATGTGAAAGTGAAGTAAAAAGATTAATTGATTTCAGAACGTTGCAGATTCGATGCCTGATGCATTTGCTGATACTGCAAAAGTGACTAGGTCACATATACCAGCTGCAAATGTGTCTGTAAGGTTAGAAGTCCAACAAAGGTAGGTGTGGCACAACCAGACCCATTAATCATCAACATTGAGAATCCATGTCATGGAATTTTCTCTAATTATGGTTATGTACTATAATCATTTCTGGAGGACTCTATGATGTTTAATATGATTCCAGAGAAAAAAGAAATCTCTATGGATTATGAGAGTGTGTATGAGATGATGAACATATATTGCACACATATTGATGATGTATTTGCTTATACTATTGCTCAAGAAATTATAGAGCATGATGATACTAAACCACACTCTGTTTCAGAATGTCAACAAAGAGCAAATTGGCCTAAGTGGAAGAAGAAATCCAGGAAGAACTCAATTCTCTAGCAAAGAGATAGGTATACGATCAGGTAGTGCTAGCCCACCTAATCTAAAGCATGTAGGACATAAAAAGGTCTTTGTCAAAAAGCGTAATGAGTAAAAAGAGGTCCTGAGATGTAAAGCTCGTCTTGTAGTGCAAGGCTTCACATGACGCCCTGAAATTGATAATGAGGAGACGTACTCTCCTATAATGGACATCATAACTTTCCACTATTTAGTTAGCTTAGTAGTTTCCGAAGGACTGGAAATGCAGTTAATGGGTGTGGTTACTGCATATCTCTAAAGGGACTTTGATTCACAGTTATATATATAAGGGCATGATTGCATTCCATTACCCAAGTCAAGTGACTCTAAACCGAAACAGGTGCATATTGAGCTGACAAATCGAAACGGGTCATAAAGTGAGTACTTGCTGATCAGGTAAGCCAAACAGGTCAAATAGTGGATATTTGTTAACTCTACTAATCGGGGAAAAACAAATATCGGGAAACTACTAATTTTCTACGTAATTTACACATTAAATAATATGATTTTTTTAAAAACATTTCCTCATATTATACAGTTAGTGTAATTTTATAGTGTATTTTTACTTACAATCACATTTATCATATGCCAAATTATATAGGGCCTGTTTGTTTATAGTTGGGCACAACGTTCAGGATTTAGCTCAACCCATATGTGTTTGGCTCTAGATTTTGGCCAATATATTGTGCCCAACTCTAAAGTTCCCCAATAAATTATTTTAACCACCAAACAACAAAACATCAATCGTCAATCCACTAACTACATCTTACACACATTATCAATCAAATTCAATTCTCAATACAACTTTAATCAATAACCAATCATTTACTAACTACCTCTTACACATATTATCAATCAAACTCAATTTCCTACAACTTTACTCAATAACCAATCATTCACTAACTAACTATTACACACATTATCAATCAAACTCAATTCTCAATACAACTTTAATTAATAATCAATCATTCACTAACTACCTCTTACACACATCAAATCACCTTTATCACCTTTTACATTATAATCACCCCACAACCCAATCTCCAACCAACCTAAACAAACACTCACTTATTTACCCCAACCTCATATTCCATTTTATTCTCCACAGCATACAGTACTCCAATCACCCACATCCATAAACAAACAGAGCCATAGTTTACGTAAACTTACTTATAATTTTAATTTATTATTATTATTATTATTATTATTATTATTATTATTATTATTATTATTATTATTATTATTATTATTATTATTATTATTATTATTTTCTTTTTCTTTTTTTCGGCATTTGAGGGGTTACTACTTTTTTATCATAAAAATATACACAAAAAAGGAAAGATATCAATATTATTCTTATATAGTATCAAACAAAATAATTAAGGGTATATATGAATTAATTGAAGGAGTCACATTTTTCTTAATACACTAAAAGAAAAATTGAAAATGTATGATATTAATTGGAGTTGTGTTTTTCAATAAACTAACATTAATGGTTTATCTTTAATATACCAAAAATGACCTTCTGAATCTAAAGACTCTTAATGAATCTTATTTGATGAATTAAAAAAAAAAGTAAAAAAAATATATATATCTTTAACCCACTATAATAGGTAAAGTGGGGTGCCACATCAGCAAATGTCATTTAATATCATTTAATATTGCACATATATCCATGGTAACCATTCAATGTGACAAAAATGAGATAACCATTGAAAACTCATTCATATATATATATATATATATATATATATATATATATATATTTGTGGAGCAAAAGTTATTTTCTCAATAGAAGTATATATAATGTTGATTGAGTGACTGGTACAACTCATTTGAAGGTCATGAATATACAGTATTCAATATGCAACAATCAACTAAAGAAAAATAGAAGGGTGGACAACAGAAGACCACAATTATAGTTTTAAACCCTAGAATAAATATATAGAAGTTGCAACTATAGTTTTAAAAAATGAATATATATAGATGATATATAAAAGCTACAAATTTCCACCACAAAATTTGAGAAGTATCATAGGAAAGAATCGTGTCTTTCCTGCAAGGTAACTCGAGTACTTATTCTGTGAAATAAATAATTGTTTACAATGACAAGATGTGTTATCTGTGGCGATCTTCTTTTATACTTAATGATTTAAATACTTATTGAAATTTATGCATGAGAAATTGCATGAATATATGTTTCCCAGATTAAATACAACTTTAGTTTTTGGCAAATTGAGATTAAATTTATATGTGCATCTAAGCAATTGTGTAAAATTTCGGCAATAATGGAATTTGTCTGTTTGAATAATATTTGCAAAGTCCACTTGTGTTTGATATGCTTCTACTTTCTCATGTAATTGAAAGTTGCACATTTAGTTATTTTGCCTATTGCGAATTTTATTATTAGAAATCATAAATTAGTTTATTTGTCTTATGAACTTGATCATTATTTTGCCCATGCATTTTGTTTATAATAAATGATGCACCTCCATGATAAAGGAGGTTCATGGACAAATCAACTACATGATAAAGTACTTTTACAAAGTATCGAAAAACTTGTGATTTATGGTCTCGAGATAAAATTCATGAGAAGATGATTAAACTAACTCGCACCACATTTGAATTAGTAAACTCAAAAGAAATTGAGTTACCACAATTAATAGTGCTAATAGGAAACTACTTTCATAGAAAAATAACTACATTCTACAAGAAATACTCTCCCGGTCATATCATCAACTGACTCCAAATGACAAAGCACTGTCAACAAAGTAAAAGACACAGTCAACACTCTAATGAATTCGACGCTGTGATTTCATCCTAACTTACTCTGGAAGCATCCTTTAATTGAGATACACGATGAACCGTGAGATTCCACAAAGAAATTTGAAAAACATAGATACTCTCTAACTAGCTAGTGGAATGAAATCCACTTACCAGACTACAAGAAGGGGTCAATAACTTCAACAAGGGCATGTTGTGCCTAAAAACACATTTTACTTTCTGCGAAAAGTAAATCATAGAAGATAATATGATACACTATATATATATATATATATATATATATATATATATATATATATATATCTTCATTTTCCACTGCAACACTTATACTAGAGAACCAGTATAGGTTGGAGTAAGAAAATAAACTTGCAATATTCAATTAGCTAATCAACCAGTGCAAGTAGTTGAGAGGCATGATCAATTTCTTCTGAAAAATAACATCAAACGCATTGGGATAAAGAAAATTCTCAAGCCCAAGTATGATGAACTAAATAGTGGAAATAACCCCAAAGTAAAGGGAACGAATGTGTCTGTCTTACGGTTGTGGTCATGATACACCACAAAGTAAGGGACATAGAAGCCCTGGAGGCCTTCCAATGTGCCTACCCCAAATGAACATGGTGGTTGTGGAAACCATGTGCAAAAGACACCTCGAAAACCTCTAAACAAAAGGAATAGAGTTGGTAATGAAAATTTAAATAAGTGTGAAAATATTATACTTTTGTATAAACACTGCTAGAGCAGTTAACTATAAGAGATACAAGAAGTCCAAAGAACAGAGACTCACTGCACCACTGCATAATGACCATCATTGAATCACAAGTACTAAAAGGGCGAAGAATCGTCGAATTCTCTAGATGCCTAATGACATAATAATTATAGTCACAAAATGCTCTATATGCACCAAGAGCTATTTCAATGTTATTAAGTAAAGATATTCGTGTCAAAGACTATCATTTCAAAACTACATGTGAGAATGGAATTGAATCATTTATGATACTTCTTATGAATGTGAAATGAAGCTCATCTTAGAGAAATAAATGAGTCAATCTAATGGTATGTACTCCACTACAACTCTGGTTATTGGATCAAACACTATCACCAAAATGAACTTTGGAATCCAGAATCATATGTTACCCAAAATGAACTTTGGGACATTAATTCATATAAGTTTTGGTACGACTTTCTTAGACATCCAAGTCATAACATGATGATTCATATTTAAGAAATTATATGGACGTTCTTTCTTTCGAGTGAAATACAAAAAGGGATAAAAATCTTATACGATGTACAGTGTCAGTACTAATTTTATTATAACAGAGTTGATGCTTTCTAAAGTACTAAAAGCACGACCAACATCCCATTCTGCCTCATTAACTGTTTTAGGGCATATCACTCATTCTACCAAGCTTACTATTTAGTATTAAGTAGGATCGAGACCTTCCTATGCCTGATATATAAGTAATATATTTCATTCTTACAAAAGAACATAATATAATATATGTGGACCTATCAAACCAGAAAGCGGGCCATTAAAGTATCTATGGTTCTGGTAAACGCTTTGACACACTAACTGATCATCACATTATTCTTCACAAGAAATGTTGCATTTGAAAATCTCCTAGAAAATATTATATAAGGGCTCACCACCCTCGCTTCATAATATCTATAAGACTTATTAACTCTAGAGAGTTCTCATCATAAGGATTTGATGATTATTGCATATCTGTCAGGATCAATGTATAGTATCCTTTAACTCATGTGCATACACAAAAATGGTCTCACATATGCCACTATCAAAAGGATATAGATAGAGGATTAGGCATTGAAATACGTATTAAAATGCCTATCAGATATGGGGTTATGCAATATCGTTGCAACTTTACTTTATTTGTCTCAGATCCACTGCTAACCAATAATTTATGTGTACCAGTTGGTAACTGAATTTAGCCTGATATTTTTACATTTACACATATTTGGTTATGCAGTATATGTGCCTATTGTGCCGCCACAGCGCACTAAAATGGGTCTTTAAAGACGATTAAGTATTTATGTTGGATATAGAATCCCAACTATTACCCGCTATTTGAAACCTTTGACAGACGAGATCTATTTATCGCTTAATTAGCGGATTGTCACTTTAATGAGACAATCTTCCCATCGTTAGGTGTTGCAACCACAACTATTACACCGCAGATAAAGGTGTTGCAACTATTACACCGCAGATAAAGGTGTGGCAACCACACTTGGTGGAGGTGTGGTTGAGGCCGTGGCTCCCAAAAGGAAATGGTGGATGCCACGTGATTCGATGAACACCTGCTCAAGGAAGGAGGCAGATGTGGCACAATTTGAATCATCAATGAAAAGAAATACTCTCAAATTATCTCTAATTAATTATGTTCATGAATCATCACTGGAGGACGCTCCGAAGTTTAATATGATTCTAGAGATAATGAGAATGCATGTGAGTTAATGGAAAAATCTTTCACGTGCATTGATGATGTATACATTGTTGTTCAATGAATTATAGAACTCAATAATATCGAACCACGCTCTATTGTAAGATATCAACAAAGAGCATATTGGCATATATGGAATCAATCCAGGTAGAACTCGATTCTATGACAGAACAACAGGTATTTGGTTTGGTATTGCTAGCCTTACCAAATGTAAAGCCTGTAGGACATAAAATATGTTTTGTCAGTAAGCGTAGTGAGAAGAATAAGTCCTGAGATGCAAAACTTACCTTAAAGCACAAGGTGATGTGTCTTTATTATTCCATATTTTATATGCATTTTCTCCGATAATTAGTCTACTTTTATATTTAATTGGACTAATTGATTCTCTTTGGTTGTAGGAAGAAATATTTTGGACTTAAGGAGAAATTGGGCTTAAAGTGGATATTTGGACTCAAATTAAGGAGAATTGGGCCAAGATATCAGACGGGCTGAATTGGAGATTGACAAATGGACCGACATACCAAGATCATATCATTGTGGGCCTATTAAGAGTTTTATTTAATAAAAACTCTTATTCTTTTATTGTAATTAATTAGATATTATTTTGATATTTTCCTTTTTATAGATAAGGTTGGATATTATTAAGATTTGATTAGGAGTAGGAATAGGAAAAATATCAAGTTTCCTAGCATGAAATATAGAGAGCCGCGCCAGTCAGTGGAAGACAATTCCAATACGCGCTCTCTTCTCTCCTACCCAGTACAATTTACCAGTATTTTTCTTTCCGTTAATTATTATTCCTTAAATATAATTGCGAGAATACTTTTTATGAAGAATATCAATTCCGGCATGCGTGGCTAAGGTTTTTATTCTGATTCAAGGGCTTTAAACTCAATTATGATATTGTGAGGCATTGTATTTTATTGTTCTTGTTTATTTCAAGTGCTTATGAATTCGAGCTTGTTTATATAGAATTTATTTATGATATTGAATTGACGACTCGATTGATTATATAAATTCTACTGCTATTTAATCGTTCTTGATCCGTAATTGTCAAGAACGATTGAACCCTAGTAGTGATAGGTTAAATTGATTGTGCTATCATAATTAGTTCAACCTAATCGAATTCATAGGTTAATTATTTATAGTTGCAGCTATCTCGGCTATAAATAATTAGATTTAACCGTTTTCATAATTCTCTATGCTGTTATTAATGTGGTATGGAACGCTATCGTGCCCAACTCGTTAATAATATGTATTGATCGGTTGCTGGGATTGGTCAATTATATTAGGAAAACATAAGATTTATTACGGCTATCCTAATAAATCTTTGGTTAAACACTTGAACTGCAAGAAATTCATTAGTAAGCCTATGATCAATACGTAATTGAATGTAAACCCTTGGATCAGACTTTTCTCATATCGTTAATTCATCTAAGTTTAATTTTGTCGTAAGTTATTAAATTGATCTTTAATTTCTTGGTTGTTTAATTAGTTATATTTAGGATTTTAGTTAATAAACCCAATTTCAAAACCCCCTTTTTAATTGCTTTCATATTCAAAAGAATTTAATCACTGTTCCTCGTGGATTCGACCCTACTTGCCGTTATACTAGTTTATTTTGAAAGTAGGTTATTTAATTTGGCGGTTTGACACCCATCAAATTTTGGCGCCGTTGCCGGGGAACAGCGTCGAATTAAGTTCTTTTGAGTTATTTTATTTTATTTTATTTGTTCGTGGTTTATGCCTCGTTCTTCTCGTACAGGTAAATTGATTTTTGATCCTGAAGTTGAGAGAACATCTAAAGCATTGAGGAAAGAAACCAGACTACGATCACAACAGACATCGAGTTCTTCGCCTGATTTGAATTTTATACTTGATTTGCCTGATTCTGAAGGTGAAGTTGATTATTATTTAGAAGGTAGTGAAAGTCAAGAGATTAAAATGGCAGATCAGCGTACTCTTAGAGAGCTAGCGAATCCTGATGTGAATCAACAACTGAATAGGTAGTATTATAAAAATGAAAAGAAAACAAACGGAACAAGAAATGTGGAGACCACAAGTTGGTCACTCACAAGGGTCAAACGAGAATCCTTTTCATGCCACAAGCCGGCAGATAAAGGTATCCAAAATAAAACTAAAAATGGCTAAATAAAATAAATCAAGTACAAGACAGAGCCAATTTAGTGTAAATAAAACTGGAAATGACCGGTTCGATTGGAGAGAAGAACCAATATAGAACTGTCGCCGAGCAAACTACAGAGGTCGACCTCCCAATTATGTTGCTCTATGTCACGAAACCCGAGCGTGGGGGAATAGCAACGCTCCTCACATCGGTGTGAGTCTAAAAGTCCCTCTGAGGATTTCAATGCCTTAGCTCAGAGCCGTAAAATCTGTAGTTGTGACCCAACAACAAATCCAAGACGTGTACAAATCTCCAAAACTAGCCCAAAAGAGTCCAGCTGAACAAATCAAAATCCCGAAGAAGCAGTAAAAAACCCTACTCTGCTTAAAGCAATGGAGGGATTGCCTCCAAACAAAACCCGGGATTGCCGAGTCAAAGCATTGGAATTGTAGTCAATTCCAAATAATCCATCAAATGTCAAACCATGATCATGACAATGGAGGGGCTGCCTCCAAACAACACCCGGGATTGCCGAGCCAAAGCACCAAATCCAAATCTTTCTTTTTTCGGCGACGCGATGCGTGACGCCCAAAAAATGAAGCCTTCGAAACTTAGCAGTGAAAATTCAGCAAATAGGGGGCAGTTTCAGTAGTAATAATTCAGCAAAAATCAGTATAGTTAAAGATTCACCCTCAAATCAGTAAATTCAGATTATTCAATGTGAATCCAAAGACTCAAATCCAATAATAAGAACCTACTAAAACAAGGCGCAGAATCAAAACCTGTACTAATTTGGTTCAGCAAATGGAACGCAAGTCAGCAGCAGAAATTAGCAGACAACAGTGGCGCACAGGCCAGCAATTTCAGAAGAGAAACAAGTTCGAAAAACGATCAATCTTCGTTTCCAGGTACAGAAACGAAAGCCACAGCAGAAGTCGCTTCTGAAACCGTAAACAGTAATACCTGGGTTGTGAATATATGGGCAACAAAAACTGCAACTCAGAAGAGTTCTTTGAGCAAACCCAAATCACCCCAGAGCTTCTCCAAATCGGGTTCTGGTTGAGATTCAAGGGTCGAAACTCACCCCAAACCCGCGACTCGGAGCGACTCGGTTGTAGTGGGCTGACTCGCAAGGTCGACTCAGTAATGGCTTTGAGCTCTGGATAGTCGCAACCTTCGATTCGCCTTCGATGGCGTGTTTTGCAGCACCAGATCGATTCAGAGGACAGCACCAATAATAAAACTTCAGTATCGAAATGGAACGAACTCGACCCAGAAGCTCAGTAGTTCATCAATGGCGGAAACGAAGAGGATATGTACCCTCACGCTTCCGATATCACCTCCGGCGAGAGAGATTCAGGCGAAGAATAGGCGTTTCAGACTGAGATTCGTAAAGAAGAAGCCCAGAGCTCGAAGGACCCTTTAATGGCAGAGATCTGGGCTCACGGAAAAAGACTTTTCGAGTCTCTTTCAGGGTCCTAGAACACGAAAAGGGTTCCAATATCACCTCCGGCGAAGTGATTTCAGGCGAAGGCAAGGCTACAAAAAATAAAGAAGAAAAGGAAAAAGAGACGAGTGTTTGGCCGGCGGCTGTTGGAAGAAGATGACCGAGTGTGTGTGTGTTTAGAGAGAGGGGAGAGTAATTGTCTAGAGAGAGAAATGTTTTTGTTTCCCCAGCTTACTTTCCTGGAAACCTTTAAGCTGATGTGAATCAACAACCACTGTGCATCCAAATACCTGCTACTGAGGCGACATTTGAACTGAAGTCCGGCCTTATACATCTGTTGCCTACCTTCCGTGGTCTTTCTGGTGAAGACCCTCACAAACATTTGAAGGAATTCCATGTGGTGTGTACTGCAATGAAACCACCGAATGTGACGGAGGAGCAAATATCTTTACGAGCCTTTCCTTTCTCTTTAGCTGATAAAGCTAAGGATTGGCTTTATTATCTTCCTTCCGGATCCATCACTACTTGGAATGAGATGAAGAAGCAGTTCCTAGAGAAATTCTTCCCAGCATCAAGAGCAGCAAATATTGGGAAGGATATATGTGGGATTAGACAGCAGCATGGCGAAACCCTATACGAGTATTGTGAAAGACACAAATTTCTAGTGTCTAGCTGTCCGCAACATCAAATTCTGGAGCAGTTACTCATCCAGTACTTCTATGAAGGTCTGTCAGTCTTCGACAGAAATATGATAGATGCTGCTAGTGGAGGAGCCTTGGTCAGTAAGACCCCCGATGAAGCTAAGAGACTTATTTCTAATATGGCTGCTAATGCACAACAGTTCGGAACGAGAAGTGATGTCATTCCACAACAAGCCAAGGAAGTCAGTACTAGTTCAACTGATTAGAGGATAGAAGCCTTGACTACATTAATGGAGAAGTTTGTGGGAGCAAAATTTGCACCTGTTCAAGTTTGTGGAATTTGCTCTATCACTGGGCATGCTACTGATAGTTGTCCAACACTCCAAGATGATGTCCAACAAGCTAATGCCATGGGAGGATTCAATGGACAACCTCAACGCCGATATGATCCATACTCTAGTAGCTACAATCCGGGTTGGAGGGATAATCCAAGGTTAAGCTACAAAAACCAAGAAGGACACCAGGGATTCTCACAACAGAATTATCAAAAACCACCAGCTCCTACTCAACCTTCAAATTCCGGTCTGTCATTGGAGGAAATAGTAAAAGCTCTAGCAACGAGTACACAACAGCTGCAAGAAAACGCACAACAGTTTCAGCAAGAAACAAGAGCTAGCATGCAGAGCCTTGGGAACCAAATTAGCCAACTAGCTACGTCTATGAGTAAGCTCGAAGCTAAGAACTCGGGAAAGCTTCCTTCTCAAACTGAGATTAACCCGAG
Source organism: Ajuga chamaepitys (assembly GCA_958295605.1). Lineage (NCBI taxonomy): Eukaryota > Viridiplantae > Streptophyta > Magnoliopsida > Lamiales > Lamiaceae > Ajuga > Ajuga chamaepitys. The sequence continues at coordinate 18,117,509 of OY282495.1, forward strand.
AGAAAATGCAAGTTCAATTGTGCTCCGCAGTGGAAAAGAGATACAGTCGGGATCCACTTTGCTGGAGAAAACCGATGAACATCAAGGTGAGAAAGCGGTTGAAGAAACCGAGAAAGGGAGCTCTCAAGACCGAAGTAAGAACAGTTCTTCTCCTTTTTCGCCCAGTACTCCTTATGTGGCCGCACCACCATTCCCTAGTAGGTTGGCTAAGGCAAAGAAGGATGATCATGAGCGAGAAGTGCTAGAGACATTCAGGAAAGTTGAGATCAACATTCCTTTGTTAGATGCCATTAAGCAAATTCCCAAGTATGCCAAATTTTTGAAGGAGTTGTGCACTAATAGGAGGAGACTGCGAAGTGATGAGAAGGTCAGTGTGGGGGAGAATGTATCTGCTGTAATAAAGAAGACGCTGCCAAACAAATGCAAGGATCCAGGTATGTTTACTATGCCTTGTGTGATTGGAAAAATGAAAGTTGAGCGTGCCATGTTAGATTTAGGTGCTTCTATTAATGTCATGCCATACTCAATTTATTGTGCTTTGAATTTGGGTCCTTTGAAGGAGACTAGAGTTGTCATTCAATTGGCTGATCGTTCTAATGCTTACCCGGTAGGGGTTGTTGAGGATGTTTTGGTGCAGGTTAAGGAATTAATTTTTCCGGCTAATTTTTACATCTTGAAGATGGATGATGACTCCATGGCTAATTCAGCTCCAATCTTGTTGGGAAGGCCATTCATGAAGACAGCTAGAACAAAGATTGATGTGGATAAGGGTACTCTCTCTGTCGAGATTGACGGAGAGATTGTGAAATTTAATATTTTTGATGCTATGAAATACCCAAATGAAAATCATTATGTTTGTTCTATTGATGCTATTGATTCAGTTGTACAGGATACCTTTGAGGAAAATCATGGAGTTGAGAAATTCGATATGCAGTCACAACTGGATATTGAAGCGGAGATAGCCGAAGCTTGGGACTTGTCTGACTCTTTGATGGACTCGCAAAAAGGGGTAACTGATTCTGAGGTAGAAGGTTCTAGTTGTCATAAGAAATTGTTACCATCTGTTTTGCAGGCACCTAAGTTAGAATTGAAGGTTTTACCTGATCATCTCAAGTACATCTATTTGGGCGACAATGACACTTTACCTGTGATTATCGCGGAGAATCTAACTGAGGATCAAGAAAAAAGGTTAACCAAGGTCTTAAGTGAGCACAAGACTGCAATTGGTTGGACCTTGGCGGATATCAAGGGGATAAGTCCGTCAATTTGTATGCATCGAATTCTTTTAGAAGATAATGTCAAACCAGTGAGAGATGCACAGGGGAAGCTCAATCCAAAGATGAAGGAAGTGGTGATGAAAGAGATTATAAAGCTTCTCAATGAAGGGATGATCTATCCAATTTCGGATAGTAAGTGGGTGAGTCCGATCCATGTTGTACCTAAGAAAACAGGCATCACAGTGGTAAGAAATCAAAATAATGAATTGGTGCCTACGAGGGTACAAAATGGATGGCGTATGGTCATTGATTTTAGGAAGCTTAATTTAGCTACTAGAAAGGATCATTTTCCCCTTCCCTTTATTGATCAAATGTTGGAAAGATTAGCTGGTAGAGCTTACTTTTGTTTTCTAGATGGTTTTTCAGGGTATCATCAAATTGCGATTGCTCAAGAAGACCAGGAGAAGACGACGTTCACATGTCCCTTCGGGACATTTGCCAGGAGACGGATGCCTTTTGGTCTATGCAATGCCCCGGGTACATTTCAGAGGTGTATGCTTAGTATTTTTTCTGAATTCATAGAGAATTGTATTGAAGTCTTTATGGATGATTTTACTGTACATGGGGATTCCTTTGATAATTGCTTAGATCATTTGTCTAGAATTCTAAAACGATGCATTGACACTAATTTGGTCTTGAACTATGAGAAGTGTCATTTTATGGTGACTGAGGGCATTGTGTTAGGTCATGTGATCTCTTCTAGAGGTATAGAGGTTGATAAGGCAAAGGTTGATTTGATTATGAATTTACCTTATCCTACTAACGTTAAGGAAATTCGAGCTTTTCTTGGACATGCAGGTTTTTACCGCAGATTTATAAAGGATTTCTCCAAGATTGCCTTACCCATGTCGAGATTACTCCAAAAAGATGTGAAATTTGAGTTTGGAGACGCGTGCAAGTTGGCTTTTGACAAGCTCAAGAATATGTTGACGATTGTGCCCATTATCCAACCACCTGACTGGAATTTGCCGTTCGAGATCATGTGCGACGCCAGTAATTATGCGGTTGGAGCTGTTTTGGGCCAGCGAATCGATAAGAAGAGCCATGTCATATATTACGCTTCAAGAACATTGGATTCTGCTCAGAGCAACTATACGACTACTGAGAAAGAGCTTTTAGCAATTATTTTTGCTTTGGATAAATTTCATTCTTATTTACTTGCTCTAAAGTTTATGTTTACTCTGATCATCCAGCTTTGAAATTTCTGTTAGCTAAGAAAGAATCCAAACCAAGATTGATACGGTGGATACTCTTGCTTCAAGAGTTTGACATCGAAATCAAGGATCGAAGAGGAGTTGAAAATCCAGTGGCCGATCACTTGAGTAGATTGGTGACGGAGGAAGAAGCATTGCCTATCTCTGAGCTCTTTCCTGATGAGCAGTTGTTCCAGATGAAAGGTATGATTCCTTGGTATGCAGATATAGTCAATTATTTAGTTGCCGGAATTTTACCTGATGAACTTAGTAAATCACGAAAGCAAAAGATTAGATATGAGGCTAAGTACTATGTGTGGGATGAACCTCATCTGTGGAAATTCTGTTCTGATCAAATGGTTAGGAGATGTATACCTGAAAATGAACATAAGTCCATTTTAGCCTTTTGTCATAATTATGCTTGTGGTGGTCACTTTGGCCCAAAAAGAACTGCTAGAAAAGTTTTGGATAGTGGTTTGTATTGGAAAACTTTGTTTAAGGATGCTTATTTGTTTTGCAAAACTTGTGAGAGATGTCAAAGAACGGGTTCGTTATCACGTAGGAATGAAATGCCTCAAATTCCTATTCTTGTTTGTGAAATTTTCGATGTTTGGGGTATAGACTTTATGGGACCGTTTCCATCGTCTTGTGGGTATTTATATATTCTTTTGGCTGTTGATTATGTTTCAAAGTGGGTCGAAGCAAAGCCCACTAGGACTGACGATTCTGTTGCTGTCGTAGGTTTTATCAAGACTAACATTTTCAGCAGGTTTGGAATACCAAGGGCGATAATAAGTGACCAAGGAAGCCATTTTTGCAATAGAACAGTGAAGGCACTGGTGCAGAAGTATGGGGTGTATCACCGTGTAGCCACTGCCTACCATCCTCAAGCGAATGGTCAGGCAGAAGTGTCTAATCGAGAGGTAAAGTCAATTTTGGAGAAAACGGTGAATCCTGGGAGAAAGGATTGGAGCCTCCGCCTTGATGACGCGCTTTGGGCTTACCGAACGGCATTTAAAACTCCTATTGGAATGTCTCCCTATAGGTTAGTTTTTGGTAAGTCTTGCCATTTACCAGTCGAGATTGAGCATCAAGCCTATTGGGCGGTAAAGCGTTGCAATATGGAATTGGAAGAAGCCGGTAAGTCGAGGAAGTTGGATTTGCAAGAGTTAGAGGAAATTCGATTGGAAGCCTATGAGAACTCGCGCATCTACAAAGAAAAGACGAAATTGTTTCATGATAGTTCATTCTTGAGAAAGCAATTTGAAGTGGGTAAAAAGGTGTTACTTTTTAACTCTCGTCTTAAACTTATGCCGGGTAAGCTTCGTTCTAAATGGCTTGGTCCTTTTGTTGTTACTAATGTGTTTCCTTATGGTTCAATGGAGATTAAAAGCTTAGACACAGATAAGGTATTTAAAGTGAACGGGCATCGTCTTAAATTGTTCAACGAAGAAGAGAATGTGTCCTATGTCATTGATTTTGACTTAAGAGACCCCGTTTATTCATCGACGTAATGGAGTGAAGGACGTCGAGCATAACGACGTTAAATAAAATTGCGCTATTGGGAGGCAACCCAAATTTTTATTTTGCTTTGTTTTGTCTTAGTGTGATTTTCAAGTTTCTTAGGTTTTTGTAGTTCGTTTGATTCACGTAGTAAAATAGGTTCAGGGATTACTTTTTATTTAGCATGATCACGCCAAATAAACAAGTTACATTCCTTTTAAATAGGTTAATTTTCGTAGGGGAGGCAGAAGACTAGTCGCGTTTTGGCGTGATCACGCCAAAATCGGACTAATCAAGTGATTTGAGTTAGTATCAAATTGGGCGTGATCACGCCCAATTCACACAAGTCTTCTTCACAAATCGTTAATGCCCCCTTATTTTAATTATTTTCAGGTTATTATATATATATTTAAAAAAAAAAAAAACAACGAAAATTGAACAAAGAAAACAGATTAGAGAAACCCTAATCCCTAACCTCTCATTCTCGTTTCTCTCTCACAGCAGCCACATCAACGGCGTCCACCATCTCCTTGGCTCACTCCGGCGACCACTGCCATCCAAGAGAGACCACCGCCCGCGCCATCTCCGTCTGCTTCGTCCAGCAACAGCCGCCGATCGCATTCGCGACCGCCTCCATCCAGCGAGCGCCGCCGCTTCTTCTGTGCACCACCGCCGTCTTTCTCTCATTCGACAGCCACGGCGCCGGCGCTGACCGCCTCCGCTTGCTTCGTCTCGACACCGCGTCGCCATCCTACGCAGCGCCGCCGAACCTTCTCTCGTCGAGACCACGTTCCGGCGACCTAAACACCGCCGACCTGCTCGACGCGCCGCTCTTGCGATACGACCCCATCTCCGTCGCGGAGGAGCGACCACCGTGTTCCATCTCCGTTCTCGTCCGACAACCACCGGTCTCCTTGAGCCATCGCCGTCTCCCCATTTCTAGCCTCTGTCTCCGACCATAGCCATCACCGCCATGAGCCAGATCACCGACGCAATACCAGCGTGCACCAATGCCACCATCTCCTACGACTCGGAACCCCACAGGATCGTACGCGACCAACCAACTGGCTGAAATTGCTGGATTTGTTGGTGCAAAAATTAATTGGAGGATACGATTGTGAATGTATCCAAAAGTAAGAGGATCACTGCCAAGATGGATGCATTCTTTCGATCTATAAACTTTGATCCTTCCCATCCTTCCACATGACTCGACTTTCAGGGACGCTTTCTTTTCCTTTCTTGTTTTTAGTTATTCCATTTTATTTGTGTGTCTTATTTTATCTTGTTCTACATAATAACAAAAAGAAGAAAAAAAAAAAAAACATGTTTACTTTCTTTAATTGCTTTATCGTTTGTCTTCGATCCTGTTTGAGAGTCTATTGTGCATACATTGGGGACAATGTAGGATTCAGGTGTGGGGGAGGTGTAATTCTGATGTGCTAAAATTTTGAAAAAGTCATGTCATTTGGGGACATTTTCTTATGTTTATATGCTAATTTTGTGGACTCAGTTGTCATGACTTTGTTGAATTGAGTATGATTGACATAATAAAAAGGGGTCAAGTGTGATTAATGTTTTTCTTGGCACTAAAACAAGTAGCGTGTCTAGTTGGTCTTAATAGTGGATAGAATGCAAGTGTACAAGATTCGACACAAAATATCCTTTTCCGTGAGCTTTTGAGCCTATGAGCAATGCATCAATAAATTGTGCTCTAATTTCTTTGTGTGTGAATCGAGCATATATTGTTTATTCTAGAACTTGCTTTGTTATGCATTTCGAGACCACATTCATGCATTGTGCATTAAAATGATAAGGGCACTTAGGTACACCATTTGATGGCCTTTTCTTTCTGAATAACCTACCCGAACACTTTTTCCCTAGTTGAACACGTTGAGCTATAGCCTATTCTTTGATTTTACCATGTTTATACATAGCCTATTCCTTTCTCTTGTTTATGACTGTCTACCTGAAAATTTTGAACCTTCTTGTCAAGAAGTATGAAATTGCATGTCAAAAGGTGGATTTGTATTGTGAACACAAAAGGGATGGGAAAGAAGTAGAATAGACGTTGTGGCAATGAAAAAAAAAAGAGAGAGAGAAAAAAAACCAAAAAAAAAAAAAAGAGAGCAAGAATGAAAAAAAAAAAAAAAAATAGACATTGCCATGATGAAGAAAGGGTAGAGAAATTGAGAGGTTGTCAATGTTTTGTATTATTCTCTTCATGTCAAAAATAAAAAGTTTGACACATTATTGCTATTTGAGAATGACACCTCTAGACTATTACTTGGTTTTGCTTTGATGATTCTTATGTTATAATGAGATTACCAAGTAGTAGGGGTAGGAATGGTCGTGTGATCCAATTCAAAGAAGGTGTGTTTGTCATTAGAGAAAGCATGCATGTGATTTTCTATTACTTCTTGACTTGCTAGCCGTCAAATCCTTTTTTATCCTACCTTTAACCAAGGCCCCGTTACAACCAATGAAAAGACCCTTTGATTGATGCATAGTTCATATTCTAGTGGTAGAGATTTGATATATTAGCAAGCATATGGTAATGGCATGTATGTTTTGATGTTGAGTGATTACATATAAATACCCTGATCATACACTTTAAAGAGCGGAATGAGTGATATCCTTGGTGAGGTGTTGTTTATTGTCACGCTTGAGCGTATTGAAGTTGTTAAGTATTGATGAGACACGTGAATTTCATAAAAAATTGAAGTCATGATCACTTACTCTTATAAAAGCCGTCTACTTAATTGCTTCATTGCATGGTGATTTGGGTTGTCATAGAAAGCACTTGAGAGAAGGGGTTGAGAGAACAAAGAGAGTTGATATTTGTCACCTTGTTCTTAATTGATTTTATGCATGCTTGAGGACTAGCATGGTTTAGGTGTGGAGGAATTTGATGTGTCTTTATTATTCCATATTTTATATGCATTTTCTCCGATAATTAGTCTACTTTTATATTTTAATTGGACTAATTGATTCTCTTTGGTTGTAGGAAGAAATATTTTGGACTTAAGGAGAAATTGGGCTTAAAGTGGATATTTGAATTCAAATTAAGGAGAATTGGGCCAAGATATCAGACGGGCTGAATTGGAGATTGACAAATGGACCGACATACCAAGATCATATCATTGTGGGCCTATTAAGAGTTTTATTTAATAAAAACTCTTATTCTTTTATTGTAATTAATTAGATATTATTTTGATATTTTCCTTTTTATAGATAAGGTTGGATATTATTAAGATTTGATTAGGAGTAGGAATAGGAAAAATATCAAGTTTCCTAGCATGAAATATAGAGAGCCGCGCCAGTCAGTGGAAGACAATTCCAATACGCGCTCTCTTCTCTCCTACCCAGTACAATTTACCAGTATTTTTCTTTCCGTTAATTATTATTCCTTCAATATAATTGCGAGAATACTTTTTATGAAGAACATCAATTCCGGCATGCGTGGCTAAGGTTTTTATTCTGATTCAAGGGCTTTAAATTCAATTATGATATTGTGAGGCATTGTATTTTATTGTTCTTGTTTATTTCAAGTGCTTATGAATTCAAGCTTGTTTATATAGAATTTATTTATGATATTGAATTGACGACTCGATTGATTATATAAATTCTACTGCTATTTAATCGTTCTTGATCCGTAATTGTCAAGAACGATTGAACCCTAGTAGCGATAGGTTAAATTGATTGTGCTATCATAATTAGTTCAACCTAATCGAATTCATAGGTTAATTATTTATAGTTGCAGCTATCTCGGCTATAAATAATTAGATTTAACCGTTTTCATAATTCTCTATGCTGTTATTAATGTGGTATGGAACGCTATCGTGCCCAACTCGTTAATAATACGTATTGATCGGTTGCTGGGATTGGTCAATTATATTAGGAAAACATAAGATTTATTACGTCTATCCTAATAAATCTTTGGTTAAACACTTGAACTGCAAGAAATTCATTAGTAAGCCTATGATCAATACGTAATTGAATGTAGACCCTTGGATCAGACTTTTCTCATATCGTTAATTCATCTAAGTTTAATTTTGTCTTAGGTTATTAAATTGATCTTTAATTTCTTGGTTGTTTAATTAGTTATATTTAGGATTTTAGTTAATAAACCCAATTTCAAAACCCCCTTTTTAATTGCTTTCATATTCAAAAGAATTTAATCACTGTTCCCCGTGGATTCGACCCTACTTGCCGTTATACTAGTTTATTTTGAAAGTAGGTTATTTAATTTGGCGGTTTGACACCCATCACAAGGTTTTCTCACGAAGTCCTGGAATTGACTACGAGGAGATATTCTCCCACAACGGACGTTATAATGTCTTATTGATAAGTTCTCGAATGATTGAAAATGCAGCATACTAATGTGGTTACAACATATGTCTTTGGGGATCTTGTTATTGAGATATGTGTAAGTGTCAGATGGACTTGCATTGCCCAACTCAAGTAACTCTAGACCACGAAGTGCATTTAAAATATTAGATTGAAATGCTCACACTGATTGAAATAAATTTGGACGAAAATCATATACCCGTCTAAGTGACTACTTGATTGGGAAGGGAAAGAACAAGTAGTATTGCTCCTATGCATTTACAAAGAAACACAGTTTCTATATTTGCAACTATAGCAGCTTATGTCGATATTAAGGACATAATGGGAACTCTTAAAGAAATAAGAGATACTGTGATATGTTTGAAATCTAATTTGAGATAAAGGATCATGGGAAAACTCACCGAGTTTGTGGAATATTAATTCCTCAGTTTGCATATATCCAAAAGATTATCAGGCGATTTCACATGGATAAAGTGTAATATGTTAGCACTCCTATGATAGGTTGAAGTGTGGACATAAGGAAAGATCCATTTGAGTCCAACGGAAATGACGAAAGAGCTGTTAGGAGATGAAATTCCCTACTTAATTGAAATATGCGCATTATTGTACAAAAAGATCAATGCACTCAACCATGTATTACTTTCTCAAATAACATGTTGGTTATATTTTACTCAGGACAATGCAATATCAATTGAATGATATCAAATAGTATTTTGACATATGAAAGAAACCACTGACTCATATTTGTTCTTCCCATATTAGAGACAAGAGAGATTACAAATGAAATTGTAAACTCTAAAGGAAATGTCAAAATGCTCTCATATAGAGAGATAAAATGATTACAAAAGAATATGTAACTCCTAAATAAATATTGAAGCGACCCCCTAATACGAAATACTAAATACTACTTTGGTAGGTTTAGATGTTGGTTATCTTAGTGGCTAATGTAAAGGTCATTATCAAATCGATTATGTATTACCATGAGGAACACGACGAAAACTTGAAGATCAATCAATCACAACTACTCAAGCAGTCAAGCGACATCATCACATCACTCATGGATGATATCTCACGAAGTTCATTAACCTATATGGTTAAAGTATTAGTGGATTGAGCTATACCACTGAAGAGCCTATCAGAAGTTATGAAGATGAAGCTACTTGCAACAAACAGATGGATTATGTTACACATCAAAGGTGACGAGGCCAAGCATTTACCGCCAACGCCTTTCTATAACCAGCAACCTCATAATATCCTCATGATTTATGTAAAATTGAGGATGGAGAGATTTTCAAAACTCTCTTGATAGATGTACGTATCAAGGGAGAGATGTAGACTTCAGGGGAAGTCTCAACAAAGGTCCGTTGCACTCTTTTTTCCTTCGATCAAGGTTTATTTTTTCCCACTGAGTTTTGTTACTTGGCAAGGTTTTTAACGAGGCAACAAGTTATCCCCTTTGACTTGGCACAAGGGGGAGTGTTGAAGGAAAAACACAATTAGTGTGTCTTCGTCAAAAGTAATTGATGAAGGGCAATTTAGATTCACTAAATAATATGTAATTGTGAAACCCTTGTATTTGACACCCTATATAAAGGGGATCTGATGAATAAGAGAACCCTAATTATTCTGTGTCTATCTTTCTTCTTTACTTTTCTGCTTTCCCTACAACACTTTATATATATATATATATATATATATATATATATATATATATATATATATATATATATATATATTAAAAGTATTTCTATATTTCTCTATTATATTAAAAGTATTTCTAACCCGTGCGATCATCTAGTGTGTGTAGTGTGTGAAGTGCGTGTAGTGTGTAAAATATGTGTAGTGTGTGCAGTGTGTGACGTGTGTGAAATGTGCGTAGTGTGTGAAGTGTGTGAAGTGTGTAGTGCGTGTATAGTGTGTGTGAAGCTACGAAGTGTGTATGAAGTGTGTGTAGTGTGTGTAGTGTGTGTAGCGTGTGAAATGTGTGAAGTGTGTGTAGTGTGTGAAATGTGTTAAGTGTGTGTGAGGTGTTTGTAGTGTGTGTAGTGTGTATAGTGTGTGAAATATGTAGTGTGTATAGTGTGTGAAATATGTGAAGTGGTGTGTGTGAAATGTTTGTAGTGTGTGAAATGTGTAGTGTGTGTATAGTGTGTGAAATGTGTGAAGTGTGTGAATGTGTGTGTAGCGTGTGTGTATGTGTGTGTAGTATATGCAGTGTGTGTAGTATATGCAGTGTGTGTAATATGTGAAATTTAAGTTTAACATATAAAATTTTAAAAAATAAGATAGAACTAGAGGAACTTTATTTTTTTTTTAGCTTAAGTTTTAAGAGCTTATTTTTACATCTTATAAGTTGTTTAACATCTTATTTTGTCAAACACATTATAAGAACTTATAAACTCTCAAATATCTTCTAAAATGTTTGGGAAAATTGGTATAAATGCCCAGTATGTTTTCTCTATTTAGAAACTAGGACACTAAATATACCACTTTTTAAAAATGCCTTCTAACTTACGAAAAATTGGTGAAAATGCCCTGTGACCGGCTATAGGCTGTTAACCAGCCGGTCACCTGTGAGCTGTCTTTTTACTTTCGAGAAAATTGGTATAAATGGCTAGTATGTTTCCCTTATTTAAAAACTAGGACATTAAGTATACCACTTTTTAAAAATACCTTCTAACTTACCAAAAAAATGGTGAAAATGCCCTGTAAACGTCTATAGACTGTGACACAACCGGTCATTAATTACGTGAGACTCTTTTTCTGACGTGACATTAATTTTTCATTTTTTTATTTTAAATTTTTGTGTTGACTCATTTGTTAGGGTGGAAAAATAAAATAAAATATTAGTTTGAATTTATAAGAAATTATAATCCCTCGAAAATTGTTTAAACTTTAGAAAAATAAAAATTTTATATGTGAAATTTATTTTATAAATTATAAAATTTAAAGATTAAAAAATTTATTTCTGATATTTATTTCAAAAATTATAAAATTCATTTTAAATTCAAAAATAAAAAAATTATTTCTAAAATTTATTTTAAAAATTATAAAATTGATTTATAATTCAAAAATTAAAAATTTTATTTCTGATATTTTTTTAAAAATTCTAAAATTTATTTAAAAATCAGAAAAATAAAAAAATTATGATTTTTCTTTAAATTTCTAAAATTCATTAATATTTTCAAATTTTAATTTTCTCATGTTATTATTATTTATTTTAAATTATGAATTAGAATAATTATATAAAATATTAATAAATAAATTTTAGATTATTATTTAAAAAAATTAAAACTAAATTGTTCCATTCTTCCTCCCTAATTACAACATAATAAACCCTAATATTTATGTATGTCATGCAATCTTACAAAGACACTAACATGGAAGACAAAGAAGAAGTCAACAATGCTTCTCCCAGCCCACCCATCCATTAACTGATCGGAACCTGACCAATCACCCAATTCTTCGCCTATTCGCCCCCTTTCTGTTGAATCCGCCACCACTAAAGTCGACGACATATTTTTTTCCAAGTTAACAAATGAGTCAACGGAAAAATAAAAAAATAAAAAATTAATGTCACGTCAGAAAAAGAACCTCACATAATTAATGACCGGTTGTGTCACAGTCTATAGACGTTTACAGAGCATTTTCACCATTTTTTGGTAAGTTAGAAGGTTTTTAAAAAATGGTATACTTAATGTCCTAGTTTTTAAATAAGGAAAACATACTGGCCATTTATACCAATTTTCTCGAAAGTAAAAAGACAGCTCACAGGTGACCGGCTGGCTAACAGCCTATAGCCGGTCACAGGGCATTTTCACCAATTTTTCGTAAGTTAGAAGACATTTTTAAAAAGTGGTATACTTAGTGTCCTAGTTTCTAAATAGTGAAAACATACTGGGCATTTGTACCAATTTTCCCAAAATGTTTTGAGGAACTTATAAACTTAGCCAAAAACACCTTTCCAACAATAATAATATATATGTAGATATATATAACACTGTAACATCAAAGTTGTGCATTAAATCTGAACGTTTTAAACAACCAAAAGAGAACAAGCATAGTCATACACAATTAAGTTTCTGCACACATTATTATAATTATAATTATAATTGTTATTATTGTTCTAACACCAAAAACATCACACACAGAGATACAACACTAGGACGAGCGGGTTGCACGAAAACAGCTCTGTACATTTCCACAAAGGCCCACCCAACATCTAAGTTGAGAAGCCCGATGGTCCCGTCCAAACTCACCCCAAAACTCTCGTTCGAGAAAACCTGATGACATTGACAGCCCAAGTCTCATTCGCGATGAGCTGGACCATTCTTGAACAATGCATAAGCATCACTGTATATCGCCACCAGATTCGAGAAGACAGCAAGTATGATCATGAAAATGGACAGGACCTTGTCCCTCTTTGTAGCTATGCCATATCGATCCCTGCACAAACAACATTTTGTTGGTGAACCAACTTTTTGTCTATCACTATCTTTCAGAAGAGGGTAAAAAGAGTGATCACAGTTAGGAAGAAGAAAAGATAGGAAAATGGAGAAGGGCTGATGAACGCGTTATAGTTCTAGGAGAAAGATTGCAGTTTAACAGTGTTCTTCTAATTTTTTCCAAGTATGAATGGGAATGTCTCAAAACTACGAAGCATACTGTTTAACCAGTTTAGTAGTTTGCTCCAAAAGCAGGAAAATAAAGGTCGAGCGACTTAGATTCTAATTTTCCTTGACATATCTTAGTTTCTTTTCTTTTCACTCAAAACACAGAAAACTTAAACCAGTAGCTTTGGTTTCGAATCTAGAAGCAATTGAGATTGACAGTGCAAAAGTAGAAGAGTGTGAAGCTTTTCACTATTTAGGATCTACTATCCAGAAGACAAAGACCACATAATTAGAGCAAATTGGATAAACTGGGGGGATGATGCCTGGAGTTTTATATGACGAAGAGATGGCCGTGACCATTGAGATTAAATGGGAAGTGTTACAAGAGATTATTCTTATGGTTGGGAGTGTAGGGCCACTATAGAAATATGCAGAAGATGGCATTATCAGAGATTCGTACATTCAGATGGATGTTGAGAAAAACATGCAAGATTAGAGTAAAGCACAAGAAGACTAAGTCGTTGAGAACTTGGAAGAATGAGGGTAAAGGAAGACATTTTAAATCTTGTCAACAGGAAGTATTTGGAATGGGCTTCGATGATGATGATGAGGACCTCATAATGTCTGCTTCACCTCTTTTAGCAAAACTAATCTTTAAGGAAACTACATGAACAGGTGAACAATATACAATGTGTTTCTTGTGACCCTTTGGATTGCAGTAGGAATGACTGACATGAAAAAATATCAGAAGGAAACAAATCCTCCCATCCCAAAAAAGGAAGTTTGGTTGATGGACTTTTTAGAAGTGAAACTAACGGGATGCAGAGCAAGTCAAAACCTTAAACAAGAGGGAAAAGCTTAAAAGTTCTTATTTTTCCATATTATGCTAAAGGTGGACCAAAACTCAGAAATACTTAGGTATAAAAGAAAAGAGTTATTGGTGCTCCCAAATTCATCAATAACTGCTTTACACAAAATATTTTTGTCAAAGTCTACCACAATATTGTCTTTGGACCAAGATTATCATTGTCTATCTACAAAATGGGGAACGGCAACCATGCCAAGAAATATATACTACCTCCGGATTTTTTACTTGTTTTAGGTTTGGATAAGAAAATTAAGATTTATACAAAATGGACAAATACACCAATAACTAATGTTTTCTCTTTCCCCTGCGTGTGAGCGTGTGTGCATGAGCGAGCTTGTGTGTGTGGAGTGATATTTTAAATGGTTCAAATGATGAACTTACCGCAGAGTGATGGCAGCAGGAAAGATGAAGCCGATGCAAACAGCTGCAGTTGCTCCAGTGAACTGGAAGGCATCCCAAATGCTTGGTATAAAATTAGCCCCCAGAAAGACGACACTGATGAGCCCAATGCTGAGTGATGCAAACCTCAAATTATCTGAAGTCAAAGGCCTTGCTGATGGAAATAAGAGGCCATCTAAGTTCAACCTTAGTGGATAAAATACAATAGGGAAGACAAGCATCAAGTGGGCTGCATAGCTAACGCGAACAACATCATTGAAAAATGATCCAAGGGGAATCCCAAGGTCCGTGGAGAAGTTGGCCAGCACATCATCGAGAGTGTCGTTACCAAATAAGAGGAATCCAAAAATGCTAGTCATCACATACACACTTGAGCAGAGGGCAAGAGAAGTCCTCACGACTGCTTTTATCTTTGTGTTGTCCTCAAGCTCATTGTCTATGGAATGAACTGCAAGACAAGCATAGTGTCAAAATTTCCAATTCCATGTAGGAGAAACGCATGCTCTATGTGTGTGGATTCATGAGGGATTTTATATAGTATTAGTACGAAAATATACTCAGTAGAACAAAAAATGCTTCATAGTAGAAGAAGAAAATAACTTATTAGCTTACTTGACTAGGTTCAATATGAGGCCTTCAAATTAGAACACTAGGAACATGTGAATCTACGGTCTGTGCTGCTCTTACAAAGTTTATGGAGGTGCGATATGGAAACTTCTCTCTCAAATGCACATTGATTAAGAATTGAATTTTGCATAATTAGCAGAAACGTCCGTTTTCAAAACTTAATCAAAGAAAGTATAACCCATATAAGATAAATGATATCAGGAGAACAGGTTCAGAACGAATAATGTCATGGAAAAACAAGTGTCATGGTTCATTTACCAAGTATATCTCATTAAACAATCGCTCTTAACACTGTCATATGAAGAGTCCTCCAAAAGCAAGCTGATCATTTCACATTCAGAACTTACCATTGTAGTGGCAGATATATGCAGTGACAAGAACAGGAACTACAGTAAAAAGATTGAGGACTGATGTCAGATCGGAAACATCTGGAAACAATCTAGGCATCATAATAGTGCCGTTTATCAACTTGAAGACTGTAATCCCCACAGTAATAACAAGGAACACAACAGCAAGTGCAACTGATAAAGCGGATGTGTATCTCAAGGAATCTGCAAACATAAAGCAAAGATGGATTTAGCTGTAGAGTAAATAGAAGGAGAAGGCACTCTACTAGCAAATTTATGAATGAAAGATGCATAAATCAAAGAAAATTATCTAGAATTTGAGCAATTTTTTTATATAACTCATGTTACGTCTGGTTCTATGTTGCATAATAATAGGGAAGGATTCACTCTACATTTACTTAATACTTGGGAAATGATGAGGAATAAATCTGATAAGTTTCTTAAAAAGTTAATATCATAAGAAATCTCATTTACAATAAACAAATTATAAATTCCAATGTATTAGCAAGATATTATCAATTCATCCTGGTCATCATGTACAGAAATAGATGTACATAACATTGCAACCAATTCACTAAATTATTCATTAGATCTCAAAAATCCACTTTATAACTTCATCAAGTAACTAAGATTGTAATTAAACAATAGGCTGAACAAGAACGGACTCACCAATTCGCTTTAAGCTGGCCAATGGTGCAAATACGGCAAGTGTGGTAACAAGGAGGACGATAAATCTTCCATTCCACCACTGTTCTCCAAACCAACCTTCCAGAACACCCGCATGGTGAATTCCATCAGATGTTGTTCCAGATAGCACATCACCTTCAGACAATAAAACCTTCATAAGACTGATGAAGTGATGATGGTTTAAAATTGAAGAAATTGATAATCACTGGATACAGATGTAAATCACACACATACACCGAAACCTCCAATTCAATCAAGAAGTACCTATGATAATCATGTATACTATAAGCACACCAATGTTGTTGATTAATACACAGAGTTGAATTGCCATTCTTCCATACTTTCCAAAAGCATCTCCCATAAGACCTCCATAGGAAACCGACTTTGCTGTACGACTAAACCTAAGCAAAAATTCGATCGAGGCCTCCGTCAAGAATGCCATAAAGATGATTGCAACAATCCCCAAGATAAGTCCCAACACCTTCATGGTTGCAGGCAAAGCCATGATTCCAGCACCAATAACTGTAGTCGATAGATTAAACACTGCCCCACTGAAAGAAGCCCCATTGAACTCATCAAAACTATCTTCCCCATGTTTGGTGGGCAACAATGGAGATTTCTCATCAACAATTGCTGGCTTGCTCTTTCTTGACTTCTTTTCTTTGGTAAGCTTAGGACTTCCAATTGTCATTTTCAAATTATTTCGTCAAGCTATCCGAGGGGATATGGATTGGGGATGTAAACTCCTGAAGCCCTTTAGTTAAAAGATCTGCACAGGAAACTTAAAGCCTTTAAACTTGAAAACAATCAGGGGTCTGAAAATATAGATAAAAAAAGAGCTGATAATCTTAATAGCTTTTTCGAGTTTTTGCAAAATTCATCAAAACAATTGCAAAATGAGTTATTTCGAGAACAACTCAGCTACCTTTGATTAATTTTCCAAGAGAACCCTTCAACGATACAACTTTTATGAATGATTTTGATGACAAACAGCCTTTCTGAACTTGATCAAGCAAAATCAAGAAAAACCCAGTACCAAAAAGTCTTTAAATTCTTTTCTCCTATCGGATTCGCAGAAAGATTCAAGAGAACAACAAAACAAAATGAAATCTAAACAAAAAATTCAACACAGAAAACGGAACTAATCAGAAAATAAAAAACCAGACAGAGGAAAATCAAGTCCACAACAATAAATTAACAACAAAAGAGACTTTTTCTAATATAGAAGGGCAGCTAGGAAACACTGGCATACAATCATAAAATATATAGACAGAGAGAGAGAATTCTACACGCAACGGTTTCCACAAATGTATATATAATAATGAAGTTGAACTATTACACAAATTACAAATAGCAACACGCGCATTCAAAAAATAAAAATCTAACCTTTGATTTTAAATTGAAGCTGTAAAATATACAGTAATTCAGCAAATAATTCTACAGATGAAATGACGCCCAACGAGGTCGCTTTCAATGGACGATTTTGCTTATTGGGATTCCTTCCAAGCTGTGGTGAGAGAGAAAGGATCCCTCCAAAACCTTGAGAGGCAGTTTGTTTTGTGTGGGCTGATTCATGATTGCCTCTTTTAATTTAAACAAATGAAATAAAAAAAGGACAAAACTCAATACACGTGAAGACATGGAAAACGTTCCGGTTTTCTTTTTCTTGGTTTTCCATTTTCTTCAACAATAAATTTAAGAATTCGATACCCTTACTTCAAAATATACGCTTAAAGAAATTGTTTTTTTAGTGATGAATTGGTATTAATCGAAGACTTTTATCATATAATATAAAATGCTTATTAATTTAAAGCATAATTGATTGATATAATTGAACATTCTTATATTTGTTTAAGCATAAATACTAATACTTTTTCAATGATATATTTTTCAGAATATGTAATCTATTTAAATATTAATACATTTTCAGCATGATATTATTACTCAGAACATATCTTTAGACATAAATACTAATATATTTTCATATAAAAATTATTCAATGATCCGAATCACACCAATCTAAAATTCGCATAACTGATGTACAGGAGAACTACTCAAATTTAATTAGGCTTGTACGATAATTAATGAGCGATTATTGCTGAAATGATTAGTGAACTTTGAAATATTTATTCAATTAACAAGTAGCCAAGGGTACCTAATGGGACATCATCCTACAGTAGGTTAGTAATAAATTATTATTTATTTGATAATCTTTAATAAAATTATGCCTAATTCTATACGACAAAGTCGAATAATTCAACTATTCATTTAAAAAGTGAATTGAGATTAATGGCTAACTTTTATTTAATCTTTATTCACTTTTTGAATGGATAATTAAATCACTCAGTCGAGGACTACCCAACTGGATAGCATAGAATTCCTCCAAAATTATAATAGAGGATATTTGAGTTGGTTTGTGTTTAGTATGATGGTGGGTCCCAATCCAATTGATAATTACTTTTATTATAATTAATATATTGATTGGGAAAATAGTTTTTCGTCTGTCATGTTGTACCCACTTTGATTTTTCTCCTTTCTATTTTACGTTTTTTAAGTTTGTTCTTTATGTTTCAAAATTCGACAAATTGGTCCAGTGACCTCAAACAGAAGGGGTGCCCTTCCGGTAATTGTTCACGTAGCAGTGTTTTTTCAATTTTTGTTATTTGTGTGGTAAATGCCATTTCCATTTAAAACATTTGAAAATAGAAAAAATCTAAAATAACATATAAAAATTAGAAAACATAAAATAAAAACATCCAAAAAATAAAAATAAAAGTACAAAGAAATCTAGAAATTTTCTTTAACAAAAAATAAAATAAAATTCAATTTTAAATTTGTATTTTTTAAATAAAATAGAATCTTATTTAAAATAATAATCTAGAATTTTTTAAATAAAAGAAAAGTTTTTTTAAATATGTTCATAAAATAAATAAAAATAAAATAAAATAAAATAAACAAAATAAGGGGTCCGCCTTTTTCCCGCCACCCTCCTTGACGACCCTCATCTCCTCCCCCCCCCCCCCCCCCCCCCCCCCCCGTGCAAAAATAAAACATTGGATTAAACAAAAAAATCATATTTTTATAATAAATAAAATTTCTCTTTAATTTAAAACATTCCAGATTATTATTTTAAATAAATTTCTCTTTTATTTAGAAAAATAAACATTTAAATTGTATTTTCTTTTATTTTCTGTTATAGAAAAAATCTAGATTTTTTAACTTTTATTTTTATATTATAGGATTTTTTTTTTATTTTATGTATTTTTTTTATTTTTGTATGTTATTTTAGAATTTTTTATTTTCAAATGTTTTAAATGATATGGAAATAGCATGTAACAACACTCGTTACATGGATAACTAAAAGAAATGAAAAATCACTTCCACGTCAGGAATTTACAGGAAGGTAACCTGTTGTAGAAGGTCATCGGACCAATTTGTCGAATTTTAGAAATATAAAGGACAAATTTAAAAAACGTAACGCAAAAAGGACAAAAATCGAAATGGCTACAACATAATGGACAAAAAAATGATTTTCCTTATTAATTTAATATATATAGTACCATACACACTTCACAATAACATACTAATTTTATATGTAGAGTACTCACCATACTTTACTACATACTTATACAAACATAAACTTTTACTTTCAAACTAGCATACACGTGCTCCATAAACCTAAAGATCAATCTAAACATCCCTATAGACTTTCACTTCTCACAAGATATGTATATCAATGCAATATTTGCGATGCATACTTCACACGCCCTCTCAATTATATAAACTTTTTTAGGGTTGGCATTTGTTAAGAATAGGAAGTATTATGTAATGTCCAGTGATAAATTTATCCATTATTGAAGGTTAATATCCTATGGGTGCGTTTACAGCGATGGATTTCAATGGATTCTGACCCTTAATCCCCTTAGTATGTTACTTTCTTGGTTTTCCTAAGGCGGGTAATCCACTCGACCTGGTACAATTGGTATTGTTTCAGACTGTTCTCCTGACTATTGGTCCCAGGCCCCCTAGGATCAACCTATCCCTTTCGGATTAAAAAAAAAAGGGCATTTATGCCTAGCCCCTTAAATTAAATTAGGTTTTTTATCTTTCAAAATTACATTTGGAACTCTACTTCCAAAATTAGCGAAGCAGCGCATCTGCAAGAAAGCACTTCTGATCTCTACCCTGCCGAAGACTGCATCTCCCACCTTTGACGGTAGGTCCTAGTTCCATAGTCTGAAACAGAGGGTTAACAAATTGGTTTGAAATAATGAATGTAACATCCTAAATAAATTTTTATTTATTTTATCAGAGTTTTTTTTATATATATACAAAATACCTAAATAAAGAGAATAATAATAATTTTCACAACTAAATACTATTAATAAAGTAAATCAAATAAACCCTTATATTTTCAGCTAATATGCCAAAGAAATAATAAATTTTCTATCAACACGAAAATAGCAAAGGAGAACTATCTTTCCACTTAAAGCCAAACAGTTAAATTCCTAAAAGCAAGGAAATTAAATAAAACTAGTATCCAAAGCACTTCAAACAAATCCAACCAGTTTTACTAAGAAAATCGAAGAAATTCAAATACTCCTAAGATCTTAATCCAATAAAAGCCATCATAATTAAAAAAAAATTAACAATGTTCAAAATAAACGTAATTTACTAGCCTCATTTTCCATCCACTCCCGTCGCCGGCTCCTCAACCTGAAAGTTAATTTCAGGATATGGGGTGAGCCACATCCAGCTCGTGGGGTTTGCTAAAATTAAACATAAGCAAGTAATTCAATACAATCAAATCTCCATATTATCACCGTATAAAATATCACCATAGCATAATATCACCATAATGAGATCAAATAAATTTGAAACTCAATCCATCATATCACCATATCATCATATTATTGTAACAAGCAAACATTTAATTAAAGCAAACAAGGAAAGAAAACCCCACCTTTACTGTTGAATGTGTGAATGTCGTGCAATTACAGCTAAGTCACGTACTCCTGACCAGACGGACCTAATTAATACATAGTACATCTTTAATTAATAAAGGAAGAGATCCTAATCAGGCAAATCGAAGCTAGATAATTATTGGTAGGAAAGGGGATAAGCTTGTATATTTGAAATTTTCTAAGTTCGGTAAATGATGTAGAGGTCTGCCAAAAAGAGAATTGGACAAGGGGAAATAAATCAAATTTTTCTACATTTACTACCCTACATGTGGTCCCCCTAACTTACACACACAATAGCACAACAAACACACCTCACTGACACACTCTACTGCATACACATATATATATATATAATATACACTTATAGCACATACGTATATTTAATATCTATATGTATGATATGTAAAACACACACCAACGTACACATCATACTATACATATTTAATTCACACATGTACACTACTACAAATACATATACATTAACACAACACCACGCACGCACACACACACATACAACACAACACTCCACGCACACACATACAACTTAACACCATACACACACATCTGCACCACTGACACCCCATCACACACCCACTGAAATATATACATATATTAAATGCACACACGCACACAGCCACGTATACCAACACTCATGGTTGCACCCACATCACACCAATATATATACGGTACAAACACGCATACACATATTTTAAGGGAAGGTAATCGCGTTGTGGATGCCCTTTCCAAGCTGCACAGGATGTACACGTGGTTCTCCATTCTTCCGCTCCGTATTTGGAACATTGCTCAACAAGATTATGTTGAAGAATTTTTTCGTTTTCCTTAGTTTGCTGGTACTCTTTTTCCCATGTATGGTTTTTATTACTGGGTTTTGCCATGCATGGGTTTTAACGAGGCCATCTAGTTCTTGTTCTTTTACATGGGCCTGTCCATGTTTTCTTTGTTGATTGTTTTCTTCATTTTTTGGGTTTCGTTTAGTGGATATTTTTTCAGCTTTACATTTGTGGTGGACATGCAAATTGATTCATTTTTCTTTTTTAGAAAGTATACACACAATTTATTCGTTTCTAATTAGGTTTTTTTACGTATCATATGTCAATTTTTTTTCACAAACTTTAATTTGACAAATAAATTGTATAAATAAGATATTTTATAACAAAGATAAAATTGACTATTGGTTTGTTATTTGGGTTAAGTTGAGTATTTATAGTGGTTAAATTATTTGTTTTGGAATTTTGTTGCAAATAAAAATTAGCTATATGGTTTTAAGAGAATTAATAAATCTTTTTATTTTACAAATATGATTATTCAATTATTTATTATATACTAATATTAATTTGTTTAAAAATTAAATCTATATACGTAATAAAGTAAAATGGAGGCCAAACATTAATTCTTGCATTTCTTTATTTTTATACTCAATTGTGAATCTGTATGCTTTCTTGATTTTATTCATATACTTGATATTATATGCCATTTTTTGTGTTGTTACAATTATATTAGTTTATTTGTTTTTAACATTTTTTCAAAATCCTGAAATACAAACAAAATTTTCGTTTCCACTCAATTTTTTACATATAATATATCAAAAATATTATTTTCTTCTTGATCTTTAACTTGTCACATAGATTGAACATAATAAAATAAGATATTATATTTAAAACATTACATTTATTTATTTTGTTAATGTTTGGGATATATCAAAATTTTCATTGTCCATTTGACTGTTAATTGAGTTTGAGTTGTAAAGAAAAAACAGGTTAATGATTTTCTTATAATAAGATTCTGATTCTTCCATGATTTCAAATTTCAATATAATTAGTCATATTAATATAAGTAGTACCGTGATAAATTAGAAAAAACTTAATCAATTAATTATTTTAATAAAATAATAATATAGAATTATATAAATAAGAAAAAAATGATTTTTCCAAGAATATTTTTCAATTTATTATATTTATTAGTTTATCATAATATTTTTTGATGAGTTATGTGTTATTTTCATATTTATGTTTTCTTGTATATGTTAAATAACTGAATAATGTGCCTTTTCAATGTTTTCATACAGGTAAAGAATGACACAATGGGATAATATGGGTGAGTTTCAAACCTGAATAAATAGATTTTGAAAATAGATACTTTTGTTTGTTTTATTTAATATTTTATCATAATTTTATTACATAAAATCATTTGTTTAAAAGATAAGTGTATATTCAATACATGCATCGAACAAGATAAATTAATGGTTACATTGCTTATAATTTTTTATAGTTAATTTAAAAAATTCAAATAGTTATTTCATTAAAAAATAACTACATTTAAAAAAAAATGATCAATTTGATTAAAACTATTACTTTATAAATAGATATTCCTGCATAGAACGGGATGAATACTGGTCCACATATAATATTGGTGAAAATCATACTCCCTCCGTCCCACCCTATTTTGCACACCTCCAAAATGGAAAAAATCCACTCACATATTATCCTCATAAAACACACCTATTTACAAAATTGCCATTACTTTTTGTGTTTAACAAATGTGATCATTTATGTTTTTCCCTAAACCCAATTTCATTAATCCAAAAACCTAACCTAATTAATCTACCCAAACCCAGCCCAAAATACCAAACCACCCACATAATTAAACAAAACCAGCCCATACCTAACCCAATTTCCGGAACATTTCTCTCTCTTATCACTCTTTCTCTTCAAAACCCTCTCTCTTGTTCTTGGCCGTTTTGGTGAAACTAGGGTTTCTTCCCCTAAATCGCCGCTCTATCTAGGGTTTGTGGTCCATTGATGCTATTATTGTGTTCTTCTACTGGATCTGCTAGATCTGTTCACCATTTCTTGGGTTTCGGATCTGGGAAAAAAATTGACGATTCTCCTCCATATGACGAAATCGCGAACGATTCGGAGGATTCTTTCGTCCCTGAGACTCAGTTGCCGGAGCCGGCGCCGGCGCTGGATTCTGAAGCGACCAATGTTGATTTCGAAGAGGTGTGTTCGAAGTGGGTTGCCGTTCCAGATCCTCCGGCTCCATCCAGCGGGCTGCTCAGAACAAAGGAACTCCGGGAGCATTACCTGGCTTGCCTCGCGATCTGGGTTCCGGCCGTTTTAAAGGTCTATGTAAAATTTTCTCACCCTTTTTGAGTTTATGATAACCAAGGTGATGATGTTTATATGCGCCTAAGTTTCGTATCTGATCCAATTTTCTGCGTTCTTGTTCCCCTGTGAGGGCTTCGATTTATTTGCATCTTCGATCTGTGAAATTGTTCATGACTATTGGTTACCCCTGTGTGGGCTTTCATTGAACTGGAATAGTCACTGTATGAGTTTATTTGTGATTTCGATCTGGGTTGTTATAAATTGTTGTGTAGCTGATCCTCTGTGAGGGTTATGACTAGGCTGAAAAATTTGATGTGGTTTACGTTTTTACTGAAAAATCCACTGTGTGGGTTGTGAATATACTGAAAAATCCCCTGTGTGGGTTCTGAATATGTTGAAAAATCCCCCGTGTGGGTTCATTTACATGAGGAAAATTTGTTGGTGTCGGTTGACTAGGTTAATAAGGGGATAAATTACAGATAATAGAATGAGCACTATTGGTAGCTTGAAATAAATGATGTTTTTTTGTAGAATTCTGATATTTCAATGTTGCCTTTTGTTGTTGGTTAAGTATGATTTGCTGAATTGGTCTTGTTGTTGAAGCTGGCAGCTTAAACTAGTTTATGGTTGCCTTTCAACTATGTTGGTTTAAAAAAAGTGACCCTGTGATGATTTTTTCCTGACGGTGAAGTGGGGTGAATAATTATGTTTGCTTTTACATGTAGATTATGCATGAAAAACTGAAATTACTTATATTGATTTCTATGTTTATGGCCTAAACAAAATGTATCCATCTATATGATGATTATGCCATAAACATATGATCCCCCCAAAATATATCCTAGGCTCTAATCTATTAATAACCCAAAGCACATTTTTTTCTCAATCTTATTAAATTGTATTGGAATTCTGGATTGTATATCTTCCTTGTTTGTTTATTATTATTAATCAGTAAGATCTATTCCAAAATTTATTATAATTTAATTTTAAGATTTTGGGAGAGAGATGAGAGAAGGAAAAAAAAAACGAATGAAATTATTTTTGAGGAAAAAAAAAAATCTACCATAGTGAAAAAATTCATTTTTCTAGAGAGAAGAAATAACACAGATAAAATAATTTAAGGATAAAATATTTTTGTGGATAAAAAAATCTTGTATAGTGGAAAAAACTAAAAAATTAAATTTTTGTGAATAAAAAAAATCTTGTATAGTGGAAAAAAACTAAAAAAAATGATTTTGTTGAGTAAGAGGCGAGGAAGGAGTAAAAAATATATTTAGCGTGTTTATTTAGTAGAATGTGTTAGCTGACAGAACACATGAGTTAGGTGGGCTTTATAAGAAAACCCACCGGTCGGTATATATATCTATCTATCTATATATATATATATACACATTTATATATTCTAGAAAATAGGTATAGTTTGATAGATTGATTTTTACAATTTAGAAATTCTTGAGACCAAGCGAGCGACCATCATTTTTGCGCTCAAAATCCGAGACATATATTGATTGTTGTTCTCTTATCTTTGTCAAAATTATGTCTGGATTGATTGTATACATATAATAATTGAATCAGCATTTGTTATCACATTATACGCACGTTATTGAATAGATAAAGAAACATGTTGTAAATAATGTATTACCTTACAAAAGGTTACATGTTATAAATAATGTATACAAAAGGTTGATGGCAGATTAATTTGAATACTACAACTTCCTTGTATCTCTTTATTAGTTTCGTGTTGCTCCAATGAAACTGATTTATTTTGATTGTCTTTTCCAGGTTCCTATTGCTCCACGGAAACTATACATTTTTTTATGTTCCATTGTAAGCAACATAAGAGAAATAGGGTGGAAAATGATGGTGAGAAAAAAAAGATGTATTTATATATAGATGTGAATATGGATGTAATTTTAAACATTTGAATTTAAATTTCATTGTGTAATCCTAATTATAATGCGTTTTTATAGATTGTTTTAATTGGCTCATAACAGAATTATTATAATTCAGATTTTCCTCGTGAGATAACAACGAATCCGATAAGATTTCTTTTTTCAAATTTTGAAAATGCACCATAATAGGAACAATATAAATTCAAATTTTCAAAATATAACAGAAAAAATTAGATAATTACGAATTCAATTTTTTTAATTTCTTATGAAAATAGTAACTTAATGAATGGGCGCGAAAACTTAAAAACTTACTAAAATTGGCTGACTTGGCTTATTATATGTATATATAGATTATAGTGATCAATGCCTTATTGTCGAATTGAATGTTAATATTTGGGAACCTCCATAAAGAACGCCTTGAATCATTGCTCCCACGAAGAACAACGTTGAATTTGACTTGAATATCTTTAGGGGTTCAACACCTTAATCTCTGATCAAATGCCATTTCTTGACGAACTTCTTGATAACAATTTGGACGTCTTAATTGCTATAGAGGAATTTGTTGGAGTTCTCTACTGCATTTTCACTTATTGAATTGTGTAATTTGAATTATGAAGAGACCGTTATTTATACTTATAAAAAATAAGTTCCTTCGATATGTAAACCGATTTAATCTGCCATGTTTGCTTTGGTAGTCCTTATTACTTTTGGTAGGAAGATTTGTCTTATTACAAAAACATTGATAATTTACTTGTATACAAGACTATATCTTATTTGATAAGATATATGATTTGGATACTTATCGATATACAATTAACTCATAATATATATATATATATATATATATATATGTCAATTATTTGACTATTTATTTTAACAATTAAACTTTCAAAATATAAAAAGCAAACTTAAATCGATATTCAGTATGATACCCTTATTTGATTGGACATATATACTCGTATTTAGTCCTCGTAAAGGTCCCAAATTTTTTTATAGCTTTAGTACCGGTAACTCTAGTAACTTCAATTGGACCGGAAGCTATTTATATTAAACAACTCGCCTATTTGAGGCCCAACTCACCTTCAGTTTTTTCCTCAGTTTAAAAAATTCTTGTCTAACTTCCATTATATTTTCTAGACTATTCTTAATTATCTATATTTTTCACTGACTTTGCATAATCCCGTTTAGATCCGATTTCTAAGCTTCAATTAGGCACTATATCCTTGTAGGCCGACCGACAAACGCCTAATGTCTTTTAGAACTCTAGTTTTCCCTCTTTTAACTCAACCTTTACTTTGTGCTTTGTTAATCCTCATCCATTTTGTAGTGGATTATAGTCCTTGGACCAGATTTAGACATCAAAATTACTTATTATTATTATTATTTATTATTATTATTATTATTATTATTATTATTATTGTTGTTGTTGTTGTTGTTGTTGTTGTTGTTGTTGTTGTTGTTGTTGTTGTTGTTGTTATTAGGTTGAATGGTTTAATTATTTTGGATTTTTTTGTCATAAGTTTTATTATGTTGTTACACTTGATTATTTTTATGCAGAGTTGTAAAATATTAAAGATATACTTGATGTTTGTTTACAGATCCGGATAAAAGATTTGAGAGAAAGGATAAAATGTATTGCGGGAAAAGATTGCGAAAATATACCAGTGTGGAGGTTAAGGAATGATGGATGATGGGCTTAAGTCCAAATAGGGCACAATGAAGACCGATTAATTATATTGGTTGTTGGCGGCATGGATTTTCGGTAAACTGAAGAACGAGTAGTTTTATTGTCACAGTAGCATCTATTGGAGTGTAATCATTACTCTTGCTTTGTTCTTGATTTATTTGATCTAGTCTTATTGCTTGCGGTCAAAGAACTTTCAGGAAAAGGGACTTCGAGATGGGTTCAGGAAATCTCATTCGGCCTTTGGTGGTTTGACGTGTCAGTGCCAAACAAGTCGAAGGGAGTCGCCAGACGTTGTTGATATAGTATAGGCTAGGTGTTAGGGAGTCGAAGTCTCTTTGTAAAACTTGATTGTATACGATTATCAATAACATAACTCCGAGGGGTTTGAGGGATTCAGTTTCGTGTCTTGTAAGTGTCGAGATTATTTTTCTGTTTTCGTTTTTTATATTGGAACATAGGTAGTGTAGTTTAGAAATTTCAAGTGGTATCAAAAGCGGGTCCATATCCTAATCGGAAGATCCTGAAACACTTCACCACCAATGACTTGCGTGGCAATACTGTGCGGTTTCCTTCACTTGATGGCACAAATTATGATTATTGAAAGTCACTTAGGATGGCCCATATGGAGGTGATGGGTGATGAATACTGGGAGATTGTCGAATCTGGATGGCCTCCACCTATTGCAACATGCTCGACCACTCCAAAGCCTAAAGCAGGACGGTCTATTGCTGCAAAGGAATTGTATAAGTTGAACCACAAGGCCCTCCTCTTTATTCGTATGACTGTTGATCAAAATCAATACATGAAAATTTGTAATTACAAAACAGCCAAAGACGTTTGGGATCTCCTTGAAAATTATTTTGAAGGTACCAAGGAAGTCAAGAAATCCAAGTTGAAAAATCTTCCCAATCAGTTCGACAATCTAAGAATAGAGGAATGTGAATCTATTGAAGAGTACTACTCGCGGTTCATGGGAATAGTAAACAAAAGCTCATGTCAGGAGTAATATGGAATGTAAAAACCAATCCATTGAGAGGCTATTTATCGAGTTGGAGTAATCTAAACAAGTGCTCAAACGACTCAATTCTGGTAAGGCTACTCTCACTAAGATTGTCAATATGGGAAAGAGTCGTGGTGATGTCACTGGTTTAGGTTACAATGGTGAGTCGTCTAGTGCTAAAGAGTGCATTTGTACAACCAGGAACTAATGTTTCAACACATGGCACTGGTGAAATATTTCCAGCACAGCTTGGAAATAATTTCGTAAATCCTCACTCTTCTGGACAAAGTGCTCGTGTTCAGAAGACAATGAGGCAAAACAAAAATTCTCAGTGTTGTATATTGCAACATAATAGGTGTGACTTTGGAAAAAACTTCGAATTCGTTCTTATCTGTCACTACTGTGAGATTGTTGGACAACTTCGTCCAAATTGTTATAAAATGCGGGCTGACTATATGTATACCTTTCTTGGTTGGAACTATCAAGGTCATCCTAGATGGGAAGTAGCAATAGGACCATCCTGCCGTCTAGTAGTTCGTCAAGCATGGGTACCCATAAATAAAGTGTGTTTTAATGTATCACGTGCTTGATACTTTGACAGTGGTTGCTCATGATATATTACTGGAGTCAGCTCACATCTGATTAACATTAAACCTTTGCATAGTGAATTTATTACTTTTGGTGATGGGGGTTAGAAGTAGGGTCATTGGGAAGGGAACATCTAATCTAAGTGGGTTTCCTAAATTGACGGAAGTTCTTCTTGTTGAAAATCTATAAGCTAACCTAATAAGCATAAGTCACCTGTGTGATCAAGGCTTGCATGTGAGATTTACAAAAGAACAATGTTGTGTGTACAATCATGATGATAAGTGTGTCTTAATTGGCAATATGTCAGCAAATTTCTTTAAATGTCAGAAAATGGGCACGTATGTCACTTCAAAATTATCTTGTAAAGTGGAAGAGGTTTGTGCCCCGTGTCAGTTAGGGAAGCAAAAATGTGTCTCACACTCCCTAAAGCATGCAGTGCATACTAAACAAGTCCTAGAGCTTCTCACATGGAGCTCATGGATCCGATGCAGGTTGAAAGTGTCGGTGGTAAGAAGTATATTTTCGTGTGTGTAGATGATTTCTCTAGATATACATGGATTGATCTACTAAGAGATAAGTCTGACACTTATAATATTTTTGCAAAGTTGTGTGACATATTGCAGAATGAGAAGAAATGTGGAATTACTAAGATCATAAGTGACCATGGAAAGTAGTTGAAAAACTCTCAATTCACAAAGTGTTGTGAATCTTATGGAATTCTGCATGAATTCTTTGCTGCAAAGATGCCTCCACAAAATGGGGTAGTTGAGAGAAAGAATTGAACCCTTCAAGAGATGGCTCGAGTCATGATACATTCCAAAAATCTCACTCAGCAATGCCGTGGAGTAGCTGTCGGTGCCGCCTGCCACATCATAAATAGGATATTTCTTAGACCAGGTATTGGTATCACTCTCTATGAGATATGGAAAGGTAGGAAACCAAATGTTTGTTACTTTCATGTTTTTGGATGTAAGTATTATACTTTCAATGACTGTGATCGATGGAAGAAGTGATCCAGGTATTTTTCTTGAATATTGATGCCAAACACAAGTCGTTAGCCTTTCTAGAGGCCCATGATCGACTCTTCAAACCGAAGAGTATTTAATTATGTCGTACTTATTTTATTTCAGTCTATACGTTGATTTATTAGGCCCTTGCATGGGCCTTGGTTTGAGACTATTTATTTGAGTTTTTTATACTGTTTGAGGGTTGTAAAATTTTGATTAAGAATTAATTTCTTGAGTGAAACCTAATACACGTAGTGTTGAGGTTATTCGTCTCTTCTATCGTAATTTCGTGTTGTTTACACTTTTGCTACATCAGTTGGTATAAGACTAGGCACGCATCCTGAGTTATACCTCCGCATCGTCAACCAATCCCGAATGCAGCGGAGATGGCGAATCTCACTTGCCAGGTTGAGATGTTGACAACGGGATTAGATGCCTTGCTCTTGGCCATCACCAACGCGTTTCCGAGTGCGTGGAATTACCCCCCCCCCCCCCTTCTGCTTGAGGCACTGGCAATCGGGCTAGAATGGGCGCGAGGTGCCACATATGGAAACCTCGCCGGAAGTGTCGGATAAGGATAAGGAGGAGACTATATCTAATGATAATCATGTCGCCTCATTTGCGCGCAGTCGAGGGTTTCATGTGGAGGAGAATCATCGTTGGAAATCGGGTTTTAAACTTCATATTCCTGAATTTAACGGGGGTTTAGAGGCCTCCGAGTTTCTTGATTGGATAAACATAGTGGAAGATTTACTAGACTTCAAGGTTGTTCCAGAGTCACAACATGTCCCTCTCGTCGCCACCCGCATGCATGCTCGTGCTTCCTCTTGGTGGCAGCAGTGTAAGTTTTCCTGCCAATGCCATAATAAGCCCTGTATTGTGTTATGGCAGGAATTTCGTAAAAATCTCAAATGGGAATTCTTCTCGTACAATTATGAACATACCTTGTTCTAGCACCTCCAAAATCTCCCCCCAAATTCGCCCTCAATTGATGCATTTTGTTGCGGATTGATTTGCGCAATACCCCTGCACAGTTAGTGGCTTGATATATTCCGGGTTTATGATTATCTTTCTAGGACACTCTTAACCTGTTCGTCTCAGGTTCTGTCTCTAAGGCACACCAACGTGCACTACTTCTGGATCAGCAAGCTGCTAGGTGCCCCCCTCGGGTGGGTCCATTGAGTTCGGCCCCATTAACCGCGTCGTCTGCCCCTCAGACGCGCACCCCGGCTACTGTCCCTCCTATGAGTGAGGCACCCTCTGGCGCCGTGCGGTTCTATGATTGCGGGGAATTAGGTCACATGCAGCCCGCTTACCCTCATGCACGTAACAATGTTTACTGATGACACTGACGCGCCATTATATGATGCACCTCCTAGTTATGACACTAACTGATACACGTTGTGTATGCATGCATTTAAGTCGATTTTAGGTATGTATTTATAACATTTGCATGCGTATATGGTCGAGAATTGCTTATATTGTATACATTGGACCATTTGACGTGTTCTGTGGAGTTTTGTGAATTTTAGGCCAAAATATCGAGTATATGGTGAACTAGAAACGAAACGGACCAAGAAGAGGTGAAATGGGCTAAGAATAGGATTTCAGGTCTGACTTCAAACCAATTTTTTAGGGTCTTCCAACCCGTTTTGAGATTTTCTCCTTTTGGACAAAGTCGTAGATCTTCGAATTAGCTTTTCAACACAACTAATTTGACCTCAATTGAAGTTGTATAACTCAAGTTATGGCCAAAACACTGGAGGTGTGTCAAGCTGACAGAAAATCACCATTTCGGGGCAAGATGTGACGAGGCCTCGTCACCACCCGACGGGGCCGCGTTAAAAACGGCCCAGAAACATGTTTCGCACTGTAAACCTCGATGAGGTTGCGTCCAGATGGTTCAAGGTCGTGTCAAAAGCCTTCCGGAACACCAAAACGGATTTTAGTTGGGCTTTTTGTCCTAATCTCTCAAGGATTTCAACCCATAACTATAAATAGGTCCCCAAACTCACGAATTAGAGGGTTAGACACTCCATATTCTCACATACACTTAGAAGAAGAGTTATAGGATCTTGGAGGATGGAGAAGACGAATATCATCGAGACGAATTTATCCGGGTTTAGTCGTTCTTTTCTAGTTTAATACTTTACAATGTTTTCCGTAGAATCTTGTATTGGGTTATTACTAGGCATGAGTAGCTAAGCTATTTCTGTTCTAGGGTTAGAGAGTAGGGATTATTATGACAATGTTTTGATTATGATTTAATTTATTAATTCCGTTCTTTACGTGTTTATCTCTATCTTTGTGCTTATAACTAAATTTAGCTTGATCACCTAGATTTAGTAATTTAGTTTAGCAATTCCTCTTCGAGAGGAGGGAATCGTTATCAGACTTATGACATAGAGTGCAGTTGTCTATGACTATGTAGGCCGTGGCTTAGGATCTTTTGAGAGTTATTATGTTTAATTGACTCAAGAGGGTAATTAGCTTAATTAATCAACGGTTTAATCGCTTCGAGAGAAGGGTTAGATTATTGTCGTGCCGCGTAGCAAACACTAGAATTGGTAAATCTATAGGTTAATCTTATTCAACATTGAAGTAATATCCTGAAATCGAAGCCTTAGGATACCTTTTATAACTGATTGTTAATCCTCTTTGTTTGTCAAGTGTTAGGCCATAGTTAATTAGGTATTTAGTTGTTAAGTATTTTAGGTAGTAAAAACAAAGCCTTTGCAACTTAGTATCTAGTTAGGATAATCCTAGATTATCGAGGTATCAAACTACTTAAAAACTATTCTCTGAGGGATCGACCTTGACTGCCGCTACTACACCTACAACCGTACACTTGCGGAACACTAGGTTAGAAAACTGACATGTCACTAACCTACATGATTTGCTTCTGGAAGAACACATGACAGGTGATGTTAGCCCTTTATTGGTTATTTGGTGGACGTGCTTGGCTCCGAAGGCACCCTCCGATGCTGATCTTCAGCGCTACCACATCTTCGAGTCTACTTGCACGGCGAACGGTAAAATCTGTCGCTTTATTATTGATTGGGGTTCTTATGATAATGTTATGTCTGTTGATGTTGTGAGTAAACTGAATTTTTCCGCTGAACCCCACCCCTATCCATTTACTCTAGCTTGGATTCAACGCGGAAATCTTATTACTGTTGATCGCCGCGTTCTTGTTGCTTTATATGTTGGTGCATTGTATAGGGATTTAGTGTGGTGTGGTTCCAATGGACTCCTGCCACATTCTTTTAGGGCGTCCTTGGCAACTTGATAGATTGGTGATGCATGATGGTCGGTTGAACAATTATAGCTTTATATTTGGGGGGGCAAAGATCGTGTCGCACTCTTCGATTTTGAAATAGCCGATTACGGGTGATTTAGTTGTATTGTTATCAAGTTACTAGAGGCTCCATATATGATCGGCGTATAAATTCCCAGTCAGTGGTACTATCGCCATTTGCCTAGTTCCTTCTGAGTTCTCTAATATTTTCTGAGTGACCTCACAGCCGATCTGCCCTCTCTTAGAGATATCCAACACCAGATTGATTTGGTTCCGAGGGCCTCTCTTTCGAACCTTTCACATTATTGTATGAATCTAGTTGAGCATATGGAACCGTGTCGGCAAGTTGACGATTCAAAGATTGAAGTTATTTGTGATTGGCCTTCACCGGCTACTATTACGAAGGCTCGCAATTTTCACGGCCCCGCCTATTTCTATAGGCGGTTTGTTGCTCATTTTAGTGCCATCATGGCACCAGTGACAGATTGCATTGGCTGGAAACCATTCATATAGATAGCGGCGATTGAGGATGCTTTTGTGGCTTCTAAGAGCCACTTGATTGCTGCACCAGTACTCTTGTTACCGGATTTTCAGTAGCCCTTCGAGCTCTCATGTGATGTTTCGAAGGCAGGTATTTGGACTATGTTGAGTCAGAGAGGTCGCCCGTTTGCATTCTTTAGTAGAAGCTATCTGGCCCGAGTAGTCATTATATCACATATGATGTTGATTTTTATGTTTTGGTTCGTGTTGTTCGCCATTGGAGACATTACTTATTTCAGTGTGGTTCGTTCTCTATTTGGACCATGAGCCCCTGCGTCACTTGGCCACCCAGGATAACCTTTCGGCCGAGTACGCGTCGTTAGCTGCCTACCCCCCAACAGTTCACCTTTGTGGTGAAGCATCGTTCGGGCATTTCGAACCATGTAGCTGATGCTCTTAGTCATGGGGCTGTAGTGATACTTGATCTACGCATTTTGATTCTGGGTTTGGAGTTGTTGGGTGAGCAGTGAGCATGTGATCCTTTGTATGGTCCTCTCGTGGTCCCGATGACTACATTAATGGTTGATGGTTACTGTCTGGTTGACGGGTACATTTTCAAAGGGACGTACCTATGCATTCCAGATTTCGTTTGCGTCTTATTGCTGAATTGCATGGTGTAGGCCACATGGATCACAATCATTCAAGCCCACCATTCACCAGGATGTGACTCGTTTTCTCTCTCGTTATCGTGTGTGTGAGGTGTCGAAGAGCACGACAACCAATACAGGCTTTTATCATCCTCTTCCAGTGCCTCATGTGCCTTAGAGTGCGATTGGTATGGATTTTAAGTTGGGATTTGGTACACGTGTTTATGCATGCATATTAGGTCGATTTAAGTGTCCATTTAACGATATTTGCATGCATAATTGACTGTGATCGGCTTATAATCATATTATTAGGCTATTTCGTGGACTTTCTTTTGAGTTATTCAGGTGATTTAAGACCAAATAGTTGCATTCGGCAAAGGATGGGCGAAGAAACGAGTCCGGAAAGTCCAAAACGGAGGAAAATCGAGACAAATACGAAGGAGCAAGTCACGACCGCGACCAACATGCACAACCACGAAAAACATGTGCTAGAAAGGGATATTTTACGCTGGAAACTCTCCGCGGCCGTGCATGTAGGCCGCGGCCACGGCCAAAAGCTTCCCGAAAGTGAAGTTTTTTGTCAGTTTGACACACCTCTAGTATTGTGGCCATATTTTGAGATCTATTGAGGTGAAATTGGTGGCGTTGGAAAGATGATTCAAAGAGATACAACTTTGCTTGAACGAGGAAAACCCCAAAAATGACCGGAAGACCCTCAAAAATAACTTTGAAGTTGGAAAAGCAATGGAGTGTCGGCCCATTACTTGGCCCATAAGCTCAAAAACGAGTTTTGGACTTATTTTTCTATTCCAATTAGGTTTTCTCCCTCTTTATCGTAGAGATGTACTCCTATACATATCTAAAGGCTCTAGATATGAAACGGGGAGACTTGACTTTTGCTTTGGGAGGATTCCGGAGAAGACGAGCAAACAGAGAATCGACACTTTTCAGGTTTTTCTTTCTAGTTTATATGTTTTGTTTATTAATTCAATTATGTCTTTTGTTGCCACCATGAGTGGCTAGTCGTTTAATTTCAGTCCTTGATCTATGTTGAATCCTAGTTCAAGTACTTTGTAATTCTTACTGTAACTATTTGAAGGTTTTGGTATTGATTCATTTTATGTTATTTGAACGTTGCTTAGATTGATCACCTAGGTATTTAGTCACATATTTATCGCTAGGTAATTATCGTAATACATAATCATTACGAACATATGCCATTAGTAGCAAATAGTGATTTAGTCACTAGGATAGCATAAGTCGCGGTCCCTTGCACCGAGCTTGTGAGTCTAACACCATGTCTGTCCCATTACCTTAGTACTCTATGTGTTCGGTTAATGAGGTCTAGTGAGCTTCTTCTAAGATCACTCGATCTTATAGACCAACTAAGAGCTTATTTTGGTTAGTTAAACATAAGGAGTAACAAGGTTAGCAGAGCTTGTTGCTAATCTTGAGATAGGAGTTTCATAACTAAAACTGGATAACAATTGCATTAATTATAAAGGGTAATTCGACTAGGGGGAGACTAGATTAAGGGCTGAGATTTCTTTATTATTTGGGGTTAAATCAATTCTTGTGTTATTGTTTACTTCTTGCATTTAGTTTAATTAATTAATTCAAAAAACCAATTAAACCCCCTATTCTATATATGTGTGTGTGTGTGTGTGTGTGTGTGTGTGTGTGTTACTTGTATTTTAGGTTATTATCTAAAAATCATTATATTTCCAGCTCCTTGTGGGTTCAATCCTAACTTGTCATTTCTACAAATTAGGATGGGAAAGTTAGGAGTTGTTAATTTTACTGCACCTCGACAGTGCGGTCAAATTTTGACGCCGTTGCCGGGGGCCGCTGGTAGATTTATTGTTTTCTAGTTTTCAGACATATTTATATTTATTATATTTGCAAATTTCTGTAGCTTTAATTCTCTCAAACTCACTTTTAGTTTTCTCCAATTTTATTTCAACTGTGAATGATCACTCTTTCACGCGGAAATAAAGATCTGTTGTTCGACCCCGAGATAACCCGCAGGGACCGAATTCTGAGAAAGTAAGCAAAGGAAACTCGAGAGAAGTTTGAAGCATTACCGTTTGCTACTGAAAACATGTCTGAATCAGAACCTGAACTAGAAGACATGGCAGTAGAACTAACTATGAAGGAACTGGCCAATACAGGCGTGTCACATCAGCCTCTCTGCATCACATTTTCCGAACTGGGAGAGGATACTACTTTTGAGCTTAGATCCGGCCTGATCTATCTCCTGCCATCAGTCCACGTACTCTTAAGTGAAGATCCGCATAAACATCTGAAAGAATTTCACATTGTATGTTCGAGCATGAAACCGACTCGAGTTACTGAAGAGCAAATCAAGCTGTGGGCTTTTCCCTTCTCCTTGAAGAATTTGGCCAAAGATTGAGTCTACGATCTTCCTCCAGCATCCATTAATACTTGGGAGGAAATGGAGACTCAGTTTCTAGAGAAATATTTTCCAGCATCTAGAGCAACGAACACACGGAAATAGATAAGTGGGGCTGTACAACTACCTGGTGAAACTTTGTACGAATACTAGGAAAGATTCAAGAAATTGGTGGTAAGTTATCCGAAGCATCAAATCACCAAACAACTGTTGATCCAGTACTTTTACAAAGGACTATCTGAGTCGGATCGAAACATGATTGATTCGGCTAGCGAAGGAGCACTAGGGGATAAGACCCCAACTGCAGCCAAAGCACTTATATCGAAGATAGTAGCGAACTCGCAGCAATTCGGGCCACGACAAAGATCTTTGCGAACAGTGAAAGGTGAGCGATTCATCCCTGGAAGAGAAGCTTGAAAAGTTAACTACCTTAGTTACGAAGGTTTCTATAGGAGGAAAGTCAGTCTGTCAGGCCATGCCGCATTTGTAATACTACTTATCATACGACAAATAACTGTGAGATTCTGGGGAATGAGATCGATGCACATGCCAATGTGGTTGGCACGAAAAATTCCCAAGGTAGAAGGTATGACTCCTACGACCAATCATACAATCCGGGGTGGCGGGATCATCCCAACTTTAGATATGAGAATCAGCAGGCACAGTCGGGAGAACAAAATAGACCTCCACTACAAAGAGGTATGTACTACACAAAGCAACCAACTGAGCAAGCATCCGATTAATCCTTGGAAGATATTGTCAGAACTTTCGCAACCAACAGTGTCCAGTTTCAGAGGGATACTCAGTCGAGCATCAAGAATTTCAAGACTCAAGTGAGCCAGTTGGCAACTACCGTGAACCAATTAGAGAACATAAATGGTGGAAAATTACCCGCTCAGCCGGAAATTAACTCGAGGAATGTTAGTGACATCACATTGAGGAGTGGAATTCAACTTGGAGAACCTAAAAAGCCTGGGCAGAGTTTGGAAGATGGTACGGAAGAGAAAATTGAAGAAAATCTCGGAACACAGGGCGCGACCCGGACCAAAGCCCCGCACAAAACACAACCAACACTGGATACTCAGTGCGGTGCTTCGACACAGAAATAAGTTGTGGCTCCCTATTCGATCCATCTATTACCATTCCCGAGTCGAATGACAAGGACGGTGAAAGACGACAAAGAAAAGGAAATCTTGGAGGTATTTCAAAAAGTCGAGATTAATATTCCACTGATCGACACAATCAAGCAGATTCCAAGGTACGCCAAGTTCCTTGAAGAACTATGCACCAACAAATACAAGCTGAAAGCAGATGAGAAAGTGATAATGAGTGAAAACGTCTCCGTAATCTTCCAAAAGAAGATCCCTCTGAAATGTAAGGACTCAGGTATGTTCATCATCCCTTGCAAGATAGGTGATCCAATAATTGATAGGGCCATGTTAGATTTAGGCGCATCTATAAATGTCATGCCACTTTCTATCTTTCATTTTCTAAATCTAGGACCATTAAAAGAAACCAGAGTAGTTCTATAATTAGCTGATCGTAGTAACACATACACTGATGGGTTAATAGAAGATGTCCTAGTTAAGGTAGATGAACTAGTATTTCCTGCTGACTTTTATGTGTTAGATATGCATGGTAACTCTTACACTTCTCCACCAATCTTGTTAGAGCGGCCGTTCTTGAATACCACCTAAACAAAGATTGACGTCCGTGAGGGCACCCTCACAATGGAGTTTGATGGACGCATTGCTAGGTTTAATATGTTTTATGAGATGAAATTTTTGGAAGATGTCCATTTTGTTTTTCCTAATGATGTTATTAACCCTCTTGTTGAAAAGAGATTTGAGATGAGGTGCAGGGATAAGTTGAATATTCCAACATCTTTGAGGAATCGTAAAGATGAAGGTGAAAAGCTAAAGGAAGTAAAGTTTTTGAATTGGTCAGGGCCAACGTGAAAACCACATTGAAATAAACGCTAAAATAAAGGCACATTGAATCGGTCGAGCCAACGACGTAAAATAAAGGCGCTTGTCGGGAGGCAACCCGACATTTATCGTATTTTGCTTTAGATTTTTAGTTTTATTGTTATTTTCTATTTTTATTGTTCTCTTATCAGTTTTAATTAGTATGTAGGAACTAACATGACTCGAAATTAACATAGTGGAGCATGATAGAAATAACAAGACATCCGATGGGGTGTGATAGCCAATATTGGAGTAGCCATAGCTTCTAACCACCACCTCAGTAGTAGCACTGTGAGTAAGCACCAAGGCATACCACTCTTTTACCCATAAACATTGATTTTCAACCAAGTTTGGGGGAGGGGGTGTAAGTGGGACGACTTGGCCGCTTTTGAGCTTCATTTTCTTATATTTATGTTTTGTGCTATCTGCTCGTTTTGTCTATTTTTTTTTTTTTTTTTTTTTTTTTGCCTGCTTAGTTATTGGCCTATGAGCCATTCGTTGTGTGGCCTATGAGCCAATTACTTGGTTGATCATCTGGCCTGTGAGCCATAAATTATGTTTGCAGTCATGTTAGTAGAATTTGGTTCTTGTATTGTGTTTTTGCATTTTATTTGAGAGTCTATTTTATTTTTTACGTCTTTTAGCTGTTGAGTTTAGGATTGAGTCGTAAACGAAAAAACAAAATTATTGACATGAAAAAAAAAACAAGAAAATGATAAGTGGCGATGAGTTAATGATGATTTATGTTAAAGTTTTGGAAAAAAAAATGGCACATGATAGAGCATGTCAAGTGATTGAGACAAAATTGAGCTTGAACTTAAAACTTTGATCACAAATTATCCTGTGAGATATTTGAGTCTATTTGTGTACACCTAACTTTGGAGTAATTTGTATATTCTTTCGGTTGGATTTCGTTGTTTATATGTAATTGACTCTAGAACTTGCCTTGAATCTTTATTAAGAATGTGTCAGTACATGTTGTGGCTTAAAATATGATCTTAGGCAGTTCTGGATCTATAGCCTATTTTTTAGCTTTAAAAGTGTTATCTTTTTTGACCAAATGTTGAAAATTGCCCTTTGTTAGTCACTTGAGCTTTTAGCTTTTCGTTTGATAGCCCGACATTATAAGCCAAATACGCTTCGATTTGACCTTTGGCCTTATTTGGACTAATTAAGTAAGAGGGAGGAGGATTGAAAGGTAGTTCGGGTAACATTTTGGGAACAAAGTGGGTTAGTTGATTGGATTTGTGAAGGGTGAAAGGAATACATGATAAGCAAAAAAATTGGAAAAGATTAGCCTCTCCTAGAATTTTTGTTGAATTTTGAAAAGAAAAAAAAGAGAAAAAAAATTGAAAAAATAGAAAAGAAAAAGAAAGAGTCGGATGTACATATGTGTTCTATTTTTGTTGAGGAGAGGCTAAAAATAAAAAGTGCTTAATTGATGAATTGTTTCGAAAAATCGGGTAGTTCCAAAAATGTGGTACCCAAGTAAAAGCATGAAAAACACTTAGGTTGTAAGCGCTTTTGTGGGGGTGAAGAAGTCCTTCTTTGGGATGATTTACTGAGAATCGGAGAGTGAGGAGTGAGTGATTGTATTGAGGGGTAGTTGAGTTAGGAATAACTTGGTTAGTCCAATTTTCAGTCACTTTTACCCAAATTTATTACACCTTACCTGAAGCTTACATTACAAAAAAAAAAAATAAAGACCTTTTTTATTCTTTGCCACATATATCGAGTACGAGGTCTAATATAGATAATTGACAAAGATATGGTAGTCGTTCTGTATAAGTCAATGTGAGTGAAAGTATAGCCTACTTTATGCACTTGAGAGATGAGTGATACACTTGCCCGATGAGGATCAATTGTCGAGAGTCGCAAGTCTCGAGAGTAGTTGATGTTGCTATATTATATTTGCCTGTTCTTATCATGTTGCCTTGCTTTTGTGAAGACTGATCTGAAAGTAGAATCGCCTCCTAAATCGCCTTAACACGCGTTTTTTTTTTTTGCTTTGTTCGAGATGAACAAAGGTTTAAGTTTGGGGGATTTTTGTACACGTGTTTATGCATGCATATTAGATCGATTTAAGTGTCCATTTGATGATATTTGCATACATAATCGACTATGTTTGACTTACATTCATATTATTGGGCTATTTAACGTTCGTGGACTTGATTTTGAGTTATTTAGGTGATTTAAGGCCAAATAATTGCATTCGGCTAAGGATGGGTGAAGAAACAAGTCCCGAAAGTCCTAAATGGAGGAAAACCGAGCCAAATATGAAGGAGCAAGTTGCAGCCGCGACCTACATGCGCGATCACGACAAAAGTGTGCTAGAAAGGGCTATTTTATGCTAGAAACTCTCCGCGGCCAAAAGCTTCCCGAAAGTGAAGTTTTCTATTAGTTTGACACACCTCTAGTATTTTGGTCATATCTTGAGATCTACAACTCTGATTAAGGTGAATTGGTGGCATTGAAAAGCTGATTCAACGAGCTACAACTGCGCTTGAACGAGGAGAAACCCAAAAATGATCGGAAGACCCCCAAAACAGCTTTGAAGTTGGAAAAGCAATGTAGTGTCGGCCCATTACTTGACCCATAAGCTCAAAAACGAGTTTTGGACTTATTTTCCTATTCCAATTAGGTTTGCTCCCTCTTTATCCTAGAGATGTATTCCTATATATATCTCAAGGTTCTAGACATGAAAAGGGGAGACTTGACTTTTGCTTTGGAAGGATTCCGGAGAAGACGAGCAAACAGAGAATCGACACTTTTTGCGCTTTTCTTTCTATTTTATATTTTTGTTTATTAATTCAATTATGTCTTTTGTTGCCACCATGAGTGGCTAGTCGTTTAATTTCAGTCCTTAATCTATGTTGAACCCTAGTTCGAGTACTTTGTAATTCTTACGGTAACTATTTGAAGGTTTTGGTATTGATTCGTTTTATGTTATTTGAGCGTATTTATATTCTTATGTGTATTATTGCTTAGATTGATCACCTAGGTATTTAGTACATATTTATCTCTAGGTAATTGTCGTAATACGTAATCGTTATGACATTGCCATTAGTAGCAAGTAGTGATTTAATCACTAGGATAGCATAAGTCGCAGTCCCTTGTACCGAGCTTGTGAGTCCAACGCCGTGTCTGTCCCATTACCTTAGTACTCTATGTGTTCGGTTAATGAGGTCTAGTGATCTCCTAAGATCACTCGATCGGATAGACTAACTAAGAGCTTGTTTTGGTTAGTTAAACATAAAGAGTAACAAGTTTAGCAGAGGTTGTTGCTAATCTTGGGATAGGAGTTTCATAACTAAAACTGGATAACAATTGCATTAATTATAAGGGTAATTCGACTAGGGGAGACTAGATTAAGGGCTGAGATTTCTTTATTATTTGGGGTTAAATCAATTCTTGTGTTATTGTTTACTTCTTGCGTTTAGTTTAATTAATTAATTCAACAAACCAATTAAATCTTAGGTTATTATCTAAAACACATTAAATCTTCCTGCTCTTTATGGATTTGACCCTGACTTGCCACTTCTACAAATTGGGAGGGAAAAGTTAGGATTAGTTAATTTTACTGCACCTCGACAGTGCGGTCAGGATTGCCCATAACTCAATGGGGGCATGATTCAATATTTATAGTGGTAGATTATTTCTCGAAGATGGTTCACTTTATCCCATGCAAATGCACCTCGGATGTTGTTCACGTGGCATAGTCATTTTTTCGTGAGGTCTACCGTTTGCATGGGCTTCCGTCTTTGACTATTTTTTATCGGGACACTCGCTTCCTTAGCTTATTCCTGCACAATTTATAGCGCATGGCTAACACCCCTTTGGATTTCAGTAATGCATATCATTCACAGTCGGGTGGCTAGTCGGAGGTTGATAACAGATCCTTAGGGAACTTGTTGAGTTTTTTTGGTTAGAGAGCACATTCATGTTTGGGATACTCGCCTAAGTCAGCCGGAATTCGCACATAACTCGACGGTGAATTGTAGTATTGGCTTAACCCCATTTCAGGTTGTTTATGCGGTCATTCCCCGAAGCCTGTCTGATTTACTTGCTTTCCCATCACCAATTCGTGCAGATAGCCCATGTCGTGGACTTGATCGATGCACTCCGGGCCGCGCATCACGCAATGAACGATCAGATTATGGCGGCGAACGCCCAATATAAAGCAGCTGCTAAATGGGGGCGGCGAATATTAGAGTATGAGTCTGGCGACTTTGTGTAGGAGTTCTAACGGGGGAGTGGTATCTTGTGCATGAGTATAACAAGCTGGAGGCGAGAAAGATTGGTCTGTTGGACGTGCTAGAGAAGGTGAACTTGAACGCCTATCGCATGAAGCTTCTTTCTCACATTTGCACCTCGGATGTGTTTAATGTGAGGTATTTGATCCCGTACACTGGCAATAACGAGGATGATTTTGTTGCTGCATTTGGTTCGAGGACGAACCGCTTCTTGGAGGAGAGAATGATGCCGAACATGACTCATTAGCCTTTTTGAAGGCCCATGATTGTCTCTTTAAACCGAAGGCTATTTAAATGTTGTACTTATTTTATTTCAGCCTGTATTGTGCGTTATTGGACCCTTGCATGGACCTTGATTTGAGACTATTTATTTGAGTTTTTGACACTGTTTGAGGGTTGTTAAATTTTGATTAAGAATTGATTTCTTGAGCGAAACCTATTACACGTAGTGTCAAGGTTCTTCGTCTCTTCTATGGTAAT
This sequence comes from Ajuga chamaepitys, assembly GCA_958295605.1. Lineage (NCBI taxonomy): Eukaryota > Viridiplantae > Streptophyta > Magnoliopsida > Lamiales > Lamiaceae > Ajuga > Ajuga chamaepitys. The sequence continues at coordinate 18,161,174 of OY282495.1, forward strand.
TTTGTGTTGTTTATGCTTTCACTACGTTAGATACTTTCAAAACAACGGATCTTATAGGGTTTTTAATTCTCGTACTGGTTAGGTCATGGAGTCTATAAATGTGGTCTTTGATGTAGCTCTAAAAATTGCAAGTGTTCCAACATGGATGAGACTTTAGGAACGTCACTTATTCTGATAAATAGAACAGTGAATCTGAACGGTCAGAAGCTAACTCTATAGACCACACTAACCAAGAAATAATAGAAAGCCAGAATGACAAGGAGAATGGGGATGTTGAAACATGCACTGCAGGATCTCGAAAACAAGATCCTCCTTTGAGGAATTAGAAATATCATCCCCAGGAACAGGTAATCAATTATACCAGTGAAGGTATGCAAACTAGGCACGTTCCTAAGCCCAATTAACGTGAACTCGATGGTCTTACCTTGTATGCCTGCTATACCTCTAAAATTGAACCGGAAAATGTTAAAGAGGCTCTTACTGATGACTATTAGATAATGGCTATGCAAGAGGAGTTTGAACAATTCAGTCGTAATAATGTTTGGGAGCTTATTCCACAACCATCTTATTGTAATATTACTGGAACTAGGATTTTCAAGAATAAAACTAATGAATCTGGTAACATAACTAGGAATAAGGCTAGGTTAGTGTCCCAAGGATATACACATGTGGAAGGAATAGACTTCGATGAAACATTCACACCTGTAGCTAGACTTGAGTTTGTGCGTCTACTTCTTGCATTTGCTTGTCCAAAATGTCTTAAACTATACCAGATGGATGTCAGATGTGCCTTTTCAAATGGTTTTTTAAAAGAGACTGCTTATGTAGAACATCGTAAGGGGTTCATTAATCCGGAGTTTCCTAATCATGTGCTTAAACTTAAAAAGGTTATGTATGGACTAAAAAATGCTCCTCGAGCTTGGCATGATCGTCTCACGAACTATCTACTTGAGAAGGGTTACACCCGAGGAGGGCCTGATAAGATACTTTTTATGTACCCAGGCCATGACATTATCGTTGCTCGGATCTATGTTGACGGTATTTTTTTTTTGTTCTACCTCAAAGAGATTGATCGATGAGTTTGTCCATATTAAGTCAACTGAATTTGAGATGAGTATGGTAGGCGAAAGCACTTAGTTTCTTGGTCTTCAAGTGAAACACATGTCTAACTTTTCTTTCATAAAGTAAGTACGTATGCAATCTCATCAAAAGATTTGGCCTAGATGACTCCAAGCCAATGAAAACTCCCATTGGATCCATAAATAAGTTCTTATGTGATAATGATGAAGTATCCGCAGACCCGAGTTTATATCGTAGCATGATTGGTAGCTTGTTGTATCTAACAGGGAGTATGTTATAGTGTGGGATTATGTGCTCGATATTAAGCTAATCCGAAAGAGTCTCACTTAAAGTCTATCATTAGATTAATTCGTTATCTTGTAGGCACGTGTAAATTTGGTACATGGTACTCGTTTGATACTTCCCCTAGTATTGCAAGTTTTATTAATGCTAATTGGGGTTAGAAGTGTAGACGATCGAAAAAGCACTTCCGGTGGATTTTTCTTTCTTTTTTTTTTTTTTTTTTTTTGGGACTAATCTTGTTTCATGGTTCAGCTAGAAACAAAACTCAATCTCTCTATCAACAGCAGAAGCTGACTATAAAGCTGCAGGAAGCTGTTGTTGTTAATCTTTTCTGTGACAATACAAACGTAATTAATATCACCAAAAACCCAGTTCAGCACTCTCGCAAAAAGCACATAGACATTAGACACCATTATATCCGAGAATTAGTAGAGGAAGAAACCATCATTATGAGCCATGTTTCAACGGATGATCAATTAGCAGACATTTTTACTAAAGCTTTGGATTTACAGAGATTTGTCACACTCACAAAATTGATAGGTCTATGCATTCTGTATAAAAAAAAAAATGCATCACACTTTTAGGAGCTGCATTAGGCTTTCTTGTCATCCTCGTATTTTCTATAAGTCACACATGATTAAGCAAGTTCAAAGGGTTCTTAGCTTAAAACCTAATACTTCTTTTCTTCTGACTGGCCCTTAATGTTCCAAAAGGGCTACGATCATCAGATGATGTTGAGAGCTATCGATTCCTGGATCGACAAGAGCTACTGGCATAGAAAGTGATTGACCTGTTAAGGCCGCCAACGTAGTTTTTCTCTATATAGATCTTATTATAGTTAAAAAGAGGGGTTATAAGGAGCACCTGAGCTCGTCGCACCGGGTTTTCCTATTGCTGTTTGGGCTCGTGATGTTTGCGGGCTACTCTACGAGAGGGTAAAAAAAGTCGGAGGAATACATAATCCTGCATCTATTTAATTTGTTTTTAGCCTTGGGTCAGAGCAAAATTGATGTGGAATTTCATCTAGTTCTTTGCCAAGTATTCTGCTTGCTTACACATTGTGGGGCACTTTTTGTATTTATACGAGTTAACTTTTTGAGGAATATCTTGCATGATTATCTTAGTGGGCATTAAAAGCCTCATTTTTTATACTCAAGGTATTATTGTTGTTTTCATGGCTTATTGTATCACAGATCATGTGTTCATAGTTCTAGCTTCTTTTCTTGAACTTAAGTGATACGGTGTATTACTATGTGGGTTCTCCACTTTTGTGCATTATCCTATTGATCTTTTTTTGGCCTAACTATCTTATCTCTAAGATCGCATGACATGTTTAGCTTCTCAATTTTGTTTTCGACCCACCAAGGTCTTTAGTCCACAAATTCGCTTGTTTTGCCCCCAAATTCAGTTTCACTCCGGAATTAAACTCTTCTGTTCCAAGCGTCTTTTTCACGCTTTACAAGCGACGTTTGCATTCCTTTTTCTTGCTCTTCAAGAACATCATTGTACCCTTCAACCTTCTCTACTCTATTTCTCCTTGTTAGCTTCTTCACCATGGCGGTAAAAAAAAAGTAACTCAAGAAAGCATTGTGGCACCGCCATCCTCTCGGGCGGCAAAAAATCTCACGCCACTCCTTCCATCCCTGATGTCTCGGCTGATTCAGCCTCTTCTAGCCCTCCGCCAACGGCTCCACTGCTGGAGACTGCAGAACAGTTGCATCCCCAATAACTACTGGACCACTCACCCTCCGAAAGCCCTCACTCGTTGTCCCGGCTGACTTAAATCTCATAGCAACCCCAGTTTGTCGCTTCACCTTCACGACGAGTCGCCTCACCTTAACGATAACGAAAGTCCCACCGTTTGACTGCCTCGCAGATCTAGTCAGGTTTAAACCGCCAGTGGTGTATCCGTGCATGCCTCCAGTTGTTCTCTTGTACCTGTCGATGTTGAGGACGATAGTGATGCAATAACCTCTGATCCTCCTCCGGTTTCTTTGCACAAAAAACGGTAACTCCTCTCCCTGTTGATGTGGCCCCCACTACTTATTATGTGTGTCGTGCTTATAACATTGTCTTTTTCTATCAGTTCTCGATAGATTTGTTTCTCTATGTCCAGTTTGAAATTTCATCCAGAATCTATCTTTTACTTGAGTAGCTTTGCTAAGTTTGGGGTATTGATTTGGTTGAAAAATTGGGATTGTTGTCTACTTTGTCCTATCCTAAAGCCTTTTTATCCTCATATTGTGCATGAGTTTTATGCCAATCTTGTCACTGCCTATACATGTCCAACTAGTTCGAAATTTAGGTTTGTATTTGTCAACAATGTTGTTGTTCCTTTCTCTGGTAAAGTGATTAATTCCTACTTAAATACTCCCTATGTGCCTGAGGTTTCCTTGTCTTTGTTTTTATCCGGTGATGTGGCGAGTGAATTAACTGGTGGCTTGTATATTGTGTGGCCGCAGTCAACTCTCTAAGACTGATTTGGTCATGCCTTATGAAGCCCTTCATAAGTTAGGCTGCTCTAACTGGACTCTGCAAAAAATGAATTGGTTGTTGTTCTTTCTCAAGGTCGGTGTTTATATTAGATCGGAACTAGTCGGCCGATTGATTTTGGGGAAAATGCCTAATGCCTCGATTATGAAGCTTGGTGTGTCCCCAAACATGGGTTATATCTTTGTTTTCCCTTCTTGATATCCTGGATTCTTGTTGATGGTGCTGTCGAAATTCTTCCCCATGAGGTTCCCGAGGTGTGTGGTGACCCCAAAGAATTGTCAACAAGATGTGTGTCTAATGCTAACAGAGCTGCTGAATGGGCAGCCGGGGGTCCCCTTTCTTCCTTTGCTTCTCCGGACTTTCCCGATGAGCTTCCATCATCGGACTTTAAGCCCCTCAAGTTCGTACTGGCCTATGTCCACCAAGTGCAGACCTCTCTTGACGAGTTTCACCGTTTTCATCGAAGTTACTTGAACAGGGTGCATTTTTCGACAAAAAAGGGGTAGACATCTAAGGATACTGCGAAAAGGGAAGTCAAAGGTAAATGAAAAGGTAACACGACTTGTTCACAAGGCAAAGGGAAAGGCAAAAGAAAGGTCACTTTGGTTGAGGGGGAGTCTTCTCTGAGTGATGAATAGTTGCAAGTTTGGTTGTATTTTTCTTTTACTATTAGACTATGACTAATACATGTTGGTTTATATTTTGCTATGGATATTTTTGGCATTCTTATAATTTCAGTATTGTTTGTTTCTTACTAAGTAATGATGCTACTTGCTATTATTTGCTTAAGTTTTGACAACATTTGTTGAGGAGAGCAGGTGTGCCAGTTTTAGTTAAAAAGGAAGTATCTTTAACTACTGTTAGAGTTTATTTTTAGTGGTTTATTTTTGACAAAAATGCCCAAAAGGGGGGGGGGGGGTGTTAGGTTGAATATTTTAATTGTTTTGGGATTTATTTCATAAGCTTTATTTGTGTTATTAATCTTGATTATTTTTCTGCAGAGTTGTATATAAGTATTAAAGATATACTTAATGAGAAGTTGTTTACAGATCCGGAGAAAAGATTTGAGAGAGAGAGAGAGAGAAAATGTATTATGCGGAAAGATTGCGGAAATAAACCCACTTGGAGGTTAAGGAATGGCGGACACAATGAAGACCAATTATTTATATTGGTTGTTGGTGGCGTGGATTTTTGGTGTGTTGGAAATTGGTTTGGAATTTTGTATTTTGACCCAAAATTGATCAATTTTATTATTTTAATCCATTTGTGAAAAATAGAAATAAGTTGCAAATTCTTAATCTACGTTTCGTGTAGATGAATTTAATTATTAATATGCTCAAAACCAATTTCGGATGAATGAGATATTAGTTATCAAATTTAGCAACTTATTGATTCAAAGTTGAAGAGAAATTGTGGGGAGAATGTGTTTCCCTTGTCCCACATAGGAAAGTAGAAGTGTGTTGATACTTCTTATTTAGTAGAGTACTTGATAGAGAGTTATCATGTGTGCTCCCCTATGGTGGATCCTAGTGAGATTTTAGCCTTCGGCTAAATGGACCGGAGCATGGTGCGAAGCACCATTCGAGCTTGAGCCCGCAGATGCACGTCGCACATGTCGCATTGAGTCGCTTTAGACGCGCACTTTGCACTTCATCGCGAGGAGCTGGAGGAGCCTTAAAGGTTTGGCCAGATGGTCCGGACGGGTGGCTTGCGAATTCACGACGGTTCGATTCAGGTGCTGCTACATGGCATGGCAATGTGGATCAGAATCGGGACGTACCGGGTCGGGTCGGACCGACCCACCAGCAGCTAACGCCATATCGGGCGGTTACGAGCCCAGATCCGCGAAATTTCAAGGTACCCTTAATAGGAGATCACCTATGTAAGTGTGAAGTGGGGCCGCTTCAAACTGACAAATGTAATCTATTCAGTACACTTATGAATCCGAGATAAGGTCCACGACCAAAATGGACAACAACGTGAGAACCAAAAGGATATTAGAGTCGTCACTTTGTGGTTGTCATTGCACTAGATTTACACAAAAGCTGACTAGTTCAGGACATCGTGTTCACTGAGCAACGAGTAAATTCAATGGAATCTCACTAGGGAAGGTTCATGATTTGTTTGATCAAGTCATATTGCTTGAGGTCACAGTTTAATACTAACATTGTACGAGGAATAGGTGTTTGAAAAAGCTTCAGTGGTGTGATAAGTATTAGTATAAGTAGTGTCGAAGAATCTTCGGAAGAAAGGATTTCAAGGCGGATTCGAGAGAGCTTGGCCGGCCTCGGTGGATTGCCGTGTCAGTGATGAACAAGTCGACAGGAGTCGTCATACGTTGTTGATATAGTATATGTTAGGTTTTAGGGAGTCAATGTCTCTTTGTAAAACCTGATTGTATACGGATTATCAATAACATAAGTCTGAGGGGATTGAGGGATTCAGTCCCCTTATTTCTTAAGTGCCGAGTTTATTTTTCTGTTTTTGTATTCTATGTTGGAACATAGGTAGTGCATTTTAGAAATATTAACTATATTTATATTTATATTATTATTATTATTATTATTATTATTATTATTATTATTGTTGTTGTTGTTGTTGTTGTTGTTGTTGTTGTTGTTGTTATTACTAGTTTGCCACCCGTGCGATGCACGTGCTAGAACTTTTTTGTTAAATTATTATTTAAATATAAAGATATGTATAATAATGAAACTAAAAATAAGTAATGAATAAAATATATTACAAAGGACTTGTATGCAATGTTGTACTATAATAAGTAAAAATTTGATATAAAATATATAATATAACACTGGTGTATGCGATAATTGTATATTTGTAATATTTGAATAATATACTAATACAATTACATATTGGTATAGGGCGAAGCGATGTCACATATGTTATATTTCTATTGAGTAATGTTAGCATGAGATCCCACAATGATATTAGTTCATTAAGCAATGGGGCTAGAGCATATTATTGTGACGTATTTAAAGAAAAAAAAAAAATTAATAATCAACCTATTATACTTGTAGTTAACATCATTTGTCTTTTCACAAAAGAAAAGAGACACTAATTCATTGAACAAATCATTTTAACTATTATATCTAAACTTTTGACCGTAAATTTTAACTTTAACGAACCGACTTATCTTTTTATCAAATTTCTTTAGAACAATGATTCACAAAAAATATTATAAAAACGCAAACTAAAGTAAAAGAAATTAATCTTCTAAAAAAGAGTAAATAATTTTTCACATAAAATATTATTTTGATAATATTTAGCATTTTTATTTTATATACAAAAAATTGAAATCGGAATATATCATAAAAAATAAATAACACTTAGGAATTAATATTTAATATATGCATAATGGATGGCAAATCGAAGATCGTGAAAACAAGATTAATTCAGTATATTTTTCATAAGAAACGGAGTTGAATCGAAAAAGTTATACGACTTTTAAATATTAAGGGGAAAAGAAAAAAAAAAAGCAAAAAAAATGTGATTGGTTGGCTCTTAACTAATTAGATAGTATTATAAATTAAGAAAAGAAAACAAAGGAAAGTGCGGAAAATGTGGAGACCACAGGACGGTCACTCACAAGAGAAAAGCAAAGAACCTTTTCATGCCACAATCCGACAGATAAAGGTGTCCAAAATAAAACTCAAATAGCTACAAGAAAGTCTAAACAATACAAAACAAAGCCAATGAGTGCAAAAAGAAAGCTGGAGCTGGGCATTTTGGCCGGAGAAAGTAACCGATTTAGGAATGTCGTCGAACATACTATAGAATTCGAGCTCACAATCATGTTGCCCTATGTCACGAAAACCGAGCGTGGGGGATAACCTACGCTCCTCACATCGGCGTGAGTCCAAATATCCCTGGGAGGAATTCAATGTCGTAGCTTAGAGCTGAATCTATGAGTACAACACAACGACAAATTCCAAAACGTGTACCAACCCGACAAAGAAATCAAGGCATGGACAAGCACGCTGCCAGAAATCCCTCACCAAAATCCCAACAGCAATCCAAACAATGCGACCAAGCCGCAAGAGTCCCAAAATAGATAATCCTAGAAAGCAAAAAATTCAGAACTCCACCACTGCCTTCAAAAATGAACCATTTAAAATCTGGTGATAGCTTGAAAAATAGGTGCGAACCACCTAAAAATGAGGAAAGTGCTAGCTCGAATGCACTTTTAAAGGAAAATCATATCCGATGCAGAGGTAAAGTGATAATAATAATGAAAATCAGCTTAAAAATAAGCTGTAGCTGCTGGGCTGTGTGCAGAATCACCAAATCACAAAGCCATAGCTCGGACCTGGACTCAGGGATTGAGTTAACGCGGCAAACTCGGGGGTAGACTCACTGAATTGAATTGGCGCTGACTCAGATGAAACAAGCTGCCCTGAACGCCGGTGCCAATAGGCCGTGTGGCGGAGTGGCCAAAAGCCATCGGAGAAATCGACGGCGCCGCTCAAGATACGCAGGACCCGATCTGTAATGGTCGCCAAAGGATGGGCTCGAGGAAACCCAGAAATTGAGAGAACTCGGACCCACCAGACTGGCGCCGCCATAGACGCGACAAATGCCTTGACCAAGATCGCGAAGAGACCCTGAATCTGCGCTCAGTTGCTACGGAGACTAGGGCCTTACGCGCCTCTTCTCCCAGATCAGATCTTGAACTGTAGCAAGGATCAGTATGAGAAAGAGGTCGCAGACCAGGACCTTCAAAACAAGGAAGAAGAAGGCTGGTGGTCCTCCGGCGAGACAGACGGAGAAAAAAGAAGATCCTGAAACAAATATGCTACAGGCCCCCAAAAATAATTAAAAATTCCATCTTAAAAATATTGAGATAAAAGCCTAAGATCTGGACGAACTTGACATAAAATCAACAGAGAAAGAAGAAAAAATAAAGAAGAGAAAACAAGAGTTGGCCGGCGGCTGCCGGCGGCAACAGCCGCCGGCCGTGAAAGAAATGTTCCTAGGTTGCTGCTTGGGCGAGAGGATGGAGAAGAGAGAGAAAAGCTATTTTTCCCAGAACCAATTCTCTTCTTTTTTATCTAGCAAAATAGATTATCTATATGAAGTAGAGTATGTTAGTGAAGATACTAAAGTTCCTATTACCCAATAGCCTTTACTCAACCCATATCACACCTTTACAAAAACAAGTTCTTCTCTTCCGGTTGGCTCTTAACCAACTCTCCTCATATTTCTCCCCTTTCTTTTTTTTTTCTAACGCACATATACACATAAATATTAATAGAGGATTTTAAAAAAAAATTCAAGAAAAGGAGAAAAAACACATAAGCAGTTGACTTTTCAAAGATTTTACTTTTAAGAATAAGGTAGATTATCATCTATAGATAACGTAAATAACTAATTTTCTTTTTTGATGGTATGTTTTTAAGGCAAAAAATGTTTGAAGATGTTGCAAATACTTATATAAAGTACCAACCCGGAAAGCCAAGTGGGGCTTGACATTATAAACATGCGTTTTGTGATTGATATTAACTACATTTTTTAGTGTGTATGATGAGAAAACTATATTCGTCAAAATTGAATTGTTCGTCTGAAACTTTTCTGGGAAAGGAATACCAAATACGCCTTCTTCAAGGAAATGCTAACTAAGCCCACTTTTTTAATTTGGAATTTAATACAGTATTATTCTGATGGTGGCAAATTTTACTACTAAAACTCATGATCTATCAAATAGCAACCTATGAATGCACGATTAGTTATTTTGTACATGGTACGAAATTAAGATTTATCCACGGATTGTAATTAAGTACTTATAAAAAAAAAATAGTAGTTATATTCAAATGTATTATTATTCTAAAGAAATTAATTATGCTGAAAATGTGTTATTTATTTTGAGAAAATGTATTATGACAAAAAATATTATCTTTTTTCAAAACAAGTACTATACATTTTAAATATAAATAGTAATATATTTTAATGAAAAAGTCCATAATACGTACAAATTAATTTGCCATCTAAATTACATGAATTTAAAATGTATATAGCTAATGTACATGAGAGGTGGGTGATGGATTTACTAGCAAGTAGGTGAGTAATAGTTAGGCAATTAACGTTAACATCGGTGATAGTGTGTAATGACGATACATTATTTAGCATATAAGTTGTGGACATTATGGTGACACGTAGGTAGACAAGCTCCCAAGTCCCATCCCACGCATATTGAACAAAGTATCTCTCTATTTCCGAATCAGCGCGCATCTTCTGATTAAATAAGATTATTGTCATTTTAGGAGTATTATATATATATCTAATCTAATTTGGACTCTACTCAGTGCTCAATTTTAAAAACCTCAAACTCGTGGCCATGATTATATCAAGTGAGGTCGACTTATTTTGGGTGGGCCTATGAATTCATTTCAATAATAAGGCATTGAAGACAGGTTGCTGTGATGACGTAAACTTTGCAGGGTTCAATTCATTTTTTCTACAAACACACATTCAGGATGGTACCACACAACCTGCTACATGTCGGTACCTCATTTGTTGTATTAAATTATTTATTGGATATAATTTTAATAATAAGTAAATAATATAATTTTTATTTTATAAAAATTAAAAAAATTATCAAAATTCTTATTTTTTTTCTCTACAAGTAGAATCTAATGTTGATATATTTTGAATTAAAATTTCAAGCTCTTTATTTTATTCTTTTTATAAATAGTTGGCTCGTCTGAACCGGTCCGATGGGCTAAATTCCCGGCAGACCCCGGGCCGATCCGATAATCTTAGTATATTATCACGGGCCGGACGAATATATCTAGGACTAACTAAATTTTGGCCCGACCTGGACCCATCCAAAATATGACGTTAGCCCGACAGACCCCACCTGACCAGGTCGGGCCGGCCAAATTTTGCCGCTAATTAAATATATAAGTTGTATCTTTTATATTTGTAATTTAATATTTCAAACATGTATTTGTAGCTTAATTTATTTTTTTCGATTTCGTAATTCAACTTTTTCAATTTTAATTTGGTTATTATTTTGGCATGTTATTTTAAATGTACCGGAAAAACAAAATCGACTTATTGTAATTACGGAATTCAAATATTTTTTTATTCTTGAAATATATTAGAAAAAGCGCGAAAAATAATATGCAATTATTAAACCGTATCAAAAATATTAATTTTATTGGGAAATAAGATCTGTATTTGGATAAAAGAAATTAATATATATTAAAATGTTGGGTTGGGTTGGGTTGGGTTGGGTTGTTGATAAAGTGTGAAAATGTATTTTTTAGGTTGTGGAGTAGGTTGTGTATGTGAAAGAGAGAGAAATGAATATTTTATTGATATGTTGGATTATGGGAGGTTGTGGGAGGTTGTTGATAAAGATGGTCTAATAATAAGTTATTTGTGACCACTTGTTGTCACAAATCTCTCTACAAATTATTTAAGACAACTTTAAGACTACTTTTAGAAACAACTAGTTGTTGCAAAAAATATTTGAGAAGCATTTGAGACCACTTTTGTGGTCACAAATATATTATTTGCGACGGAGTTATTGACACGACAATAAAGTTGTGACAAATGCTCATAAGTTGTGACAAATACTCATTATTTGAGACAACTTTTCTTAAGTTGTGGCAAATACTCATTATTTGAGACCACTTTTTTGTGGTCTCAAAAGACCCTTTTCCTTGTAGTGTCAGTAGTATAAAATAATCTTTGTATTCATATAAAATAGACTAAATAGGATGTGTCTCATTTAAATCTTCCTATTCTTTTAGTTGTCATTCTAGTCTATTTGTTTTGTTTGTAAATAGTTCTCATTTTAGTTTTTTTACCACTTTTTTTATAATACTAACCATATAGTTATGAAAAATGTCAACAATATATAAAAAAATCAAGAGATTTAAGAAAATTAGTTAAGGGTTAATTTGTCAACTCCTTAAATCCCTTAATTTTCTTATGCAAAGCTAAAATGACACCTAAAAAAAAATGGAGGTAGTATTTGATTGATTTTAAGAATTTAAGAATATGAGAACACTTTAATGAGGTGTAAACATGAAAATGAACAATTAATGATGTAATTCCTTATATACTAAAAGGAAAATTATTTTGCCAAGTGTTATTTTCTCAGCCACTTCATAAGTGTCATTCTCTGGGAGTTTTGAGAATATAAAATATGTTACTCCCTCCGTCCTGAACGAACTTGCATCTCTAAGGGTGCATACATGCAAATTAAGAAAAAATGTTTTTTTGCTTTTATGTTGACTTTTCAAAGGTGGATTGGGGTGAGATTGAGGGTGAAGATTATGTTATAACTTTTCTTTTTAAGGGTGTGCAAATTTGATTGTGTGTACCAAAAATGAAAGTGTGCAAGTTCATTCGGGACGGAAAGAGTATAATATTTCAAGATTTAAAAATTCTTTTTGTGTATTTCCCCTAAATAAGGTTGATATGACTATTGCAAATAATTACCCATATGAATTTCTCGATTTTGCAAAGTTGTGATTTAAAATTTTAAAATATTTCAATAATTATAATTTCTATATTTTTTTTTATTTTCCCTAGATAAGTTTATTAAGTAATTGCAGATAATTACAATTACGGTACTCGGTAAATTAAAAATCAACAGTATATGCTTTCAAATTCTGATATTTAATTATTTCAATAATCTATAAAAATTCTAAAAGAATCACAGGGAATTGATTCAAATTCCAATATATCAGCAAGATTATTAAAAAAAATATATTCTTTTTTTATTCTTTTTTTTAAATGTAATCTTTTTTTTTATTAATAAAAAATGTATAGGTGTTTCAATAACATAACGTATATAATATAATTTTCTATAATATAATATAACATATATAATATTGAGTACAGTAAAACCTCTATGAATTAAAATTGTAGAATTTATTATTTTAGAGAGATATTAATTTATCTATAAATTAATAATTTATCAATTTAAAGAGTTTTCAGTACAACATTAGAAGGCTATGAAGTGGGACAATCTGATCCGGGAAAGATAAATGTTTTGAATGCTATGAATATTGCAGTCTCAGCTTGGACGATAAATGTTCACCAAGACACGATAGCAAACTGTTTCCGACATTGCAAAATTCACTCAGCCGGTGAAAGATCAGGTAATTTAAATGATCCCGATATTAAAAAGGCATTCGAGAAATAGAGACAATGATAAATGATCTTGGTTAATGCAACAAAATGAATGTTAATAGCATATTGAATTACCCGGGCGAAAGTGATATATGTTTTGATGTTCAGAGCTTAGAAGAAATTGTAGCAACCATCATCTACAATAATGTGGAGGATGATGACGAGGATGATACAGTACCGTTGGAACTAGTTACGAGGAAGGAAACACTTATAACATCAAGAACGTTTCACAACATTTTTGTGCAATTTGAGAATACAACACCAAAACTATTGGATGAAATAAAAAGAAAAATAGAGATGGACATCAAGTAGATTTGAGTTTTACCAAGAAGTAATCAACTATAGATTCTCATTTTACTACATTGTCATAATTATTTTTGTAATTTGAAGAAATTATTAATTTATGATATCAATGGAACCACTAATTTATATAGAGGTTTTTTTAAAAAAATATATTACCTTATTATCTTATCAAAATTGGTCGATTTTTGAACTAGCCCGAGTCAGGACCAGAGAAAAATATTATTTTAGAGAGTTTATTAATTTATAGAGATTTTACTGTAGTTCATATTATATTGACGCAGTATGTAGAGACCTTCTGTATTCAACTGCAATAATTTTTCTCCCTGTAATATAATATCATGTATATAATATTGAGTAGTTCCTACTACATTGACGCAATATAGAGAGACCTTCCGTGTTCTATCACAATATTTTTTTTCCTTTCTTGTGATTTTTTTCCTTTATTTATAATTTATCTATATTATTATGTAAAATATATATTTAGTCAATTAAATGGATGCCTTCGTAGAGACATTCCTAACAATTTATTTTATATTATTATGTAAAAAAGATATATTTGTATTCAAGAGTATATTATATTAACACGATATATAGAGACATTCTATACAACAATTTTTTTGGTAAATAAGATTCTGTTAAGATTTTTTTTTATCTGTTAGATACTTAATTCTCTAATTATACCCGTGTTCTTGAAATGCGTTTTTTAAATTTTAACAACTTATTCTTAAATATTGCTTACATGATTTATGGAATTTACTACTGTGAACATCCAAAATTTAAACTGCATTGTATAGTTCTAAATGAACAATTTCCTGAGTTTATTCTCAAGATAAGTTTGTCAATCAATATTTTTTCCTTTTTACTTCGGTTGAAATTATTACAATTCCTTTTTATATAATATTTTATGTGACATTTTGCTATAATATTATGATTGGATTATGAACATTCGTTTTTGCACTGCCTGAGTATAGTTTTTTTTTTTTTTTTTTTGGATATCTAATTTATTAAAATATTGTATATATAGAGATATTTTATACACCAATTTTTTAGATAAGTGAGATTCTGATAAGATCTTAAATATATGTCAAATACTTAAGCCTTTGTATACTAAAAGAGAAAATCACTTGGACAAGTGTGGTTCTCTCAATTTTTCTAAGTTTATAAAATTTGGATAATAAAATTAATTTTAAATCATTATAATATCAATTAATTTGAATCCCTAAACGTATGTTGAAAAATCTCATATATCAAATCCTCTCTTTTTGTTTTGTTTTTGTTTTTGTTTTTGTTTTTGTTTTTCTGTGTTTTCTACTTTTTAGTTGATTTTGTTTTGAAATATTTGAGCAACCCTCATATTAATTACCCCCTCCATCCCGACCTAATTGTCCAACCTTGGTCGGGCACGGAGACTAAGAATAAGCAGATTTTGTGGAATCTTTGACTTTTTCAAAGGTGGAGATTAAAAGTAGAGATTTTGAGGGTGGAGATTGTGAGAGAATTTGTCATTTATGGGCTTGGACAATTAGCTTGGAACAAACAAATATGACAAGTTGGACAATTAGGCCGTGACAGAGGGAGTATATAATTTTATAATAAAATTACTTTAAAATTGTTAATATATTAACTAATTTGCATCCTTTATTTTATGTTGAAAAACCACCTATATCAATCCTTTGTAGCACTCTTTCATTTTATTTATTATATGACGACGACCCCTTGATATTCTTTATAATACATTTAAAAACAACACAGTTGTTGTTGTTGTTGTTGTTGTTGTTGTTGTTGTTGTTGTTGTTGTTGTTGTTATATTATTATATAACTATAATTCTTAGATATCTTTAAAAGTTATTAGAGGTAAAAAATGTGTATATGCATTTAAAACCTTTTAAAAAAAGTTTGAGAGGCCCACGATTTTTTTCCGCGGGTACTATATTAGTTAATATAGTAAGTGATCTATTTTTATATGACGGACTAAAATGCAAATTAAGTTTATCTTTGTGGGACGAAGAGAGTATTGTATTTGAAAATGTGATGTAAGTACAGTAAAACCTCTATAAATTAATACTCTATAAATTAATAAACTCTTTAAAATAATAAAATCTTCCGGTCCCGACTTGGGCCTTTGTAAAAAAATAATCAAATTCGATAAGATAATAAGATAATAATTTTTCGGAAAATCCCTTTATAAATATTAGATCCCATTATAACTCTAAATTAATAATTCATAAATATTTCAATTATAAATATTATGGTAATTTGCTAAAATATGAATCTATTGTTACTTGATTTTTCTTAAAATTTAAGTCTAATTGGATTTCATACCTAACTTTTTTAATTGCAACCGAGAGTTCCGGTGTCGAGTTCTCTAGCTGCAACAAAAAATTGTAAAGAGTTGTTGTCGCGCTCAAAGCCTCCTTTCTCGTGACTGGTTCCAACGGTATTGAATCATCTTCAGCTTCATCATTAGTAGGATCTTCAATAATATCAGCAACAATTACCTCTAAACTTTGAACCATTGAACATTCATCATTTTCACCCGGATAGTCCATCAATTTGTTGACGTCCATTTCATTGCGATAACCAACATCCTTGACCATATTCTCAAGCTCATGTAGGCTTTCTTCAAAGTTTGTCTCACTTGAGTCGCTTGAGATTTCTTCATTTGAACGGATTTTGCAGTGCCGACAGCAATTTGCTATTGACACTTGAGAAACATTGGTTGTCCAAGCGGAGACTGCAAAATTGATGGCATCTAAAACATTAATCTTTTCAGGATTAGGTAGCCCCAACTCATGACCTTCCAGTAGATTTTTGTAGAATCTCCTACGATAGTGCATCTTGAAAGCTCTAATTATTCCTGCATCACATGGTTGAATCTTTGATGTCATGTTAGGTGGCAAAAAAAACAACTCAACATTCCGTAACCCTTCAATATTTTTTGGATGGGCTGGACAATTGTTAACTATCAACAAGATTCTTCTGCCATTCATTTTGTGATCAAACCAGCGAACATATTCATCAAAAAGCACATTAGTCATCCATGCCCTCTTGTTGGCACGATAATGACAATTGATGCTGCTCATGTTGATATTTTTGATTTTCCAATAATCCATAAAAGGATTTTTTTCCGAACCATCCTCGTTGCAATAAATAACAATTGTAAGCCTCTCTTTGTCTTGCTTTCTTCCCTCAAGTTGCTTGGATGCAAGAGAGTGATCAGCTTGTAACCTGTAAAACAGACCTATTTCATCTAAATTAAAAACATCCTTCATGGGAAATTGGTTTATTTTCTCCCTTATAGCCTTCAGTTTCATTTTCATGTCCTGCATGTCAACCGAACCACTTTCTCCAAAACGACGGAATGATTTAATACCATGTCTTACCTTGAATTTTTCAAGCCAACCTTGAGAAAATTGATGTTCAGAAGGGTGTTGAGGATACAAAAGCTTCATTATATCCTTTGCTTTCTCCAAAATACGCTCTCCGATCATATTGACTCGATCTTGGTACTAAAGAAACCATTCATAAAGAACCTTCTCCATATCTGGATATTTTGCCGATTTGTGTCGCTTAATATCCCCACCCTTCTCAAAGTTGGCTGAAAGGTACTCCAGTGATCTCTTGAGAGTGTTTGATATTGTACCTTGACTAACTTTTAAACGATATTTTTCATCAACCCACTCTTGTAAATCTTTTTGAGTGCATGTGAGATGGTCTCTCTTATACTCACATAATGCTTTACGCATTTGATCATTCATGGATGATTTTGCGATGCCTTTTAGATGAGAAGACATGGTTGGGTGTTATGAATTATTTTATTTCCATATTGAGATTTATATACTATATGTTTCATTCATCATGCATGAATATATTTAATTGGCTATAATAGTTATTTAAGTGCAACGAATTAATGTAAACATGTATATTTAAGTATTTCCAATGAATTGATACATGCGTCCATGAATATAATAGTTAATTGTATACAATGAATTGATATTATACATGAATATATTTAATTAGTTACAAAGAATTGGTTGATGCATGAATATAATCAATGAAACATATATGAATTCATTTATTTTCAATACATATGTACTAAATTTGCTGAATTTAAAAAGTTTCTCTTTTAATTAATAAAATATTAATTTATCGATATACTAATATCTCTCTAAATTAATAAAATTTCATGGTCCCAAGGTTATTAATTTATAGAGGTTTTACTGTAATTGTTTGAATGAGCAATGATTGAAAATGTTGTTGGGACTTGTGGGGAAGTGATGGTGGAGAATAATAATTGATTAATTAATGAATCTATATATATATATATAATAAGCCAAGTCATCCAGAATTAGTAAGTTAAGATTTTTCCCGCCCAATTTTTTGGTTACTATGAATAGAAGTGAATTTGAATTTCGAATTTTGAATTATCCCATGTTATATTTTGAGATCTGGCGAAAAATTAGCAATAATAAATCTGTAAAGATATTTAAAACAGATTTCGTTACATTATTTAAAATTTTGAATTTTGAAATTTAAAAAAATCCTTATCTGATAACATATTTGCTCCTATAAATACAGTGTTCAGTAAGTGAGAATCACATTTGCAGCTGGGTATTTTTATTTTTTATTCATTTCGCAATTTCTTTATTTCGCCACTATTTCAGTTTATTAAATTCATATTTGATTTTGCTGAGTAATTCTATTTCTTATTCATTTCTTTATTTCGCCATTATTTCAGTTTATTTGATTCATATTTGATTTTGCTGAGTAATTCTATTTCTTATTATTTTGCAATTTCTTAGTTTCGTAAATACTACAGTTTTTTGGATTCACATTTGTGGATGCAAATTTCTATTATTCTGACATTCCTTGATTATTATGTGTCAACTTTGATAGATACTTCACAATAATGGATGCTCCAAAGGGATGACCTGCAAATAAAGATAAGAAAAAATCAGCAACACTGAATCATGATTCTGGCAAAAACAGCTTTAAAGATTGCAAAAATCAAATTTATCTACCATTATTTTTTTCTACGGTAATATGTAATCATATAAAAAGTTTAGATTATTTATTTCCTGTTATGTGAATTATTTAAATTGTTGTCAATATATTTTTCTAATAAAAAAAAATTAGTTTATTACATATATACAGCCAATGCGCGAGGAATATTGGAAAACGATTAGAGATTCGCTAAACGTTCGAGGATCCGCTGATGTTGAAGACTAAATCTGATTTTATTATAGTAGAATTCAATTTTAAAATTTTTATTTAAATAAATCCATGTATCAACTTCAATTGAATCGACATTATTCACAATTCTGATAATGTTTTAGTAAGCAATATAAAATCATTGAAACATATAAATTAAAATATCTCGACAAAAGCGTTGTTTAGTTAAGATATTCTTAAAAAAAAAACGTAGAGATATATATTATAACTCAAAATATTTCTATTGAAAAATCCGTGGAGTTGAAAATGCCATATATTAAACGATCTAAATATCTAGACCAAATCATATCAACATAGTATACAATTA
Organism: Ajuga chamaepitys; assembly: GCA_958295605.1. NCBI lineage: Eukaryota > Viridiplantae > Streptophyta > Magnoliopsida > Lamiales > Lamiaceae > Ajuga > Ajuga chamaepitys. The sequence continues at coordinate 18,180,033 of OY282495.1, forward strand.
ATTTTGAATTGTTCATGTTGTTGAGATGTTTTAGGAATTAAAAAATTGTTACAGATATGTTTTCTAGAATTTTAAAGTACATCATATCTATTTAAAATTTAGTTATATACTACAATTTATAAATAAAAGAATATATATATATATATATATATATATATATATAGCTAGAATAAAAAAACGCAATACATATTTAAAATCAAACGGTAAAATATAATTGAATATTAGAAGATTTAAATATCCGGACCAAATAAAACAAAAGAATAGACATGTAATTTATTTTAACATATAGTGTAAAATGTAGTTGAGATATTTTAGGAATTATACATTCGGTGAAATATACTATTTCGCTAATTTAATTAACAGAATAAATATTTAAACATGTGTATTTTAGAGTTTTAAATAAATCTTTATCCATAAATAGATGTGAATTTGAATTTCGAAATTTGTAAATTGAATTTTTTTCCCGTCCATTTTAATAGTTACCATAAATAGATGTGAATTTGAATTTTGAAATTTGAAATATCCGATGATATTAGCGGGATTCAAATTTTCGAATATTTTTTCCGTCTAAAATTCAGCAATAACATATCTGTATATATATGTGTAACAGAATTTGTTATAACAGAATTTGTTGCACATTTTTTAAAATTTTGAAATTTGAATTTTAAAAAAATCTTTATCCAATAACATTATTGCTCCTAAAAATACATAATGTCTTCAATAAATGAGAATTACGTTTGCAGCTGGTATTTCTATTTCTTATTCATTTCGCAATTATTTCAGTTTATTTCATTCACATTTCATTCACATTAGTGGAGACTCACGCTTACAGCTGGATATTCTTATTTTCTTTTTCATTTGGCAATTTAAATTTTTTACTGGAAATTTCTATAATTCCTTCATTCCTTGATTATTAGGTGTCAACTTTGATAGTTCATTTCACAATTTACATTTTTTACTGTAAATATCTATAATTCATCCATTCCTTGATTATTATGGGTCAACTTTGATAGGTACTTTACAATAGATGCTCGAAGTACTACATGCAAATCAAAATAAGAAAAAGTCAGCAACACTGAATCTTGATTCTGGCGAAAACAAGTTTGATGATTGCAGAATTCAAATCTATCTACCAAAACAAGTTTGATGATTGCAGAATTCAAATTTATCTACCATCATCGTTTTCTACTTTAATATGTAATCATATAAAAGTGCAACCTATATTTTTAATTTCTGTTATGTGAATTATTTATATTATTGTCTATATATTGTGCTAAATTTTATATTTTGATTATAACATGTACAGTCTCAATCCGTTCAAAATATTGGGAAAAGATTAGAGACAATCAACTCTTCGAGGCAGCTGAGATTGAGACTAATTCTGATTTTATTGTAGGAGAATTCAATTTTTTTTATTTCTGCAAAAATAAGTTCATGTATCAACTTCAATTGAAATTCTAATATTATCGCAGTATTTCATTTTTGTCATTATAATATGTTTACAATTAAATTTTGAGTTTTTTTGTCATTACAATATGTTTACAATTTAACTTTAATAAAACTCAGTCGACTATACGCAGTACTTTTAAGAAGAATTATCCCATTTAACAACTATCATGAACTATTTAGAAAAATTTGCAAAATATTATCTTATAAACAAAATAAATTTAATATACAGATTAGTGGATAACAACTATAAAATAATATCACATATAAATTTAGAACTATCACATAATTGGAATGATTAGCGAAATCAATACTCATTATAGACCGATTTTTATTTTAATATGAATTATAATTATGATGCGGATATTTTAATATGATTTTTTTAATATATAATAATATGTAATCTTTAATTGAAGATATCTGATAACAGAATATCCAGATCATACCAAATCTTTCAGATATGATTTTTGATTTTCTATACTCCCTATAAAAACGGCAAAAGTCATTCCAAATCTTTCAGATATGATTTTTAATTTTCTATACTCCCTATAAAAACGGCAAAAGGATGGTCGCTTGCTCCATAATTTCTAAATTGTAAAAATCAATGTATCAAACTATATATAGATTATTGTATATCAATAATGATATGATATTGTATATCAATAATGATATGGAACCACCGCTGGGTTTTCCTATAGAGCCCACCCATAATGTGTTCGGCTAGCTAACACACTCCACAAAAAAAACACGCTAAATATATTTTTTATTTCTTCCTCGCTTTTTTTATTTCTTCCTCGCCTCTTATTCCACGAAATCAGTTTTTTTAGTATTTTTCCACTGTACAATATATTTTTTTCCTAAAATTATTTTATCTGTAAATTATTTTATTCGTTTTATTTCTTCTCTCGAAAATAATTTCATTTGTTTTTTTCTTCTCTCATCTCTCTTCCAAAATTTTAATATTAAATTATAATAAATTTTGAAATAGATCATACTGATTGATAATAATAAACAAACAACGAAGATATATAATCCAAAATTGCAATACAATTTAATAAGATTGAGAAAAGAATATATTTTCTTAATGATTATTCTTATATAAAGTATTTTATTAGTTTAGTTCATTAATTTTCTAAATCAAAATCCAACTTTATTTATATTAATGAGTTCATCTTATGGAAATAGGAGATTATTCGATAAAAAAATTGAAAGATTTGAGGTTATCTATGTCTTTTAAAATTCTAAATCTAAATCCAACTCTATTTATACGAATGAGCTCATGATATGCACTATGAAGATTCAGTTCATCCTAAAATAAAATTGTATTTTCTATGTCTTTCTTAAAATTTATTTCCAATAGAGGATATTTTGTAGGTAAACTAATAAAATATTTTATATAAGAATAATTCTTAAAAAAATTTATTTTTTTTCTAATAGAAGATGTTTTGTACGTAAACTAATAAAATATGTTATATAAAAATAATCCTTTAGATTATTTGTTTCTCAATTCTATTAACTGATATCAGATTCTGGATTATGTATGTTCGCTTTATTTATTATTATTATTATTATTATCAATCAGTGTAATTTATTCAAAATTTATCATAATTTAATATGAATGCTTTGATAGAGACAAGATAACAAAAAATCTGGAATAAGATATGAGTAAGAAATTCGTGAAAAAATTAAAATGTGTTTTTATTAGTGGAAATTACTGATTTTCCGGAGTAGAGGCAAGGAATGAATAACACTGCAAAAGAACACAAAAGTTTTATTTGTAAAAATTTTTAACCATTTCTTTTTTTGTTATATATTATCAAATAAAAATGCGTTTTCAATAAAAAATATTGTTCATGTTAATATTGATTTACTGTTTAAAAAAATAGCCCGTGCATCGCACGGGAGCATTTACTAGTTTGTTATATATGTATACTCCATTTCTACCAAAATAATTGTTTTAATGATGCACTATTTCTAACCCTAGTGTTATCGCAAATGTACAGAGCTAGTGTACAAACAAGTTCGATACCACAAGGACTGTGCCTATATCCAATTTTAAACCATAATCTTAATAATTATATACTATCTAGACTCTCGAATAGTGATTGATTGTTGATTACTAACCTAAAACCTAATTTGCAAAAAATAAATAATTAAACTAAACAAATAACAATTTTCTATGTTTGATTATTCTATTATTCTATACTTTTAGACCAATTCTATTGTTATTAGGTTGCACTATTCTAGTTAACCTTCCTCTTGGATGATGTTAACGCGGAGACAAATTATGAACAATTACCCTCTCGACTAACTATCACATAAAAGACTCTAAATGGCTCCTAAAATCAATGCATACGCAAGACCTCACTCATCTCGGACGATTATTAGTGCCTACGCTATATGCTTGTAAGTCTATTAACAAAACTCTCATCTCGGACGTCGAATTGTTAAGCATGTAGAAATAATCAATTGGTCAGATCAATCAATTCATGAAATAAGAACAAAGCATATCGATAAACAATAGTATAATTAACAAAACAAATAAAAATTAGTTAATATGTAATCTACTCTCTAACCCTAGAACATAAAAAATTAGCTACTCATGTTCACAATCAAAACCCAACAATATTCATACACAAACATTATTTAATACAAAAACAAACAAGAACAATAAAACCCAGAATCTTGAATCTTGATCTTCTGTCTTCTCGCGTTCCCTGCTCTCCAATATAAACCTCCAAGTGTTTCCAATGATGAAAGATGATTTGACTTGTCTATAACCTTGAAAAATTTATAGGACTACATAACTAGGAGAAAGAGGAATAAATTATGATGTGGGGTAAGAAAACTCGCCCAAAAATGCGTTTTTGGACTTGGAGACCAAGTGATTAACTTGTGGACAAATAATTGGGTTAAACTGCTCTGTTTGTCCAACTTCAAAGCCATATTTAGAGGTCTTCCGATCCGAATTAGACCTTGTCTCTTTCTGACAAAATTGTTATCCCTTTGAATTAGCTTTCTATTGCCGCTAATTTCACCTCATCTGAACATGTAGAACTCAAGTTATGATCAAAAGACTGAAGATGTGTCAGGATAGGATTTGATGTTGCATTCCACTATTTTCACCGTTTCACCTCTTTTCTTGCTCGTTTTACACCTAATAATAACCTTCTTCTTTCTCCCTAACCTCATTCTAATGAATTTTGGTCCTAAAGAATCTTACAAAACAAGTAAACACGTTATTCGCCTCAAGATAATCAATATAATACAAAGCCACCGAATTTATATGCACACTACCAAAATACTCGTATAAATCAGCCTAATGCATGCATACACTACGTGTATCATTTACAAAATTTCACACAAATTAAGAAACTTCATAAAATGACTTATATGCCCTTGTTTACGTTTAATTAATATATTATCTTTTTTAAAAAAAAAATTATTCTCCATCTTATTAACCACCTATTTTCCATGATACGTTTATAACTGGCTCTTTAGAATCCTCTATTTCGAAACGTTTTTGTCCTTGAAGAGGACATCATGCCAATTAGAATGGTTACAAGTCCGATAAGCTTATGAAAAAAAATTGAACTTGTTAAAGAAAATGTGTCTGATTACAATGGGCAAAATCATCGATAACAGAAGAAATATCAATAGTTTCCAGACTATAATATAAGTAAGTTAATCTATAGATTAATTCCTTTCGAAGGACATGATCTAGACGCCCAATATAGGAAAAAACAAGTTTCCGCTGCATTTGTTTCCCGGTTGAGAGCAATATGTTGCTCCCAACTAGGGTTAGCTCCCCACATCACCAATCAAACAACAAAACATCACCCATCCATTCTCTAATTAATTCTTACATATATTACCAATCAAACATAATTCCCAACACATACTTTAATCATTAATCAATCAAACACAATTCCCAATACACACTTTAATCAATAATCAATCATTCCTCAACTAACTCTTACACACATCAAATCAACTTTATCACATTTTATATTATAATCACCCTCCAGCCCAATCTCCAACCAACATAAACAAACACTCGTTTATTTACAACAACCTACTAATTCCACTTTATTCCCCATAGCCTACAGTACTCCAACCACCTACAGCCATAAACAAAAGCAGGCAATGTCTTTCCACATAAAATTGAAATGTGGGGGCTAAGGTCTCCCCACGAAAGAGATCAAATGTGGGGGTGTTGGCAGGTAAAAGTAACTAAGGTTAAAATCAAGGTCATAAGGTAGCTAACGAGTTTAGGAATCCACGAACTAACGAATGTTCTTAGTGATAGCTCAAACATGACGAGTGGAGATCCCATGAACTTGGTTCAATGAGATAGCTAAGATATAAATGTATTCAATTAAACTTTTGGAACTCAAACATGTTTAGTCTAGCACTTAGAACTCATTCAACTCATTTCCAGTGACAACCAAGTATAAAGCAAAAGAATATCCTCATGACGTATGGTGAGGGCAAGCTCCTAAAGTTTTTAATAACTCGAATACCAAATATGTATGGTGGGGAAGTGTAGGTTACTCAAAGATTAAGCCATAATGGGAAGTCACCTAAGTGCAAGGAAGTGCCTTCTCAATGAAGCGCTTATGAATCTAGGAATGGTTTAGGGCAAAAATGGACACAACCGTGAGAACACAATGTATTTGGGAGGCTATTATGTAGGTTTTATTATCTCGATATACAAAAACAACGAGGTAGTTCAAGACATCAAGTCCAGTAACCCACAAGTATATTTGATAGTGCTCTACTAGGGAAGGTTCAAAACCGGAAGCTACCTATCCTGATACAATAGTTTCCGGTTTGTACTTTGTTTTTGTGTCTAACTAAATTACATGTGTGACCACTTTAATTTCTTTATATATGCAACTTCTTCCATTCACGTGGGGGATTGTTGAAAATTTTGATGTAAATGGAGAAGTGTCTGTGAAAAGTTGTGTATATTCAAGGGGAATAGGTGTCATCGTAAGGACGTAAGCGTTCAAAAAAGTATGCAATCAAACCATGATATCGTAATCTTTGATCAAAAGCCATGATCTAACAATTATGAATGATCAAATCGATAAGGTGCATCCGTTCATAAAATGACAACTAAAAATTTATAAATAAGCATTCTCATTCACATTCTATATTGGAGAAGAAAAGTTTTATACCAGTCAAGATAACCAAAAATTGGTTCATTCTTATTCCTATGTTCATCCCAAAGGGGAGTTCAAGATACTCTTTCATTCGTTGTTTCTTTGTTATCGTTGTGCTGCGATCACAAGAATTGAGTAGTTGTATATTGAAAGACGATCACTGTAGAACCACATCGAGAGATGGACAATTTGTCTTGTGAAAAGAGTATTAAACATTGCCTTCACTCTACCATATCCAATGAAATTGGATTAAATTCTTAGTCCACTATAATTCGTTTTTTAAGTCATTTGTATTGCACGAAATTTACTTATTTTTTCTAACAATTAATTAGGGATAACACATGAAAATGAAACTAAATTATTAATACTTTATTTAATATAATAAGTGATCAATATTTATGAAATACACTAAATTGAGAACTATATCTATCATTATAAGACAGAGGGAGTATTAATCTTTTTTTCTTGATCATAACATTAATCTAATTTATATTGCATTAGGGCCTGGCACTGCTAGTACTAGAATCTTTTTGTGGCCATATAATACCATGAGTTATGTTTCTGAGAAGGTGAGTCGCGTGAACCATCATTAACATTTAGCTTCGTTTATTATTAAATTTAACAAATAAAGAATAATAAAATATTTAATAATACTGGATATTTAAATAACTAAATGCTTACATGTAAGTTGGCGTGGCCCGTGGGGGTGGGGGACAATTGTTTGCAGAAGTTTATTGGACCATTTTTCTGATCTCGCATAATAATTTTAGTTTAAGAGTGAGAATGTTGTGGTTAATGGACCAGATAACATTAAAATCACTTATTTAGAGCAAGATTTGGGTCGAAGCCCAAGAAAGGAAAAATAAGATAATGATTAGTAGATGGATCATGGCATGGGAAAGAAAGTCCAGACCAAGTACTAGAGGAACTTCGTGAAGAAGTAAAAGAACCGAGAGCCTGCTTAGTTGATTTAGCAACGAGTACAAATGATGGGTCGATTATATTATAGAATGATGTGGAAGGAGTTATTAATAAAATGAGATAATAATTAATTTTTTAATGTGTATCAAGCATAAAAAATGAGAATTAAGCATTATTTACTTTCATTACCTACCTTCACTCTCTCGTACCAAACGGCATGAATAGTTATGAATATTTTTGAATGCTTAAAGAGTTTGCAGGAGCACTGCTTATGCTTTTATTTAGGGATGGTGAAAAATGCCGAAATGTTGACATACCGTATCGAAATATCGAAATTTTTGGTATCCGAATTTTCGGTACGGTACAAGAAATTTTCGGTATAGTAACGATATGATAATCTAAAAATTTCAGTATTTCAGTATATACCACAATACCGAAAAAAGTTCGGTATTTTCAGTATATATCGGTATATCGAATTTTTTTCGGTATTTTGATATATCGGTATACCAAATTTTTTATGGTATACCGTAAATTTTCGGTATACCATATTAACTGTATAGATAGGTATATACAGATACCGATACAAAATTCAGAATACTGAATTTTTAGTACGGTATCGATATTTACCGATATCATATCAAATTTGATATGTTGAATTTCGGTATATCGAAATTTTCAGTACGATAACAATACGAATTTTCGACATATCAAAAATTTTGATACTATAACAATATGAACAATTCGGTATATACCTTAGCGAACCACCCGTGCTTTTATTCAAGATAGAATAATACCAAATCCCAGCTAAAAGCTGAAGCCAGTAAGAGGGTGCGAAATGAGGCCCATAGAATGGATCCTTAATAGTTACCATAAGGCCCACTGGGCATGTGACGGCAGAGACTTAAAAAAAAAAAAAGCCGACATATTGCAGAGTCAGCACGTGATCACAAATGGCACCACGTGCATGGCAACACCCTACAATCTCACCGACTCACTCCCGCTGATCAGGTTCGTTTCATATAAACAAATAAAATTAACAGTCACCCCCAACCCGCGGCATTTCTAAGCGGTACTTTCTCTAATCTTTTAGCGCTAACAACTTCTGTAATTTGTTTCTCAATCGTATCTGTATGCTGTTTCTAGGTTCCTTTTCTTTTTTTGGCATTTATGAATCAAATTCCTTTTAGGCGTTTTCAGTTCAATTTATTAAGATTTGTTTTCTGCTGCGGCATCTTTATGCGTAGACATGGATTGATGCGATTGTTCGTTGGAATTGCAGATTTTCTTTTTACTGTAAACTACTGTAAATTTCTATGTAAAGGGAGTAAAACTGAAGAGGTGTTTTTTAGTTGTTATGATAACAATCAACGGATTTCTAAATGCGAATATCAGGATACGTTTGAACGAGAGCAACATTTAAGTGAATCTGTTCGAAGGATTGGGGGGAATATTAATTAAGAAGCACTTGATGCTTTACGGGCCTCTGTATGACTTGTTTCCTTTCATGACCCATTGGGACTTGAATAATGAATTACAACACGAACTAACCATCTGTTACTCTGCTTTCTGGTGGCACAATAAGTGGCTTTCAGTTGGTAAGACTGTAGTTTTGAAAGAGGCGGTGTTTGGGCGTGTGCTTATATGAGTACCCAGCTTATCTATGTATCTTGATTAGTAATAAGTTCCACTGAGTCATGGAGCTCGATAGGGAGCACAACATAGCCGTGAAAATACCAGGGGTTAAAATAGTCGTGGAGAAATATTTAAAGAAATAAAAACTATAGTCACTTCTGTTTTGCTGTCACATTCTCTTCCATCTTGACTGAGTGGAAATGGTCGATTTGTGGGCTTTCATAGTCTCTCACCATCAGTCCAATAGGGTAAAATTTATTGCATTTTTTGTCCTAATGCAAGACAATATTCATGGTCAAAAGATAAGTAGTTCTGTGCACAAGAAAATTATTTAGGTGACTTACTTGAAATATACGAATGCTTATTTCATTTTCTTTTCCTCTTCAAATATATATACTGCTGTGCCTGATATACCAGAAACTAGAGAAGCTGTTCTTTATCACAATTCACAAGATACTATTTGTAGTTCAGCAGCTTTTTTCTTTTTTCAAGTCAGAAGATTTTGATACCAACCAAATTCGATGGGTGAAGTATTTGTTAACGGATATTACAACTATTAGTGAGTGAGTATCATGCTTTGTCATTGGTATTGGTTTTGACATGTAATATTATTTTAATTTGTTAGATTTTCCTTCTTTCGTTCCTTCTTTCTTTTTTTCTTTTACTGAGTGTTTGAGTTTTTTCCAGAGGGAGAATATGACCTTAACTTGATATCCTTTGATTGAAGCACAAACTACTCTCTTTTTCAGAAACTAAAGTGAACTTACCAGAATTTTGGATGGGGTCCGACGATACTCAAGACAGACCTGCTTCCATTGAAAATGTCAGTTCTGGTGAAATGGAGGCTGAGTCAAATAATATTGATTCACTTGAAGTGGTCTCATCGGGTGGAGACATTATGCGCGAGCTAGAAAGTGCAGCAGAAACTTTAGTAAGGATCGAACTAGATATAGCATGTTCCTCTGAAAAGTTGGTTAACTTGGACATACTGGTTATGCACGTGGCGTCAAGGGAAAATGATTTTGAGGCTTTTGCTTTGGAAGGAGAGCATACACCAGAAAGTTCTATCGTGAAAGCACTAGAGTTCGACCTTCTATATGGGGTTTTGGATTCTGAAGTCAGAGAATTGGAGAGTTTTCTATTTACTATTCATACTGAGATTGTTAGTTCGTGGGAAGTTATTTCTTCAGTCACACAGCTAGGTGATAACTTTACGGATATGGAAGACAGGTTACAAGATTGTGAGGATTCTCTAAAGCAGTCGTTTGAACAGGTCTCTTACATAAAGATGCAATCCGCCAATTTCCGGAAGATCTTATCAGCATCATCTGGTGATGAAAAATGTATGTTCTTCATATTTCGTGTCACTGTATTTGACATCTTTTTATGAGAATTTAGATGATGCTTTTTATTTTTATTATGAGGCGTTGGAGCTGGTTAAGAATTGCCATATACAATGATATTTTCAAATGCTATCCACACTCTAAAGATTTCATATTCTTCTTAGTGCCTAACAAGGTTGAGTATTCTATTATAGCACCTATACTTTGGGATCTCGCGCGACTTTCCTGTATAATCTTTATTTTGTTCCTTGTCAACTACATTAGTTCTGAATCCCATCATTACAAATTCTCAGTTAACGGAATGAGTTTTTCTAACAATAACTTCAAACTTTGACAGGGAAAGATGACAAAGAGCTTGGTAGTCCGGAAGACGGTAACCTTTCAGATATAAATGCAAAGATTAAAATGCAGACCGCAGAACAGCAGAGGAGCATCTTGAGAATGCTAGAGAAGTCTTTGGCTCGGGAAATAGATCTCGAGAAGAGGCTAACTGAGTCAAGAGAAACTGAAGAAGATTTAAAACTTCGGCTGCAGCAGGAAGTATTTTGCATGGAGCAGGAAGTTGAAGATATGTGGGCAAGACTGTTTGAGGCAGAAAATAGTGCAGAAATACTCTTGGGGATTTCTAAAGAACTATTTGGGAAAATCCAGATGGCACAGTTTAGTATAAATGGTTCGATAAAGAGAGAAGGAGAGTTGAGTTCTAAGCTTCAAGATTTGAGTGAGCAGTTGAAAGAACGAGGCTCTGCTTTGAAGAGCTCCGAGAGTTCAAGGACTGAACTTGTTGATAAGGTTAATTCGCTAGAGCAGAAGTTGATGGAATTTGAATCTCAACTGAACCATGTGAAGGATTCTTCAGAGAATATCAAAGAATTGAAGGAAAAAGCTTCTGAAGCTGAAAAGAGAGCTGAGATTGCTGAAGCTGAGTGTAAATCGCTTAGAGAGTCGAAGATAGAGCTTAGTGCAGATTTGTGCCGATTGAAGAGTAGCATTACTGATGCAACTAACAGGGTGGAACAATTAGAGAGGCAATTGAAAGAATCGGAAATTAAGCGATCGCATGCAGTGGCGTCTGCTGAAGCTAGTCAAGAGAAGCAAAGTATGTTAGATTGCACAATCAAGGATATGGAAAACTTAATAAAAGATCTAAAATCAAAAGTTTTAAGGGCTGAAAGTCAGACTGAGAGTGCTGAAGAGAAGTGCATAATATTGTCTGAGTCCAATGCAGATCTCATTGAAGAAATAAATTTTCTAAGAAACAGAATGGAACACCTTGAGACATCTTTGCATCAGGCTGATGAAGCAAAAAAGGAAACAGCTAAAGATATCAGGATGCGGACCAAACTGATTATGGATTTAGTAGTGCAGTTGGCTCTTGAAAGAGAACGCCTTCATAAGCAGGTTGGCTACACTTCTTTTCACACTAAGGAAGTCACTTGGTACTTAACAAGTCCTGTCATACTGCACGTTTAAATCGCTTGTTCTATCTTAACTTCCCTCCACCTTTTACATAAAAGCATGTCTGCTGTTGTTGGGTGAGCATGCAGATCCCTGAGGAAGATTCTCAGTGAATGTCTCAGTGCAATGTTGGGGTGTTTGTGCTTTTTTAACTGAAGTTACTGGGTGCATGCATGCCTTTTGCTCCCAAGTTGCTTTGCTTGTCTTGGAAAAGGAATATGAATATAAGTTTCTTCCTAATTACATTGGTCTGGGATAACCATCTATTGTTAAATTCATATGACTAAGCAAGTTGGTAACAAAATTAGAAAATATTTGAGTTATCTTTTGTAATTCTGCTTGTCCTATATAAATCTTTACTTCTTTTTCATTACAACATATTACCATTTGTAAGCGTCTCCTTTTTTTGAGATTTTTCGTATTCGTGGTCACTGGCCGTTATCAATTATGGTCAGCTGTTCGTCTCATCACCTTTTCCATTATATAGATAGGTTAGTTGACTATTTTTTTCAATTAGTTCTGCAATCTCTTGGGTTAATTTTTAATTATTATTATTAATAGTTTTGGTGTATAAAAAATATAAAAGAAAAAAATCTGGGGGCAAAAGTCCCAGTCTATTTTATATGCCTTAAGCCTCCTGGAACACTGTTGTAGTGATAATCATATTGACACGACAAAGTTCTCTAATATATATTTGGCATGTAAACTGACCCACTGAGAACTCCCTTGTGAATTTGACATCACAAAGTTTGATATTGGGAGATGAATGGGATAAAACGATGTTCTAGCTTTTTATGCATAACTATTTTAGTTTGGCAATCTATTCTAAATTCATCATTGTAGTTAAGGATTTTTTTTTCCCTTCCTATGCTTAGGCTTGTCTCCCTGGTAGGGAGCAGGATTGTTTTTTTCTCAAGGAAAAAAAATGGATCTGTTGAAGGATTTGGTGAGGCATTTTAGTGATTATGCACTATCTTGTATCTTTTGTTATTTTGGAACCTCTTCTATTTCTCTAACAGCTCACTGTTTTTCTCCCTTCAAGATATCATCATTAATGAAGGAGAAGAAATACACGACACAGTATTTGCAGCGAATAAAGGAGCCTTCAGTTACTGTGATTGGAAAGCATGATGCTAAAGTGAAAGAAGTTATGCTCCCTGAGAATGATACAAATATCAAGAAGGAAACTTGTGGAACAGAAAGTAATGAGGAAACAATGGAGTCTTCAGCCACTAAGTCTCAGGTTTGACCTTCTGTTTGTTTTTTCTCCTGCTTTATAGTAACGATCATATTAAGAGGGTGTTTGGCAAATAAGATGTTAAACAACTTATAAGATGTAAAAATAAGCTCTTAGAGCTTATAAGTTATAAGCTCCAAAAACAATAAGTTCCTCTAGTCCATCTTATTTTTAAGATCTTATAACTTACACTTCAAATTTCACACAATACACACACATACACGCACCTCACACACATTTCACACACCTCACACACTTCTTTCACACACATTTTCCACACACCACACACACTAATGAAATGTATTTGATGTTAACTTTCAAATTAGGCTCCAAATCATAGCTAAATCAATATATTCAATTGCATTATAAGTTTTTTATTATGGACTTATAAACTCTTAAGAAATTACATCTTATAAGTTGTTTAAGCTTATACGATGTTTGAAATAAGTTTAGCTGAACACCTTCCAAGTTTATGTTACTTGCTAGTGTCATAGGTGACTCGATTGTGCTCTAGTCATCAATGGTTATGTCTTTTGTTAGTGTTATACCCCATCAGATTATTACTCCTTCCATCCCATAAAAAGAGTCCCGTTTGAAAAAAAATTATTGTCCCAAAATAAGAGTCCCGTTTTAAAAATCAATGTCTCGCTTTACTAGCTCAAGTAAAATTTAAAACTTTTAATTTAAAAATTAGTTAGATATGATTGAATACGTCAAATAATAAAATAAAAGAAGTCGTGTAAGTGTGTATTGATGGATTTTGGAGAGTTGTAACTAAAAATAAAAAGTTGTACATTTTTCAAACAAGACTCTTTTTATGTGACGGATGAAGTATCTTTTATTTTCAAGTTTATCATAATCAGCTATTAGACTTCTTTCTACACTTGGACTTTAAAATGTGACGGAGGAAGTATATTTTATTTTCAGGTTTATCATAATTAGCTATTAGACTTCTTTTTACACTTGGACTTTAAAATGTATTCCATGTCTAAGATGCGGTAGCCATTTCATCAATCGGTTAACTGAATCTCACAGATACATTACCTATTGTCAAATATTAAGACTGTTTGGTAGCATGCTGACCTTTTAATTAATTTTGCATCCAGTGATCAGCGCTTGGATCTGATATATGCCCATATATGGATATTTAAATTCGCCTGACCAATTTAACAAGTTACTTTCAGTAAAGTTGGAAAGCCATCTGAAATGAAGTTCTTTGGGATTTCAAAATCTCTTTTCCTTTTGTTGCAGGCTTCATATTATCCATATTATATAATGATATTATCGCCCTTATTTCCATTGTTCTTCCCGGATTACTACTTATAGATACATGCACACAGATCACTCTAGTACTTTAAACAATTACGCTCTTAAGCTTTGGAATTTTGTTTCTGATTTCCATTTTAGAAGCTTTATGCAGTTTATTTTTCATCTTATTTTGGTTGTGGACTTTTTCAAAACATTGGTGGTCCATCTACATAATTTATTCCATAGATATGCATTTTACAAGGCACTATTCCACTTGTATTTCTCTTCAAATAAAATCATTATGTGGTCAACCACCCGTCCTAATACACAAGTAATGTTCTTGTTTTTAGACGCATAACACACGTGGAGACTCGTCAACAACTGAGATCAAGACGAGGCCTGCTGATTCATCCTCTGAGCTCGACACTGTTAGAAATATAGATGCAGGGCAACTCAAATTCAAATATGTCTTCATGATGACAGTTGTTATGTTAGTGATTCCAGCATTTGCTGCTTTCCTGTTTTCTGCAGCGACGGAATGAATCTTGAATGGAGCTGGTGCTTATTCTGGGACCTAAGGGGCTCTATGCTTACAGTGAAATTCGGCTTTTTTTGAAGGGTTTTTGTTGTTTTTGTATACTGATTCCTTCAATTGAGCTGATTCCCACAAATAATCACTTCGTTTTAAGCAACATATTAGGAACTGTTTTTGTTGTATAAGAGTAAATACGTCCTTACAAGTTACAACAGGGGCCTTCATGCCCTGTACATAGGAATTGCCTCCAACACTGTAAGTTTTGGCAGTTTTGTAACTGAGGATTCGTTGAAAGAATTCCATTGGAGAAATTCCTCGAGCTCAGGTTTCATTACTTTTTGCAGATTTCAGTTATATATATTCACCCGTAATTGCATGTGTTGTCGAAAAGCACACAGTGATTGTGCATCAGGTGTAGAACCAAGGACTCCGATTGATTTGTAGTTCCAAATAGACGATGTTGCACTCACCTCTTAGTGAGTTGGCTGAAAACCATACTCCATTTCAACTTGCCTTGTAGACCCATAGGAGTCCTACAGGAAAAAATTGACTGAATTTAGTTAGGATAAGCACAAGAGAGCCAACCATTGGGTAGTAGGTGGTTATTATGACCACTGAAGTGTAGAACTGTAGAACGGAATCTCATATAAAATAAGTAAAACGAAACATGAAAGTGCGGTGTTATGATTTTATCAAATAAGTTAAAATACATTGAAGATATGAAATCTCGAAGATTCAAAGTAGTAGGTTGGAAATTCAGAACAACAGTGTTTCATGGAGATTACATCTTTGTAGAGGCATAATAGGTGCAACACTAACTATTAAGTCTTTAATGTGCACTGAAGATTATGTTCATGTTGGGCAATGAAACATCAAGATTCGAAGTTGCAAGCAGTGGCCAATTTCGAAATAGTTAATGTGATGTTTTCATGGATATTACTCCTCTTAGAAGCATGATAGTTCAATGCGACAATATATAAAATAGTATTCATTCTTTGTTCTTTGGGATCATGACATAGTAGTAAAGCATGCGATGAATAATATGAAGGATTTATGTTATGGAAAAACACATTAATAATCCATGTCATATGTTGGATGTACCAAGCAATAAGACTGCCACCTTTCAAATAAGTTTGAAGAAGTGAATGCCCTAAATTGAGAGAGATTATTTTGAAGAAGTGAATGCCTAAATTAAAAAAGAGAGAGATAATAAGTTTGAAGAAGTGAATGCCCTAAATTGTGTGTGTGAGAGAGAGAGAGAGAAATCCTCTTACCCTTGTATCATGTATGGGGGAAGGGACTTTCATTTTGGCCCACTGGGCTTGTCGGCCCGAGTGGCATTAGCTAAGTTTGACTCAAATAACTGCCTCATAAATAGCATGGGCACTACTAGGCTCAAGCCAAATGTTTGCGGATTAATTTTACCCACTTTAAAAACAACTAGACATTAAAATTGGTTAGGTTAGGTTTTCGAAACGACAACCCAAAGTAAGTTTACTGCAACTCGACCGCATGACCTTGGGCTGGGCAGCTCGATTTGCTTGCTCATATAGAGAAGTGATGAGTAGTTATGCACCCACTTAAGTACATAACTTTATGAACGTGTTAATTGATATAACTATTGGATTTGGATACTGAAAGCAAAACCTTTTATATATAATATTTTCAGTTATTCACTATTTATCTCCTATCTGATTATATTTGCTCTTTCGCTATGTATGCGTCCCCATATCTCTTGCAAATAAGTAGATCATATGGTGTGTTGTAGATCACAGAAGATCATATGATTGGCTAAACTTAGATATAAAATGTAAATTACAGCTCAGACAACTTGAGAACGAGGTTGTTGGTTTAGGCTGCATTATTAAGTTGGAATAGTTTATCTTGACTATTTACTTATACTGGTACGTATTTACGTATTGATAGGATCACAGTGAGATAAGTTCTTCTACTTGACCTAAGTGAAGAACTAGAGATCTCGGTGACTTATAATAATCTAAAGCCTAAATAAGATTACAGTTATGAATGCTTGTTTGTGTGTCACTTTGATTTACCATGGGCAAAAGTTAAGTTATAACTTTTATACTATGTATTTTGGGTGACAACAACTTGCATATAATAATTGGTAATTTGTATTTAGGTAACCGTATCCGTTTAGGATGATGATATCCCCTTAAGGAGCTCAAAAGGTTTATTGTACTAAACCCTGCAGGTTGATTAAGTTCCAGTACAATAATAAGGTTAAGTGGTACTACTTAAGGAATAAATAAGAAATTAATTAGTTTAAGCTGTCAGAGGCTTTAATTAATTAATAGATATTCGATATCTTAAATACGGGGATTAATTAAGTCTAATTCAAGCCCCGACTCAACTCGAAAATAAATGGGTAAGTCAGTATTAATTCTCTAGTGGAATGAATTAATATTTATGAATTAATTATGTTATGGGCTGAACAAGGAAGAATTAATTCATAGTTAGGCCCATCTTTATTTCTTGTATTTGATCCCTGGACTGGCCTATATAGACTCCTAGTCCAAGTAGGAATAGAGAATTAAATTCCTAACAAGGAATTAAATTGTTAATCCTAGAAGGAATTAAACTACCAGGCTCGGCCCACACTGAACCATGTATTATAAATACATGGTCTCTCATTCTGTTCATTCTGTGAAAATAGAAGAATTAACACTAAAAAAAGATCACTGAATAGAGAGAAAGAGAGAGTAGGCGGCAGCGGTTTAAGGTGTTCCTTCCCACTCGGAATTCTTAAGTTCGTCGTCCACTTCAAAGTTGTCGTCCATCCGGCGTTGAGGATTGAGTAGGGGATACAGTCCAGAAGGTCAAGTCGGGAGTCAGAAATCATTTAATCAGAAATCGACCTTTTGTGTAAACAACTATTAGGTCGAATCCCTTAACTCCTATAGCTATTAGGTCGAATCCCTTAACTCCTATGTGTTGTAGGCGTATGTTAGTGTTTATATAAATTTATAGATTCTCCTGTAGGATTAATCAATAAGGATACAAATTATGACAACTAAGAAGGGTCCTAGGAAAGGGATTAATTATATTACTTTCTACAAGAGTATTATAATAGATATAATTTCTACAATTGGTATCAGAGCAAGGTCTGTCTTCTTGGCTCTGTCAGATATAATTTGTTTTGATTATGTATGTGCGCTGTGTATGCTTAATTTTTGTCGTTTTTCGTGACTTGTTTTACGTCATGTTTGTTGGCGTTAGGTTGTTTTACACCACGAGAAAATTCATGGTTAGAATAGGTTTGTTTTTACTTGTATTTTGTTGAAAAATCTATAAAAGTCGAAGAACGAAGACGAAGGACACGAAAAACGCGAAGAACCCGGCAGCAGGCAGCCAGCGCCCGGCGCTCGGCAGCAGTAGGCCCCGACGCTCGGCAGCAACAACCCCGGCGCTCGGCAGCAGCAGGCCCCGACGCTCGGTAGCAGCAGCCCCGGCGGCCGGCGCTCGGCAGCAGCAGCCCCTGTCGCCCGGCGCTCGGCGGCAGCAGCAGCCCTGGCGCCCGGCGTTCGGTAGCAGTAGCCCCGACACTCGGCAACAGCAGCCCCCGATCCCGGCAGCAGCAGGCCCCGACACTCGGCAGCAGCAGCCCCGGCGCCCGACGCTCGGCGGCAGCAGCAGGCCCCAATGTCCGGCGCTCGACAGCAGCAGCCCCGGCGCCCATAGCAGCTGGCCCCGGCGGCCGACAGATTGCGGTTGGAGGGGCGGCGGCTAGGGTTTGCAAACCCTAGCAGATCGTTGAGTGCACGGGCCTGGGCGCACGCGAGGCGCTGAGCTTCGGCCCAGCAGGCCCCGACGGCTCTAGACGGCTCGGCCCCCTCGACCGTGGCGTGGGCGTGGGCTAGGGTTTCGGCCCGACAGCCCGTTGGTCCATGCAGCTTGTTTACTAGCCTAGTGTGTTTTTCGTTTTAGCCCGGTTTGTACCCAAGTATGCGAGGCCCAACGTGAAGGCCCAAGAGACCTGAAGATTTGTATTTCCTAAATTATTGTAATAGTTTAAGATTTAATTTTTCCATGTTGAGCCACGAAGAATGAATTTTATTTATTTTTATCGTTTCTTTATTGCTCAATGGATGAATGATATTTATTATCATGTTTATTATGTCTACGTGATTTATTAATTGCGCTTAGACGATCATGCTAGGACCTTCTCGTATATTAGCATAATTAAATTCTCCGAGCATGCTTTATTGGTTGTGCTTAGTTTTTATTTATGCTTAGGATTACGTGTTGTTGCATGGATAAACCTTTTGAAGCAAAACACTAAGGAAAACCCGACAATGTTAATTTCTAAAAATAGTCAAAAGACCTCCACAACCGGTCTCTAGGCAAAATAAATAATAAATTTAGTAAACGTCCACACGCGTGGCTTGCTCATATTTATTGTTTATAATTTTGCTGGCTGGGACTTCTAAATAAATCATTTAATTCCAAAAGAAAAGTGGGAGTTACACGCGTAAACGTCCACACGCGTGGTTTACACGTGTGATTTTCACAAGTTTTCTAGATAGTTGAAAACAAATGGGATAACGAAGGTTAAATAAATTGGAAGCGACGTAGTCCACGAAAGTGTGTCAAATCCAAGAATTTATTTACAAGTGTTAGGACATGGTCACTGCTTAGATATTAATTTTTAAGTACAACTCCCGGCGGAGTCCCTTCTTAAAAATTATATGGTCTAGTATAAAAGTCCAATTATTAATTTCATTTTTCAAAAGGTTAGGTTGACATGGATTGAAATTAAAATGACTAGGTATTTTAGTCTGGTTGAGGGATTTACATATCAACGTCCACCCGCTTGACTTATATGTAAATCTCTTGGGCTATTAGAGGATTTAATCAATATTGTTTTATCAAAAGGTTACAATATTGTTGATTTAAATTATATGTGATTGTGCTCTTACATGTTTATTGTTTAATATTTTCAAATGTCGTTATTGTCTATTATAAATATTCTCGCACAACACCCCTTAACCGGTCCTAATTATAAAGAATGGAAACATAATCTGGAGTATATTCTTATCGCTGAGGAACACTATTTCACGTTAGTTACTCCTCGTCCGGATCCCCTTACTGCACAACCCACTGATAAGGAGCGGGCAAAGCATGACAGGTGGCACAAGTCTAATAATGTGGCCAAGTGCTACATTATGAACACTATGTCGTCTGCTTTGCAGCTCCAACATCAGGACATGGAGGATGCTGCCAACATCATGTTGAACCTTCAAGAGGTGTATGGGGAGTCGGACAGAGCTGCTCGGTTTGACTTAATGAGACAAATCATGGAAAGTCGGATGACTGAGGGCAGGTCAGTGCATAATCATGTCATGCACATGATTAATCTCATGGACAAGCTTGACTTGATAAGAGGAGGTATCGCCGGCGAAGCCAAGGTCGATATCATTCTCAACACTCTTCCCAAATCCTTTGAGAACTTCCGTCTCAATGCTGTTATGGCCAAGAAACACTATACTCTTAACGAGTTGCTCAAAGACCTAGTTACAACAGAGGGGGTGATGTAAAAGCATGCACAGGCTTTGGTCACTGCCAATGGGCCCACTGTTCCACCGAAAGATAAGAACAAGAAAAAGAGGCGAAAGGGCAAGGCCAAGGCAAACAATGGGAGTAACGGAGCGGGCCCTAGTGGTGGAATAAAGAAACCTAAGAGAAAGTGCTTCAAGTGCGGTAAGACTGGACATTGGAAGAAGGATTGTCCATTGCTAAAGGCAAAGGACCAAGGTACGTCAGTAGTTTTAGTAACTGAAACATGCTTAGCCGCTGTTTCTGCCCATTCGTGGGTAGTGGATACGAGTACGACTGATCATGCTTGTTACACCTTGCAGGGCTTCCAGCCAACAGGGCAGCTTAGGGATGGCGAGATCATCATCTCCATGGGCAATGCAGCAAGAGTCGCAGCAGTTGTAGTTGGAGATTTTTCTTTATGCTTTAATGACAACTATTTTAGTTTTAATAGATGTTTTGTTTGTGCCGAATTTTCGGGGCAATTTAATTTCTGTTTCGAAACTTTATTGTGATGGATATTAAGTTGTTTTTGGTAGTAATAATTCTATCATGAGAAATAACATAGTTATCTACACTGCTGTTTTGAACAATTCTCTTTATACTATAACTTGTCTGCATAATACCCAAAACTTCGTTGCATCAACATCATCGAACCCAAGGAAAAGGAAATTATCTTCTCAAGAGGATCAAACACATCTTTGGCACCTAAGACTAGGTCACATCAGTCTAAACCGGATCCAAAGACTAGTGTCTGATGGAGTGTTGGATTCGTTCCAACCAATTCAGACTAGAGTCTGCGAATCCTGTCTAGAGGGAAAAATATCGATAAGGCCTTTCAAGGCAAAGGGGAATAGGGCCAAAGAGGTGTTAGAACTGATCCTTTCTAACTTATGTGGACCAATGTCCACCCAAGCTTGTGGAGGGTATGAGTACTTCATCACATTCATTGACGATTACTCAAGATACGGGTACGTTTACCTACTTCGCCGCAAGTCTGAATGTTTTGAGAAATTCAAAGAGTTTCAGGCGGAAGTGGAGAAGAACTAGGTAAAGTTATCAAGTCATTGCGATCTGATCGTGGTGGCGAATACCTCAGCAACGAGTTCCAACGGTACTTGTCAGAAGTTGGGATAACATCCCAATTGACTACACCAGGTACTCCCTAACAGAATGGTGTAGCAGAGAGAAGAAATCGAACTTTACTTGAGATGGTCAGATCTATGATGAGTTATGCATCTTTGCCCATTTCGTTCTGGGGATATGCCTTAAAAACGACTTCTTATCTGTTAAACCTAGTAACATCCAAATCGGTACCGAAGACCCCTGTCGAGTTATGGTCAGGGTGCAAGCCTAGCTTGAACCATATAAGGATTTGGGGTAGTCCAGCACACATGTTGAACAAGGATGCTGATAAGTTGGAATCTAGGTCTGAGGTAAGAATATTTATAGGGTATCCAAAGGGAACGAAAGGTGGTTATTTCTATAGTCCTAAGGATCAGAAGGTCGTTATTAGCACTAACGCCCGATTCTTAAAAGAGGACTACATGATTAATCACAAGTCCAGAACCGATATTGTCCTTCAAAAACTCGAAGGGAATGCCAGTACGATTCCAATTCCACAACCACAAGTGCAAGAGTCAATAATACCAAGTACTGCACAACCCGTTGACATAATGCCTACACAACCTCAACATAGTAGGAGGGTTGTTCGTCAGCCTGATCGGTTCATGTTTGTGGGAGAATCTTCGGATTTGATCCCAAGAGACGGACATGCAGATCTAGATCCTTGGACTTACGCCAAGGCAGTAAATGACGAAGATGCGAAAGAATGGCGTCGCGCTATGGATTCAGAATATGAGTCCATAATTGCTATGGATGTATATGAGAAAACTGAACTGCCAGATGGCTGTAAAGCTATAGGCAGTAAGTGGGTATGCAAGAGAAAGATAGGAGGGGATGGAGAGGTTACAACCTTTAAGGCCAGGCTAGTGGCAAAAGGGTATACCCAGGTGGAGCGTAAAAATTATGATGAAACCTTTTCATCAGTAGCCATGCTCAAGTCCATTCGGATCCTTCTCGCCATAGCAGCTCACTTAGATCTTGAGGTTTGGCAAATGGACGTCAAGACCGCTTTCTTAAACGGTTACCTTGAAGAAGGTAGGGACATCTATATGCAGCAACTAGAAGGTTATGTGAGGCAAGGCGAAGAGCATCTGGTCTGGAAGCTCAAGAAGTCCATTTATGGACTCAAGCAAGCTTTTAGGTCATGGAACTTACGTTTTGACGAGGTGATTAAATCCTATGGATTTACTCAAAGTGAAAACGAAAGTTGTGTGTATCGCATAGATGTCAATGGAGATAAAGTATTTCTTGCACTTTATGTAGATGATATTGTCCTAGTTGGTAACAATGTGGAGGTATTATCAAACATAAAAAGATGGTTATCCGAATAGTTTCAGATGAAGGACTTAGGAGAGGCAGCTTACATCCTTGGGATCAAAGTTATAAGGGATCTCAAGAAAAGGATGTTGAGCTTATCTCAAGCGGCCTACATTGATACTGTGATTGCTCGTTTTAGCATGCAAACCGCCAAGAAAGAATTTATACCTTTCAGATATGGCGTTCCACTTTATAAGGAGATGTGTCCTAAGACACCAAAGGAGAAAGAGTAAATGAGACAGGTACCCTACGCTTCCGCAGTGGGAAGTTTTATGTATGCAATGCTATGCAAGAGATCCGATATCTGCTATGCAGTCGGCATAGTGGCAAGATATCAGTCTAACCCTGGACAAGCGATTGGACTGCGGTAAAACATGTACTCAAGTACCTGAAAAAGACTAGAGATTACAGGCTAGTTTACCAGGCAGACAGTCTAAATCCCTTGGGTTATACGGATTCGGATTTCTAGGTAGACCGGGATGAGAAGAGATCTACCTCAGGCTATGTGTTTACCTTGGGAGGAGGAGCTGTTTCATGGAGGAGTGCAAAGGAGAGATGTATTGCAGACTCCACTATGAAAGCCGAATATGTAGCCGCATCAGATGTTTCTAAGGAGGCAGTATGGCTCCGGAATTACTTCTTGGATCTAGGCGTGGTACCTAGTTTGCCTAAGAGTATCACAATCTATTGTGACAACTCAGGTGCAGTGGCAAACTCAAAGGAACCTAGGACCCACAAGGCGACAAAACACATAGAGAGAAAGTACCACATAATACGAAAAATCGTAAAACGAGGAGATGTGCCATTAGAGAAGATTTGTACGACAGAGAATTTAGCTGATCCATTCACGAAGAGCTTACCGCAGAAAGTCTACGACAAGCATGTTCAGGGACTAGGACTGCGATTGATGCCACCCACTTAGGAAACTTTCAGTACAAGTGGGAGAATGTAATAGCTAGATAGTTAGACACCAAGTATACTAAAAGTTTGTTTTAGTATAAGTGGGAGATTGTTAGATTTGTATACTGAAAGTAAAATCTTTTATATACAATGTTTCCAGCTATTCACTATTTATTTCCTATCTGATTATATTTGCACTTTCACTATGTATGTGTCCCCATATCTCTTGCAAATAAGTAGATCATATGGTGTGTTGTAGATCATAGAAGATCATATGATTGGTTAAACTTAATGAGATATAAAATGTGAATCACAGCTCAGACAACTTGAGGACGAGTTGTTGGTTTAGGCTGCAGTATTAAGTTGGAATAGTTTATCTTGACTATTTACTTATACTGGTACATATTTACGGATTGATAGGATCACAGTGAGATAAGTTCTTCTGCTTGACCTAAGTGAAAAATTAGAGATTTCGGTGACTTATAATAATCTAAAGCCTAAATAAGATTACAGTTATGAATGCTTGTTTGTGTGTCACTTTGATTTACCATGGGCAAGAGTTAAGTTATAACTTTTATACTATGTATTTTGGGTGACAACAACTTGCATATAATAATTGGTAATTTGTATTTAGGTAACCGTATCCGTTTAAGATGATGATATCCCCTTAAGGAGATCAAAAGGTTTATTGTGCTAAACCCTGTAGGTTGATTAAGTTCAGGTACAATAATAAGGTTGAGTGGTACTACTTAAGGAATAAATAAGAAATTAATTAGTTTAAGCTGTCAGAGGCTTTAATTAATTAATGGATATTCGATATCTTAAATATGGAGATTAATTAAGTCTAATTCAAGTCTCGACTCAACTCGGAAATAATGGGTAAGTCAGTATTAATTCTCTAGTGGAATGAATTAATATTTATGAATTAATTATGTTCTGGGCTGAACAAGGAAGAATTAATTCATAGTTAGGCCCATCTTTATTTCTTGTATTTGATCCCTGGACTGACCCATATAGACTCCTAGTCCAAGTAGGAATAGAGAATTAAATTCCTAACAAGGAATTAAATTGCTAATCCTAGAAGGAATTAGACTACCAGGCTTGGCCCACACTCAATCATGTATTATAAATACATGATCTCTCATTCTGTGAAAATAGAAGAATTAACACTAAAAAAAGATCATTGAATAGAGAGAAAGAGAGAGTAGGCGGCAGCGGTTTAAGGTGTTCCTTCCCACTTGGAATTCTTCAAAGTTCGTCGTCCATCCGGCGTTGAGGATTGAGTAGGGGATACAGTCCAGAAGGTCAAGACGGGAGTAAAAAATCATTCAATCAGAAATCGACCTTTTGTGTAAACAACTATTAGGTCGAATCCCTTAACTCCTATGTGTTGTAGGCGCATGTTAGCGTTTATATAAATTTATAGATCCACCTCTAGGGTTAATCAATAAGGATACAAATTATGACAACCAAAAGGGTTTTAGGGAAAGGGATTAATTATATTACTTTCTACAAGAGTATTCTAATAAATATAATTCCTACAATAACTTATAAGAAGTAAAATTGAGTTGAACGCTGTACATAACAATATCAGGGAAGTGTCTTTGAATCTTTCTAAACTTCTTTATCACTACAAACTTACTAAACATATTTATATTATACTAGATGTGTATTGAGATGCACGGGATATATAGTATACTCTATCAGATTAATAATATATTATGAAAGTAAATTATTATTCTAAAGAATAATACAATATATAAGCAACTTAATATGAGGAAAAAAGAACTTAACATTTGTATTAATATAATAAATAAAGAGGTCATGAATCATGATAGATCAAAGTAGGTATAAATTTTTTAATGAATTACAAATTAAAGATTATGAACTACCTCCACATATACAACATTTATGATTTAATTACTATGTTATTCCATTCATCACATATACGAATCTCTGACCATACTGACCAGTAGCACTAAAAAAAAAAAAATCGTCCGCAACTAAACTGATTTATGCAATAATAACAAAGAAAAATAGATAGTACTTTATCTTAACTTTTATTGGTTCTCATACCACATGAAAGTGTGAAACGTGCAGTGTTGAAATTTTATAGTTCAGATTATTGGAAATTGATTTTAGGAGATGACTGAGTACCAACTTTGACTAATTGAGGAATAACAAAATATTTAACTCTGGTGTTGATGATGTCAGGAACCGGAATGGTCGGATCCGAGGTCTGACGACGCTTGAGATTTTCAAGGTTGGTCGATCGTCGGTATCAACCTGCAAAACAGAATCCCGGGGTCGTCCCCAGGGGTAGATCCTCCGATGCTTAAGTTAGTATCTCTGACGGTAGTTTAGTGAGGTTGGGGAAAAAAGTGTATCACGTCTGCTATTTTTTTTTTTTTGCTTACCTCTACCTTACCTTGGCCGAGGTCTATCTATGAGAGACCTTGGACCTCGGCCCTGGGCCAACACCTCGATCCCAGGGGCTGGACTGGGAGACCTTGGACCTCGGTCCTGGCCCAACACCTCAGATGGTATCTCCATATTACGTCCACTAGTAGTCCATGTGTTGCAATCTTATGTTGCCACGTGTCAACATGTGTAATTACGGGATTATCCCTCACCACTTTCCCCCTACTTCTTGAGTGCAGAAGTTATGATGCACTTAAGAAGTAGTAGATACAGGTCAAGAAGAAAATATTACAGTACCACATCTCGCCTTATACTGTAAAATAATTGTTCTCTAATGATTTTCACCCTCTTATAAAATGGCTTGTGTGGTAAAAACTTATTCATTTCAGCATCCTCCATTTCAACTAATAGAGAGGTAGGAAATTGGAGATTCAGTCACTTGAGAATGGAGTCCCTGGAAAGAGTCTTGAGATACGTCTGCTCCCCGGACCTCAGTTGAAGCAAGTCCTCTGCACCTTGGACCTCAGGTAAGTCCCTTCACTCCCTTGTAGAGAGATAAGATTCCTATTACATATGTGCAATAACCTCCTTAGAAGACCTTGGGAATCCTTAGGATAATCCTTAGTTATTATTGACATACATTAGGAGTCATTTGGAAACACCCTGGGAGCCCTTGGAAAGCTTTAGCTAGCTTTAGTTGTCTGTTGGAAAGTCCTTTGGATAGACCTTTGGAAAATTTAGTGCATCATAGGAGTCTTTGGGATAGTCTTTGGAGACATTCAAAAAATTATTAGAGCTCTTGATACACCTTAGGAGTCTTAGGAATTTTTTTATTACACCTTAGAGTCCTTGTGGTTGGTCCGTAGGAATTTTGAGCACATTTAATAAGACTTGGGAGACCCTTGGAATAGTCCTTAGACCCTTGGAAAGATCTTTGGAGAAAGTCCTCAAAAAATTTAAGCACAATTTGAGACCTTAGACCTTTGGAATAGTTCTTGGACAACATCTCGTAAAATCTTGGACAATTACGGAAGGAGTCCTTTAAACCTTTGGATACACCTTTGTTAATTCCTTGGAAATCTCCGACTCTCAATTCAAAAGTCAACCTGACTTTAGGTTGGAACCATGTGCCAAGCTTGGACTTTAACCTCTGATTTACCTTTACTTCAACTTTTAATACTCCCTTCGTCCCAGTTAACTTGTCCTACTTTCTATTTCGATCCGTCCCACTTAACTTGTCACACCCATAAATGGCAATTAAAGGCAACAATCTCCACCCTCAAAATATCCACATTCAATCTCCACCTTTAAAAAAGTCAAAGATTCTAAAAAATCTATTTTTCTTAACATTCGTGCTAGGTCAACTGTGACAAGTTAACCGAGACGGAGGGAGTATTATTTTTCAAAGGATAGCCATGAAACTCACGTCCTTGTCTACTTGTTGCCAAATCAGAATTCATTGCCATAATTACCTTGTCAGAATGCTGCTTTTTACCGTGCCAGCTACCATTGATCTTTGTGTGTGTGGTTCCATCAACTTCTCTAAGCTCCAGGTGGTACATATCCACTTTAATGAAATTATGTTCCCAATAACTTTCATTTGTTGAACAATCTCGGTGGAAGTGTGTATAACCAGACCATTGACTTTAATTTGTGAAACAAATTTGAACTCATCAATTTATTCGTGCACCAGTAAACAATCTTCATCCTCACATCTTGAGCTTCATAATTTCTACTGGTTGAGATCTTGGAGGACCTCGGAAAAAGTATTTATTTGAGTTATAATCTCCCAAGGCACTTGAGTAAGATTTCTAACCTTTTCTCCTCTGTTTTGTTGCAATGTCGGACGAGTATATTGATGATGTCCCAATAGCCGAGCTCTATCCATCCCTAGACATGATTTGTAGTCGTAGGACTAAAACTCTAAGGCCTGAAGACGTGATTTCCAACCTTATGGAGGCCGATGTCTTAGGATTTAAGCATAGGATGTATTTTCCTAGTCATTGGAATTATAGTATTCCAGAGCCCGGGAGCGGGGGTTTGAGTATTTTGCCACCGGGGTGGCTTTGCCTATATGAGGATATGTTTGATGCGGGGCTTAGGTTTCCATTACACCCCACAATTGTCGAAATTCTTGAGTTTTTTCAAGTCTGCCCAACTCAGTTAGCCCCCAATGCTTGGAGGGTTATTGTCGGATTCACTATCGTGGCATCTTCTATTCCAACTGTCTCCGCGAGTGCTCGAGTCTTTGCTTCCATCTATAGACTTAAAAAATATCCCACGGGTGATGGTCTGTGGTACTTCGTGTCTATGAATAAGACCAAACCCCTCGTAGATATTACCCGAGACACTAAAGGTTGGACGTCAATGTTTTTCTATGTCTCTCAAGATGAACCTTGGTATTTTCCTTCGGAGTGGAACTTTGCATGTTCTCCCCCGTCCAAACCCAAGCTTTCCACGGACGACCGCCAAGCACTCTTGGCGATTATTATGTGAGGTCCCGTGAGGTTGAAAGACCTCCTTACAGAAGATAACTTGATTGCTGCGAAGCTAAGCCATTTACCTCCGTCTAGACCCGTGGACCTTAGTATGCATCTTTACAATTGTATTCACTTATTTTTTCTTTACTTTCATTTTTGCTAATCAAATGCTTCTTGTTGACAATCATGGAGGTTGGAAATGCCAAGAAGGTTGACAAGGAGGTTGGAAACGCCAGGAAGGTTGATGTTAGTGAATTCAACTCCTAAACACACAACTAGACAGAATATGGAATTCGCACAAAGATCAATCTGAAAACACACACTCAGTTCGGCCAAAGTTATGGTCGAATTGAACTTACGCAACACAGGAACTGAAATCGAATCACACACAGGTTTTACGTGGTTCGTTCAAGATGAACTACATCCACGGAGGCAAGACACACCCCAATCCACTAAGAAATTCAATCAATTACAGAGAATACACCCAATAAACGAAATGCCCAATTCTGGTTACAAATTAGGGCAGAAACGTTCTATCTCAAAATACTCTCTCTAATCTAAGAAACAAGGAAATTGCTCGACGTAGTGACCTTCTCCTTGATGAGAGCTTTACAATGATATAAGAATTGGAGCTCGAATGTAACCGTACAGAAAGTTCTAACTGAATCAAGTTGAGCTCAGCTACCGGACAAAAACGACGGTTTTCTTCGTCACAAACTCTGAAACTAATCCGTCACAAACGACGGTTATTCTCAACTGCCATGAACCCGGCTCATCCTGAACAGCTTGACTTCTTGATGCTCAAACCCGGTTCAAACCTCCGGTTCTTCACTTCCTGATCCCGGTTCCACATTCCCAACACACCATATTACAATGTATAGCTTACTTGATGAGATTGAACACCACCTCACAGTTGACAGAGCTAAGATTTTAGCTTGGGTTACTTAAAGGCGATCCTCAGGCCCTCCTCAGAAGAGACCTATGTGCCCTCACTCTTATGAGAGACCCCTGACCCTTGGTTCTATCCCAGAGTCCATCACAACAGAGGATGATGGTGTCCTTGAGCACCACGCTGGAGCATCTGGCCTTAGGGATCATGCATCTGGGAGTATGACCACCGGTGCAGCGGATAAGTACTGCCCGGATTGGGATGTGAAGGTCTCTGACTCCATGTTTACCCGAGAGATGGCGGTTGAGATGATGTCTCAGCTCATACCTCCTAGTGATAGGACTACGGTTAGTGAAGCCACCTCAGAGGCATTATGCATCAATGGCTACGAGCTTCTTGCCAAGGTAACATTTTTTTTTTCTTAAGTCATTCTCATTTTTTAACAACACCACATGACTTCATCTTCCTCTATCCAACAACTCCTTAACCACCTCGGGATGGTTCGGAAGATCAACTATGGCTCAAGGAGAATTAGGGAGCTCGTAGAGGATTTAGCTAAGGAGACTGAGGAGAGGATACATACGGAGATCAAATTTGACTCCAAAGCTGCTGAGGTGGATCACCTATGGACGGAGACCTCCACATTGACCGACAAGATTGCATCTCTTGAGCTTGAGTTGGGAGAGGGATCTCGGCAGGTTATGGAGGCCAACTTGCGGGCGGATAACGCCTTGAAGGACAAGGAGGCCATGGAGGATGCATTGTTGGACCACTGGCTAGACGGCTTTAGTGTCTGCAAGGATAAGGTGCAGAGCTTAGCTCCTACCTTTGACATTAGTCGTTTGGTCCCTCCTGCAGACTTCACCTCTGGTGCAGACATGGAGGTTGAGGGGGCTGATGATGCCCCTGCAGAGGACATCGCCTTATCCCCCACTTCCTAGATAGGGCCTCTGTGTGATTTCTCCTATGACCTTTGTCGTTTATCATTTTTTTGTTGTTAAACTGTATTGGCCATAGTGCCCCGCGTTGTCCGTATTTTCTGTACTAAGACTTCTTCGTCAGCTTTTTCCCAAGAGTCGTTTTATGATTGAATTTATAATTTATGACTTCCATATGATTCTGATTTGAGATTGTTCCCCATCAGTGTTTTCATACTTGTCATAAATTAAGGTAGAGGATTCCTTTCTCTCTATGAGTAGGGTCATCCCAACCCTCAGCCTTAGGAGGCCTCGGCTATTCTATCCTTGAAGATTATGTCAAAGGACGAATTACCGGAGCTAGGAAGTTCCGAGATAATTTCCTAAGGAGTTTCTTGGATGGTTGCTAGCTGGTTGATCAATCCAGGCGTCACCACCTCTGCTTAGGGCCCAACGAGGTTAGGACCTTTTGATAGTGGCAGTGGTAGTCCACTGCAATCCTATAAAAAATGATAGTGGCAATGGCAAGCCATTGCAATACTATCATTTCCAAGAGTCAAACGGTTGTACAATTTGAAAGAAATAAGAACTTAAAATCGCACGTGAACATAATAATTACACATAATTCTTTACAAAATATGAACGTGAAAAATACAAGAAAAACGATAATTTTTACGTTCATCATCCCCACAAACTTAAGCCTTGCTCGTCCCCCCAGCAATTTAAACAATTAGCACATAAGAATTCAAGAGTTAGAGAGGTATTGGGATCCCCTTTTTTATGAATTTCTCTTTTCATTAAGTATTTTCCCACTTTTTGGTTCATCATTCTTGCTTAAATCAATTTGTTTCAAGGAATTGATAAAAGAGTAGGGGAATATAAATGTATACAAATTTGGAAAAGCATGTAGTATTTTTATTTCACTTAATAACCTAGATCATGTGCTAAAAGCCCTACTTTCAACCCTAAAATGTGCAATTGTGCGATGACCTTGGACGACTCATTATCCTTCAAAATCCTCAACTCTAGGTGGTTCGACTCGGTTCTTTTTTAGGAAGACGCCACGCAATCACCAAGTGTAGGCGATGCAGCTCTTTTCTCCCTCGAGCCAAGTGATCTTTAATTTTTATCTCTCTCTTTCTCCTTTTTTTCACCGGGTTTCGTCTAAAAGAATAAAGATGATAATTCTAGCTTTTGTCTTTACATTACAATATTCTTTTTGAGTTACATGACATTTTCAATGACTACAACACTCGACTTTCACTTGAGCTTTTTTTTTTTCCTCCGACGTTTCATACAACGTGGAATTTTCCTTCTACATACTTAGATCAATAAATGGAGTATAAAATTATCACTATAATTTAGCATAACGATGAAATGCAATGACTCGACTCGACGACCTATACCAACTTATAACTCCTCCTACATCTCCTTAATTTTTTTTTACCACCTAAAGTCGATCATTTTATTCTTCACGAGTTCATCCTTAGTCGTGTAGTGTTTATCTTAGGATTGAAGAAATGCCCGCAAGGAACATAACTTCGGGATAAGTTATTTTATGAACTCGTGCAATCCTCCTCACTACATCTAAATATTCACTTACCCTTAAATCTCATCAACCAATTAATCACAATTTAATTTTTAGGCGAATAACCCTTTAGTGTTATGTACTCAATTTATAGAGACTTTGAAACTTTTAGAACACAATATCGGGGTTTCTAATCCTTCTTCCTCATCCATCACAAAGTAAGCCAACTCAACAATGAATCCACAAGTGTGTTATTCACAAAAACAATTAAAACATAAGGAACAAAGTGGTGGAATGGCATAGATCAAGAATTATAGAGAGTTCCATATGACAAGAGGAACATCCTCAAACGCACATAATAATGACAATCCTTCCATCCCTCCCCCCCCCCCCCCCAACAACAAACTTGGGCGAAATTCTCGAGCCCAAGTAACGAAGAGGTTGGAATTCATGTCTCAATCAAAACTTACATAGAAATAAGAACCATTTTTTCCTCCCCTACAAACTTTGGTGAACTTCACAAGCCAAGTTTGTTAGGGAAGTGGAAAAAATGTTAAGCTCAACAAAAATAGTAAGTGGCGAATTTACAAATCACAAACATCAAAAAGTTATCTCCTCCAAATTTATACCATTGAAACAATCTCATTCCATATTTCACTTCCATCCCAAAACCACTTATTCGAAAAACTATAAAACTAACATCACACAATTTACATGCGAAAAACGAGCTTAAGGATAGAAATGCTAACCGAAAGGGGGGAGTATCCTCAACCCCTTGTTTTTCTCTAACGGTGTTTCGTGAGTAGGTTTTCATCTGAAGAGGTCTCCTATTCGACTCGGATTCTTCTTTCTCAAAGAAATGGTGTAGTGGATCGAAAAGAGTGTTCTCAAGGCCTTGTGGACATGCATCCATATTGGAAAACATAGGGAAATGTTCCCTCACATCTAAAGTTGAGGTGGACGCTTGAGCAATCCTCTCGGTGACTTCCTTAATCTCTCATTCAATCCTTGCCCACTCTTCTTCTCCCAAATTTTCCAAAAGATGCTCTTAAGATAAGCAAATATCTTGACACTCTTTTTCAAGAACCAACGAAGGAGGGGGTGAGTTTCACATACTTGTCTCTCGATGTTCTCCATTCTCTTTCTTATTTTATTCATCGCTCCCATGAGTGCTTCATTTTACTTCACTAGCGCCTCATTCTTTTGATTGGAGTGGTTGGCGATGCTCTCCAGGATGGTTGTCCACCTTAGGTTTTCATCAAGTTTGTTTTCCACCCCTCTTGGTGCCTCCCGGTCTTCTTCCATTATCTCCTTTTCTTTCCCTCTTGTTGCTTGAGGCTTATCCGGGTCATCCAGTGGTAGAGTGTCATACCCCAAATCTTCTCCTTGGAGTCTTTCTTCTATTCCCGATAGTGCACGGATGAGCTTGGATATATATCCCCCAAATTGGATGGTCCGATATGCATCCCCTTGCACTTTGATCCAATGCTCGAGTAGGAACCCCATAACTGCAATCTTCTTTCTCTTCAGTGCAGCCTAGATAAAGAACAACTCAACTCTCGTGACTCGAGAGGTCTCTTTTTTCGACAAAATAGTGTATGTTAGGATCTAGAAAATAATTCTAATACCCGGGTTCTTGATAAGTAGGTATCTTGCCCTGTTTGAGACAAACTTCTCTCCCCAGTAAGCTCTTCCCAAAACAAATCGGGCTTGAAATCCATGTCTGTTTTGCTGGCATACTCATCCTGCTTTATCCCTATTTTCTCTCCAAATGTCACCACGGGCATTGAGAAGCATTTCTTGTTGATCACAAAGTTAACACGACTGACTGCTGCGTGTAATGCTATCTTTTCAACCTTAAGTGTGCCGGAGAATTGGACAGTTGTCTCAGTGAAAGTGGTAGCTGGCCTAGTTAGGAAATCAAATATGCCCCATGCCCTCAAGAATTCCTCCACTTTCTGCTCATAGGAAAGGGCTCTCAATCCTGTCAAGTCAATGAATTTGGAGGGAGAAATCCTTTTCTGACTCACCTTCGAAAATATAAGATGATCATTTGGAGAGGGAAGGAAAAATCCATCTGGTGCGACGAGTTCTCCTTCCTCCTCAAATCTGTCCCTTTCATTATTTGCTTCTTCCCTCACCAATTGCTTTCCCGTTTTGCTCTTGCTACTTCCCCCAAGGTAGAGGATTTAGAGGAAATTTTCTTTCATTTCTCCCCTTTTGTTTTTGCCATTTTATAATAACCCTATAACTCAAAAGAGACAACAAGCACAACAAAGATATACCCGAAATATAATTTTGGGTTGGGGAAAATGTGGCTCTTGTGTACTAGGTGTTCTAACTAAGGGAATTCAAGGGGAAACAACAAGAAAAACCGAAATTACTCTAAAAAAGAGAAAAAAAGTCGAAAAAGGAGAAAGTGATCGGCAGGAAATGATGCCCTTAGTATGGGTAGCTATAACTCCAAAGGACTCATGCTAGTTCCACACGGATTAGGAGTAATTTGAAAATCAAAGTAGGGATTATTGGAGCATTTTTAGAGAGAAGGAGGAGCATTTGTAGGCAGAGAAGTAAGTTTTGAAATTGTGAGGGGGGGGGGGGGGGGGGGGGGGGGGGCTTATGGCCTTCTTGGCCAAGGATTCCAATTTTTTTTTTTTTTTCTTTGAATCAAACGATTAATTTTTCGAAATTTTTTGAAATTGAAAATTTTCGAGATACCCCGACTCACAAATGCAATTCTCTCAAGAAAATGGCCCTTCCTCATTTTTCTTCATATTTCACCTCCATTTGGTACCTACTATCTCCAAACCAACACATTAGAATGCTTTAACAAAATTATATACAAAAATTCCTAGACTACTTTTATTGAAAACGAAATAAATGGTGCTTGAGATGCCTCCTAAGTGCGCTTCTTTAAGGTCACTAACTTGACCCTCTTTCATTAACAAATTATGGGGACTTGAAAATCATGCTTTCCCCCTCCAAGGCTTTCACATTTTCAATCATTGAAGTTATTTTGTTTTTGGTCACCGATTCCTCTTTTCTTTAAAATTTTTTCTTGCCAAAAACTTCCAATTCCTTAAGATCCTCATATTTTTCCAATGATACTTGGTGTTTGATTGAATGTGGAGGATTAGTGTTAATACTAGGATGTTTTCTCTTGGTCATTTGAAATTTTAAAGTTTCAGTCTTCGTATAAAGAACCATTCGACCCCCATTGACATCAATGAGTGCACTGACACTCACAAGGAAGGGTCTCCCGAGTATCATTGGAAAAGTGAGCTCATGTCCCACATCTAGGATGACAAAATCGGTTGGCAATTTTGACTTTCCTACCTCAACCAAGATATCTATTGCTATTTCTTCGGGTTTTGACTCCCGAGAGTCGGCAAATCTAAGGGACACATCGGTAGGAGTCAAATTTGCTAGACCGAGTCCCTTGAATGCTTGCAAGTTCATCACATTCACACTTACCTCAAGATCACATAGGACATTTCAGAAAACTTTCTCTCCAACTCTACAAGATAGAACAAAGCATCTCAGATCATTAAGCTTTGGAGTGAGCCCTTCCTCTTCCAAAATTTCGTGCTCATCCATATTGGAAAGGGTCTCGAAAGCTTGAGATCCGTCACTTTTAAGCGAAAACTTTTGCAAGTTTCCCGAAAAGGTGGTGATGCTTTCCTTATCTTTTTCATCCAAGAGTAAGGTGTCCTTTAAAGACACCCTGGAAAGAAAATTTTCGATCTCACCTTCATTCTCGACTTCAATTTTTCTTTTAATGACATTACATCTTCCAAAGGGTTACCAAGAGATGTGGGAATGTGTGTTGGTAAGGATGCCTCTGTGGCTCCCTCAAGACTTTTATTTTTCTTTCCACTCTTCTCTTCTAAACCTTCTACTTCTTTTTCATCTTCCTTCCACCATTTGACTAATTCAAGCCTAATATCTTCGCCCTCCACCAATTTCTCCTCACTCCCCTTTTCCCCCACAAACTTGAGATCTTCTTGGGGCTCGATTTTTGTTTTATACTCAGGTTGCCCCGGGAGGCTACCTGCTTACCTAGGTGACCCCGAAGGTGAGTTAAGGATGAATTGTTCCATCATTTTGTTATGGCTTATGAGAGTTTTGAATTTAGCATTCATTTCATCCCTATGTTTCTTTTCTTGGGCTTAATTTCCTCAATGGCCAAGTCAGCCTCACTTCTCCTAGGATAGTTAGGATTTTGATTTCTTGGTGGGAATCCTGGAGGGTTTTGAGGTGTTTATTGGGTTTGGCCTTGGTATTGTGGTCGTTAGGGTGGGTTTGAAGAATTTGGGGATTGGCATATGAAAATGCCGGGTTGTATCTCCAACCGGGGTTGTAAGTGTTTGAGTAAGGATTCCATTCCCCTTTTTTTGCCCTCTCAAGTAATTGCACACTCTCCACTTAAGATAAAATAGAACACTCATTTGCCATGTGCCCATCGTTTCCACAAATATCACAAGAAGTAGTATTGAGGGTTGGGGTTGGGTGGATGTGGTACTTATAGATTTCATAGTGGCGAATTTCTTGAAGAGGACCTCCAGTTTCGACGCTATCAAATGTAAAGAATCAACTTGGTGCATCCCTTGGATTTTTCTTGGCACACTTGAAGACGCAATTGGGTTGGCACGTGGTCGTTCCATTGGTTGTGGTTGGTGGACATGATATCAATAAGATCAAATGCTTCCTCAATAATCTTGTTTATCAAGCACCCTCCGGAAGTGGCATCAATGATGCTTCGGTCATGATAGGAAATCCCATAATAGAATATGTCGAGCAACATCCACTTCTCGAGCATGTGATGCAGGCACATCCTCAACCCTTCTTTGAATCGCTCCCATGATCCGAATAAGGACTTATCTTGCTCTTGAGCGAATGTGGTGAGTTTGTTGTGTAGTTGGGATGTCTTGCTTGGTGGGAAGAATTTCTGCAAGAACTTCACCCACAAGTCCTCCCATGATGTAATGGAGTCCTCCGGTTGTGAATTGAGCCAAACCGTGGCCCTATCCCTTAGAGAGAAGGGAAAGAAGAGGAGTTTGATAGCTTCCGATGGAACTCCATTCATCTTCAACGTGTCACATATTTGTAGGAAGATTGACACGTGGAGATGAGGGTCCTTGCTCGGTTGGCCTCCAAATTGATTTGCTTGAATGATCTGGAGGAGGCTGAGCTTTAATTCAAAGGAATTGGCTTGGATCTAGGGCGGACTATGCTTGAGTGCATCCCTTGATTGTTTTGAGCAACATAGTCTCTTAGATTTCATCGAGGAACGGCTTCCTCGACTTCTTCTTGCGGATTTGGTTGGCTTCTCGATTTGCCATATTTACTTCCTCTTCACTTTGCACTCTTTCAAAACTTTCTCATTCCCCTTCTAGAGGTCCTATAAATTTCGGGATCAAGATCAACAAGTGGAATATCTATGCTTCTTGTCCTTCGGATACATGAGTAATACCTAAAAGAGGAA
The DNA here is from genome assembly GCA_958295605.1 of Ajuga chamaepitys. NCBI lineage: Eukaryota > Viridiplantae > Streptophyta > Magnoliopsida > Lamiales > Lamiaceae > Ajuga > Ajuga chamaepitys. Next base: position 18,217,636 of record OY282495.1, read on the forward strand.
TTGATTAAAGAACTTGATAAAAGTTTAAATAACACAAATTCAAAGCTAAATATTATGAAACAGAATGACTTAGCTAATTACAAGGGAGATTATCCTCCCCGACAACGACGCCATGAATTTGTCCTGAAAAACCATGAAAAAATGTTTGTTTTCGAATAGCTTTTCACTCTCGCAAGCGTACACTATCAGAAACAGGTAGTAAGCCGAACCACAAGGAGGACATCCGTGTGAACTACTCAAGCCATGATTTCTAAAGTTTAGCATTTTAGAATTGAGAGTTAATTTGTACTAAAACATAACCAAAAGATAGAAATGGATAAATGATGAAAAATGTTTCCCGAAAATCGGTTTCACCCAATTTTAAGGGGTCAATGTCCAAACACAATCAAGTCAAGGTAAAAAGGGAATAAATGGACGAATTCCTACGTAAATGGCATCCCAATAGATAAGAATTCCGGGATATGGTTTAGGTGCCATATCCCCTTAGAGTTGGTGAATAAACGAGAATCTATAAAAAATACCTGAATGTATAGCAAACAAAGTCAACACCGGGCCTCGGATTACCGATTACATAAACTGGAATAATTTCATGTGGTTTCTCCTACATTATAGACCAATGTAAGGGTGATATTTCTCTACACGCACAGCTAAACTACAGCCGTTTATCCCAATCGAGACTTCCTAGGCTCTATTTTCCCTTTCGATAGGTCTTCTTCTCCATAGGTCTCCATCCTATCAATTGGATCTTGATTGATTCACATTCCCGGATTAAATTTCCCCTCCCTAACAATCTAAGGCACAAAAGTTCAATCCTACGCTCATTTAAGATCAAATAGAATTTCCTCGAAAGGGTGGCAAACCCTAGCCTAGGCTCCGATTATCCCTTCTCAAATGCACAATCATACAAAATAAGGCTAAGTTATCAAAAGCTCAAGCCACCGAGTCAAGCCTATAATCAAGCCCTCATTTCATATGAAAATCATAACAAATCAATCAGATTCAAACCCTAGGTTACAGATCCTAAATCAAATCAACAATCAAAATAATATGGACATCAACCCCAAAGCTCGGGTTATTCCCTTGCTTCGGGAAACAAGAAGAACTACTCACGAATCATCAATAATAACCCAATAGATATCATCATCAAGCAAGATAATCAAATAAAATAAAATAGAGAGAGATAGGGATGAGAAAGGTTTATTGATGATAATAATCGAGAAATCTTCAATAAATCTTCAAGGTTGTCACACCCTTGGAGTATTAATTACAATCTCACCAAGAACCCTAGTTCTCCTCTTTAAGAGAGAAGAAACCCTAGGCTAAATATGAAAATTTCCCTCACTAAAGCTAATACAAGAGTAGTAAAATCTAAAGTACAGTAAAAGTGTTTGGAATAAAAGGGGGATAAGGTATTTATAGACACTCATACCCCACACATACAATGATAAAAAATTTCTGAAAAGTCCCTCAAAAGTAAGCGTAAAATATACAAAAGCAATTTAAAACACAAGAGATTAGAAGTTGTTGGTCGAATCCCCTTTGTGCACTGGACTCAAGCTTCACGCAAATTCTGGGAAAAATCAACTGGGAATTGGCTCATGGTCCAAACATAAAAGAATTAGGTCTTCATCTTGGCTACACATGGCCACTTGAATCGCATAAATTGGAGCTCAGACAAAGAAGTTACGGCCGAAAAAATGAATAACTGTACAAAACAGGGTGAACCGGCCCGCGAACTGCCGGAACCGCCGTCGGGCCAGTAGTCTTGGCGGCTGGAATTCTGGTTCAACACTGGACAAACTGTTGGCAGTCCTGCCGGTCCGGTAAGTGCTGCGGCTATTTGTTCGATGTGCATATATTATTCCATATTTTATAGCCATATTCCCTTGTTTTTGGTTGATTATTATTCTTTATTTATCTTAATTAATTATCTTTTGATGTGGGAGAATAATAATTGGACTTGGATCAAAATTTGGCTTAAATTGTTATTTTGGGCTGGAAAGTGAAGAAGCGGGCCAAGATAGAGATAAGATGGACTTGGATTTGTTAAAGTCTTCAATTTTATAAAGAAGCCCATCAAGAGCTTTATTCGCTTATTATTTCTTTTATTTATGGCGTGAGACAATATGCATTGAGATTGAAAAGTTTTCTCTCTCCAGACAGTTGCTCTCTTCTCTCTCTAAACAAAAGCACAAACTAGGCCATCTTCTTTCTTAGGCCACAGCCGCCGACCAAACCTTCGTTTCTTTTTGCTTTTTTTTTCTTCTTATTTTTCGTTTTTGTTTGTTATATTATCTTTTCGTCTCGCTTTTTTTTTTTCAATTATTTTCTGGGCACGGTTCATCTTCATATTGGATTATTGTGGGGCATGCTTCATATCGTATTCCGAGTTTTGATGCTACCGCATCGATTTAGGACCACTGACCTCATCTAGTAGTTCAATATTTTATTTTTCCTCGCCACCGCCGACTTTCTGCAGTGGACCATGCCGAGATTTCCAGATCTGAAATGCCAGAGTTGCGTGAACTCAACTTTTGGGTTCGAGCAGCCACCACATGGCTTTCGCCAATCGAGACTCAGACCACATCGAGCCTTTGTCTTCTCCGATGCTTTCGCCGATGAGGGATCAGAAGCCTTCATCTTCTTCGACCTGTTCGTGATTCTACAGATTACAGCTCGGGGTCTTAGTTCCGGATATTTGCTAAAAGCGAAACGCCATTGATGGCGACCTTGCCATTTCGGTGAGGTTTCAGGTCGTCCTCCATTGAAGGAGCTTTCAAGCTTCTTCCTGAATTAGGAGACCTGTCGCGACCTCTTGATACGACTCCCGTTTCTGAAGGTCTTGCAGCGAGATCCACTCTCCCATGGAGGCGCCTTCACGGCGGCCCTGCTCTCTCTGAGTCAGCCGCTTCGATGAATCAACTCAGTGAGTCGCCTCCTGCTGCCTCACTGAGTCAAACGATTTGTTGAGTCAGTATTCGGGTATGGGCTTGTCTTCATTGACTGTCATTCAACCTTGGTACAGTGCTTTCGGTCACCATGTCGACATTTCTTGAGCTTTATCTTTTATGGTTCTTTGATTTTATGATGGTGACTCAGATTTGTTCTCATCAGCCCCATAAGTGGCTCCACCTGGACTTACTTATTTAATTAGACTTATAGTGAAGAGGGTCATCTTTGTGGGGATTTTGCCTATGTTCCGTTTCTTGACCAACGGCCTGGGTGCCATTTTTTGGGGTCATTTCGGTACTGTTGCTGGATTGTTAAACAGTAGTCTAGGAGTGTGCTTTTGTGCATCGACTTGGATTCCAGGAAGCTTCTTATCTTTCCTGTATTCAATAGCTTCTCCAGTTGCTTTTCCTTCCCGACTTCTAGGTTTTTCACAAGGCCTGTGCGTCTTTTTGCGAAAATTAATTTATTGAAATTGAATTGGGCTGCTATGTTGGTTTGTGATGTTATCATTTTGCGGCTGCTCGTTTTGATTTTCATGGTTGTGTTATGGTCCACTTTGCCTCTCTATTTTCCACGGTTTCACGTTTTGGCTCGAGCATATTTTGGTCAACTTTGTGAAAACAGTAGATGATGATGGGCTTTTTTTGCGGTTTGTTGCACTATTGTTGGGACATTGGCTCTTGGGGAGGGATTTTACTCGTTTCGGAATTTTTTGTTGGGCTGATGTAACAGCCTGGATTTTCATAGGCAATTTTTTTTTTTTTAATAACAATATCAAAACTTTACTTTAAAAAAAAAATAATAAAAACATTTACGTTTAGAAAAAAAATGCACATAAGTTAAGACTAAGACTATTATAATTTTAAATAAAAATATAATTATTGATATGCTTCAAAGAATAAAGTCATTCCAAAACTTTTCAAAATTTGTACAAACAATACTTTCATAATTGTGCGAAAGCAATTTAACTAATTTAACTTAAGAGTTAACATAAATTATAAATAAAATATTTTTACTAGAAATACATTCAATATAGTATTCTAAACAATTTTTCACTAGTAACATCCAACAACTACTTTGATAAATCATGACCGCTCATTAGATAGAAACCATGTGTATAATGTCATGGTAATTGTTTAAAATAACTTCATAGATAAGATCTTAATACATATATATATATACATATATATATTGGCGGAAGCAAGTTGTTATTCCTATTATTCTGAATTAATCATAAGTATTTTATTTATTTATTTCTTTTTAAAAATAAAACCTCAACTACTAGAATAGTGTTGTCACATGTGTATAACAATAGATATGTACTACCTATTTATATGCCATCACATCCCTCTCCTGCCTTCACACACAGCTCTGAAAGGAGTTTTTATAAAGGGGGTGAGCTACATCCAGCTCGTGGGGTTTTAGTTTGACAAAATTAAATACAAGCAAGCAGTTTCAAATATGTGCAAATCATCATAAGTATCACCATAATGTCACCATAGCATGTATCACCATAACATCATATCACCATAACATCATGTCACCATATGCCCGTAGGCCATTCACATAAATGGATCCCGTATCACAAATTCACCATAACAACATATTAAACATAACAAGCATAATATTTAATTAAAGCAAACATTAAAAGAAAACCCCACCTTTTCTGTTGAATACGTGAATGTTGTGCAATTACAGCTTAGTCACGTACTCCTGACCAGAAGGACCTAATCAATACGTAGTACATTTTTAATTAATAAAGGAAGAGATCCTAATTAGTCAAATCGAAGCTAGATAATTATTGGTAGTACATTTTTAATTAATAAAAGAAGAGATCCTAGTTAGTCAAATCGAAGCTAGATAATTATTGGTAGGAAAGGGTATAAGCTTGTATATTTGAAATTCTCTAAGTTAGATAAAAGGTGTAGAGGTTCTGCCAAAAATAGAAGAATTGGACAAAGAGAAATAAATCATTTTTTTCTACATTTACTACCCTACATGTGGTCCCCCTTAACTTACATACACAATAACACAACATACACCTCACTGACACACTCTACTGCATACACATATATATATACTTATAGCACATACATATATTTATGTATGCTATGTAAAACACACACCAACACACACATCATACTATACATACTTAATTCACACATGCACACTACTGCAAATACATATACATTAACACAACACCACGCACACACATACAACACAACACTCCACGCACACATCTGCACCACTAACACTCCATCACACACCCACTGATATATATACATACCTTAATTGCACACACGCACACAGCCACGTATACCAACACTCATGGCTGCACCCACATCACACCAAAATATATCAAGTACAAACACGCATGCATACTGATATATATATTAACACACACCAAATAATTATACATAAACACTCATTCACATCGCACGAATATAATCCCCAAACAAATTCTTTTATCCTCCTAACCCAAATCAATTAAATCCTAATTACCTATTGATTTAGCAAAATCCAAACAAAGGAAGGAAATTTAATAAATCAAAAGAAGAATTTCATTAAATCAAATGAAGAAGAGGGATTTGATTTACCTCCGAAAGAAATCAACTATCTATTGGAGGTGGATTTAAAATGGCGGCTGTATGTGAAAGGGAAAGGTTTTTCTTTTTCGCATATTATGAAAGTGGTTTCCTATTCTACTGCCTAGTATGCCTAGAATTTATACTAAGTTAATTCCTATTGGGTATTAATCAGAAGCCCCATAGAAAAAGTGTTTTTCTAATAGATATCCGGTAGAAAAGTATTTAATAGATAGGCATTAATCTGGTCAAGATACGTAATTAACTGACAGCCTTTATGGATAAACATAAATTATGATTTGGGCTCAATCTAGGCCCAAATAACTTGACTTGACCCACATAAAATATGTGTGATGCATGTTGGGCCTAATAAATAATAGAAATATCAATAATATTAATAATACGCGTAAAATAAAAATTCGGGGTGTTACAGCTGATTACAGATTTAACAGCTCTAGGCTAAGGCACTGAAATTCTCTCAGGGATTTTTGGCTCACGTTAGATGTGTAGAGCATTGCTAATCCCCATCACTCGGGTTTCGTGACATAGGACACATTGATTGGGAGCTCGACCTCTTTATGTGCTCTCAATTGGCTTTGTCTTGTATTTGCTTTATTTTCAGTAGCCCATTTTTTACCGCTTTTATTTTTGTTTTTCTGGACACCTTTATCTGCCGGCCTGTGGCATGATAAAGTTTTTCACTTGTCACTAGGGTTGTAAACAAATCAAATATTTTTGATTCGATTCGTGATTCGAATTCGATTAGGATGATTCGAATTCGAAAAAATCGAATTTGAATTCGAATTCGAATACGAATTAATTATAAGATTCGAATAATATTCGAATTCGAATTCGAATATAGTTGTATTCGATTCGAATAATTCGAATATTCGATTCGTTTATATATAATATATTTTAAAAATTAAATAATACATATAAAACTAAATATATGTATATAATATATTTATATAGCTATATATTTAAATTAATTTATATATGATATATATTATTAAAATTTATAATTGAAAAAAAATTAAAAAAATAATAATATTTGAATATTTAAAAAATAAAAAATATTAATATATAAAAATGAAAAAGAATTTTTCGAATCTCGAATCGAATCGAATAGTTCGAATATTTCTCACGAATCGAATTCGAATCACCTATTTAAATTCGATTAATATTCGATTCGAATTCGAATTCGAGTTTATATTTTCGAATTCGAATTGAATTTCTTAATATTCGGTTCGATTCGGTTCGTTTACAACCCTACTTGTCACTTGTGAGTGACCGCCCTGTGGTCCCCACATTTTTCGCTCTCTCCTTTGTTTTCTTTTCTTTATTTATAATATTACCTATTTAGCTTATTATTTGTTTTATGTAATTATCTAGATATTATTTAGATATTTCTCTTTAGAGATAAGATTGGATTTGATTAAAATTTGATTAGGGGTGAGAAAACATATTCTAGCATGATTTAAAAGAGGAGAGGGCGACCAGTCCAGGACAATGATTCCAATACTCTCTCTCTCTCTCTCTCTCTCATCTCCCTCAAATTCACGCCAATTTTATTATTTCCTTCTAGTTTTCATCTTTTATTCTCTACTTTTTGTTGAAGACCTTGGATTCTACCATCGCTAATTAAGATTATCTTCTGATTCAAGGGTTTATTTCAATTATATTATTGTGAGGTTATATGATTTGATTGTTCTCGTTAATTCAAGTATTTGTAGATTCAAACTTATTTATATATGAATTGTTTATTTGATTGAATTGACAACTCAATTGATTATTCAATTTCTGGCTGCTATTCATGAATTCATGATTAGTAATTGTCATGAATGATTGGACCCTAGTAGCAATAGGTTGAAGAATCGTGCTATCATAATTAATTTAACCTAATTGAATCTACAAGCTAATTATTGATAGTTGCAACTATCTTGACTATTAGTTTAGGTTTAACTGTTTTCATAAATCATTATGCTATCATTACTGTGGTATGGAACGGTATCGTACCCAGCTATTACTGTGGTACGGAACGGTATCGTACCCAGCTCGATAATGATAAGTATTGACCGGCTGTTGGGATTGATCAATTAATTTAGGAAAACACAAGATTTGTTATGACTATCCTAATAAATATTTGGTTAAACTATTTGAGTTGTAAGAAAATATATTTGTGAGCCTATGCTCAATAATATAATTGAATATAAATACCCTTGGATCAGAGTCAGGTAGTATTTGATTTGTCTTTACAATTTCATTGTTTCATTTGCATGTTTTAGTTAATTTTAGGATTTTAGGTTAGTCAGATAAACCAAATCCAAAATCCCCCTGTTTATTTCTTGTTTTTCCTCAAAAGTAATAAAAAATCCCCGTTCCCCGTGGATTCGACCCTACTTGCCACTATACTCGTTATTTTGAAAGTAGGTTATTTTATTTGGCGGTTTGACACCCATCAAAATTTGACGCTGTTGTCGGGGAACGGTGCAAAGTGATTTATTTCTTTTGGTTTTATTTTAGTTATTTATTCTTTCTCCCATTATTTTCTTAGTTTCTTGTTTTTGCCTTGTTCATATTGAAAATGGATACTTATGCACATTATTTTGTAACTAGGCATGATAACATTCCACATGTGAACTCTTTAGATAAAAGAATAAATAAAGTAATCTCTCTTGTGGAAAAGTTGATTTTATTTCAGGTACAACAGGTCAAGAATTGTGGAATATGCTCGATTCCTAGACATCCTACAGAAACTTGTCCCTACAATGCTAGATACAATCCGGGATGGTTGAATTCCAATTATCAAAATCCAGGTGCAGAACAAGGATTTTCTTAGTATAATTACGAGAGACAGCCTGCTCCCAATCAACAATCCGATTCTAGTCTATCATTGGAGGAAATAGTGAAAGCTCTAGCATTGAATACACAACAGTTTCAAGTGAGTGTCCAAGAGTTTCAATGGAAAACAATAGCCAGCATCCAGGACCTCAAAAATCAGATTAGGCAGCTGACTACTTCTATTGGTGAATTGGAGGCTAAGAGCTCAGAGAGGCTAGCATCACAAATTGAAGTTAGTTCGACGGAGAATGTCAGTTCAATTGTGCTCCAAAGCGAAAAAGAGATACAATCTAGACTTGCTTTCTTTGAGGAAACCACTAAACATCAAAGTGAGAAGGAGAATGAAGTGAAAGAAAAGTCACCTAATCCACAAGAGATAAAATCTTCACTCTCTGTTCCGTGTATTACTAATGTGGTGGTTCCTCCGTTTCCTAGTAGACTAGAGAATTACACCAAGAGAGCAAAGAAGAAGTTTTTGGAATCTTTCAAGAGGTGGAAGTCATGAACCCGCCTTTAGAAGAGACCAAAGAAATCCATGGGTATCCGGAGATTTCGAAGGAATTACACAGTGAGGAACATGAAAAGTGAAGAACAAAGTGAAAATCCGAAGGTTCCAAGTAGCTTTTATATTCTGAAGATAAAGGGTGGTGTCCTCATTGACACATATTTTGTGAAAATTCTCGACAACTGTGAAGCATATGCCGATTTTGACCTGAATGAGATACTAACAGATGCTCGTGGAATTGGCTGACAACAATGATGGAGGAAGAACGTCGAGCATAACGACGCAAAAAAAAATTGCGCTGTTGGGCGGCAACCCAAATTTTATTTTGCTTTGTTTCGTCATTAATGTTATTTTCAATTTTTTTTTTAGGTTTATTAGTTATTCGTTCGTGTCTAGTAGAACAATAGGTTCGGGGAAAACTAAAAAGTTAAATTCCCTTTAAATAGCCTAATTCTCGTAGGGGACAGAAGACTAGTCACGTTTTGGCGTGATCACGCCAAAAACGGACTAGTCTAATTTTGAGTTAGAATTGGATTGGGCGTAATCACGCCTAGTTTGAAATAGTCTTCTGCTTAAAAATGTCTTACAAGCTTTATTTTCAGGTTTTTTATACATTAAAAAAATCTGAAAAAAAATGAAAAATCTAAATTTCGAAAAAGGGCCTAATCTACTTCCATTATCTTCTTCGCAGGGTAAATCACAAATTGTGAACAGCGCCGCCACCTATCATCCAACTCGGCCGCGGCGACATTCCACCGCCATCAACCACCACCGCACCGCCTTCTACTGCCACTCTCTTAACCTTGCGCACCTCTGAGTGGCAACAAATCCAGCCCTGCACGCTCTAGTCGCCAATCGTGCGACTATGGTAGCCACCTGCGTGAACTCCACCAAATTTTGTCCTAGCGGCGAACCAGAGCCGAATGTCCATCCTCTACTATTGCGACATCTGCACGAATTAGGGTTTCCCAGTCTGCGCGAGTCAGCCCTGCTGCAAGTCCGGGGCCAACTCCTGTCCCGACTACCGCCGATCACATACCAGCAGCGAATTTGCTCGCCTACCAGACCAAGCTGCTCTGCCATTGGCGCCCACAACTATGTAGCTTCCGTCCAACTCGTCGTACTACAACTTTAGTTGCGCGCCTGCCTCAAGCTTCAGCTACCATGCACTCCATCACCTTGCTTTACTAAATCAGGCTACTCTAATCCCTTTCAATTTTCTGTGCTTCTTTATCTGTCCACAATTCACACACCTCAACATTGAATAGGTTGGTGTATCTGATTGTTAAATTTGCATAATGAGCGAGAATACAGTGTAGTGCTGGAGAAGTGGATTAGGGATATAGAAGTGGTGACTTAGATTGTTTCCTCTTATGTGATGATTGTATTCATTGAACTTGAATCCCTTTCCCGTAGAATTAATCGCCTGACCATGGATGATTGAATCTTGTGATGTGTATGAGAGATATATTTCGCTCCCCCCATCCTTCTTTTTTTTTTTTTTTTTTTTTTTTTTGCGTAATTTAGAGCAATACCTTGCCTAACTTTTTTTTTAGTGCTTGCTTTGAATTGCATTGACTACATTGGGGACAATGTAGAATTTAGGTGTGGGGGGAGTTCATACTAGGAACTTATAGAGGAGCTGGATTCTTTTACAAAAGAAAAAAATCTTGAACTGTTGTCGATTGGGAGCATTCTTATGCATATATACTAACTTCTGTGGACTTAGTTGCTATATCTTTGTTGGGTTGAATACGATTGAAAAGAGTTAATTATGATTGGTTTTTTTTTTAGTACTTAAAAAAAACGTGCCTCGTTGATCTTGATAGTGGATAGAACGAAAGCGTCAAGATTCAACACAAATTAGCCTTTTCCGTAAGCTTTTGAGCCTAAGAGAAATACATACGATTGTGCTCTAATTTATTTATCATGTGTGAATCAAGCATATCATGTACATTCTAGAACTTTATTTGTTATGCATTTCAAAACCACATTCATGAATTGTGCATTAAAATGATAAGGGCACTTAGGAATAACCCTTTGATGGCATTTCTTTTTTAATAACCTACCCGGACATTTTTCACTAGTTGAACACGTTGAGCTTATAGCCTATTCTTTGATTTTACAGCGTTTATACATAGCCTATTCCCTTTTCTTGTTTATGACCGTCTACCTTACTTTTTGAACTTTCTTGTCAAGAAGTGTGGAATTGCATGTCAAAGGTGAATTTTTGTCGTGAATACAAAGGGGTGGGAAAGAAGAACAAAGGATGTTGTGGCAATGAAAAAAAAAAAAAAAAGAAAGACGAGAAAAAGAAAAAAAAAAGGAAAAAACAAGGTGAAAAATAGAGATTGCCACCATTAAGAAAGGGTAGAGAAATTGTGAGGTTGCCAACATCTTTGTATTACTCTGTTCATGTCAAAAATAAAAAGTTTGACATATGCTATTTGAGAGTTGGCACCTCTAGGCAATTACTTGGTTATTTCTTGGTTTTGTTTTGTGGTTGGTAGGAAATGGTCTCTTGATCTTGTTGAAAATGAAGGTGTGTTTGTCATTAGAGACAACGTGCATATGAATTTTCATAACTTCTTGACTTACTAGGCTTCAATTTCCTTTTATCCTACCTTTAACCAAGGCCCCGTTACAACCAATGAAAAAGACCCTTTGATTGATGCATAATCATATTCTAGTGGTGGAGATTTGATATATTAGCAAGCATATGGTAATGGCATTTATAATTTGATGTTGAGTGATTATATATACATACCCTGATCATACACTATAAAGAGCGGAATGAGCAATATCTTTGGTGAGGTGTTGTTTATTGTCACACTGGAGCTTATTGAAGCTGTTAAGTATTGATGGGACATATTGATTTTATTGAACAAAATTGAAATCACGATCACTTACTCTTGAAAAAAGTCGTCTACTTGATTTCTTCATTGCATGATAGCTTGAGTTGTCATGGAAAATATTTGAGTGAGGAGATAGTGATGATATAAGAGAGATTAACAATTGTTACCTTGTGTTTATCTATTCTAATGCATGCTTGAGGACAAGCATGGTTTAGGTGTGGGGGAATTTGATGTGCATAAATTATTCCATATTTTATATCCATATTCTCTTCTTTTTTGGTTGATTATTATTCTTTGTTGATCTTAATTAATTATCTTTTGATGTAGGAGAATAATAATTGGACTTGAGCCAAAATTGGGCTTAAATTGATGTTTTGGGCTGAAAAGTGAAGAAGGTGGCCGAGATAGAGAGACGATGGGCTTGGATTTGTTAAAGTCTTCAATTTTATGAAGAAGCTCATCAAGAGCTTTATTCAATTATGCATATTATTTCTTTTATGTAATTATCTAGATGTTATTTAGATATATCCCTGTAGAGATAAGATTGGACTTGATTAGGGGTGAGAAAAAGTATTCTAGTGTGATTTAAAAGAGGAGAGGACGACCAGTCCAGGACAATAATTCCAATACGCACGCGCTCTCTCATCTCCCTCAAATTTACGCCAGTTCTATTATTACCTTCTTGTTTTCATCTTTTGTTCTCTACTTTCTGTTTAAGGTTATCTTCTGATTCAATGGTTTATTTAAATTATATCATTGTGAGGCTATATGATTTGATTGTTCTTGTTAATTCAAGTATTTGTAGATTCAAACTTAATTATATATGAATTGTTTATTTGGTTGAATTGACAACTCAATTGATTATTCAATTTCTGACTGCTATTCATTAATTCATGATCCGTAATTGTCATGAATGATTGGACCATAGTAGCAATAGGTTGAATTAATCGTGCTATCATAATTAATTAAACCTAATTGGATCTACAAGCTAATTATTGATAGTTGCAGCTATCTCGACTATTAGTAATTAGGTTTAATTATTTTCGTAAATCGTTAAGCTATCATTACTGTGATATGGAACGCTATCGTGTCCAGCTCGTTAATGATAAGTATTGATCGGTTGCTGGGATTGGTTAATTAATTTAGGAAAACACAAGATTTATTATGACTATCCTAATAAATCTTTGGTGAAACTATTTGAGTTGTAAGAAAATATATTTGTTAGCCTATGATCAATAATATAATTGAATATCAATACCCTTGGATCATAGTCAGGTAGTATTTTATTTGTCTTTACAATTTCATTGTTTCATTTCCATGTTTTAGTTAATTTTAGGATTTTAGGTTAGTCAGATAAACCAAATCCAAAACCCCCCTGTTTATTTCTTTTTTTTCCTCAAACGTAATTAATCCCCGTTCCCCGTGAATTCGACCCTACTTGCCACTATACTCGTTATTTTGAAAGTAGGTTATTTAACTTGGCGGTTTGACACCATCATTGTTCGGTTCAGCCCTTGCTTCGCACCTTCGTCTTCCGTCGCCGTTTCGGAGCCCTTCCTCTCGTTTCTCTACCCAACCCCTTCACGGTTTTTGTTAGTGACTCGACGAACTTTGATTTGGGCTCTTATTGAATCTAAATTGATTTTATTTGGGCTTCAGTTTGTGGGCTGAAACATGAAGCATGTGCGATCGCCCTTGTCTTCTTCCTTCTTCAATTTGGGGCTTTTCTATCCATCTTCTCGGTCCGATTTCTTCAAAAAACATTTCTTGTGGCTTGATGATCTTTAGTTTGGGCCTGACCTGACCCATTTTAAGTCTGTTTAGGCTTCGGGATGGGGGCCGAAGTGTGAAATGAACTGGAGCTATCTTCTAAATTCCTCCAAGTTTCCCAACCTTCAAAATACGACTCAAAACACCCAAAAACGCATCAAATCATATTAAAATGAAAAATCAACCCGTAATTACAATACGTGAACATAGCAATTACACATATTTTTTTACAAAATATGAACGTGAAAAAACAAGAAAAACAGTAATTTTTACGTTCCTCAGTGTAACACCTGCATTAAGTTGGTGTAAAACATGGAGGTTACTAACCATGTTTGAATGCATTAAATGATATATTCAAATATCTTAAAGACCCATTAATAGATATAATTAATCTCCAACTTAGGGAATGGTGCCTATATAAGTATGTCATTGTTTTCCTACATGGAACACCTGAAAACCAAAGTTACCATCGTTCTGGTCCGGCCGGAACGGACGGAACATTCCATTTCGGACAGTAAAACCAAACAATTTAACCTTTATTCCGTATCGGTCAATTTCTCGGTCGTTCCGGTCCGGAACGGTCGAAATGCATCCGAAATGACCATTTCGGCCGAGAACACCAAAATGCCCGGATCACTCAAAGATTTGATAATTGATTCATCCACGGCATTTTGCAAAAGTATCTTTTTTTAAAAAATTATTATATATTTTGATTACTTTAACATTTAGATTTAAATTACTAAAATAATTAATAGTTTAAAACTCCCTTCCAATTCTCAAAGTACAGAGCCTGGATGAAAATTGAAAAATGAAAACCAAAATTTATTAAGAAATCAAAAGAAAAAGATAATGAAGAATTCCAATTCCCAAGTTAAACAACAGAAGTGATGAAACCTAATCTTGCTTTCTCCTCTTTTACAAAAGCAACAATAAACATTTTAAGGTTTCAAAATTTCAAATTCCATGTTTTTTGTGGTCTGATCTTCACTCGTCTTCAGAGTTCTTTGAACGTTTATTACTTTATTTTATGATTTGAGGCTGACTTTGTATGAGTACTTATGGATTTATTTATGAATATGTGATATTTGATATTTGATATATATATATATATATATATATATATATATATATATATCTAGAACGATCCCAAACGAAACACTAAAATGCTCCGATACGGGAAAATCTCGTTCCAGTAATAAATGCAGAACGATGGTCGGAACGGAATTGATAACTTTGCCGAAAACACTTGACACTCAGGAGAAACTTGCATCTCATTGCATTTTCAAAAATCCCTGCATTCCAAATTCATTTTAGTATATAGAACTATGCCCGTTCTTACCACACATTCTAGTTCGTTGGTGCTTCTGGAGTGGTGCTACTATCAAGAACACGAAAGTCTTTTTATCTTTAGGAACGTTACGTCAAACCGTGAGCACTAGGCGGGACATATTCATTTTATGAAAAAAGGTATAACCTCGACTCGACTTCAATCTTGTTCGTTTGTTGTTCTAACATATGTTCGCAGATATCAACTGTCCAGAATCTTGGAGTTGTTCATGTGTTGCTCGAACTTAATCTGTCCAGAATACTTGAAGTGGTTTGTAAGCTGTTCTTGTGTCATTTGAACATCATATGTTTAGAATCAGGGAGGGCCCTGGGGCGATCGAGGCGGTAATCGCTGCACCGAGCCCCCCGCCAATCAGGGCCCCGAATTTTTTTTCGTACTATATATATATATACACACACACTCTGTATATATATAGTATATAGTAATTACAGATTAATAATTGTATTAATAGGTGGTACATCTTAGTTGGTTAGCCTTGGCAAGGGAGATGAGGTCTTAAGTTCGATGCCTCTCTAGTTCTATATTTTTATTTTATTACCTGTAGATATTACATAATATGTTACTTAAAATTTTTTAGGGACCACATTTTATTTTTCACACTAGGCCTTTGAAAATATTGGACCGTCCGTCCCTGTTCAAAATCCTTGAAGAAGTTCCTGTACTTAGAGGTAGCAAAATTGACCCGACCCGACGGGTCGGCTCAGTTAGCCCAATATTTTAGATGGATCGAGCCATAGAAATGTAGACCCGAAGTACTATTTGGCCAGACCGGGCCAGCTCGATGGGCCAAAAGCCAGACGGGCCTCAGGCTGGCCTTAAAATCTAAGTATATTATAGGAGAATACCCCGGGCCCAGCCGAATAATTTTAGGCCCGACCACATCTTGGGCCGGCATGACCCGGACCGAAATATGGCGTTGGCCCGATGGGCTAGGCCCAATCAGGTCGGGCCACCCGAATTGCCACCTCTACCTGTACTGTTCGAACATCAGCAATTCAGAATCCTTGATGATTGTTCCTATGTTGTTCGAACATCTGTTGTCCAGAATCCTTGGTGATTGTTCCTGTGTTGTTCGATCAAGTTGGTCTGAATCTTTATTTTAGTTCATACATCAGATCTTAGAATTTATATTTTGTAGCTTTTAAGAGTTGTAATAGACAAGTGAATTCTTGTAAGCCATTGTTAGGTGAACTATAAATCCAACACATATTAGATGGGGGCTACCTTAGACCAACACCTTATGATCTGCATAGTACAAATAACACTTTATGCTTCCATTTAAAGACATTAACATAAAGTATAATAACCTAATCAACATTTATTCTTTGTAGTAAAATAATATAAGAATAATAATACCAAAGTCTTTTTTAGATGATAATCATGATGTTAATGCATTATGAGAATAAATTGAATGCAATTTTCTTTTCTAAGAAAGGAAGAGAATACAAAGATCCACATAATTTATAAATATTTGTACATCTCCAAAGAAAGTTAATATAGGTGCGTAAACGAAATAAGAACTCTTACAACATCTTGACCAAAAATATAGAAAGTGAATAAGAATTTTTTTAAGATTCTGTAAATCAATCAGATACTTTTAACAAAGGTAAATTGGTTTTGCATATAGTTAGACATCTATAGCAACCTTTTTAAATTCTTTAAGTGTGTGTGTGTGTGTGTGTGAGAGAGAGAGAGAGAGAGAGAGAGGAGGGGGAGAAGGAAAAAAACTATCAAAATTTATTTAATTCTTTAAGTATGTATATATGTGTATGTGAAAATAAACAAAAACTATAAAAATGAATATTAATAGATTTTTCAACATGTCTACCTTCTGAGACCTGGATTCATTTAACAAAGGAATTGGATAAAACCCGATGTACAATCAAAATGTGATTGTGAAGAGATTCATCATGATCCAATAATTTGCATTTGTTGCAAAAATAGTTCCCTATGCAAAATCTACAATTTTTAGAACCTGAAAATCAGACAACAAACAATGAATCAATGGATTACCTAGTCACATTCACATACTATCCAATCACTAATGGACACAAGTTAAGGTTCTGTAAAAGAAGGCTGAAAATAATATTTTTAAAGAAAAATATTTCAATAACTTTCTTGCTTAATTGAGTCACAATTAGTTTAAAAGGACTTGTTAGCTTACAAATCATAAGACAAAATTTATGTAAAACACATTCAAAAATAATTTAGAGGATAGTGAAGCGGAGGTCCTTTCCATGACCTCAACTATTTGTGTATACAAAGTGTTTTGCCAACATTAGTATAACTCTTAACGACCTTTATGCAAGAGTTAGGTGCCTAGACAACCCAAAAGCTACAGTCCACTAATGTAGGAAAGCTACCACATGGTTATAATGGTATAGTATATATCCTCTTGTAAATTATCACATATGTAATATGATTTTTACCACCATAGTAGTAAATGTTAACCGATTCACGAAGAGGAGGAGCAAGAAGAGATTTTGGAATCTCCTTGAAATGGAGATTTGTGATCCCACCCATTGGATGGTCAATAACAAATTCTTCCTAGCTTAATTTAATAAAAAGTGAAGCATATTTTAAGAGAAAATTTGAGATTATAATTTTCTTGGAACCCTAACATAGAAAACAATATATCCCTTTTTTTAACTAAATGATAGTTTCCTTAGCATGAATGTTATATGGTACATAGGTGGTCATGGAGTATATATAACCAATTACTTTACCTTAAAATATATTGAGCACATGATTTTGTCTAAAAATCATCAAAAGGTTCTTTTCACTAGATTATTTAGCCATAGAGATGATACAAATCGAAACTAAGTCGACGTCGAATATGTCATAGTTTAGTTTTCAACTTATATGTAATTGAATTTCTACCACCATAGTAGAAAATGTCTTCCACTTGACAAAAAGATGAGGAATAAACTGTTTTATAATCTCTCCAAATTAAGCATATGAACTTTTCTCATATCTCTCAAATATTTTTGAAAACCTAATTTGGAAAAAGGAAAAGCATAATCATTGTGGTATTAGTTTGTAACTCACATAAGGATCATAAAATTTTAAAGATATAAAGAGACAACCGTTACCATCTTAGTCATTTCTTTACGTCCTCAATTGGATTTAGCCATTCACAATTTGTCACAATTTTAAAGAAAAAATTCCAAGTGCATTTTTTGGGAAGCCCACAAGTGCACTTTTTAAAATATTCTTCCAACTCAAGACCTCTATATGATGGTAAAACAGTCATAAATTTTGTGTAGTTATTCATCACAAGTGAATATCTCATACCTATGAATATAAATAATAGATTCACTCATTCAGTCAAAATGATAGCTTTCTCAGCTGAATAACAGTATCAACTTATGAATTGTCTACTCACTAAGATAGATGGCAACAGTTTCAATCAAACAACTAAACGATAGATACCTTGTTCTTGTTGCTTGATAAGAACCTTGATGCCATGAACTTAGTTTATAGTGCATTGCAATACTTCGTTTTTCAAATTTCAAATGGAAAACAATCATCGCCCTAGTTCAACCACATGATACACAACTTTATCAAAATAGAGAAAATATAAGCTGGGGATAAACAACTAAACCGAAGTCCATAGAAATTAGTCAGCCACTACATAATTAAATGATGGTAATGAAAGTTGTATGTGGTTGATATTTCAAGAGCATCCCCTAGCTTATTCATTACTTGAAAAATGATGTATTAAGACTATTAATTAATTAGCGCTTGAGCATCTCACAGACTAATTCTAAAGGATGATAAAATAAAATATTTCAAGGAAAGAGTCAGTGGGACAACACTTTCTCCTTGGAAATAGACAACACAAACTAAACTACATGTACTTATATATCTTTCATTTTTTCTCCGCAAAGATCTACTAAATAGATAAATATGTAAAAGACACTCAAGCCCTTGAGATTTCTGCAGCCATTAAACTACACCACTCCAAAAGGCAAAAACAAAAATCCCTTAAGATTTCTGTAGCCACAGAACTACTCAACTCTAAAAGACAAAAAGAAAAATCCATGAGATTTCTGTATCCATAAAACTACACTACTCCAAAAGGCAAACATAGTAGTTGAGAGAGAGGAGACTAGAAAAGCACAAAGTTATGAAACAATAACTATTTACTGATCAATTCTCTCAAGCATGTTAGGCTACTAGTTAGAATAACTTGATCCACATTTTCCAAACTGATCCTGGTCCCACTGTGTAGCAATTTCACATCTACAACATAAAAGTTCACTTGATCCATCACTTCTATTGCACTCGAGCATTCCCAAGAAAAATGAACAAACCATGAAACCCCCTACTTTATCATTTTAGTGAAAAATAATGCGATTCAGATTTAAATTACAAAAATAACTTCTTTGTGAAAAAAAAAAACTCCTATTTTACCCTATGTCCTTTTGTTATTACCCCATAGAGAAGATAAAATTGACATCCCAATATCAAAGATCCAAATAAATGATGAAAAGAGGGAGACTTTGAGATTGTTCATTTCAATTATGGCAAACACATCAAACTATAGGTAACAAATTTTCAGAGAATCCACAAGTTGGCTGCATTTACTATGGAAATTATGAATGGATGTTAGAAAAAAAAAAAAACCTGTTAAAGGAGACTTGTTTGACTTGTATGGGTTTGTAATCTTTTATGATCTTCCGTTGGCTTTGGATTCATCAATTGACAGCCAATATTCACCTATTGACTGATCGGTTGAGAAAGGGTGAGGATTCGCCCATGTTGTGCGTTTGTAGTTGAAAGGCGAAAAACTAAAATTTATGACATAATTGGAGAGAGGTCGTGGGAATTGAAGGAGGATGAGAGTTGTAACTTGCAAACTGAGAGTCAAGGAAAGTTATTAAGAGATTTTTAATGATAATTTACCAAAGTAAAATTCGCAGAAAATTCACACGCCAACACATGTTTTAGCTTAATTCTCGACCTTTACCTTTTAATAGATCATAGGAACAAGGATTATACACGCGTTCTATAAGCTCACTAAAGGTGGGGTCACTGAAACTATGGTAGCAGAAGATGAAGATGCTACCGCAAGCGAACATCAAGTAGCTATAGGACTAGCTTCCGTGCAAGAACAAACCTCCCATCTATGGGTTGAAAATCAAGCTAACAGGGCCAAGCTGGACAACATTCAAAATTTACTAGAAATCAATGTAGGTGAGTGTTGATGATATCAAAAAGAGGGTAGAAGAAGCAAAAAGGGCTTGTGAGTGTCAGCATATAGAGGAGGAAGAAACCTTTCTAGCTAAGTAGCAAAGGCAAGAAGAGGAGGACAAGACAAGGCATGAGAAGTGGAGAGCTCATGCGGAGAAGGAGCTTGACCAATCTTTTGCAGAATCTTATTGAAGACTGAAGAGCAAACTTCTTAATCTAACGAAAGACTTTACGAGATTTTCCGGGCCACAAGAGTTGTTCCTGAAGACATCCTTACTTGGAACCAGCATGTTGGATCATCTAGCTAACATGAAACTCCCTACATCCAACAATCCATATATATACGGGGGTCACTCCAACTCGTTCAATATTTAAGCGCAATGCAGCTTTGTTCAGTAACATCACTAATTCTGAATTACAAAGACTGCTAGCTGTAATGATTCAGACAAACGTGAATCCAACAAAGAAAGAGATTGACGATTGGAGACTAGCGTAAATCATCAGGTTCTTTAACCTACTGCAAATCAACAAGTACTACGACAGGGTTCAAGGGAAACAAAAATACAGGTGAAAGCCTACAGAAAGGATCTGCATGCAGGGTTACTTCCACTCCTCATGAATGTGAATAAAATTTCTCCTTTTGTAGAGTGGTGGTTGATGGAGGAAATAATACCTGAAGCTCAAAATGAAAATAGAAATTTAAACAAGTCATGTATAGTCAGTGGTGGAGATATATTGATGAAGATCCCCATCGATCAAGAAGAAGAAGGGATCAAAATTATTGAGACCGGAGGAGAGGCAGATCTCAATGATAGAGGCCTAAGCAACAACATTATCATTCCCAAAAAAAAAAGGAGAAAGTAGTCAACTGCGAGGGTTAATCATTCACTGTCTTTGTTTCCTTGTTGATGCAAGATGTATTTCTTTTGGCCTACGTATAATTGATGTTAGTGTAATAAATATAATCATATAATGGAACAATTTCCATCTTACTGCCAAAAGGATTACAACTTGTTATCTTACATCATATGTGGCACTGTTACCTTTTAATGAATAACCGTTATGACTAATGATTTATTGTTATATATTTTGCGTAGAGTTTTACTTGTTAGGAAATTTATGTTTAAATATGAGGATGCAAAATGACCTTGTAAAGAAGGAACTAGCGCCCCTAAACATTATGTTATCTATTGTAATTAATAGGACTAGTTCTACTTGGGTAAAATTCACAGCATCAAGATTTAACAGTCATTGTCAACATACTACAAGAATTTTCATTGTAGGATGAAAGGTTCGGATGTTGTAAGGATACTACAACAAAAGCTAGCACGAAGATCGCGTATAACAAAGCCTGACAGCAGCACGATCCACTCCATGCAGCAATCAGGATTGTACATCAGACCATGCAACAAACAGTCATCACAAGCGACAAAGAGTGAAGAAGTTACTGATTTCAAAATTCTAAATATAGCCAGTAGAGATAAGAAGACATCTTGTACTCACTATGCAATAACGTGAAGACACGTCTCCTAACAAAAGTAAAAGAAAATATGCCTACTGATATTGTTGCATCTCTCTAACCTACTCTTGCAACAAAAAGAACAACAACGACTCTTAGTTGTACAAGAGCATTGAATGTCAATGGGGAAACTACTATAAATAGAGGAGACTGAAGACCAAGAATATTACTGAACACCTGAAGCAAGATAATAACACTATACTAGAATTCTTATAGTAAAGCATACTTCTCAAAGTGATATGCAGGTTCTCAAGTATCTATGAAGCAAAGCATCTAAAAGCTTATATTTGATCTCAGCCTTTCTCACTGAAGTTAGGCCATCTCTGGATCTATTCAAGAATGTTTGGAGACAACTTCAAATTGAAGAAACTACTTATACCCAACTCTCTGAGTGGTATAACGGGGAGTCTTTTGTTGAACAAGAGATTCAAACTTGAGTAGAATAATTCCAATGAACTGGTACAACTAGAGGTGTAGGCTTTCGAGGATAGACATAAGCTACTTTAGGTGCCGAGTTGAGACTCAAGCATCATGTAACTAAGATTGTACTGTATGGACAACTTAGTAATTTTTTCTTGTATGAGGAAAGAGTGGAAGTAGAAGGATTACCCCCACCTTCGACACTCTATTATTTATGCGTCTGCATATTTTCAAAATATTTATGTTTTTTACCCGTTCTTGTAATATACTACATACATTTGTGTTAATCTGAAAACTACCTTACGTATTTTGATGTACGTAAAACTCATAGGGCATTGATAACAATAAGTCTTGAAAAGAACAACTTGTTGTATGCAAACTGCTTTGTAGGAACTTACAGTTGTAAGCTCTGCTGTCGATAGCAAATTATTGCGTACTATTTTAAGAAAAAGAAAAAATTATTAAGGCTTGACATTTATTCAACCAACGTAGCTGAGGCATAAAGAGAGTCAATGAAGAAGGAGATGAAAGAACATAATGCCCTTCTTGAAGGGAAGATTGATGCTCTCTTTTCCGTCTTTAGAGATAAGATGAAGAGGCTTTCTAGAAGACTTGTGTCCGTGCAAGAAGAAATCTCTCAGCTGCAGGTTGACAATCAAGATGAGTAGCAAAGCCAAGAAGAAGAGGCCACGAGAAGGCATGAGGAGTGAAGAACTCAGGCGAAGAACGAGCTCAATCAATCATTTGTAGAATTCGATCAAAGACTGAAGAGCAAGTTTGCTCAATCCGGTACACGAGATCTTCCTTGCCACAAGATTTGTCCCTAAAGATGTTCCTACTTGGAGCCATCAGACAGGATCACTAAGCCAGCAGACAACTCCTTACAGCCAGCCAACCCCAAGACATACTGGAGCCAACTCGTACTATTTCAATATTTGAGCGCTATGCAAATTGGTTCAGGGTACCACTGGTTCTGAATTAAAAACACACTAGCTACAATGATTCCCCCAAACATGAATCAAACAAGAAAGAGATTATTGATTGGAGACTAGAAGAAATCATCACGTACTTTAACCTACTACAAACTAACAAGTACTACGACATGGTTCAAGGTGGAAAAAGACACAATTGGAAGTCCACATAAAGGATTTGCATATAGGGTTACTTCAAAGCAAATCAAACTCAAAGGAAAGAAGATGAATAGGAAGAAAATATTTCCTTTTGGAGAGTGGTGGTTGATGGAGGAAATAACACCTGAAGCTTAAAATGAATACAAAAACTTTGAACAAGTCATGTATAGTTAGTGGTGGAGGTATACTGATGAAGATCCCGATCGATCAAGAAGAAGAATTGATCAAATAATGAAGGCCGGAGGAAAGACATATCTCAACAATAGAAGCCTAAGCAACATCATTACTATTCTCAGAAAAAGATGGAGAAAATAGTCTACTGCGAGGGTAAATCATTCACTGTGTTTGTTTCTTTGTTTAATGTAAGACATATTTCCTTTTGCACAGTGTATAACTGATGTAATTTTAATATATAGAATTATCTAATGGAACAATTGCTCTCTTAATGCCAAAAGGATTATAATTTGTAATCTTACATTGTATGTTGGTTTGTTGCATTTTGATGAATAACTGTTATGACTAACAATTTGTTATCTTGACTTTATGTTTTATTTTGCTTAAAGTTTTAACATCATCAAGAATGGGAAAATTGTTAGAAATTTATGTTTAGTTTTGATGATGCAAAACCACCTTGTAAAGTAGGAGCTAGTGCCCCCAAATATTCTATAATCTATTGTAATCGATATGACTAATTCTGCTTTGGTAAAAGCCAGAACATAAATATTCAACAAGGCCACGACAACATACACCAGGAATGTCCATTATAGGATGAAAGGTTCAGAAGCTGTAAGGATACTACAACAAAAGCTTGCACGAGGATCATGTACAACAAAGTCTGCCAACAACATGACCTACTCCATGTAGCAATCATGATCGTACATCAAACCATGCAACAAGCAGTCAATAGAAGGAACAAAGAGCCAACAAGTTATAGATTTCAAAATTCAAAATAGAGCCAGTAGACACAAGAGGCAATATTGTACTGACTATGGAATAATGTGAAGATACGTGTCTTAACGAAAGTAAACCTGCAAACTGACATTGCCGATCACGTACATCAAAGTCTGCCAACAACATGATCCACTCCATGTAGTAATCAACATAGTACATCAAACCATGCAACAAACAACCCAGAGAAGGGATAAAGAGTAAACAAGTTAGCGATTTCAAAATTCAAAATATAGTCAGTAGACATAATAGGCATTATTGAACTGAATGCAATAATACAAAGACACGTAACCTAACAAAAGCAAAAGGAATTTGTAGACTGGCATTGCTGCACCTACTCTGACCTACTCTCCAAGCAAAATAACAACGACCAAGCCATACAAGAGCATTAAATGTAATCGGGAAAACTCTACCCTTCAACAAAGAGAATTCTCACTGCTATACATAGAGAATAATGAAGACCAAGAAGAGTAGTGAACAACTAAAGCAACATAACAACACTGCACCAAAATTCTTATACTCAAGCATAATTCTCTAAATGTTGCGAAGATTCTCGGCATCTACAAAGCAAAGGATCTAAGAAGCTTACTCTCAATCTCAGTCTTTCTAACTAAAACAAACCCATCTCTGAATCTATTCAAGAACGTTTAAGGGCAACTTCATGCTGAAGAAATCACGTATACCCAATTCTCTGAGTGGTATAACGAGGATTTTTTTGTTGAATCAGGAATTGCAACTAACGTAGAGTAGTTCTGAGGAACTGGTACAAATAGAGGTGCAACCTTCAGAGGGTTGGCAAACTGATGTAGGCACCTTGTTGAGACTCGAGCTTCATGTAACTAAGATTTTACTATGTGAACAATTTAGTAAATTTTTCCTATGTGAGGAAAGAGTGGACGTATAAAGATTACCCCCACTTTCGAACCTTTATAACTTCTGCATGGATTTATTTTATGTATATTTGTATATTCTCTAAAAATATCACATCCATAGAGACCAAAACTTGGTGAGTAGCTATGTTTCATAGTCTATAGGTTTTTTTACCAGGTGTATAACCAATCATTATACACTAAGAAGCTCCATTTGAAAATTTATGTTTATTGGGAGTGACACTGGTTGCATAATCAAGGAAACCAAATGTTTCATGAAATCATAAGTTGAGGTGGCCAAACATTACATCAAAAGGGGTGTTCCAATCCAAGTAGAGAAGATGGTAGATTATTGATTATGTAGGCTACTATAAGTATGGAATAGGGCTAGAGCTAATATGGTGCAGCTGGTTCAATCATTATTCTAGCAACCTCAAGCAAATCCCTGTGTTTCCTCCTCCTCCACCCCATTCTGTAGGGTGTGTATGCAACTATGCACATGATTTATGATGCTGAATACCGAGGTGTGAGAAAAATTATTGACAATCACTACTTAAGAATTATGAGTCATTGTATGTCATTACTATTTTGACTGATTTCTCTAACTGGTTGCTGATCATTTTTAAGAATGTTGTACGAGATGGAACAACTTGTTCCTTGTTGGACAACACGCATGTCCAAGTTATCCTACTGAAGGTATCCACTATTGTCAAGAAGAAAGGAGTGTTGGTGATACTTAGCCTATTATAGGGTCCCAAAATGTCCACATGAAGCATCTCTAACACGCTTGTAGAATGTATAACGTTGCTAGGAAATGAGAGTCTTGTTTGTCTTGAGAAATGGTATATGTCCCAAGATTTGCGTGATTACAATACTGTAGATCAACTAACATGTTTAAGAAACTCAAGGTGTTGTAAAGTGCGAGGAGCAGCATGCCCCAACTTCTTATGCCAAGAGTCAAATACTTTATGATAAGTAGAAATAGACAAACCAAAAGAGATAATGGAGTTGACAGTATACTCCTTTTAAAGAATATATGGTCTACTTATGAACTTCCTAGTGGCTAGAACTAACCCACTATGAATGTCTTGTATCTCACATGAAGTGAGAATGTTGCCCTAGTTTGCATACTTAAAGCAAGTTGAGAAACTGAAATGAGGTTAAATTTGAAACAAGGGGCTAAGAACACATCCTGAGTATATTTTATGAAACAATTACTTGTCCAATGTGAGTGACCATCTTCTGTGAGCCATTAGGTAAGTAGACAGACACAGGTGCCAGAATAAGAACAATATGAGTCATTAAAGCAACATTATTGCACATCTGTTTTCTAGATCTTGTGTCTATAATCTGGGAACCTTATGTCATATCTTCCAGCATGGTAAAAGGAAAGTGAGAATCCCAAGACTGGTAAAATCAACAATATGTGCATAAGAGATCCGGAAGCATGTGTGGTTTGTGGATGACTTTGCAGCCAATATCTCAGCAACTTCTCGTTGAACTATAGCTGGGATATCAACAACTGGAATAGCTTGCTTTAAAGCCTCACTAGCATTTGTGACATCATTTTGATTAGATGAATCGACCACATTGAATGTAAATCTTTGCTCCTTAGGATTGAAGTACCAATCAAGATAGCTTATTCAGTTTAAAGCACTCACTAATCTCATGGCTGAGCCACCACGGTAATCACAAAACTAGTTTATCTCTCTCCTCTCTTGACTTTGTAGGAGCTCCTTTATCCCTAGTTGTTGTTGCACCACCTCTAGGAGTGTTAAATGGCTCATAGGAGTTGTCTCTCCCTGCACAACGCCTGCCTTGTCACCGGTTTTGGTAAAAAAATAACTATCCAAAGTATCAAGATACTTATTCTGCACATCCACTATTTCTCAACCCTCAACACCAAAGAGTAAGCCTTATTTACTGAAGGTAAATGCTCCATAATAAGTATTGACTATGTATGTAATCATAAGAATCATTTAGTCCCATCAGGAACTGAACTAACTTCCTATTTATTTCATATTCTAACTAAGCTTTTGAAGCACCAAAGCCACATGTAGGCATAGCCAATAACAATGCACGTTCATCCCAAAGTTTATTCAATTTGGTTAAGTAAATAGTAATCAATTTCCTTGAACTATACTACTTGTTTCTCGCTAAAGTTGATATAATTAGGGGCCATTACATTCCCCAAACCTTCTATTCAGTGTATCCCACAGAGCTTTGGCAGTTTTAGCATATTGAAAGGAGTAAAAGAATTCTTAGACAAGGAGTTTAAAAGCCACGCCCTAACCATGCGATCTTCTCGCTGCCATTGCTCTAGTTCAGTTGTTTAGTGTTGAATTTGATCGGTAATGAATCCTAATTTGTTCTTAGTCAATAAAACAATTTGAATTCATGTACTCCATGGTGGAACATTATTTTCGGTAAGCGAATTCGAGACCAGATGCATATTTGGATGACCAGGTCCATGTAAGTTTCTAGGATAATTTTCTCGAATAGTTGGTCTGGAAGACGTGTTCGATCATTCTATTGCAACAACTATAGCAACATTAAGAGCAAGCCAAACTTCATTGCGCAATCCATATTTCGTGTAGGCAGTACGAATCAAAGCACCTAATTCACTGATACCATGTAGAAAGGTAACAATCTTTAGTAAAGCTTCAACATGAAACGGTTGAGCTAAGGAGCTTTCAAGCACTATTTCATATATTATGGAAAACTAATATAACATGTATGTTTACAACTTAGTTGTACTAGCTCTAATGCTAAGCATATCAGTATGACAATAGCTGCTCAAGTCCTAGATAGCTAATCGGCTTACTACACGTGTACAAGGTAATTACTTCACACTCACATGCATTGTCTGTGCTATAAGATGTGTATTCTATCATTTCGGAGTGCTCTTGGTCCGGGTTCGATGTAGTTCTGATTATCTTTGAGACCGGTGCTCAACCTTAATTGCAGTAATTCCACAAAAGTATCACTGAATATGGCATAAACCACAAGACTTTGCTTTGACACCGAATAAATAAAGTACACGAGGCTTACACATGAGTATTGTGTAACCGTCTTTAGGGTTTTTTTTTTTTTTTCTGCACAACATGATAATGTTGTTACAATTTTACACATTGTAAAAATCTTGTAAGAGCAAAAATGCCTTAAAAATGTCGTGTGACACTCATGTGTCGATAAACCGATGATAATCACTTGAAATTATGTTTGATTATTTAAGTGTCAATCCTGTATACTTTATATATTTTGGTGCTAATAAAGAATTAGTTAGTTTATGTGCAAATTCAACGATAGTTTGGTGGGTTTACTTCAATTAACCATTTTATTTATGTACAAAATTTTATAAATTATTGTTGGGTGTAACTATAAATCTAGCATATATTAGCGATGCTCAGCTGTTATGCTACACACAAGATATTTTGAATCGAAAAATTCAGATTTTGAAAAATAAAATGGGTGAAGTTTTATAATCAACTACCATTGGCACTCGCAAGCACATCAATTTGTTTCTTGCAAGTAATGATAACCCAAAATCTTTTGGACACCGATTGTTATGGGAAATTACTTAAGAATTGCACCTGTAGTCTGTTCTAAGTTAGAAAAAGAGGAACATATAAAAATTTAATAGATACATAAGATACCAAATCGGGCATTTTATAATAGCAACATGAGTCGCACTATTTACTGTAAAAGAACATCATAATACTGTGGTTTCACATCAATAATTGTTAGGATATGTTTGTCTATAGATATAGTAGGACGTAAAAATTTGAACGTTAATACATTAATTATTCTAATTCTAGATTTATTAGGCTATGTTTGCTTAGGTTTCGAGTGTTGAGACACTTTGGCTGTATTAAAATGACAGGGATAAGTAGTTATAGTGTGTGTAAGAGGTTGTTTGATGATTAGTTTAATGATTAAGGTGATATTGAGAATTTTGATTGATTCATTGATTGTTTAGGTAGTTGTGGAGTGGTTGTAGTGTTAGATATATTAGGTGATGTGATGTGTGTTAAAAATTGCTTATTGATAATTAATTTAATGATTAAACTGGGGGGTGGGGGTTGAGGCAACCGACAAACAAATATGATTTTGGGCAGATTTTTAAATCAACCCAATTAGAAATCCAAGATTTGAGATTGACTATTTTAAACTATATTTTGGTGGACTTCAAATCCTTTGATAAATGTAGTCATTTACAAATCCTCCCCCCGCCCTCTCTCTCTCTCTCCCCCCCTCTCTCTCTCTCCCCCTCTCTCTTCTGTTCTCTCTGTCCTTGCCGCTCTCTCCCCATCAACTCTTTCTCTCTCTTCTTCTCTTCTCACCATCGCTATCTCTCCCTCTCGTTCTCCAATGAAATGTTCCAAGTAATTTTTTATTCTTTTTATTCTTTTTATTCTTTTTATTCTTTTATTCTTTTTTCTTTTCTCTCTTTTTTTGGGATATAAAATATTTTATATATATGTGTGTGCGAGCGCGCATTTGTATATAATTGATAAAAATAATTGTTCGGTTAATTTAGATGTAGAGAAATATTATTTTATTTAATAAAAATTAAAATTGTGAGTTTAAACTTTAAAGAATAAACTGAACTTTACAAATGTTTTATTAGTTTTTAGCCAAACAATGGATTTGAAAATTTTGGATTTAAAAATTCTTTCACAAATCCACCATAAATTCAAACAAAGAATTTCAAGTCAATGGATTTCAAATCTAAGGATTCAATATAAAAATTTGTGTGCACCTAACACACAATAGGCTTATTATGCACTCCTCTATCTAATTTGAATTAAGAATATATATAACGGCTGCATTTGGATAAATTTGCAACAGCACCATGTGGTGCAATGGTTTTGCTTTGCCTCTAGAAGCTTTAAGGCGCGCGGAGGTCGGGGTTCGAACCTTGCTCTTACATTGTTTTTTACCTCTTTCGATGTTGTTTAATAGTATATATTATATAATATGCATTATATTGCGTAATATATTACGTTATCTAAAATAATATAAAAAGTGTTCTAATAATTAGCAATTCGTGATTTTACCACCTAGACCAGTGCCTCTTATGTGCCAACAAACATGCCTTAAATAAAAATTATATATATATATATATATATATATACATATATATTAGTTTGAATAAAAATTATATATATATATATATATATATATATATATTAGTTTGAATAATAATAAAAAAAAAGGTTAAAAGTTGCGCGTTGCTGAGACCTCAGCACACACAGGTAAGACTTCAACCGCCAAACCATCAGCAATTTTATGTTATCCAAACACAATCCTTAATATATATGTAATTTCAATTCCAAACAACCCTTAATATATATGTAATTTCAATTCCAAACACCGCCCTTAATATATATGTAATTTCAAAATTAAATTGAGGAGTATACAATAATTTTATTGTGTGTTGTGTGCACCCAATACCTATTCTTTTGAAATCTATTCATTTTAAATCTCTTGACAAAGGCAAAAACTTGTGTGCACTCAACACACAATAGGGTTATTGTACACTTGGATCCAGATTTTCCCGCGCGGGTTGCGCCTGACCCGGCGGGTCAGTTTTTTTTTTTTTTTTTTTTTTTTTTGTTTTTTTTTTGTTTTTCCTTTTCAAACTCAGCGAAAATGTTAATATATATAAAGCAGCGTTTGTATTTCATTATATGTGCTGTCCAAAGTGGTGATGTGCGCGTGCTGTAGCGCTTCAAGGTTTCGTTAGGGGTGGGTTCGAACCCAACTCCCCACTTATTTATTTCATGTTTTTTAAACTCAGCGAATATATTATATATTTAAGGCAATGTCTATATTATAAATGTATTGTCCACATTGGTGATGTGCATGAGTTGAAGCCCTTTAGGGTTTTGTGTGGGAGTGGGTTCGAACCCCACTCTCTACTTATTTATTTCATGTTTTTTGAGTTGCACTATATTTATATGTGTTGTCCAAATTATTTATTTCAGGTTTTTTGGGCTGCACTATATTATATGTGTTGTCCAAATTGATAAGATGTGTGTGTTTGATATGTTTGTGTACGGGTTTTATTCTTTCTTTTCACAACTATTATTATTTTTAATTGTGATTATATTTTATTTATTACTTAATTTAATTTATATAATTAATTGTTAGTTAATCCAATAACCTATTATGTTTCCTAATACTATATATTTTGTTTCCTAATAGTATATATTATGTTGTCTAATAGTATATGTTTATTAGTAACAGGTACACTATATTATTTTTTTTAATAATATATTACGTTGCATAATGGTACATATTATTTTGTCAAATAGTATATATTATGTATTTTAATAGTATAAGTTTAATAGTTACAGGTACACATTTTTTTGAATAATATATTTTGTTGACTAATAGTATATATTATGTTGCATAAAAGTACATATTATGTTGCCTAATAGAATATATTATGTTTTCTAATAATATAAGTTTACTAGTTACAGCTACACATTTTTTTGAATAATATATTATGTCGTCTAATAGTATATATTATATTGTCCAATAGTATATATTATGTTGTCTAATAGTATATATTGTGTTACCTAATAAAAATCATTAATAAATTATAAATACATAAAACATTGTAAATTAAAAAGAAAAAGAAAAGAAAAGAGATACTACAAATCCAAATTTAAAAATAAATTTACGCAAATTGTAGTTGAGTTGTATTTAAGCGAATTATGGAGTTATCATTTTTTATTATTTAATTAAATAATATATATTAATAATTATTGTTAATTTTATAAATTAATATATAAAGCAAAAAATAATAACATAAATTATAACATATAGAAGAAAATCCATAAAAATAAAAATTGTAATCAAAAGGAGTAGGATTGGAACCTATGACAAAGAAGATATTTGCATTGCATAACAAACCACTAGGCCACAAACCATTTATATACAATTTAACATATAATTTGTTTATATAATCTAAAATAAATAAAAGGAAAAGTAAAATAACAACAAAATCCAAAGATAGGATTCGAACACAACACCATTGGCTTTTGGGCACCTCAAGCTGCGCGTTTGTAACCACTGGGACACGCCATACATTATGTCAACAAATGCACCGTTAATTTATATATAAAATAAAACTGTATTAAAAAAACGAAAAAAAAAAAGAGATCTGCTCGCGGGTCGCGGAGCAGACCCGTTTCTGCGGACGCGAATTTTCAATTAGCTGTAATTGAGCGAGTTTTTGGAGTCCGCCCATTAAAATGAAGGGTGTACAATTAGCTTATTGTGTGTTGAATGCACACAAGACCCACTCCTTGACAAATTAAATCCCTCCATCCAAATTGGACCTAATTATTGGAGTAGAATATGATAAAAATTTATAAGATATTGTGATATTTTCCGTAAATAAATGATCACACTATATAAAACAATTAAGTTATGATTTAGCTGCGGACAACTATATAAACAAACCCACTTCCGGTCAGGCTCCCCTCAACGAGTTGGGCCGGCTAAACAGCAAACAAACACAACGTTGGTTTGGCTATTAACAATAAATAATATTCCCTCCGTTCTGCGGAAATTTGCACGGTTGATCCGACACGTATATGAAAAAAAAATTACTTTTACTTTTTGGTTGACTTTTTTAAAGGTGAAGATTGAGGTGAGACCACGGAAAGCTATCTTCCTTTCTTTGTACTGCAAGCTCCTAAGTTGAGGATTGAGGCTAAATGTCTTAGCTCCCAACTTATCAATTGTTTGTTTTGCACGAGACTTTGGAACTTGTACACGTACAAGGATCGGTTAAGCCTGACTATTAAGAAAGCACCAATCCCTACTCTCTTTATGAATGGATATAACACACACGGAACACGAAGCCAATATCATCTGACAATCGGTGAAAACAGAAAATTTAAGGGTGGAGATTATGAGAAAACTTTCATTTTTAAGGGTGTGAAAATTGATGTGGGACGTATCGAAAAGGAAAGTGTGCAAACTCGGGTGGGACGGAGAAAGTAATAGCTAATAGTAGTATAATATAATAATAAATAAATAAATAATAATAATAGTAATAATAATAATAATAAAAAAAAAAAAAAAAAGAACTATTTATCGGATATCCAACAAACAAACAAAACAAATTAAACTCCAATCTGAGAAAATCAGGAAGAAGAAGAAGACGTATCACTTTCCCGACTACAAAATTGCTCCAATGGCGGAGGTCTCCAATCTGCACCGCCACCGACAGCCGTCTCCGTCGAGAAGATCTGTTCCGACCACCGTTGGGTCTCACCAATCAGAGCTCGTGCCGGAGGATGAAGAATTCTATAATCGGCGTAATCCAATGGTTTTCAATTTCGATTCATTCTCCCCGCCGAATAATTCTTCAAGTCCCTCTTTTTTTGATGATTACGCCACGTCGTTTCATTTCGGGTTCGATTTGAACTCAGAAACCGAGAATTTGGGATGCGACTACGAGGACCCTAATTGTCTCTTCTTTGGAGGTGAAGAAGATGATGAGCAGATGAATTTCGTGACAGATCTGTTCGAATCACGTCAACACCTCGTGGCGGAAGACGTACTCTGGGAGCTGGAATCGGGCCAGGCAGAGGATTCGGCTTTCGAATTCGGTTTTGGGCCAGGTCTAACGGGCCTTCGGGTGGTGGACATGGATTCAGAATCTGACTCTGAGGAATTCGAGGTAAATTCAGGTCTTGTTACTAATGATGAAGAAAGTTATGATAGTTTTGGAGTTAATAACAACAATTGTCACACAACTGAGAATGAGAGGGAGGAGTTTGAATGGGAGGAGGTTAGTGATAGGGAGAATTTGAATTTGGTGATTAATCGAATTGATGAAATATCTGTTACGTCTGATATCTCGTCGTCAGATGGTTATGACGAAGGAGCGGAAGAAGAGCGCAATATAGAATGGGAAGTTCTACTGGCAATGAATAATCTAGATAGAGCTATCGAATTCGAGGATCCAGAAGAAAGTAATAATGAGAGTGAAGTCCCACACATGAATCTTCCTGGAGATTACATTTTGACTATGGAATATGATGCCCTTTTCGGTCAGTTGGTAGAGAATGAGAATGCTTCAAAGGGCAGCCCGCCAGCTGCAAAGTCTGTGGTTGAGAATCTGCCATCTGTTGTGTTGACAAAGGAGGAAGTTGCAGAGAATAATAGTGTGGTTGTATGTGCAGTTTGTAAGGATGATGTGGCGGTCGGGGAGAAGGTGACTAAGATGCCCTGTTGCCATCTATACCATGGCGAATGCATTTTGCCATGGCTCAGTATTAGGAATACGTGCCCAGTTTGTAGGTACGAGTTGCCAACTGATGATGCCGATTATGAGAAGAGGAGGAGCGGTAGCTTGGCTGATGATTTTGAGGACAGGTACAATTTTGAACTTGTGGCTTGAATAGGTCTTTAGAAGTTGGTTTAGAGACAACATATTTTTCGTTTCTTGGCATGTAGAAAATTCGTTGTATTTCAAATTGGCGAGGTTGCAAATTTCTTGTGGATATTGTGTTAGAAGTTTTATGGATTGACGACTGAATTTGAAATTATCTTGTAATATACGGCATTAGGAGATAGCAATCGTCCCTGATAATTATTATAGAGATCAGTTTGAAGCTCAATGTTGCGGGTTCTCTTGGTGCTTCAGTTGTTCTTGCGCTTGGATTTGTGTTTAACTCACGAATAATTTCTCAGTGTGTCTTCAGCGATAAGAAGACAGTCAGTTTGATACTTTTGATCTCTTCTGGTATTACCTACCTTTTGGCAGTGTGGGAAATAATGTAGGCTAGGATCTGTGTATGAGTTGCAGATTTTCCAGTCGAATCCAATCTCTGGAAGTAAGTAAAGGAAAATGGAAGTTACTTAACTAGGACTATAGACTTTCATGTTGCTGGATATGCAGATGGATCGATGAAACATTTAGGTCACGTTTAGCATCTTAATCCCTCGGAGATTATTTGATGAATCCCAGATCGTGCCTTGTATCAAACTACCATGTTTGAGAACATGTTTTATTGCATGTTTTGTGGTGTATGTTGAACAGTTGAAGTATCATTATTCCCAAGGGCTTTACATTCAGTTTTCCATTAAATGTTAATATCTGTTATGGTGTAGCAATTGCTTCTAGACAACATAGAAAGCGTTCTCTTTGATATTTCAATTTTATTTGCCAAATATATAGTGCAACATGTGATCAGTTCTCTGTTATCTTGGCTTTTAGTCTTTACGTCCGAAACATGCTAACCTGAAAAGTATAGCAATTCTGTAGTTGAATACTCTATTTCAGAAATGATACCAGCTTAAATGCTAGTCCACTTATTCTGTGTATTCAATTTTCTGCTCTTGTGGGTGTGTTGTCCAGCAGTGTTGGTTTCGTTTTCTGCTCTTTTTGGGTGTGATGTCCCTTTCATGACGGTGAGTGTAGTTGCTATATTGACTGAGGTTTGGACCATGTGACTTTCACAGAGGAGAGCGTCTGAGTTACTCGGTTGTTTTCTGTGTGTGTGGACAGAGAGTTGCATGGACCAATCTTGCTAGTTATTCTGAGTTTTTTTTTTTTTGTTTGGAGTGCATGAGAGTTGAGAACTACCTATTGTTTTCGCTGCTGGACGATAGAAAGAACCCAAGTGTGTAGGTGCTTTATCTTGGTGCCAGTGCTGCATTTGTTTGGTGCTTGATAATCATTGAATCTCTGTGGCTCTGGTGCAACAATTTTAGCATTGGGTTCCCTTGTTCTTTCCTTTGATATAGCAGTTATGTTCGTGAACAGCTATCATTGGGTTTATTCGTTGAGAGCATTAAGATAACCACGGTTGCAAATCCTAATAATTGTTTCAAGGTCAATCTGTTTCACTCATCTGGATAATACTTCCTTGTTCACTAATAAATTGGCCAATTACACTCATGTTTCCATAATCTGAAAATTATTGCTTACACTTGTATGTGTGCTTAAATCTGAAAAAAAATTGCTACATTTTCAGGGGCCTAAAATTGTTTTATTTACTAATATATGGTTGGTAGAATTTCTTTGTACCAATTAGTACATATTAAGGGTTTTTTTCTGAAACCAGAATTGTACACAAGTTTTGATGCGCAGTATTCACAAGTAGCTTATGTATGTAGCCACAAAGGGATCAAATCGTTGGTGAAGCACTTAAATTTTAATTTTCCCAGCTAGCCTTAAGCCTTGCGCTGGCCCGACTACAGGAGCTCTTCGATTCCTGGCTTTTACGCTGGGCCAATCTTAATTGTTATTTCTTTTATTTTGTCCAAGGGCTACAAACTGTACCATGATGATTCACCAAAGTGTTTATTTCCTTCGTACTTTAAGTTTAAATGTTTATTTGTTCGATTTTTAATTGGATCAAAATAAATAGTTGAAGAATTTATTTGAATCTTGAGTTTAGTTGAATGCATTATAATCTTTTGTATTATTACTAATAAATTACTCGTGTGATGCACGGAATGCTTTAATAATATGAGAATATATAATTAATTGTAATGGATTTCAGTTTAAGCATTTTATGTCATATATGTTTGTTGACATATAAAAAAAGAAAGTGATAGAACATACAGAAATATGTAAATATAAAGGTTATTAATTATAGAA
Organism: Ajuga chamaepitys; assembly: GCA_958295605.1. NCBI lineage: Eukaryota > Viridiplantae > Streptophyta > Magnoliopsida > Lamiales > Lamiaceae > Ajuga > Ajuga chamaepitys. The sequence continues at coordinate 18,254,209 of OY282495.1, forward strand.
AACACTGCATTAATAATGTAATTTTTTTATTTAAACAAATGTAATAAATGTATATACAACTATACATTTCTAAACACCTCTTTGTATACAACATTCGGTGTTTTGTTACAACTTTTATTTTCATCATCATAAATCAATATCTTCAATCCTTGTCAATTCTTGATCCGTGAAATTGCAATGTATAGTTGACCATGATTGAATACGGGGTTTTTCAAGAACAATTCATCATGAAACAAAGATTGTCCTCGACTTTTATAAATTGTCATGACAAAAAATATGTTGAAATTGTAAGAAAATGTAAATGACATACTAATTAAACCTTAATGAGTGTGGCATATACTAAAAAAGTAGAATATAAAAAAAGATGAACATATCTTACTTAAAAAGTAAGAATACTAAAAATTTTACTACACCATACAAAAAAAATGTAAGCAAATATCTCTTTTATCAAATAAATAAGTACTGATTGTTGTGACTTAAATAGTTGTTCAAAATTAAATAAAAATCATATTAGGATTTATTTACCAAAACTACAAAAACTTAAATTATATTTGTAGAAACAAATGTGTTGCTACAATTTTTTTAATATATGAAATTCATTACAATTATAAGCATTCTATCATAAAACAGACCACAGCTCATCAAGCTTCTATTAACGATCTTTGACACTTGTCCAATCCTATACCCACCATTTCTAGAGTGACTCAAAACCTCAACATTTCAACCAATATACAGTTACGATGTCATTGCCGCCAAAGAAAATGAACGACCAACTCCCACTTCAACTACGGAGACCGTTGTAGTAGTGAAAAATGCAACGATTATGTGCAAAATTTCTAAGAAGTCTCAAACGATTGCAACTAAAATCTGCATTGATCTTACCTAGATTCAACAACCCATCATTACAAATAAAGATAAAATGATACGTAAATATTCTCTAACCGCGACCATCAACCCCACGCCGACGAAGATCATACAATTTTCAGCCCTCAACTTATTCCAACAGCCCACCGTCGAGGAAGATTCCGGCTTTGTCGCGGCGCCATATCCATTTCAGATGCACAAGAAGAAACTGTTGACCCCGACGTGCATCGATTAGTTCTGCCATAATTGGTGCCGACTCCGCTGACCTTGGCCGCGGTGTCAATTACTCAGCCCCCTCTTATAGGTGATATTCTCCTAGATTTCCCTTTTTTTTTATTGAACAACCTATATGATTGTCCTCTAACAGATATAATATAAAGTCTTATGTCTCTAAATGCAGAAAATTAGTTAAATCGAAATCCCCGTCTATACAAATAGTATGCGTCGAACAAAGCTGGTCATGAATCTATTGATCGTGGCTGGTGATATTTGAAATTGCAAACGATAACGTTGATTTTAAAAAATGTTCGCCTAGTTAGACATAAATAGGGAGCCGCCGGAGGTAACCGTCTCCAATTTATGAAAATTCCTTATGACTATGATATAATTGATTCTATTATATTGGGTGATATAAATAATCTTATTAACCTAAAGATAGATATGATTCTTATAAATATATGCAAAACTTACTTAATTTATGTTATTATCATGTTAAGGGTTAATTACAGCAACCTCTCCAAACTATCAGCATTTTTGCACGTAAACCACTGAACTTTTTTTGTGGCACCCATACATATAAATTATACAGGTTTTGATAGATAAACCACCAAACTTATTTTTCAATTTTTTTCATCGGAATTCCACATGTGACTTGCGCGTTATAAATTTAGTTGTTTTTTTTTTTTTGTCCAAACATGTTTTTTAGTAGGTAGATGAGTCGCTCATGTTGAACAATGGAGGTTCTAGATATTGAGAGAGGGAACCATTGGTGATTCAAAGAAATTATTATGGAAAAGAAAGGTGTGAATTTTTTTTATACTTTTGGCATACTAAAAAGGTTGTTTGTACAAAAAGAAGCCATTAAAAGCTTATCATGCGCAAGTCACGTGCGAAATTTCGATAAAAAAATGATCGAAAATAAGTTTGGTGGTATATCTGCCAAACTCGTATAGTTTATATGTACCGATGCCACAAAAAAGTTTAGTGATTTATGTGCAAAAATCTGACAATTTGGTGGGGTTATTGTAATTAACCCATATATTAATATGCAAGTAATTGAATTTTTTATGTTGATTGATTGCCATATGCAATTTTTTCCATATTTTTAGAAGTTATTACCAAGCGGGGAGCTTTAGAATCTGTTAAGTAATTGGATAATTTATGTTATTGATTGTCATATGCAATTTTTCATGTCTTCCGATTTTTTGTTGCATATTCGATTCGAATAATTCATTACCATATGCAAGTGACTGGATAATTTATGTTTATTGATTGTAGATTTGATTCAAATCATTCATTACCATATGCTAATTGACTGAACCAAAAATGATTATACATACAAAAAATAATTTATTCCAGTAATGGGATTGGGATTTGAGTGGATAAATATTAAGGTTTCTGTATTGAGACGGTTTTGTTTTTATATATAAGAAGATTAGTGGGAGGAATAATTGAAAGGTCTATTTGTACTCGGGAAAAATGTAATTACAGTCTTTATATTTGGGGTAGTTGCATTTTTTATACTCTCCGATTAGCCTTTTGCAATTTTAGTACTCAAAATATAATTTATTTGCGATTCCAGGACTTTTATCGCCGGAATTTGTTGGCCTGATCGGAGAAGGGCACACGTGACACCTAAATCTCAGCAATTGCCATCTCTATCCGTTGCAGTCTCGCAGCCAAATCCTAGCCCTTTAAAAAAAATAAAAATTCAAATCACTAAATTAAATAACACATCAACATCACAAAAAATATTATAGAAGTAAAAAAAGAATCACTGAAAAAAAAAAATAAAAGAAAAGAACATTAGTAGTGATAAACCGCAACCCGTTATCAAGGTACCAGTCAAAAGATAACAAATTAAAAGGTAAACAGACAATAAAACACAAGGTATACGTGGTTCGATCCGGAGATCTACGTCCACGGGGAAAATAATGTCCCTGCCGGGCACTTTCTCTTCTCTTTCTTTCGTTCAGTTTACAGGTGGTTTTTCTCAAATCAAAGTTCGAACCCCTCTCATCTCCTTAATTCTACTATTTATATCATACAAATCACAACCCTAACTATATTCCTAAAATTATGGCCACCAAATCTGCCTTCGTGATTGAGAGAAGATCGTGGGAGGAATCTTCAATCCCCCATGCGTTGCTACCGCGACCTAATTATCAAATCTGTAATTGGGCCAATTACTGGGCCTGCAGCCCTAGACAACTTGGGCCGAGTATTGGATTTGTAACCTTAGGCAACTGGGCCATACCTACCAGATGCCCCTCCCCCAAATAAGTCGGAGCAGACGGCTTCGGCTTGTAGAGTAGATAAAAGTGGGCTGGAAGTGACGTGAAATAGAAGATCCACAAGTATGTGGTGATTCCCGGAGTCCATGAATCGAAATTTGAGAGAATGCAAAAACACCGGAGTCCCTCAGCCGGAATGGAGAAGGTGCGAAACCCCCGAGGTCCCTTAACCGGAATTCAGAAAAAGTGAAAACCCCCGAGGTCCCTCGGCCGGAGTTGAGAAAAAGTAAAAACCCCCGAGGTCCCTCAACCGGAGTTGAGAAGCTTCTTCAACACGAGTGTTGGATAAAGCTGAGGCGCGTGACTGACAGACGCGCACAATATTCGAGTAAGCGCGTGTGAAACGGCGCATATTGCGGGTTTCGAGGCGCGTGCATGGCACGTGAAGATCATAATCGTCGATTTTAAACCATTGAATCTGCATCATTGCTGAATTTATAAGAAAAGGAGGGAAATCAAAACCCTTCACCTTCTTCACTTGCAGTTAACTGAATCACACATCAGAGAAATCCACAATTGTGCCAACTGTGAAGATAAACACCATACCGACCAAAGAAAACAAGTAAGTATGTCTATCTCATCTTCATCTTCATCTAGGGTGGAGGAGGTGGGCAAAGAGGGGGAGCCTTTTAGAGCACCCCCTATACGGGTGATCTTCCCAGAGAATAGTGAAACTAGGCAGATTCACCGGGGTGATCTTAGTGAAATTAGAGTGGAGGCAGTGAGTTTCCCCCACTGTGAGGAGGAAGTTGAAGGGTTCGAAGTGGCAGGGGTGAGACCCACTGTAACCGAGACTCAGATCAGACGATGGATTCCAAATTTTTTCTAGCCCTTTGACCTTGAATTTATTATTCCCGAAGATAAGGATAAAGCCTGTTGCCCCCCTAAAGGATTCATATCCGTATACATAGATCAACTGGCCGTAGGGTTGAGGTTTCCCCTGTGGGACTTTTTAGTAAAGTTGTTGGAGTATTATGGGTTAGCTCTGGGGCAATTAGGGCCCAATGCCATGAGGCAGATGGTAGGATTTTTAGTGGAGTGTAGTAAGGGGGGGGGGGGGGGTTAGTGCCCAGTGTTAGTTTATTTAGGCATTTCTTTCAGCTTAAAACGATGGGGAGAAATAAAGGCTGGTATTACCTTAATCCCAGGCCAGGTAAGAAATTCAAAGTAAAGAATCCGAGCAAGATTGAAGGATGGAGAGGTAAATTTATATACGTTAGGCAGGAGAGGGTTCTGCCGAAGTGGCAGATGTTTGAGGTAGTAGATAGTGCCCCGGCTGGGGAACCTAGAGGTGTGGATATACTGAAAAAAACCGGTGTTCTGGGGTCCAAATTTTCAGAAGAAGTCCTGGATGAAGCTGGGTTGAGCCCCTATTATTCCAGATGGGCTGCTGGGACCTCGGATTCCCAGGAGGAGAATACCCCAGCTGGGACTGACTCCAAAGAGACGCCAAGCGTAGCTGAGAGAGAGGGGTAAAATTTTATTTATTATTTATTATTTATTATTTTTGAAAATAAAAGCACTCAACCATATCACCAAAGACATGCAAAGGAAACGAGCTGAAGTCCGGAGACAAATTAATAACGCCTTGTATTCGTTGATCGAGTGGGATAAAATTTAAACAAAACCCTGAGGTTTGAGCATGTATCTTGACTGGGTCAAGGAGGTGAGTAATGGAGTTCGGAGACGTGTTCTATATACCCGACAGATCGGAAAAAATGTTCGGAAACATGTAATATAAGGATATCGGGGCGTCCCCACAGTATCATAAACAAACAATATAAAGACGAAAATAGTATTTTTTTATCGAGTAAAACTTGTCAGAACCATGGCAGAATAAAAACTAATTATTCAAAAAATAGAAAGCAGAAGTAAAACTAACAGTGTTTAGAGAAAAAATTTTCGAAGGTTAGTCACATGCCAAGTCCGAGGCACTGGGGTGCCATCGACGCGTGCAAGCTGATAACTCCCGAGGGGATGGACAGTAACCACACGATAGGGTCCTTCCCATGCTGCATGGAGCTTGCCTTCGGGACTAGCCTTACTGGCAGAATTGCGTCGGAGCACGAGATCTCCGACCTTAAACTGTGTGCACCGAACTCGAGCATTGTGGTATTTTGCCGTTTGCTGTTTATACTTGGCTTGTCGAATAAGGGCTTGTTCCCTGCGATATTCTACTTCGTCAAGGTTGGTACGGAGAGCTTCCTCGTTTTGTTCTGGGTTGAAAGCCAACAGCCTAGGACTGGGTACACCAATTTCTGCCGGGATGACGGCTTCGGAGCCATAAGTTAGGCTAAAAGGAGTCTCGCCTGTAGAAGAGTGTGGCGTAGTGCGATAAGCCCATAATACCTGAGGTAGGGCATCAGCCCAAAGTCCTTTAGATTCGCCTAAGCGTTTTTTGATTCCTTCAACAAGTGTTCGATTTGTCACCTTGACCTGGCCATTAGCCTGGGGGTGAGCCACCGAAGTGAATGCCTGTTTAATGTGTAACTCTTCGCACCAAGAGCGGAAAGGATCATTTGCGAACTGCTTTCCATTGTCAGAAATGATGGTGCTAGGAATACCGAATCGACAAACTATATGCTTCCAAATAAAAATTAAGTATTTTCCTTCCAGTGATGGTGGTAAGTGGTTCGGCCTCAACCCACTTGGTAAAGTAATCCACAGCGACCACCAAGAATTTAAAACCAGCTGGAGCTACAGGGAAAGGACCCACAATGTCTATGCCCCATTGAATAAAAGGCCATGCGCTCTGTATGCCTGTCAGCTCTGTTTGAGGTAAGTGTTTAATCCGTGAGTGCCGCTGACAATTCTCGCATTTTGATACTAGGTCATGTGCATCATTAAAAAGAGTAGGCCAATAATACCCCCACCGGAGTGCCTTTTTAGCGAGAGTCTGGGACCCAATATGGCTTGCGCAGGAGCCTTCATGTAATTCCTTGAGGATGTAGTTGGCCTGAACCGGGTCGAGACACCGAAGACTGGGCTGGAGGTAAGATTGTCTATACAAGACCCCGTCATGTAAAGTGTATTTTGGTGCTTTCAAAATTACCTGGCGAGTATGTAACTTGTCATCGGGTAGGGTGCCGTCCTGTAGGTATTGGACAATGGGTGTCATCCAAGTAGTTTTAGAGTCAGTGATTACCGAGACAGTCTGTTCATAGATGGACTGATGAGATGCCTCTTCTACAAGTATATCGGAAGGTATGCTCGAAGGGACCGCGGAGGCCAGTTTGATGAGAGTGTCAGCCTTTGTGTTCTCTTCTCGGGGGATCTTGCGAATGTCAGCAGAGGCAAATGTGAGCAGGAGACTTTTAGTTAAAGCTAAGTACCGTTTCATGGTTTCCTCCTTTGCTGTATATGAGCCATTGATTTGACTAGAAACCACTTCGGAGTCAGTATATACCCGAATGTGTAAAGCTCCTAAAGTCTTTGCAAGGCGAAGACCCGCAAGAATCGCCTCGTATTCAGCTTCATTATTCGTGACTTTAAAGTTAAAGCGTAAAACATACTTGACTTCAACGTCGTCGGGCCCATTGACGATGACCCCGGCACCACTTCCCCGGGTAGCGGATGCATCATCTACATGGATATGCCATCGTTTGGCTTCGATACTGAGGTCAGTAGGGGGAATGTCTTCAGGACGTGGGTTGGAGTCAGGACCCTCAAAGGTAGCTTCGGCTAGAAAATCGGCTAGGGCTTGGCCCTTAATAGCGCGGCGGGGAAGAAATTGAATATCATGCTCTCCCAGCTCTATTGCCCATTTAACGAGTTGGCCGGAGTGGTCTGGCTTACTCAGGATTTGACGGATTGGTTGGTTTGTGAGGACGTTTATAACATGCCCTTGGAAATAGGGACGGAGGCGGCGGGCCGCCATAACTTGTGCCAATACTGTCTTTTCAATAACTGAGTATCGTGTTTCCGCTCCTTGCAAGGCCCGGCTAGCAAAATACACAACCTTCTGAGTCCCGTGGTCGTCGCGGACAAGAGCTGCACTGATGGCTTCATCAGAGGTGGACAAATATATATATAGGGGTTCTCCAGCGATCGGGGCGGAAACAATGGGAAGTTGGCTGATGTGCTGTTTTAGGGCTGTCAAAGCTTCTTCACATTAGGGAGTCCATTCAAATTTCTTAGCCTGCCTTAGAATCTTAAAGAAAGGAAGTTGTCGTTCAGCCGCTTTAGATAGAAACTTGTTCAGTGCAGCCAGTCGTCCGGTAAGGCGCTGAACATCTTTTTCTTTCTCAGATGTCTTGAGGTTGAGTATATCCCGAATTTTGGAGGGATTAGCTTGTAGCCCCTGAGGGAGACCATGTATCCTAAAAATTTCCCTGAACCGACTCCAAAGGTGCATTTAGCCGGATTTAATCGAAGATTATGGCGTCGAAGTATGTCCAATGTTTCGGCAATATTCCGAACACATGCATCGAAAGTTCGACTTTTGATGACTAGGTCATCGACATAAACCTCTACATTTCGGCCAATTTGGTCTTGGAAGACGTGGTCCATCAACCGTTGATAAGTGGCCCCGGCATTCTTAAGCCCAAAGGGCATCTTTTTGTACGCAAAAATGCCGAAGTCCGCTATGAATGCTGTTTTAATAGCATCCTTCCTATCCATGTGAATTTGGTGGTACCCTTTATAGAGGTCCAGGAAATAGAGTGTTGGATGTCCGGTGATGGCTTCGGCCTTTTGGTCGATAGGAGGTAGTGGATAGCACTCCTTCGGGCAGTATTTGTTCAGATCGGTAAAGTCCACACACATTCTCCACGTATTATCAACCTTCTGAACTAAAACAGGATTCGCTAACCAGGTCGGATAATGAACCTCGAAAAGGATATCTGCCTTCACAAGTGCTTCAACCTCTATGCGGATAGCAGCTTTTCTGTCTGCAGCAAATTGCCTATGCTTCTGCTATACCGGTTTGACTGTTGGGTCAATGTTCAATTTGTGGGTAATCAAGTCCGGTGAGATACCGGGCATGTCCAAGGGTGACCAAGCAAAGACCTCGGAATATTCACGCAGTATCTGAACAATGGCACTGTGAAGTAGAGGTAAATGTATAGCACCGACCTTGACAGTTCGCTCGAGTACGTTTGGATCGAGAGGTACTTCTACTACCTCATCGCCAAGGGGTTGAATCGGGATTGATGCGAGTCCAGGGGTATCTATTTGAAACTGGGATCGAGCAGCCTGCGTAGTCCGCGATTTGAGTGCAACAAGCATACGCTGTTTAGCCATCTTCTGATCGCCACAGATGGCTATTGTTCCATAAGGTGAGGGGCACTTCATCGTCAGATGAAACGTGGAACATACGGCTTGAGCAGAAGTAAGCCAATCTCGTCCAAGAATCATATTATATGGAGATGTAGATGACACCACATAAAAATCAACAAAGACCGTTTTGATGGCAAGATGAGTACCTACTGGTACACGTGTTTCGTGCACGCACTTTAGGGCACTTTTAGTGTCATTTTAGTATCAATAATGTGCATAATCACGTGTATTTAGTGCTTTTATACTCTCATGGGCAAAATAATGCGTTTGTGCGATTTTTGTGTTAAAACAGGTGAAAACGGGTCGAAAAAGAACCTCAAACGACCGCGGAGTCGAGGGATCGATCGAGGCAACAAAAAGAAGGGTTAATTGAAGATCTCGGCCGAGACAGGACTCAAATCTCGGCCGAGATGAGTCCCCAGGGCATTTTTGAAGAGTTGGGCAGAAAGAAGATCTCGGCCGAGATACACAACAGATGTCGGCCGAGAAATGTTGCCAGAGAATTTCAAAGTTTTTCAATAACCCAGATCTCGGCCGAGATGATACTTAATCTCGGCCGAGATAGCCTTTCGACCCATAAACCCTTGAAAACCCCTTTTCACGTCTCGGCCGAGACACACTCCCGTCTCGGCCGAGATTAAGTACCCTGTTTTAAAATCCTGAATGCGATTTTGCCTATTTTCGACTAGCACTTTCTCTCCTTATATATATATCATCCCATTCGAATTTAACCTAACCCTAATAACCCTAATAACCTAGAACCCATCCCCCACACATAATCAGCCACTTTTCTCCATTGGAAGCAAGAAAATGGAAGGGGGTTGAAGATCTTGATCTTCAACCCCTAACCTTTGGTTCTTTCTATCCTATTTTCATGTTTTCTTTAATTTTCTGTTATTTTATCTTTGTATTAGGTAAAATGGGTGGCTAGCACCCTTAGTTCACTCTTGATTATTGTGGAACCTTGAGTCCAAGACATTTATGTGATTATTACGGTTAATGTTACCGAAAATATTGTGTATTCAAGTGTTTTGTGTTATTTGCTGTTATTGACTCACATTTATGAATTTATTATTGGATTGATCACCCTTTAAGGGATTTGTGAATGTGTTGCTAGAATAGGAGGTCACTATCCGTAATTGTAGGATTTCCGATTCCCGAGTAGCAAACAATAATTATTTATTGGTGATAACACAAAGTTTAACCTCTAAAACCGAGCTTGCGAGTTTTATGTTGAATTTATCTCGTTGTCCTAGTGTTTAATGCATTTGGTGATTGAATCTAAGAGAGCTTTTTCGAGGATTCGGTTAAACTGAATAGGGTTAGTCGAAGAGCTTGTTTTGATTAACTAAGATTAAGGGATAACAAGGCTATTAGAGCTTGTTAATAGTCTTGAGATAAGGGCTAGAATCACAATTGAATAGGGCATTGACAATAGTTACATAAATCGTCCGAGACCTCGGTGAAACATGATCAAGGGTGAATCGTTTTGTTATTTAAAAACCAAAAACCTATAAAATCTCTTTATTTGTCTTTGTTTATTTAGGTGTAGTTGTTATTTCATTAACCCCCCACTTCTTTATTGTTTTCTAGCTTATTTACTTTATGTTTCTTCATAATAATAGCTTAACGCATAAAAGCAAAATTTGTTCGATCGTTCCTCGTGGGATCGACCCTTGCTTGCCACTCTACTAGTTAGAGTAGTAGGATAAGGTAAAGTGTATTCTCATACACATTTAATTTGGTAGTGAGAAACGACGCCCTACCACCTACCGAGGCTGGGAGATTAATAATCCCTTCTGCCCGAACTTCTCCCTGTGTAAATATCTGTAGAGGTCCTGGAGCAGGCCGAAGCAGATCCCGAGATATGCCTATTTTTTGGAAACAATCTGAGAAGATAACACTCACGGCCGCACCATTATCAACGTACACCCGTTTGATGATAATATTTGCCACAGTCATATCAATGATTATAGCATCAGTGTGAGGTGTTTGCTCGAGTACAGGGTCGTCCTCGGTGAAACTTACTGTTTCAGTGTTGTGGAAACGCTTGTGACGGGGTTCCTCGGGAGGAGGTCTGCGAGCTTCTGCGATAAGAGCTTTGCGGGACACTCCTGCTGGCTGCGTACCATAGATCATATGAATGACACTATTAACAACACGAGCTGGAGGGTTAGTCCCTTCTTAATGAGGAGGGGGAGCTGGCAATAAGCGAGGTTGTTGCTGCTGAGTACTGTGTCTACTTCCCTGATCGTGTTTTGGGTAGTGGTTGTTCCCGGATTGATTATTCGGCCATTGTGACCGACCTTGTTGCGAGCTCCGATTATTATAGCCAGCCCGATTTTGTTGCTGGTTTCCACTTCGGTGCTGTTGTCGATTGTCTGATTGAGCAATATACTGGCGAAAATATCCCTGCTTTATGCACTCTTCAATTTCTTTGCTGAGTTCTCGGCATTCTTCAGTATCGTGCCCATGGTCATAGTGATATTCACACCACTTGGTGCGGTTTCGTTTGTCAGCCGGCGCAGTCATGCGAGGACAAGATCTTAGATCGGCCTTGTGGATGGTATGTATTTCGGTTCGGGACCGATTCAAAGGTGTTAGTTGAGGTAGATCATGACGAGTGTCTGGTCGCCCTCTGCCCAGTCGGTTGAAGGCGCTGGTACGAGTATTGGACCCGGATTATCATTTATCTGACTGTCTCTTAGCAATAGATTTTTCTCTCTTACGCCGGGTTTGCTCGTCTGCTTTAGCGAACTTCCCAACCACATGATAGAGAGCTCAGGTAGTAACGGGAGTATTACGGGCTAGCAATGTGTACAGTGGTCCGGCTCGTAATCCATTCATGAAGGCTGTGATAATGATGCTGTCAGGCTGATTTCCCACTTTCAAACTTTCGGTCGTAAAGCGTTCCAGGAACTGAGAGATGGTTTCTCCTTCTTTTTGTTCCACGTTCATCAGATCGGCCAAAGTGGACATGGGCTTTGCACGTGCTTCGAAACGTGCCCAAAAGTGTTCAGCAAGTTCTCTAAAAGAGGATATACTATTACGGGGAAGTGAGTCAAACCAAACTCGAGCCTCATCCTGAAGATACTCGGGGAAAATCTTACAATAGTGAAGAGATGCGGTATGATCTCGACTGAGCATATTGTGCCTAAAAGCCCCAAGAAAATTGGCCGGATCTCCAGTGCCGTCATAAGGTGATATGGAAGGTCTCTTGAACCCTTCGGGAAGGGGCGTAGCCAGTATTTCTTGGGAGAATGGGGTGATAATGTCTCCATTGGCGTCAAGACTAGAATTCTATCTAGTTCAACATTGCGTTGTACCCGCTCATACTCCTGAAGATCCAAAGTATGGGGATGGGCATAACGAGCTCTCTTAGTCGCATTAAGTGGACGGCGACGATCAGCGTCGACAAGTTCTTCATTGCGTTGTCTTGACCCATTAGAACTCCCATGGTCCTCGGGAGAACCGGGTCGTTCTCGTCGTCGATCCTGTCGCCCATGGTGCACAGGATCTTGTTGGTTAAGCGGATTTCGACGAGGTGGATGTGCTACGGGGTTGGTAGCATTTCCAGCAGGTCCATCAAGGTTTAAACGATTGGCTGCCCAGTCCTGGAGGACATGAGCATGTTCTTGGAGGAAAGCCTGGAGTAGTTCCGGAGTCATCTGAATATTAACCTGCGGCTGTGCAGTAGCGGGATTAGGATTTTGTATATCTTGTGGAGGTAGAGGTAAGAATTGGTCGTCCGGATTCACGACCGGGCCTTGGTTGCCCTGATGATGAGATGTATCTCGCATCAGCGGTTGCCTCGGTGGCAAAGTTTGATCCACGGGTGGATCTTGATTGGTCTGATCACCTTGGCGAGATTGAGTTAAGCGAGTGGTTACCATGGTATAACAAGTGCAGTATCAATATTAAAATTTCGGTTCTCACAGACGGCGCCAATTGATAAAGCGCAACCCGTTATCAAGAAGGTACCAGTCAAAAGATAACAAATTAAAAGGTAAACAGACAATAAAACATAAGGTATACGTGGTTCGATCCGGAGATCTACGTCCACGGGGAAAATAATGTCCCTGCCGGGCACTTTCTCTTCTCTTTCTTTCGTTCAGTTTATAGGTGGTTTTTCTCAAATCAAAGTTCGAACCCTCTCCTCTCCTTAATTCTACTATTTATATCATACAAATTACAACCCTAACTATATTCCTAAAATTATGGCCACCAAATCTGCCTTCGTGATTGAGAGAAGATCGTGGGAGGAATCTTCAATCCCCCATGCGTTGCTACCGCGAAGTAATTATCAAATCTGTAATTGGCCAATTATTGGGCCTGCAACCCTAGACAACTTGGGCTGAGTATTGGTTTTGTAACCTTAGGCAACTGGGCCATACCTACCAAGTAGATTGAAATTTATTTCTTTTGTATTTATTCTAGGGGCCAAGATGTGGCAGTGTGTCCACAACGGAGGGAGATGCCCAATGTGAAGATCATGTGAGCCGCACATGTGCTTTTTCGACGAGGCCAACAAATTCCGGTGGTAAATGTCCTAAAATTGAAAATAAATTAAATGTTAGAGGACAATTATGAAAGCATAATCAAAGAGGACAACAAGTACAGATAGACCATTCATAAATGACTAAAACTATATTTTTTTCGTTTATACCCTATTCATTTTGTTGGATTTGTATACTGAAAGCAAAACTTTTTATATACAATGTTTCCAGTTATTCACTGTTTATCTCCTATCTGATTATATTTGCATTTTCACTATATATGTGTCCCCATATCTCTTGCAAATAAGTAGATCCTATGGTGTGTTGAAGATCACAGAAGATCATATGATTGGTTAAACTTAAAGAGATATAAAATATAAATCACAGCTTAGACAACTTGAGGACGAGTTGTTGGTTTAGGCTGCAGTATTAAGTAGAAATAGTTTATCTTGACTATTTACTTATACTGGTACGTATTTACGTATTGATAGGATCACGATGAGATATGTTCTTCTGCCTGACCTTAGTGAAGAACTAGAGATCTCGGTGACTTATAATAATCTAAAGCCTAAATAAGATTACATTTATGAATGCTTGTTTGTGTGTCACTTTGATTTACTATGAGCGAGAGTTAAGATATAACTTTTATACTATGTATTTTGGGTGACAGCAACTTGCATATAATAATTGGTGATTTGTATTTAAGTAACTGTATCCGTTTAGGATAATGAAATCCCTTTAAGGAGCTCAAAAGGTTTATTGTACTAAACCCTGCAGGTTGATTAAGTTCAGGTACAATAATAAGGTTGAGTGGTACTACTTAAGGAATAAATAAGAAATTAATTGATTTAAGATGTCAGAGGCTTTAAGTAATTAATGGATATTCGATATCTTAAATATGGGAATTAATTAAGTCTAATTCAAGTCCCGACTCAACTCGGGAATAAAGGAGTAAGTCAGTATTAATTCTCTAGTGGAATGAATTAATATTTATGAATTAATTATGTTCTGGGCTGAACAAGGAAGAATTAATTTATAGTTAGACCCATCTTTATTTCTTGTATTTGATCCCTGGACTGGCCCATATAGACTCCTAGTCCAAGTAGGAATAGAGAATTAAATTCCTAATAAGGAATTAAATTCCTAATCCTAGAAGGAATTAAACTACCAGGCTTGGCCCACACTCAACCATGTATTATAAATATATGGTCTCTCATTCTGTGAAAAGTAAGAATTAACATTCAAAAGATCACTAAATAGAGAGAAAGAGAGAGTAGGCGGCGGCGATTTAAGGAGTTCCTTCCCACTTGGAATTCTTTAAGGTTTGTCGTCCATCCGGCGTTGAGGATTGAGTAGGGGATACAGTCCAGAAGGTTAAGACGGGAGTCAGAAATCATTCAATCAGAAATCGACCTCTTGTGTAAACAACTATCAGGTCGAATCTTTAACTCTTGTGTGTTTTAGGCGCATGTTAGGGTTTATATAAATTTATAGATCCATCTCTAGGGTTAATTAATAAAGATACAAATTATGACAACCAAGAAGGGTCCTAGGGAAAGGGATTAATTATATTACTTTCTTAGAAGAGTATTATAATAAAAATAATTCCTACACATTTAAGTTTAGCAAGAAAGAGAAAAAAAACCGAACAAAAACATAACATGAATGGGGAGCAAAATAGTTTAAATAGAGACCATTTCTCTTTCTTTTACTTTTTCTAATCAAGTATCAACAACTTTTCTCAGAAAAATCCCTTTTTCTATTTTCCTTTTCATTCAAATTTGAAACTCAATAAAAGATTTCCCGATAAACATTTTATAAGAAATATTGATAGATTAACTATTGTTGGATTTATAGGTACACCCAATAATGGCATACAATATATCAAAAATAAAACAACTAATTCTACGATCAATCTATGGATCAAACTATTACACCATGAAAATATCCACTTCTAGAAATCGACGTTGAAACAACTCCAAAGATGCTGGAGATCTTGTATGAATCAATGAAGAACACCAATTAGATTTTGGAACCACTGGAGGTGTTGCAACACTTTTGGAAACGCCTGGACTGCAGCACTAGAATCTGGACTGGGTATGGACAAGGTGTTCAACACTTTCTGCAATACTGAAACCGGACAGATTCTGGACAAGGTATTTAAGCATTTTCTGCAACACTAAAATGATGACAATGGTAAGGTCGAGTCGAGGTTAGTCCTCTATCTGCAAAACGAATACGCCCCGGCTAGTGTTCACAGTTTGACGTAATGTTCCTGATAACACGTTACTTATGCATGTATTTAGGTCGATTTAGGATCATATTTTGTATCATTTATGTGCATATTTGACCGGCATTTATTTATATTAATAATATTTGGGTCATTTGACGTGTTTCGACTTTTTGAAGTTAATTAGGTATTTTTATTCCATTTGGATGAAGTTCGAAGAAGAAACAAGTCAAAATAGGGTTAAAACGGATGAAAAGGGAGTTAAAGGTGTCAAAAGTGGCCTAGAACATGTAAAAACGCACTGCCAACCAACACGGCCGCGTTAATAAACAACACGGCCGCGTCAGAATGTGTCCCGAAAGTGAAGTTTTCTGTCAGCTTGACACACCTCTAGTATTTTGGCCATATCTTGAGATTTACAACTCCGATTGAGGTGCAATTGGTGGCGTTAGAAAGCTGATACAAAGGGCTACAACTTTGTCTGAAATAGACAAATCCCAAAAACGACCGGAAGACCCTAAAATCCTATTCTTGATGAGTCTTTTGATTTTTGTTTTAAAAATTCATTCTTCGCTAACCTTGATCCTTTAGAGCAATCTAGAGCTGTTGTTGTGAAACAGGAACCATTAAAGGAGAGAATCCAAGATAAAGAGGAAACCAAGAAGAGGAAGGATGGAAAAGAGACGAAGAAGAAGAAACCGGGCAATCCCAAAAAGAACGCAACCACAAGCATGAAACTGAAAAGAGCAACAAAAGTAAAAGATCCAGGGAGAGTTTTACTATCTCTTGCTCAATTGGTAGTCATGAGTTTCATAATGTCATGTGCGATTTGGGGTCTAACATAAATTTAATGTCTCTTAAGCAGTATAGACAATTAGGATTAAGGGAGATTAAATGATCCTTTACTACTATTCAATTGGCTGATGGATCTTCATTAACGCCGTTGGGAGTAGCAGAGGATGTAGTGGTGAGAGTGCTGAATTTTGAATTCCCTAGTGATTTCTTAGTTGTCGACATGAAAGGGAATGATGAATTTCCTTTTATCTTAGGACGACCTTTCTTGGCAACTAGCCAAGCACTTATAGATGTGCCTAAAGGGGAGTTGATTTTTCGTGTTCAAAACGAAACCATCACACTCAAAATACATAAGTCGGGTCTAAGGGGTAGGCATAATTGTAGCATTGTTTACACTACCCAAGCTGCTGTAGGAAATCCTCATGTCCCAAATAGCTCTTTAATTGGTCAAAAAACATCCGACTCGGGGTGGCTAGAAAATAATTAATAAGAGGAGGACGTCTGGCTGACGACGTAAAACAAAGCACTTATCGGGAGGCAACCCGATGTTTATCGTTTTATTTTTATTTTTATTTTTATTATTTCGTTAATTTTATGTTTTTACTTGTGTTTTAGTGTTATATGTTTTTAGGAATCAACATGGACGAGTGTTGCAAGAAACGAGGGTCGAAAAGACGGAAAAATCGAGTTAAAAGAAGCAGAAGATGCAACACGGCCGCGTCACATGCTGGACGCGGCCGCATAAAAAATTGGTTCAATTACAACACGGCCGTGTCACACAAACGACACGGCCGTGTCAAAATCATGCCAAGAAACCAATTTTTGGTTCAACAGCAACACGGCCGCGTCAGCCTAATAACACGGCCGCGTCAAAATCCCTTTCCAAACACGAATCCGCACTGGAATGCAACACGGTCGTGTCACACAAATGACACGGCCGCATCAAAAGTGCCCCAGAAAATCAACTTTGGCTCAAATGTGACACGGCCGTGTCAAATTTTCAACACGGCCGCGTCAGTACCTCAGCACCTTAAAAATGCAAGACTCAGGGCTTAATGCGGAGACGGTCGAAACAGAGTCAGTAGGAGGCAATGGCACGACTTCGGAGCTAGTAGGGTTTCAAAACGCCGCCGTCGTCGCAACGATTTGTAAGTTAGCACCAAGGCGTACCACGTTTTTTCCTCCAAAGATTGGCAAACAAAGAGAACTAACAATCGATGAGAAAGGGTATCCTATCTTCCCCAACTCTATAAAAAGGACCCCAAGCTCTAGAAAACATCAGGAAGAACATCAATTACATTATTCTACCTAGAAGAAATCTTGGAGGGCAAAGAAGACGAAGATCATCGAGACGGAGTCATCCGGGTTTACTTATTCTTTTCTAGTTTAATTCTTTACAATGTTTTTATTAGAATCTTGTATTGGATTATTGCTAGGCATGAGTAGCTAAGCTATTCGTGTCCTAGGGTTAGAAAGTAGGGATTATTATAACAATGTTTTGATTTATGGTTTAATTTATTAATTCCGTTCTTTACGTGTTTTATCTTTATGTTTGCGCTTAAAACTGAATTTAGCTTGATCACCTAGATTTAGTAATTTAGTTTAGCAACTCCGCTTCGAGAGGAGGGAATCGTTATCAGACTTAGAACATAGAGCGCAGTTGTCTATGACTGTGTAGGCCGTGGCTTAGGATCGTTTGGGAGTTATTAGGTTTAATTGACTCGAGAGGGTAATTAGCTTAATCAATCAACGGTTTAATTGCTTCGAGAGAAGGGTTAGATTATTGTCGTGCCGCCTAATAAACACTAGAATTGGTAAATCAACAGGTTAATCATATTCAACATTGAAGTAATATCCTGAAATCGAAGTCCTAGGATACCTATTCTCATTGATTGTTAGTTCTTTGTGTTTCCTAAGTTTGAAGTCATATTTAATTGAATACTTTAATTAGTAAAATCAATATTTTACAACTTAGTATCTAGTTAGGACATTCCTAGAGTATTGAGGTATCGAACTACGTAAAACTATTCCTTGTGGGATCGACCTTGATAATCGTTACTACACCTACATCCGTACACTTGCGGAACACTAGGTTAGAAACCGACGTGTCAGTTCCCAAAGATAAAATGACTTTCGTCTTCTGGATAGTAGCACCACAAATCCAGAAGCTCTGGCAAACTAGAAATATGGTAAGAAACGGCTTATGTACTACATGTCAAAAACTGATATTGAATGCAATGATTTCGAATAGATGCTATGAGATGCAAGTTTGGAAGAAGTTATGTGTTCTTTCATGTATCCTCTGCAAGAAAACATGACCTATTTATATATGCATCCTCCATTCAAATTTGGGGATTTAAGTACACCCTTAAAGGGTCATTAAGGCATTCAAAACCAGGTATTAACTCAGCTGTTACACCTCTTTACCGCAGGTGTTTCAGGAGGTGTTACAACACCTTAACTCAAGTGTTACAACACCTTCTACATCACCTTAATTGCAATTATGATTCCACCATTATACCACCATTACCTCTTTAATGTGGAAGTTACCACCATAATGTGTCTTTACAACATAGGAGTTACTACTCCTTTTGGTTACAACGAACCTAGACCACATTACGGAATTTTCGAAGTACAAAAGACTTTACGACGTCTTCCATCTTCCACAAACGAATGCCTTAGCAAGTGAGCAACTTGCATTAATTTCTCACTCACCGTAATTCGATTTTGAGAAAATTAACACACTATACTGCCACTTCCAAATTGGTTAAAATCGTATTCACCCACCATCTTAAAACCTTTCTGAACATTGCAAATGGAAGATCGTTGGCTGAGAGATTGGAGGATAAATCTGTTAAAAAACTCTTTGATCCAGTAGCTACGGCAACATTTGGCTCGACTAGAGTGTATCGAGGAACTCCAATTGTCCATTTTTCGAAGGCTGAGACCGAATTGCTTGTTGATCAGTGTAATTTGTGCTAATAGGCAAATTTTCGCATGGTAGCACCCCTTTTTTATCCATGCAAACTAGTCTATCTGGATTTGGTTTCGTCAGATCTGGTTTTTATTGGTGCAACTAATATTAAGCATGTTATGATAAAACTGAGTAACGAGGAGGATTTCCAGCGATTATGGGCCAAGAAATTGGTTCATGTATCTGGATATCCTATGCGTGTCTTTAAATGGTCGAAAGACTTTGATACCAAATCTGAATCTCCTGTTGTGCCTATTTGGATATGTCTGCCTGAAGTTCCTTTACATTTGTTTGACAAGAAAGCCCTGTATAAAATTGCATCTCTAATTGGTAATCCCTTGAGGATAGATGAGGCCACTGCTGATAGATCTAGGTAAGTGTCGCTCGTATTTGTGTTGAATTGGATTTAACTAAACCTAAGGCTGATGAGTTTTTTATTGGATGTGGGGAAAATCTAATGACTCAAAAGGTGCTTTATGAAACATTCCCCAATATTGCTCAAAGTGTAAACATATAGATCACATTGCTGGCGTTTATTTTAATGAGGAATATCTGAAGAAATTGGCTAATAAATCAGGTGGGAATGCTAATGAAGTAAAACATATTGAAAAACAGTGGGTACCAAAGGTTAGTGTGAGTAATGACCCCAATGATGTGTTAATTGTGTCTGATGGTGTAAATGAAAATGTCACAAAGTTGCCTTCTAATAACTACTCTAATGCTGATGTCACTGTAGTGGATGATGTGGCTCCTCTGGGCCAGTCTACTGATCGTAGTGGGCTTGCTGCTCCCACTGCTAATGTGGGAATGGCAAGTACCAATTACCTTGATAAAGGTAAAAGTGTGGCTTCCGCCCCTATTCAACCCTCTTCTGGGGGCAGAGAAAAGAATGATGAACTTCTGTGGAGTCATGTTGTGAGAAAACCTGAGGGATCAGGTTCTAAGAAAACTGGTGTTATGGATCAGTTTGAGGTGCATGAGAATTGTTTTGCTAAATTAGCTATATCTGTTAATAATGAAGAGTGTTTTTAAAGATAAACAATTTGCTGTTGTTGTTGTTCCTATGTCACCTTTGCATGAGATAATTGAGGACAATGAAGAAGAGGAGAGAAATGCAGCTTCATGGGATGAAAGCTGGGGACCAGACAGGAAAAAATTGGGAGAAATGAAAAGGTTGAAAAATATGAAGAAAAAGAATACTGGCCCCTTAGTGATGCACACTAGGAGAGGCACAATTTTCACGAAAGGTAGTACCTCATCTTCTAAGAAATGATTATTATTACTTGGAATATTTGAGGTATTGGTAGTATGAAATCTCAAAATTACTTGAAAAACTTAATAAAAAGAAAGAAACCCGATGTGATTGCTTTACTTGAATCAAAATGTGCTACCCCTGATCCTTTTTTGATTCATACTTTTGGTTACCAATATGTCGAGGTGAATTCTAATGCTAAATTATGGGTGATTTGGAAAGATCCTATTAAACTGAATGTGTTATTCTCATCTGATCGAATGATTGATGTGGAGATGGAGAATCCTGTGCTTGATTGTAAATATTTTGCTACTTTAATGTATGCTTCTTGTGATAGGAGAGCTAGACTCACCTTATGGGATGGTCTTAGGCATAACTCCCACCCTAATTCCCTTTGGTTCGTGAGTGGTGATTTTAACACCATCCTCACAGCTGAGGAAAAGAAGGGTGGTGAGGCCCTGAAGATTAAGTCCATGGATGAGTTTGGTAGTATGATTGTTGATTGATATCTTGAAAATGCAGGGTTTTCTGGTCCTACATTTACATGGCATGCCAACCATGTATTGGAAAGACTAGATAGAGCCCTTGTATCCTCTAAATGGGTGGAGGTATTCAATAAATTTGAAGTTGTTCATTTATCTAAAGGACCCTCAGATCATTGCCCCTTGCTCCTGTCTATTTTTTCTGAGGTTGGGTGTCATAAGACTTCCTTTAGATTTATTAATGCCTGGACCAAGCATCATACTTTCCTAAAGCTAGTGGAGGAATCTTAGACTCATCCTACTAGCTATAGGGGTATGGTGAACTTTCAGCAAAAGCTATTTCTATTAAAGGCTTGTCTTAAACCTTGGAATAAAAATGTTTCTGGCAATATTATGGATAGGGTTAAAATAGCTAAAAGTAATTTGATTGAGCAAGAAAATAGTTATTTGAATAATCCAACTGATCCAAAACTTCTTTTGTTAAAGCAAAGGCAAGCTGAGCTTACTTTTGCCGTGGCTCTAGAAGAATCTTTCTGGAAACAGAAATTAGCTTGAAAATGGTTGAAGAAAGGAGAAAGCAATACAACTCATTTTCATGCATTGGTCAGGAAAAAAAGGTTCAAAAACAGGATTTCTGAAATTTTTGTGAATGATATTGTGGTTAATGAGCCTAGTGTCATTAGATCATCTGCCTGTGATTTTTTCCAGAATATGTTTACTAGTGCTGCGTGTGACATTGATAGCTCTATCTTTAGCACTATTAAACCACTTATTGAGCAGGGTGAGGCTGATAAGCTGACTGTTCTCCTGTTTTAGAGGAGATCTATGAAGTTGTGTTTAATATTGATAAGGATAGTATGACTAGGCCTTATGGTTTCTCCTCACTAATTTTCCAACATTAATCTTGGGAAGTGATTAAGGAGGACCTGTTAGAAGCTGCTAAAGAATTCTTTCCAGGTGTTCCTATGCCTTGGAGTTTCTCCTGCACTTCTATTGCCCTTATTCCTAAAAAGGACCTTCCAAAATTGTGGGTTGATTTTAGGCCAATTAGTATGTGTAATGTGATCAGTAATTTTTTTTAATCAAACACTACTACAAAAAACGTTTAAGACTACGGTAAAAAACCGTAGTTAAAGGCATTCAGCGACCGTAGTAGTAGATACCGTAGTGGTAGACCTACCACCAATAACTACGGTTAATGAACCGTAGTAATTAACGATAAAGACTACGGTTGATAAACCGTTGTCGTAATAGTAGCATCTACGACTACGGTATGTATGACCACGGTTGGTGATTTTCTTCGACTACGGTCTGAACCGTAGTAATTAATGATAAAGACTACGGTTGATAAACCGTTGTCATAATAGTAGCATCTACGACTACGGAATGTATGACCACGGTTGGTGACTTTCTTAGACTACGGTCAAAGACCGTTGTCTTTTCTTTTTCATAATCATAAACCGTTGTTGTAGATGATGCTCTTTTATAGTTTTTTTATATATTTTTATTTTCTTTTGTAATGTAATTTATATATATATATATATATATATATATATATATATATATATAAATAACAATAACATACCACATAAGAAAGAGTAAATATTAGATTAATAAACTTCATTTATTTCTAAATATCAGTTACATTACGTCTCAAAGCTAGAAAAGAAAAAAAAATTACAAACTAATTTCTCGATACTTAAATCCATTACAGAGATGCATCTTTTCTTTTGAATCATCTTTCATTATCCTGCAAAAAAAAAAAAAAAAAAAAAAAAAAAACCAACAAAAATGATATGTATCAAGTTACATGATAAGTATCAATTCATAAAATTGCTTCTTAGATGAAATATACATACAGAGTTACATTGGCATCAAAGTATTAGCATCAAGACAACAACTATTTTCATCTTAACGACATTCACAGTGAAAATAATCCACGCTGATATTGGAACAGAGAAACTATATTTCCTATACAATTAAGAAAGCCCATGTAAGTTGTAACCATGTAAGACAACCTACTACTCTTATTACAACAAACTTAAAAAAAAAAAGTCTAAGAGTGTGCATTAACATAAATCAAAACTAAAATCAATCATAATATATTATAAACAACCTTTGCCTCTCAAAAATTAAGTCCAGGTCCGGTATTTGACCAAGAGTTCAGGCCATTTTGTGAGATTAATCCGAAGGTACTAAATAAATTTGGTTCAATTTAATTGTGAGTTTCATGTGTTAAAACTAAGTGAATTTGATATGCTTTGAGTATTAGGCTAATCAATATCAGACAAAAGATATTGCGAATTACATAGATAATACAATGTAATTAAATTAAGGCAGATATTTATTCTAATACAACAACTTATGTGCTACACTTTTGTTTTGTAAAACCTTCTATGAAGACAACAAAGGAAATAAAGGACAATCTTAAGATGAAATTTGCTTATTCTTCAAAGATTAATTTCTCATCTATGCCTGGACAATATGTGTAACAAAAGGAAAGAATCAAACACCCTATTGCAAAGAGAAACATATTTATATCTATAAATTGGAAAGATGGGGAGAAAGGGGACAAAAAAATTGAAGTTATGCAAGATGAGAAATCAGCTTACATTCCAAAAGGACACAAATAACTGGTTAGTGGAAGATGACTTTCCTTTAAGATTACAATAGGGGCAGGTTATAACTTATGCAACCATGAAAAATTAACTTACAATCCAAAAGGACAAAAATAACTAGTTAGTGGAAGATGACATTACTTGAAGATTACAATAGGGGCAAGTTATAACTACAAACACAAAAGCTATTAGGCAAAGAACTAAAATATAATTTTGAGTAAATCCTACCTTGCAACTAGCTTTCCCAAGAGCCAAAGCAACATTTTTTCTAATTCCTCCGAAAGCAAATTATACCCTGCATAAACACAAAGTTTTGATAAGCGAAAGTCAAGTTTCTCAAGAGTAACAAGGAACACAATTTATAAAATAAATACAATAGAATAAAACCATATAAAAAATCTCAATACAAACGAAACAACATCAATATTCCGACAATATCCACTGTTCAGGCGTTCAATATTCTGAATTAACATCAAATTCACAGGCCTTCAAAAGCACGGTAGTAATAATCAGCAAATAGCAGCAGAAGTATGGCTCACAGGCCCTCAATAATTTCAGAAGTAGCGCAGAATCGAAATCGAAAAATTTTAGAGTCAAAATCAGAGATGAATCGAGCAAGTACAGAATCGAAAACTTCAAGCACCACGTCAAAATTCAATTCCGAGAGCCCAGATTCAACACTAAGAAATGAGTCTGAGATGATGAAGTGCCTGGCTTGTGAGAGTTTAAAAGGGACGAGATGGGGCCTGTTAACAGCGACGTCCGATTCGGCGTAGTGACTCAGTAGAAAACCTCGATTCAGAAGAGCGATTCGAGAACCGTCCACTGTTGATCGGTGGCCACCGATTAATACCGAGATCGATTTGGCCATATGGCCCTGTGGGAGATGGAGAGGGATAGGGAGAGTGAGAACGATAGCAAGAGAGTGAGAGAAAGACTGAAGTTCCTTATTTAATTTCTAGAATTCAAGTAATAATTTATCAATCCTCTCCACCGCCTGTACATCTGCCTCCGACATTGGGTCAGTCGCGCCGATGAGGCAATGGTTCAAACTAGGGTTCGAGAGATACAATACCTAAGGTTTAATTTATACAAATAATAAAGATAGCTCTCCTTACCTGTTAACTACAAGATTGGCAGCGAGGCGGAGGGCGGAGGCGTCTGACAGAGAGTAGCCATGGAATTTCGACGGAGATGGCCTAAGGCCAGAGACGGTGAAGAACAGGATGTCTAATGAAAGAAAGAAGAAATTCTCCTTGGTGAGAATGAAATAAATCTCTTAATTGTATTCATATATTTTTCCTCTTAACAAATTTTAACTTTTGGTAACTTCTGGTGGAAACTAATTCTGCCATTTTTTTCACACAATTAGTGGTAAAAAACTATTTCAAAGAAACTATTTCAAAATGAATTTAGGATTTTTCTTACCAATAGACCAGTTTTTAAAGAGGGGAACCTTTTACACTCACTATAGTATTGTTGGGCTCACACTTACTCTCACTAACATTTTGTCACTAAAAGTACATTTTCTTGTAGTGAAGTAATTATATATTTTCTTTCATTTTCATTTGCAGACATTAAAAAATAAAAGAATTTTTTTTTTTTTTTTATCATTTACATTTTCGGTGTTCTACTGATTTAGGTTGAACACCTTTTACAATATTCAGCTCCTATTTCGGTCGAACACATTTTATATTGTGCAGTTTTATTGGGCCAAACATCTTTCACATAAATTTTAAAAATAATATTAAAAGGATCCAATATTTATTTGAAAGTTTTAATATTTTCTAATACATTAATATATGCATAAATTAAATATATAGCTTGTAATAAATATAAAACAAAAAATTATTAATATTATTTACATAGAAAAAATTGTACAACTAATTAATTCGAAATACTAGATAGGCCAATAAAAGACATCGAGGAAAGAATATTTAAAAAAATTAATAATAAATATTTTTTAACTGTAAAACATTAAAAAGTATTTGAATCTTGTAAAAACGTATTTAAAAAGGTAAAGGAAATTAAAAAAGGGTAATGACAATGCTCGATTAACAACGGTTACCGTAATCTGTCGTTGATCACACAAAATAATTCTTTAAATTATCCATTAAAAAATATATTGACAACCCCCTTTTAACAACGGACGTACTGACCGTAGTCTTTAAGCGTAAAATAAGTATTCGACTACGGTTAAACGACAACGGTTTTGCAAAACCGTAGTCTTTTAGGGAAAAGTAGGTATTCAACTACGGTTGAACGACAACGGTTTTGCGACCGTAGTCTTTTAGCGAAACATAGGTATTCGACTACGGTTAAACCGCAACGGTTTTGCGAAACCGTAGTCTTTTAGCGAAAAAAAAATGTAAATCACTACGGTTTGTACAATGACCACGGTTGAGCACTAAAAGACTACGGTTATTGCGTAAAACCGTTGTCTTTTAGGCGTAGTGATTAACAGTTTTTGTAGTAGTGAAAATGGTTAATAATAGGTTGTCTCACCTCATTCCTACATCGATACCACCTTTGGAAAGTGGTTTTATCCCTTCAAGGGATATTTATGATAATATTATCCTTGCTCAAGAAATGGTTCAGGACTTGAATGTCAAGAACAAATGTGGTAGGATGATCCTTAAGATTGACCTTCAGAAGGCATATGATAGAATTAAATGGCTTGTGCTTTATAAAATTCTTAGTTTGCTTGGTTTCCCTGGTTTGTTCATTTCTTATGTGGTTAATTTTGGGGAAAATTCTTGGTTTTCATTGATTATTAATGGCTCATTGACTGGCTTCTTTAAATCCACTAGAGGTATAAGGTAAGGTGATCCACTTTCTCCTAGTCTCTTTGCTCTTTTCTCTAATGTGCTTACTAATGGATTAATTGAACTTTTTGATCTCTATCCTGGTCTTAAATATCATAAAAAGGCATCACTATGCCCTCATTATCATTTTCGGACAATACTGTTATCTTTTCATTAACTGATTTGGGTTGTTTTAAGAAACTGTTAAGCTTTTTGAGATCTTTTGAGCTGCCACTGGTCAGAAAGTAAATTATTCTAAGAGTACAGTCATTTTTGGGAAACATATTTCTGCTTATAAGAGGAAAATGATTTTGGAATTATCTAGCTTTTCTGAGGAATGCTTGCCTTTTAAATACTTGGGTGTCCCCTTGTTCAAGAGAAGAGTAAAAAATCTGTTCTTTCAAGAACTTTTTGAAGAGATCAAGAGTTGATTATCTGGTTGGGATAAACTGTTTTTAAGCATGGGGGCAGGCTTGAATTGATTAAAAGTGTTTTGGCATCTATACTCATTTATACTCTTAGGGTTACTGGGCCTTCCAAATCTGTCATCAACAGATTTCATAGGCTTTTTATCATTTCTTTTGGGGGTCTAAAACTGACAGCATGAAAATACATTGTGCATCCTGGGATAGGCTTTGTTTCCCCTAAAATGAGGGTGGGATAGGTGTGAGAAGTATTTTGACATCAACAAAGCCTTTGCTACCAATGCATGGTAGAAGTTTAGAAATTCCGATGCATTATGGTGTAAGGTGTTGAAGCAAAAATACCTCAAAAACACCCATCCATTTAATGCTGACTTTGCCAGGAAGCAGTCCCATTTTTGGGAAAGTATGCTGCAAGTGCAGCCTTTCACTAATGAAAACATCTTCCGGAGGCTTAGAAAAGGTGAGATTTCATTTTGGTTTGATAATTGGTGCACATATTCTCCACTTAATAGATATGCTGATACTTTCAATTGTGAAGAGTTGGTTAACAATTATTGGTCTGAGAATGGGTGGTTGGTGTCTGATCTAAGAGGCAGGTTGCCTGACTATGTGATTGATGATATTATTTCTTTGTGTGTTAATGCTAATCTTCCGGATCGTCCTGTTTCGAAACTCATTGCAAATGGCCTCTTTATTTTTTGTCCACTTGAATGCCCTGAGATTGCGCAGGCCCTTAACGGCTTGGCGATCAATGATGTGGCCCAAATCCTTTTTAGTGTCTCATTCTTTATTTGCTTGGAGGTTGTTAAATTATTTCTTACCCTTTGATGACAACCTCAAACAAAAGGGATTTGAGGTCGTCTCTGTTTGTCCGTTAAGTTTTGTTGCATGTCAAGAGGCCAAACACACACTTATACACTGCCCTACATCTGTTGCAATCTGGAGCCATTTTGCTACATTCTTTCAGATTCAAATTCTTAAAAACTGCTTGTTTAACCAACTCTTTAATCGTTGGTTCAATAATCTGAGCCTGCACGAGCACATTCGGATTTCTTTGCCTATCATCATCTGTTGGACTATGTGGTGTGCTCGAAATCTTGCTAAATTCGAAGGCCAAGTGCTGACTATCGCCCAAATTCAACGAATGGTAGTGGAAAAGCTTCGACGACTGTCTAATGCTCGTTGGGTTTTGGCGAGGTAGTTGGCATTTGGCTACGATTTGGCATATCCATTTGAGGAAAAAAAAATATTTTTGGTCCGTTGAAAACCCCCAAATGATGAATTTTTCAAACTTAACACTGATGGGGCGTCTAAAGGCAACCCTGGCTTTGCTAGGGCTGGTGGGATCATTCGCGATTCCAATTATTCTTTTGTGGCTGGATTTTATAAAATTTTCATGTATCGGATAATGTCACTGCAAATTAACAACTATTTGTGAAAGAATCTCACTTTGTCTTAAGCTTGGGATCTCTAAGATTTGGCTTGAGGTGGATGCCCTATACTTGCTTCTGTTACTCCA
This sequence comes from Ajuga chamaepitys, assembly GCA_958295605.1. NCBI lineage: Eukaryota > Viridiplantae > Streptophyta > Magnoliopsida > Lamiales > Lamiaceae > Ajuga > Ajuga chamaepitys. The sequence continues at coordinate 18,282,458 of OY282495.1, forward strand.
AAATAATGGTGTTGGGGGTTTGAGATTTCCGAAACTTTTTGCTAAGCTTTTGAAGCTGCTAAAACGTGTTGAGCTAAAGACTTTGCATATTCATCGGGAAGGGAATAAGGTTGCCGACCACTTGGCCAACTTGGCTATAAGAGAGCAAAGCAACTATGAGTTCACTAATATTAGAATGTGTAAAAGCCTCAAAGGGTTTTTGTACGTAGATGCTTTTGGCCTTCCTAATTTTTGTTTCCCTTCTTAGCTTAGCTTGTGATATTTTTTGTTACAATTGGCTGTAAAAATACTACTCCCTCCGTCCCGACTTAATTTGCACACCTGCTCCGGCGCGTATATTAAGAAAAAACAGATTTTGTGGAATCTTTGACTTTTTTAAAGGTGGAGATTGAGTGTGGAGATTTTAAGGGTGAAGATTGTAAGATTCCTTTTCATTTTAGGGGTGTGCAAAATAGGGTGGGACGACCGAAAAAGGAAAGTGTACAAATTAGGGCGGAACGGGGGGAGTATAATTCTGCAATACACAAGTTCGAGATCTGCCTCATCGTGATGGTGGTTGTTGATTAAAAAAAAAAAGATAATATATAACAAATTAAATTTTGCTGGCTGTTAATAAATAAGAAAAATTGAAGTTGGCGGTTTAAAAAGAAAAAAAGAAAATAAAGTTCGTTACTTAAAAGATGGTTTAAGAGGGCAATCACAGAAAACACTTAAGTAAATCCCTCTAGAAACCCATAATTATTATTATGGCCTTACTTTTTTTTTTTTTTTTTGAGTAAATGGCCTTCTTTTGAAATGCCATGTTCGTACAAATGTGGGGACTCAATCATTGTGGTAATGAATATGTCAAACAATTTTGACTTTTTTTCACTCAATTAAAGATGAAATTAATTAAAAATTGACCACTAAAAGTAAACTTATTTTTTTAATCTTGGAAGGAAAGTTAACCTAATTAAAGAAATGAAAATAAAGAATAAAAAAACTTAACAAATGCGTTGTGTGAAGTCGAATTCATAACAGAGGAAAGGTATGGGTTTAAGTCTGTTATGCTGAATTACTGTTAATCGAGGTAAATAAAATTGTAAAAAATAGATAAAAAGATGAATCTAGTATTTAAGTTTATAGAATATGTAAAGTCTAGATGGCTTCAATGTTGACATCACCCTTCAAAATCATTTGCCAAATATTTTGATTAGGTAACTTTTTCATAAGAAATTTAATTATTAATTATTTAAAGAAAAACAAAATATAATATTATACCTAATAATATATTAATTTAATTACATAATTTCTTTTATAAAATACATTAGTTAAGACATTAATATTACTTAAAGTATTTTAAATGATTAATTTGTTAAATTGCAAAAAAAATTAATAGACAAATTTCTATGACGATCTTAACTTACCTTCGTGGTAAAATTAAAAACCAGAATAAAAAAGAATCTTTAATACCTAAGGCAACTATCATATGATATATATTAGTGTAGCTCATGTTTATAAAATCATTTGGTAAAAATTATTGTCCATTTTATGCTACGAAAAAAGTTATAAAAACTTGAAATTTAAATTTAGTTCAATACGTAAATTTAATTTTTTAACTTCAAATATCTAGAAAAGGAATAAGTAAGATTATAAGTTGTTAAAATTTATCATTGACAACGATACTATTAACACAAATTTATTGCAACAAGCCAACAAATCTATCATACATAAATCCTAAGTGTAAAAATAAGATGTAACAATTGAATGTTTCTATGTTTTATTTTTTATTTTTAATTTATTCCTACTACGTACTCTTTATTTTCATTAGACACAAGATAATATATAACAGTGAATATATATATATATATATATATATATATATATATATATATAAATTGAATCGATTTTAGTTAATTTACGATATTCTCAACACATCAAAGATCTACAGAATAATTTTAAAATCATCTTTCCTATTTTTTTCCCCATGTATTATCACTCTGATTTTGACTATTTGGTATTTCTTTAGGATTTAAGTTTGATTAATTAGAGCATCCCCAATGATATACCTGAAAAGCATGTACATCATTTGTCACATCAGCGCCACCTCAAAAGTTAAAATACATATACCTCGAAACAAAACCCCTCCCCAACAATATACTGAAAAACAGGAATATGTGGGGGACCCACTACAATATACTATTGATTTTTTTTATTTATTAATCTATCAACTAAACTAATTATTTATTTTTTGGATAAATAATAAATGATTAATATTACGAATATTGGAGTTTTTTATATTTAATTATATTTTGGAAAAAAAAATTCCCAAAAAATTATTATTAATTTTTTTATTCATATAAAACGTAAAAATCTGAAATTTAAATATAACCGTTAGATTGATAATAATAATAATAAAAAAAAAAAAAGAGAAAGCCGTTGCCTACTGCTGTTTTATTATCAATTTATGACATGTTCTTTACATAAATGCCAAACAAAAAGAAAAGCAAAAAGAAAACGAAAAAAACATATTAATAGTGGGGGACAGGTTTGCGGCGGCGAGCCCCACCTCGCGCGCCGTCACGCGCCCAGCCTCCCCCCTCAATTCCCTGTGCGTCCGCTCCCCTCCCTCCTCAACTTCCTGGGAAGCAATTTTGCTTCCTGGGAAGTAACACCCTTCCCCAATTTCCCTCCGCCATTGGTCAAATATCCAATTTCAGGTATTTCTCACTATCCAAGTCAACAAATTCCTCCCCAATGGGGATGCTTTTATAGCATGTTGCAAATATATCTTTTACTTGATTGATTGGGGTTACATAGGTATCAATAATTTATACGACCAACTATTGTTACATTATATCATGCTTCAGTTCTCAATAAGTAATATTAGAGTTAGTAAAAGTGGGAAAAATTAGGGTGATCATAAGTTTGAAATAATTATTAAGTCATTTGAAATTAATAAACCATCTTGATAAACGACTACATGTTGATTTAATAGAATGATACAAAATATTAATCTGTTATAATTTACTTTTTGCAATAAATATAATAAGAAAATACTTGTTTCTAGTATATAAAAATTTACAAAGATAAACGAATTTAAGTGTTGGTTCTTTCACCCTATTCCAGCCCCCGAGGGCCGAGCTAAAAGTTCTTAAGTTATAAGGGCCTATGAAACTAAGGCCCAACTCTAGTACTTTTAGGATCGAGCTAGGACCAGCCTCCAGGACAGGGCCTATTTTGACATCTCTATTCATAATTGAGCAGGTTGGGGGTTGCCCCACCAGTTTTCATGGTTCAATACCCAGGTTCATAATGTTGAAGTTGTCAATTCAATAGTTTAACCCTTAAACGGACCTTAGGATCATAGGTCTGAATTCAAATCCTTTAAAGTACTTTACGGTGTATTTTGGAGAGAAAGTGACGCCATAGTCCTATTACTATTCAATTCTGATTCCAACCTTAGCCTTTATCAGGTCTACGGTTTCCTTGAAAATTCAAATTACATATATTATAATCATATCTTTATTTTTTAAAATAGAATATGCATTAAAACTTTTATTTGGATTTGTATTCGGATTGATTCCATTCGAGTTCTCTTAATCCAAGATCTATTATTTCAGAACACCAGACAAGAATAGAAATAAATTGGAAATGGGCAAGTGTTGAACAAATAATATATGGAACTAAATATGCATCTTCCCTTAGAAATAGACACTTAAATTGTTGTTACAACGTAAAAAAATCTTATCATATGTATAATATTCATGATCTAAAATCAAATTTTTTATAGACTATCTATTTTTTTTTTAAGGAACGGATAAAAAATAACAATCAATTCAGATATTTGTCATTATTTTCATTTCTTGTAAAATGATATTATTCTTATCACGTCAAGAAAATATTTTGGGAGTGATGATCATTGCAAAGGTTGTGGCACTAAACAGGAAGATGCAACTAAACAGACAAGGCACCACAATACTAACCATGTCCTCTCAAAAGGGTGCACATCAACTTTGTTTCTCAAACCTAATCTATCTTTCTAGCATCCTAGCTTCACCATTTTATATATTATGTTTCCACAATTACCTCAATTTCTTATCTTTATTTTATTCTATTTATTAATTTTCCACATGTACTTCTGCATCAAAATATCTTGCCCACTTCAAAATCACAGGATGTTTATACAAACATTAATTCTCACGTACATTAGGTGCATCAATTTAAGATTCATGTAATATTTTTTTTTTTTAAATAAGTAATACATTTTAACATACACTAATACATTTTCAACATGATCCCTTCCTTCAAATCAAGTAATACCTTTCAACATTGTTATAATGAATGCAAGAAATTAAGATAATAAAAAATAACAAGTAAGAATATAGAATTTACATAGTTCACTATCAATATGTTAGCTACGTCCACGGACAGGAGAAAGCGGGGACGGATCCAGAATATGTGATTAGGGGAACCAACAAATAAAAAATCCCAACTAACATTAATATACTTGTGATAAATATGTTATATTTACTATTTAAATAGAATATCAACAATTTTATTATTAAATATATCAAAATGTATCATTAGTGATCTATATAATAAAACTCGCATTAGGATTTAAGACATTCCAATAAGCATAAATACTAATATATTTTTATAGAAAAGGACCAACGTGCAACTGATGTAGAAGAAAACTACTATAATACAAATGGTCACCTATCTTTACACTTTACTTTATTTTAGTCATTTACCTATTTTTTGTTTCATCTTGGTCATTTATTTTTAATTTAAGGAAAGTATCTAAAATTAACTGAAATCGCTAATTAACGAACTCTTAATTGGGAGTCTTCAACCAATCCCAACATCACTATTTTCTTCATCTCTCCACCTCAAGAGTTTTTAAATGTCTGAAATAAGCTTTAACACTCTTTTAAGTGATGTTAATGTTATATTATACATTATCATGCAATAATGCAATTATTGTACAAGTTGTTGTATAATAATAAAAGATCTCAATTGCGATTTATGAATTTGATGTTGAGGGCTACAAAGAATTGCGCTACGTGTGCTACCGCTCCCCTTTCTTTCTTTTTTTCATTTTTTTCTTTTCTCTTTTTTTTTTTTTTTTTTTTTTTTTTTAATTTTCCTTCCACAAAATAACTTGTTTCAATTTTTTTCTCCTTAATTCATGGTTCAAGTTCAAATTTATCGCCTCGGGTTTAAGTTTTTTTATTAGGTTATAATTTTATTTCATGTTTCTTGAATTCATGATTCATGAATTCACGGTTCATGATTCACATTTTATATGTTAAAAAATCAAAAGAAACAACGAAAAAAAAAAGAAAGAATGAAATGTTGTTATGTGGAAGGAAAAAAACAAATGAAAGATGAGAACGGTAGCACATGTAGCGCAATTATTTGTAGCGCTCAAGATCAACACTCTTGCGATTTATATGGGTTAGAGGTGGGCTAAATGTAATGACTGAAAACAATGACGAATTAAGCATTAAATAGGATAGTTGTGAAGAATGAAAGTTAAACTAAAGATAAGTGACTCGAATTGCAAGAATTTAAAATTCATGCACTGGATGTACAAGGGACATACTCTAAAATAAAAATAACCTAAACAATTTTTTTGTTTCCTCTTAAAATTTAATGTCGGTAGAAGGGGAAAGACAAAGGGTACTCGGATTGGCCCTGATGCATCAATATCCAATTATTATATGTACAATTGTGGCAGCTCCTTAATTTCATTTTTTTGGAATAATTTTTCGTTTTTGTTTTATACAGAAAAATTAAGTATTAATTTTTAAAATGCAAGATACTTTGTGTAGATTAATCCTGCATTTAAAAATTAATACTTTATTTTTATGTATGTAATATGAATATTAGATAAAAGAGCATGAAAAATGGATGATTTATTTATTTATAATAAAAATGGAGTTAAATTTTGGGTGGAAAAGAAAATGAAAAGAAGACGGTGACACTATATTACCTGAAACTCACGGCCCAAACAGCTCCCAAAAACAATTGATCTAGAATAAATTTTGTGTTGATATAAAGATTGTATCATAATTAAAGTTAAGTCATTTTATAAGGATCATGAATTATGTGAAAAATTGTAGAGTTATGTGTAATTGAGAAAAACTTATTACAACCCGGGCAGCATAGTATTAGTTGACCAATACTTTGTAACAGCAGCAACAACATAACTCACCAATCAAACAAAGAAAGATCATCAAAATCTACTGTTAACACTAATATTTGTGGCCCATTTCTATTAATAACTAAACACCTTTTTCTATCCACATTCATAGTGGATCAACAACTTATACCAAATACGTACGTAACCACATTTGTTAAAAATCACTCCAAAATTGTAGAACCCCACCAATGCTATTATATGATTGCACCAATTTGGCAAAATCAATGTAAAGCAGAGGCAAAAAGACAAGACACTCTTACTTTTATACTAATTTAATTTAAGAGTAAAAGGTTACAACATCATTCCATGTTAATCTTACCTCATGTCATAGCCTTCAGACAAGGATTAATTTAATGTTTAATTTGTAGTATTTGTTCTTATCCAATTTTAAGTCTTGCGTTTCATTTTGTAACACTGGGCTCGACACATTATTTGGTTTCATTTCCCACTTACCCCTCACTAATACAAATATTCATAAATCCGAATTTTTATTCCATCTTTATCCAGACTTAAGTACCCAGTTAAACCTGTATTCCACCATCTCTAACTGAACACTATTAGATTCAGAGGTTTGAATTGCAATGATTTGAAATTAATGAATAACTGAATATGAAATCTGCCTAAAATAGAGCGAATCTGAAATTCACAAAAATTCCTGAAAATTACTTGTAAAGGAAAATGTTGCATGAATTCAAATCCATAGCAATTCAAATAACTAGAGGCAGCAATTCGGGCAGCTCGGTTAGATCGGACCGGGTCTGTCGGGCCAACGTCATATTTCGGATCGGGTTTGATCGATCCAAGATTTGGTCGGGCTTAAAATTAGTCAGCCTGCCCGAGGTATTCCTTTATAATATACTAAGATTATCGGGCCGGTCCAAGGCACGTCGGGCTTTTAACCCATCAGACCGGTTCGATCGGGCCCAAAAGTACTTCGAGCCTACATTTCTGTGGCCCGACCAATCTAAAATATCGGACCTATTGAGCCAGCCCGTCGGGCCGGGCCAATTTTGCCACCTCTGCAAACAACTATTAGGCCCCATTTGGATGGAGGGATTTGATTTGTTAGGGGATTTAAAATGAATAGATTTCAAAATCCTTAGATTTGAAATCCATGGACTTGAAATCCCTTGTTTGGATTTATGGTGGATTTGTGAAAGGATTTTGAAATCCAAAATTTTCAAATCCATTATTTGGCAAAATACTGATACAATATTTGTAAAATTCAATTTTTTTCCTTTAAAGTTTAAAAACTAACAATTTATATTTTTTAGTAAATAAAATAATATTTATCTACATCAAAATTAACCGAATAATTTTTTTTTCTAATTATATATATACACACATATATACATAATATGTATTTTATATCCCAAAAATTTATTGGGAGCATTTAATTGGAGATAAAAGGAAAAAAAAGAATTAAAAAAAATATTAGGAGCATTTTATTGGAGAACGAGAGGAAGAGATAGCGATAGGGAGAAGAGAAGAAGAGAGAGAGCGGGGAGGAGAGAGAGAGAGGACGAGAGAGAGAGAGAGAGAGAGAGGACGAGAGAGAGAGAGGGGGGGGGGGGGAGGAGAGAGAAGTGTGAGTCAGGAGGGATTTGTAAATGACTACCTTTGTCAAATGATTTGAAATCCACCCAAATATAGTGTAAAATGGAGAATTTCAAATCCTGAATTTTCAAATGGGTGGATTTAAAAATCTGAATTTTCAAATCCACTCATTTAGTATTTTATCCAAACACATGGAGTGGATTTGACAATGAATTTATAAATCCATAGCACAAATCCCTCCATCCAAATGGAGCCTAAATGAATTTTCTACTATGCAATTCAAATTCCTAAAATCCTTCTATCCTAAAAGACTCCTTGCAAGACAATTTCAACTAATCCTTATTTACCCAAGTAATTATACTTCAAATACTATCTTCATCCCGCTCAGATTTGTACATGAAGACGGATACGAATGTTAAGAAAAAATTATTTTTTGATGAAGATTATTTAGAAAATTTTCTTTTTAAGTGTGTGTAAATTTAAGTGGGAGGGAGTGAGTAATTATATTGAAATATGTGTTTTCACGAAAATGAAAAGAAATGCTACCCATGATGTAACTTTGGCAGAATAGTTTACCATTAACGTCAAGTCAAGCAAATTAGATTTTTAATGCGACCCCTGCCAAACATTCAGTCAAAACTAGACTATATAATAGATTGAATTTGTTTAAAGATAATGAGCAGAATTAAAGTTGCATAATGAAACACCATCTGGAAAAAGAATCCAGATTGATATTTTAGAAAAAAAAATCACACTTAAATAAAATGCAAGGGCATAGCTAGACAAAATTCAACTGTAGGAGCTAATTAATTGTCTGGACCAAATTAGTAAAAAATAATATTCGTATGGTATGCATGAGTAAACAGGAGCAAAAAGGTTTTTAAAGTTTGGGGGCTAATGTAACATGAGGCACCGCACCTGATTAAACATCTAATTTGGATATGTTTCAAAAAAAATTGGACGCTTATAATTTTTTTTTGTTAAATAAAAATATTACCGCTATGTTTCATACTATCAAACTACGCTTTTATCCTACTATGGAGGGTGGGTGCACTATACACTTTTTTTTTAATAAATATTAGAGATGAAATTAGTAACGGATAATATTGATTATCGAACAAAAACGAAATAGAAGTACAATAGTGATCGAAAGTGGCAAGAATTCATTAGTATCCGATTAGTAACGAAATAACACCGAATATTAAAGACGGACATAATCCGTCTCTATTCTATAGGTAATTGGTCTCTCATTTCATAATAGAGACAAAAATTCCATCACTAAGTTTAAAAGCGGAATAAACCAGTCTCTAAATTTAAAAAACGAGCATTATAAAGATCAAACAGATCGTCTCGAGTCCGTCACTGTTGTTTGAAAATGAATATCATATTATTTAATACGAATTATCGACTATATTTAAGACTGTCGTGTATTCTTCGGTGCACCTCCTCAGTTTTAGGCTTCCTCCTCTCGAAGCTTGTAACATTTTGGGTACATTTAAAGAGAAAGAAAGAAACGAACCCCTTAGAATTAGGCATATTTACAAAACCAAGCCAAATCTTCTACGACTAATGCAACATCTCCTATACCTGTTGCATCAATATATGACACTTATATAATATGATACAAAGAATATATAATCAATGATGTATGTGATATATTAGGTCAATTGATGTGTAAAATGTTGCATCAATCATCGAAATAAATTCACAATACAACTATTACATTATAAATAGTACCATCTTGACGTTTGTATTATTCCTACAGATAAGGTTTAAATTGAAGCATATCTCAATGGAAGAACTGTAGTTTATTATAAATATGTCAAATCTCCAGCGTATTTTATAGAAGTATTTCCAGTTACCACAAAGACGGGTTAAAATAATCGTGAGGCGGGTTGAGACAAAAACCTGATTGTTGTATGGAAATCATTTGGCTTCACCACCCTGAAAGAAAAAGTTTTGTATAGGTTACTTGAGTGGCCTGCATAAATGGTAACAAATGACAGTAGCACAAAATTTGACAACCCCATCATGGATTTAGAGCACCTGAAAAAAGGTATTCCCCATATGAAATAATCACAAGATCTTGAAAATTCCATCGTTAGCCTCATTCTGTTATGTTAATATTACTGTATAAGGGCATTTTAATGTCCAAGATCCACTCCTAGTCCTTATATTGATTTGTGTGACTCAATATCAAGACGTGTGGTCGGCACATGTGGTTAAAGTGAGATGGACCCGAGCCGGCACCCCATGCGAGTTTGTTTGGTATGGCCCACTACACTTTAGTAGTCTACCTATATCAATTCATTTTCAAGAAAAATAAAATCAAGAGACTAGTTGGTTTGGTGCTATAAGGGGCCAAAGTCAGATCACAGATGTTAAATCCAGCACCCCTCCGTGCAAGACCCTCACCGTTGGTTTAGGGCACTGTCTCTATGTATTGGATTCAAAAGGCACCTAAAGTTATATATTTTCTGGTCGATATGGTAAATTAGAGTTACAATGGGAAAAAAAATATGGGATACAAGATGATTTTTTGAAAGATAGATAAGATATGATGACAGGGGATTGTGCCTCAAGTGGGTAATATGTATTTAATCATATCTTTCACATCCAAAAGGCTACTGATTTTAGCCAACCACCAATCTTTTTCTTTTCCTCCCTTTATTATTTGTGTTAGGAAGATAGGAAGAAGAAAAGAAAATCTTACGTCTCCAAATCTTTTATTTTTAATTGGCCAATCTGTATGATTAAGTCACCACAAAATGTCTCCACATAACTCCTAATTTCGGACTCTGTGGTAAATTAAAATATAATCAATTCCTTTTTGTTCCAGATTATTCAACATTCGTGTCAAGAATCAAGAAAAATACCTGAAGAAATTGCAATACACTAGCTTCTTTAGAACCCCATCAACCTATAGAGGAGATCATTCATCTGAACTAAAAAAAGTTGTGTAAACAATGTACTTTATTGGATTATCCAAAGTTCAATTCCAAATATCGTGAGGAAACACATGTGCTTATGCTCCTTTGAAAACTAAAACAATCTGAAGACAGTAATTTTGGTGGAAACTCAATGGGAGAAAGTGGAACTTGCAAAAAGTGTCAAATACAAGTACAGTAGACCAAAAGGTGGGCTGATGTATGTATTCAACCACATTAATCATCTTGAATCTCTCAATCCCCAATATGGGAAGGATTTTGATTGCCGAAAAAAATGAGGTCGAGAAAGAGAAGAGAAAAACAGAAACAGGGAACAACCAAGACAAGAAAAGAAACATGAGTCAAATTTGGTCTAATGACATTGTTGACTAGTGAGGAGGCCACTCAACCTGACCCAACATCTAAGATAGAGCATTTACCTCCATAACTATTCTTCTAATTCATGCATTACATAACTTCTTTTTCTTAGTGGAACAATGCATTCCAAAGTACATCCATATAGTCATCACCTGCCCTTCCCCACCACCAACCGTACAAAAAAATTCAACCTCCGTAAAATAAGAGCTAAGTTCTGTGGTTAAAATTAAAACAGGACTATAAAAGTAATTTCTAATGATTCTGTTATAGTGGTTTATCAAGACTATACAAAATCACTAATTATTGAACCTCACACACTATTCTGGTATAACATCATCAGCTTGATCACTTTAGTCTTAGCGTATAACAATTATCAGTGCATAAAATGCAACTTTGCAGTCTCTCCTAAATAGTGAAAACACTATATCTTTTACATGACGATAGCTGCAAGGCTTAACTCTTACTAGTGAACAGTTAACAATCATCAACTTTTGGTTGGATAGAGGATTCTTAAAAATTGATATAACTTGCATATGTCAGTGCCATATGATAATACAACTTACTGACAACTTTACGCTAATGCAGTTCAAGTTCAATCAATATTCATAGCTCCATATTAGGAAATTAAGAAATTATGGCAACTGAATCTTCTAGAAAATATAGGAAGTATGTTGTAAACTTAGTAGATTAAAGAAAGCAGTATAATCTAGTAATTAACCATACTGTATGTACTTATCCGGCTGCAGCTTACCAATCATAAATGAAAATGCATGCAGTTCTAGTGCTTTAAAAATAAGTGTAATGAAAAGCCAATATTATCAGGCCAATAATTTATCACACTCTATGTACTTATCCCAGCTTTTGGCCTCACAAATAAAAAATGAAATATTGATCCTACTATTAGTAAAGATGGCACAGGAAATAAGTTACAGATTAAATATTACTTTTAAAACATCCCTTTGTACCAAAGCTGGGTGTCCATGGTTCCTGAAATGTGTCATGCAGGGGTTCTTATTACTGAAATCCGATCAAACTAAAGAGTTTCATATCTAGTATATTTAATATGCTTCCACAAAAGTGGTTGTTGAGTCACTGATTTTCTTTTATGCAAGCTTTCCACTTATGGAAAAGGAATTGCCATCCCGAGGCTCCTACCTGGTTCCCTCCTATTCATTTACGTCACCGAAAATCGCTCGCTAAAAACCAAGGTATGGAAGAAGACATCTAACTTTGGCTGACAATTAACACCATTTTTCAATGATGTTATAATCCTCCTGGGCCATTTCCTTCTACAGCATTCCCCACAATCTATTGTGATACCCCATAATAAACTCTCTCTCTCTCTCTGATGTAATCATTTCTTTTCAATTTCCCTAAGATTATCCAATCCTCCATTAAATACTAATACAATATGATGTATGGATTGCCAAGATTATGTCCATGGCAATCATGAAACATGCAACCATTGGGGTATATTTTACACAATTAACCCTTAGATGCATAGTTTGTAAATGCAAATATGAGACCATATAAGTACATACTCAAGTTTGGTGGCACAGTCGCATGGTTTCATATTTGAGGAACTCTACTGTACTCTAATTTCACAAATTGGGGCCACCACACCTTTCCCCACCCTATAAATCCACTCTTCGCCACTAGTTCCATTCGCCTTCAACCACCAGCTGACTTCTTCCTCAAATCTCCAAAAACACAATCTTCAACAATGCAACCTAGTGAGGTTACTGAACTCCAATATCTATATCCTTCAAACCCAACACAGTTCCCATCCCATTTTGGCCTAACCAGTAACAATTTACCAGCCTATCACTTTAGCAGATTTCCCAACCCTCCATACCAACTCCAAATCACACCCCAGGTTCAAGAATTCAATCATCAAACACCATGTTTCAGCAGTAACTCAACATCCGATGAAGCGGATGAGCAGCAAATAAGCATAATAAATGAGAGGAAGCAAAGGAGAATGATTTCGAACCGAGAATCTGCACGAAGATCACGCATGCGCAAACAAAAGCACTTGGATGAGCTATGGTCGCAGGTAGTATGGCTACGGAATGAGAATCACCAACTCATAGACAAACTGAACCATGTGTCGGAGCGTCATGACCAAGTTCTCCAGGAAAACGCTCAACTCAAGGAAGAAGCTTTAGAACTTCGTCAAATGCTTACTGAGATGCAGCTCAACAGTCCTTATCCAAGCCTGAGAGAGCTTGACAACGAATTGGCCTAAACTAAATTAAGTACTCACTACCTTATCCAGTTCCCCGATTTCTTGCAGAGGTGGATGCTATGGTTTTTGTCTTGTCTTGATTTATTTGTCCATTGTTGTTATCTCAGTTGATAAGAATAGACTATTATCACCCCCGTCCTTTTGAGATAACAGTAGTGGTGCAATGAAATCTAATTAATAAATCTAATGATGGCATCAACAAGCTAAATTTTGTATAATTTTCATGAATTAGTTCCTCCATGACAAAGGTCCTAAATTTGCTGAAACCAGCAACAACTGAGTGAATAACCACATGCAGGCACTAATGCATGTGCTTCTTACGGAAGAATCAGTCTAGTTTCTTTAGATAGAAGGATTTTAAAATCAATAACCACAAATCCACAATATTAATCCATTACGGTTAAGTATTCGGATGAGGTTGGCCTATAAAGGATATTCAACGATTTTTTCGAGCGGTTTCAACTTAACATGGAGTCACTTTAAATCCTTCTCTTGATCCTTACCTCAAATCAAATCTTGACCTGAACTCGAGAGGATCAGAATATACCTAATATGCTCCTCTCAAATCCAAATCCTTAAATTCAAGTACAACCCAGTGGACGAAACTAGAAATGGCCTGTCAGTGTATGTTCGCGTACACATTTCTGACGCTACCGAATATGGAATTTGTCTCCTAAATCTAGAAAACAAGGAACTGCCATAGTACACGAAGCAGCAACCAAAAGCAGAAGAAAACAGAAATCCTATTTTTCCTTGCAAACCTCCAAACATGGAAAACTGTAGTTCTTCCAAGCCAAATACGATGTGATAAGGATTGCAAGCAGAAACGGATTTGCTGTTGTTAAGAATAACCAAGCAGAATACTGAATGTACCTTTTCGGGAGAGCAATCTGGCCATATTTGGCTAAAACTGTGTTCCTGTTGCACTAATGGACCACTTCAATTGTTTAGCGAACACTGTGTTTGATTTCTGCGATCTTCATCAACCTTAGACTACTATCAAATAGGACATTTTATTAGCTTGATTATAAAACTTCTCCTCCAATAACTTTACAGTTTGATTCCATGAAAAACATATTTAAACTGCGAAATAATACGGCATTGTCGTTTAATATTTCCTTGAACAAAAGAGGAATAAAAAAGAGTAGGAAGTTACCGCGGTTTGGGATTTAATTTGGAAACTACAATTCTGTATTTCCTGCAGATACTTTCTGCAGTTCCGAAAAAGAAAAGAAAAACGAAAAAAGGAAAGGAAGATGAAAAGAAATCCTTTTTCAGATGATCAAATTCCATATTCCTCTTAGCCTTGTCCTCCTAGGCTTGAATTGAATTCGATTTCGCGGAAGCCTAAAAGCGCGCTGAAGCCGTTTTATTTATTTACAAAATGCCCGTACAATGCTTGGGATAGGCTATGTATATATAACTACATTAAATCCATTACTATCATAAAAATATATGGAAGACTTATGTGCACCACTTGCATGGATTTATGGAATCATGGATAAAAAATTATTACTTTTTCCGTCCCGATTTTATTGTCCTACTTGCCTTATTTGTTTGTCTCAAACTAATTGTTCTACCCCAATGGCAAATTCTCCCACAATCTCCACTATCAAAATCTCCACATTCAATCTCAACCTTTGAAAAAGTCAAAGATTCCACAAAATCTGTTTTTTCTTAGTCTCCGTATCAGACCAAGGTAGGACAATTAGCTTGGGACGGAGGGGGTAGTAATTATGCGTAAAGGCTGTGATACTCAATCTGGATTGCACTGTCCAACTAGTGCACATGAGACTTTGCCTAAAATTGTTGATTATTTGATCTTATTTTTGACTTTGTATTTTCTTATGATACCTATGATATCCTCACTGAGTTTGAAATTTAAGGACAATTAAGTAATTTTAAATCATTCTTTTCATACTTGATTAGAAAAATGAGTCATTTTATATTTCAAACTCCTCCGGAAAAACTACTGTTCTTCTTCTACATTTTCAAGAATTGTGAAATGAAATTAATTTTATATTAAAATAGATTTAAATAGCTTTCCAATATATGTTATTTGCATATGATTTAAAAAATGTACTAAATAATATAACTATTTAAAGTATGGTATTATGCAAAAATCAAATTTATTGAATTTTTTCACTTATATCTATATCTATAATTATTACATCTTAATATTCATGTCGTCAGTTTCTTTTCAAAAATTGTTGTGAGATAATCAAACAATTGAATCAAAATAACAATTGCAAAATGTGTTGAATCAAACTGAAAATAAAACAACTCAATGTTTACGTGGTTCGGCCAAAACGACCTACATCCACGAAGGAGGTTTCCAACTTTCTTTAACACTCAAGAAATGATTACAAGATGAACAAACCACTGCTGAAAATACTTCAACAGCAAGAGTAAACAAAAACACTCAAAGAATGAAACCTATTCTTCTATCCAAGTATTTTCTATCTCTATCTTTTCTCCTTCACTCTCTAGGTGTGTGTTACATTAGAAAATGAGAAATACAACATCTTATATAAGCTCAGGAAGAAAAACGGTTGAAAATGACCCAAAACAGCGCACAAAACTGATCACCAAAAACTGCTTTTGCACACTGCCTTTGACAACGGTTTTAACAGAAACCGTTGTCAATTTCTGTTATAACTGCCATATGGCAGTTTTCTTTCACTTCAGTTTTCAGCTCCTTTTTGATCCGTTTCTTGACCCGATTCCAACCCGATTTATGAGTAGATTAAGTCAACAATCTTCACAAATCTGCACCTGACTTATATACGAATAAACTCCACCTTGATTGAACAAAACTTGAAGCTTAACACCAATCATAAAACTCCCTCAACCATGTCCAAACTTGGACATGCTCCTGCAACATAACTCCTCAACTGCATTGAACCACTTGGATCAAATCCAAGCAATAGTTGAATTTATCAGATGGTAAAGCCTTGGTAAGCATATCAGCTGCATTTTCTTTTGTACTCACCTTCTTTACATTTACATCTCTCTTCTCGATTATATCTCTAACATAATGATGCTTAACATCAATATGTTTTGATCTGTCATGGTAGACTTGATGTTTTACTAGGTGAAGTGCACTGTGAGAGTCACACATCACTGTTATAGACTGCTGGTTTATCCCAAACTCAGAAATCATACCCTTTAGCCATACAGCTTCCTTTACTGCTTCAGTCATTGCCATGTATTCTGCTTCTGTAGTGCTCAATGCCACCACTGATTGTAACATGGACCTCCAAATGATAGCTGCACCAAACAATGTAAACACATATCCAAATTGTGATTTCCTGCTGTCCAGGTTTGGTGCATAGTCTGAGTCCACATAACCCTTCAAAACATCCTGTAAAACATCAACTCTCTTAAACATGATTCCTCTGGTTGCAGACCCTCTCAAATACCTCATAATCCACTTGAGTGCTTCCCAATGTTGCTTTCCAGGATTAGACATGTACCTGGAAACAACACTCACTGCATGAGATATATCAGGCCTGGAACACACCATCAAATACATTATGCTGCCAACAGCATTTGAATAAGGAACTTTTGACATTTCAAACTCTTCTTCTTCAGTTTTGGGCTTTTGTGATTCTGAAAGTTTGAAATGTCGTGCCAAAGGAACTGTTACTGGCCTAGCTTCATTCATCTTGAATTTACTGAGAATCTTCTCAACATAGCTTTTCTGCTCAAGCCACAATAACCCCTTCCTTCTGTCTCTACATATGTCCATTCCCAATATCCTTCTTGCTTCTCCAAGCTGCTTCATTTCAAATTCTTCTTGTAAATCTGATTTAAGCCTTTCTATCTCAGATTGATACTTGCTTGCTACAAGCATATCATCCACATATAACAATAAGAAACTCAGGATTTCATCCCCAGATTTCCTCATGAAAACACAGTTGTCATATTTTGATTTTGTATATCCAATCCTTTTCATGCACTCATCAAACTTTATATACCACTGTCTGGAGCTCTGCTTGAGGCCATATAAAGATTTCTTGAGTAAACATGCCTTGTTCTCACTTTCTGGCATCTCAAAACCCTCTGGTTGATGCATGAAAATAGTCTCCTTAAGCTCACCATGCAGAAATGCAGTCTTGACATCTAACTGCTCCAACTCTAAGTCCATTTGTGCCACCATTGCCAGAAGCATCCTTATGGAACAATGCTTCACCACAGGACTCATTATAATATATTCCCTCCTTTTGAGTGAAGCCTCTTGCAACCAACCTTGCTTTGAATCTTATCCTTTCTTTCCCACTGAGCTCTATTTTCTTCTTGAAAATCCATTTACAGCTGACAAGTTTGTGCCCAGCAGGTTTATCAACTAATATCCATGTCCCATTCCTTTCCAATGAATCCATTTCTTCTTGCATAGCAATGATCCAACTTTCCCTGTCACTACTACTGACAGCTTCTCTATAATTTTTTGGCTCAGAGTATTCTGTTTCTTCAGCAACACTTAAGGCATATGCAGTGAGATAATCACTGCCATATCTTGAGGATGGCTTCACAACCCTCCTTTCTCTGTCTCTAACCAGTTGGTATTGATTCTTATCAGAATCAGTTTGTTCTTGGATTGAGTCTGTGTCTTCATCAGTTTCTGATTTTCCATCTGTGTCATCATGCTCCACCTTGAGCTGTGCACCATTGTTCCTTACTGTCACTTCCAGTGGAGCATTGGATCCTGGTTTCATTGGCATTTGTTCTTCAGAAAACTTCACATCTCTGCTTATTATCACCTTGTTCATCCCAGCTTCCAAGCACCATAACCTATACCCCTTTACACCTTGTGGATATCCCAGCATCATACATTTCAATGCCCTTGCATCTAATTTGTCTTGTTTAACATGAGAATAAGCCAGACATCCAAATGGTCTTAAATGTGAATATTCTGGTAAGTTTCCACTCCACTTTTGATATGGAGTTACATACTGATTTGGAGTGGATGGGCTTCTGTTTATCAAGTATGCTGCTGTAGCAGCTGCTTCACCCCAAAATTTCTTGGGCATTCTAGATTCTATCAACATGCATCTAATTCTTTCCAAAATTGTTCTGTTCATCCTCTCAGCAACTCCATTTTGTTGAGGATGAGCAGGAACAGTCTTGTGCCTCTTTATGCCCCTTTCCTTGCAAAATTTCTGGAATTCCTCAGACAGAAATTCTAGTCCATTATCTGTCCTTAAACATTTCAGTGTTGACCCCTTTTCCATCTCAACTTCTTTACACCATTCATGGAACTTATTAAAAGCATCAGACTTATTCTTCAAAATGAAAATCCAGAGTTTTCTTGAATAATCATCTATTATACTCAAGAAATATCTTCCACCCCCCATTGTTTCCACCTTTGAAGGTCCCCAAAGATCAGAGTGAGCATAGTCTAGGGGGTGTTTAGAGGTATGTTTACCTGTAGGGCATGGCAGTTTCTTGCTCTTTGCCAGGATGCAGGTCTCACAGTTGTGTATCTGGAATCTCCCTTTGTGATTGATGACTCCTTGCTTCAGCAATTCATTCATCCCTGTCTCACTCATGTGGCCAAGTCGTTTGTGCCATAATTGTGAATCATCAGCAACAATACTGTTTGCATCTCCAGTCAAAGTCTCTGCAATGAGGTAGTAGAGACTAGATCTCCTGATGCCTTTCATTACCAGCTTTGAGCTCTTGTACACAAATAGTTGCCCATTCATTGATTTGAAATTGCACCCTTTATTTTCCAGTGTTCCAAGACTTATGAGGTTTCTTTTGAGCATAGGAATATATCTCACATTGGACAATGTCTTTACAGAGCCATCATGTATTTTAAGTCTAATATCACCAATTCCCTCAATCTGGCATGCATGATCATCCCCTAACATTACTGAGCCATGTTTGTGTACCTCGAGTTTTTGAAACCATCCAGCATTCGGGCACATATGGAAACTACATCCTGAGTCCATGATCCATTTATCTTCTGTTCTTCCCTCAACAACATTCAATACATCAGCATCTTCCTCACCCTGTGCTAAATCTGCTGTGTTTGGCTTGTTTGAGCTTTCTGCCTTCTTCTTCTTGAATTCAAAACAATTCTTCTTGAGATGGCCAGGCTTCTTACAGTGGAAGCATTTCCTGGTCTCCTTCCCCTCAAAACTCTTTGGCTTTGGCTGCTGTGACTTCCTTCCTAGATCACTTGTTGTTGAGGCTTTCTTGAATTTGTGAGACCTTCCAGATTTGATGGGTAACCCTTCTGCTTGAGGGTCTGGTTTTCCATCTGATGAACTTTGCAATTCTTTGGCCCTCAGAGCAGTTTGTACTTCTTCCAGAGATATCTTGGTTTCTCTTCCATACATCATAGCATCTTTGAGATGCTCATCATATTTTGGCAATGCATTGAGTAACAGGATGGCCTTGTCTTCATCTTCAATCTTGGCATCAACTCCTTTAAGATCATCCAGATACTTGTTAAATTCCTCTAGCCGGTCATCCATGGCCTTCTCTTCTTGGATCTTGAATGAATACAATTTCTGTTTGAGATACCATGGTCTTCTTCTTGTAAAGCTCTTCAAGCTTATTCCAGACAGCTTCTGCTGTCAATTCCTTTGAGACTTCCCTAAGCACCTTGTCTCCTAGGGATAAAATGATGGCAGAATGTGTTTTTTCCAGCAACTCTGCCTTCTCACTGGCTCTAATCTTATCAGAGAAGCCATCAACACCCTTGAGAGCACCTGCAAGCCCTTGCTGAACCAGGAGAGCCTTCATCTTTAATTGCCAAAGACCAAAATCATTCTTCCCATTGAATTTCTCAACATCATACTTCATTGCCGCATCTTTTGATCCGCTTCAGTTCCCAATTTTCCCATAGACGGCGCCAATTGTTGTGAGATAATCAAACAATTGAATCAAAATAACAATTGCAAAATGTGTTGAATCAAACTGAAAATAAAACAACTCAATGTTTACGTGGTTCGGCCAAAACGACCTACATCCACGGAGGAGGTTTCCAGCTTTCTTTAACACTCAAGAAATGATTACAAGATGAACAAACCACTGCTGAAAAATACTTCAACAGCAAGAGTAAACAAAAACACTCAAAGAATGAAACCTATTCTTCTATCCAAGTGTTTTCTATCTCTATCTTTTCTACTTCACTCTCTAGGTGTGTGTTACATTAGAAAATGAGAAATACAACATCATATATAAGCTCAGGAAGAAAAACGGTTGAAAATGACCCAAAACAGCGCACAAAACTGATCACCAAAAACTGCTTCTGCACACTGCCTTTGACAACGGGTTTAACAGAAACCGTTGTCAATTTCTGTTATAACTGCCATATGGCAGTTTTCTTTCACTTCAGTTTTCAGCTCCTTTTTGATCCGTTTCTTGACCCGGTTCCAACCCGATTTATGAGTAGATTAAGTCAACAATCTTTACAAAAATAAAGAGAAAATTTGTGATATAATTTTAATACTTTTATAATCCATATACTTTGAATTAATTTTAGTGCAGTTGGGTGATGGATTTCTCTTTCAAGAATTCGAAGGTGATACCTCGATTTCCTTGGATATCAAGTTTGTATGTCGGAGATAGCATCATAATTTTGTCATAACTGACATTGTATGAAGCAAAAAGCACAATATTCTTATTCGTTATCACACACAACTTCACAAAATTCACTGATTTACTTGACTCTTTTCCTTGTCTTCTCCTAAGAGATATATGTGATTTTAACTGCTTGATTTACCGAGTGAATTTGGAGATTAAAAACTGTGATATTGAATTTTTTCAATAATATTTGAAAGGGGAAAATGCTAATAACAATTCCAACTATACGTGTATTTATACATTGAATTCTTGTAAAAAATTTAAACTAGCTAAATGGCAAATAAATGTATTAGGCAATGTCAGATTCAAATAGGACCTGGTTCTTGTGAACTGCAAAGCCTTGAGTCTAATTAACACATTTGACAAGGTTAAGACAAGGTCAATACCACAAGAATTACTAGAACAATCTTTTTTTTTTTTATTTAATAAGAAATTTACTTTTATGAAATACTAATCCTCCTCGCTAGGGCTGCTCTAGTGTGAGCCTTCAACCTCACCGTCGGTGCATTCTCCGGCCTTTATGGTCAGGTTTTTCACCAGATCTTTTTGGTTTTCATTGCGGTTGTCCTATTATATCTTTCTCTACGTTGTGTTTTTGTTACCGATTAACTGCTGTGATTTCGTGGGGTATCAACGGATCTGAAGATGTTATGTCTTTGGCGGCGATGTTGGATTCCCTGGCAGAGGCTGACGATGTGATCGTTGACAATGAAGTTGGCATGATCAAAGTTGTGTGTCGCTTCATTTTGAGACGGCCTATTGGGCAGCAAGATCTCTCTTTAGCCATAAGGAGAATTTAGTGTTTGGAGGGATCACTGGAGGTTGTGGATATTGGAAAGGCTCTATTCGCCTTCAATTTTGGCGATGCAACTGAATATGCAAGGACTTTACGTCTTCAACCCTGGAACTTTAATGGAGCGATGTTAGACTGTCCCACCTGGAGGGTTCAAAATCTGGACTCCCTGCAGATTGCACGTATCCCATTGTGGGCTCAATTGTATGGGCTTCAATTTCGGCATATCACGAATGAAGCTGGACAGACAATTAGTAAAAAACTTGGGCAGGTCGTAGAGGTTGATGCGCATCGTGGCTTAGGTAAGTATTTACACATCCGAGTGATGATTGACGTTGCAAAAACTTTAAATCGAGGAATAAAAGTATCGATCCAGGGTGTGCGAAATGTGATTTTGTTCCGATACGAAAAGCTATCGGATTTTTGTTATGTGTGTGGGAGATTGACATATGTTGAGGGGGGTTGCTCACTTTTGCTTGTAGCTAAGGAGTCGGGGAAGGAGGAGCCACACCATTATGGCTTGTGGTTAAGGGCTGACGGACATGGGTTGTCTACTGTTAGGACAGTTGAAACCATGGTGAGTGCGGGATTGATGTCAGAGACGGGAAAAAGGGATTTTGAATCAGGGGATGGGCTTGGTTTCGGAAGACACAATCGGAGTGTAGATATATCGAATAAGACGGGTTTCATCTCGAGGGGTCGAGGTCGAAGGGAACATGCAGCTGGCTTTACAGCTGGTTTGCGTGTGGTGGCGACTGAAAGGATTGTTGTTCAGGGTGATTTGGATGGAGTGAACATTGGAGTTTAAGGGATGTTGCTGGTGTGATGCTCGTCAGAGGAAGGGATCGACGAGGCTCTCAGTTCAGGCTCGGTGAGGGAGTGGTACTGTCGTTGTAGCTGGGGCTATGGGGTGGTTGTTAGCAGATGTGGGAGGAGGTAATACCGCCAAGAGGGGTTTCAAGAAAAGATGTTGGCAACCGAAGGGTAGTGGAGGAAAGCGGGGGAAAGTAGGGAGGTGCTGCTTGCAGGAAGTAAACTTGGCTTTTGGGACGAGAGTGATCGGGTGGTGGAGAAACGCGCTTGAGTGACTCCGATGGAGCTTGATAATGCTGATTTATCAGCAGTGGCTGGTGATTCCCAACACTGTTGTTCGCCATGAATTGTATTGGCTGGAGTGCACGGGGCTGGGGAACCAGCGTGCGTTCCGGAATCTGAGACAACTTGTAGCTGATTAGGACACATCGCTTTTATTTATTAGTGAGTAAAAAAATAATACATCGTCTTGTTCTAGATTACGTTTACTTTTTCAATTTTCAGTATGTTCTGTCACTACAAAAAAATTATCAAATTCCAACGGAACGAGAATCCATTGAAATTTGAAAAACTAAACGGAGATTTCTACGAAGAAACGAACTATTGAAATACTCCAAGGAAAATTCCAACAACCCGAACTACAATTGCAAACATCGTTGGAATTTTAAATTCCAATGATTTTCCCATCAGTAGTATCAAGTTGGAAATTCACATTTGATAATCTGTTCAAATTCCAATGGATTAATTCCAACCGACTGAAGTCCGTTGGAATTTTTTAAATAATTTCATACATATTTTTTTGTTAAGTCTTTTATTTTGCAGTTTTTTTTTTTTTCAAACGGACTAAACGCCCTTTAAATGTCTCGCGGCCTTCTTCACCATCGCGCTTCCCTCTGCTGCTCCCCGCCGTCGCTGCTCGTGACTGCTCGGAGTTGCTGATTCCGTTCGAAGTCTAGGTGCCCTAATTTTTCAAACTTTTACTATTTCCCTAATTTGAAATTGGTTATGTGCAATTTTATTGGATTGAGGTTGATATCTCTGCAATGCAACTGATTTCTGCAACCTTGAATTCCTCAAATTTAATTTAATAATGAGATATTGTTCATTTTTTCATATTTTTCAATGATCCAATATATTTTTCTCCTCATGTTATGCGTACTACCTATTTACAAACATTGCCATGTATAAGCTTCTAGTTTGTTCACTCGTATATATTGCGTTGAGCTTTTCTTTTAGGGAACTTTAATATTCAAATCATGTTAAGATAATTCTGGATTTTTTGTTGAATTTTCAAAGTTTGCATACTTTGTTCGAGAGATAGGAAAGGAACGATGTAGCTGTTCTAGACAACTTTGAGGCATCGAACACCGACTTATTTTGAATATGATGATTTTGAAGAGGCACGCAGTCCATTTTTAACTTCTAATCTGGGTTGAGGGCATTGGTCAAGAATTTCTATAGTGCAAGGGTCACCCTTATGTCGTTGAATATGTTGTTGTTGGCATCAACCCGACTAACAGGGATATGTCTCCTGAATTCGTTTGGTAGTTGGGCGAAATGAACCTTTCAAGCGATGACAGTGTAATGCACCTCAAAGTAGGTAGGATCCCTATACAACTTTTCACCAAATTTTGGTAATAAATGTATACATACATACATATATATTGTTAAGCTTCAAGGATAGTTCTATAATCCTTGCACTGATATATGAGCTAACCACAAATCTCTTTGTAATCTAATGGGATCCTGAATTGAGTTTGTGTTGCAGTTACTCCGCATTAGATAAATTCCAATATTGATATGCACTCATACACGTACACTTTTTTTGGTGAGTAGGTTATCAAAGAATGTAGCACTGTGAGTGTTATGGGAGTTGTGCAATGAAATGAAAAATTTCTAATGCTCATACCGCTATCGCAACCCTTCTCAACAGGATGCCACTTGGGTAAATGCATTATTCTAGTGAGTCTTGAAGTCATCATGTTGAGATGTGAGGACACCTCAAAGGTGGATGTGATTTCATTTTAGCAGTTGCGTTATGGGGATGAAAATTATCATTTCTCATGAAAAGGAGTGGAAAGAAAGGTGAGTTTGGTGTGGTCATTGGATGTGTGAAGAAAGGTTCAATTGCATCAAAGATACCCAAAGTCTGTATAAAAGATTGTGCTGGTTCAGGAACCGGATTAATCAGCTGAAGAACCGGTCTGGAAGAACGGATTCGTTGAGAGAGCCGAAGTCATAACCACCGGTTCAGGGTGGTTATGAAGCAGTTTCAGAAGAACAGAATTAGACAACGGTTTTATAACCGTTGCGAGACAGTTGAGCTGATAACTTCTTTTCCCGGATGAATTGAGCTAATTCTTTTATATAGAACAGTGTTATATGATGGATAGACACACGATTTACAGTTTTCCCTCTGGCTTTATCAGTATCAAGAGAGAATTAAGTGATAAGAATTACATTTTCAGTTTTTAGGGTTCTAGACTGAGGGGTTGTATAATTCTGGAGAGATTCTTGTATTCTTGAGAAATTGATAGTGAATTGAGGTGTGTTAATCCTCCGTGGATGTAGAACAAATTGTTCGAACCACGTAAAACTCTTGTGTGTTGTTGATTTTCTTTTCTGATCGCGTTTTTCATTTTTCGTCTTCTGGTTCGTCTGAATTGGTTCTTATAGTTCGGCCTCTGCTGTTAAACGTTTGGCCGAACGTAGTTTGGTGGATTTGGGTGCTGAATCCTTACAGGATGCATAGTTCGCATATAATTTTTTTCAATTTTTAGGTCTTATTTTGGTCTAGGAGTTTATCACTTGTTGGTTATGCTATTTCTGTGAATTTATAGTATAGCGAGGCAAACTTGGCGATGAAGAAGTTGAGAGTTTAAGTTGTTCTTTTATTATTAATATTATATTATTCTTTTCTTTCTTTGGTTCTGTTAGTTTGTCAATTGGTAGCAACAACTTTGAGCATGTATGTTTATTGGTGTCCTTGTTGTTGCATCATGGCTACACTCTACCTACATACCTGAAACTGTGATTTGCATTCATTACTTTTGTGTAGCTGCTACTAAGTAGATGCCATTTTATTAAAAGAAAAAGAAATAGGTTAGTATATTCTATCTGATAAGCCCATCTAGATCCAATCCCAAGAATTGGTGAAAAATCAACACTGAAATCAATCAAGTTGAACGAGTGTACAAATTCTTCTATGGTCTCCGCCAAGAATATAATAGAGGAACATGATGCATTATCTGGTGAAGTCGACTTTCAAGTCCAAGTTCAGATCAGTGATCCCGATGAGTAGGAACAACTCGGAAGTTTGGCAAGTCCTAACTTTTAATTTATAGTTAATCGTTTGGGTATGTCTCTCTTTTGGATTCTCATTTCCTTTAAAATTTGCAACATTTTCTTTGTTCTTTTCTTGTAGCCTTATAACTACATCGATATCTTTGGTTTTATGACGTTTCGAACTAGTACAATCTCAATTATCTTGTACATGATTCTAAAATAACTTCTTTAAACTGATACTACTATAACAAAATGCGTTCTACTACTATGCGTTGCACTAAAATAAATTTTTTTCTGTTCTACTTCAATCATGCTTCTAAAATAACATCATTGAATTGTTTCTTGGTTCAATCTATGCACAACTTATTCTCCACGTCATATGTCAAATGAGAGCAAACTTTTCTATGCCACAGATGGCTATGACGTTCGTTGTTTCCTTTGCTAACTGCAAATCTGCCAATTTTAATTTTTTTGGAATACAAGGTTGTGAACTTCCTGCAATTACCGCTATTGTCATCTTAGCAACTTTGCTTCCAAGTTATTTTCTCTACATGGCACTTGTTGGTGATGCTTTTGCTCTAGTTTTAATGTAAGTAATTACTTGTATACTTCATTATAATATGAGATTCTGCATATCTCAAGTTTTTCTTTTAGTATGGAGCATAAATTTTGACTCTAAATCTACACTCTTCATCATTTGGCTTTCTTCTAATTTATCCATAAACATTGAGTAAGATCATTAGTGGCTGCGAATACTAGGAAAATAACAACTTTTATATCAAGATGTCTTGTCTTTGGGCTCAGAATATAACATGATCCAATTCATGTTTCAGCTTGTCCAACCTGAATATGTGTCAATTAGTGAGATGTAGTACTTTATTTTTTTTCTTTTTAATAATCATGTACGATGTATTGTATCTTACTTAAGTACTCTCAGATATATCAATTCTGTTAACTATTTTATTCTATTCCACATAGATATTTTTTTTGTTGTTCTTGATGTAAGTGGGAGTGTGTGGACCGTAATCAACACCACTCCTAGTTTCTTGTTTGCCTGATGTTTATTATGTGGCCATCTTGTTTTTGCACTATTGGATTATATTTTGAGTATAAAATTAGAAAGAATAATAAAAGTATTTTTCGAATTAGAGATGCTTTATAAGGTTAACTTATCTTGGTTTGAAAAAAATGGTGTTTTGAGTTAAATTCTTACGATATAATGCATCAATTGAGCTAGGTACCGGGTTAAATTACTAGCATCCTACTTCTGGTTTAGATTTCGATAACTTATGACAATTTAATGATGATCGTTTTTCCTCCTAAAAAAAAGAAGAATATTATTGTTCTTTTCTTATGCAATGTGACAATCTATATGAAGCTTTTACCGATATTTTAGTTATCAAATGATGGTCAGCTTATTTATCAAGTGAAATTGTTGTCGTAGTGTATTAATAATATTTCTTCTTTACCTTTCTAATTATGTGAGTCGATATTTTGGTCATTCATATTTGGAGTTGGAAAATATGAATTCTAGCATACAGAAAACTAAAAGCTCATGGTAACTTGAGTGTTATGTTTCATTGTCTTGTTTGGTATGAGATTCAAGACATTTTTTGATTCTTTTATGGACATAATTCTTCCAAGTGTTTTTTTGTTTCACTTTTCTTTATTCCTTTAGAAAACATATATATATTTTCAGTTAATCTGAGGGCTTTCTGGAATTCTTTCCATGATATGTGTAAATGCTGCAATTAGAGCCTTCTTTTGAGTAGAACTATTGTCGGTATGGATATTAAAAGCACCAGATCTTGTGCATTGAATCTTGTCTGATATTCGTAGAAAGAAATCATTAGGGCAATGGCTGCCTAAGTTAGTGCTGAAGGCTCTTACACCAGGTGTTGTATAATTATTTCTAATTATCTTTAAATGTTGTTTATTTTTTATGTAAAATTTTAAGTTCTCAACTAACTAATTTTAAGACATGTTTTTTTGCGTTGTGACATACTTAATTTGGATATCTTCTTAAATGTGAGGTTGTTGATATTTGATTATTAGAATTTTCACGAAAAGCTTTGATGAAATAACAGGCTGGAAAAATCGTCAGAATAATTCCAGGTGAAAGTGACCATCAGAAAAATAGTTGGAAGATATTCCAACGGAAAAACACCGTTGGAATATGCAATGGAAATTTTGTTGGAAATAATTCCTATAGGAGAATGCCGTTGGAATAAGCATCAGAAATCTCTTGGAAACATGTTGTTGGAATATCTGTTGGAAAATTTTCCAATGGAAGCTCGTCTTTTGAACAATTGTTGGAAATTTTTCCAATATACACGTAATCCCAACGAGCTATCATTAGAATGTGTTTTCTATTGCAATATAATTGGTGGAATAAAAATTCCAATGACTACTTTTCCTATGACTAAAAAACTATTGAAATTTTCGTTGGAATTGTGAATTGCAACTGAAAAATTACCATATTCTAATGGTTTTTGTGCCGTTAAAATTTGACAGTTTTCTTGTAGTGTCTATTGACCCAATTGATCGTAGTGGTGGTTTAGTTTTGTTTTGGAAGGTAATGTTAATGTGATAATGAAGTCGTAGTCTATGGGGCACATTGCTTGTATTATTTTTTCTGATTTATATAAGGGGCAGTTTTACGGGCTTTTATAGCAATCCAGATGCGCATCTTAGACAACAATCTTGACTTTTACTTCGGTTTTTACATTCTTTAGAAACTTTGCAAGATATTCCCTGGTTGATCAGTGGTGATTTTAATTAGATTCTTTATGACATGAAGAAATATGGGGGTATGTACTGGTCGATTTCTCAAATGAATGCTTTTCGAGACGTGGATGATGATATTGGTGTGCAATATTTACATTGTTCAGGCGAATTTTATACTTGGTTTAATCAAACGAGGGGTGGACATACTAAGTTGGAGAGGTTGGATTAGTTTATGATTAATATTAGTTGGCGGTTGTTATTCCCAATAACTTATGTTATGAATTTGGATTTTTATGACTCTTACCATAGGTCGATGTGTCTCACTCTACGCCATAGTAGTATGGGAGATATGGCCCAGTATAGGATTCTTTTTTGGCGTAAATGGATGTGCGAAGATGATTTTTTTTTTATGTGGCGTTGGCCTTGTGGACTGGCTTTATTGGCAATGACACGCTTTTGCATAAGCTGACGGTCATGGTGACTTTGTCGCAAACTTGGAAAGTCATCATTTTGGGAGATTAAAGAACCGAATAGCTAGTGCTAAACACAATATCGATGTGGCCCTTTGACCGCGAGGCAAGGGTGTTGATTCTGATCATGTGTGGTTGTTGCAACGTGAGCTGGAATGTCTGATTATGAAGGAATAAACCCATTGGCAACAACGGACGAGGGTCGCAACATGAGGATCATAATGTACAATCTTTTCATGCGTGTGTGAATTAGAGGTGTAACTGTAATCACATATCTGGGTTAATGAATAGACATAGTGATTGGGATACTAGGACAACTGCCACGATTGAAATTGTTGTTCAGGTTTATAATGATCTTTTTTTGTCGTCTCACCCTTCGGAGGCTGATATTGGTAAGGTATTGGAGTTCATTGATCCTCGTGTCATGTCAGCTATGAGCCGCAGTTTAGCTGAGCCCTATTCAACTGAGGAGGTTCGGAAGGCGTTATTTGATATGCATCCAACTTAAGATCCTGGTATAGATGGTTTTACAATGTTTTTTCTCTAGAAAATGTGGCATTTTATGGGGCAGTTGGTGACCTCGGCCGCATTGGATGTTCTCAATGATGGGGCTGATTTGCGTGAGCGGAATCTCACTCTTATAACTCTGAACCCAAAGGTACCGCGCCCTCGTACCTTGAGGATTTTCCGCCAATTATCTTATGCAATAATGTCGCTAAAATTGTGTCTAGAGTTTTATCCAACCGATTGGGCCTTGTTGTTGATAAGATGATTGGTCAGCAACAAAGTGTGTTTATACCAGGGTGCCTGATTACCGATGATGTACTTGTCGGTTTTGAGTGCATGCATTGATACAGAGTAATAAGAAAACTCGAACATGGTACTGTGCTCTTAAGCTGGATATGAGTAAGGCGAGTGGGGCTTTCTATGTGTGTTAATGGAGAAATTAGGTTTCACTTAGGAATTTGTGGCTCTGATTGGTAATGTATTTCATCGGTATCTTATGCCTTCAATATTAATGGGGATGTGATGGGAGAGATGCTTAATCTGCTTTGGTTTCTAATTGTTTTTTGGTGTTCTTTTGTAGCAATTTCGTGTACGGTGCATGAAAACCAAGTGTAAGGATGGAAAAATCATACCAATAAACCTAGAGATAGAAGCTACCATCAGAATAAGGTACTCCAGTCAGACTAGACTGAAATTACATGGAAGACAACCAGAACAAATGAGAGGAACATGAGAATGAATATCAAGAACAAGTCCGACCATCAATAGAGACTTTTTCAGGCCAGTAGTTAGCCGAAACTTTTTAGGAATACATAGGCCAGTAGTTCAAGCCAATACATTCAAACTACAGCCAACTTTAATATCTGTGGTTCAGTAGAACCAATTTGGAAGGGGAGCTACAGAGGATCTGAATGGCCATCTAGGTGATTTCTTGGAGATATGTGATACTATTAAGGTACACTGGGCCTCTGATGACGTGATATGCTTATGCCTTTTCCTATTTTCACTTGAGGATAAGGCGAAGACTAGGATGTCTATGTGAAATATTAGCATTTGGGCTAATCTGTGGCAGAAATTCCTATTTAAGTACTTTTCGCCGAGTAAGACCTTAGTTAAAATTTTTTTCAGAAAGATGGAGAGCCTCTATACGAGGCGTGGGAAAGGTATAGGGAACTCCTTCTAATGTGCCCGCAACATAGTTTCCCTGAAGATTAGCAAGTCTGTTATTTCTATAATGGGCTGTCAAGACACACCAAGAGATCTAAAAAAAAGATATAGTTGCTGCTCTTTCTGAAAAGATTGCGAAGTTGACAGAAAAAGTTAACAAAGCCTCAGCAGGTGGTGATGATGATCTAGTGGGTACAGTGCATTAATAGTGAATACGAGAAGGCCTGCCAACATGGGTGACCAAATCTTAATCCAAACTTTAGGCAAAATCAAATGGCAATAGATACAACCCAGTGATGAGAAATCATCCCAATCTATCATACACGAGCCTAAACAATACGCTGCGACCACCACAAGCTTCATTGTTACTAATAGGGCAATCAAAGAGACAAAGAAGCAAAGCATATGAGAAATGGTTACTTCATTAGTGAACGAGATGAGAGCTCAAAATGAAAAGTCTGGAGCCCCAACGAATAAGCTAGATGGTTAAATAGTGCAGCTGAGCACTAATGTGGGTAATATGGGAGCCAAAGTGAAGACTTTATAGACGCACATAGGCTAGTTAGCAAAGAAGATTAGGAACATACACCGACAAGGAAAGTTTCCCAATGATACTGAGAACCCTAAAGAACATTGCAATGCGGTATCAGAAGAAGACGGTGGGGAAGTAATAAAGGAAGAGAAAGCCAAGTATATCCCGATGAGGATAGGGATGACATTCTATGATGAAGATATCCCACCATACAAAGTGCAATTACCATTCCCTGAGGCATTTAGAACTACTGGAAACACTCACACAGACGCCGCTTCCACAAAAGCTAAAGGATCCATAAAGTTTTTCTATCACACGATTTATAGGCAATTTTGTTTTTGAGAATGATCTCTATGATCTACGCTCTAGTGTTAATTTAATGTCACTCACCATTTATAATAAAATGAACATAGGGAAGTATAAGCCAACTTCCACCACTATTCAAATTGCTGATAGATCCCCATTAAGCATAGTGGGAGTAGTCAGGGTTGTGCTTTTACGAGTAGGCACTTTGATCTTCCTAGTTTACTTCACTATAGTTGGCATTAAGAAAGATAGCGACTTACCTTTATTTGTAGGATGGCCATATTTTTCCACAAGCCAAGCGGTGTTTGATATGAGATACAACATTGTAACTTTTAGCTCTAGTAACGA
Source organism: Ajuga chamaepitys (assembly GCA_958295605.1). NCBI lineage: Eukaryota > Viridiplantae > Streptophyta > Magnoliopsida > Lamiales > Lamiaceae > Ajuga > Ajuga chamaepitys. The sequence goes on from OY282495.1 coordinate 18,314,302, forward strand.
AAAAATGACTTTTGAAATAAGAGGCGGTCCTAATAAGAGGGGAGACTGTCACATAGTGGAGCAGTTCATCGACTCTAACATGGACTCTGATAAAGATAATGAATAACTGTCATAAAACCTACACATAAAGAATATGTTCCAGCTACTAATGGTGAGTTTTTGGACATGTACGACGAAGAATAGGCTAACCAAGTGCTAGCAAAATAAAAGGAGTTACTCTCAAAAGAGGTACTCCAATGAGGAGTAATTCTAGAATACCTCGAGCAAAGACAAAAACTAAGATAGGCAGTCAAAGATAGAACATCATCCAACACAATAGGCTGATGATGAAGCCATGAGGAAATTAGGAATCTACGATGATGTTTTGGCTATGTTCCATCAATGTAGATGGGACACGGTGATGCAAGGAAGGTGGCCAACATATCTTAGACTGGGAATGGAAATAATGAGCACCTTTGAAGTGCTAAGAGAAGATGTCACTAACAAGCCTATCAGACTCAGGTTCCGCCTTAATAATTAGAATCATGAACTGGCAGACACCGGTCTAGATGATATCTAGGAGTAAAGTGTTCGGGGGCTTACTTAGAGACACCCGAATATGATAAACAAGTGTTTTGGGCTAGATTGGTGAACATAACAGATGGAGTGATGGAACATGACGAAAGAGGGGATATTTACTTTGAAATTCAGAACCCAATGTTTCGATATACACAGCGAGTCCTGGCCCACACAATATGTGCTAACATCAAGGTGAGCAACAATGAGTTATTCATCATGTGGTGCATGGCAAAGGCCGAGTATTGTAATCTCGGTGCACACTTGATCGACCAGTTGGAAGTAACATCAAAGAAATAAAAAGGTAAGATAAGGATTGGGGGCATACTAACCCTAATAGCAAGATCATTAGGAGTAAACCATTCCAAGTGGGACGAATAGGAACTTCAGTTTCTTAGAATGGGTAAGAATTTTCTAAGGGTCGACCGGACTTGAAGGTTGTTTTTAACCCAGAGATTGCACGAGCCATACTTTCCACTGCCAAATAAAGACTTAACAAATGCATCAAATGATACGGTGAACTCACTTATGAATTGAATGAGTGAACACACGTGTATGTTGCGGAATGTGAATTGCCAAAGAAACCACTTATGGGGTCCGGTGACTATGTGGTCATGGAAAGAAAAAGAAAAGAAAGAGTAGGACAACCAGACGGGACATACCTCTGATCAAAGTTGATAATGGAGTTCGAGGTGGGACAACAGTCCTCTAACGTTGACTATTTTAGAAATCCAGTAACACGTTCAACTATAGACGTAAAACATAGTGTTGAGTGGAAGATAACCCACTAATTTTTAAATTTCTACATTTTTTATCTTACATTTTAATGCTTCCATTTAGTTTTTGTTTTTTAAGTAGGTACAAGGAAAAGAACAGCAATCCACGTACAAGGGTCGAAAAATGGACGAATTTGGAGCGAAAACGTACTGAAGGAACAAAACAGAAAAGATGAGGAAATGCAGCAGCAAGTGCACGACCAAACAACATGATTGTTCAGTTGAGCAAATGCTCTCAGAATAAAGCTAAGTAATACTGGCACGGTTTGCACAACCGAACTAAGTAGGCAGCTCGGTCGAGCATCATGCCGATAATTTTTGTATGACCAAACAAGGTCACTTTTCTCGGTCGAGCATCTTGAACGCGAGGTTAAGTTTGGGGGCTTCATTTCTCCTCATGACCTTTGAAATTCCTTAAAGTTTTTGAGATTTCTAGAACCTTGCTTACAAAATTCTCCCAAACCACACACATTCACCCAAAATAAAAGATACCGTTACCCGTCAATAGTAGAGCACTTTAACTAGTCCAACTTTTAGATTTGGTTACTTTTCTACCATTCAAGTTTTTAGAGTTCACTTTTCAGACTACTCCTAATTACGTTTATTTTTGCAATCCCATTTTATAATTCTTTGCTTTAGGTAGTCGGGTGTCTAAATTGTGATTGTTGGCATATTATGCATTTGATATGCTTACTTTGAAGAAAATTTTATGAATATATGTCATTTATGCGTGTGGTATTCGTTTGATTTCAATTTCATACATAGGCTTGTTAAAGAAATTGTTAGTTTCATGATACATTGGAATTGATAGTTGATGGCTTCGACTGACAAGCCATAGGTTTATAAATTGATATATACTTGTGGGCCAACATGAATTTTTTATTCATTGAGAATGATAGTGTGAAATGGGGATGAGTAAATTAATCTATGTGTGATAATTTATTGTTTGGCCGAGGACTTGGTCGAAGAAATATAAAGGAAGCTCTATTGAAATTTTCCTAGAATTTAAGGTATTTTGATTAAACTAGGTTTTAATTTGCATACTTGTTAGTTTGATCGTTTTTCTCATATTCTAGAAGTGAATTTGTCATTATAAATCGTCCTCACATTTTGGAATTGAAAATGCAGGAAATACCTTCAAGAGGAAGAAGAGCTGAACAAAAGACTCTAGTGATCCATGAATATGGACGTGATGAGTTAGAACATTACGGTACCCAGTTGTCGGACATTGAGAGAGCCCTCTGGGCCTAGCTGGTCTAGGGGAGAACTATTAATTCCGACTAGGTATGCCAGTGCATCACTACTCAGTAGCTAGGGATAAATAAGGACGTGGACGATATATTCTGGAGGATCGGTTGGGACTTCTTCATAGCCATGGACCGGGAGACTTCTCTCCCTCTGACACTGGAGTTTCTCTCCACTTATAGTCTGCAGAGGGTCAATAAGATACCTGATCACATCACCTTTAGGTTGAGGAATAGGTCTTTCAACCTAACGATGGATCAGTTGACTAAGTGTTTTTCATTCCCAGCCGATGGAGTGTATGATGCCGATTTGTCGTCGGCTGATATCTGGGACAAGATTGCCACTTCTACTACTCTTGCAATGCATCCTAGAAGTACCCCTGAGAAATCAGAGGAAGTCAGCTATGATCCGAAGTCTAATGCTTCATTATGTGCAGAAAACTTACCCTTAATGATGTTTGGAGGGCGGGAGACGAGGTTAGTCCTCAATAAGGAACTAGATGTCATGGAGCATATCCTGCTAGGTGAGAAGATAGATGGAGCCCGCTACCTTGCAGTTACTTTTGATAGAGTGATCAAGCGCCAAAAAGAGCTGATTGTCATAGGGTGCTTGATCACACCGATCACAGTTCATGTTGGCATCATCCTCGAGGGCTAAGAGCCCATGACGGGATCTCGTGAGCTCACCATGCGGGATCTTAAGAGCATGAGCATTATTGAGGTAAATGAGAACGAGATATTCTTCACACGGTAGCATGGAGACTGGTTCCACTTGCCAAACACTCAACTGACTACTCTCTTACCCGTGGGGAATGAGAGGAACCTGCCAATAGAGCATTAGGCACTGAGCATCATCCGTCATGTACCGCTACCATAGGTCGATCAAGGACCCATGGCGAATAAGGAGTCGCCAGTACCAATGAGGCATGATGTTGCTCTGGGTAGAATGATGCAGCAGTTCGAGGTACTCAAGACTCGACCTACAAGCATTTGGCCAGCCTTAATAGGGAGATGGCGGATATATATGGCGATCTCACTTGCCATCATTCGATTCTGCAGTGGTTTTTCCAGTGGCACTCTGGCTCAGCACAACCCTTCCTCCTTAGCCCTAGCTAGTTTTTTGTTTTTTTTCCCCTTCCTTGTTGTGTGTGTAAGTCCACCCACATTGTACCACTTGTCCCCATAAACTTGTTTACAAAATAAGTTTGGGGAAGGGAGATGAAGTAGCACACCCTTGGGATATTTTCATTTTCTTTTGTTCTTTTTCCTTGTCTTATTTTCTTTTTAATACTTAGGATATAATTATTTTGCTAATTAATTATTCGGCTTGTAATAGAATTGTTAGATTATAAAATTATTTAAAATTTAGGCATGTAATAGTTAGTAAAATTTTGATGCATTGTTACCTTTAGGTTGCATTGTTACCTTTAGGTTGCATTTTTAGCATTATTTTGTTGCCATGCTTGTTTAGTTTATTTAGGATTAGAGATTCGAAAAAGGTGCAAAGCTAGTTATCCCGCGGTCACAATAAAAGGATCATGATGATGAATCAATTCATTTATTATATATACTTTAATTCACAATACTAATAGTTTTATCCACAATAAAATATATAATTCAGCTTAAAGAACGAGAAAGGATGATTAATCTGATGAATTATATGTAAAAATGACTTAGAGATAAAAAAACTCGTTAGTATTCTAAGAAATTTAAAGAGTTGTTGACAAAGAAACAAACTGGCTGAATGTTGACACTACAACAACTTATCTGTAGGGACATATACATGAATAAAATCCTTGAAAATATTATTTACAATTGGATCGAAAAATGATTTGTTACACATTTGATTCCATCTTATTTTATTGCATATAAAGACACATATTTATACATATATTAGTATAGATATAAATTCAGTTATAGAATAAAATGAAGATAGAAAGGTAGATACAATAAATTAATAAATAAAATATTTTATTTAAAAAACTAAATTGTTAAATAATTTCTTAGAATAATTATTTAACTAACTCTTATTTGCAATCTAAATATAGTACCAATAGACACCCACAATAAGTACGCAGATCAAACCAAATGTCTTACATCATTAAGAAACTAACTATGAAAACATAACAGAACATCTTCGATCCAAATTTCTTCGTCCTCTAGCTTCTTATTGTACCGAGCTATGTAATGCGCCACTTTGTTACATTGTCTCATAGCATACTCAGTTCCACCACATTTGATACTAAACTAAACTAAATTAAACTAGACTAAACTAAACTAAATTGAGCAATACGACATAACTAAATGATCTCCCTTGATATAATTAATAAGGGAGAGAGAATCACTTTCAATTGTCAAATGTAGTAAACCGGATTGAATGGCATGTATGATGCACTATTTCTAACCCTAGTGTTGCCATAAGTGTACAGTTCTAAAGTACCTAGCGGATGACAAGGCCGATCCCACAATAACTGTATTATGTAAGCTTAATACCCTAATTATAATATCTCTACTCTATCTAAACTTTCGAATAAGTAGATGGATTTGATACTTTCTAAATCTAATTACATATAAATACTTAAATATCGAAGAGTTACGAGGAAAACAAGTAATCAAATAGTAGGATAGACTCAGATGGATAAAGATGTATTCTAGGATATAAATTTCAATTATGAACTCTGAAATTAACCTAAAACTCTAGACTTTTAAACCAATTATGTTGTTTATTAGACGACACTTATATTGATTAACCCTTCTCTTGAAGCGGCTAGACTGTTGATCAATTAGGACTACTCACCCTCTCGAGTCGACCAATCCTAAAGACTCCTAAAATCCCCTACACCAATGCCTACGTAATTATCTCACCCCTCTCGAACAATATTGATAACTACGCTCGATTTTGTACGTCTATTAACATTTCTCTTCTCTCTAAGCAAAATCGTGAAACATGGATATTATTAAATGATCATGGAAAGTGGTACACGTAATCATGCATGCATTTTAGGTCGCTTTAAGTGTCGTTTTAATGATATTTTCATGTATATTTGATCGTGTATCGTGCATATTTGTGTTATTGGGCAGTTTGATGTGTTTAGTTCGTTTTCATGTCAACACAGGTGAATTAAGGCTGAAAAACAGGTTCGAAGATCTCAAGTTGACAATTCGAGCTCAAAAAGAAAAGAAAACAAGGAAAAACAGGGGACCTTGCCCGCGTTGCTAATGCCACGCCCGAGGCTAACTAGCCCTCAGCCGTGGTAATTTGTCCAGAAGATGGCCAAAATTCAGCCTTCAGCGCCTCGGCCGAGGCGAAATCAAGGCCACGGCCGTGGTAAATCATCCAGAAGATGGCCAAAATTCAGCCTTCAGCCGAGGCGAAATTCAGGCCACGACCGTGGCGAAGGATCCAGAAAATGGGGTGAAATCTAGCCCAACATGACCTCGGTCGTGACGATTGAAGACCTGGGCTGTGGCCCCAAATTGGGCCCAAACCCTTATTTTCACCAAGTCCGCAGCCAATTATGTCCCACGGTCGCGGCTTGGCCCCCTGTTTTAAAAACCCAAACACGTTTTTACCCAAATTGGAGCCCAACACTTTCTCCTCTATATATATATGGTCATTTTTTATTTTGACCTAAGCTTGAACCCATCCCACACACATATTCAGTAACTATTCCCCATTGGTAGCAAAGGATTGGAGGGAGATTGAAGATCAATATTATCAATCCTATCTTTTGGTTCCTTCTATCTTATTTTCATGTTTTCTTGGATTTTCTCTTACTTTATCTTTGTAATAGTTGTAATGGGTGGCTAGCACCCTAGAATTCACTCTTGATCATTATTGAACCTTGAGTTTAAGACATTTATGTGATTATTGAGGTTCATATTACCGATTGGATTATGCTTTGTGAATGTTCTATGTTATATGGGATTGTTGACTCACACTTATGAATTGAATTGTGGTTTGATCACCCATTTGGATATTTGTTTGTGTGTTGCTAGGTAATTACTATCCGTAATTGTAGGATTTCCTATTCCTGTGTAGCAAACAATAGATTTATTTTATTGGGGATAACATAGAGTTCGACCACTAGAACCGAACTTACGAGTTTTATGTCGAATCAACTCTGTTGTCTTAATTCTTAATGCACTCAACTATTAATTCTTAAAGAGCTTGTTTTAGGATTTGATAAGTTGGGTAGGATTAATTGAAGAGCTTATTTTGATTAATCATACTTAACAGACAACAAGATTGATAGAGCTTGTTATCAATCTTGGAGTATGAGTTCTAAGGCTAACTAATTGGGTATTAACAATAGTTGCATAAATCATCCAAGACCAAGGTGAAATATGATCAAGGGTGAATCGTTTTATTATTTGAAAACCAAAAACCGAAAAAAATCATTCTATTTGTCTTTGTTTATTTGAATTGTTAAATTGCTAAGTATTCTTAGAGTATTTGTTATTTAGTTTTCTTAATAGAAATTTAGGTGTTAGTTGTTATTTCATTAAAATTCCCCCACTTCTTTATTGTTTTTCTAGCTTATTTACATTATATTTCTTGATCATAATTGTTTAATACAATAAAGCAAAATTGTCCGACCGTTCCTCGTGGGATCGACCCTTACTTGCCACTCTACTAGTCAGAGTTGTAAGCTAAGGTTAAGTATATATTTCTATACTAATTAATTTGGTAGCGACACACGCCAATCGCTACCATAAAGAAAATAAACACATAGATAAATAAACATAAACTGGAGTCTAGAATTGAAGATAAAATCAAAACATACTTGTTCACAATCTACTTTCTAACCCTAGAATACAATATGTGTTTAGCTACTCATAATCAAAGTAAAAAACCAAATATATTTAAAGACAAACATGTTTGAAATAATTAACTAAAGACAAGAAATAGAAAATTTCGAATCTTTCTCTCTGATCGTCGTCTTGCCACTTCCTTGCTTTTAGATCTAGCTTTCAAACTCTTCTTCGATGATGATTGTGTGTTATTTTCGGACTTGGAGGCTTGTATTTATAATTAGGGACGAGTGAGGGTGAAGATAGGCTTGTAAAAGACAAAAACATGTAAAACAACTAATTGCATGGCCAGAAGCAACGCGCCCGAGTTGGAGCTGCCTCGCCCGAGTTGAGTAACTCGACCGAGTTGGGCTGTGCTTCACCCGAGTTTCCCCCTTCTATCCTTTTCTTGGTTTTTCCTTCAACTCGGCCTCGATCAAGTTGACTCGTTCTACCCAAACTCCAATTCTTCTTCGTTTCTTCCAACTTTCTTGCTTGTTTTTCATCAAGACTTCGCCCAAACGAACTTTTTAGCCTTTTTATAATTGATTATCACTAAAACAAGCACAAACACATCATCTATCTCAAGATAATGAATTTAAGCACATTTCGACTAGATACATATGCAAATGATATCAAATATGTCCCTAAATCAGCCTAAAATGAATGTATAAACGACGTTTATCAAACTTCCTCAAACTTAAACTATTGTTTGTCCCCAAACAACAAAATAAAACGGAACAAGGAATACAAGCTTTAGGGCGACTATATGACGAATCTAGTCTCAGTGATATTTTTCAGCAAACCAACAACATAATTTTCGAGCATTGGTGACATGCCAATTTATCTACTACTCTCGAGACAAGAAACTTAAGAACAAAGATCCTCACCTATTAAGTGTATCGCTCATCTCTCAAGTGTATAATATGAGACGTGTTTTATGCTCAAATTGGACTACATGCACCGTCTACAATATGCTTGCCTATTGTCTAAATTAGACCTCGTACTCGACATGTGTGATAAAGAATCAATAAGGTCTTTAATTTGGTTGTAGTGTTGGCTTAAGGTAAGGTGGGACAAATTTAGATATAAGTGACTACTTATTGGACCAATCAAGTTATTCCGAACCCGAATACCCCTCAACATCGTTCAGTTAACCTTCACTCTTCAAATTTCAGAAACCATACAATATGGCTTCTTCACCCATCAAAAACACTTTTTCTGATCAACCAAGAATTCCAAATGCCTATTTATTTGAGTATCACTTTGGGACTACTAGTTTTTCAACAACTTAATCATACTTAGACACTTTCACATTGTCAACCCCTCCTAAACAAAATAAAACACAACACGAATTTACAACGTTCATTTTTTATTTTTCCAAAATTTTCACTTTTTTTTTTCTTTTTTTCAATAAAATGAAAAACAACTAGGAGGGGTCATCTATTTCTTTTCTTTTTGCCTAATCCACATATCTCTTCACCAAACCATCCCAAACATCCATTCCTCTCATGCTTTTACCCTATCTACCTTCCAATCCACCTCCCTCTTACTCAATTAGTCTAATTAATGGGCAAAAGCCTAAACGAAAGATCTAGGCTTGTAGATAACGCTTAAAGCTCAAAGTGGCTAACTAGAATTTTTTTCAAGTTTGGTAAAAAGGATTATTTTAAAGCTAAAAAATGGGCTACAAGAAAGAAATGTCTAATATCATCTTTTAAGTCACAACATGCACTCGACATATTCCTACAAAGATGTAAGACAAGTTCTAGAGACTGAATACATTATGACCAATCAATTCATACCGAAAGAATGGCAATTTTACTCCATAGTATAAGTACTTATGAAGCTCAAATCTCACTGGCTATTTTGATCATTGTTCAAGTTTAAGCTCAATTTCGTCTCCAAATACCTATCATGCTCTGTTATGTGTCAACATTTTATTTATTCAAAAATCAACTCGTTGTTGACACATCATCATCTATCAACTCTTTTTACGCTTCTTAAGACCGAGTTATTGACTTTAACTTAACAAAATTTAAACTAACCTAAGAAAACAATAAATCTACAAAATAAATGCAAAAACACATAACCTACTTAACATGACTAGTCAATTCAGCAATGGGCTCACAGATCCTTCATCAAACAATCGGGCTCACAAACCCTTAATCAACAAATTGCCAACAATTACTATAATAATGAAACAGAAGCAAGAACATCAATAAACACAATAACACTGAATGAAATAATAGCGATAAGCATAAAATGGTAGATTTCTCTGGCTTCAAAACTCCAACCTCACTGATATTGAGGGGCTTGAGGACGTAGACAATTGGAACATGAACTCACCAGCCCATCAAGCCAACTTAAGATGAGTATTACCTTTATCAAGCTATGCATCGATTTGACGGTCAAGCGGGCCAAGCTGATGCTCCTGATAGATCAGGGCAAGGACGCAATGATGACATGGCTAATATACTCTCTTCATTTACAACACTATTGAATCTATATAGAGATGATGTGTGCAATTTGATGGAGCAAAAACATCAAAGAATAGATGAAGACAAACAGTGGCGACTGCAGCAAGATCAAATATGGGCTCAACAAGATGAGATATGGAATATTGAGACACAATGGAGAGTACAGAAAGATGCGAGGTGGACCCAACATGGAGCAGAGACAGACTTATCAGCAACACCAGTTGGATGCAATGGCTTAACAAAAATGACTCCTCATGTTTACTCGAAAAGATTATTTTCAATCGACACACGTCTTCTACCGATGTATGGGTGTCTATCGGCACTATATCATTTCTAGCAACTGATTCATCGGTAATAGAGATGTGAAAGTGGTTTGCAATAGGGGTAATAAGACCCCAATCGAGATGTCTCTCGACTGCTTCACCGCTTGGGGATTGAACTACTCCATCAAGATTTGGCCAATATCAATTTTTTGTCTGGTGGCCATACACCAAAAGAAAAACATCTCCTTCTAAGTCACAATTCGTGTCTCAGGTCGGGCAAGCACGATGTAGGCAATGAGGCAATGTAAATATCGGAATACGGGATTCTAAATCCAAGTCACCTTGTTTCTTGACAGACTGCTCTTCATCCAAGGAACAAGCTCGGGAAATTCTACCATATGATTCCAGAATGTATGCTCATTGTAGTCGTCCAGAGGGGTACAATCTCCAGTATTGGGCAGCTTATAGATGTCATTCAATTCGGCACAAGTAAGCGAGTATGACTTGTTACGTAACCGGAATGACATACTACACGACTTCCTTATCTGGGCAGATATGGGATGTAGGACTAGAGTAGTGAGAAACTCTAGAGTGGCAGTCCGATATGTTACCCAATTACGCCCAACAGTGACTCCCAACCTACCCTCTTGATTAGCCTCCATAGATTCTTGTGGATGCCTATACATTGTTCCGTACCCGAGTAGATAGTCGAGTGAGTGTGAGCTTTCTCCCTATGATCTTCTGCCATCTTCTTGTCTCCTCCGGTGATTGTAATCGGATATCATAAAAGAGAGCATTATCTGGTGACAATGTCGATGGATAAGAAGACGACCCTTCACCAGCTACCTTCCTCTTTATAACTTTGTTCCCTTTAGGTTCCATAATATGCCTACAAAATAACCTTCTCAAATTAGCACCATAGCACACGCAAGCAATAATTTCTATACTAGTCCAAGGATTTTAACTCACACACATACTATGTTAATGATAAATTTTTCAACAAATTAGCACAAAAACATTAATATATATATCAATATTAACTTCTCTACTACTCTCCATTAACATAAAACACCATTGAGCCAAATAAGACTAACCTATAATTAATATCTTCAATGCACATAACATGTTCAATAAAATGCCACAATGACAAATCCATGTTAATTGAACTAATGTTGCTCTATATCCAATCGCCACAACATTACGACTCACTTATATCATCAATTCACAAAAGTAAACTCACAATATATATTTTCCAACCTATAATTTCTAGAAATTGCACTACAAGTGCACACTATAATGCAATACTAAAAAATCATCTAATTCAACCAACATTCACAATAGTTAACACAAGAACTATAATTGATAAACAATCAAGTTCAAGTTAAGCATTCTTACCGAAGGACTTTAGTCGAAATGCGATTTTCAGATTTGAGCCCTAGGTGGAGAGTGAAGTCCCAATTGACCTCTTTTGCAAGATTTAATTGGTAAACGTTGAATAATATGAAGTCGGTGTGTGAACTTGTGCGTGTTTTTTCAAGATGAATGTGTTAAGAGGTAATTTAGGATTGGGATTTTTTTTTCGATTTTGAGAGAAGGAGAAGAGGGAAAGAGTGAAAGGGAATAAAAAAAGAGGAAAAAAATGAGTTAATTTTTTTTTACTTGCGACTCGATCGAGTTGAACACGACCTTCCCCACTTCCTAACTACTTCTCTTATCATGGGATTTAGCTTTAGATGCTTGGGTAATGGTTTGCGGTCTGTGCAGCCTTCACACCCTCGTAGTGTCTTCTCACCTATTTTTTTCCTTTTGTGTCCATTGGTTGGACTTCATTTTGGAAATTCCTGCAAGACATCTAAAACACTAACACTTTCCACAAGATCAAGGTTAGTAGAGTCATGGTGATCAAGAGGAAAGGTAGAATTAACAAGGCACACTTCAGGGGTATCATAATCACTAGGTGAGATTAAGTTCCTATTTAATGTGGCCTCTAAACACTGTATAGAGCTACATGTTTCAATGTGATTTACTTTCTCACTAACGTATTATTTTTAAGCTTCATATATAGAAAATGTGACTTTCTTCTCGTCTACCCTCAAAGTTAACTCCCCCTTTTGGACAACTATAAGAGCCTTACCCGTTGCTACAAACGGGCGACCTAAGATCACGGGGACGTCCTTGTCTTCTACCTTGCCTAGGACTACAAAATCAATGGGAATTATAAACTTACCAACTTTTAATAAAACATCCTCTACAATGCCCCATGGCCAAGTTATAGAGTGGTCCGCCATTTGTAGGGCGATTGTAGTGGGTTTCATCGTGCCTATCCCTAGTTTTTCAAATATAGACAGAGGCATTAAGTTGATACTAGCTCCTAGATCGGACAGTGCTTTACCAAAAGTTTTATTACCTATTTTGCACTGAAGAGTAAAACTACCTAGATCTTTACGCTTCAATAGTAGTTTCCTTTGGATCACTACACTGCATTCTTTTGTCAGATTCACCATCTCATAGTCCTCTCATTTTCTCTTATGAGCAATCACCTTTTTCAAGAATTTCGCATAGTTTGGCATCTGGTGTAGTGCTTCAACAAATGGAATGTTGATTTGGATTTTCTTCAGTACCTCCAAAAACTTTGCGAACTGCTCATCTATCTTCTTCTTTCTTAGACCTTGTGGGAATGGAATTGGAGGGACATACTCTGGTAAGTCGGCTTTTGCCTCTTTTCTTTTCCTTGCACCCCTCTTTCTTTCTCTAAGTACTCTTTCTCTATTGCCTTTTCTTTATCAACTGATAGCTTAGAACCTTCATTCTCTATGCCACTTCTCACTAGAATTGCGTGACACTATTCTCTCGGATTCACCACTGTGTCACTCGGGAATCGCCCCTGCTTATGCTAGGCTCCAACAATCTTTATTAGCTAACTCATGTTTGTAGAAATCGCATTGACACTCTTCTTGAGTCGCTTGATATATGTTCCCTGACTAGTCATTTGCTTGTTTAGCTCAATAAATTTTTCGTCCATCTTTCTCTCCAATTGAGCTAGCTTTTCATTATACTTAGCAAAATGCGACTATATTATCTCCGCTTGTGTCCGCTTCTGGCCATCATGGATAATACCATTCGTGATAGCGAATCTTGGTTGTGGATTGAGTGAATTCTTCGTGTTGCCATAGGAGAAGTTTTGGTGATTCCGATTAGGTGGGTACTGATTGTACTTCGACTAATTATTCTGGAAGTTATTGAAGTTCATCTGGTTTACAAGAGTAATATCTTTAACATCTTCCTGGCCTGCTGACTATTGTGATGAAGTATCAGTGTGTTGTGCTAACGTCAGACTAGTTAGCAAACTTACTGACACGTCGATTTCTAACCTAGTGTTCCGCAAGTGTACGGATGTAGGTGTAGTACTATTGTCAAGGTCGATCCCACAAGGAATAGTTTTAGGTAGTTTGGTACCCTAATACTCTAGGAATGTCCTAACTAGATACTAAGTTGTAAAAGGTTGATTTTAACACGACTTAAGGAATTTAACAAATAATTGACAAACAAAAAGAACTAACAATCAAGGAGAATAGGTATCCTAGGGCTTCGATTTCAGGATATTACTTCAATGTTGAATATGATTAACCTATTAATTTTACCAATTCTAGTGTTTATTAGGCGGCACGACAATAATCTAATCCTTCTCTCGAAGCGATTAAACCGTTGATTAATTAAGCTAATTACCCTCTCGAGTTAATTAAACCTAATAACTCCCAAACGATCCTAAGCCACGGCCTACACAGTCATAGACAACTGCGCTCTATGTTCTAAGTCTGATAACAATTCCCTCCTCTCGAAGTGGAATTGTTAAACTAAATTACTAAATCTAGGTGATCAAGCTAAATGCAGTTTTAAGCACAAACATAGAGATAAAACACGTAAAGAACGGAATTAATAGATTAAATCATAAATCAAAACATTGTCATAAAAATCCCTACTTTCTAACCCTAGGACACGAATAGCTTAGCTACTCATGCCTAGTAATAATCCAATACAAAATTCTATGAAAAACATTGTAGGAATTAAAACTAAGAAAAGAATAAATAAACCCGGATGACTCCGTCTCGATGATCTTCGTCTTCTTTGTCCTCCAAGATGTCTTCTAGGTAAATTAATGTAATTGATGTTCTTCCGTGATTGATTCCCTTCTTCCTAGAGCTTGGGGTCCTTTTTATAGAGTTGGGGACGAATCTTGGGGAAGATAGGATCAAAATCCTATTAAAAATAGGAAATTATCGCAGAAAAACCCTTCTGACACGGCCGTGTTGCTCAAGTGACACGGCCGTGTTGCTTCGCAAACTTCCTTTTTCCAGCAACAATTTGACACGGCCGTGTTGCTTAAGTGACACGGCCGTGTTCTATTCCAGAACTCACAACGCGTTGCAGGCCACTTTTGACACGGCCGTGTCGGTTCTTGCGTTGTTTTGCTACTGGACCGGTTCAGACCGGTTCGGACCGGTTTGGACCGGTTCTTCGACGGTTCTCACTCTTTTGGGCCAGTTTTCACTCTTTTCCAACTTGTTTCCTCGTCCGGTAGCCTGAAAATGCTCAAAATACCTTAAAACAAGTCGAAACACGTCAAATGACCCAAATATTATTAATATAAATAAATGCCGGTCAAATATGCACGTAAATGATATAAAATATGATCCTAAATCGACCTAAATACATGCATAAGTAACGTGTTATCACTTACTTGGTTCGTCAGAGCGGAAAATTGAGAGGTAAGAGTATCATTCGGCTCTGCTTCTACTACGCTAGCCGCTCGTCTAGGCTGATTCCTCTCGTTTGGCCACTTATAGCTGGTTTTGGCCATTCCAAAATAGAGAATGCAGTTCTCACATTCTTTTCCATCAGACTACCCCCTGCGGCAACATGCATATTAGCTCGTGCTGGAGCAAGAAAATCATTTGCACACTTGCTATTTCTTCGAAAACTCATGTTGGGGATAGCTCCGGATAAGATCCCGGAATCATTCCCAAGCTTCACCGAACGGTTCTTGATTCATCTGCTTGAACTGATTTATCTTGTTCTGCAGATCTAGCATCTTGCTCGGAGGAAAGTACAAAGAATCTTGTGCTCAAAGATTCCCATTTTGTGACATCATCTAGCGAATTGTACCACTGCAATGCTTTATATTGTGAACGAGAACGGGAGAGCCTCATCTTTACTTGCTCGTTGGCACATGATTCATCTTGATCGTTTCATCCAACCTGTGAAACTTATTCAGATGCACATTCGGGTCTTCTAGTGCGCTCCCACCAAACTGATTCTGTTGAAAAATATTTATCAGAGCAAGCTTCAACTCGAATCTATTAGCATTCAATGGTGGTGGTTGTACTCCTCCAATCGGCCGATTCGGCATGGGACGAAGATAATCACTTATGGGTGTGATATCCTCATTTACATCATCTTGCACAATCTGAGCTTGTCTCTGCTGCTGTGATGGTTGTTGCTGATGTAGATTAGTGACTCTATCATCCAGATTGGCTAAAGCCCATAATATCCTATTCAGTACCTCTTTTTTATTCTGATTTTGTAGAGCATTATCCATCTCGACTGTGTAATTTCTTCTCGTTCTGTGTCTGCAGGTATTTGCCTCAATCTCAGGATCGAAAAGAACAAGATGATCTTTCCCTTTTGAAATAGTTTGCACGTGAAACTTAAGAACACCAACAAAAAGGAATACCACGTAACACTATAATAAATAAAAACGAAAATTAATTAACAAAATTTAAGTTGCAGAAAATAAAATCTAGTCTAGTATCCTCCTATTACTTAGGATAAAAACTAAAATGCTAAACCTATTCCCCGGCAACGGCGCCAAAAATTTGACAGACTCTAATCCTAACCCTTAATTACCGCAAGTGTACGGGTGTAGGTGTATATAGTGGAAGTCAAGGTCGATCCACAGAGAATAAGTTTAGGTAGTTTCATACCCTAATTATCTAGGATTATCCTAACTAGATGCTGGCAAGTTGTGAATCATTGATTAATTATTAAACTAAATTTCATATAAACTAATAAGCGAATTAATTAACAAAAGTCATTCCAAACAAGGAGAATATATCCTAGGGTTTCAATTTTAGGAATTACACTAATGATGATTAATCTCTAATTTATAAACTTTTAAACCAGTTTTAATATCTATTAGACGACACTTAATTTTAACTCTTCTCTCGAAGCGACTAAGTCGTAGATTGATTAGAATAATTACTCTCTCGAGGTAATTAATCCTAACAATTTCTACAAGCTCCTTGACCTTGCCTACGCAGTCATAGACAACTACTCTATATGTCGTACATCTATTGACAACTCCCTTCTCTCGAAGCGGACTTGTTAAACGATTAAACTAAGCCTAATTGATCAAATTATGCTCATTTATAAAATAAGAACAAACACACAGATAGATAACCAAAAAATGGAGTTTATAAATTAAAAGATTAAATCAACATTGTTGTAAAACCCTACTCTCTAACCCTAGGACACAAGTAGTTTAGCTACTCATGCCTAGTATCAATTCAATAAAAAAATTCAAAAGGAACGTTGTAATAAAATTAAAGACTAGATAAGAAATAATTAAACCCGAATAATCGGCTCTTCAATCTTCATCTCGTCTTGCTCGTCAATTCTTGTTCTCACCCTTCTACTCCAATGTATGTAAAAGTATGAGATGATACTTCAAAACTCGGGACTTAAGCCTCTATTTATAAGTTGGGGTAGAAATCCTCAAGAGATTAGAATCAAAATCTTATTGAAAACCGGATTCCCTTAGGAGCACATTTTGGCACGATCGCATAAGAAGTGACACGGCCGCGTTGGGCTTCACAGCTTCCAACTCTTTATCCAGTCTTCTTTTGGCACGACCGCATTGCCTTTCAGCGCAGTCGCGCCAACTTTACACCAATATGCACAATTTAGCTCCTTTTTACGCGGCCGCGTCCAATCTTGGCGCGGTCGTGTTGATTCTTCAATGAATTGGGCTTTGACTGTTGGCCCAATGTGGCCCATTTTTTCCCTTCTTCAACTTTTTTCTTCATGTAACCTCGTAAAGTATTCTTTTTAGCCTGAAAATTACCAAAACTCTACAAAACAAGCCAATACACGTCAAATAGCCCAATGTATCATATATGAACAATTCTCGACCAATTATGCATGCAAATGTTACAAAATACACACATAAATTGACCTAAATGCATGCATACACAACGTGTTTCACCCCTCGAGACTTGTTCACGGACAACATGCCTTGGGGTTATGTAAATCAACATCATTTTATAGATATGCGGATAGTATATACTCGTATCTACGAGACTTCAATTTGTACTTGAATTTGATAGATAGTTTACACTCATATCAAGGAGTTCTTTATTTGGATAATAATATGTAGATAGTTTATAATTGTATCAAGAAGTTCTTGATTTGGATTTTTCTTGATAGTTTATACTCATATTTAGGAGTTATTCATTTGGACTTGATTTCTAGATATTTTTAATCGTGTCAAGGAGCCCTAACTTTAACTTGATTTGTAGACCTTTTAAACTCGTGTTAAGGAGCCTTCATTTGGACGTGATTTGTAGACCTTTTAAACTCATGTCAAGAGCCTTCATTTGACCTTGATTTGAGGAACATAAATAGTTTTGGCTCACATCTAGGAGCATTGTAGATAGTTTAGGTTCGTATCGAGAGCATTGTAGATCTTCTAGGCTCGTACCAAGGAGCATCATTAAATATTGAGGGCTATATAAATTGTTGCTCATATTTGTGAGCATTATGGACAGTTGCTCGTATCAAGGAGCATTGTAGGATTTAGTTTTCTTCACTTGGAGTTTCGGCAGAAGCTTTGTCCACATGCTTTTGGTTTGGAATGACGTCTTGATGACTCGTCGAAACACCATCACGATGGAAGATGAAGAGTTCTTCGTTAGGACTTCAAACTTGGCTTCAAAAAGAAGGACGAGAGGATGAGATTGTCCCCCGAGCGTGCCAAATTTGTAACAAAATAAATTTGTTCAAATATAATTTATTGATGAAATTAGAAAGTTGGGTGATACAATCTCCATTTCTTCCTCTAATCCTCCTCTTCATTGACTTTGAGATTTGATGGAGGATTGACTTGGACAAACGCCGATCGGAGGAGATTGATACCTTGATCTCGGATCGAACATCGTTGTCAGGACTTCAAAAAAGCACATTTGAATGTTGGGATGTGCACAGGACAATACGATTTGGAGATTTCAAAAATCCAGTACCATCCCAAAGTTCGGTACTTTCAAAATTTATAAACCAGAACTGAACTAAAACTTATAAAGATCCGTACCAAACCATCCCAAAATTATGGATAATTCAGTACAATATTTTAAATTAACAGATCTAGTGAGACGACTAGGTTCAGTACAGCATACTCAGTTATTCAGAGTTTTTTTTCAATTTTTTATATTAAACTTAAAGCTGGAAAAACTCAAGATACTCTCTTCAGAGTTGCAACTAACATTAAAATTTATGTTGGCATAAACATCAAGTATTAAATAAATCTTTCTTGTAAGGTCGTCTAAAAGTAGTCATGTATGGAAATTATGCACAAAATTTTTAAATTACTCTATGTTTGAACTTATTAATATATTTATATGTTTTTGTAATCTCAGTTTTTGGTATGGGACGGTTCAGGTCAATTCAGTATAGTGTGGTATGGCTCTTGGTACGAATATTACTAAATATCCACAATCGTACCATAATTTTTTTAGTACAGTTCGGTTCAGAGAAAGTCAACTGTTAACGATTCTTTTTCGGTCCGGTATATTTTCAGTTCAGTTTTTTATACAGTTCGGTAAACCGAGAGTTCCATGCACGCCCATATTTGAAAGTCTTTGAAGGACAGTTGAAATGCTAAAGGAATTACATTTTTGCTCTATATTCTCTAACTTCTGTTGTAGTTTCTTGGAATGCATAAAGGGCCCTTTATATACGTGTAGGATGAGATCTCTTGTCATAGAATGACGCAATTTGATTGGTCATTCATGATTTGATGATACCTGCTACCTTCAATAGGAAGCTATGATATGATTTAGTGATGATTCAATTTGATTTTATTATAATATCATAGGTAATTCACTTCCATATTGGGTAAGATTTTATCTTAATTACTAAGAAAAAGTGATTTAGTCACTTGACAATTTCCGATTAACTATATAATTGGACGCAACATTTATGTGTCTACAAAAGCAGATGGTAGAGATGTAAATATGGTAGTTATAAATGACGTGCTTGTTTATAAACTTGATAAGAATTAATAATGTTAAAAAAACACAAGGATTATTACATTTTATAAACAAATATTATGTTATATTGAAAACTATTATAATTTCTAGACAATGTAAAACTATGGGAAGTAAAGTAACATGTGCACTTTCCCAGATATATAATACTTTTTTCCGAATGTAATACTTTTAAAATAATCCAACTAAATAATAGTTGAATACAATGTGTGGGTTAAAAATAGAGAACTAATATTAATCTTGACCTTGAAAACTTATACTATCTCCATTTTTCATTATACTAGAATTCCCATCGTGTGATGCACGATTTGAGATATATTTATTTGTAAGAAAAATTAAAGTCAAATAATCAAACAATATTGAGTAACTTAGTTATTGTTACATAACAAAATATTAAATTATCTAATACCTTTTGATTTTATTAATAAAGATTATTTAACTTATTTTTATTTCCAACTCATATTCATGTAAATAGTTCAACTCAAAATAAATATTCAAATCTAAGCACAATAATCAACCAACAAACAATATTTTATTTTTTCTATTGCTAATAAAACAAATAGATTCAAAAAATAAATTATTTGCGCCGTTACAATATTGGAAAAATACAAACATTTGAGAGAGATAGAGAGAGAGAGAGAGAGAGAGAGAGCTATAAAAAATAAAGCAAATCTCTAAATTCTTTCATTCCCTAATGTGAGCACATGTGTTCCTCCGCTATTTCTTTTCATTGTAGGAAAGATACATATATGTGTTTGTTCATGAAATAAAATTAAAGTTTTAAATAATGTAAAAAAGTTACCTAATATTATAAAATATTAATTAATAAGTATTTATTAAAAGTATATTCCTAATATATATTTAATTTTTATTTGTATCTTACACACAATAAAAAAAACTAACCAAAGTAATCGACAACAACTGCATTTTTTTAATATAACTTATTTTAAGATAGACAACGTCGATGCCAAATTAAAAGTCATGAAAATATTAAGTTGCATTATTTTACATTAAAAATGGAAAAAGAACCAGAAATTATTTTCTTTTTAATTTTATTATTTGCTTATTAATGCTTTTATACTTATACTAAAATGAATCCATATATATCAAAATTGACAACAAAATTTAAATTTGGAACTAATTTTGGGAAGATTTTACCATGTATATATATATATATATATCTTGTTATGTTAGGTATGATCTAAACCTACTACTTTTAAAAGGTGAAATGCGCTGGTAAATACGTTTCATTCCTTTTATAGAGGATTCTCAAATTATTATATAGAAAATTTTTACTATTTACTAATTCATTTATTTAATTTTTGTTATACAATGAAATAATAAAAATTTGTCACTTAATTTTTTTTTTTATGTAGCAAATTGCCAACAAAATTTAAATTTTGAACTAATATTGGGGAGACTTTACCATATATATACGAATCTATATCCCTCCCTCCCCAACCCCCCCCCCCCTTCCCACACACACGCGCGCGCGCATATATATGTATATATATATATATATATATATGTCTCTTACTATGTTATTTATGAATTAAACATATTATTTTTAGAAGGTGAAATGTCCGAAAAATACGTCTAATTTCCTTTTATAGAGGACTCTCTTTCATTATACTAGAATTTTCTGTCGTGCGATACACGATTTAAAATATATTTATTTGTAAGAAAAATTATATTCAAATAATCAAACAATATAATTGAATAACTTAATTTTTATTGCATCACAAAAAAAAAATATCTAATAACTTTTTGTTTTATTAATAAAAAATATATAACTTATTTTTATTTGCAACTATCCAAAGTAAAAAGTTCAACTCATAATAAATAATCAAATTTAAGCACAATAAACAACTTAGCAAACAATAGTTTATTTTTATCTATTGCTAATAAAAGAAATAGATTAATAAAGTAAATTACTTACGCCGGTACTATATTGGAAACATTAAAAATGTTAGAAATTCATGCATATAAAATCACATACACACGTATATAGGGAATCGATATACCTCAATTGAGTTGCAGCGAAAAAGTATTTGGTTGATTCCCCAAACGATGGATCGTACTCTGACTCGTCTACTATCCCGTCTTGACGAACACTACTAGAGCATTCACCTTTTTCTATACACCTTAGGCTCTTGGAGGACTTCGGTGATACTCTAAGAAGAGAATAGAGAGAACAATTGGGAGAATGTATTCTGTGGTGTATTAATTCCGTAGTCTACAAATATAAGATATATTCGTATATATAATGATATAGGAGAGATCTATCTCCTATTATGTTTATGATCTCCATCCCTATCAGGAATATATTTAATAAGATATCAAAATATCTAATCAAATATATATCCCAACTATATTGGGATCCATCAGATATGGATGCAACCAACAAAAACATTTAAGATAGAAAGAGAAACTGAAAAAATATAGTTCTGTTTTTGAACACTGTAATATTGTAGGAAAGATACATATATGTGTTTTTTCATTTTATAAAATTAAAGTTTAAAAAATGTAAAAGAAATTAACAAATATTTTAAAAAGATTAGTTAACAAGTATTTATTAAAAAACTATTTCCTAATATATATATGATTTTTATTGATATCTCACACACAATCAAATAATTCAACTCAAATAACATAAACAAAATTAACTAACCTAAATAATCGACAAAAAATGCAGTTTCTAATATAACTTATTTAAAGATATACAATGTCGATGCCAAATTAAAGGTCATGAAAATGACTAATTTAATTTATTTTATCTGGAAAAAAAGAACCCTAAATTATTTACTTTATAATTTTTTTAAATTTTATTATTTACGTATTAACTTAATTTATAATTATTATAAAATGAATCCATAAAAAATAGTCCTCTATAATGTTTTTTATATAGCAAATTGCCAACAAAATTTAAATTTTGAACTAATTTTGGGAAGATTTTATCATATATATAAAAGTTTATACCATATATATAAATCTCTTGTTAGTTATGATTTGAATGTACTACTTCTAGAAGGTGAAATAGGCAGAAAAATATGTTTCATTTCCTTATATAGAGGGTTATCTATTATTGTATAGTAATTTTTATTCTTTACTTATTCATTTATTTAATTTTTATTATAAAATAAATTAATAAACATTTGCCACCTGTAGGCCGGAAAATACGTCTAATTTCCTTTTATAGAGGGTTCTCTTTCATTATACTAGAAATTTCTGGTGTGCGATGCAGAATTTAAAACATATTTATTTGTATTAAAAATTATAGTCAAATAATCAAACAATATTATTGAATAACTTATTTTTTGTTACATAACAAAAAAAAAAATTATCTAAGAACTTTTTATTTTATTAATAAAAAATATTTAACTTATTTTTATTTGAAACTCATATCCAAAGTAAATAGTTCAACGCAGAAACTATATTCAAATTTAAATACAATAATCAACCAACAAACAATAGTTTGTTTTTATCAATTACTAATAACAGAAAAGGCTTAAAAAATAAATTATTTACGTCGGTACGAAATTGAAAATATTAAAACATTTAAGATAGAGAGAGTGAGCTATAAAAAATAAAGTAATTCTCTAAATACTTTCATTCCCTAATGTGGGCACATGTGTTCCTTCGCTATTTTTTTTTTCTTTATAAAAAATTAAATATTATATATGAATCTAGAAACTAAAAAAAATAGTTAGTTTTGTTGCTGAACACTGTAATATTGTAGGAAAGATACATATATATGTTTGTTTTAGTTTTAAAAAATGTAAAAGAAATTAACAAATATTTTTAAAATATTAGTTAATAAGTATTTATTAAAAAACTTTTCTTAATATATATTTCATTTGTATTTGTATTTCACACACAACCAAATAATTCAACTCATATTACATAAAAAAAAAAAATTAACTAATCTAAATAATCGACAAACAATGCATTTTCTAATATAACTTAATTTTAAGATGTGCAAAATTAAAGGGCATGAAAAAGATTAATTTCTTTTATTTTAGCTAAAAACAGAAAAAAGAACCACAAATTATTTACTTTATATATTTTTGTAAATATTATTTACTTATTAACTTATTTTATATTTATTATAAAATGAATCCATAAAAAATAGTCCTCTATAATGTTTTTATAGCAAATTGCCAACAAAACTTAAATTTGAAATTAATTTTGGGAAGATTTTATCATATATATATCTTGTTGTGTTAGTTATGATCTAAACTTACTATTTTTAGAAGGTGAAATGGCGGAAAAATATGTTTCATGTCCTTTTATAGAAGGTGCTCTATTATATAGTAATTTTATTATTTACTTATTCATTTATTTGATTTTTATTATAAAATGAATTAATAAAAGATTGTCACCTATAATTTTGTTTATATAACAAATTACCAACAAAATTTAATTTTTGAACTAATATTTGGGGAGATTTTCCCATATATATACAAATCTATAGCACTTATATATATATATATATATATATATATATATATATTTCTTATTATGCTATTTATGAATTAAACATACTATTTTTAGAAGGTGAAATGGCTGGAAAATACATCTAATTTCCTTTTATAGAGGGTTCTCTTTCATTATACTAGAATTTTCTGCCTTCCGATGCACGATTTCAAATATATTTACTTGTAAGAAAAATTATAGTCAAATAATCAAACAATATAATTGAATAACTTAATTTTGGTTACATAACAAAAAATAAATTATCTAATAACTTTTTGTTTTATTAATAAAAAATATTCAACTTATTTTTATTTGAAACTCATATCCAAAGTAAATAGTTCTACTCAATCAACCAACAAATAATAATTTATTTTTATCAATTATTAATAAAAGAAATAACTTAAAAAAAATAAATTATTTACGCCGGTACGAAATTGAAAACATTAAAACATTTAAGATAGAGAGAGTGAGCAATAAAAAATAAAGTAAATCTCTAAATCATTTTCTTTCCTAATGTGGGCACATATGTTCCTCCGTTATTTTTTTTCTTAATAAGAAATCAAATATTATATATGAATCTAGAAACTGAAAAAATAGTTAGTTCTGTTTCTGAACACTGTAATATTGTAGGAAAGATACATATATGTGTTTGTTCATAAAATAAAATTAAAGTTTAAAAAATGTAAAATAAATTAAAAAATATTTTAAAAAGATTAGTTAATAAGTACTCTCTTCGTCCCGGCCTAATTGTCCAATCTTGGCCGGGCACGAAGACTAAAAAAAAAATAGATTTTATGGAATCTTTGACTTTTTCAAAGGTGATGACTAAAAGTAGAGATTTTAAGGGTGAAAATTGTGAGGCAATTTGCCATTTATGGGCTTGGACAAGTAGCTTGAGACAAACAAATATGGCAAGTTAGATAATTAGGTCGGGACAGAGGGAGTATTTATTAAAAAAACTATTTTTAATATATATTTATTTTTTATTTGTATTTTACACACAATCAAATAATTCAACTCACATTACATAAACAAATTAACTAACCTAAATAATCGACAAAAAATGCATTTTCTGATATAGCTTATTTTAAAATATGCAATGTCGATGCCAAATTAAAGGTCTTGAAAAAGATTAATTTGTTTTATTTTACTATAAAACAGAAAAAGAAGCAGGAATTATTTACTATATAATTTTCTAAATTTTATCATTTACTTATTAACTTATTTTATATTTATTATAAAATGGATCCATAAAAAATAGTCCTCTATAATGTTTTTTATATATCAAATTTTCAACAAAATTTATATTTAGTAAATTTGGGAAGATTTTACCATATATATACAAGTCTATACCATATATATATATATATATATATATATATGAATCTCTTGTTATGTTAGTTATGATCTCAACCTACTACTTTGAGAAAGTGAAATGGAGAGAAAAATATGTTTCATTTACTTTTATGGAGGGTTCTCTATTATTATATAGTAGTTTTTATTATTTACTTATTCATTTATTTAATTTTAATTATAAAAAGAAATTAATAAAAAATTGTCATCTATTGATAAGTAGAAAAATATGTATTATTTAGACTGCTTAGAATGTGTTTTTAATGCATTTTATTATCATACATTTGTTATTTTTCTACTTATCTGCATTTTAACAGCGATTACTCCAATGGTTGGTTTTTCATGTTAAATGCAGTGAATTGGAATTGATGTTGGACTCTATTGAAAGATTCTGGACCGAAAGATAGACAATAGGAGATATTGGAGTATAAAAAGGAATATGGGCCAACACATTAGATCCATGGGCTGACATTGGATAACCCAATGTCAACCCAAGCCCATGAAATATACAATAGGCCGCTGATGATTGAAGAAAAGCCATTAACTTGTTTGATGCGGAAAGAACTGGATGTGGCTTGGTGTTGACATATGGGCCTTATGTTTCAAGTGGGAATAAGCCCATGAGGGCTTATAAATAGAGAATTCAGTGTATGAATCCAAGCACTAGGAGAAAAGTTTACGTGAGGGAGAAGAAGCAAGAGTGGCGAGCGTCGTCTAATTAATTCGATTCTTTTATTTCAGTTTATTTTAATTATGTTTTCGTTTTATCAGTGTTTAGACAATAGTATGATTATGAGTAACTAATTTAGTTTATACTAGTTTGAAAGGGATGTTGAACCCTATTCGTTTTTATGATTAATTGGTCCGTAATTAAAATTCTGATTTTTATTTCGTAACTTATTTGTGTTACTTGTTCTTAGGACCCATGGTTTATTGATTTATTGATTTGATAGGGCCCGTCAAATTAGGTTTTTAATTTATAAGTGCTAGATCATGAAATTGTTATAATTTTATAATCGCGAGTAGTAATAACGATTAACGCGTTAGGGTAACATAAATCTAGGTCATCTGAATTGAGCGTCTGTGTTTGGAGTCTAGTATGACCTATTATCCTAATTATTAATATGTTTAACGAAGTTGGATAGCTCAAGTGGCAGAGCATCTACTACCTAGGGTTTGGTCTTGGGTTCGAGCCACCGTGGGGGGAGGGGAGGGTTTTTTCTTTGTTCTTAGATTAGGAGAAAATAAAAATTAAAAAAAAAATATGTTTAATGAATTAAACCTAAAGAGTTTGTTCTAGGTTGTTCAATTAAATAGGGTTAGCTAATGAGCTTATCTTAGTTGACTAATATTAAGGGATAATTCGAGCCGATAGAGCTTGTTGTCGGTCTAGGGTTAGGAGGTTGTGGGATAGATAATCAGGTTTAATTAGTTAATTAATTCGTATACGAATAGGGGGATACTAAACTGAGAACTAGTATTATTTTGATAGTGATTTAAGTCAGGTTATTATTTGTTTAATTCAATGTTTTGAAGTCTTTAGTTATTAGTTGTTTATTTGATTAGTTTAGTAAGTAGATTAATACAAATCAAAACCCCCATTTATTTACCTTTATCGTTTAGTTATTAATATTAGAAGCATAATTAATTCATCCACTCCTTATGGGATTCAACCCTTACTTATCGCTGCTACTAGTTAGTCGAGGTAGAAATGGTAGTTTAATTTGATGTGCCTCGACAGCGCGGTGAAATTTTGGCGCCGTTGCCGGGGAGCGATGTTGATTAATTTTTTTTTTCTTTATTAAATAGTGTTAGAACTAGTTACTTTTCATTACTGCTATTGCTCTACGTAAATTAGTGGATTCTGCCGTCGCACATTAGTAAGCGGATGCCACATTGGTTCATCCAATGTGCTTTTGAAACTACAGCTTTCTACATAATTGTTTTTGTTTCCTTTGATTTCATGGCAGAGAGTTCCAATATGTTGTTGGAAGATATGACGAAAATCTTGGTTTCTAACACTCTGCAATTTCAAGAAGACACACAGTCGAGAATAATGAATCTTGAGACTCAGATGAGTCAATTGGTTACCGTGGTAAGCAGGTTAGAAAGCCAAGAAAAAGAAAAATTGGCATCCCAACCCTAACAAAATCTTATGAACGATGCCTTGTTTGAGGAGCGAACAACAACCTACAGAGGATGAAACAGCCGTGCAAGTGTTGCGGAATGTAGAGGGCAACGAAAGTCAGGCTGAACAGATGTACATTGGATGCGAGAGACACATTGGGTCATCCATTGTGCCATCAAACAATGGGTTGAAGACGCACGCCGGACAGTGGGCTGGAGAAATACAGTGGATGCGAGATGCACACTGGATTATCCAGTATGTCGCTAGATATTGGGTTCAAGGCGCACATCGGGTCACCCAATATGCTACAGTCAGTTGGCGTAAAAGAATTAAAGTGAGGGTATAATTTGAGTATGGCTCAAATTACATGCCTCAGAAAGAAACAAATCAGAATGAAAACATATACGGTAATGGATGAGCCACAATCACCAAGACCAGCCTATAAACCTCCTTGGTATATTTTCTAAAAGGAAAGTCTTGAGTTGGGCTGACAACGTTAAAAAAAGGCGCTATATGGGAGGCAACCCATACTTCATTTTTTTTCTCTTTCAATAATTCATTCATTACCATGTCATAATAGTATAATTACTTTTGCATAGTTTCTTTCTAATGTAAATTTCAGGCAAAGGTTGTCACTGAGATATAGATGGTTAGAGAAGACTTGAGGTGACTTACCATGATTAGAAAAGAAAAAGATTCCAAGCACTCGTCCTCATTAACCAGGTAACCTTCTATTACTACTTTACTGCAATCCTCTTTGTACTTATTTCTATATAGTTGTGCAAGATGATTGAAAATTAAGTTGGGGCGGGGGGGGGGGGGGGGGGGGAGGTGGGTTAATTGCAAGTAAACTAGTTGCCTGTGGTTTGCATCATTGCAATGGTTTCATATTCACATATAAATTGCATTTTAGATTTGTGATTATTTATAGTTTAGAGTTCATGCTCATTTAGTTTTTGCACGTTTCCCTTACTTCAAAAAAGAAAAGGAAAAAAAAAAGGGTAGGAACTCGCTATAATGACACGATTGTTGTTTGATTTATTGGGATATGTCGTTTGAGTAGAAGAAATCGGCTTATTTAAATGTTAAATTCTAGTTAAATTTGTTGAAATTGAATAACCCTGAAACCGTGTGGAAGAATAATATTGTGTTTGATTTTATTTGCGATAAGATAGTTTGTGCATATGTTAAATATTTATTGCTTTATTTTATGTTTCTAATAAGTTGGGCCTGAATTGGTAAAATATTGAGTAGCTGTGGATACCACCCCCCTAAGGTTGGAAAATGATTGTGTTCGGGATAATGGTGTTTAGTTATGGAAAATTATGAGAAAAGATGGTGAGGGGCTAAATCAGCTGTCTGCTCGTAGGGGTCCAAGTGTTAAAAAGAAAAACATTTCAAAAATTGCAAATCTAATCCAATGGACCGACTAGTTTCTTGTTTCGTTAGTATTTATATTATAACAAAAAGAAAACAAAAACGAAGTATGCTTGATAAAATTGTGATTCATTTGTGGAAAGTTCGGATTGCGATGCCATTTTCACCAATAAAGTTTAGTGGGGAGTTTGATTTCAGTTGGAATTTTTTGTGTGCTTTAAAAGAAAGTTTGTGCTTCTCTTTCTACCAAGTGACGAAAACCTAAGTGTGTTTGGTGAGGTGTCTGAGCGATTGATAACCTTGTTTGTTTCTCCAAGATTGTTTTTGCGCTAAGTTGCTTGAGGACAAACAACGATTAAAGTTTGGGGGGATTTGATATATAGAAAACTACGTATTATTTAGACTGCTTGGAATGTATTTTTAATGCATTTTATTATCATGCATTTGTTATTTTTCTACTTATCTGCACTTTGGCACCGATTACTCCAATTATTGGTTTTTCATATTAAATGCAGTGAATTGGAAGTGATGTTGGACTCCATTGAAAGATTGTGGGCCGAGAGATAGACAATATGAAATATTGGGCTATCAAAAGGAATATGGGCCAACACATTAGATCCCAATGTCAACCAAGGCCATGCATGAAATATACAATAGGTTGTAGATGATTGAAGAAGGGTCATTAACTTGTTTGATTCGGAAAAATGTAGATGTGGCTTGTTGTTGACGTATGGGCCTTATGTTTCGAGTGGGAAGAAGCCCATGATGGCTTATAAATAGAGAATTCAGCGTATGAATCCAAGCACCAGGAGACAAGTTTACGTGAGGGAAAAGAAGCAAGAGTGGCGATCGTCGTCTAATTAATTCGGTTCTTTTATTTCAGTTTATTTTAATTATGTTTTCGTTTTATTAGTGTTTAGACAATAGTATGATTATGAGTAGCTAATTTAGTTTATACTATTTTGAAGGAATGTTGAACCCTATTCGTTTTTATGATTAATTGATCCATAATTAAAATTCTGATTTTTATTTAGCAACTTATTTGTGTTACTTGTTCTTATGACCCACGATTTATTGATTTCTTGATTTGATAGGGCCGGTCGAATTAGATTATTAATTTATCAGTGCTAGATTATAAAATTGTAATCCGTAATTATTATAATTTTATAATCGCTAGTAGCAATAACGATTAACTCGTTAGGGGTAACATAAATCTAGGTCATGTGAATCGAGCGTATGTATTTGGAGTCTAGTCTGACCTATTATCCTAATTATTAATGTGTTTAATGAATTAAACCTAAAGAGGTTGTTCTAGGTTGTTCAATTAAATAGGGTTAGCTAATGAGCTTATCTTAGTTGACTAATATTAAGGAATAATTCGGGCCGACAGAGTTTGTTGTCGGTCTAAGGTTAGGAGGTTGTGGATAGATAATCGGGTTTAATTAGTTAATTAATTCATATACGAATAGAGGGATACTGAACTGAGAACTGGTATTATTTTGTTATTGATTTAAGTGAGGTTATTATTTGTTTAATTGAGTGTTTTGAAGTATTTAGTAATTAGTTGTTTATTTGATTAGTTTAGCAACTAGATTAATACAAATCAAAATCCCCTTTATTTACCTTTGTCGTTTAGTTATTAATATTCAAAGCATAATTAATTAATTCGCTCCTTGTGGGATTCAACCCTTATTTTTCGCTGCTACTAGTTAATGGAGGTAGAAGAGGTAGTTTAATTTGACGTACCTCGACAGCGTGGTCACCTATAATTTTTTTTTATATAGCAAATTGCCAACAAAATTTAATTTTTGAACTAATATTGTGGAGATTTTACCATATATTTACAAATCTATACTATATATATGCGTGTGTGTGTATCTTATTATGTTATTTAAGAATTAAACATACTATTTTTAGAAGGTGAAATATGTCGGAAATTACGTCTATTTTCCTTTTATAGAGGGCTCTCTTTCATTATACTAAATTTTTTTTCGTCTGATGCACGATTTAAAATATATTTATTTGTTATAAAAATTATAGTCAAATAATCAAACAATATAATTGAATAACTCTTTTTTTGTTACATAACAAAAAAATAAATAATCTAATAACCTTTTGTTTTATTAATAAAAAATATTTAATTTATTTTTATTTGAAACTCGTATCCAAAGTAAATAGTTCAACTCAAAAAATGTATTCAAATTTAAGCACAATAATCAACCAACAAACAATAGTTTATTTTTATCTATAACTAATAAATTAAATGGATTTAAAAAATAAATTATTTACAGCGGCACGATATTGGAAACATTAAAACATTTAAGAGAGAGAGAGAGAGCGCTATAAAAAATAAAGTAATTTTCTAAATTATTTCCTTTCCTAATGTGAGCACATGTGTTCCTCCACTATTTTTGTTTTCTTTATTAAAAAAAAAAAATATTATATATGAATCTAGAAATTGAAAAAAAATACTCCCTCCGTCCCAGCCTAATTGGCCTACCTTCTTTTTTTGTTTGTCCCAACTTAATTGGCCTAGACCATAAATAACAAATTCTCTCACAATCTTCACCCTCAAAATCTTCACTCTTAATCTACACCTTTAAAAGAGTCAAAGATTCCACAAAATCTATTTTTTCTTAGTCTCCGTGCCCGGCCAAGGTAGGTCAATTAGGCCAGGACGGAGGGAGTAGTTAGTTATGTTTCTGAACACTGTAATATTGTAGGAAAGATACATAGATGTGTTTGTTCATAAAACAAAGTTAAAGTTTTAAAAAATTTAAAAGAAATTAACAAACATTTTAAAAAGATTAGTTAATAAGTGTTCATTAAAACACTATTCTTAATATATATTTGATTTTTATTGGTATCTCATACACAATCAAATAATTCAACTAAAATTACATAAACAAATTAACTAACCTAAATAATCAACAAAAAATGCAGTTTCTAATATAACTTATTTTAAGATATGCAATGTGGATGCCAAATTAAAGTTCATGAAAATGATTAATTTAATTTATTTTACCTGAAAACAAAAAAAGAACCATAAATTATTTACTTTATAATTTTTTTAAATTTTATTATTTACTTATTAACTTAATTTATAATTATTATAAAATGAATCCATTAAAAATAGTCCTCTGTAATGTTTTTTATATAGCAAATTTCCAACAAAATTAAATTTCAAACTTATTTTGCGAAGATTTTATCATATATATTAAAGTTTATACCATATATATATAAATCTCTTTTAGTTATGATCTAAACGTAGACTTCTAGAAGGTGAAATGGGTGGGAAAATATGTTTCATTTCCTTGTGTAGAGGATTATCTATTATTACATAGTAATTTTTATTATTTACTTATTCATTTATTTAATGTTTATTATAAAATGAATTAATGATAATTTGCCACCTATAATTTTTTTATATAGCAAATTGCCAACAAAATTTCATTTTTGAACTAATTTTGGGTTGATTTTACCATATATATAAAAATCTATACCACAGAGATATATATAAACATACTATTTTTATGTAACAGCCTGATTTTCTAAACTAATTTAGGGAATCGTAAAGTGCCAATAATATTAAACGCGTTCATTTAAAAACTAATTTTTATTTTAGCCTAATCAAGCCATTACTAAAGGTCAACCTTCCAATTTATCAAGATCAAATTATTTTACCAAATAAGGTACCAAAAAAAAGAAAATACTTTGAAAATATACGTCCTTTTGAGAACCTTAATAATAATATCAAGTAATTTGCAGCGGAAACTAAATAAAATGTTCGAACTATCACAACCTAGACACACTATTTTATTTAATTAGAAATCTAGCATAAGTCTCTAATATTTTTAAATAATTTAAACCAAGTAATCATGTAATTAAGTTCATTTCCTAACCTAGCATGTGGAATTTTAATAAAATCGTACTACATAATCAAATCAACCAAACATCATAATCATCATAAGTGCTAATAGTTCATAAAGTATCTCAATCAAACACCTAGTTTAAGTCTAAACATACAAAAATAAAATAAACATGCATCAAAACGACATTTGTTAAAAAATCTCAAGTATCAACCCAAATATTTATCTCACCATATGCATTTCGGCTTCGTCTCCACGTCAATTACTCTCTCCATTTCTACCCTAGGATCAATAATAGGCTAGGGTGAGCTTCTTTTAGCTCGTGGTGGCACAATTTATAATAACAGAAAGTATATAAAGAGTCATAGATTGTAAATAGTTATAATGAATAAGACATGTAGCCAAGTAGAATGTAATTGTATTGTAATGGGATATATAGCAGAGTATCATATCAATTGAATTGTATTGGAACATGTAGCTAAGTAGCATGTTGATAACAGATCACATCTATACAATGCTAAATAATGCAACTAATTAAAATAAACTGTAACTAATCCCCACTTGAAAATGAGATGATTGAGTGGAATGCAAATGCTCGAATTAGTTCAAAGTCCTATGCCCATACTCACACTCCTCGATTCCTACATTTAATACAGGATAAATGTTTTAATATAAGCGCTATTAATTAACTAAAACATAGGGAAAAAATGATGGAAGAAATTTGAAAGGTAAAGAAAGTATATAAAAAAAAAAAAAAATTGAACAAAAGCAAAACGTTGGCATTTAGAATTAATAAACAGGCTTGTGGATTATTTGAAAACAAAGTGGTTCATTAAAACAAGTGATAGAAATCCCGAAGTAATGGGCTACGGGTATTGGGTTTTAGAAAAACAAGGTATTAGAAAAACTAAAAGGAATGAGATGGAATCTTCTTCATATCTCTTCTGTCTCAGCGGCCACAATTTAAATTTAGAAATCCCTCTTTCTTTCTCTCAAAACTTTAATCCTGCATGTCTCCTTCCCCACGGCCTCTCCATTCTCTGCTCACACGCACTAGGCCTGGAAATAAATTTTCTCTGATTTATGGCGAATCGGGACCAGATTGGCGGAGATCTCACACCTATCCCGGACAAATGGTGACTGAAACTCAATAGTTTTTTTGCGGCGGCACGAGCAGCTTATGTGCGAGCTGGGGTGGCGAGATTTTATCGCTGCCGCATAAACTGCTTCTTCTTCGTTTTCTTTCCTCTTTTTATTTTTCTAAATCTGCAAATGTTGCTGCTTCACGGGGCGAGACAGATTGTCGGAGAGGGAGATGTCGCAGTGTCGTTTATTCCGGCGGCAGAGATTAGTGATTGAAATTGGAATTTTGCTAACTAGGTAGGTTGCTAAAAAAAAAAACAGAATTTGTGGATTGGTGTCTTGGCGACGAAAGTTCACCAGAATGAGGCCGGAACAGGCCAGGTAGGTCAGCTAGCTAGAGGAACTTAAACGAGAATTACAAAAAAAAAAAAAAAAAAAAAAAAATTATTTACATTTCTCTGTATCTTTTTTGCAATCGACAACAAAAAGAGATTCAAAATGAAAGTGATTGTATTTATAAGGGATCATTGATACAATAATCTCTTGTAAGTTCCACAATCCCATGATTTCATCCCACCAACTCAC
Organism: Ajuga chamaepitys; assembly: GCA_958295605.1. Classification (NCBI taxonomy): domain Eukaryota; kingdom Viridiplantae; phylum Streptophyta; class Magnoliopsida; order Lamiales; family Lamiaceae; genus Ajuga; species Ajuga chamaepitys. Next base: position 18,348,602 of record OY282495.1, read on the forward strand.
ACACACACGTTCTCAACTTCTCCATAGAAGAAAAATTCTGTACCTAAAATCTATCTGTTCTCTATTGAATTTGAGCTCAATGATTGGGTCCATCAATTGTCATATGGGCATAAATTATTGTGTCCAGTTATTAATATAGATGTAATATATGTAAATGGGCTCACAAGAATTAAAATGAATAGGCCTTAAATAACTTATTTAGTCTAGAAAGTCAATATATAAAATATTAATCACATGAAATGAATCGGTCTAATTTAAATGAAATGATAATTAAAATTGCACAAAATATTTAAATAATTAGACGAAAAAAAATTCCCGGGCGTTACATCCCACCCTCGCTAGAAAAAAATTCGTCCTCGAAAATTAATAACATACCATGATTATAAAAATCAGGATATCGCGCACACAATTCTTCATCACGTTCCTAGGTAGCTTCCTCAGAACTATGATTTCTCCATTGAACATTGACAAGAACCGTTTCTCAATTTCTCAATTTCTGAACCATCCTATCAAGTATCGCTTGAGGGTACTCAACATATGTCAAATCTTCGTTCACCTGCACTGTTGAGTAATTGATAACGTGGCTCAGATCGTGTCCATACTTTCTAAGCAAAGAGACGTGGAAAACATTGTGCACACCAGAGAATGCTGGCGGCAGTGCTAAACAATATGCTAAGTTTCCATCTCGGTCAAGAATCTCAAACGGGCCTACGTACCTTGGCCTCAACTTGCCTCTCTTATCAAAATGAGTAACACCCTTGGTCGGGGCTACCTTGAGAAATACTTTTTCTCCAACACTGAAATCAAGATCCTTCCTATGCGTGTCAGCATAAGACTTTTGGCGATCTTGAGCTATCTTAATCCTTTCCCGGATCTTCTCTACCACTCTTATTGTCTCTTCCAACATTACCGGAGCCTCAAACCTTCTCTCACCTACTTCTTCCCAATAAACTGGAGACTTACACTTCCTTCTGTATAATGATTCATATGGAGCCATTTCAATCGTTGCATGAAAACTGCGGTTGTAAGCAAATTCCACTAACGGCAAGAGTCATTCCCAATTCTTTTCAATTTTCAAAACACAGGCTCTCAACATGTCCTCGAGAGTTTGTATTGTCTTTTCTGACTGACCATCAGTCTGCGGATCATAAGCCGTGCTAAAACCTTCTCTCACCTACTTCTTCCCAATAAACTGGAGACTTACACTTCCTTCTGTATAATGATTCATATGGAGCCATTTCAATCGTTGCATGAAAACTGCGGTTGTAAGCAAATTCCACTAACGGCAAGAGTCATTCCCAATTCTTTTCAATTTTCAAAACACAGGCTCTCAACATGTCCTCGAGAGTTTGTATTGTCTTTTCTGACTGACCATCAGTCTGCGGATCATAAGCCGTGCTAAAACCTTCTCTCACCTACTTCTTCCCAATAAACTGGAGACTTACACTTCCTTCTGTATAATGATTCATATGGAGCCATTTCAATCGTTGCATGAAAACTGCGGTTGTAAGCAAATTCCACTAACGGCAAGAGTCATTCCCAATTCTTTTCAATTTTCAAAACACAGGCTCTCAACATGTCCTCGAGAGTTTGTATTGTCTTTTCTGACTGACCATCAGTCTGCGGATCATAAGCCGTGCTAAAATTAAATTTAGTTCCCAAAGCTTCTTACAGACTACCCCAAAAACGTGATGTGAAGCGAGTAGCTCTACCTGAGACGATAGAAACAGGCACTTCATGTAACTTCACAATCTCTTGGATATACAAATGAGCATTATGGTGCATCTTAAATCTCATCTTTACTGGGATAAGGTGAGCTGACTTCGTGAGTCGATCAACTACAACATAGATTGCATGATTCCTCTTTTCGATCGTGGTAAACCCACCACAAAGTCCATTGTGATGTGTTCCCACTTCCATCTGGTATCTCAAGAGACTTCAACAATCCTAAAGGACGCTGATGTTCAACTTTCACTTTCTATCAAAATCGGCGACATCTCTCTTCATACCGTCCCATCATAATATTCCTCTCAAGTCTTGGTACATCTTTGTACTACCCAGGTGAGCAGTGTATGGGTATTATGTGCTTCTTCTAAGATTATTCTCTTCAACTCCGTAATATTGGGCACACAAATTCTCCCCTCAAAGTATAATATATCATTCTTAGACTCAAATACTTTGCCTTCTCCGGCAAGAACATGCTCTCTCATCTTGAGTTAGAAATGCATCTTGAGTTTGACCTTCCTTAATTCTCTCCTTTAGAGTCGGATACACCACTAAAGTTGCTAAGACTGAATTCAAAGAATTCAGTAGTGTAACTATCTCAAGGTTCATCTTTGAGAATTCCTTGACTAGTTGTTCCTCCACGGTTAAGATACATGTCAATTCTCCTCTTGCTTTGCAGCCAAGTGCGTCTGCTACAATGTTCACCTTCCCGGGATGGTAGTGAATAGTCCAGTCATAATCTTAACTCTAACCATCTCTGTTGCCTCATATTTAGCTCTTTCTGTGTAAAAAGATACTTTAGACTCTTGTGATCCGTGTATATTTCACACTTACCCCGTAAAGGTAATGTTGTCAAATCTTCAAGGCATGAACTACTGCAGCTAGTTCCAAGTTGTGAGTTAGATAATTCAACTCATGTGGCTTTAGTTTCCTTGAGGCATAAGCAGTTACCTTGCCATTTTGCATCAAAACACATCCCAAACCTTGCTTGGATGCATCATTATAGATCACAAACTCCTTCGTCGGATCAGGGATGGTCAAAACTAGTTCAATAGTGAGTTTGTGCTTCAGTTCTTGGAAACTTTTCTCACACTTCTCGTTCCACAAGAACCTTTCTCCTTTCCTTATCAACCGAGTCATTGGAGTAGATATATTTGAAAATCCCTTAATAAACCTTCGGTAGTAACCGGCTAGTCCTAGAAAAGTACGCACTTCATTAGCATTGGTTGGTGTCTTCCAATCATTAACAGCCTCAACCTTCGCCGGATCAACCTCAATTCCTCAAGCAGACCAAGAAATGCGACTCGATTGAGCTAAAATTCACACTTACTGAACTTCGCATACAACTTCTCCTTGCGAAGTGTCTTGAGAACAATTCTCACATGTTGTTCATGCTCAATTTCATCCTTCAAATACACTAGTATGTCATCTATAAACATAATGACAAATTGATCCGAATAGGGATGAAAGACTCAGTTCATCAAATCCATGAAAACCGCAGGCGCATTGCTCAAACCAAAAGGTATTACGACAAACTCGTAATGACCATAGTCCTCGTTCAAAATGCCATTTTTGGGATATCACTATCTTTGATCTTTAACTGGTGATAGCCAGATCTCAGATCGATCTTTAAGAATACTCCAGAACCTCTAAGCTGGTCAAACAAGTCTTCTATCATTGGAAGAGGATACTTGTTCTTTATTGTGAGTCGGTTAAGTTCACGATAGTCGATACACATCCTCATCGAACTATCCTTCTTCTTCACAAATAATACCGGTGCACCCCATGGCGACATGCTCGGTTAGGCAAAACCCAATCAAGCAACTCTTAGATTTGCACCTTCAACTCTTGTAATTCCTTTGGCGCCATTCTATAAGGGGCTTTTTTATATTGGTGTTGCTCCAGGCACCAAATCAATTGTGAACTTCACTTGTCTATCCGGTGGAATTCCTGGTAATGTCTCTTGAAAAACATCGGGATAATCCTTGACCATGGGTACATCAGCTACCGTCTTCTCTGAGGTCGCTACCCCCATTATATTCACCAAAAATCCTTGACACTTCTCTTTCCTTAACAACTTCACTGCCTTCATAGCTGATATAACGCGTGGATTTTCATTACGTTTTTCTTCTTGGAAGGTGATCTCTTCGTTGTTTGGTGAACGTAATGTTACTCGTCCCTTCGAACAATCTATGTTGGCCTTATACTTACTTAACTAATCTATACCGAAAATCACATCAAAGTTATTCATAGCTAACATGTAAGGGTCATCTAAGAGTGTATGTTCGTTCATTTATCTCTACAGTTATACTATTAGTGATTGAGTCAGCAATAACCACTTTACCCGAAGGTATGCTGATCTTAAGTGGTTCAGAAGCTTTAACACATTTATAGCTAGTCATAGTAAAAAACTTCTTAGAGATAAAACTATGGGAAGCACCAGTATCAAATAGTACAAAAGCAGGAATACCAGCAATTGTCAACATACTTGACATAGTTCCGGTTTCACCCTTCACTTCCACCTCTGGTAGACCGAACATACGAGCTCTTTCACCCAATCCTTGATTCTGACCCCTTCTATCAGGTACATTCTTCTTTAGGCAGTTCCAAATCATGTGGCCTTCCTCATGGCATCCAAAACATATGTTCTGTCCTTGCAGCCACACTCCACTGTGCTTCTTTCCACACTTGGGACAAGTGGGGTTTTCACCTTACCCTCTTGGCCTAGACGATAACCCTGCCCTAGCTTTCTTCCCTGCCACTTCCTCTTGTTCGAATTCTCAACAGGTGACACACGTGGCCTTTCCATCTCAAAACTAGCAGATATGTCCTCCGCTCTTATCACGACCTCTGCATATGTCATATTCCAATATCCAGAAAGGTGATGGTGAATATGATATCTTAAGCCCTAACGGAACCTTCGTGCTTTCTTCTTAGATGTATCCCCCAAGGTGGGAGCAAACTGGCACATCTTATTGAACCTCCTCTCATACTCGGTTACTGTCATTCCTCCCTGAGTTAGATCCATAAACTCCTTCCGCATCCAATCCTTATAGATGCGTGGATAGTATTTCTCCATCACCACTTCCTTAAACATATCCCAAGTAAGGGCATTCCTATCCTCCACTGTCCTTAGTTTCCAATAGTCATTCCACCATACTCTTGCATCTTCCTTGAGTTGGAATACAACACACGAAATCTTCTGGGCATCCGAATAGACCATATACTCAAAGACGTCCTCTAAAGTCCCGATCCACTCTTCAAGTACCTTAGGGCCCTCATAGCCATGAAATGTAGGGGCCTTGAACTGATTTATCAGCCTATACTGCACTTGCTCAGGCGTTGTAGCGGGAGTGATGGTTGCTCATTGAAGGAGAGCAACTATCCCAGTAAGTAGTTCTTCGGGATTGGGATTCACAGCTTGAGGGACAGCTTCTTGATTTGCATTCTGAGCGCCATGAATGGGGTCACGTGCAGCAGCATTCAGGTTATCATTTCGATGAGCCATTGTCTAGTCAATGGATCACCGATTTGATAAGTTATAGGGATGCGAGAAACGGGATAAGATAGTGATAACGTAAAATAATAATAATAATAATATTAATAACATAATAACACATAAAAGATAAGTAATGAGATGAAATAAAATGATTAATTCAAATTGCTAATGATCATAACCCATGTGCGAAAATGTTAATGTCTACAACGAAAAAGAAATCTAGAAATAACAAAATACAACTAAAAAAAAAGGGAAATGCAATACTATCTAAATCAAAGTGAAATGATGTCTAGGCCTCATCATCACTGCTCAGGATCTCAATGACTGGCACAAGAGGTGGGATCTCCACCCACGAAATGATATCATCGTCTGAATCAGCCTCATAGTTGCCCACCACAGACTCTTCCTCGATGGGCTCTAGCTCAGGCTCGGGCTCAGGCACGGGCTTGCGGCACGAGTAAAGGTGCATGTGGAATAGCCTCATCCTCGTCCGTCTCATCATCATCGTATGGAATCATGTCCCAAGCAAACCTCGTCAAAAGTTCACTCGCCGTTTACTGAAATCCATCTATCACTGCTTTTGCCTCTGGCCTCCTCACTTGCGACTGGTACCAACAATCAAGAATGTTATCGTTCCAGTTCTTAGGTAAGACATTTATCAGGTGGTTGACCCGCTCTACAACAGAGCCTTCTCTTCCAGAAGCATTCCACCTCTCAAGACAATTAACTATGTAATAGGGTGCGTTCTCGGGAAGTCTGGGATCGTCCCACCAATCAGCTCGTGTCAAAGGGGGAGGTTGAACATGAATGGTGGTGCTCTTACGTATTGTCTGTCATGAGCATGCCATGCTAACTATATATTTATTTATATATATACATACATATATATATATGTATATATATATATGTAATGTATTAATTGATAATGTGATTAAGTGATCGTATTGTAAATTGTCATGAATAATTGAATGTATTGAAATGAATAATTGAAACGGGTACCTTGGAACTGAGCGTTGAAGTCGAGACGACCGAAAACATATGGTATTTATGATCATAATTTAATTTTAATTCAATCTATTTTACATAAAAAAAAAAAATTATAAGAGACGGATCTACAGGAAAGCAAACCGCGCTCTGATACCACAATGTAATAACCCGATTTTCTAAACTGATTTAGGGAATAATAAAGTGCCAATAGTATTAAATTTGTTTAATTTAAAACTAATTTTTTTAGCCTAATCAAGCCATTACTAAAGGTGAAACTTCCAGTTTTATCAAGATCAGATTATTTTACCAAATAAGGTACACAAAAAAATAACTTTGAAAATAAACATCCTTTTGAGAACCTTAAAATTTAAATAATAATATCAAATAATTTGCAGCGGAAACTAAATGAAATATTCGAACTATCCCAACCTAGACACACTATTTTATTTAATTAGAAATCTAGTATAAGTCTCTAATATTTTAAAATAATTTAAAACAAGTAATCATGTAATTAATCATTTTCTAACCTAGCATGTGGAATTTTAATAAAATCCTACTACCTAATCAAATCAACTAAACATCATAATCATCATACGTACTAATAGTTCATGAAAGATCTCAATAGAAAATCTAGGTTAAGTCTAAACATACCAAAACAAAATAAACATGCATGCATCAAAACAACATGTGTTCAAAAATTTCAAATATCAACCCAAATAATAATTAGTTGCAAATTCATATCACCATATGCTTTCCGGATCCGTCTCCACGTCAATCACTCTCTCCATTTCTACCTGAGGATTAATAATGGGTTGGGGTGAGCTTCTTTCAGCTCGTGGAGGCACAATTTATAATAATTAAAAGCATATAAAGGGACATAGATTGTAAACAATTATAATGAATAAGGCATGTAGCCAAGTAGCATGTCAATTGTATTGTAATGGGATATGTAGAAGAGTAGCATATTAACTGAATTTTATTGTAACATGTAGCCAAGTAGCATGTTGATAACATATCACATCTATACAGTCCAAAGTAATACAATTAATTAAAATAAACTGTAACTAACTCCCACTTGAAAATGAGATGATTGATTGAAATGCAAATCCTCGAAATAGTCCAAAGTCCTATGCCCGTACTCACACTCTTCGATTCCTACATTTAATAGAGGATAAATGTTTTAATATAAGCGCTATTAATTAACTAAAATAGAGAAAGAAAAAAAAAATTAAATGATGGAAGAAATTTGGAAGGTAAAGATAGTATATAAAAAAAAAAAATGAACGAAAGCAAAACATCGGCATTTAGGATTAATAAACAGGCTTGTGGATTATTTGAAAACAAAGTGGTTCATTTGAAGAAGTAATAGAAATTCCTGAAGTAATGGGCTATGGGTATTGAGTTTTAGAAAAACTAAAAGGAATGAGACGGAATCTTCTTCATATCTCTTCTGTCGCAGCGGCCACCATATAAATTTATGATCCCTCTTTCTTTCTCTTCAAACTTCAATCTTGCTCGTCTCCTCCCCCACGGCCTCTCCATTCTCCGCTCACACGCACTCAGCCTGGAAATAAATTTTCTCGGATTTATGGCGAATCGGGACCAGATCGGCGGAGATCTCGCGCTTATGCACCTGAAACTCTATAGCTTTTGTTACGGCGACGCGAGCAGCTTCCGTGCGAGCCGGGTGGTGAGTTTTTAAAGTTTTCGCTGCCACATATACTGCTTCTTCTTCGTTTTCTTTCCTCTTTTTTTTTTTTCTTTTCTAAATCTGCAAATGTTGTTGCTTCACGGGGCGAGACAGATTGCCGGAGAAGAAGACGTTGTAGTGTCATTTATTCCGGCGGCAGAGATTAGTGATTGAAATTGGAATTTTGCTACTTAGGTAGGCCGTTGAAAAAAATTAGAGGATTGGTGTCTTGGCAGCGGAAGTTCGTCGGAATGAGGCCGGGACAGACCAGGTAGGTTAGTTGGCTAGAGGAACTTAAACGAGAATTACAAAAAATAAAAAAATTATTTACCTTTCTCTGTATCTTTGCAATCGACAACAAAAAGAGATTCAGAATTAAAGTGATTGTATTTATAAGGGATCATTGATACAGTTATCTCTCCTAGGTTCCTCAATCCTATGATTTCATCCCACAATCCCACACACACACACACATGTTCTCAACTTCACCATAGAAGAAAACTTTTGTACCTAAAATCTATCTGTTCTCTATTGGACTTGGGCTCAATGAGTGGGCCCATCAATTGTCATATGGGCCTAAATTATTGGGTCCAAATATTAATATGGATGTAATGTATGTAAATAGGCTCACAATAATTGAAATGAATGAGCCTTAAATAAATTATTTAGACTAGAAAGTCCAAATATAAAATATTAAAATCGCACAAAATATTTAAATAATTAGACGGAAAAATTTCCTGGCCGTTACATTTTAGAAGGTGAAATGGGCCAAAAAATACGTCTAATTTCCTTTTATACATGGTTATCTTTCATTATACTAAAATTTTCTGTTGTCCGATGCACGATTTAAAATATATTTATTTGTAAGAAAAATTATAGTCAAACAATCAAACAATATAATTGTATAACTTAATTTTTTTACATAACAGAAAAATAATTATCTAATAATTTTTTGTTTTATTAATAAGAAATATTTAACTAATTTTTATTTGTAACTCGTATCCAATGTAAATAGTTTCATTCAGAATAAATATTCAAATTTAAGCATAATAATCAACCAACAAACAATAGTTTATTATTATCTATTGCTAACTAAAGAAATAGATTAAAAAAAATTTATTTACACCATTTCGATATTCGAAATAATAAAAAATTTAAGATAGAGAGAAGGCTATAAAAAATAAAGTAAATCTCTAAATTCTTTCCTTCCCTTTTAAAAAATTAAATATTATATATGTATTTAGAAACTGAAAAAATAGTTAGTTCTATTTCTAAACACTATAATATTGTAGAAAAGATACATATATGTGTTTGTTCATAAAATAAAATTAAAGTTTTAAAAAAATGTAAAAACAAGTAACAAATATTTTAAAAAGATTAGGAATAGGAATTTCTTAAAAAAATATTCTTAATATATATTTATTTTTTATTTGTATCTTACATACAATCAAATAATTCAACTCATTTTACATAAACAAATTTACTGATCTATATAACTGACAAAAAATATATATTTTCTTTTAATATAACTTATTTTAAGATATGCAATGTCAATGCCAAATTAAAGGTCATGAAAAATATTAATTTTCTTTATTTTACATTAAAACATAAAAAGAACCAGAATTGTTTACTTTTAAAATTTTTTAAAATTTTATTGTTTACTTATTTTTATATTTATTATAAAATGAATTCATAAAAAATAGTCCTCTATAATGTCTTTTTTTTATAACAAATTGCCAACAAAATTTAAATTTGTAACTAATTTTGGGAAGATTTTACCATATATATATATACAAATCTATATATATCCTATTATTTTAGTTATGATCTAAGCCTATTACGTTTAGAAGGTGACATAGGCGGGAAAATAAATCTAATTTCCTTTTATAGAGAGTTTTCTATTATTATATACTAACTTTTATTATTTATTTATTAATTAATTTTATTTATTATAAAATGAATTAATAAAAAAGTTTCCACCTAATTTTTTTTATATAACAAATTGCTAACAAAATTTAAATTTGGAATTAATATTGGGAAGATTTTACCATATATAAATCTCTTATTATGTTATTATGTGTTAAACATACTATTTTGAGAAGGTGAAATGGGTGGGAATATATGTGTCTGATTTTCGTTTACATAGGGTTCTTTTTTATTATATAGTAAGATTTTTCATTAAACAAGAATTTTCAGTCGTGCGATGCACGATTTAAAATATATTTATTTGTAAGAAAAATTAAAGTCAAATAATCAAACAATATAATTGAATGACTTAATTTTTGTTACTTAACAAAATATTGAATTATCTAATAACTTTTAGTTTTATTAATAAAAATTATATAACTTATTTTTATTTGCAACCCATATCCAATGTAAATAGTTCAACCTAGAATAAATATTCAAATCTAAGTCAATAATCAACAAATATACAATATTTTCTATTATCTATTGCAAATAAAAGAAACGGATTAAAAAAAAAAAATTTGCGCCATTATGATATTGGAAAAATATAATATTTAGGAGGAGAGAGAAAGAGCTATAAAAAATAAAGTAAATCTCTAAATTCGTTCCTTTCCTAGTGTAGGCACGTGTGTTCCTCCACTATTTCCTTTTTCTTTTTTTTTTTCCTTATAATAAATTTTATATTATATGTGAATCTAGAAACTGAAAAAATAGTTAGTTTTTATTGTTTCTGAACACTGTAATATAGTAAGAAAGATACATATATGAGTTTGTTCATAAATAAAATAAAAGTTTTGAAAAATTTAAAAAATTAACTAATATTTTGTAAAAATTAGTTAACAAGCATTTATTAAAATAGTATTCTTAATATATATTTAATTTTTATTTATATCTCACACACTATCAATTGATTCAACTCATATTACATAAACAAACCAACCTAAATAATCGACAACAATTGTATTTTTTAATATAACTTTTTTTAAGATATGCAATGTCGATGCCAAATTAAACGTGATGAAAAGAATTAATTTAATTTATTATACATTAAAAACGAAAAAAGAACCAGACATTACTTTCTTTAGAATTTTTTTATTTGCGTATTAACTTATCTTATATTTATTATAAAACGAATTCAACAAAAAATGTCCCCTATTATTTATTTCTATAAAGCAAATTGTCAACAAAATTTAAAGTTGGAACTAATTTTGGAAAGTTTTTACCATATATATACTGTAACGCCACGTTGTTCAGAAACACCGTTTAGAAGACATTTGCAAAATACCTTGAACTCTTTGCGTTATCACTTTTCTTGATTATAAATAAATATATGATAACTATAATTTAATCCATAACTAAGATTAAAAAAAGATACATTACGAAATAACATTCATGTACAAACAGGTCAAAAATACCTTTAACATAATGAAAGCGGCCAATTTTAATAGACCTATTTGAATTTAAATTACTATGTCTAGAGTTACAACAAGGACATATTTCTCGTTCACAGACGAGTTTGATAATAAAAATGAAGCAAATTTATAGAGTTACTATAGGACCTTGAATATAAAGTAAACACATAACAGATAGAGCCCCGCACATTCAACATCAAATTTTCACGTCAAACCCCAAATCTCTATGTAAGTCATTTAACCTACAAAACAATCTAAAAATGGTGGGGGTGAGTACTTGAAATGCACCCCGTGGAGTAACCTCATGATTGCTTAAGGTAAAAAACTTCATGTAACTCATCATAGCATGACATATAACAGAAAATCTAACTCACAGTATCAAGCATGTGTGATACCCTCGGAGTAAACTAAACGTGGGTACCGTATATTCAAGTGAACCCAACAATATCCATAGCATCAAGCGAGCATGAGACCCCGGAGTAAACTCAATGTGGGCATCGTATATTCGGGCCTGACAATACAGCGAAGCACATCCACCATAGGGCAAGACAAACTTAACATAGGAAGATGCTATACCTAATGTATGGTAAGTATGAACAGATCCATGACAAGTACACTTGTCAATATACGGTGGTGTATGTCCGTAGATCATACCCATCATGATAGGACGGTGTGCACATCTGGTCTAAGGCAGGATAAATCTAACACGATCGCACCATTCTAACTTGCAGATCAATTCCTGGCTAAGGACAGGGTACAACCGTCATGATAGGGTGGTGTATATCCGAAGATTATACCCGTCATGATAGGGCAATGCTTGAATTTCTGCACTGGCAGTGCCTTTATCAACATGTCTGGTGCATTCTTTGAAGTGCCTACCTTTTCAACTATGATGGTACCTTTATCCACAATATCTCTAACAAAATGGTGTCTAACATTTATATGTTTGAACCTTTCATGAAATACCTGGTGTTTAGCTAGACAAAGTGCACTTTGAGAGTCACAAAGAACCTTTACTGCACTCTGAGCAACACCCAACTCTGTCATCATTTCCTTCACCCACATGGCTTCCTTTATTGCCTCAGTAAGAGTCATGTACTCTGCCTTTGGTGTGGACAGTGCCACAACTGATTGGAGTGTTAATTTTCAGCTGACTGCAGTTCCAAACAATGTGAACACATAGCCATTTTGAGATTTTCTAGTATCCACACTTGCTGCATAGTTAGAGTTAACATAACCTTTAACAGGATCCTGACTAAACTCTCCCCTCTTGTGAAAAAATAAACCAAAATCAAATGTTCTTCTCAAATACATCAAGATCCCTTTTAGAGCTTCCCAATGCAGTCTGCCAGGATCAGTCATGAACCTGGTCACTATGCTAACTACATGAGGTATATCTGGTCTTGTGCATGTCATCATGTACATTATGCAGCCTACAACATTAGCATAGGGAACATCTTTCATTTCTTCCATTTCCTCTTCTATAGTGGGCCTTTGAGACTTAGATAATTTGAACTGCTATGATAGAGGGACTGTGACTACCCTGGACTCATGCATATTGAAATTTTGAAGTACTTTCAGAGCATAATCCTTTTGAGACTACTAGAGAACACCTTCCTTCCTGTTCCTCAAAATATCCATTGCTAAAATTCTTCTTGTATTCCCAAGCACTTTCATTTCAAAAGCACTTTGCAACTCCTTCTTAACTTTGTAGATTTCATCCATGCTATTACTTGCAACGAGCATATCATCTACATATAGAAGCAACTACACAACTGTAACAACATCTATCCTTCTGATATAAACACAACTATCATGTTTGGATTTTTCAAAACCAATCGTTTTTCATATGATCATCAAATTTAATATACAATTGTCTTGAACTCGTTTGAGTCCATACAATGACTTCTTCAACACGCACACCTTGTTTTCATTTCCAAGAATCACATGTCCTTTAGGTTGTAACATGTAAATGGTTTCCTTTAGACTTCCATTAAGAAAAGCAGTCTTGACATCTAACTGCTCAAGATTGAAATCCATTTGAACTACTAAGGCTAACAAAATCCTTATTTAACAGTGCCTCACAACAGGAGAGTGCACTTCATTGTAATCAATACCTTCTTTCTATGAGAAACCTCCAGCTACGAGCCTAGCTTTGAATTTCACTTGTTCAGTCTTAGTTACCTCAATCTTTCTCTTAAAAATCCATTTGCAGCTCACTGGCTTCTAGTGTGATGGTCTCCCAACCAACACCCAAGTTTGATTCCTTTCAAGAGAATCTAATTCTTCTCTCATAGCCAAAATCCACTGCTCCTTCTCTTTGCAATTCACAGCCTCTAGGTAGTTCCTCGGCTCTTGATAACCTGATTCTTCAGTTATGCTCAATGTATGCCAGGAGATAGTCATCTCCATATCTGGTTGAAGGTTTAATGACTCCCATCTCCTGTCTCTAGTAAGCTAATATTCTTGAAGGCTTGCTTCATGTTCCAAGACATCTTCATCATGGTTTAAGTTATCATTATTATTCAGGTGTTGTCCAAATCCATCTGGGCTTGGCTCCACCTTCACGTGTGATCCATCCAATCCTGTAGGAATAATCAATCTGTTTGAGTTTAATCCTTTCTGCAGAAAAGACATCTTGCCTTCACAAAAAAACATCTCTATTGATTATGACTTTTGCATATCCTGGCTCATAGCCCCATAATCTGTAGCCTTTAACACCCTTTTGATGACCCAACGTTACACATTTTAGTGGTCTTGCTTCCAGTTTGTCTTGTTTAATGCAGGCATATGCTTGACAACCAAGAACTTTTAGCTCTGAGTACTTTAGTGGATGACATGTACACAATTCATCTGGTGTGGAAAAATGCACTGCAGCAGATGGGCTCTTGTTGATGAGATATGTTGCAGTGGACACAGGCTCTCCCCAAAACTTCTTGGGCATGCCTGAGCTCAACAACATACATCTCACCCTCTCCAAGGTGGTCCTATTCATCCTTTCAGCAACTTCATTCTGTTATGGAGTTGCTGGCACTGCCCTCTACCCTTTAATGTCTTGGTTTCTGCAGAAACTTAAAAATTCTTCAAATAGGAATTCTAATCCATTATCTGTTCTAACAGATTTTAATCCAGATTCCTTTTCAACTTCCACTTCTTTGCACCACTCTTTAAATTTTCCAAAAGTATCAGATTTGTTCTTTAGAACATACACCCAAAACTTTCTTGAGTAGTCATCTATAATTGACAAAAATACATCCTTACACCAAGTGGTTGTTCCTTTGATGGCAACCAGAGGTCAGAATGAACATACTCCATTGGTAATTTTGAACTGTGGTTTACCAATTGGGAATGAATTTCTTTTACTTTTACCCAGGATACATTCCTAAAATGTTTCTGTATCTAACACCTTGATGACGTGATAAGCTTTTTCTTGATTAGTTTGTTCAGAGTTATTTTTCCAATGTGTTCAAGCCTTTTGTGCCACGTTTTGGCTTGATTAGACTCTACTATTCTTGATTCTCCTATCAGTGTGTCACCAATCAAACAATATAGGCTTGACTTTCTCTTGTCCACCATTACTACCTATTGGCCTTTCAAAACATACAGATTCCTTTCCCGTGATTTAAAATTGCATCCCTTTGTTTTAATAGTACCTAAACTGATTAAGTCCCCTCTTTAGTTGTGGTATATACCTCACTTCTGAAAGAATCTTTGTGTTTCCATTATGAACTCTGAGTTTAATACTTCCACTACCTTCCACGGGGACCACTTCATCATTGCCAACATTAAAGATCCCATTTCTTGATCATGATAGTCTATAAACCAATCTTTGTTTAAACATATGTGTAAATGGAAGCCATAATCTAATATCCAAGAACTCTCCACTCTCTTTTCTGTGACATTCAAGACCTTTGCATCTTCTTAATTCTCAACCGAGTCTACAGTGTTCTTTTTCAGATCCTTGCAGGCCTGTTTCTTTTTCCACTACAAATAGTCTTTCTTGAGGTGACCTGGTCTCTTACAGTGATGACACTTTCTAGCCTTCTTTCCCTCTAAAAACTTGGGCTTATTCTGTTGGTTCTTGTGAGTAGAGTCTTGAGACATAGGATTCTTGAATTTCTTGAATTTTCCCTTCCTTACATTTAATCCCTCAGTAGATGGAACTTGCTTTCCTTCAACTGTCCTTTAAAGCTCCTTTGCCTTCAGGTTAGTTTGTACTTCGCTTAGTGTGATAGAATTTTTCTCTACCATAGAGCATTGAATCTTGAAGATGCTCATAAGATTGGGAGTTCATTCAGGATGATGATTGTCTTGTCTTCATCCTCCATCTTGACCCCAATACAACTTGTTTACCAAAGAATTAGTCATGTAGAGGCTTATCTAGTTTGGCCCATACCTCTGTTGTTGTCGTTTCCTTTGCCACTTCATGCAATACCTTGTAAACCAAACAAAGAATAATTGTACTGTTGTCTAGTTTGGCCCATACCTCTGCTGTTGTCTTTTCCTTTCCCACTTCATGCAATACCTTGTAAGCCAAACAAAGAATAATTGCACTGTGGGCCTTCTCTAGCAACTCTTATTTTCGCAGATCAGACAACTTCTTAGGTTGCCCTTCCTTCCCTTTCAAAGTCCTTGCTAATCCTTGTTGAACCATCAATGCTTTCATCTTTATTTTCCAGAGTACGTAGTCATTCTTTTCAAAAAAAATCTCTACATCAAACTTGGTAGAAGACATCTTGATAAATCAGCCTTTGAATTCTTCGGTGGACAATTAAACAAACACCTGCAGTGCACCCAAACCAATTCCCACATATAGCGCCACTTGTAAAGAAAATAACCAAGAAACTATACAACACAACAAGTCTAAAGATTCATGCTGTGATCTAATCTTCTAACTCAGTTGCACACTTGTATGTAAAGATTGAAGACAAAAGATTTATGTGGCTCGGCGTTTAAGCCTACATCCATGGGAGAAAAAAGCACACGATTCACTATCCATAAGAATAACAACTACAATACAGAAATCACTCAAACTCTATAGTGATTCTATCTCAACTCTCAATTGCAAAAGTATTTCTTGCTTCAAAATTGTGTCATATTTCCTATCTAACACAAACTTTATATGGGATAAAAGGATTTCGAATAAAATTTTATTTATCAATATTGGTGGGCTAAAATAATACTAAGATAATTTGATATTATTAAAAGTAAATTGGACTATTGGGATATTGTATTTAGATTGTAATTTTTGATACGGTGGTGAAAAATATAATTGAATTCTACAATTCTGATTGCTTTGATAACCCACAAAATAATCAAACAACATATCAATAGAAAATAGCTATAACTTTTTTCTCGGGTATTACATATACCAGCCTATACTATATACATATATATATATATATATATATATATATAAATATCTTATGATGTTAATTGTGATCTAAACCTACTATTTTTAAATGGTGAAATAGGCAGAAAAATATGTATAATTTTTTATTATAAAGGATTTTCTATTATTATATAGTTATTTTTATTATTTACTGATTAATTTATTTAATATTTTATTATAAAATAGATTAATAAAAAATTATCACCTAAAATATTTTTATATAGAATATCGCCAACAAATTTAAACTTTGGAACTAATATTGGGATGATTTTATCATATATATACAAATCTATGCCCCAAACACACATATATATATATGTGTATATATATATATATAAATCTCTTATTATGTTATTTATGAATTAAATATACTATTTTTAGAAGATGAAATAGGCTTTAAAATATGTCTGATTTCTTTTATAGAGGATTCTCTTTTATTATCTAATAAGATAAGATAAAATATAGTTCTAAGTTTTCTGAATTATTTTTAAATAGATATCATTTTGTTTTTTCTAATTTCTTCCAATTCTATTCGCATTACCATCCTTAAAAATCTCTAATTTATAACCTACCATTTTAATATCATTGATTAATCGAAAGAAAGATAATAAAAATGAAAGATGAAGATAAATTTAAGCGTTTTTTAGGACAGAGGAAATTAGTTGAGGATTTATTTGTTCATTTCTCCTATTCTGTTATCTAACGCAAAACTGCATCTGAATAAAAATGGAGATGGTTTAAATTTGATTAAGAACACATAGTTTATTCAAAAATACATTAATTATTAAGTTTCTAAATAAAAGTATAAATTAATTTGTTCTTTTGAATGCCAATTATTTTTTATTTGAGCAAAAATTAAAAAATCTGCTTTGTTCGGGTCAACCCGTTATAAATAAAAAATATATACATGCATATAGAGTACATAAGTCCTATCAATTAATTTAATTTAAATATTATAATTATATTTTCACAACACATAAGTGACTTATGTACACCCAAAGAGTGTTACGATATACAAAAATGTTAATATACACTTTAGGTAACACTTTATTTGTGTTACATCTGTCTATGTGACCTAAAATATGAAGTCACACGTTGTATCATTTTAGTATTAATTTTTATAAGTGTTACATTAGATTTTTTAAAATTGTAACATTTTATGGTAATACTAAAAAAAATTACATCCATGTAACCCTTTATGTAACACTTTACTTTTGTTTCTTTCTTTTTGAAATAAAAAAAATATATTGAATGCTTGTTATTGTTGGGTTATGAACCCAGGTTGCAAGCATGCAAAGCCGTTAATTGCACAGGCTAAACCACTAAGATATAATAATTATTTTGTTATCTTTTAAGAAAATATATACATATATATACGCAAATTTTTTTATGTATATAACATCAATAAGTTACGAGTCCAACTTTAGTACCACATTGGTATCCATACCACTATCAACTCTCAGCCTTTGGATCCAGATTCACTCAATCTTAGCCGTTGATTTATTTAAAAAAAAAAAAAAAAGTCCATAAGGTAAGAATTGATATTAAAAATTTGTAATCAGCCTACCCTATTAAACTACTAAAGTTGGGTTTCAGAGAATTAATTGCACCTCTTTTTTGGAGAAGGTGTCTTTACTGCTCTTATTTAAAAATATTACTTATTCTCAACTGTAACGTCTTCTCTTTCCCCTGGTCTCTTTTCTCCATTTTCTTCCATTAGAAGCTTATCCTCTCTCTGAGTTCTAGCTTAACTACGATAATTGACCCGAACCAGTGTAATATGGTCAAATAGTTGACCCGGGCATACTAATTTATAAATTGAAGTAAATTCACAATTGAACTAGTATAATCGAACCAAACCGGTCTAATATGGTCTAATAGTTGACTCAGGTATACTAATTAATAAATTGAAGTAAATTTTCAGATTAAACTAGCATAATTGACCGACCCGGTCTAATACGGTCAAATAGTTGACTCGAGTATACTAATTTATAAATTAAAGTAAAACTCGCAATTGAACTAGTAAAGGTGACCCGAACCGGTCTGATACAGTCAAATAGTTGACTCGGTTATACTAATTTATAAATTGAAGTAAATTCGCAATTGAACTAGTACAATTGGCCCAAACCAGTCTAATACGGTCAAATGTTTTACTCGGGTATACGAATTTATAAATTGAAGTAAATTTTGAGATTGAGCTAGTTTAATTGACCCGAACCGACCTAATACGGTCAAATAGTTGATTTGGGTATACTAATTTATAAATTAAAGTAAAATTCACAATTGAACTAGTAAAGATGACCTGAACCGGTGTAATACGGTTAAATAGTTGACTTGGGTATTCTAATTTATAAATTGAAGAAAAATTTGAGATTGAACTAGTGTAATTGACCCGAACCGGTCTAATATGGTCAAATAGTTTACTCGCGCATACTAATTTATAAATTGAAGTAAATTCGCAACTAAACGAGCAAAGGTGACCCGAACCGATCTGATGCAGTCAAATAGTTGACTCGGATATACTAATTTATAAATTGAAGTAAATTCGCAGTTGAACTAGTAAAGGTGACCCGAACCGGTCTGATACGGTCAAATAGTTTACTCGGGTATTCAAATTTATAAATTAAAGTAAATTTTGAGATTGGACTAGTATAATTGACCCGAACCGGTCTAATACGGTCAAATAGTTTACTCGGGTATACTAGTTTATAAATTGAAGTAAATTTGAGATTAAACTAGTACAATTGACCTGAACCAGTCTAATGCGGTCAAATTGTTGATTCGGGTCCACTAATTTATAAATTAAAGTAAAATTCGCAATTCAACCTGTATAGATGACCTGAACCAGACTGCTACAGTCAAATAGTTGACTCGGGTATACTAATATATAAATTGAAGTAAATTCGCAATTGAACTAGTAAAGGTGACTCGAACTAGTCTGATCGTGTCAAATAGTTGAGTCGGGCATACTAATTTAGAAATTGAAGTAAATTCGCAATTGAACTAGTACAATTGACCCGAACCGGTCTAATACGGCCAAATAGTTGACTCGAGCATACTAATTTATAAATTGAAGTAAATTCGCAATTGAACTAGTAAAGGTCACCCGAATCGGACTGATAGGGTCAAATAGTTGACTCGGACATACTAATTTATAAATTGAAGTAAATTCACTATTGAACTAATATAATTGACCCGAACCTATCTAATACGGTCAAATAGTTGACTCGGGTATACTAATTTATAAATTGAAGTAAATTTTGAGATTGAACTAGTATATATGATCCGAACTGGTCTAATACGGTCAAATAGTTTATTCGGATATGCTAATTTATGAATTAAAGTGAAATTCGCAATTGAATTTGTCAAAAGACCCGAATCGGTCTGATATGATAAAATAGTTGACTCGGGTATACTAATTTGTAAATTGAAGTAAATTCGCATATGCACTGGTAGTGACCCGAACCGGTATGATACGGTCAAATAGTTGACTCGGGTATACTAATTTATAAATTGAAGTAAATGTTTACATTGAACTAGTATGACTGACTCGAACCGGTCTAATACGGTAAAATAGTTGACTCTGGTATACTAATTTATAAATTAAAGTAAAATTCGTAATTAAACTAGTAAAGGTAACCCGAACCGATCTGATATGGTCAAATAGTTGACTCAGATATACTAATTTATAAATAAGTAAATTCGTAATTGAACTAGTAAAGGTGGCTCGAAACGTTCTGATAGGGTCAAATAGTTGACTCAGGCATACTAATTTATAAATTGAAGTGTATTCGAAATTGAACTAGTATAATTGACCCGAACCGATCTAATACGGTCAAATAGTTCACTCGGGTATACTAATTTATAAACTGAAGTAAATTTTGAGATTGAACTAGTATAATTGACCCGAACTGGTCTAATACGGTCAAATAGTTGATTCGGGTATACTAATTTGGCATTTA
Source organism: Ajuga chamaepitys (assembly GCA_958295605.1). Taxonomy (NCBI): domain Eukaryota; kingdom Viridiplantae; phylum Streptophyta; class Magnoliopsida; order Lamiales; family Lamiaceae; genus Ajuga; species Ajuga chamaepitys. The sequence continues at coordinate 18,369,234 of OY282495.1, forward strand.
AACTAGTAAAGATGACCCCAACCGGTCTTATACGGTCAAATAGTTGATTCGGGTATACTAATTTATAAATTGAAGTAAATTCGCAATTGAACTAATAAAGGTGACCTGAACCGGTCTGATAGGGTCAAATAGTTGACTCGGGCATATTAATTTAGAAATTGAAGTAAATTCGCAATTGAACTAATATAATTGATCCGAACCGATCTAATACGGTCAAATAGTTGACTCGGGTATACTAATTTATAAATTGAAGTAAATTTTGAAATTGAACTAGTATAATTGACCCGAACCGGTCTAATACGGGCAAATAGTTGATTCTGGTATACTAATTTATAAATTAAAGTAAAATTCACAATTGAACAAGTAAAGATGACCCGAACCTGGCTGATACGGTCAAATAGTTGACTCGGGTATACTAATTAATAAATTGAAGTAAATTCGCAATTGAACTGGTAAAGGTGAACCGAACCGGTATGATACGGTCAAATAGTTGACTCAGATATATTAATTTATAAATTGAAGTAAAATTTGAGATTGAACTAGTATAATTGACCCGAATCGGTCTAATACGGTCAAATATTTGACTCGGGCATGCTAATTTATAAATTGACGCAAATTCGCAATTGAACTAGAAAAGGTGACCCGAACCGATCTAATACGGTCAAATAGTTGCTCAGGTATAATAATTTATAAATTGAAGTAAATTCGCAGCTGATTAGTAAAGGTGACCCGAAACGGTTTGATACGGTCAAATAGTTGACTTGGGTATACTAATTTATAAATTGAAGTAAATTTTGAGATTGAACAAGTATAATTGACTCGAATTGGTCTAATACGGTCAAATAGTTGACTCGGATATATTAATTTATAAATTAAAGTAAAATTCGCAATGGAACTAGTAAAAGTAACCCGAACCGATCTGATATGGTCAAATAGTTAATTCGGGTATACTAATTTATAAATTGAAGTAAATTCACAATTAAACTGGTAAAGGTGATCCGAACCGGTATGATACAGAATCCTAGAAACTAAGGACCAAATGGCAAGGAAGACAAAGGCTCTGTTTGTTTATGGCTGTGGGTGGTTGCAGTTCTGTAGGTTGTGGGGAATAAAGTGAAATATTGAAGTTGTGGTAAATAAGTGAGTGTTTGTTTATGTTGGTTGGAGATTGGGTTGTGGGGTGATTATAATATAAAATGTGTTAAAGTTGATTGATGTGTGTAAGAGTTAGTTAGTGAATGATTGATTATTTATTTATTTTATTTTTTTGAGAAATCAACAACTAAATAAGACATTAACGGCAAATCGCCTCCGACACGACAAGATGTTCAAGAGTATGTGGAATGTTTCCTACCACTCTGACCAAACTAGGCAAAATTATCGCATAATTTGCTATATGCGCAATCACATTCGCCGACCTTCTAATCAAACTAAAATCAATAAAACAAAAAAAGAAGCTAGCTCTAAAATCAAACGAACAATGGAGCCAACATATGAGATATCATCCTTCCGAGTCCGCAGCTTGTGCCATAGGTTTGCACAATCAGTTTCCACAATCAGCTTCTGATTTCTCTGTCCTTCGCCACTTGAAGCCCATGTAGGACTGCCAACGCCTCCGCCGTTTCGATTTCAGTCGTCTCCAGCTCCTTCTTCCAGAAGCACCAACGCATTTCTCCTTTTTCATCTCGCAGCACTCCACCGAGTCCTACTCCGTTCTCCCCCTACACGATGCATCACTGTTGAGTTTCAGCAAAATTTCTGGCGGCTTCTTCCACTCTGAATCAACCTGATTTTGAGCAATCTGAAAATTTGGTAACTTTGCTGCATGATAATCGCTAAAGGTCTTCTCAGCAATGACGTAGCATCGAGAATGTGCCATGTCCTTTTCCTCAAACACTTTAGTATTCCTAGCATACCATGCCACCCAAAGATACATACAAAAAAGCCGTTGAGCCTCTTTATCATGCCAGGTAGAGACCATCTCCAACCAGTCCACTGCTGACGCCTCCGAATTCAACATTTGATCATCCAGCCGGAGCCGGGACCCTCGCCAGTACACATTGGACCAAATATAGTCTCGTAGAGCATGTTTCGCCGTCTCCATTCCTCGCCCATTACAATCAGGGTCAATGTCCATTCCCCGTTTCAACAAACCTTGTGCAACTGGTAAAATGTTCATTGCTGTTTTCCACAGAAACACGCGTATTTTAGGCGGAATATCAAGACTCCACAACCACTTCCAGAATTTTGAAACACTACTGGCCGAAGAGGAACCCGCCTGATTCTCACCCCGACCGCTTCTCGCCAAATGATATCCCATTTTCACACTGTAAATTCCGTTCTTCGTTCTTCCCCAGATTAGCTCATCAGTGTGCAGCCCCTGTATAAGGGGGATTGACCTAATATGCATAGACATTTCGACACCAACAAGTTGTGTTATAAGCTCCTTATTCCATGAATTAGCCGATGGTCGAAACAAATCACTCACAACCTCCACATTGCATCCATCCGGACGTTGTGTATTAGTTCGGTAATTGCAGATAGTTGGAATCGATGGTTCATCCCATACTCTCACCCTTGAATTACTACCAACACGCCATAATACCCCTTTCCTAATCAATTCTCGGCCGACCAAAATACTTCTTCATGTATAACTTGGATTATTGTTTAGATTGGCGTCCAAGAAAGATTAGTTTGGATAATAACATGCCTTCAACAAGTTGGATAGAAGAGAGCTCTCATCCTTAACTAACTGCCACCCCTGCTTTGCTAACATAGCTTCATTGAATGCACCAAGGTCTCTAAAACCCAATCCCCCCTCCTCTTTCGAGTTACATAACCCATCCCACGATTTCCAATGGATTTTGTGTTCTGGTTGTTTTTGTCCCCACCAAAAATTAGAGCACATCGTTGGGATCCATTGCTGAGTAGATTGCGGAAGTAAAAAACAACTCATAAGGTAAGTCGAAATGGATTGTACGACGGACTTGATAAGCACCATCCTCCCTGCATTCGAAAGACAGCTACTTTTCCACCCTTTCAGCTTCTTTTCTATCCTCTCGATTACCCCTTTAAATAACGCTTTTTTTAGATCTTCCCGCCGTGGCAGGAATTCCCAAGTACACCGAATGCTGGTCCACCTCCCTCACTCCCAGTCGACCTGCCAAAGCTGCACTCCTACTACCCTCCAACCCCTTGCTAAAACTCACCTCTGATTTTTCCAATGATATTAACTGCCCCGAAGCCCCTTCATAACACTTTATCACCTCAGCCACTCCATCCATTTCCACTTCAGTTGCACGGCCGAAAATAATACTATCATCAGCAAAAAAGAGGTGGGACACCGGAGGAGCACCTCTACAGATGCGAACACCATGTAATACCCCCTTCCTTTCAGAAACCTGCAAAAGAGCAGAAAAGGCCTCTGCACAGAAGAGGAAAAGATAAGGGGATAGAGGGTCCCCTTGTCTAAGTCCTCTGGTCGGGGTGAAGGTTTCCCCAGGTTTACCATTCACTAAAACAGAAAACGAGACAGATGAAACACATTTCATAATCAATTTAACAAAATTCCAATTTAATCCCAACCTAATCATCACTCTTTCAAGAAACTCCCATTCTACCCTATCATACGCTTTGCTCATATCTAACTTAAAAGCAAAGGTACCCTTCTTAGCCAAATTATTCTTCATGTAATGGAAGATCTCAAAAGCAGCAAGAGCATTGTCTGTAATCAAACGTCCTGGTATGAATGCGAATTGGTTAACAGAAATCAGATTAGGCAGAATTAATTTTAGCCGGTTTGCAATCGTTTTAGTAATGATTTTAAAGATGACATTACACAGACTAATAGGACGATAATCAGAGACAGACTGAGGATGTTTCTTTTTTGGGATAAGGGAGATAAAAGTATGGTTTAAATCCCCCGGGTTAGAATACCCATTAAGAACATCAAGACAGATAGACGAGACATCATCATGGATAATAGACTAGAATTTTTGATAAAAGGCAGCGGGCATACCGTCCAGTCCAGGAGCTTTCGTAGGGTGCATTTGTGATAGGGCTGCCACCACTTCCTCCTTCGTGAAAGGTTTCGCTATCGTTTCCTGCATGTCTTGTGTTACCTTGGGTTGTACGGCCTCTATAGCTCTGTCCATACTAAGACTCTCTCCTGCTTTAAAAATGGTCTCAAAATAATCCTTAAAAACACTTGCTATCTCTTCGTCCTCAGTCACCCAGTGCCCTTGTGAATTTTTTATTTTATCAATAGTGTTTCTCTTCCGCCTACCCGAAGCCGTCTTATGGAAAAAAGACGTGTTCTTATCCCCATTTTGCAACCAATTCACTCTCGCCCTTTGAAACCATAGTGACTCCTGTTGATGATACAAGGATTCCAACTGGTCTTCCACAATATCTATCTCATTGAGAATATCAGCAGACATCGGTAGTTCTTGTAACTCAGTACGTCTGGCTTCCAAATCCGAAACTTTCCGTCTGACATTTCCGAAATGATTAGCACCCTATGTAGAAAGGCGACTTCCGCATCTATCAATCTTCTGCCGGAGACTTTCAGGATGAAGTGCGTGAGAAACTGGATCCCATCCCTCCTCTACAACCGACTGGCACGACTCATCTTGAAACCACAAGGTTTCAAAATGAAACCTCCGTCCCCACTTCTTCTCCTTCGTTTTGTTCGTTCTTGGTGCTTGTAGATGAAGGAGAATGGGACAATGATCCGATTTCCTTCGAGGAAGATGATCTAGGCGATGGGTGGGGAAATACTCCACCCACGAATCTGATGCTACCGCACTGTCGAGTCTCTCCTGTATATTATTCGATCCCTTTTGCTTGGTGGTCCAGGTATATTTAAAGCCTTCAAAACTCAAATCCTTCAAACCTACCAGCATCAGAGTATCCCGAAAATCCATCATACGAGTGTCGTCTCTAACCCGACCCCCTATCTTCTCGTGGGGATAACATATTTCATTCCAATCTCCAATACATACCCAAGGCAAAGTAGAACGACTAGCTAACGAAGCTAGTAATGCCCACGTGAGGTGTTTATTTGATCTTCAGCCCAACCATACACCCCCGTCAGGTGCCATCTTCGATCTTCACACATAACTAGACAATCCATACAATGAGAATTTGCTTCCCACACCTCCACCTGCATGTCTTCCTTCGCTAGAAGACACAAACCCACCCCCCCTCCCCCCCGGGCCCCCACCTCCCAAGTAACAGTCCACCACATCAACCACAACATAATCTAACCTACTAGCTAATTCCTCCACCTCTATCCTAACTAACCTTGTTTCATATTAGAAAATAATACAGGGATCTTTAGAAAGGATCAAGCGTTTAAGCACGTTGACTGTCGAACGGTTCCCAAGCCCCTGACAGTTCCAGCTAAGGCAACTCATTGTGCCCAGCGGGACTGCCTGTCTGCAGTCTCCGCCATTGGCTTATTCAAATCAAATTTCTCCTCCTTCTTCAGTTTTAATTTCTTTGCGGGGTCATCAATTTCCATAAAATCAGCATCCTCCCGTTCAGTGGATCGACTTATCAGTTTTCGTTTCTTGGCAAGCGGAGTATTCGGTCGACTCAACTTTGATTCCTTCGGCTTTTTCCTGGTCCATGTAGAAGGATTCGGGTTTGGACTCTTTTCTTTTAGAGGAGGGCAATGGGTTTCGGTTTTGACAGTAGTTATGGTCGGTGCTGATGTAATAGCAGAGATGAGTTCGTGTGTTGGAGTGATGTTGAAATCATGTGTGATATTGGACAACGTCTGAGCATGAGTTTTTTGGGATGGTGGTATTTCATGCCGAGTGGAGCGGGATGGCGATTGGAGGAGAGATTTTGATATGGGAAAAGGTGGTATCGATTTAGAGGATGATTTTGGAGATGTTCTTTTGAATTGCAACGGAGAAGCAACTTTAAGGTTCTGAGTATGTTTTGCTGGGGACAGCACGTAACTTTTTCTCTTCTTTGGGAGGAGATCTTTGGTGCATGAGAAGAGATCTTAGGAAGATTATGTTCATTGGATAAATTTGTAGATTCAGTCAGGCGATTCACGACCTCATCCAGTAGAAGATTATTAACCCTTTCTCTACCATCAGAATCTGGTCGACCACTGTCTTCAATATCCGTCCTAGTAGCCTCGTATTTCCTCTGAACCTCGGCCGCATTCACCCCCTTCTTATCAGTTTCATCAGAGACAAACAACTCTCTTACTACCTTCGGTTGGGAGTTTTGGAACACAGACGGCCTTTTAATCCGCCGAAAAGGAGATGCTTTGAGTTTTAGACCAAACTGAAGTTCATCAACCGGGCAACTCTCATTCCGATCGTAATCCGAGCAATTCCTCAAGACATGCCCCAACCTACCACAGCAATAACAATAGGTCGGTAAGGATTCGTACTTAATCGGCAACCAGAGAACCTCCCCTTTAAGTTTGATAGTAATTCCCCTAACTAGGGGATCCTTTGTAGAAATCCAGACTTTTAGCCGTAATCCTTGCCCTCTCATATGGCTTAAACTCTCAACCACTCTTTCTAGAACCCTAATCTGTTTAACCAACACCCTTGCCACTCCTTCGTTCATACACGCCAAGGGGACATCACAAATCCGAAGCTAGATAGTTGCCCGATCAATAACCACTTTCGATGGATGTTCCATCCCAGTCAATTTCTTAATTGCAAACATCGATCCTTCAAAGTGCCAGGGTTGGCAATCCACTACTCTTTCCAAGTCATCTTTCGATCTGAATCTGAATAAAATAATATTGGAACCCCAATCCTCCTGCTTCACCCCATGGACAGTTCCCCATGCTTGCGCCATAACTTCCCCCACATATTTAGGGTTCCACGATTTATCCCGGCATAACGTTCCTCCAAGACATAAAGATTCTGTCAGGTTTTCACCTCCATTACCACCCAGTAGATCATCTAAATCCAAAACATTCTGATCTATGTTTTCATTCATTGCCACACCGAGACGTCTTAGTATGTAGAACTGTATGAACCAACCTGCAACACAAGACACTAATTGTAACAGCCCGATTTACTGGACTATTTTTAAGTAATTATAAACCCCAAAATCAAGCCATGATATTTAATTTATTTAACTAAATACTATATTTTAAAATCGAGCCATTACGAAAATAGTAATTTAACATAATCATATATAATGTCACAATATTTTATGAAATAAAGTATATTAAAATCAATATTGAAAATATACGAAATATTTTAAATACTTTAAGAATTTTGATGATAGTATTAAGTAATTGGCAGCGGAAAATATAATTTGTTCAAACTAGGCACATCTTAAACATCCCTTCAATCAAATTAACATTCTAGTATAAATCACTGATAATTTGTTAAGTATCTAGAACATGTAAAAACTTACTAAAATATTTCTCAATTATGACTCTAACACATCAATTCACCATAATAATTTCATCAAATACTCAATTATAATTACGAAGTATATAAATCACCTTAAACTCCTAGCATACCATAATTTCATAAGATCTCAACTACCACATACTACAAGCCCAAAATTTCACCATACTTTTGAAATAATGTAAATCCTAAATCATAAACACCATATTGCACACATTTAATTATTAAGTCCAAATAAAATTTATTTATAACTTTATACCACAATATGCTTTTCGGCTCTGCCTCTGCTTCAATTGCTCATTCCATTTCTACCTGAGGTTCAATAATAGGTTGGGGTGAGCTTCCTTCAGCTCGTGGGAGTCACAATTTATCACATTAATTATAAATACAAAGAGGCATACAATGTAACAATTATCATAATGATGCGCTTGTATTGGCAAAACACATAGAGCTAACTTGTATTGGCAAGTAGCATAATGGTAATGAGCTAAACTTGTATTGGCAAGTAGCATAATGACAATGAGCTAAACTTGTATTGGCAAGTAGCAAATTGAATAGTCACTTGTATTGGCAAGTAACAACTTGAAGAATAAGTGCACATGTATACAGTCAAGTAAAAATAATTAAAGCGATAAACAATAAACCCCCACCTGGAAAATGAGATGATTGGATTAATCAATAGTCTAGGCTCGAACTCTCGCTCCTCAAGTCCTACATTTAACCGTGGAAAATATTTTAAAACTATTGATACTAGATCACTATAAAAGAAAAAGAGAAAAAAAATATAAAGAATTTCTTAATTAATGAAAATAATAATAGTAATTAAAATGAGGAAAATTTGTTGGGCTTTTGAGAATATGGATGTGAAGTGGGGTAAATGTGGAATTTGAGTAATAAATATGGGCTTATAATGTTATTGCCTCCAAAATAGGAATTTCCAGTTTCAATGAATCTCGGCAGTAGTTAGTTTACAGGAAAATTGGCAATTAAAATTATAATATATATATATATATATATATATATATATATATATATATATATATATATATATATATTGAAGTTGAGACTTGTAGAACATACGCTTGCGCCTAGTATCTTCCTCTTTTCTTCATCCATTCCTCCATTCCAATTCCGCCTTCATATGCGAGATCATATTATCCTTTTGTTCCTCCAATTTCCCCATTCCGCCTTCATATGCGAGATCAAACAAATTATCCTTTCCTTCCTCCCATTCCTCCATTTCAATTTGGCTTTCATATACGAGATCAAATTATCATTCCTTCCTCCAATTCCTCCATTTCAAATCCACTTCATATGCGAGATCAAATTATCCTCTCCCCTTCTTCAGTTCTTTCACTCGCACCCACCCCATAGAACTTCATTGGCAAAGGGAGAGAGGGTGGTGTGCGCGGCGTCCATGGCGGTAAGAAAATTTGTGTGTTAATAAAAAATAAACATCAAATGAAAAGGGAGGGTGTTGGAGTAAAATGTGTAGGCCTGAGATTAATTATTGAAATTGAGATTTGATTACTGGATATAGTTGTAGGAATTTTGGGTGGAATTTCGCTGGATCAGAATAGTAGAAGAAGAAAGAAAATTTAGGTTGCTAGGAAACTAAAATTAACGCGTAAAAAGTGTTCCACAGTTTAAGGCTACATATTTATATAGAACATTGGTAGCGGTTTCTAATCCACCTCCCACTACCATGATCTCCCACTTCTCCACTCCTTCACGCCATTCCTCCACACTCCACTCCTCCACTCTTTCACGCCACTCCTTCACGCTCACAAAACAGGAAACCGCCCATTCACGCTCACAAAAATATCCGGATTCTAAAATTATATATGTTCTATGTGGGCTCTACAGATTTTGGGCTAAAATCGAATCCATAATTATTGATTGGGCCTAAATATTGAGCCAATGATGCAAATGGATGAGATGATGTATATGAATGTGCTTATTTGAATTAAATAAATGGATTCTAAAAGAAATATTTTAACTTAAAAATAAATAGTTTTTATGAAATATGATTTGAAATAATATACTGGGCCATTATAAATCTATTTGGGTTGAAAAATTCAAATCTTGAAAAAATGATCACATGAAAAGGGTCAGCCAAATTGAATCAAATGATGATAAAAATAAAATCATACAAAATAGTTTAATAAATAAACGAAAATTCCCGGGCGTTACACTAGTGCACATGATCAAGGTCCCCCACCACTCCGGAAGTCAGTAGCGGAGTGAGCGAGAGAAAACGCAAACCCTAATAAAGGCTAAAACTCAAGAAAACAACGAAACACAACTAAAAAACGGCAACAATGGTAGAAGACGATTGCAAAAAATAAACCGACCAATAAACTGAGAAAAAGGCGATATGGATGGCGCAGAATACGAACACAAGAGCTGACGCTACAACGAAAACCTAAACCCTAACGGACGAAACATGCAGAAAAACCCTACTCAAGGCGTAAAGAAATCAGAAATAAGATACGGAAGACAAAAAAGAGAGAAAGAACCCGTTTGTGAACGTCGATCATGAAGCTGCGATTGATCACTTCCATTGCGGAAGAACAAGAAAACCAAGAAGTTCACACCTCTACCCGAAGGGAACCCATTCCTCATGTGGGAAAAAAATAAGGGAAATAGCATTCTCCTGAATGATTGATTATTGATTAAAGTGTATATCGGGAATGATGTTTGATTGATGATGTGTGTAAGAGTTAGTTAGTGGATTGATGATTGATATTTTATTATCCACAATATATTGGGCACAACCATTTGCCAAACACACTATTGATTGAGCTTAATTATGAACGGATCAACCCAACCACAAATAAACAGAACCAAAGTTTGAAAATATTTTTCGATCAAAAGGTGAGCATAAAACTAGGAAAGGCACTCATTTACTATTAATTGTCATATTTATTTGGTTTATTATTAAAATATTTAATTGACAGACGAACTTATTACCATTTAATGCATATGATGTATATTACTAAAATTGTTCACATTGGAATTGGTATCACATTAGTACCATAGAATCACCCATAAGTTATTATTTTCTTGATTAAATTTACATCAAACTACAACCTAACTCGATTTTATTTCGACTATTCCACTAACTAATTTGATAAAAAAGTTTTAGTTTTTTTTTTTCTCATTTTATCAACTCATATATATATATATATATATATATATATATATATATATATATATATACGAAAATTTTTATTTTTAGTCCTGTATGTTAGGCCTTGTCTAGTAAAAGTCCTGTATGTTAGAAAATTTCAATTTTAGTTTTGCATGTTTCAAAAGTTGTTCAATTTAAGGACACTGACCATCACTGACGATCAATTTAGTTGGAATTAGACTAACAAATTTAGGGCTTTCGAGTGCAAATGATTATGTGTCAAGTATTTGTCCAGATAACATGTCAAATCATTAAATTACTTTAGTAGCTCGCCCAAAAAAGAAAAGAAAAAGTTAAACCCTAATTCCCGTATGAGGTGCATTTCATTTTATTTTTTATTTTACTTTTCTTTCTTTCTTTCTTCATTTTTCTCAAATTTATTAGTCACGTCCATCGCACGTGATTAATTGCGGCCAAATTGGCCATTTGTGATTGTCAGTGTCCTTAAATTGGACAATTTTTAAAACATATAGGACTAAAATTAAAATTTTCTAACATACATGATGTTTACTAGACAAGACCAGATATACAAGATTAAAAATAATTTTTTCCCTATATATAGTATATATATATATATATAATTATTCTATACCACACTAATTTATTGTATCTAACAATTGTGATAATTAAGAAGTGACACATATTTCCTCTAAGAATCATTTTACGAAATATAAGCGATTGAAAGATGTTAATTCTTCAAAAGTCACATGAGAAAAATAAATCCAATTGTTAGTTATTCAAAAGTGTTAAGTAAAAGATGCTACTTATTTAAAAGTATCACATAATTAAATTCAAAGTGTTACACATTTTAGAAATATTATATGAAAGTATTAAAGATCTTACAAAAACGTTATATGAAAGTGTCACATATTCGTATGTGTTTCAAAAATATTACATAAAAGTTAAAACTTTAAAAGTGTTACACAAAACCATTTATATTGTAGTGAATTTTATTTATTTATTTTTTTTTTAAATCAGATTTTTTTCGACTGTAACCATGCCAACTGGTTTTGTTTCAATGTACAGAAGATGGGTTGATTGTAAGCTTAACTGTTGACATTTTTTTTTTTTTTTCTTTTGGAATGTTTTCAATTGAGTGGAAATTTGATTGGGTCATCCTTTGTTATGGTAAGCATTCAACTGATAAAATTTCCATGTAATTTATATATATACACAATATCAATTAATTAACATCAAAATGATGCTATGATGCTGTTTATTTAAGTTGGCATTATATTGAGTCTGCGGCTTTTTATAAAGAAGTGTGATATATAATTAAAATCAATCAAATTTGATATGTATAGGCTTTTCCAAAAATAGCAATACGTTTATTTTAAGAATTTTACTTAAAACTTAGTGAAGCTTCAATGAACTTAGACGAAGTCCGCTAATGAAGCCAACGGACCGTCTATCATAACCAACTATATATAGAATGTGGAGTGGAAGAGATAATTCTGCTTACTATTTTTTGCCCCTTTTTCTCTAATTTGAAATTCCATTCGCAATATGTTTTTTGGTACCCTCTCGATACTTTAATTGACGTTCTAGAATTAAGTGCATAAATTAAAAATTGAATGAATTGACAAATATATTTTTTAATAATCCTATTTCTTTTTCATTATTCTCCGAAATCACGTTTTCAATAAGTATCAGCTCTCACTCTCTCCTAGATACAATAGTTGAAAATTAATTAAGAGATATTTTAGGGTTTAGATAAGAACAAAATAGGAAGAAAATAGTGGAAATATTTCAAAACACAACTAATAAAAAATATTCGTTAACAAGCTAAAACCACGATTAAAATGAAACTGAAGGAGTATGTTTTAGCGGATAAGAAACATTTCTAAATATTAATCGTTTTTAGAGAAAAATGTATTTTTCGAAAATATAAGTCATTATAGTTATCGTTTTTCTTCAATATGGATCTCTATATATCCCAACAAAACTCTTAATGTTATCATGGCCTTAATTAATAAAAATTTTACGTATAGAAAGAATCATTTGAGAGAAAAAGAAGATTTAGATGAAAGAGATATATTATATGGGGATATTGTCCATTCCGAAAATTCTTATTTTCTCTCGCAAAGTGTAAAACTATTATACTTAGTAGCTAATGGAGTATTGATTAACATCAAAATGACATCATGTAAATATTTTAATTAGGTTAGCGTTACATATAATTTACCATCTTTTATAAATAATGTTTAGAATTGAAATCAAATTTATTTTACTCTAGATTTAGCCACCGCCTTCTTCCCTCATCTTCTCTTACAAGAGGATGGAGGAAGACCCCATCTTTAGTTTTCGTCTTTTTCTTTTTTTTTTTTCTCTTTCGTTTTTTTTTTTTTTTTTATGGGAGGTTTTCAGTCTCTCTTCATGGGAGTTCTAATCTTCCCTCAATAAGTGGAAGTATCAGTCTCCGAAATAATGGAAGATCCATTATTCGTGGTGTCTTTTTTGAAGATTTAGTCATTATTGAGCATTTCAACATTGATCTGCTAATTTTTTTGGGCTTTCACTAGAAGATTAGTGTTAAATCCGAGATCAATTTTTTAGGTACGCGATTTTTCTAGCGCAATAGCTATTTGTTTGCTCTACTGGATTTAAATCTATACAGGTTTAGATCTAATAATTTTGTGTTTCCTATATTTCATATTTCTTTGTATTGTATTGATTGTTTCATCTTGGCAATTAGTGATGGTTGATTCCAATAATTTAATGAGAATTTATTATAAAAAAGATCAAATTTAATTTTGAAGTCTATTGAAATCTTTTAATGCAAAAAGAAGTTACATGTGATAAATAAGCGAACTACAAAGTTCTATAAATAAAATTAATACAAATTATGATTTAAGAGATTTTCCTTATAATTTTAGGAAGAAGAAAAAAGAATTCTTACGAAACAAAATTGTAGCGAATATATACAAAGATACAATTTAGTTTCGTCTATATATAAGTGCACCATGACATTTATTATATGCTTCACGGAAAATATAGATACGATTAAATTCCCAAAGAAAGCAATGCATATTGTCCTAGTACATGGCGCTTGGCACGGCGCATGGTGCTGGTATAAGTTGAAGCATCTACTAGAGGCAGCTGGACACCGTGTGACCGCCCTTGACATGGCAGCCTCCGGCATCGACCCGAGACATCTACACGCGCTCCGCACACTTGCTGACTACACTCAGCCACTACTGGAGTTCATGGCCTCAGTTCCGCCGGAGGAGAAGGTGGTTCTGGTCGGCCACAGCCTTGGTGGAATGAATATTGCCCTTGCCATGGACACATACCCTCACAAGATTAAGGTTGCTGTTTTTCTGTCAGCTTTAATGCCTGATTATATCCACCGACCGTCCTATGTTTTGGAACAGGTAATCTTATGTAAAATAATTATACGTTGCATAATTAATTGAAAAGTTATGGTATGTTTATTTTAGGTTGTGTCCAATCGATTATGGGTTGGACAAATTTATTTGGTGTTTGGTCAACAAGTTTATGGACTAAACTCACAACTCCACTCACAACATCCTTTTTCCTTCTTTCTCTTACCTTAAATATTTAAAGAATATATTAGTACAGTGCCCATGAAAATTTTAACGCATCTATAAAATTAGTGGTTGTTACTCCCATATACTTCCTCCATTTCACAAAGTTATGATTACTTTTCATTTTAGTTTGTCTCTTAAAGATAGACCACTTACTATATAAAACACATTACTAATAGTTTGTTTACTTGGTTATCCCTAGTGAAAATGCATTGGAATTTTACACCTCAACCAAATAATTTATATGTTAACTGTGAAGTAGGGGTTTGAAAGAAAAATATAGATAAAATTTATATGTTATAACTAAAAAACTTTCATTTCTTGATCTATCTCAAAAAAAAAAAAAAAAAAAAAAAAAAATATTCCATTTCTTGATCTGTGCAAAATACCTATACGCCTATGTTTGTAGGATGGTGGGAGTAGCACATTTTAATTTATGTTTTTAATGTATTCTTAGTTGAATGGTAATTCGTACTATGGGTGATCGTGTTTAATATTGTCTCTTCAAGTTCTATTTGAGTTTGAATTATATCCACTTAACAGTAAAAGAAAAAAAAGGAAATCGAGAAAATAAGAAATTTCAACTTACTAATAAGGTTTTAATAGTTCTAACATATATAAGTATAACTAATCATCATGTCATGTAACACAAACCTCCGTGTTATTTCCCGAACACCATGCATACTACATAGCTACCATGTCGTGTACGTGTACGTGTCACAAATTTGTGTCATACACACGATATGACAACGGTTCCGTATACATGTACACAAAACTACGACATGTGACTATACCGCATACGTGTGGGATGAGATGAAGTGGCTATGGCATGAGTTCCCATTTTATTAAACGCTTTTGTATCACCTTAAGTATCCACAATGCATCCACAAATACTACCTGACACATTACTGCCACGTCACTGTCACGTCAAAAGTTCAAACTTCACTCAAATACTACATATTTCCTCCAATGCAACCCAGGTCCAATTAACACTATTTGTCATTATTTGAGGGCCCCACCTTAAAACCACCCTATTTATTTTCACATCTTCAATTTAATTAAATCTTATTTACAATTTTAACATATATAATTAATTAGTTAATATTTATAATTTAGATAAAAAATATATTATCGATTTTTTTCTAAAAAAAAATTAATTCCACACAGCCGGAAACAGTGAATTTGGCCGTTGGCAATAGTAACGTACACCCCCTCAATTGATCCCATACTACATTAAAAACACAATTCTCCAATTGAATTTAAAAAAAAAAAAAAAGGGGAAATAGAGGCTTTGGTGGCCGACAGATTTATGGGCGCGGGACCCACCGCGCTATGTCCCTGAGGCGCGGGTGGGTGCCACGCGCCCTGCCCCTGCCCTTGGATGCCGCATATGCGCGCCCAACTCTTCCCCCCCCACCCCCCCACCCCCCTCCCTCACCAGGTCCATGAACAGAAGAATTCAAATGTTACCTGACATCTCCAATGCTTTGCTACCTCAACTCACCCCCAATTTATTTCAATTACTAGTTGCACCGTGGGTGCCTTAATAAGTAAAAATTCAATTTTATCCATAATTAGCACGATATTTTTTTCTTGAGTTTCCCGAAATCTTCCACAATTACATGTTTCCCTTGATTGATGAATTAGAGATATGGTCGTCAATATAATAAATATTTAATTTTCCCTTAATTTTTTTGGTGAAACTACTAAGCAGTAGTTGGTACTTGGTAAAAAATAGACGTCTTGGCATTGAAAATGTCTAACTCTGCAGTAGAGTTAGGAAGGCACTGTCTAGCACCGAGGCACAAGAAGGAGCGAATTCTGCATTACCATTTCTATTCCCCCCCCCCCCCCCACCCCCCATAATAATATAACATTCATATGATCAGCGACGGATCCAGAAACTTAAAATATTGAATAAATTACATTAAAGAAATATATCCATGAGTATATCAACTGTATATGTAAAATTAGAGAATTATTAACAATTTAGATAAGATCAATAAATTATTTAATTACAAAAAGGAAAAAAAAATAAAGATATAATGTATCCATATACATTATATTTTCTACCATCTTCTATCTTTATTGCTTATGAATAACAATACATCCATTTTGTTCAAGTTAAACAATAGAATTATTTATTTTATTTAATTAATTATACTAAAATCGACTAAAATAAACATATATAATAGCACATTATGACAGAGGTCAAGGGGACATTGATATATAATAACACATTATGACGGGACCAGGGAGACACAATGCCCCCCTTGGCCCCAACGTAGGCCCGTCAGTGCATATGATATAAACATATGTAAAAGAAAATTAGGGTTAATTAACAAAAGAATTACGATCTTTGATCGAATTCTCAATTGCAACACGACCTTTAAAACTTAAAGTACAATATCAGTCTTACATTTTGACATCGAATTGCACCATCACCAATACCATTAGATACATTATTACAAGATTATCTTGCATCTATAACTTATTTTGTCATCTATTACTACAATTGTAGTAAATTGACGAGTGGAGTTATTATGTCACACATTCCACTCACAATTAACTACAATTGAAATAACTGATTGTGAAATTGGTGGAGGATAAATGAAGATTTCGTCAAGATTAACCCAATGATGGTGATGAAAACACAATTGGATGTTAAAAAATATAGTCGATGTTATAATTGAAAAACTTTATAGTTGGGGACTAACATTGATAGATCTTAAAGGTTATGTTGCAATAGAAAATTGAAACGAAGAGCGTAATTTTTGTATATGACATTAGAAACAACATTTAATTTTATGATGTTCCATATATACAATCTGAATATTATGTAACTTGGTGACGTTTATGTTAAAATTTAAGTATATGGAGAGAACCCCAATGGAAGAGTGGTTAGACACAGTGTTCTTGCCGTATGGCCCACCTCAACAGAATCTCACTTCAATGTTGTGCGGCCCTATGTATATCTCCCGCCAGCTTTACCAGCTATCTCCTCCCGAGGTTCGTTTAGTATTTATTGTGTTTATTCAATTTTTTTTCTTTTACATCTATCTATGCCATATGTTAAAACTATTTATTCGGTCCTTATCCTTAACGTGTATTGATAAAAAGGGAAGAAATGTTATCTGAATAAGAACGAAAGAAGAAATTAATGTAGGAACTCTAAAATAGCTTTTCAATACAAAAGAGATTTTTCTCCCCTTTCAAGTATTGCAGTATCAATTCATGTTTGTTGGAGTATGACATCAACACGATTAGGCCTAAGTAACTCTGTCCTAACCACGTGTTGCATGGTGTCGCACCCCAATTTTCATAACATTAAATGAGAGATTTTTTTGAAGAGATGTGAGCTACATCATATGTTTTCAACTTAAGATAAAAAAATTATTGGTCAATTGTAAAGACATATTTCAAAGTAAATGACATAAGTTTTGGACACATATCAAATAAAATACCTTAGAATAAAATATTTGGTTGAAGGATAATTGGAATAGCACTCTATAACTTGACTCGAAATATGACTACTTGAACTTTAATAAAAGTAAATTACTATATTTTTTAAAGTGAAAAATCAATAGAAATTTAATATGGGCCTGAATAAATTCAAATGTAATTTATGACTCTTTGACATATACCGCCTCCTTGTATCACGATCGAGCTCCAATGACAATAAACTGAAATATAGAATGCGATGAGCAAGATACAGACTCAGTGGAGACATGTTTGTCGACCATAAATACAATTCATGGAATAATTTAAGAATGTATAAAACACATTATAAAGTAGATACTAATTAACAAAATTACGTGTTGCCTATTGTGCAAACATACACATCATAAAGCATAACCTAACATAACATATAACCGGTTGCATGTTGAGCATAATACATAACATAACATAATATAACAT
Organism: Ajuga chamaepitys; assembly: GCA_958295605.1. NCBI lineage: Eukaryota > Viridiplantae > Streptophyta > Magnoliopsida > Lamiales > Lamiaceae > Ajuga > Ajuga chamaepitys. Next base: position 18,387,293 of record OY282495.1, read on the forward strand.
AACATATTACATGTTGCATGTTGAGCAAAACGTAACGCAACACATAGCACAATATAGCATGACATAGCATAACATATAACTTGTTGCCTATATCGTATGGAATGTTGTACCTAGACAATAAAATCACATTTAAAATAGATTAACAAACCCGTAGAGCAGAAATTCCCACCCTAAAAATGGATGTAACTTGATATATTTGTAGATGTAAAATGACCTATTGTCCGTAGCATTCACTAATCTTATTCTCCTTTCCACATAGGCATGCATGAACCTATCTTGGTCTTCAATATATATATATATATATATGTATATGTATATGTATGTATGTATATATGTGTGTGTGATTCGAATATTGAAGATTTAGGGCTTGGTAGAGACTTAAGAATTGTTTTTAGAATAAATCATATACGTATTGATTCACTATGCACTAGTGAATAAATAATTTTTTTTTCATAAACAGCAGGGACTGAATCTTTATGTAAAATGTTCATATTAAAACTTCATAAATTTCCAAGTCATATAACGATGAATTTTGACATTTGTAGAAACTGAAAATTCTACGCAGCAGTAGGAAAAACTTAATAATTAACTCGAAAACTATGAGGTGGATATATCTTAAATTTTATAATACAATATAAGACATGTGTGTGTATATATATATATATATATACTGAATTTTATAATTCAAAATAAGAAAACTTTTGGATTCTACAATTAAGTAGTGGAAAGATTATATAAAATATAATAAATGTTCAATGTAGTTGAATTTTTTTACAGAATATCGCAGACATAAAAATGTACAACATAATAAAATTTCATAATTTTTAGAACTTTTTAAATAGGTTAATGAAATTTTGAAACAAAACATCTGTCTATTGGGAGCAGAATAGATTGAATGATGAAAGTGGGACAATAAAAATTTCTAGAAAAATATGGACGAAATTTTTAAGAAAAATGATATTATTTGGTTGTAATATTGGTTTATGTAATAAATTATATATTTACAGATTATATTCCTTAGGTTTTAGGACCTCTAAGTTCTAATTAGACTAGGAAGTGTTTTCTTGTTCCCTAAATAAAATAATGAGCTTCTATAACATGGACTCCAATAATAATCTATATATATATATATATATATATATATATATATATATATATATATATATATGATTAGACCTAAAAATAATTTAAAGCTCAATGTAATACTAGTATTATTTTATGGGTATTTCAAAATACCCCTCTTAGAAAAAATTTATCCTCGAAATTCAATAAGCAAAACCTTTTTAGAATTCACTATTGCAATGTACATATCATTCCTAATTGACCATACATATCGCTATCATCTAATTTTCATGTGATGATACTAGTCCTTGTGCCTACTATAATATGTATGCATACATATAGAACATTTGCAAAAAAAATTAAACTTTATCGAGAACAATACTCGTAACTCAGCATTTGCATTGTAACATAGTGAATTTTTTGATGGAGTTGGAACAGTGTGACGGAGGTGGATGACATAACTAATATATTAACTTGGGTAGAAAACTTAACTCAATTAAAGGAGATCTTCTTTTACCCTTTTGAATAGGAACTATAGCAGGACGGCTGGATCACTGCTCTTATACCATATTGTGATATTCCTTTGAGAAATATCTTATTTAATGTTATAAAAATTGGGGTGTGACACACGGATTGTCTCTTGCGGTTTTGACAAACTATATTCTTTGCAATTATAAACAAAGCACACTCTCATTTTATATAATTTTTAAAATAAACAATAAATAGGAAATTTCCACTTTAGGAGTTTAAAAATACTGTGTAACTTTTGATTTTATTCCATTTATATATGATTTTGTTGGGGATTAAGAAAGTGGTCAGAAATTAGTAGCGTGACACTTGTAACCACACTTGTTAATTAATCATCTCAACCGCCATGTAAAAAAATGGAGATAAATTTTAAAAAATGGGACATCAACAATAACATTGATTTAACTATATATACCCGTGCATTAAATTAAATAATATGCATTTGGTTGTGTCCAAATTTAAAGTTGTTGTCCTAGTTGACATGAAAATTATTAAAGCGTAATTATGAGTTCATGATATTATTAATTTTGGGCAGGATGTGGAATTAGCAAAGATGTTGTTAAGGCCAAGCTCTCTATTTGTAGAAGATTTGTCAAAGAAGAGTCCATTCTCAGAAGAAGGTTTTGGGTCAGTGAAGAGGGCCTACATAATGTGCCAACAAGATAACGCTATACCGATAGATTTCCAACGCTGGCAAATTGAAAATATTGGAGTGGCCCAACTCAAGGAAATACAGAATGCTGATCACATGTCTATGATCTCAACGCCCCATCAACTTTGCCAATGTTTAATTGAGATAGCAAATAATTAATTACTCAATATATAAAATATATACATAATCATTGTCATGCATGCTTGTGGGAAAATAATTACACTTTTATTTCGACTCCAAGAAATAATCTATGTACTGGTATTGCAATAATTAAACTAGTTTGGTTTGATTATGTCTTGATATTTATCTCTTACATTAATTTATTTTCCTTTCCTTTGTTTTGGGAAATTTGACAGGATATCAATTCATACAAGCCTTTGTTATTTTGACCTCATTTAAATATTTCTTGTATTACTATCCTTTCGAGAATGATATGTCCTCTTCTTCCTTGTTGCAAATGTGTTCACTTGCTGCCCTCATCGGTTCCATGCGTCGCAGCATGGATAAATAATCCAAATTATGGGCTTTCATTGACTAATAAATTTGATCCTTTTAGAGAATAATTACCTATATAACCATGAGGTAGGTAACACATGATCATTTACGTTATCAATCTTTTTATTTTAAAATTAGGAATACAAATCCTTGTGAAGGCGAAATTAGTAGGAAGCGGTCCCAACCACAAACCTGCAACAAAGGAGTTCAACCAACTTAGCTGCACTTAGTTTCAACACAACTCAAATTATATAATTCAATTGAAAATAGTCAACAGGCCTATGAGCTAGCTAGATATTCAACTGAACATAACTTCCAACATAATATCATCGTTTCCCAGTTTTCCTGAATGTTATATTACATGACATGCAACTAAACTTGAATAGTTTGGTTATTTTAGTGATTTGGCTTGTTTGGTTTTTTGTTCTTTTGTTTTTTTTTTTTTTGGTTTTTTTTTTTTTTTTTTTTTTTTTTTAAAGTTAGGTGATGTTTGACCTACTAGAACCACAATTTAATATGATCTACAATATCAATTATTTTGAACCAGATACATCACCATATGATTGATTAATTTTGTATGTTCTAACTAAGCTAATTGGCCCAAACAAGAAGGGTTTATGGAATACTTTTGTACCGTACGTTAACAAATCTCTATGTTTTTTATGCTCCAAACCTTCAAGCCTTCTACGATGTTCTCAAGAACTGCACCATAATTTGCGTGTGTGGGCATGCTAATCGTTCTTAACTAATGAATAAATTTCTTAGTTCTGTAGAGAGAATAGAATATGTATCCCATATATAAATATATCATGGAATTATTTCTCTTCAATTTTTTAACCTGATAAGTGAAAGTGTGTCTTGTCCCAAAACGACAACGGTTGGGTATGAGGTTTACCCAACCTAGAGTATAACACAACGGAAATAAATATGACAAATGCAATAAATATGACAAACGCAGTGAATATGACAAACACAAGAAAGATTTACTAAGGATGTGTGGTCGTAGACGTTGCATTATTATTAATTAACAAAATTATTTCATCATCTTCTTATGTTATGTGTTCATGTGCTTGTGTTGTGTGGTGGCCCTTCAAAATGATGTTAAGAAATTCCCCTGATTGAACTTGTAGCTGCCTAACACTGTCTGTTCTATCAGCTTCAAACTTAGATTTGGGTCGATTATGTTAAGCTCGGGCTAGCTTGAACTAGTTCAAATAGGGTAGTTCAAAGCTGCCAGCTTAACTTAGTTGGTATAGGCTTAATCCCAATGATGAAACCTTTCTGAGGGAAGAAAAATAAAACAATCCAAAAATATATTTTATAAAATGACCAATTTTCTTATTGTTCGCAGTTTAGGCAAAATGAACACTTCACATGTGTTTACACTGCAAACAATAGAACAAAAAGTACTGTCTTACCTAAACTGTTTTACAAGTACCCTAAATCTGACATAATCCCTTCAATGTCATATTGTTCTGTTGCTTCCTCGTTTGCAATTAGAAACTCTATAGTGTCACGCACAAACTGTTCTTCAACTTCTATAATTGGTGGCAGATTTTCTGTCCTTGCTAAGGCTGCCTTCCCTATGTGAGGCAGCTTAAAGTTGTTCCCACCTTTCACTCTCATAATTTCCACCAAACATGTTTGCAAACTTAGAAAAAAATTGTTTAGCATTTCATGCTCTAATTCTTCAAATGAATGAAGCACATTTGACACCAAATCGTCGACATTGTAGCTTCTAGTTTCTACTTGCAAGCTTTGAATGGCTCTAAAATAACCCAAATCCAAAACATTTGTGTCCGGTGAATTGGAAGGTTGGCACATCAGTCTAATATCAAACCCGTCTGATGTAACAACCCTCCTAAAATCTGCATCTAAGTTGCTCAAATGTGGTCTTGCATTGTCTTGCTGAATTGTGATTCGCTTACTTATATTTGCTGGCCATTTTGCTTTAATTGCGGGAATGATCTGTTTTATTGATGTAATATGATAAAAAAGAAAAAGTAAAATTGAATTGTGATTAGTGTTAGTAATGTCACCAAATCAGCCCGAATGTTTATTTAGACATTCGGGCGATTTTAGGAGACTTGCTTACACCATTAACTAAATGATGATCATTTCTGATAGTTAATTGATTACCTTGTCCAAAAGACGGCTTTTAATCACTTCTTTGTTGATTGAGTCGATCAATTTTGTAACCATCGTACCTCTTAATCTGTTTGCACAATTTCTTAAGGCTGCCTCTTGTGTTGTGAAAGAAAAAATGCCTAGTTTCCCATCAGAAAGTACATCTCCTTCATCCGTGTATAGTGGTCTTGCCACGGCACACATAAACATAACCTTCGGGACGAACCTCTTACTCTTGCATGCTCTATATGGGTCCACCTCAGATGCTAGTTTGTATGCCTTTTCTGATGCCCTTTGCATATAGAACCACTTCTCATCTATGTGGATAAGGTGGTGCATGCTAGCAAAGCTGATTTTGTTGTTGATGTCTTGTTGCAAGTATGACAAACCGTATTTCAGCCTATGCATTTTGTTTGCATCCGTTAATGCGGGTTTGATTGCATTTGTATGTGCCTTTATTCTCCCAGATTTGGCCCATCTTCCCACTTTAGGTTTACTTACATCTAGCTCTTTGGCTAATCGTCTAATAGTGCTTCTCTTGTTGTAAGGTATAGCCCTCATGGCTTCTTCATCTAAATTATGAACATGAGATGAAGGTGGTCGGGGTCTTACCTCGGGAAATGAAATGGGTTGCCCCTCTGAAATTTGCTTTTTTCAGCCTGCCATATCAACCGAACTGTCCGAGAAGTAAGTCCAAATGATGAAGTGATCTCTTCACTGACGCCGTTTTTCAGCACATCGTTGGTGTTGTTTAGGAGAAGGTGTTAAGCAATATATAATCGCTCTGATGGAGACAAGTTCTTCCCCTTTTTGTTGCCTTTCATGTTGTAAATTTTGAATCTGAAATATGTTGTAAAATGTTGGTGCAACTGGTTTGAATGCAATTTTGGGGTCATTTATAGAGTTTGTAGGCTGTAAACTCAGATTTGATTTGAAAAAATTTGAATAAATCCCTCCAAAATGTAAGAGAGGGAAATTAGAATTTTTTGGATTTTTGGTGGGAATTTCCCACTGTTTTGGTTCAGCTTCCCATTTTGGACTTATAATTTAATGATAAATTTGCAAATCTGTAATATTTTCAGGAAATTTCATCTCTATTAATTTTTGTTACTTTACTATTTTTGTGTTTTTTTTTTAATAAGTGATTTTGATTAGAAAGAAGATTATATTAATGCTTATGTTAATTTTAAGGCTGAAAAAAAAAAAGTCAGCAAAAATGCCTAGTCAACTGCTTTTTCTTAAGCTCCGTACTCGGTCAAAGTAGGAAACTTAGACCGGGACGGAGGGAGTATAACTTAATAACACGTTTCAAAAAGTGTACGACGCTTACAAAAAATGTCAATATATTTGACAATTTAGTAATACTCTTATAAAATGTTACAACTTCAATTACACTTTAAATTTTGTGTCATAAAATCTAGGACACTTTGGATCTTGTGTCATAGTGTTGGTGACACATATTCTTCTACTGGTGCTCTACGATTGTAGAGAAGAGCCAGGACGCATGGAGATCTATGGAACCACACATAAAAGGATAAACGGGAGATTTGTCATAATAGTAAGTTGTAAATGGTTCCATATAAGTTTTAAGCATTATTATTACTATACTTTTTGTTAGATTTTTTAGTTTTAAAGATTATAAATTTCTTTAATTTTTTGCAGTGAACTTAATTAACAAGTGTGTCGGGCTATTATATCTTATTTTATTCTACATGTTTCATGCTAAATATGTAATATCTCAATTTCATTATAATGTGATTATTGGACTTGCATTTATATTATCATTGTTTTATTAATTAGAAGTTGTTAATGTTATTGCTTAAGTTAGATTATGGCCAAAATTTTAGAACATTAATATTAAGTTGAGGTATTGAAATAAAGTGGAACTTGTGATGTGGAAATCAAGAATTACTTGTATAAAAGGACCGTTTATTCACCTAGGGTTTATTAGAAAAATGAGGTGGCAATTCGGCTTGCCCAGCTCAACCCAGCCTATCGGGCCAAGACTATATGTCGGGCCGGATCGAATTCCGTCTGACAAAAAAATATTGAGTTTACCCCAGCCCATCCTGCTTAAATATACAAAGATTTAGGTTGCGCCCGATGGTCCTTCTGGCCAAGATTTTGATGATCCAACCCATCTAAAATGTCGAAAGGACTGAATCAGTAAATTGGACCATGCTGATTTCGCTAGCTCCAATTATGATATTATTGAAATAGTTTTTTTTTTTCTTATAGAATTAAAATAATTTAAATATTTCAAATGAAAATTTTAAACTCAAAGCGGTGGCAAATTTCCCACCCAAATAGACTACTTTTTGTTAAAAATGAGGAAGTGTTGAAAGAAAAACACAAGTAGTGTGTCTTCGTCAAATTAATTGATGAAGGGCAATTTGGGTATTCACTAAATAAGATGTAACTGTGAAACCCTTGTATTTGACACCCTATATAAAGGGGATCTGATGAATAAGAGAACCCGCATTACTCCATGTCTACTTTTTTTCTTTACTTTTCTACTTTTCCTACAACACGTTATCAGCAAGAGATGCTCTAAATTCTATGTCTGGTTGATGCTCTAAATTCTATGTCTGATTTTTCTATCACCCGTATTCCCAGTCTTATTCGTCTATCGCCGATGAATTTAACGGACCTAATAAGTTTTACGGCCCTAATATTCGATTTCATAATACTCCAATTGTTATTAGCAAACCCTTGGTTGATTCGTTCGGGTTTCGTGATTAGACATGTCAGATGTCTCCGAGCTTGCAGAGTTGCAGTTACCGTTCAAGAGATTGTGGCACCAATATAAGCGAAAGACACTGTTGCTTTTTTAGGCCCTTAATTTCATTGTTATTAGTTTCTTTAAAGTTTATTCCATTCTTTAAGTGCCATATACAATGGCAACATACCCAATAAACAATAGAATAATACACGTGGATTATGGGATTGCGTGCACGGAGTATATTGATTAAAACAAAAATTGATTTTTTTTTAATATTTTCCAATTATAAATTAAACTTTGATTCCCATATTTGAAAATGAATCACATGACTACTAAATTGAGATTTCCAGTTTCACTTACAACTTGAAATATATATGTATTCACATGATTTATGTAAAATTGAGGATAAAAAGATTTTTGAAACTCTCCTGATAGATGTATGTATCAAGGGAGAGATGTAAACTTCAGGGAAGTCTCAACAAAGCTGCGTTGCACACTTTTTCCCTTCAACCAAGGTTTACTTTTTCCTACTGAGTTTTGTTCCTTGACAAGGTTTTAACGAGACAACAAGTTATGCACCAATTCCTCTTTGACTTGGCACAAGAGGGAGTGTTGAAGGAAAAACACAATTAGTGTGCCTTCGTCAAAAGTAATTAATGAAGGGCAATTTAGGTATTCACTAAATAAGATGTAATTGTGAAACTCTTGTATTTGACACCCTATATATAGGCGATCTGATGAATAAGAGAACTCGCATTATTCCATGTCTATCTTTATTCTTTACTTTTCTACTTCTCCTAGGACAGGAAGTATATATTCAGCTTGTAGGAAGTATGTATTCAGCAAAATTGAATACCGGCTGAAAAAAATTGAAGGCAGAAGATTTCTGAACCCTAACACTTCTTGCCCCTTCGCCGGTTATCTTCTCCACTGTCGTTCCTTGTGCAATCAACAGGTAATGAAGTTTCTAACCCAATTTTCATTTTCTATCTCTTTTATTTAACCCTTGTATTTTATTTTGGGTACAACACTCATCTGTTATATTAAAATATGATATTTTATATGATTCTTACACCACAGTCTTCAGTTTAATTATCAGGTAATCAAATCTCTTGCCATTTTACCCTTCCTTATTTAAACTCATGTAATTACCTCTATTAGGTTGTTGGAATTTATTATGCCTAGAATGTTCCATGTTGTTTCAATTACTCATGTATTGGTACATATTTCATAATTTGGAAATGTAGTAAACTTTGATCTTCTACAGAAAGGTCAATTTCATCATCTTGCAGAAAACTTGGCTAATAATTTGGTGATTATATTCCATTGAATGGATTTCTATGTTGCCAAACAACCATCTGAAGTTGTAATGTGTGTTCTACCCAACCAACCTCATAGAATGATTTGTTTGACTCAATTTTTTTTAAATGGAGAGGAAGAGTTATGGTTTTTCAATCTGTTGGGTTTTAGGCCCAATTACTGGTACAACCCATTTGTACCCAACCCAAACCCATATGGCAGCCCCCAACCCTTTAATCTCCCCACCAGATACATTTCCCCTTATTCTGTGACTCTTTGATTTACGTAATGTCATTCATTCCTCCATGTTTTCCTGTTCCATTCTTCCCTATAAGAATAGAGCTCTTCTCTTTGTGAGATGTGCAACAGAAAAAGGAGAGGGATACACTTAGTGTGTGTGAGGGCTTCTGCCACCAAAACGACCCTTTCTTCGTCTCCTTCTTCCTTATTCTCTTTGTGAGAATTGGTGTGGGTTGAGTGTGAGAGAAGTGTGTGGGGTGTTACCGAGGTTTGGGTTGAGTGTCTACTTCGTGTGGATATCTCCTATTGGGTGTTAATTCGCGGCTGTCACCATATCAATCGGAAACGGACTAAAGGTAATTCTGAGCCAAACACGAACCCGACCACAGTTCGATTCCTAACAGTGGTATCAGAACCACGGTTGTCAAAACCGTGGTCTCTTTGTGGTGCATCAATTTCTGTGTGAAATTGAAAGGTCTTTTCCGGCGAAAAATTCCGTTTCCGAGGTTTTGTCTCTGTGACGCGTCAAGAATCTCGGCCGAGACTTTTTTTCTTCTCGGCCGAGATGGGCCTACCGAGCCAGCTTGCTATTCCTGCTGTGACAGAATCACGGTCGAGACTCCTTTTCTGCTCGGCCGAGACGGGTCTGCCGAGTCAACCTTCTCAGCCTGCTAAAATTCTAAATCGGCCGAGGCACCTCTCCATCTCGGCCGAGATCAGCGGTCCGAGGCCTAGTGACCATAATCCAACAATCTCAGCCCTCCTTGGCTGTCCTCCTGTTGCGCCTTTGCTCGATGTGAGCCGAGTTCCGTTCCAGTTTGGTAAGTCGGGTTCTCCTCCCAATGAGGACACGCTCGGGTAAATTGGCTTAATCCTTTTATTACTTTTGTAGCTACCGTTTGGGAATGGATAGGATTTTACTGTTTTTTTGTAGCTACCATTTGGGAACAGATAGGATTGGCTGTACATGCTGGTAGTTTTAGGATAATCTGTGTGATTGTCTGTTTTTTGCTTCGGCTTATATTCTCTAATCTTTGTGATTAGTTTTTCGCATTCTTTGTGATTGCTTGCTTGTTTTCTTGGAGGTTATCAAGTGACCCCCTGCTCCATTGATAAATCAGTGTTGAGAACTGGGAAATCCTTGATTGTTCTATCCTCCTTAAAATCTGTGTGATTTTGTGATGGGTTCTATGTTTGGGTTTAGTCTGGCTCCGTTTGATGGACGCTCAGACTTTGGTATTTGGCAACAGAAAATGAAAGGTACTCTGGTACAACAACGTATGTTTAAGTGTATCAGTTTATAATTTTCCAAGTCTGATTCTGACGAGAAAAAGGTTGAAATGGATGAGCTTGCATACTCATCCATTATCCTTAATCTTTCTGACTCGGTGTTAAGAAAGGTGGGTGATCAGAATACTGCCAAAGGATTGTGGGAAAAATTGCAAGAATTATATACTGAGACTTCATTGCCTAGTAAGATGTTTTTGCTTGAAAAAATTTTCCAGTTCAAACTTGATTTGAATAAAGACATAGAAGAAAATCTTGATGATTTTACAAAACTACAGTTCAAGACATTAAAAAAATGGATGATAAAAACATTGATGACTCCAATTGTGCCCTTAAATGCCATCCCTGATACATAATCTCCAATTGTGCTCTTAAATGCCATCCCTGATACATATATGACTACACTCCAATTCCGATTTAAAAAGCAAGGAGATGGATTTAAGAGCTAATCCGGGAAAGAAAAATCATGGGGAGTTTATGTTTGTGAGAGGGAGGGCTAAAAACAGGAATAATCAACTAGACAATAACCAGAATAACCATGATAGAAAGAAGAAGGAAATCCGTAGTAGGTCTAAATCTAGGCCAAGACCTAAAAAATGCTATAACTGTGGTGAAACTGGTCATTTTGTCAAAGAGTGTCCTAAGAAACAAAAGGAACAGGCTAATAAGGCTTCTGGAGATGAGAAAACTGGGGATATCTTTATGGTAACCGAGTCACGTGATGTGTCTTTTGTGAATTCTGTGCATTCTGACACTTTGTGTGAAAATGAATGGCTCATTCATTTTGGTTGTACTTTCCACATGTCACCATTTAAAGATTTGTTTTGCTCATATAGAGAAGTCAGTAATGGGTTTGTGCTTTGGCTAATGAGAAAAAATGCAAAATCATTATGATTGGGGACATTTCTCTGGTACGTGAATATGGCTTTGGTCTGACACTTAAAAATGTTAGATATGTGCCTAAACTGTGTAATAATCTCATTTTATGTGCTGCATTAGAAGACGATGTGTTAGAAGGAAAATGCGGAAGGGGCATGATGAAAATCATGAGGGGATCATTAGTGGTCTTAAAAGCTGAAAAACGAAACAATTTGTATGTTTGCATTACTAAGTCTATGCCTTGTTTTGTGAATTTTTTCAATGAGGACAAAACTGAACTGTGGCACCGTAGACTTGGTCACATGAGTAGTAAAGGATTGGAAATTTTTCATAAGGCTGGTTCTTGTGTGAAAGGAAACATCATAGAGAAAGCTTCCCAGTTTCCCCCGCTCCCAATAGGTCTAAATGGCGGAAAGATGTATTTCCTTTCGATTGTTGATGATTTCTCAAGAAAAGTGTGGGTTTTGTTGTTAAAAAAAAAAATCTGATGTCTTTGAGAACTTTAAAAATTGGAAAGTTTTAATTGAAAATCGAACAGAAAGAAAGATTAGAAATCTTAGGACTGATAATGGACTAGAGTTTTGCAATAATTTATTGAATGAGTTATGTGTAAAATATGGTATTCGAAGGCATAAAACGGTTCCTTCCCCCCCTGAGCAAAACGGTGTGGCTGAAAGGATGAACCGAACTCTACTTGAAAGGGTGAGGAGTATGTTGGCTTCCTCTGGACTTTCAAAAGAGTTCTGGGGTGAAGCAGTATGTACTGCTGCCTATCTAATCAATAGGTCCCCTTTTGTGCCTTTAGATGGTAAGTGTCATGAATCTGTTTGGTCTGGAAAATCAATTGACTTTTCTAATTTGTGAACATTTGGTTGTGCTGCTTTTGCTCATAAAAAGGTGATAAACTTGAACCTAGGTTTAGGAAATATGTTTTTCTAGGTTACCCTGATGGAGTGAAGGGTTATAGGTTGTGGCTAAAAGATGAACCTGGTTTTAAAGTGATCATAAGTAGAGATGTCGTGTTTAACGAATCTGACTTTCCATGTTTATCTGCCTCTGTGGTTTTGCTTGTTTCTAACACTGCTCCTTCTGAGGTGGAGCAATCAGACTTATCTATTTCTGATGAGCATGAACCAAATGTTGACTTACCTGATGAAAATGAGAATGTGGAAGTTGTGCCTGATAATGTTGATTACCAACTTGCTAGGGACAAACCTAGGAGAAACATTAGGCCACCTGCTAGATTTGATGACTTCCATATTGATACTCAGGCTTTCAGTGTGTTTGAATCTGTTGATGATTGTGAACCTAAGACATATAAGAAAGCTTTAAAATCTGAAAACTCTAAAGAATGGTTAAATGCTATGAAAGAAGAAATGAACTCTTTGCATGTTAACCAAACCTGGACCCTTGTGCCTAAACTGGAACATTGTTCTGTTGTTGACTGTAAATGGCTTTATAAAATCAAGGATGAGGGTGAGAGAGTTAGATTTAAAGCTAGACTTGTGGCTAAGGGTTTTACTAAAAAATAGGGAATAGATTATACGGAAATCTTTGCTCTTGTTATTAAGTTTATCACTGTGCGCATTATGCTTGCATTAGTTGCTCATTTTGATTGGGAATTGAAACAGTTGGATGTTAAAACTGCTTTCTTGCATGGTGACCTTGACAAAAAGATATACATGAGACAACCTGATGGTTTTGTTGATCTTAAAAAATCTGATCATGTATGCTTGCTGAGTAAATCTTTGTATGGGTTGAAACAATCACCAAGATAGTGGAATAAGAAATTTGATGAATGCATGATGTCTTTGAAGTTTAAGAAAAGCCTTTATGATCATTGCTTGTACTTTAAAGAAAATGCATCCATGCCTATCTTCTTGCTTATTTATGTTGATGATATGCTCTTGGTGAGTCCTTGTCTGAAATCGATTGAACATGTTCAAAAATGCCTTAGTGAGAATTTTGAAATGAAGTATCTTGGTGATGCTAAAAGAATCCCAGGGATGAACATAGAAAGAGATAGGAAGAATCGAACTTTACTTTTAAATTAGATTTCCTATGTGGAGAAGATTTTGAGTAAATTTGCTATGTCTAATGCTAAGCCTGCTTCTGTGCCTCTTGCTGCCCACTGTGTGTTAAGTAAGGATCAGTCCCCAAAGAGTGATTCTGAAATTGCTGATATGGCTAAGGTGCCTTATTCTATTGCAATTGGCTCTGTGTTGTATTTGATGATTAGCACTAGACCAGACATTGCATATACTGTTAGTTGTCTAAGTAGATATGTCTGACCCCGGCATGCTCTATCGGGATGCTGTGAAAGGGTTACTCAGGTACCTTAGAGGGTCTTTTAATGTTAGCCTAAAATTTGCTAGATCTGCTAGAGGTGTGAATTTGATTGGCTATGTTGACTCCAATTATGCGAATGATAGAGATAATAGGAAGTCCACCACCTCCTATGTGTTCACTTTGCGTGGCTCTTGCATAAGTTGGAAATCTCAGTTACAGCATGTTGTTGCATTGTCGACTACTGAATCAGAATATATTGTTATCACTGAAGCCCTAAAAGAGACCGTCTGGTTGAAGGGTTTATTGTCTGAAATTGGTTTTCTAGACGATAGTAGTATATTCTGATAGTCAGTATGAGATTCAGTTGTATAAAAATCCTGTATTTCATGACAGAACTAAGCATATCGATGTTAGGTTTTACTTTATTCGTGATATTGTTGAGAAGGGAATTGTGTGCCTTGAGAAAATTTCATCTCAATTTAATCCTGCTGATATGGGAACTAAGTGCTTATCTGTTGAGAAATTTCATTCATGCATGAGAACTTTGAACTTGGATCCTAATGATTAGATCTTTTGTTGTGTTGTTCTTAGTATAGACTTTGTGTCTATGATATACTTTGTGCATTTGACTTTATGTCTACCTTATGCTTTGTGTCTACTTTATTCTATGTGCATTATTCTTGACTTAGTGCCATACTTGACTTTGTGTCATATTCGACTTTGTGTCGGTGACTATGTGTCTTTCCCTTGGTGAAAAATAACTTGCTTTGTGCTTGTTATCTCCTGTACTTAGTGTGCAGGAGTTTGGCGATGATGCTTCCTCCGTTTCCGTGATCGATTGACAACGTATGTGAATTGGGCCCAAGGTGGAGATTTGTTGGGTTTTAGGCCCAATTGTACGAAGGAAATGAAAGGGATCCCGTACACGTACACGAAAGGCTTTGAGCTTGTTATAGTAAGGGCGGATACTCTTTTTTTCAGTGTTCTATATCATTCTTTTCTTTTCTTTATCACTCCATCCCTAGGAAATCAGATATGCCGGAGTACGGGATTGATGTCATTAATGAGTTAGTTAAGGTTGAAGCTGGTGGGGTCGGAAATACGCCATCTATTGCTATCGGTTTATTGGGCCAGCCCATTTGTACCCAACCCAAACCCATATGGCAGCCCCCAACCCTTTAGTCTCCCCACCAGATACATTACCCCTTATTCAGTGACTCTTTGATTTATGTAATGTCATTCATTCCTCCATGTTTTTCTGCTCCATTCTTCCCTATAAGAATGGAGCTCTTCTCTTTGTGAGATGTGCAGTAGAAAGAAGAGTGATACACTTAGTGTGTGTGAGGGCTTCTGCCACTAAAACCGACCCTTTCTTCATCTCCTTCTTCCTTGTTCTCTTTGTGAGAATTGGTGTGGATTGAGTGTGAGAGAAGTGCATGGGGTGTTACCGGGGTTTGGGTTGGGTGTCTACTTCGTGTGGATATCTCCTTTCCTTTAGGGTGTTAATTCGTGGCTGTCACCATATTGATCGGAAACGGGCTCAAGGTAATTCTGAGCCAAACTTGAACCCGACCACGGTTCGATTCCTAACACAATCACTAGACGAACTTACGATTTAGTTTGGGCGGAACTGAGATAAAATATAGTAAGTTGTATTTTAGGCCATCACTTCTAGTTTAAGAAGCCTACAATTGCTTTTAAAGCTTTAAGTTAGAGGTTCTAGTTTTGCAAAACCAGTCAAATGTGATGGAACCAATCTTTTTCAATTTTAAGAGATTGGATTATATAGTTTGCTCAAGTTATTCATAGATTTTCTTTTGACCCCACAATGAGCATGTAAAAGAAATTTTATGTGGATATTTTTTTTATTGCAGCAGGAAGCTGGAATATATTTTACTTAGAATATATTTTGTTTAAATGGCATTTTCTTGTGGTTATACGCAGAGGGCTGTGAAGAGCTTCTGACAACATCGTCAATTTTATGAAGAGTAAAAATTTGTTATAATCTTAGGCTGGACCTATTGTAATATTTCAGGTATGGATTTCAGCTCTTTGGTTATGATCATATAAATTTGTGGTGGACCTGTATAATACTAATTCTGATTCAAGATATTTGTCATCTAGTTGGAGTTTTTTTTTTATACATTTTGTTTCAGTTACCTTTAATTACATAGTGTATCTGGTTGCACTAATAACTTTATTTATTACTTTCTAGTTTATGATTACGGTTCATTATCACAAGCATTTGTGCACAGTTTTAGAAGGACTAGCATACTTTATTACCGTTGTCTAGCATTTCAATTTTGGAGTGAGGTATTGTTATTCTCGTTGTTATCTAGTAAATTTGTTTCCTTTCTGCTCATGTCAAGTTTTAAAGAGAATTGAAGGTATTGTATTTGCTGAAGATCAAGTCTCAATATTCTATATATGCCTCTTTGATTTTTTTTTTTGTCATTGACCATCAAATGCCTAAAAAAGAAACTAATTAATTTATTGTTTGCATTTTATTTTGCACAGGAACTTGGAATGTGATTGAAGAAAATAGAAGTATTAGAATTGTCAATGTCTTAGTAGTTTATTTTCATATCGAGAACATTTTTTTTTTTGGTTTGATTGAAGATCTTGGTTATTATGATAAATTTCAATTATGATGATGTGTAATTTGATTTGGGATTTATGTTCGAACTATTTCATATATATTGAAGTATTTTGTTTTGATTTTCATGTATTATTTGATTAAATAATATTTTGTTGTTTTAGTTATTTTTAATTTAGGGGCGATCATTGCAGAAAGTGTCACCAATTTAGTAACAAGAAATAATAATAAAAAGTGTCACTAATATGGAGACACTTACTTTGGTGAGTCACTAATTTTATGATATACTAATCTTAAATTGTGTTGTGAATCTAATGACACTAATTCTACGGTTTGTTGCAAATCTAACTACACTAATTGTAATGAAGGTCGGTAATTTGATGATGTGTAATTTTACTAGTGTCACTTATTTAAAGACGCTTGTTATTGAAAGCATCGGTAATTTAATGATGCAATCAATGGTCAGCGTCGGCATTGTACTACACAATATACTATAGGTCTTTATGGTGGTGACAGAAACCAGCGTTGTCATATTTGCAAAGCATTGACAAAAGTGTAACTCAATTAATTTTACCCACACATAGTTTTGCATCGTGAAAAAAATCGTGATTTCAAATTTAACAACGCAACTTGCTATGCTTTTATGAGCGTAGGTACTTTTAACTGTGACGCTAATTATCATCACCAAATAACAAAATTTAGCATCGCTATACAATATTTCTCTTGTAGTGAACCCATCATATGGATAAACGTTTAAATCCATCACCAGAGTATGTGATGATTATGCTATAATCATCATTGGTATCGATGCATGATCTACTTCCGTATTTGTTTGTACATTAGGATGACTATCACTGGGTATATTTTCTCCCTCATCATCGATTTTCTATCGGAGTTGTGTTTAAATCAAACAACATTTGTTTTTTGATGCTGGAATCTGAAAAGTTTAGATCAATATGGTTGGAAGCCATTGATGCAGATTCTTTTAGAATGATAACCATTTAGTTACCCAATTTTATAGATTAATTTGGAGGCAAAATTTTATTTTGGTACCAAAACAAATAAAGTTTAAATTTAAATTAGATTTGAATTTTTTGTTTTGGGTCATTGCTTTTGAAAATTTCGGAGCTAAAATTGTACACTTCTCATTTTCCATCACTTCAAACTTGCACATGAGAGTTGTACATGTATATACGCCATAATTGGTTAATGAAAATGGAGTTGAATAAAATAGTGGTTAATGATAGTTGAACGGGTTTAATCATTGTTGTCTGTGTAATATTAATAACTAATAAAGTGGGTGTCATCCTACTTTTTAAAATAATCACTTTTTCACCAATTTTGTTAACGCCCTCATATTCTGTCAATACACCCCATAAATAAAGTTGATTATTTTAGTGTTCGATAAATATCGACCAAACATTTTTTTTACGTACATGCAAACATGTTCAACCGGTATAAATGAATAACATTATGTATATTTGTTTGGCCAGGGTGACCTAATGGCCCACCCTTTTTCTAAACATTTCGAAAATAATTTCAGTTAACCTTTCTATAATCATTTTAGTTAGCACACCTTTGTTTCATCAAATAAAGGATAGATAACGATCATTACACTACAAGAAAAACTACTTTTAGTGACAAAAGCTTAGTGAGAGTAAAAAATTACTCTCACTAAATGTAGACAAACAAGGCTTTTAGTGAGAGTAAAATAATACCCTCCCTAAAAACTGGACTATTGACAAGAAAAATCTTGAATTCATTTCAAAACAGTTTCTTACCGTCACTAATTGTGTGAAAAATTGGCGGAACATTTCCCACGCTACCAAAAGTTGAACTTTTTTAGAGGAATTTTTTTTTAATACAATTAAGAAATAGATTTCATTCTCACAATGGAGAATTTCATTCTTTTCTTTCACCTGTTTCTCCTCATGCCATCTCTCTCAAATTCGATGGCAACTCAGTCCCTCTCCATCATCTGCCTCTGCCTCGCCGCCGAACCTGTAGTTAATAGGTAAGGAGAGCTTCAATTTTTATCTTTATGTTTTTTGTCTCTCTTGAAATTTTCAACAGCGACTCACTCCCCCTCCTCAAGCACCGATGCCTCTATCCCGCCACCGATCTTGTAGATATAAGGTAAGAAAACTTTCCTATTTCCATGAATTAAACCCTAGGCAACCTTCCAGATAGCCACCCTCTTCTCTCGAACCCTAATTCAAATTATCGCCTCGTCGGCGTACTTTTTTGCCAATGCGAAAGCTGCAGGATGCTTCTCGATGCTGCCTAAAGCGGCGGAGCCGATGTCGGAGGCAGATGTGAAGGTGGTAGAGAGGATTGAGGACATCATCCATAGCTATATATTAAGAAATCAAAGCCAGATGGCTGCCCTTCGTTCCCGGAGCCTCCTTCGTCGTTACGAGCTAATCCTTTGCCCCGCCACCTCTTTCAGTACTTAACAGGTAAAGAAAAAAAAAATACGCGCTTTTCCGTTTCCCTTTTTTTGTTGATGTTTCTCTTTCTACCTAATTTCTTGTCAATTAATCAAGAATCTAAAAATTAACTTCAGAAACATTCACCACCTTCGACCATTCTCCCAAGGACGGTATATACATGTGTAATTTAAGTATTCCTTTCTAGTTGTTTTCCTGTAATTGACTGTTATTCGTTTCATGTTATCTGGGTTTTCGAAACTCCAAAGAAGATGACCTGAAAGCCTAATTGAAGGTACCTACTGATTGCTAATTAATTAATTTATTTGGTTATTAGGCTGGTTTGCACAAATCAGTGATGTAGGGTTTGGAGAAATTGCAAGATCTGTTGTTGCATTTGAAAAGTTATTTCTAGTGCGGGAGCTAGGGTTTTTAAAATATTTTTGGTGATATTAGGTGGTTTATTTTCGGATATTAACTATTAATGAAGGGATTGAGGAACTTATTTTGTTAAATTAATCTAGGTGGTTTGGATAATTGGGAGTTTCTGTTGGAGACTTAGGAGAATTGGAAAGGATAAGGTGTATAATGTGTGTGTGGTTTAGAAAATGGTCGTCCCCTCGCCTACCAGTATCACTCCAATGCTGATGGCCGACACATTAACATGTAAGGTGGATTCTTGAATTTTTTCCTCTATTTTTGCTATTTCTTTTTATTAAACCTTTAGATTCTGCTTTGGCCTTGCAGAGAGGAGCTACTTACTCTCTCTAATCAGGTAATGAGGATTTCTGTCATTTTACCCTTCTCTCTTATTTAGAAAAGGGATAAGAATCCTGAGGATGGTATTGTTTCTTGGAAAAACTGGTTTAGTATGGCAAACTTATTAATATAGCATGTATGCCCAAAATGATTCAAGCTTAATGACCTAATTTGAAATTTTTAGTTTCTGTGGTTCTTTTACTTTATTTTGAATTTGAGTATCATTTTTGTGAGTTAGTTCAGATACTAATGAATTGTTGCGAAGGTGAAAGTTGTTGGTTGAACAATGGCTAAGCTAGGGCCTGAACAAAAATCTTGTGAGATTGATTTTCTAGCTCATTCATATTCAAATAGTGCGTAGTTTATTATGCAGTTTTTTGCTGAACAATGGCTAAACCAGATTTTTTTTGCTGAACAAAATTAGGTGAAAGTTGTGATGTCATTTTATGCTCATGCACATTATTATTCTTTTTATATATTTTCCACTTAATTGATATCTCTGTTGTTTTAAACACAAGACTTATAGGAAATTGATGCAGGTTTAATGAGATTGCATATTGTTAGCAGCAACAGTTTTCTTGCTATCTTAATTGTACCTCATTGAGTAGTGTTCAGTTGATTGACATATTATATGTGGTGTAGGGGTTCTGAAATATCAAGTATATTAGTTGGAACTATTTACTGAGTTTCTTATCTCTACTTGTAATATAAACTTGTTTCATCTTATGAATAATTTCATGAAAGTTGCTTGCCTGATATTTACAAAATAAATTTCATGGAAAACCCAAATTGAATCAGTTTCTTCCTTTCAAGATGGACAACCTAACTTCCCCTCGGGGAATTGAGATGTTTCCTCAATATTGGAAACTAGATGAAGACACTGAAAACTTTTCTCGTAAGTCTGAGATTATTTGTTTATTTTGTCACATTCAATGGAACAAACCATTTTACAGATACAGGTTAATTTGTAAATGTTATGTGAAATCAAGGGTTTTATACCTTTTTTATTTGAGGTAAATTCAATGCTAAAGTTTCTGCTTCTGTATTAAAATCCCCGTAGATTCCGTCTTGGTGCATCATTTCACAAACACATGAATAATTTCAGTTTCAGACAATTGCATTGAGAGAATTGAATTACTTGAATCTGGATAAAACCATAGATGCTCTTTCGGTTATGAATCTTTTTGGGATGATTCTCCTTTTACTCGTGTGTCTCTCAATTATCTTTCGTGATCATCCATATAATGTTTCTCCATGAAAATTGTAAGTGAGTTAAAACTAATCTTATTTGCCCTCAGGTTTAGTATATTATCAATAAGGTGTTATCCTCATCCCCTGTTCTTTTGCAAGTGGAGGCATGGTTTATTATTGGACATTTTTATGTAATTCTAGCACTACTTTAATGATGTTAAGTATTGATCTGAGCTTTTGTTCAATTATTTAATACAGAAAATGAAGTGATAATGGTACCATGAGGAAATATGATATATTAATTAACATTATAGATCACTCCTAGAGCATATAGAAGTGTCTCATTCCACCTATGGTAAAACCTAGACTGTTTTTTTATTGGATATAAATAAAAATATTTGTTTCCTCATTTTTATCTTTAGCAATGCTGCATCATGTCTCTATTGATTATTACATAGAATTATCTTTATTTTCTGAATGCTTAATTCATAGTAGGTTTCTCTCACACTTCTAGTGTATTTTGCAGATGGTGATCTTTTGCTATTTTGTAGCTAATTCATGTAATATATTGAACAAAGTCTCATGATTGGTACATGGAATAGTAACTTCCTGTACTCAATTTAAATGGTCTTTGTTTTGTATGATGATTGCAACTCTGAAAAAGTTGTAGAGGTACATTGTCCCTGCTGATAAATGTATTGCAGTCTCACTATATTGCAGTCTTGTAGATTGTTCATTCTACTTTGATTATTATTTATAATGTTTTGCTGAATTAGTATGACTATGCATTCTTGATTTTCCAATGTATTCACTGCCATATTTCAATTTCGCAGTGGCCATATTTCCAATGTATTATTGATTTTCCAATTAGTATAACTATATATTCTTGATTATTATTTATAATGTTTTGTTGAATTAGACTTTCTAAGTAATGTACTAATGTGTGGTTATGTTGTTAGGTGGAAGCTATTTGATGGAAAAAATCATGTCTAAAGCAGAACTACAACAATTCAACATTGGAAGCTTTTTGTCAAGCAGTTTAAGTACTTATTCTTCTGGACGTGTCTGCTTAAGACTCACAATTTATTTTTGTATTTACTTTTTCCTTCAAATAGCGTGAAGTGTATTGTTAGACATTGTATCTCTTTATAAAAAGTAATGATTTAACATTTCTTCCATTACCCCTTACTCTTTTGTTAATTAAAATTAGATTTGTTGATTATATATGCTTTTATACATTTGAATTATCATAGTGATCTATTGTGACGGGGAACCAAACAAATTAAATAGTAATAAGTAAAACGTGTAGCATTTTTTATATAATGAGGGAAAATTTCTTAAATATTAAAACATTTAGTGACGGAAGGTGATATACATATATTATAGTGAGAGTATAATTGGTTAATAGTTGTCTTATAATGAGGGGAAATAATTGTATCAGTGATAGTATTTTTCGTCATTAAAACTATAATTAGTGACAGTAGAGTTTCTCTCACTATTTGTTTTTTAGTGATGGGACAGTGTCCCCTCACTATATACAATTAGCTACGGAAGCGATAGCCAGGGGCCGTGACGGGAGATCTCCCGTCACTAAAATCCTTTTGTGACCGTTTTTTTACTTTTGCCCACAGGTTTTCCTGTCACTAAAACTAACTTTTCTTGTAGTGTTAATTCCATTTACTCTTGTGTTTAGATTCATCTCTTATAGTTAGGGCCAATCACTTCGAACCGGGTCTTAAGCCACCGTTCAAGATAGAAGTCTTGACAACTGAACCCACATAACGCAATGTGACCAAACCATTCTGACACTAAAACGGAAATACATGTTAATCCGAAAATCATTGAATATTTTACCCAATATTAGAACTATTAGTTAGGTCATCTCACCGCCGATTAGACTGAATATATACAAATATATATATAACAATAGAAAATAAATTTATTGTTTAATTGAAAAATGCATCTTATAAGAGTTTAATACGAATGAAAAATCTAAAGAAATAAGCCAATTGTTCCCTCATATAGAAAAATCTAATTGTCCCTCCCATGGGGACCTAAACCTTGGATGGAGACTATTATCACGTGCAACTTTAATAATAAAAATAATGTCCTATGAATATTACATATATGTATGTTGATACGCAAAATTTGTGTCCAATTAAAATACTTCACGTAATAAGATTTGAGTTGAAAATCAATTTTATATTGATTATATTAATATTAGGAGTTAATTAAATAAAATTCCTAGATTAAATAATCAATTTAATTGGTGATTTACTAAATATTTTATTGGCCAATCGGAAGCCGCCACGTGTCAAGATGATGCAGATATTATTAAATTAAATTAAATTAATTTAGTAATTATCCAAGAAGATGAAGATAAACATCAAGTCAAGGTGGACCAATCAGAATGCTCCATGTGTCAAATTGTTGCAGTAAATATTAAATTAGATACAATTAATTTAATAATTATCTGTGGATAATGATAGTGTGAAGGACCAATCATATCGCTCCGTTCAGACTCAAGCCCATTAGGGTTTTCTCCATCCTACCACTATATATAGGGCCTCATTCTCCACCAAAAATATCAACAACACAAGTCAAGAAGCAAGTGAAGAATTTCAGAGCAAAGTTCTTTAGCATTCTTCAAGCAACTCCAAGCGTTCTTTGGCGTTCTCCAAGAAACGACTTCTGATTCGAGATTAAGGTGCTGAGCCCCTCCAATCAACGTTTCCGAGATAAATATCCGAAGGTGTTCGCCGAAGTTCATCAAAATCTTCGAAGCTGTTCTTCGAACATCCATCCAAGAAGACCGTTTGATCCAAAATTAAGCTTCCAAGCCTTTGGGTCAACGTTATTCAAGTCAAAGGTCAAAATCGGAGAAGATCGAAGTCAACTCTGCTTTTGAAGGCATAAACAAATGAAGACAAGAATCAGAGGAATATTAGAGATTGTACCTAAAAATCATTTTGATTTGATAAATTCAATTTGTACGAATTATTTTGTGTTTATACACAAAATTTGTTATTGCAAATTTTTGGCATGCCTAGTGGGACCTCTCTACCTCTCAACAACTGAAGATAGTGTTATGGCGCCTCATAAGATCACGCTGACGAAGATCGCTGCAACAAACTCTCCAACTGCAAATGTCAATGTCGTCACAAGGAGTATGTCATGTAACTCGCGATCGTTGGCATCTTCAGAGGGAAATACTTCTTCCGAGGCTACTAAGAAGGATTTGCAAGACATTGCTGATAGCAATAGAGATGAAAATGAGAACTCTGCATGTTCTACTCATCATTCTTCATCAAGTTCAAAAGCAGCTCCGATCATGATAACAAATGCTTCGACTGTTGAAGAACAACTTGTGAGCTTGACCAAAGCCATTGAAGGGCTTACGAGACATGCACAAGAGCAAGACTCCTTGATCGCAAAACTAATAAGCAAAGTTGATAGTAGTACTACAAGTCACGCTCATGGAAAAGAACCTGTTGAGGAACAAGACGAAGCTGAAGAGTCTGCGGGGCATCAATATCAACAAAACAAGAAGGAAAGAACCATGGATAAACTGCAAGTGTCCACTGATGGTATGGTCCATGTCGACCAACTAAAAAGAGATCATCTTAGGAACCCTTAAGGACAAGTTTGATGAGACGTCTAAGTCATCTTCAACTTACACCAAACCATACTCTCTGAGGATTGACAACTTGAAGATGCCTTCCGGTTACCAACCTCTGAAGTCTCAACTTTTCGATGGTAAAGGCAGCCCGAAACAACATATTGCTCATTTCGTCGAGACATGCAATGACGCCGGGACGGATGGCGATCATTTGGCAAAACAATTTGTCCGCTCATTGAAGGGGAATGGATTCGACTGGTACATAGACTAGAAGCCAATTCCATTGATAGTTGGGAGCAAATGGAGCAAGAATTCCACAACCGCTTTTACAGCACCAGGAGAACCGTAAGCATGATTGAATTGACCAACACACGTCAATGGAAAGAGGAGTCCGTATTTGACTACATCAACCGATGGAGGAATCTAGCCTCAATTGCAAAGATCGTTTGTCGGAAGCTTCCGCGATTGAAATGTGTACCCAAGGAATGCAATCGGGTCTTCAGTACATCCTCCAAGGAATTCGGCCAAGGACATTTGAAGACGTTACGAGAAATCTCATCACTGTTACATGCTCTACAACAAGTCATCAAAATGAAGAAGCTTGACTATCTGAGACGGAGGATCGCTCTACTGATAGTGATCATACTTCAGCAATCACTTTCACCGACGAGGATTTGCAACTAGGCTCTGATCCACATAATAGGCCGTTATTCATGACTGCATACACTCGTGAGAAAAAGGTGAACAAAATACTCATAGACGGAGGCTCCGCCATGAACATCATGCCCCTACGAACAATGAAAGAGTTAGGGATTTCCACAAATGAGCTCGTGAGTAGTCGACTGATGATCCAAGGATTTAACAAAGAGGGACAACGAGCTCTTGGAGTTATAAAGCTAAACTTGTTGATGGATGAGATGACTTCGACGGCCTTTCTTTATGTGATCGATGCTAGAACATCATATAATATGCTCCTCGACCGCCCATGGTTGCATGAGAATGGGGGTAGTTCCATCTACTTGGCACCAATGTTTGAAATATTGTGAAAATGGTGTCGTAAGAAGAGTAGTTGCTGATGATAAGCCTTTCTCTGAGGCTGAATCACATTTCGCCGATGCCAAATACTACATCAAAGATGTAAAAACAACAAAAGTCAAAGAAGTTCTCTCAAGCAAGAAATCTGAAAAGGGGCAAGCTACTAAAGACGAGCCATGTAAACCTTCACCTCGTTGCGATGGAAAGATCTCAAAGGGAAACATGCTCCTTTCCTAAGAAGAACCTCTGAAAGAGTTGACCTTGCCACTACACAAGCTTGATGCAACAATCCCGTTAAGTCAACCACTTGAAGGATTCGTCCATCCGACATCGGGAGCTAGAACTGAGCATGGAACACTTCCATTAACTGATGATGACAAGCATTATGGCCCTAAAGCCTTTAAACTTCTTGTCCAAGCCGGGTATAACCCACAAGAAAGTAGCTCCAGTAAATCCGATGTTGTCACGAATACAGTAAAGAAGGCTGGCCATGGTGGCAAAAGTTCCAAGATAGGTCTCAGTTATATGCCAGTAAATCCTGTTTGCATCAGCATCAGAAGAGCAACCACTAATTATGTCATTGAGGGAGAAGTCTCGTCAACAGAAGACACTTTTGATAGAAATTGGAGGAAAGTACGTCGGGTCTCCGTCTTTGAAAGACTTGGCCCAGTGAAAAGACGTGGGAGAAACATTCGCCAAAGGATAAATGCTGCCAAGTTACAAGAGGGCAATGAGCAAAAATCCAATTAAAGGATTAGAAGCTTAATCTCGTCCCATATGAAGAGGCGCACCACTTTAATTGTGTCATGTGATAAAGAGCTGAAGGCTAGAATGCAAACAATCATCTTCACAAAAACACAAGATGAAGACGATAGAGAAAGTGTGGCTTCTTCATACTTTGTCAATAGTGGCGCCCAGCATGTCCCTCAACGTGCCCCTCAGAGCATTATAAGAAACCTAAGAAGGAAAATCATTCGACTAGTCAGAGGTGGCTACATCAACGAAGGGAATGGTAATATGCACACAATCCAAATAAGGCAAAGGAACGGGAAAATGAGAGCATGTGTGGACTTTAAGAAAGATGAAGAGGTAAATGAGGACATTGCTTCAACAAATCACATTACCTTGAGTGAAGAGGTCCATGAAGCGGAGGAAGATGCCGAAATTGCGCCCCCAGAACTCGAAGAAGAAGTGAAATCAACAGTGGACGAGCTGAAAGAAGTTGGCTTAGGTGATGTCGATGATCCACGACCAATTTACATCAGCGCCCTGTTGACGACCAATGAAGAAGAGGCATACATTGAATTGCTGCAAGAATTTAGAGATGTATTCGCATGGTCATACAAAGAGATGCCTGGATTAGACCTGAAGGTAGCTGTCCACCATTTTGCCATAAAGAAAGGCACTCGACCCGTGAAACAAACTCAACGTCGCTTTAGACCTGAATTGATCCCTCCGATAGAAGCGGAAGTAAACAAACTGATCGAAGTTGGATTCATTCGAGAAGTCATATATCCCACATGGATATCCAGCATTGTCCCAGTAAGAAAGAAGAATGGACAAATCCGAGTTTGAGTTAACTTCAGAGATCTAAATGTGGCATGCCCGAAAGACGACCTCCCACTGCCGATCACCGAGCTCATGATTGATGCGACTACGGGGCACGAATCTTTGTCCTTTATGGATGGATCATCGGGATATAATCAAATTCGCATGTCACCCAAGGACGAAGAGTTGACAGCCTTTTGAACTCCGAAAGGAATATACTGCTACAAGGTGATGCCATTTGGATTGAAGAACGCTGGAGCTACGTATCAAAGGGCCATGCAGAAGATATTTGATGACATGCTCCATAAGAATATTGAATGCTATGTTGATGATGCGGTCGTGAAGTCTAAAAGGCGAGAAGATCATCTGAAGGACTTAAGGAAAGTGTTTGAACGCCTTCGAAGATACCAACTTAAGATGAATCCCCTCAAGTGCGCATTTGGAGTCACGTCTGGAAAGTTCCTCGAATTTGTCGTCTGCCATTGGAGCATAGAAATATAGCAAACTAAAATTGATGCAATTCTGAAGATGCGTGAGCCGCGAAACATTCACGAGCTTAAAAGTCTACAAGGAAAGTTGGCATACCTTCGAAGGTTCATATCAAACTTGGCTGGACGATGTCAACCGTTTAGTAGGCTCAAGAAGAAAGACGTTCCATTTGAATGGGACGAATCCTGCACCAATGCTTTCAAAAGCATCAAGGACTACTTGACGAAGCCGCCAGTGCTAGTCGCACCAGTGTCTGGAAGTCCCTTGATTTTGTACATCGCTGCACAAGAACGATCTGTTGGATATTTGTTGGCACAAGAAAATGACAACGGCAAGGAAAATGCTTTGTACTATCTAAGCAGGACGATGACGCCAAACGAACTAAACTACTCAACAATAGATAAGATATGTCTAGCTCTGATCTTTGCAATTCAAAAATTGAAGCACTACTTCTAAGCTCGCACCATTCGCCTTGTCTCAAGGCAAATCCTTTAAAGCATGTTATGTCAAACCAGTGCTCTCCGACAGACTTGCAAGATGGTATCTCCAGCTGCAACAATTTGAGATAGTTTATGTTCCCCAAAAGGCAGTGAAGGGATAAGTGTTGGCTGACTTCTTAGTTGATCATCCTATCCCAGCTGAATGGGAATTATCGGACGATTTGCCAGATGAAGATGCTTTAGCTATTGAAATTTCTCCTCCTTGGAAGATGTACTTTGACGTAGCAGCTCATAGAGAAGGAGCTGGTGCTGGGGTTGTCTTTATGACACCAAACGGTGAAGTACTCCCATACTCGTTCACTTTAACCCAGAATTATTCAAACAATGTCGCTGAGTACCAAGCACTCATACTTGGGCTTGAAATGGCGGTGGACACAAAACGACTACATCTCAAAGTGTATGGAGATTCCAAGTTGGTAATCAACCAGCTAAGTGGAGAATATGAAGTTAAGAAGCTCGAATTGCTACCATATGTCACCTATGCTCGGAAACTTATTGGATGGCTTGGAGATGTAGAACATAATCACATTCCAAGAAAGCACAATAAACAAGCAGATGCACTTGCTAAGCTCGCTTCAACAATTGCTATGTCTGATATCAAGGTGTGTGTACCAGTATGTAAAAGTTGGGTCATTCCACCAATCTTTGAAGATGAAGATGATGATGAGAAGGAGGAAAGTCTCGCCGTCGAAGTATTTGAGATTGAAGAAGAAGACTGGCGTCAAGCCTTTGTGGATTACTTAAAATATGAGAAGCTACCGAATGACCCTCGCCAAAGGGTCGATATACGACGTCGTGCATCACGTTTCATTTACTTTAAAGGAACACTCTATAGACGGTCATTTGATGGAGTCTTTTTGCGATGCTTAAGTAATGAAGAATCTGTCCGAGCTATGGAAGAAGCTCACTCCGGGATTTGTGGAGCTCATCAATCAGGTCCAAAACTAGACTTCCGGATCAAGAGAATCGGTTATGCGCAAAGGTGTCAAGCTTGTCAGTTTCATGTAAATCTCATTCATCAACCACCCGAGCCCCTACATCCTACTGTTGCTTCATGGCCCTTCGACTCTTGGGGTTTAGATGTAGTTGGACCAATAACAAAGTCTTCTGGTGGACATTTGTATATCCTGGCAGCGAGGGATTATTTCTCCAAGTGGGCTGAAGTTGTGCCTCTGAAAGAAGTAAAGAAGGAAACAGTGACTGATTTCATCCGTCGTAACATAACCTACCGCTATGGGGTACCATGATACATCATCACTGATAATGGAAAATCGTTCAGCAATAGCTTGATAGATTATCTCTGTCAGAAGTTTGGATTCAAGCAAAGAAAGTGTTCCATGTATATGCTGCAGCCAATGGTCTTGCCGAGGCATTCAACAAAACTTTATGTAATTTGTTGAAGAAAGTGGTTGCAAAGTCAAAACATGATTGGCAAGAAAGAATGGGAGAAGCTCTATGGGCATAGTTTGGCACAGGACAGCTACGCAAGCAACTCCTTACTCGTTGGACTATGGTGTGGAAGTTGTTATTCCTCTTGAGCAGCAAATTCCATCGTTGAGGATAGCAATACAAGAAGGGCTAACTGAAGAAGAGAATGCGCGGTTGCGTCTCGAGGAGCTCTTGGCTCTTGATGAAAAGCGATTAGAAGCACAACAAAGACTCGAATGTTACCAAGTTCGCATGTCAAAGGCGTTCAACAAAAAGGTACGAACACGTTCATTTCAAGTAGATGATTTGGTACTTGCTGTTCGAAGGCCGATCATCACTACTCACCGAGTCGGCAACAAGTTCACATCGAGGTAGGATGGCCCTTATGTTGTGAAGGAAGTCTACATGAATGGTGCTTACAAGTTGATTTCTGAAGATGGCGTACGAGTCGGGCCATAAATGGGAAGTTCTTGAAGCGCTACTACGCTTGAGCCTGCTGCAAAAAAAAAGAAAAAAACAAAACAAAACAAAAAAAAAAAAAAAAAAAAAAAAAAAAAAAAAAAAACAAAATAAAAAACAAAAAAAAAAAAAGAAGAAAAAAAAAACCTCCTGGCCCGCATGAGGATAAACTGTGCACGACGACCACCAAAGGTAAAGTATGTGGTTAAAATGCTAACTTTCCCCACTTTGGCTAAAGTGGTTAAAGAATAGTCACTCCTGGCCTGCATGAGTATAAACTGTGCACGGCACCCCCCCCCCCTCCCCTCCCCTCCCAAAAAACAAAATACAAAGTGAAAATTTGAACTACGTTATGACTTGATCCCTCTCACCGGGGTATGTAGGCAGCTTAGATTTATTCTAAGTTCAGTCATATAAATTGTGTTTTCCTCTTTTAAGTTGCAAGTTGAGAAGGTTCAAGTTGATGTTAATCAAACTTCGAGTGCGTCTGGCTATCAAGTAAGTCCATCCAACTGCCACAGTCCGCCCAAAATCAATCGTGAAACCCTGACTCCATGATGTTGCCAAGTCAAGTCTGCCCCTGAATCACCGAGATGAGTCTGCCTCTCCCAAGTTGAGGTTGTCTCTTGGATCTTCCGAATGAATACGCCTCTTGAAGTCAAGTATGTCATATGTGTTTCTCGAAGTTGAGCCCATTGGATGCGTCTCTTGAGGTTGTCTATCAGATGTGCCTCTGCACCTCTCTAAGTCGAGCCCATCGATGTGCCTCTGCAAGTCGACGTCGTCTCCAAAGTCTGCAAAATGAGTCTGCCTCTCTAAGTCGAGTATGTCGGGTATGATTTTCCAAGCAGACTCTATCTCTCAAGTCTTCAACATGAGTTCGCCTGTATCAAGTTGAGGTTGTCTCTCGAACCTTCAAGATGAATCCCTTCGTCAAGTCAAGTATGTCGGGTATGATTCTCCAAGCAGACTCCATCTCTCGAGTCTTCATGATGAGTTCGCCTGTATCAAATTGAGGTTGTCTCTCGAATCTTCAAGATGAATCCCTTCTTCAAGTCGAGTATGCTGGGTGGGTTTCCTCAAGCCAGGTTTTCCTCTCCCAAGTTGAGGTTGCCTCTCGAATCTTCAAGATGAATCCTTCTCTTCAAGTCGAGTGTGTTGGGTGTGTTTCCTCAAGCCGAGTTCGTATCTCCCAAGTTGAAGTTACCTCCCGAATCTTCAAGATGAGTCGCCTCTCCAAGTCAAATATGTCAGATATGTCTCTCGATGTTGGGTTTGTTGGGTACGTCGCTCAAAAGTCAACGTCGTCTCTCAAGTCTTCAAGATAAGTCTGTCTCTCCAAGTCGAGTCTGTCAGATGTGTTTCTCCAAGTGAACTCCATCTCTCAAGTCTTCAAGATGAGTCTGCCTCCAAGTCGAGTATGTTGGATGTGCCTCTTAAAGTCGAGTATGATGATTCCATTGTTTCTTCAAGTTAAGTCTATCTCTCTGACTTGTCGAGATAAAGTTGCTATTCGAAGTCCGGCTCATCAAGAAGTGGTTTCTTTCACTTGATTCGCAAGAAGTGTTTCTCTGAAGTGACTCTTTGCTTCTTTAGTGGTGTTCGTTTGCCGCAACGAAGGTTGGATCATGTCTATGTGCTTTCATTGACCAAAATTAACCAAAATTTCAACGAACACGGGAAAGATGCAAGATCTATCAGTATAACCTCAAGGAAGGTGCTAAGCTTGGAACAAATACTCACAATTCAAAAGTACACAATAATAAGAAAGTCCGCCAACAATAATCAATAGGGCTTCTCCTTGGAGAGGGGAGAATGTCTGTATCAAGATAATCGAGAGTAACGAAGGGAGGATGACCCGCCTCTTGTGTGCTCTCGTTCCCTCACATCCGAAGGATTCTTTCTACTCTTCTCATCAACAGTTTTCACACTAAAGCTTCCTTTCAATCTTCAAGAAACAACCACAAAAAAAAAAAAAAAAAAATAGACCAGAAAGAGAGACACCTGCTATTGTTCCCCTATTTCTGTTGGTGGGCAAGCTTGCAGGTTCATCGGCGAGAAATTTTTTGTCCAAGAAAATTTAGAAGAGCCCCATATTTGAAGCGACAAAGTCAAGAACGGGTAGACATGTTGTTGCTGATTTTCGATTGATCAACAAGAAGTAGTAAGCAGTGACGTGGGTCAAGATTCTTAACTCCGCCAACCAAGAATCCTCCAGCGGTGATGATGGGAGTTGACGACGATGGAATGACACTGTCAAAGAGGAGGAAAGACGGAATTTGACGATCAAGAATTTGCTATGCAAAGACGAATGATTTGGTATGCCAACAACTCCTTTGTAATGATGATTCGCAATGCTGCAGAGAGGATTCGAGTTGATGCCAATGATCAACAAGCTTCTTTGCGGTATGTCAGCGACCAAGAAGGTCCTCCGTATAGAAGGTTTGAGATGCCGACGACCAAGAACTTGCTCCACAGGATTCCGACGACCAGCGAAGACGATTCAAGACGCTACCGATGTCCTCGTTCGATCGAGATGGAATAGAAAGTGTCGAATGGGGTAGGCTATTTATAAGGCACTCATACTTGGTGGACAAGAAACGGAACCGACTAAAATCCTATTGAAATTTGATACTGATATGGAGTAGATTTGAAGTCTGATACTGATATGGTAGAAGATTATTGTAATCTGGTTGGATTCTTAAAATCATTATCCAAGATGTTGGAGATGACGGATGAAGGTATTGTTAGATAAGTATAAACGTGGCTCACATGTATCAATTGCATGAAATTTAGAAGATATGAGGTACTACCTGGAAGTTTAGTTGGTGAACGTGCTAGCTATTAATAGCTATAAAATGTCATGCCAACATTTGGGCCCAAGTTAATAGAGATTATGCATGGATTATGATTCTGCATGTAAATGTTCATATAGATTGCCATAGAGAGATCAAAGGAGGAAGTATATCATCGATAGATATGACACAATCTTAATGGAACAAGGATTCCTTGCACAATAGGGATAAAATCTGATGTATATTGTATTGGTGTTAACTACCACTTTCTAAACTAATTCGCATCTCTAAGTGAGATTCCATAATTTCATAGCTTCTGGAAGAATCAAGTATGTTGCAGCAAGTTTCTTTATGGCAAATTTTACAGGACTGAACAAATCGATCGATGAGCTTTATGGAAGAAATGTGGACATGGGATGCTTCAAGTGTGATTAATTCCACAAATGGAATGAAAGTGTTATGGTTAGGATGATTACCTGCATGTGGGCCAGGTAAATTAAAGAATAGAGAAATAGTGTTTGTGCCATTAAATCACAATCAATCAAACGTGGAGTTAAAGGGAAATGAATCAAAAGGCAAATCGGTAACTCCTTGATACGAGTATAAACTATCATCAAATTTTAAATTTAAATTCAAGACTCCTTGACATGAGTGTAAAATGTCTTAAATCAAAATTAAGTCAAAATTAAGAACTCCTTGACATGAGTATAAAATGTCAATATGTTCCAAACAAATTTCAAAAGTCAAATCCGAGCAAGACACATTGTCTGTGAACAAGTCTCGAGGGGGCATTTGTTGATACACAAAATTTTGTGTCCAATTAAAATACGCCACGTAATAAGATATGAGTTGAAAATCAATGTTATATTGATTATATTAATATTCGGAGTTAATTAAATAAAATTCTTAGATTAAATAATCAATTTAATTGGTGATTTACTAAATATTTTATTGGTCAATCGGAAGCCACCACGTGTCAAG
Source organism: Ajuga chamaepitys (assembly GCA_958295605.1). Classification (NCBI taxonomy): domain Eukaryota; kingdom Viridiplantae; phylum Streptophyta; class Magnoliopsida; order Lamiales; family Lamiaceae; genus Ajuga; species Ajuga chamaepitys. Next base: position 18,420,702 of record OY282495.1, read on the forward strand.
ATGATGCAGATATTACTAAATTAAATTAAATTAATTTAGTAATTATCCAAGAAGATGAAGATAAACATCAAGTGAAGGTGGACCAATCAAAATGCTCCATGTGTCAAATTGTTGCAGTAATTATTAAATTAGATACAATTAATTTAATAATTATGTGTGGATAATGACAGTGTGAAGGACCAATCATATCGCTATATTCAGACTCAAGCCCATTAGGATTTTTTCTCCATCCTACCACTATAAATAGGGCCTCATTCTCCACCAAAAATATCAACAACACAAGTTAAGAAGCAAGTGAAGAATTCCAGAGCAAAGTTCTTCGGCATTCTTCAAGCAACTCCAAGCATTCTTCGGCGTTCTCCAAGAAACGGCTTTTGATTCGAGATTGTAAAAACCATTTTTTATGTGAATGGCATTTATTGAAAAATACTCTTGTTGCTTAAAATTGGTTGATTGATAGGATCATGAAGATTGAAAGTGAAGAAAGGAAATATGATTCAGAAAATCAAGGAAGGTGATCTTGTTCCTCATTTCAAGGAATCAATCAAAGATCAAGACAAAGAAGGAAGGTCAAAGCTTCCCAAATTACTTCCAAATCACCCAAAATTGCTGGAGAAATGGTGATTGAAGAGCTGGAAGAATGCAGTATAAATAGTGATGAGAAAACATTACAATGCATCGAGTTTTGCAGAGTGAAACACTTGAGTGATTCATCAAAACCTTGTATATGTTCTATTGATGTTCAAACTGTGAACGAACGTCAGTAGATCATTAGATATAATTCGGGAGAGTTGTGTCTAGTCTTTTCGGGAGAACACATAGAGGTTCGGGAGAATCATCTGAGTATAGATTGAGGGATCATCTGTACTGATAATCCCATCTAGGGGACCAGAAGGGTGTGCACATATTTAGGGGGGAGTAAGTATTGAACTTTAGGAGGGATTCCTAAATGTTTGTGTAAGTACAAAAGTGTATCTTCATTATTGTACTTCTCCATGGAACATTGCTTGTAAGAAAGATGAGATTCTTTCACAAATCTTACAAATAAATTTTCTTTTTGTTCTGATCAAGTTCGTACTCTGTAAGAACTTATTCATTGTATATATTGTTATTTCTTTATAAGTCTTTCTACTTAATAACATTGCACACGCGCACAAATTCTGATATTTCAATTGGCACCAGAGCAGGTTCCAGTTTTTATAAACAGGTAGATCCAAGGGAACAAAATGGCTTCCATTGATCACGCATCTCTACGACCTCCATTTTTTGGGGGAACCAACTACTCCTACTGGAAATCCATGATGATGGTGTACTTGAGATCCAAGAAATGTTGGCTCACAATTGAAAGAGGATGGGATTAGCCTCAAATGGAGGACGATGAAAAGAAACTAGTTCCAAAACCGGTTGAGTCCTTTACCACGAAGGACAAGCAAGAAGAAGAAGCAAACTACACAGCGTTGTACGCACTTCTAGCGTCTGTAGATCCCATGAGGCATAAGATGATAGTAAAATGCACAACTGCAAAGGATGCATGGCGAATTCTGCAAAGCCAATTCGAAGGGAATGCCTCAGTCAAAACCTCAAAACTCCAGAGGTTATCTCTTCAATTTGATAACAACAAAATGAATGCGGATGAAAATATTGATGGTTTCTACGCAAGGTTCTGTGATGTAGTGAATGATTGCTACATACTTGGAGAAAATATCTCAGAAGAAAGACAGGTCTCAAAGATCATGAGAACTCTGCCATCCAGATTCAGAGAGAAAATCACTGTCTTGGAATCATTCATGAAGGTCAAAGACATGACTCTGGACGATCTTCTCGGAGAACTACGAACGTTTGAAATCAACAATGGCTATGACAAAGTCAAGGCCAAAGGCATTGCACTAAAGGCTGAAGTATCCGAAAAAAAGGAAGAAGAGTCCGATGACCTGGATGCTGTAAATTTTGCAGACACTATAGCCTTCCTGGAAAAGAACTATGGGAAAATGATGAAGAGGTTCAACACTTCCAAGGGACCAGGAAAGAACAACTCCGGGAACTTCAACAAAAATAAATCTGGTGGAAGGAATTCAAATGGGAAGAATTCGGACAGCAAAAAGGAGAATGACCAGTGCAGAGAGTGCAAAGGATATGGACATTATTATGCGGAATGTCCAAATTTCTTAAGGAAAAACAAAGCATACAAGGCAACGTGGAGTGACTCAGAGGCTGATGAAGAGTCAAAGGCAGATGATGCAATCAATAACACCAACAATCTTGCTCTATGTGATTTGCTGAAGGATTTTACTTGTTTGATGGCTCATGTTCGACCCATCAAGGAACTGTCAGGAAAAGATGTGGCTGATAAGTCTGAGTCTGATGATGAGTCATGCCCTACTGCAGAACAGTTGCAGGCCATGTATGAAGAAATATCCTCAAGAGCAAACAAGGCTGCAGAGATCATAAAATCCTTGGAAGCAAAGGTCAGAACTTACGAGAAAAGAGGAGATCCGAGCACTTCCTCACAAACTCACGACATGTCCACTGCGAAGTATACTTTGCTGGAGAATGAACTAAAAACTGCCAAACAGGTAATCAGCTCAAAAGACATCTCAATAAGTTCCTTAAAACAAGAACTTGTTAATGTGCAACAGGTTAGCAAGGACAAAGAAAATGAGATACAAATGCTCAAAAGGGAGTTGTCTAGAGTAATGAAGGGACCTCATGAATCACCTACTAACAACTCAAGTAGGTGGTCTGCAGACCATTCGAAGGGTAAAGGTAATGAGGTAAGAAACCGCACTGAATTTTTTGGAAAGAGTTCCAGTCGAGAACGAACAGTGTTTGGACATAGGCCAAATAATCAAACTGTTCATTATGACCAGGAACTCTCTGTCTCGAATTCATACTCTAGACATGAGAACTTTAAATTTGTCCCTACTTGCCACTACTGCAGTGTTAAAGGACATATCCGTCCTAATTGCAAAAGGATGCGATATGACTTGTACACTGGCAAAGTCACCTTTAGGGACATATATAAAGTTCAGTCAAGATACTATCAAAAATCAAATTCCAAAACAAAGGCTGACTTGAGCAATCACAAACAAACCAAAATCTGGGTTCAAAAGGAAAATAAATGTTTCACTTCCATTCTTGCTCTGAAGTCGAACCTTGAAGGGACATGGTATTTGAACAGTGGATGTTCGAGGCACATGACAGGTGTACGAGCAAATCTCACATATGTGTCTCCTGTACATGATAAATTTGTTACTTTTGGAGATGGTGTGCAAAACAAGGTAATTGGAATAGGAACACTGAATGTCAGTGGTATGCCTAACTTGGAAGGAGTAATGCTTGTTGAAAATCTAACAGCAAATCTGATAAGTATCAGTCAGCTCTGTGATAAAAAATTGAATGTTAGATTTACACAAGATAAGTGCCGGGTATTTGATGAAAAGAATAGTTGTGTTCTTACAGGAACAAGGACAATTGATAATTGTTACTTATTAGATCACGATACTTTGTGTGAAATGAAAACTTGGCATAAAAAACATGGGCATATTAACTGTGATGATCTTGCTAATCTGTCAAATTTCAGGTCTGAAAATGATTCTGTCACAGAGGAAATCACTCAGGATGTTCACAGTTCCACTGTAGTTCTTTCTCTGAAAGAACCCAAGACTGAAATCTCTTCAGTTGATGGAGTCACTGAATCTAAAAACAACATCTCACTCTCGACAGGTGAGGCCGAATACATCTGGATGAAACAGATGCTCCTGGATTACGGTTTTGATTTTCATTCTGTAAAATTTGTTTTGTGATAACACCAGCGCAATAAATATATCTAAAAATCCAGTTCAACATTCTCAAACGAAGCATATTCGTTACCACTTCATTGGAGAATTGGTTGAAAAGAGAATAATAATTTTGGAACATGTTCCTACAAAGGAACAACTGGCCGATATATTTATCAAGGCACTTGATTCAAACAGATTTTTGACATTAGGGAAGTCTCTAGGAATATGCACTGCATAATTTATATTCTTGATTCATTAAAAAAAAGAAAAAAAAAAAAAAGATTGCATTGCATTGGCATGTAGGACTTTTTGCATTTAGACATATTTGTAATTCATGCATACTCTTCTTCAAGATCTTGATCCTTACTGCCCATTGTTTTGCAGTCCAAAAGGTAGTAAAAATAATTTTCTATGACTCCATCACTTCCCATGTATATTGTCATAAAGAGCTACCTTTCGGAGAATGATGTTGTGAGCAAATAAGTCTCATGCACAGAAAATGACCGAGTGTGTGAAAGCTAATGACGAAAAGTGTATCTAGTTCAGTAATGTTCTTGAAGGGTTCCTTTGATTGTGTTGCACTTCAAGCATCATCAAGTAGTGGGGTAGCTTTCAGGCGAAAATTCCGATTGCTCTAAGTGAACGATGATGTTGACAATCATGGAGTAATGGGATAGCTTTCGGGCGAAAATTCCGATAGCCCTAAGTGAAACATGATCCGTCTTCAAGGAAACCACAAAGTAATGGGGTAGACTTCAGATGAAAATATTTCTGTTGTCTCTAAGTGAAAAGTGGCTTCCATTGCAACTCAAAAAAAAAAAGGGAGTCATTAGGGGATGTTCTTTCAGAGTCCTTATGTTGGATTAGCGGTCCTCATTGAAAATTACTAAACTTGTTTATTGAATAGGATCTTTGCTAAATATGTGGTGCAACAAGGGCCGATCTTAAAGATTTCTTTTGATACATTTGCATAAGTAGGCATATACATCACTTCCTTATTTTTCAAGAATCCGCTTCACATATTAGTCAAGCGTTCCTTAATAAATAAAGGTCAAAAGATATGTTCCTTAATTATCTTGATTCTCAAATCTTTTGAAAATATCCAGGTGTCACATCACATCTTTTTCCGCACTTATCTATGTCAGTATCACTATATATGTGCCTCTTAGAATTCACCCTCTTCATATCTCACTTTCGATTTTTAAAGCCAGTGCTAGGGTTTTCCTAATCTTACAGCAATCATGGGACCCACAAAAGAGGTAGCTGAAAGGAAGCACTCAACCCCTGCTCCAGTGGTTCAGCCGACGGTGGACGCTGCCAAAACTCTCATATTAACTGACTGGTCCTCCAGAGTACAAACTGGTGGAGGATATGAATCACAGGAAACTAAGTGATCAAGTGGCCGAACTCTGATTTATCCCATGCCGATCTCACACTTGAAGACAATATGCTTCATAAGATTGGGATACGGAACTGGACACCAACCGTTCACAAATCCTCTCTCAAACTCACCCTAGGTCGTCCTAAGCTAAGAAAGAAACTTTCTTTTCCCAGCCTGATATGGGCCATCTTTTTCAAGCAAAAGGTCCTCATTGATGATAGGCGTGGTGATTTCCTCGAACAATCTGGCCCAAGATCCTTCATAGATCGAACCACAGTCTGTTCCTGGGCAGTTCGAACAATTCCTACAACCACAATTTGTTCCTGGGCATGGCCAAAAAAAAAAAATTCTGCATCCTTTGCATTCCAGATCGAAAAGGGGGGAGAAAATGACTGCTGAAGCTGGAGGAACTACCAAAGAAGAAAATGAAGAGGAAGAAGGAACTCTTTAGCATGTATCTGTTTAACTCCTGCTGGTTTGGGCGGTTTGGGTTGTGCCCCCTGTTTTCTTTTTGTTGGCTATTGCTTTATGTATATCCTTTTTACTATCTTTTGCAGGGTCAATAATGCTTGTCTGTTCATACTGCGAATGAACTAGTTCTAACTAACACAAGTCTTGCATTTATCTGATTGATTGATTCACCATTGGATACTCACTCTGTCTTGCAGGACTAACAATAGTATTTTTCGAACTAGAATGCCAAGGGGGAGATTGTAAAAACCATTTTTTATGTGAATGACATTTATTGAAAAATACTCTTGTTGCTTAAAATTGGTTGATTGATAGGATCATGAAGATTGAAAGTGAAGAAAGGAAATATGATTCAGAAAATCAAGGAAGGTGATCTTGTTCCTCATTTCAAGGAATCAATAAAAGATCAAGACAAAAAAAGGAAGGTCAAAGCTTCCCAAATTACTTCCAAATCACCCAAAATTGCTGGAGAAATGGTGATTGAAGAGCTGGAAGAATGCAGTATAAATAGTGATGAGAAAACATTACAATGCATCGAGTTTTGCAAAGTGAAACACTTGAGTGATTCATCAAAAGCTTGTATCTGTTCTATTGATGTTCGAACTGTGAACGAACGTCAGTAGATCATTAGATATAATTCGGGAGAGTTGTGTCTAGTCTGTTCGGGAGAACACATAGAGGTTCGGGAGAATCATCTGAGTATAGATTGAGGGATCATTTGTACTGATAATCCCATCTGGGGGACCAGAAGGGTGTGCACATATTTAGGGGGAGTAAGTATTGAACTTTAGGAGGGATTCCTAAATGTTTGTGTAAGTACAAAAGTGTATCTTCATTATTGTACTTCTCCATGGAACATTGCTTGTAAGAAAGACAAGATTCTTTCACAAATCTTACAAATAAATTTTCTTTTTGTTCTGATCAAGTTCGTACTCTGTAAGAACTTATTCATTGTATATATTGTTATTTCTTTATAAGTCTTTCTGCTTAATAACATTGCACACGCGCACAAACTCTGATATTTTAGAGATTAAGGTGTTGAGCCCCTCCAATCAACGTTTCCGAGATAAATATCCGAAGGTGTTCGCCGAAGTTCATCAAAATCTTCGAAGTTGTTCTTTGAACATCCATCCAAGAAGACCGTTTGATCCAAAATTAAGTTTCCAAGCCTTTGGGTCAACGTTATTCAAGTCAAAACTCAAAATCGGAGAAGAATCAGAGGGATTTTATGGATCAATATTGTTTGATTTGAGATTTTTAATTTGTACTAATTATTTTGTGTTTATACACAAAATTTGTTGTTACAATGTGTATATACATATGATGTGTTATTAGAAAGCAAATGATACAAAACAAATACACTATGAACATTTATCTAATAATAATGCAGGAAACAGTTAAATTCTGTTTTAAATTTCATTGCGCTTGCTTTAGAAGAAAGTATGAAAATCTGTTTATTCTTTTAAACCATGTAATTATTCTCTATCTTGTGAAGGAGAAGATATGCACCTTCAAAAGATTTTGAGATGTATCATCTCATTTATTTGGTAGTAAAACCTATTATGAAGGCAAGTTAGTTCACTATCATTATGCAAATGTTGAGATAATTTGGTATGAGAAGACGTCTATGGTATATATAGTAAGTTTTTAAACTCTAAATACAGCAAAAAGCTTTTAGTTACTGATGAACTTTTATGTTTGAGTGAACAATGTCGAACAAAGAAGAACTAAAAATCAATACAACTTCGACTGGGAGTTAGGGTAATTGTAAATGTAGACACAAAAGCATTTACTACCTAGGTCTTTGGTCCTGGATTCGAGTCATTGTGGGGGAGGGATTTTTTTTTCTTTCTTTCTTAGATTAGGAGAAAAAAAAAAAAAAATGTAGACACAGAAAACCAACTTTATTCTTCCATATCATCTCTACGTTGCCGTCACATAAAAACTTAAAAAAAATACTACTTCTATAAACCCACTCCACAACTATCAACCTGCAAAAACAGCTTTGTTCTATTTTTTCATATTCTATTTATAAATTATTCTAAAGATACATTTTAATAAAATCAAATTATTTAAGAATAATATCTAAAGTTCTGCGAAATATGTTTACTAATTTAATAAATTGATTATTTAAATTAATGATAATCTTGTATTAACAATTATTTTATTTCTGATATTCAAATCAATCATATTTTTGTGTCCTTCTATTTTTTTTTTTTACTTTTCAAAGTGTAAAAAGGTGAGAGATTATATTGTTCTTACTTCTTACACACCGTTGCAACTTTATAAGAAAAATGAAGAGGGACCCGCCCCTCCCAACAAAAAAAAAGGAGAAAAAATATTGTACTATTTACGTTTCAAATGAACTTACACACTTTTGAATTATGTACGTCCTAAGTTATTTTCATACTTTCTTAAAAATAAAACAAATCTCGCAAATTATTCCCCACTATAAAGTAAAAATATAGGTTTGAAAAGTCAATATAATCCAAAAATTAATTTTTCTTAATATATGTGTTAATTTGCCAGTACAAGTTCACTCAAGACGGAGGGGGTATTTGTAATGGCCAACGGTGTAGCAAGCGTGGGACCTAATATCCACTCGCGCGTGAGGCATACAGGACGTTGGGTGGCTGCATGCCCTCCACCTACTCTCACCCCCATTTCTCTCCTTCATAGTTTGAATCTGAGTTCAAACCTTAAACCTGCAAGGGATAGAACCCAACAAGGAGTTGGCTTTGGGTTCATAGAACCTAACTAAATATCATATAATTTTATTATTTAAAAATGTGAATATTATATACTTGATGAAATAAAAGTTCTAAATTTTTAATTATATAAATATACCTTTAAATAACATAAATATTCACTTCTCCGTGTTATTTATTAATTGAATATATACTTATTATTATGAAATAGAATTTAAACAAATGTTGAATATAAATAATAAAAATATTTATTGTTAGAATTGATTTTTTTTTTTTTGAAACACAAATATACTCTTAATCAGTTTGTATCCTCTTAAACCTATTTGAATGACCACAAATAATTCAATTAATCATATATATTAAAACAAATACAAATTTAGTAACACACAATTTAGATAATCCCATATTTTTTTGTTAAAAATAATCAATTGATTTATTTTTATATAATTTAATTTAGAATATAAATAGTCTAATCCAAAATAGGAAAAAAATTAAAATCTAGTTCAACTGAAGAACGTGAAAAGATGATTAATCTGATGTATTAGATGTAAAAATGGATTAGAAGCAAAAAAATACTTGTTAGTATTCTAAAAAATGAAAAGAGTTGTGTTTCTTTTCTTTCTTCTTTCATTTTTTTCTTCTTCTTTATGTTTGTTTGTTTGTTTGTTTGTATAGAAGATGAATGTTTCATTTACTTGAACAATGGCAAAGCCTTACATAATTTGCAACGATATTACATATAAAGGCAGGACCTATTCAACCTGAAATCGCTCACACCCAATATCAGTTACAAAAGGAGCTAAAGTGTGTGCTACCAATATTGATTTCTCTAAACAAATGGTGGAAATTAGAAAAATCTATGGATTGACAAGTTGCAATAATATCCCCACAATCGTTTCAATAATTGGATCAAAGCATGTGGTATCCCCAATGCAATCTATGGGTCCCTGGCAATCGCTCTCAACACCGAATGACGTAATACCACTTTAGATAGTACTCCTTATAGTAAATAGGAGGGCCAAACCTTCAAGTGCTACTACACTGCCGCTTACTCTAGTACACTTCGATCCCGCAAGCAAGACTTCGCCATTTACATCTCTTACCCCGAAACCATACCCATCCGATCTATTTTTGTGACAAGCTACATCACTATTAAGCTTGTATAGCCCTGTAGAGGCTTCTCCCACTGCATTGTTCGAACTTTAATGACTTGAATGTCTGAGATCAGTAGCGTGCCATGTTCATTTCAATGGTCATGCTGTGGGATTTTTCGATTAGTGATTCCCAATCAAACACCTGACTATCGAAGTAGAATCTATTACAAGCACCCCATATATTCCACGCAATAAACTCTGCCATAATCTCGGCCGCAGAGTCGAGATGGTGTAAAATGCTAATTGAAAATCATATCATTCCGTAAATTTCCATTCTTGGTGTGGTTCCATATCCGTTTATTAGACGAACGTCTAAAACTCAGAGACATTTTTAATTATCTCTTCCGCATCTTCTTTGTAAAAATTGTCCTGCACCTTAGCTTGATTCCATAGTCCAGTAACTGAATCCATCAACATATCAACCCTTGCTCTTGTCGCTATCTCCCCTTGCACCAGAGTTGATTTTCTACTAGGGCGCGAACCTATCCATTTGTCATGGCAGATTAATATTTAATTACCCCTCCCTGTACCCCCAGCCTGTTCCTATCTGAACCAACTCCAGAGAAGCTAACAAATTATGCCAAATGAAACTCGGTTGATATCCCAACCCAGCTGTATCCATATCACCCCTAGGGAAGTATTTTGATCGAATACTAGCATTACCAGCAAGTTCATATCTAATTGCAACCTCTAGAGTTGTTTTTCCAACATGGCTATATAGGTTGAACATATTCAATTCCCTAAACCCCGTTCTTCCTAATTCCTTTGGTGTAACCGTTTTGGCCCAACTCTCCCAATGGTGCTTTCGCTACTCCCCGGTTTCATACACTCACCAAAATCTCATCATAGGTTTCTCAATCCCTGGACAACTCATTAATGGAAAAAGAAACAACTAATTGGTATGTAGGAATCGATTGGATTATTGCCTTAAGCAAAAATAGTTTCCCCCTTGTGACAATAACTTATCTTTCCACCCCTTTAATTTACTAACTGTCCTATCTACAATCAACCCGAATACCTCATTTTTTGTCTCACAATCAAAGTAGGCAGTCCTAGGTACTTTTCATGTTTTTTCTTCCACACCCTAGCCAATCACACAACTTAATTTGTTTTCTATCTGAAACATTTCGGCTGCCATCATCTCAGATTTTTTATTTTCTAACCCTAGGCATCCTCATAAAGCTACAAAATTTCGGCGATATTATCTACCTCCCTCTCATTGGCTCGAAAGAACAGTATGCTATCATCTGCAAATAGAAGATGAGAGACAGGTCATGTCTTGTTACTATAAAATCATGAATACTATGATTTACTTGCGCCCGCCTTAACAGTGAGGAATCCATCGGCGCAGCACAAAATAAAATATGGTGAAAGAGGGTCCCCTTGTCGAAGATCTCTCCTAGGAGTTAACACATTCGTTGGGACTCCATTCAACAAGATTGATAAGAAACAATCATCATGCACCTCATAATCAAGCTAAAAAATTAATATCAAATCCCATTTTCAACATGATAGCCCGTAAAAAACCTTACTCAACCCTATCATCAGCCTTGCTCATATCTAGTGTGAGAGCGATGTGTCTTTAATGGCCATATATTTTCTTTTCATAGAATGGACAGTTTCGAAGGCTACTGATACACGTTAATTATGCATGTATTTAGGTCGATTTAGGAACATATTTTATAATATTTACATGCATATTTGGTCGAGAGTTGCTTATATTCATCATATTTGGGCCAGTTAACGTGTTTTGACTTGTTTTGAAGGTTTTGAAGTATTTTTAGGTTGAAAAGTCGTATTTTACGACTATTAGACAAAGGAACAAGTCAAAAAAGGGGAAGACCAATTTTAATGGGAGATGGACCATCGCGGCCGTGACCAATAGTGTCGCGGTTGCGACAAAAGATGCCTGGAAAGTACATTTTTTGGAGCTGGACATGTATCGCGACCGCGACAAAAACGATTCTTTTAAGCTGTTTGGAAGAGACTCATCGCGACCTCGATGGTTCTTGCACGCGGCCGCGACAGGAGGTCGTTTCTTAAGGTGAAACATAATTCAAGTAGGATTTTGATCCTATCTTCCAAGACTCGTCCCCAATCAATAAAAAGGACCCCCAAGCTCGAGTTTAGACATCCAATCTCATACACTTACATACTCGGAACATCTCGGAGACGAGAATCGAAGATCGAGGAGAAACACGATGAAAATTGACGATTGAAGATTCGGGTTTAGTTTGTTCTTACTTTTGTATTTAATTTTCCATGACTTATGTCAATGAATGTTTGTTGGATTTAAATACACTTAAGTTGAATCTACAAGTTTAATGGTTTCGCTACTGGAGGAGGTGGTACACGTGTTCATGAATGCATTTTAGTTCGAATTAAGTGTCGTTTGAATGACATTTGTATGAATATTTGACCGTGTATTGCTCATATTTGTATTATTGGACCATTTAATGTGTTTCAGCTCATTTTAGGACAATACAGGCAATATAGGACGAAAAATAAGTCTCAAAGAAGTACGGAATGAAGATCGAGCCAAGGATGAAATAAGGGGGGAAGAGTTTCGAGTGACAAGTCGCGCCCGCAACTTGTGGTTGCGACCGCGACCAATCCAGCGAAACCAGCCAAAAATCCAAGTCACGGTTTGCGGCCGTGACCAAGTCCACGGACCAAACTGCTCCTTAAACTGAATCAATGGTTCGCGGTCGCGACTCATATTCGCGGCCATGATCCGATATCCTTTTTTTAATCCTAAAACACGTTTTTGGCCATTTTTCAGTCCCAACACTTTCTCCTCTATATATACAAGGTCAATTTCGAATTTGACCTAACCAAGCATCCATTTCTCACACATATTTAGCCACCATTCACCATTAGAAGCAAGGAATTGGAAAAGGGCTGAATATCAAGATCATCAACTCAATCTTTTGGTTCACTCTATCTTATTTTCATGTCTTCTTTGACTTTCACTTGTTTTATCTTTGTAATAGTTGATATGAATTACTTGCACTCTAATTTTAGCCCTTGATCATTAGTTGAACTTTAGATTTAGTATGTTTATGTAGTTTTTACGGTTATTACCGATTGGATTATGTTTTGGAATGTTCTATGTTATTTGATATTGTTGATTCACACTTATAAATTGAATTATGGTTTGATCACCCATTTGGATATTTATTTTGTGTTGCTAGAATTGGATTTGTAATCCATAATTGTCAGGGCTGCAACATCGCCTTATCACTTACTAGAGCTCCATCAACCTCCATTTTCATTTTATTTTTGTGTGTACCATCAAACTGATCTTCAATTTCCATGTACGATTTTGCTTTTCGTTTACCTCCAATGGTATGAAGCTCCTATGTTCTATCCCATGGGCTTTTTAGGGTTTTCTCAATTTTCACCTTTTGGACTGGCCTATGGTTCTCATACTGTCTTTGGGAATGTATATGGTGATGATGTGAATCATGTGCAGTTGTGGACATGGCAACTAAGTTCTATAGGATTTTAGATGGTATTAGTGGGGTTTAGGTATCTACTAGCTTAGGACATATTGGGCTTTTGAGTCATTATGGGGTTGTATAATGGGTATAGATTTGTTGGAGGTTTTAGGGATACATGAGTTGCTGTCAGCGATTGCTTATGAGGATGTTGTTGGGTATTGTGAGCAGTATTATGTTTGGAGCATTTTGGCTGGGTCCTGTGGGTTATTATATGATGTGTTCATATCAGTGACTTTATGGTTGGGAAATGGTGGCTGGTAAAGGGAATTATTAATGTTTTGGTATGGGTTAATGGTTACGTTGGGTATTTAGAAGCGGATACAGTATGCTTCATCGTAGGGTCTACAGAAATAGACTGCTTTGGCTGCGATCCATCTGTCGTCGAATTAGTCTCTCCAGGGTCTCAAACTTTCAGTTCTTCCAATTTCATATTCATGTTGAAATTTCGGAGTGTGAATGGAGAAGTGTCTATTAGACAAAAATGTGTCTTGAAAAGTTGCATCTGTTCAAGTAGAATAGATGCGAACAAAAAGTCGTCAACGTTCGGAAAATAATGCATTCTAACCATAAAATCATAATCTTTAGTCAAGATCAGTTATGATCTAACAGTTGTGATTGATCAAATTAAAATGGTACAATTTTCACACTGACACATAGAAGTTATTTGAATCACTCATCAATACAACGACAATCACTACAATTTGCATTTATCATAGTCGAATAGGTGATGTTTTTATTACAACATTAGGAAGGATTTTATGTATCTTTGCTTGTTATGTTTAATTAATATATAATTACTTATTTTCAAATCAAATTGCTAGGAAACTTATGTCAATATCTTGGCTTTATATAATGAATGTTTACCGGAAGAGTGGAAGTGGTGGATGATATTCAGACCATCAGGACCAAAATTGGTAGAAAAAAGAATTGGCAATAGTAATAAGACCCCAGGCAGACGGCGGCAATTGCAATTTGCAATCCCTTCACCGTTGCCTAGAAAGTGAAATTTCAAGCACCACTAATTATCAGGAAGATTGTTGGAAACTAACAATGAGATGTATTGGAAAATGACTCTAAATGACAGGATTGATAAAGTCGAGACACGTATTTGACTCGTTGTGATACGAGTTTGACTCGATGTTCGTAAGACGATAATTTTATGTATTTGAAATATGGCTACCAAAAATGATAAGATAATTTTTTTAATGTAAATTGGCGCGAAGAAATGAATTTCGAACATATAAATTAACAAAGGTGATGTACAAATTCAATCATTTCCCATTTTACAAAGTAAACTTACTTATTGTTCTTGCCTTTGCAAGATAAATTACAATGGGAAGGCCAAGGTTGAAGCATTAATAACGGCCTTGGGTGGTGGCATGCGCTACAAGAAAATATGGTATCTGCTGCTACTTTTTTGTAATTACAAAAATGATTACTAAAAATAATCTCTTTTGTAACTATTACTCCCTTCATTTCATAAAGAATGTCATTTTAGCCACTTTGAAAATTTTCACAATAAGTGTCACTTTACCATAAAAACTTCAATTCTTCCAATATTAACTTAAACAACCTACTTAATTTAGTTTATTATTTCCTTATTTCACAAAACATATCAATTAAATACCAATCATTAATTTCTCCAAGAATAGCTAAAATGACACTCTTTATGAAACGGAGGGAGTATTAGTTGCATAAAATATTTTATACAATTTTAACCAAATTTGTCATAATACACTACAACATAAATGAGCTAATGTAACACCCAAAAAGTGTTACATATATAATAAAATATGTTACTATAGACTTTAGGTAACATTTTATTGGTGTTACATTTGCCGGTGCTACCTAAAGTCTAATGTAACACTTTTGATGATCTTTAGTAATACTTCTAATACGTGTTACATTAGATTTTGAATTGTAACACTTTATGGTAACACTAAAAAAATGTTACATACACTACAACATAAATGGGTTAATGTAACAACCAAAAAGTGTTACATATATACTAAAATATGTTACTATAGACTTTAGGTAACACTTTATTGGTGTTACATTTGTCGGTGCTACCTAAAGTCTAATGTAACACTTTTGATGATCTTTAGTAACACTTTTAATAAGTGTTACATTAGATTTTAAATTGCAACACTTTATGGTAACACTAAAAAATGTTACATATAACCCCCTTTATGTAACACTTTTAATTGAAAGAAAAAATTAAAAATTTGTCATTGTTGGGTTTCGAACCCAGGTTGCTAGATTGTAGGAGCTTAAGCGCAAAGTCTTAACCACTAGGCTACAATAATTTTTTTAGTTATTATTTTAAGAAAAACAATATATACACAAGATTTTATTATACCATCAATAAAATACACTCAAAATTAAGTTTTCATCAAATTACAATCTAACTTAATTTTATTTACGTTATTCATATCAATTTGACACAATATTTCCACTATTTTTTTTTTCATTTTCATCCACTCATATATATATATATATTTATATATATATATAACTTATTTTATATCACATTAATTTTATACATCTAGTTATTGTAAATAAATCTTAAGACATTATCATTAATTTTAATTACCATAATTTTATGTATTAAGACACCTTAATTGTTGTGTTTCATAGATTTTAAATAAAAAAATAAACTTACAAATATGAAGAGACATGACCAAATGTCCCAAGTCTAAGCCCTCACACTTAAGAAAATGTATTCAAATTCTTAAAGGCTAAAGTTACAAGTCTATTTTGTAATTGTTTAGTAAAAATATAATGTGTGTATATCTATATACATACACACAAATAAGTCACAAATAAAATTTAATTTATTTTTGATAACGAATAAGTAAATCTTTAAGTGCTCTAATGAATTGTTATTTTTGTAGGTCTGAGTTGATCGCTTTCACCACTTATGTTACAGATATTCTGTTGTGATAATTAAAATGTAACACATTAGACAAATAAAAATTAAAGTCACATAAGAAAAATAATCCACAAATATTTAATTAGTTTAAAATAAAACAAATAATTTTATTATTTACAAGTGTTACTTATTTATAAATGTTACATAAAAGTGTTACTTATTCAAAAGTGTTGCGTAAAAAGTGTTACTTATTTGAAAGTGTTACCTAAATGTGTTACAATTTAAAAGTGTTACGTTCAAAGCGTTACATATTCTAAAAGTGTTACATGAAAGTGTTACATATTCGCAGATGTTACAAAAGTGTTACATGAAAGTGTTACATATTCCTAAGTGTTACAAAAGTGTTACAAACGAAGTGTTACATAAAGTCATTTATGTTGTAGTGATATAACCCACTTTATATAACACTTTTAATTGGAAGAAAAAATAAAAAAATTGCCATTGCTGGGTTTCGAACCCATGTTGCTAGATTGCAGGAGTTTAAGTACAAAGTCTTAACCACTAGGCTGCAATAACTTGCTTAGTAATTTTTTTAAGATAACAATATATACACAAGATTTTATCGTAACATCAATAAAATAAACATAAAATTAAGTTTTCATCAAACTACAATCTAACTTAATTTTATTTTAGGTTATTCTGACACAATATTTCCATTATTCTTTTTTTTTTTTTTTCATTTTCATCCACTCATATATATATATAACTGATTTTATATCACATTAATTTTATACATCTAGTTATTGTATATAAATCTTAAGACATTATCATTAATTTTAATTACCATAATTTTATGTATTAAGGCACCTTAATTATTGTGTTTTATAAATTTTAAATAAAAAATAAACTTATAGACATGAAGACACATGACCAAATGTCCCAAGTCTAGGTTCTCACACTTAAGAAATGTATTCAAATTCTTAAAGCTACAAGTCAATTTTGTAATTGTTTAGTAAAAATATAATGTGTGTATATCGATATACATACACACAAATAAGTCACAAATAAAATTTAATTTATTCTTAACGAATAAGTAAATCTTTAGGTGCTCTAATAAATTTTTATTTTTGTAGGTCTGAGTCGATCGTTTTCACCACTTATGTTACAGATATTCTATTGCGATAATTAAGATGTAGCACATGAGACAAATAAAAATTAAAGTCACATAAGAAAAATAATCCACAAATATATTACTCCCTCCGTCCCGGCTTAAGTTTCCTACTTTGACCAGGCACGGAGGTTAAGAAAAAGCAGATTTTGTGAAATCTTTGACTTTTTTAAAGGTGGAGATTGAGGGTGAAGATTTTGATGGTGAAGATTGTGAGAGAAGTTTACCATTTATGGGGTGGAAAGTTAAGTTGGGACAAACAAAAAAGGAAAGTAGGAAAGTTAGAGTGGGACGGAGGTAGTATTAGTTTAAAATAAAATAAATAGTTTTATTATTTACAAGTGTTACTTATTTATAAGTGTTACGTAAAAGTGTTATTTATTCAAAAGTGTTGAGTAAAAAAATGTTACTTATTTAAAAGTATTACCTAAATGTGTTACAATTTAAAAGTGTTACGTTCAAAGCGTTACATATTCTAAAAGTGTTACACGAAAGTGTTACATATTTGCAGATGTTACAAAAGTGTTACATGAAAGTGTTACGTATTCATATGTGTTACAAAAGTGTTACATAAAAGTCAAAATTTAAAAGTGTTACAAACGAAGTGTTACATAAAGCCATTTATGTTGTAGTGATATGACAAGTTCTTTTGCAACTACTTGTAGTTACAAATACAGTGGTAACTACAAAGTAGTTGCAAATAAAACTTTTTATATCTTATGATAAGTGGCTACTCTATAATAACTATATTTAGACATTTAGTTACTAAAAATATTTTTATGACTACTCTCATTTTTTTGTAACTATATTTTGTAGTGGCAAAAAACTTTAATTATAACATTTCTCTAAAGTGAGAAGAACGCAATTCGTGTAAAATTAGTGATAATATATACGGCCAACAAAGGCTCCTCTGCGGTTAAAGATCGGACTGATGATACAACGCTTTGCCAGAATGATGGCGAATCTACGTGGATCAACGTGAACCGACCGGCTGCGCTAACCAAGAAAGGATCGTTGATTGGGACAACGAAGAAACGGAAGCATTACAATGCTTGTTCAGAGTTGCAAACAGTTGGCCGCGAATGAGAGCATCTCCTCCAATAGTAAACCTCAAAAGTAGGTATATTTTTTGCCACATAAGTGCTACCTTAAATTGAAATACTTATACCTCAAAACAAAACTCTTCACCAACAATATACCCACAAAATAGGAATATGTAGGGGGCCCACTTCAATATCTTAATTATCTTTTTTTATTTATTAATCTATTAACTAAATTACTTATTTAATTTCCGGATAAATAATAAATAATTAATATGCTGACTGTTTTAGTTTTTTATATTTTATTATATTTCAAAAAAAAGAAAACTCTCAAAAAATTATTATTAATTTTTTTTATCATATAAAACGTAAAAATACAAAACGATTTATAAACCTTAATGAATTAGATTGAAAGGAAGGAAGTATGTTTTTAGCGGATAAGAAACGGTTTGCCTTTTCGTAAAGCAAGCAATGCATATTGTCCTAGTACTAGACGTCTAGACGGTGTTGGTACAAGTTGAAGCAACTACTGAAGTTGATGGCCTCATGGAGAAGCTGGTTCTGGCCATGGACACAAGATTAAGCTTGCTGTTTTATCGTGTTGAATCAGATAAAAATGTTATATTTTATCTTGTGGAATCAAAATATACTAGTTGTCTTCCACATCAATTAGTAATCATATATCAATGACATACCAAATTCAAGGCTAATTTAATTAGACTCAAGATGATCCTGGTACTCCTAAAATGCTTCTGATGCTTCCAGTACGATGTTTTGTGTATACATATATGTGTATGTGATTTATCTGGAAAGTAGCAAAAGTGTGTTTGTTTTTTTTGTCTTTAATAACTAAACTAGTATTATCCGTGTGCGATGGACAGAAGTCTGGTGACAGAGTAATATTTTAACTAAATTAAATATTATGGAATTTTATTATTTAAAATTTTGAATATTGTACACTTGATAAAATATCTATTTCAAAATTAAAAATTATATATAGTAAAATTTAAATAGCGTAAATATCATTTTCTCTCGTGCAATTTTTGGATTGAATATATACTTATTATTTGTAAATAAATTATTGTTATGGAATAAAATTGAAGTAAATATTAAATACAACAAATAACAATACCTATTTTAAAATAGATTTTTTAAAATCAAAACATACATTTAGTCAGTCTGTATCCTTCTTCACATATGCAAATAACCCTAAATAGATCAATGAATTACATATGGTAAAATAAATACAAAGATAATAACAGACAACATATAAAAACGTAAGCTAAGATATTAATAAAATAAAATAAATAATTTATAAGAAGATTATATTTTCTATTTAAACAATCCCATATTTTTATTGTTAAATGTAGTCTATTGGTTCATTTTTTGTATAATTTAATCCACAATATAGATAGCATCATCCAAAATAAAAAATTAAAACTAATTCACTTAAGTGGAAAGATAATTAATTTGATTATATGTAAAAATAAATTAGAAAAAGAAAACTTGTTAGTATTTTAAAAGAATTGAAAAGAGTTATTGGCAAAGAAACAAACTAACAGAATGTTGACACTATAATAACTTATCTTTAGGGATACATACACGAATAAAGTCCTTGAAAATGTCCAATTTACTATTAGACAGGAATTTTTATTTTTTTGAATTTACATATTTGGCTTCATTTTATTTTACAATGCAGGTGCACACACATATCTTTATATGTGCATTAATATAGATATAGATTAATTTATAGGAAAAAAATAGAAAGGTAAAATACAATAAATGAGATAATTAAATTATTTAATAATTTGAAATTGTTAAATAATTAATTAACTAATTATTTTTACAGTCTAAACATGATACAAATAAATATCCAAAATAACTACTAAAAAGCAATCCAAATAATCAACCAATAAATAACTGCATGTTATTTAATAAAATCTCAAACTTTTATATATATATGATATGGATGTCAGATTAAAGATCATGAAAATGTAATTAATATATAAAATGCAAAATATGGTTAAGATACATAAAATTATTTGAATTTAAAAATTTGGAAAATTTGTTTTTAGAAAAAAAGGGATAAAAAAAGAACAAAAAAATCAAAATTTTCTACATATACAAATAATCATAAATAACACAAAAAAAATTGGTGAAAAAATGAAATTTACAATTTTAACCCTCTTATAGATTTTCTATATATGTAGATTTTTAAAATACATAAATAAATTTTCACATCCAAAATATAAATATTTAATTGTTTCTTCCCGAAATTAGATTCTCATTTGCAACTTTTAACATCACTTGGTGATTTAAAAAATACTCAAATATTCTTATTTTTATTTAAATCATAACTCTAACAAAATAATATCCAAAAGTTATTTAATAATTCGAATGACAATTTAAAGTAGGTAAGTCCTTCAAAATATTTTAGTTTTTTTTATGTTTTCTTGGTATTTGAATTTATTCAAATAAATTCTATATATTTATTGTAATGTTATATTTGTTTTAAGATAAAATTTGATTAATGCGAATAAAATTGATTAGATTGCAAAGAGCTAGTAAAATATGACATAGTTGAAGTTAAGTTAGTTATCGAGCGATAAACTATTTTTTAGTTTGTAAAGTGTAAATAAAATATATTGAAGTTGGTTTATGAAAAAAAAAAAAAAAAGATTGAAAAGTGTAACAAACATCATAATTTATGC
Organism: Ajuga chamaepitys; assembly: GCA_958295605.1. Lineage (NCBI taxonomy): Eukaryota > Viridiplantae > Streptophyta > Magnoliopsida > Lamiales > Lamiaceae > Ajuga > Ajuga chamaepitys. The sequence goes on from OY282495.1 coordinate 18,441,489, forward strand.
TTCAAAGTGTAAAATTACCTAATAAAATAACTTTAACATAATATACAGTATATAAAAATATGGACAAGTATAATTTAATAATATCAATAATAATTATAATATATTAAATATATTTACGTTCAAAGCTACCATACTTCCGGGACTAATCAAACAAACAATATATATATATATATATATATATATATATATATATATATATATATATATATATTAGCACATGTGTTAACTTAATTAATATTATAAAATAAAAGATAAATGTTTTGCTTTAATTTAATAAAGTAGGACTTTCATCATTAATACAATATTTTTTTTCTCCCTAACGTAACTTAAGTAAATAAAATATTGAATTTTTTTGAAGGAATAAAATATTTGAAAATTCATGTCAAATAAAATAGATTGATTTATTGTACTTTACATAAAAAAATTCAACCAATATTTTTATAAGGAAATTGTTTATTAAGTTATAATTCCAGCCTGGACTCAATACTACTGTCCAGTTCGAAATAAACACTCAAATCTAACCAAAATTATTATCAAATAAATAATTTATTATTTTCAAATCAAACCATAAGAATTGTGATATGAATGACAAATTGAATATCGTGAAAAGATGTATAATTTGATATATTATGCATAAAAGACGGATTAGAAATAAAAAAGTTGCTTGCATTTTACAAAATTGAAAGAAAATTATGAACTTACCTAAATTGACAAAAAAAACTTATCTAATTATTGTCTAAAACTAGTATAGCTCTCGTGCGATGCAAGGTTTAGAATATATCGTATAAATAGTCATGGTTCATATAAATCATAAAATGAAAAATATAAATAAGTAAAGGCAAAAACTTGTATGTACCCGTCACACGACAGTCACACGGTGTAACGGGAAAAAAGTATCACTTTTGTGGTAAAAGTATCACGTATATCTGTAAAAGTATCACATTTTTTGAACAAAAAAAAATATCACTTTTTGTAGCAAAAGTATCACATTTATCTGTAAAAATATCAATGTAGTAAAAGTATCACTTTTTCCTGTAAAAGTATCACTTTTTCTTGTAAAAGTATCAATGTTTTTCTGTAAAAGTGCATTCCGTCACACGTGTGACCGTTCACACACAAGACTCACTCATAAGTAAATGAAGTTAAAATTATATGGTACGATTATAGCAACATATTTACGTATAGCATGATAAAGATTTTTTTATGAACTGACTGGCAACACATATACGAGACACGATTGTTGAGTATTTATATACGAATGAAAGTCACACGTCGAATTAGAAAGTTATTGTTAATATGTGGATTTTTTTTTTCCAATAATCGTACAATGTTACTAGACAAAAGATTGACTATTTATTTAGAATTGACTGAATTATGGGTTGGTTTGAGGTAAGTTGGATTAGAATTATGTGACAGCTTTTGTCAACTACGATCTGGATTTTTTAGGAGATTTTCAATGTGTATCCTTATATAATAACGGAAAATTTATAGTAACATATATTCTATTAGCCATTAGATTGCGAGATGTACATTTTTGTCTAATATAGTGCACCCAAATTACAATAACATTTATTTTAATTGTTTATAAATTGGGAGCTGATTTTTGGGGAATGAATAATATATAATACATATATTTTAATTGTCATTAGATTGTGATATGAGATTCTCTCCAAATTTTCTAATAGGGTGTGTTCTATTGTCAAATTTACCATACTAGTAATATACCCGTGCGATGCACGATTTGTAAATATATTAATGGGTATATAATAAGAATTATAAATTAAAATTGTATATATTTTATTCTTAAAAATATAATAATAATCATTAGTTACTATTTTAAAAACCATAGTACATCATGTAATATTTTAAAATAAACACAATATTAGAGAGTCATACGAAATAAAGAATTTATCATTTTAAACTCAAGAAAATACTCGATGCAATAAACTTAAACAAATTATATATGTATGTATATTATGAGCGTAAAATTCTTTTGTGCTGATAAAATTACAGTGATAATTAAAATTCTCCAATTTTCTAATTTCTCATTTATTTATGTGCATATTTAATATGATTAACACCGTTAATACCCAACATAGACGAATATTTTGCAAATAGTATCTTTATAATTCCCGTAAAATGTAACATTGTGTTTGTTATTATTTTAATTCATTATTTATATATTTTTATAATTTTTAATTTCATAGTAATATATTGTAGAAATTCGTGATAATAAGGATAATTATTAAAATAATAAATTTATCTTGTAAAGTAAAGCTTAATTATATTTAAAGTGTATGCTTGAAATAATCAACAATAATACATACATATAAATAGATAATTATACGGTCTTTAGGCTTAAAATATTATTTTTTAAAGAAAGAACATAATGCATAAGCTATATAGAATGTCGATCTAATAAGAATCTAGTCCAAGACATTCTAATAAACAACAACACTTATTAAGACTTATAATTATTAGATTGTTCCATTAAATTAACAGAATAAAATAGTATCAAATCATAGTATTCAAATACCATTTAATTAAGGATTAAAAAAAATTTCAGCCTAAACTATATATGGCCAAATTATCAATTTGGTTCCTAAACTTTTTTTTTCTATCACTTCAGTACCTGAACAACTCATTTGCAATTCGTCAGTGACTTTTCCGGCCAAAAATATATCACGTGCCCAGCAGGTGATACAAAAGATATTTTTTAATGATACTTGAGTGTCCGAACTACACGGAATTGTCACTTTGCAATCCGCCGATTTTTATGGTTTACAAATACTTTTTAAAACAGTGGGACCTTATGAAATCTTTTTGGATAAGTGAGGGACCTTAACAAATATTCATGGATAATTGAAGGATTAAAAGATGCATTTTTTGCCTCGAAATAGTATTGGGTGAAAAACTTAAAAAAGACAAAGAAAAAAGAAAAAATAACAAATTAATTAACAAATCACTTGACTAATTTCTCTATCACTTCCAATCGATATTAATGTAACTGGATTCGTGATATTTTTGCTAATTTATTTTTAACATAATATTTCAAACAATCCAAAAATATTTAAATACCAGAAAGTAAAGTGAACTAATAACCTTATTTTCTCCACAATATATATATTTTTTCTTGAATAATATCATTTTTTGTAATGATATTTTAAACATCAAAACATGTAACAATTAAGTTAGTAAAAGTTGTTTATGTAAAATTAATCACCACTTGATATACATTTGATCATCAAGGTCTTACTAATTTTATTTAACACAATACAAATTGTTAGTCATAATAAATACTTACGTCTAACAAACAAATAATCACATATTAAAAAAAGTTTCATTTTTCTAATATAATATTCAATTTTAATATATGCAGTATGGTGTCTGATAAAAAATTGTGAAAAGAAGACTAATCTTAGAAATTTTGAAATGGACAAAGATCAAATATATTATGTTTTCAAGAAATTGAAAAAGTTTTCCTAAATAAATAAATAAGCCAATTTACAATGTCAATTTCAATCGTCTTCGGAACAACTGCCAAGAGCTAATTTGCCACATATAGGGCGATGTGTTATACACACCAATATCTTTTATTTTGTCCATGATCTTTCTTTTTCTTGATTAATCTCACATTTTTGTTTTACATAAAAATATATCATAATTACCAAAAAAGTATATATATTTGATACTGTAAATTTTAAAGAAACGTAAATAAAAATAATAAAGTATATTTATCATAGTATTAATTTTATTTGCAGTTAGTCACAATATAAAATTTATAGTTCTGTCAACAATAAATACTAAAGTCTAACTCGAGTAATGACCAATGCAAATTGCATTTTTATAATATAATTTATCTTTTAATTATATTTAACTGAGTATCAAATTAAAAATCACGAAAAAGATGATTAATATGAGAACTATAAGAAAATTAAGAACAAAAATAATAAATTTATTAAGAAATTGAAAAACAAAATTTTCTAGTAACATATAATAATTAATAGTTGCGGCATTTTTTATCATCTATGTAAAGTCCGGCTAGAATCCGTCTACTACATGAGGGGAGTGTTACACAGACACCATTATTTTTCTAGCAAATTTCCCAAAAAATGAAAAAGAAAAAAAAAAATTCCAATATATGACAACACATTGAAAAAAATAAAATGTGTGATTTTGCTATATACTGATAACTCCAAGACAGAGTCTCATGTGCACTAGTTGCACATTGCAATTTGGTTCGGGTATCACGATTTATGCTTAACTGTATTACATGTCAATGGAAGATTAATAACTTTTAATAAATTATATATGTTAATTAATTTTAACAAATTTATATTAATTAAATTTATGATATTCAAAAAAAATTATACTACCTCCGTCCCGGCCTAAATTGTTTACCTTGACCGGGCACGGAGGTTAAGAAAAAGTAGATTTTGTGAAATCTTTAACTTTTTCAAAGGTGAAAATTGAGGGTGGAGATCATTGTGAGAGATATTTGTCATTTATGGGCTGACAAATTAGGTTGGGACAAACCGAAAAGGAAAGCAAGCAAATTAGAGTGGCACGGAGGTAGTATTAATCTAACACATATATTATAAAATCAATATCTCGAATCCAACCCAAAAAAATTAACCAACAAAAATTTACATTTTTCGATCACAATTTTTATTAATAAAAATAATTGTTACGTTTAGTAATATAGTCATCACTTGTATAAGGAACATATTAATTATATCTCTTGATTATTGTGATTAGTGTTAATGACGGAAACCAAGGAGTTATTTATGGCTATCAATATATAAGTCAAAACTTAAGTTAAATACATTTTTTACTCTAATTTAACTCACAATCTATTTTTAGATGATTTTTTGGTATGAAATTTTTAATATTTTTATTTATAGACGGATGTACTTTTATATTAAGTATAATTTATATGATATTTATGTTTTTCCAACTTCCCATATTTCCTGGATTCAATGAGATATATGGAAGGTGAATAAATGCTAATTGATTATTCCTTATACAATAATTGCCAACAAAATTTAAATTTAGAAATCTATATCTATATCTAAAAACAAAATGATCTTTTGCTCAAATTGGAAAGAAGACACTTTTTCCGCCCATTTGCACCTACTAATTTGGGAAATAAAAATTATTTTATTTTCATCATTTAGCTGTAAATTCATTTTTGAAATAGTCAATTTGCCCACCATTTTTTACTCCAGTAAAGAAGAAAAATTGTTTCATTGACTAACAAATAATGTAATTATTGGAACGAATTATTTGAGCATTTAGTGTTTGCAATTTATGAAGTTATTTACGTCTTTGAAAAATAAAATGGAAATTATACGTCGATGATTCTTTCCCTGATTCTATGGTAAAATAGTGGTGAGTTTGTTGCAATTGTGTCTGAAGTATTATCTTTGGTGATACACTTAAATAAATATATTTATATAAAAATAATACATGAGTTGAAATTACACCAAACAAAGCCTTATTTTGCATCTAGATACATTAGTGAATTCAATTTAATAATCATCAATTAGATATGTAAAAGAATGGCGCACACTTCAAATCAATAATAATGAATTCAATCTAAGTCATGGCGAGAATAAAAAGCCCTAAATTATTTTACTATAAATTCTACCCCTGTGATGAAGAACATTGTACACACTTCAAATCAATTTAACGATACTACCTTTTTCCCGACGAGCTCATATCTTTCGCTTCTTTTTTTCTAATTATCTAGATCCATTTTTAGCCATTAGAGTGGCCATAAAATCTTTCATCTTTCACTTCTTCTGATGATCTCGATCCATTTTTAGCATTTTTAGCCATTAGAGTGGCCACGAAATCTATTGAAGCTCATGCAAGATGAGCTGAGAAAGGAAAAAACGAGCTGAGAGAGAGAGAAACGAGCTGAGAGAGAAAGATGGAAAACATAACTTCCTTTCATTCATTGCAGAATCAATGTCATGTTTCCATTTATATAAGCAATTAAATAACTAACTAATTACTTAATAAAGGAAACTAATTAACTGTTTTTAATATGTATATATATATATATATATCTATATTTATTTATATATATATGTATATATTCAATACCCCCCTCAAAATGTGAATGTATGTTAACCATTCCCATTTTGATCTTGAAATTCTGAAACAATGAAGGAGTCAGAGGCTTGGTTATTATAACCGCAAGATTAGCATCTGTTGGAACATGGATGAGTTTGAGCAGGCCCTCCTTGATCTTTTCTCGAGTGTAATGATAATCAATTTGAATATGTTTGGTCTTCTCATGTAGTACATGATTGTGGGTTATCGAAAAAGCGGCTTTACTGTCAGTGTAGAGTATGGCTGGCTGGGGATGGTGGACTTGAAGATCTTGAAGAATGTATTTTATCCATTGAAGTTCTGCTGAAGTGTATCCCATTGCTCTATATTCAGCTTCTGCTGAACTTTTGCTGACTGTGGTTTGCTTCTTCGACTTCCATGATATCAAGGATTTGCCAAGATATATAGCATAACCGGTTACTCTCCTTCTGGTTTGAGGACACCGTGCCCAATCAGAGTCACAGAATTCCTGCAGCTTAAAATTATTGTTAGCAGAATAGAAAAGTCCTAGCCCTGGTGTTGCTTTAATGTATCTTAAGACTCTGTGTGCTGCAGAAAGATGTATCTGTAAAGGATTACTCATGAATTATGTTAAAGTATGTATTGAAAAAGCTAGGTCAGGCCTTGTAATGGTTAGATACAACATTTTGCCCACTAATTTCCTGTATTCTGCTGGATTTGGTAAGGGTGGACTATCTTTTGGATTGAATATCTGTTTTCATCCATTGGTGTGGAGCAGGGCTTGCTTGCTAAGTAACCTACAGTGTCTAATAAATCCAATGCATATTTCCTCTGACACAATTGCATACCAGTTTTATTCCTAGCAACTTCTATGCCAAGAATGTATTTTAACACACCTAAGTCCTTTATAGTAAACTGATTATGCAAATGGGATTTTACAAACTGGATTTCAGACATATTATTACCAGTGATGATCATATCATCTACATAACATAAAATAATGGTAATAGTTCCATTGGTTTGCTTAGTAAACAATGAAGAATCAGCTTTGGACTGTCTATAACCAATGCTGTAAAGAGAATCAGAAAGCTTGTGAAACCACTGCCTAGATGCCTGTTTTAAACCATAGATACTTTTATTTAGTTTGCAAACTCTTTTGTCATTTGTTTTACAATAGCCAGGTGGAGGTATCATATAAACTTCCTCAAGCAAATCACCATGTAAAAAAGCATTGTTAACATCACATTGGTGAATAAACCAATTACTTGCAACAACAACATATAACAAAATTCTGACAGAAGTAATCTTTGCTACTGGAGAAAATGTATCAAAATAATCTATGCCCTCTTGTTGTGTATAACCCTTGGCCACTAACCTTGCTTTATACCTTTCAATAGTACCATCTGATTTATGTTTTATTTTATAAACCCATTTACAGCCTATACAATGTTTGCATGTAGGCAGATCAACTAGAGACCAAGTATTAGCTCTTTCTAAAGCATCAATCTCAGATTTCATAGCAGTTATCCAATTTTTATCATCTTTTGCTTGTTTATAAGACTTGGGCTCAGTAGTTTTAGTAATGGCTGTAGTGAAGCACTTATGAGTATCAGACAGCTTTGAAACATATAAGTAATCAGAAATGGGGTATCTAACCTTGTTAGCATTATTATGTATCATGTTACTAGAAGCTTTATGGTTCAATGATGGAGGCAAATTAGTACTGTAAACATCAAGATAAGCAGGTACCTGTTTATGTCTTGTTGATCTTCTCACCTCATTATAAGAATGAATAGAAATACCTGTAGGAGTATCAATCTCCTCACCATTCTGATGAGGAACATCAGCAACAGGTTGTTGATCCATTGTGAGTTCAGTTAACTCTTCTTGAAGATCTTGATGAAATATCTCATCTTCACCAGTTGAATAAAGAAGTGGCTGCACAGTATTAGTTTCTAAAACTATGTCCTCAACAGTCTGTTTTGAGGATTGAGCTATAGTATCATTGTTAAATAGCTCCTCAACAACTGTTGGATCACAATATTTTGACAAAGGAAAAGCAGTTTCATGAAATCTAACATCTCTTGAAACAAAAACTCTTTTGTTTGTTAAATCAAGGAGAATATAACCTTTAGTTCCAAAAGGATATCCAATAAGAACACATTTCACAGCTCTGGGTTGAAATTTATGCCTTTGAGCAGTAATTGTGCTAGCAAAACACAAACACCCAAAATTTCTTAAATAAGATAAATCAGGTTCTTTATTGTACAACTTTTCAAAAGGTGTTTTATTTTGTAAGACAGTGGAAGGAGTTCTGTTTATTAAATGAGCTGCTGTTTGTATACAAGTAGACCAGTACTTTAAAGGGAGGGAGGATTGAAAAAGTAAAGCTCTAGCAACTTGTAACAAATGCTGATGTTTTCTTTCCACCATCCCATTTTGTTGGGGTGTTTCAACACATGAAGTTTGATGTAAAATTCCAAACTTATGATAAAAATCAGTAAGTATGAATTCAGTTCCATTATCACTTCTTAAGGTTTTGATTTTTGTATTAAACTGACTGAAAACCATGTTATAAAAGTTTTCAAGAGAAGTTTTCACATCAGATTTTGACTTAAGTAGATATACCCAAGTGCATCTACTATAGTCATCAACAATAGTTAAAAAATATTTGTGACCATTATATGATTCTATAGAAAATGGACCCCATACATCACAATGGATTAATTCAAAAGGGGCAGAAGAAAGAGAAGTGCTTAAAGGAAAAGAAAGTCTCATTTGCTTTGCCAGATGGAAAATATCACAAATCTTATTCATAGTATGAGTCTTTACACTGAGATTTTTCAAGTATGCAAGTTTCTTGGTAGTAATATGACCTAACCTAGTGTGCCAGATATTACAATCAACAAAAGTGTCAACAGCAGAACAAACAGTATTAACAGAAAAAGTGGATTTGAGCAAATATAATCCTCCTAGTTGCTCAGCAAAACCAATCACCCTCTTGGTTGTGGTGTCCTATAACTCACAATATGAATTAACAAACTTAGCAGTAACTTTAGAATGATTGGCTAAATGTGAGATGGACAACAAATTAAAAGAGAAATCAGGGACAAAAAGAACATTGTGTAGAGTAATATAATCATTTATCTTAACATCTCCCATAAAAGAAGAAGTAACCACATTGTTATTAGGCAAATTTATCTTTATGTGAGATGGAACAGGATTAGTAGTAAATAAACTCATGTCACAACACATATGATCCGTTGCCTCAGTATCTAATATCCAATCACTATTCACTGATTTAACATGGAATAAGGAATGTGTACCTGATTCAACAGGTTGTGCAAAAGCACCAGCAACAGCATGTTCACCAGTATTTTGATCAGAAGACTTCTGAAGCTTGGTAAAGGCCAAGAACTGCTCAAAAAGATCTTGATTGAACAAGGGATTTATAGACACAGCAGAATCGGAATCATTTGAAGAATCATGAATAATATTGTTTGCAGAAGAACCAATCTTGCCCTTTTGGACTTTTGGACCTTTCCAGCCAGGAGGGTAACCTATTAACTGATAACATCGATCTATGGTATGACCAGGAAGATCACAATGAGAACACTTAAGGGAACGTTTCTTGTCCTTGTAAAACTTAGGATTCTGTCTAGCAAGCATTGCTACAGACTCATTAGGAACAGAAACAAGATTATGTAAAGATCTTTGGCTTTCTTCTTGTAGCAACAATGAGTAAACCTTGGAAAGGGTGGGAAGAGGAGTCTGTAACAAAATTTGACTACGTATAACCGCATAGGACTCATCCAATCCCACAAGAAATTTCATGACAACATCACGTTCTTGAGTGGTGGCTACTAATTGTGGCAGATTGCAACTACACTTAGCACCACATGTACACTTTAGAATGGGCCTATAACTCAAATATTCATCCCATAAACTTTTGAAACGGTTGTAATATGAAATCAAAGAATCAGACCCCTTTGAAACAGAACTCAAAGAATGCTCAAGATAAAATACACGAGGACCATCTGACTTTGAATACCTAGCATGCAATTCATTCCATACCTCACAGGCAGAAGTAAAAAAATCAAGCGTCCTCTGAATATCTGGGCTAATTGAATTCAGAATCCAATTCAAGACTAAATCATTTGCTCGTACCCAAGCACCGTACACCACGGGATCTTCATCTTCAGTAGGAAGAACCAAAGTTCCATCAATCAACGGAATTTTGTTCTTTACGCTAAGAGCACGTTTAATAGAGTGACTCCATGATACAAAATTGATGCCATTAAGCGGTTCAAGAACTAGAGAAACCGCTGGATTATCTTGCGGATGAAGAGCAAGAGGAGAAAATGGATTGAGAGTCGGATTCAACGATGCCAAATCAGGAGCCATATCTTGACGAGGACAATTCTAGGGAAATTATAATTCTCAGAATCGGATAAGAAGAAAATTGATCCAAGATGAAAATTGACAGAAAAATACGGAAGCGAGAACGAATTCCGACGAGGATCACCGGAAACCTAGCATTACAGAATCAAACTGATACCATATTGAAGCTCATGCAAGATGAGCTGAGAAAGGAAAAAACGAGATGAGAGAGAGAGAAACAAGCTGAGAGAGAAAGATGGAAAACATAACTGCCTTTCATTCATTGCAGAATCAATGTCATGTTTCCATTTATATAAGCAATTAAATAACTAACTAATTACTTAATAAAGGAAACTAATTAACTGTTTTTAATATGTATATATATATATCTATATTTATTTTTATATATATATATATGTATATATTCAATAAAATCTGTCATTCTTTGGCCTGGATAACAAAAGAATGGATCAAGATTATTTTGTTGTTTCATTTCTTTGATCTGTCCATCATCGTTCTTGATTTTTTTGCACAAAACAATCAAGGCCCGTTCTACAAAAACTAACCAGTACTAGATTACTCTAATCCCAATTCTTATAGAGACTAAATTGACGGGAAAGAGAAACGAGTAGTGGATGTTGTTTCTGATGATGAAGCAAAAGCAAAGAGCAAATTGGACAAATGAGTTTTCAACTTTGTCAACGTTTGGCAAACATAAGGCTATTGTAATTTAAGAATGAAAAGCTTTTATAAACTGTGAGGTAATGATGAACTCAATTTGTTTGGTTATTTTGTTTGAATTTTGGGGATGGACTGCTTATAATTTTGATTATGTTTTGTGTTGTGGTGTTCTTCTGATTGGACATTATTTGAGTAACTTAGGTTACCCTTCGAACTATATGTTTGTTTGAGATATGGTCTACGAGTATTCAGGATTATTGAAGATATCCATATAAATGAAGATAGAATGAAACAAAGGCAAATGGAGACGCATTTTGGTTGATCACAGATCGAGCTTTTGAAGAAAAATAAAGATAAAATATAAAAAGGTAAATAAAGACTGAGGCATGTTGGTTGGCACCAGATGAAGCTTTTGAATGCCTAAGGTATAATCATTTCAAAATGCACAAAATGGCTGGTATAAGATCGAGCTTTTGAAGACGCACACAAGGAAAAATCATCTGTAAGTATAGAGAAAAGATCATGGCCGGACTCATACATGTAACAGGAAATAACCACATATTATGTGAATATCAATTGCAACTGTATAATTTTGCAAATAGATCAAATCCTTTTTACTCTAATTTTCTGTTTAGATCATCAACATTGTAATATTCCTATCGTTCAAAAAAACACATAATCAATACCTAAATATGTTGCATAATATTGTTCATCATGAATGGAAAAGATGAATATATATGGTGATCACATCAAGTTGAGTATGTTACTGATAAAACGCAACCCGTTATCAAGGAGGTACCAATCAAAAGATAACAAATTAAAAGGTAAACAGACAATAAGACATAAGGTATACGTGGTTCGATCCGAAGATCTACGTCCACGAGAAAATAATGTCCATGTCGGGCACTTTCTCTTCTGTTATTTTCGTTTAGTTTACAGGTGGTTTTTCTCCAATCAAAGTTTCAACCCCTCTCCTCTCTCTAATTCTACTATTTATATCATACAAATCACAACCCTAACTATATTCCTAAAATTAGGGCCGCCAAATCTGCCTTCGTGATTGAGAGAAGATCGTGGGCGAAATCTTCCAATCCCCCATGCGTTGCTACCGCGACCTAATTATCAAATCTGTAATTGGGCCAATTACTGGGCCTGCAGCCCTAGACAACTTGGGCCGAGTATTGGTTTTGTAACCTTAGGCAACTGGGCCATACCTACCAGATGCCCCTCCCCCAAATAAGCCGGAGCAGACGGCTTCGGCTTATAAAGTAGATAAAAGTGGGCGAGAAGTGATGTGAAATAGAAGATCTGATTCCCGGAGTCCCAATTACAGATTTGATAATTAGGTCGTGGTAGCAACGCATGGGGGATTGGAAGATTTCGTCCACGATCTTCTCTCAATCACGAAGGCAGATTTGGCGGCTATAATTTTAGGAATATAGTTAGGGTTGTGATTTGTATGATATAAATAGTAGAATTAGAGAGAGGAGAGGGGTTGGAACTTTGATTGGAGAAAAACCACCTGTAAACTAAACGAAAAGAAGAGAAGAGAAAGTGCCCGGCAGGGACATTATTTTCCCGTGGACGTAGATCTCCGGATCGAACCACGTATACCTTGTGTCTTATTGTCTGATTACCTTTTAATTTGTTATCTTTTGACTGGTACCTCCGTGATAACGGGTTGCGTTTTATCAATTGGCGCCGTCTGTGGGAAGAACTGGATTTTAATATTGATACTGCACTTGTTATACCATGGTAACCACTCGCTTAACTCAATCTCGCCAAGGTGATCAGACCAATCAAGATCCACCCGTGGATCAAACTTTGCCACCGAGGTAACCGCTGATGCGAGATACATCTCATCATCAAGGCAACCAAGGCCCGGTCGTGAATCGGGACGACCAATTCTTACCTCTACCTCCACAAGATATACAAAATCCTAATCCCGCTGCTACACAGCCGCAGGTTAATATTCAGATGACTCCGGAACTACTCCAGGCTTTCCTCCAAGAACATGCTCATGTCCTCCAAGACTAGGCAGCCAATCGTTTAAACCTTGATGGACCTGCTGGACATGCTACCAACCCCGTAGCGCATCCACCTCGTCGAAACCCGCTCAACCAACAAGATCCTGTGCGCCATGGGCGTCAAGACCGACGACGAGAACGACCCGGTTCTCCCGAGGACCATGGGAGTTCTAATGGGTCAAGACAACGCAATGAAGAACTTGCCGACGCTGATCGTCGCCGTCCACTTAACGCGACTAAGAGAGCTCGTTATGCCCATCCCCATACTTTAGATCTTCAGGAGTATGAGCGAGTACAACGCAATGTTGAACTAGATAGAATTCTAGGCCTTGATGCCAATGGAGACATTATTACCCCATTCTCCCAAGAAATACTGGCTACGCCCTTTCCCGAAGGGTTCAAGAGACCTGTCATATCACCTTATGACGGCACTGGAGATCCGGCCAATTTTCTTGGGGCTTTTAGGCACAACATGCTCAATCGAGATCATACCGCATCTCTTCACTATTGTAAGATCTTCCCCGAGTATCTTCAGGATGACGCTCAAGTTTGGTTTGACTCACTCCCCCGTAATAGTATATCCTCTTTTAGAGAACTTGCTGAACACTTTTGGGCACGTTTCGAAGCACGTGCAAAGCCCATGTCCACTTTGGCCGATCTGATGAACGTGGAACAAAAAGAAGGAGAAACCATCTCTCAGTTCCTGGAACGTTTTACGACTGAAAGTTTGAAAGTAGGAAATCAGCCTGACAACATCATTATCACAGCCTTCAAATGGATTACGAGCCGGACCACTGTACACCGAGCTAGCCCGTAATACTCCCGTTACTACCCGAGCTCTCTATCATGTGGTTGGGAAGTTCGCTAAGGCAGACGAACAAACCCGGCGTAAGAGGGAAAAATCTATTGCTAAGAGACAGTCAGATAAAGGACAATCCAGGTCTAATACTCGTACCAGCGCCTTCAACCGACTGGGCAGAGGGCAACCAGACACTCGTCACGATCTACCTCAACTAACACCTTTGAATCGGTCCCGAACCGAAATACATGCCATCCACAAGGCCGATCTAAGATCTTATCCTCGCATGACTGCGCCGGCTGACAAACGAAACCGCACCAAGTGGTGTGAATATCACTATGACCACGGGCACGATACTGAAGAATGCCGAGAACTCAGCAAAGAAATTGAAGAGTGCATAAAGCAGGGATATTTTCGCCAGTATGTTGCTCAATCAGACAATCGACAACAGCACCGAAGTGGAAACCAGCAACAAAGTCGAGTTGGCTATAATAATCCTAGCTCACAACAAGGTCGGTCACAATGGCCGAATAATCGATCCGGGAACAGCCACTACCCAAAACAAGATCAGGGAAGTAGACACAGTACTCAGCAGCAACAACCTCGCTTATTGCCAGCTCCCCCTCCTCAAGAAGAAGGGACTAACCCTCCAGCTCGTGTTGTTAATAGCGTCATTCATATAATCTATGGTACGCAGCCAGCAGGAGTGTCCCGCAAAGCTCTTATCGCAGAAGCTCGCAGACCTCCTCCCGAGGAACCCCGTCACAAGCGTTTCCACAGCACTGAAACAGTAAGTTTCACCGAGGACGACCCTGTACCCGAGCGCACACCCCACACTGATGCTATAATCATTGATATGACCGTGGAAAATATTATAGTCAAACGGGTGTACGTTGATAATGGTGCGGCCGTGAGTGTTATCTTCTCAGATTGTTTCCAAAAAATGGGCATATCTCGGGATCTGCTTCGGCCTGCTCCAGGACCTCTGCAGACATTTACACAGGGAGAAGTTCGGGCAGAAGGGATTATTAATCTCCCAGCCTCGGTAGGTACTCATCCTGCCATGAAAACAGTTTTTGTTGATTTTTATGTGGTGTCATCTACATCTCCATATAATATGATTCTCGGACGAGATTGGCTTACTCCTGCTCAAGCCGTATGTTCCACGTTTCATCCGACGATGAAGTGCCCCTCACCTCACGGAACAATAGCCATTCGTGGCGATCAGAAGATGGCTAAGCAGTGTATGCTTGTTGCACTCAAACCGCGAACTACACAGGCTGCTCGACCCCAGTTTCAAATAGATACCCTTGGACTTGCATCAATCCCGATTCAACCCCTTGGCGATGAGGTAGTAGAAGTACCTCTCGATCCAAACATACCCGAGTGAACTGTTAAGGTCGGTGCCATACATTTACCTCTACTTCACAGCGCCATTATTCAGATACTGCGTGAATATTCCGAGGTCTTTGCCTGGTCACCCTTGGACATGCCCGGTGTCTCACCGGACTTGATTACCCACAAATTGAACATTGACCCAACAGTCAAACCGGTACAGCAGAAGCACAGACAATTTGCTGCCGATAGAAAAGCTGCTATTCGCATAGAGGTTGAAGCATTGGTGAAGGTAGATATCCTTTTCGAGGTCCATTATCCGACCTGGTTGGCGAATCCTGTTTTAGTTCAGAAGGTTGATAATACGTGGAGAATGTGTGTGGATTTTACCGATCTGAATAAATACTGCCCGAAGGACTGCTATCCACTACCTCCTATCGACCAAAAGGCCGAAGCCATTACCGGACATCCAGCACGCTGTTTCCTGGACCTCTATAAGGGGTACCACCAAATTCACATGGATAGGAAGGATGCTATTAAGACAACATTCATAACGGACTTCGGCATCTTTGCGTACAAAAAGATGCCCTTCGGGCTTAAGAATGCCGGAGCCACTTATCAACGGTTGATGGACCATGTCTTCTAGGACCAAATTGGCCGAAATGTAGAGGTCTATGTCGATGACCTAGTCATCAAAAGTCGAACATTCGATGCATGTGTTCGGGATATTGCCGAAACATTGGACATACTTCGACGCCATAATCTCCGATTAAATCCGGCTAAATGCACCTTTGGGGTCGGTTCAGGGAAATTTTTAGGATACATGGTCTCCCCTCAGGGACTACAAGCTAATCCCTCCAAAATGCGGGATATACTCAACCTCAAGACACCTCAGAAAGAAAAAGATGTTCAGCGCCTTACCGGACGACTGGCTGCACTGAACAGGTTCCTATCTAAGGCGGCTGAACGACAACTTCCTTTCTTTAAGATTCTAAGGCAGGCTAAGAAATTTGAGTGGACTCCCCAATGTGAAGAAGCTTTGACAGCCCTAAAACAGCACATCAGCCAACTTCCCATTATTTCTGCCCCGATCGCTGGAGAACCCCTATACATATATTTGTCCACCTCTGATGAAGCCATCAGTGCAGCTCTTGTCCGCGACGACCACGGGACTCAGAAGGTTGTGTATTTTGCTAGCCGGGCCTTGCAAGGAGCGGAAACCCGATACTCAGTCATCGAAAAGACCGTATTGGCACTAGTTATGGCGGCCCGCCGCCTCCCTCCCTATTTTCAAGGACATGTTATAAACGTCCTCACAAACCAACCAATCCGTCAAATCCTGAGTAAGCCAGACCACTCCGGCCGACTCGTTAAATGGGCAATAGAGCTGGGAGAGCATGATATTCAATTTCTTCCCCGTCGCGCTATTAAGGGCCAAGCCCTAGCCGATTTTCTAGCCGAAGCTACCTTTGAGGGTCCTGACTCCAACTCACGTCCTGAAGACATTCCCCCTACTGACCTCAGTATCGAAGCCAAACGATGGCATATCCATGTAGATGGTGCATCCGCTGCCCGGGGAAGTGGTGCCGGGGTCATCGTCAATGGGCCCGACGACGTTGAAGTCAAGTATGTTTTACGCTTTAACTTTAAAGTCACGAATAATGAAGCTGAATACGAGGCGATTCTTGCAGGTCTTCGCCTTGCAAAGACTTTAGGAGCTTTACACATTCGGGTATATACTGACTCCGAAGTGGTTTCTAGTCAAATCAATGGCTCATATACAGCAAAGGAGGAAACCATGAAGCGGTACTTAGCTTTAACTAAAAGTCTCCTGCTCACATTTGCCTCTGCCGACATTCACAAGATTCCCCGAGAAGAGAACACAAAGGCTGACACTCTCAGCAAACTGGCCTCTGCGGTCCCTTCGAGCATACCTTCCGATATACTTGTAGAAGAGGCATCTCATCAGTCCATCTATGAACAAACTGTCTCGGTAATCACTGACTCTAAAACTACTTGGATGACACCCATTATCCAATACCTACAGGACGGCACCCTACCCGATGACAAGTTACATACTCGCCAGGTAATTTTGAAAGCACCAAAATACACTTTACATGACGGGGTCTTGTATAGACAATCTTACCTCCAGCCCAGTCTTCGGTGTCTCGACCCGGTTCAGGCCAACTACATCCTCAAGGAATTACACGAAGGCTCATGCGCAAACCATATCGGGTCCTGGACTCTCGCTAAAAAGGCACTCCGGTGGGGGTATTATTGGCCTACTCTTTTTAATGATGCACATGACCTAGTGTCAAAATGCGAGAATTGTCAGCGGCACTCACGAATTAAACACTTACCTCAAACAGAGCTGACAGGCATACAGAGCGCATGGCCTTTTATTCGATGGGGCATAAACATCGTGGGTCCTTTCCCTGTAGCTCCAGGTGGTTTTAAATTCCTAGTGGTCGCTGTGGATTACTTTACCAAGTGGGTTGAGGCCGAACCACTTACTACCATCACTGGAAGGAAAATACTTAATTTTGTTTGGAAGCATATTGTTTGCCGATTCGGTATTCCTAGCACCATCATTTCTGACAATGGGAAGCAGTTCGCGAATGATCCTTTCTGCTCTTGGTGCGAAGAGTTACACATTAAACAGGCATTCACTTTGGTGGCTCACCCCCAGGCTAATGGCCAGGTCGAGGTGACAAATCGAACACTTGTTGAAGGCATCAAAAAACGCTTTGGCGAATCTAAAGGACTTTGGGCTGATGCCCTACCTCAGGTATTATGGGCTTATCGCACTACGCCACATTCTTCTACAGGCGAAACTCCTTTTAGCCTAACTTATGGCTCCGAAGCCGTCATCCTGGCAGAAATCGGAGTAGCCAGTCCTAGGGTGTTGACTTTCAACCCAGAATAGAACGAGGATGCTCTCCGTACCAACCTTGGCGAAGTAGAATATCGTCGGGAACAAGCCCTTATTCGACAAGCCAAGTACAAACAGCAAACGGCAAAATACTACAATGCTCGAGTTCGGTGCACACAATTTAAGGTCGGTGATCTTGTGCTCCGGCGCAATTCTGCCAGTAAGGCTAGTCCTGAAGGCAAGCTCCATGCAGCATGGGAAGGACCCTATTGTGTAGTTACTGTCCATCCCCTCGGGAGTTATCAGCTTGCATGCGTCGATGGCACCCCAGTGCCTCGGACTTGGCATGTGACTAACCTTCGAAATTTTTTTCTCTAAACACTGTTAGTTTTACTTCTGCTTTCTATTTCTTGAATAATTAGTTTTTATTCTGACATGGTTCTGACAAGTTTTGCTCGATAAAAAATATTATTTTCGTCTTTATATTGTTTGTTTATGATACAGTGGGGATGCCCCGATATCCTTATATTACATGTTTCCGAACATTCGTTTTCGATCCGTCGGGTATATAGAACATGTCTCCGGACTCCATTACTCACCTCCTTGACCCAGTCAAGATACATGATCAAACCTCAGAGTTTTGTTTAAATTTCATTCCACTCGATCAAAGAATACAAGGCGTTATTAATTTGTTTCCGGACTTCAGCTCGTTTCCTTTACATGTCCTTGGTGATATGTTTGAGTGTTTTTATTTTCAAACATAATAAAATAATAATAATAAAAAACAATATTTTTTCTTAAACACCATAATATGTATATATTCCGTATGACTGTTACAACAAACTAATTATTTTTCACTCCATTATTTTGGTTGGTCTCTGGCTACCCTATTCCCTACCGCCGCTGTTCTGAGTCCTCTCCGAACCAAAACGCAAAACCTCGTCGCCTTGTCTCTGATCGACCACTTCTAGTCCTCCGGAAGATCTCTTGCGCGTTCCGACATCGCCCTAATTCGCCTCGGTCAAGGACCCCGGTCCCAGGCCTATTACCTGTCCCTTGGGGACCCCGGTCTGTTGCAGGATGCCCGGACCTTCTACTTCCGTATGGCCCCACTCTAATGGTGCCAAGGGATCCATCTCCTCGGGGGTTTGAGTAATGTACTCCTCGGTCTTATGTTGATGGGGCTCTGTTGTTTTCCGCAACACTGGGTTTGCTCTCCGTCTCCTCCCAGGAGTGTTTGCCCATTCTACAGCATCCCACTCTTCTACAGGCATCTCGTCAATTTCCTTTGCCAAGGCTATAACTGTTGCTCCACTGGCCTCTAGCTCATCCACACGTGTTTCTCTCGGTTCTTGGGGGAGACCCGACATCGCCTCGGGCATGTTCTTGGCTTTCCCTGCAACCAGGATGTGGTCCTCGGACCCCATCTTCTCTCGAGTACCATCTTTTGTTTTCTTGCCCCGTTGTTTTTTCACGTCGCTGTGTTCTTGTTCCTCCTGATCTGCAACGTTTAAAGCTTCGTTCCGGGCCTCTACTTTCTTTTGCAGCCCCACAAGAAATCCTAACACCAATCGGTTCCTTATGACTTTAGGATTATTGGCATCGCCTTGCTTGCTCCGCTGCTGGACGTCTCCCCGGATTTCTGCTCTCCGAGCACGAATCTCTTTGATTGATAGTCGCCCGCCGTCAACAAGCAAGTGTTCACACTCTTGTTGGTTTATGCGGAGTTGCTCCAACTCCATATCTTTTAGCACGCACTCTGCTTTATACTGCCGCATTTGTTGTGCAGCTTTTGTCCACGAGTTTTCTGCTTCTGCGCACCTCTTTTCTACTGACACTAACTTCTTCGATAACCGCGGGACCTCTTGCAACATCCAGATATCTCGGTCTTTCTGTAAACAGGCTATTGTTGATTGAAGCTGCTTTATTACCTCATATGGGTTTTCAATGTTTTCCTGGCAAAGGAGACACCTCGGTATTTAGACCGTACAGATACATGTACATTGTTATGAATAAAAAACGTTGCGGCATTTGATGGCCATAAAACTAATTCAACATTGTTTATTTCTCTGGAGATACAAAGTTGTTCATTACAAAGCAAGAAATTACAACGGATTTTTTTTTTACAGATCATCTACTCTACATTCTGCTCATGAGTCGGAGGGTCACTGACCTCTCCAGGGGTAGAGGTGGTCCTTATCACACCCGAGAGCTCTGCAACGTCCCCGGTTGCCTCTACCGCCCTGCCAGAGCCTCCAGCCACGTCGGTAGGCATCACGACTCCTTTATGGTGAATGGGAGCTCGGTTTCTTAAGTCCCGTACATAAAAGCCGTTGCGGAAACCCAAGAAGTCTTATCCTGGTCTTCATTACACCGTTTGATCACTTCGGGAGTCAAGAGCATGTTCTTTTTAGCCAAGGCCTCGATCAGCGGCCACCTCGGTGCTTTCGTCAACGCATCGAAATATGCCTCATCTTCATTCCCCACCGCATCATAGTTATACCCGAAGTCTTCGTCATAAACATTGACCTCCGGGTATTTATCATATATGGCCTCCAACAGCTCGCTCTTTGTAGCTGTGTCACCCGCGGCCACAAAGGTGCTTAGAAACTTCAGGAACGTCTCTGTTTGCATCAATTTCTCGGTGAAGGCTTCTAACACAGCCCCCTGGCCCTCGATCGCCTTGTTCAGCTCTTCCCGCGGGCTGTTAGGTCACCCCGGATCACGGCAAGCTCAACAGCCTGTTCGCGCAGTCTTGCTGTCTCTCTCTCAGCAAGTACTGCTTTGTCTCGGGCCACTCTGGCACTCTTCTGGGCCTCCGCGAATTCGACACGTAATTTGGTAACCTCGGCCTCCAGTTCGGCTATTCTGTCTCAAGATTCTTTTTCCAACCTTCCCACCAGCCCGCGGATTGGCTCCAGCAGTTGTTCCAGCTCGGCCCCGGCCGCACTTATTTCCATCCTTTGTTCCAGCATTATCTCACTATCATGATGGGCTTGTGCGATACATAATAGCACACTATTCACGTAGATACCTCGTGAGACGGGGTCATGTGCGCCTTTTTGGGAGGTGGTGGTGTTGTTGGAGAGGTAATCCTCCTCTTAGCGCTCGGAGTCAGCCCTGAGAGCGGAATATTGTCCTCGTGGTCATCTCCGTGACCACCCACCGCCGTCGTTTTCTGTAGCTCCGGGGTCTTAGATCTATCATCTCGCTCACCGGAGCTGGCTCCAGTACCCTTCTTCGCGACACTCTTGAACTTACCCACTGCACATGACGTGTCATATGTTCAGAGAAATTACAATTTTATCTTACACAATTTGTACAGAAATAAAAGTCCTACCCTCTAATTCTGCCCTGGCTCTCGACCTCTCTCTCTCAGCTACGCTTGGCGTCTCGTCGGAATCAGTCCCCGTTGGGGTGTCCCCCTCCTGGGAATCCGAGGTCCCAGTAGCCCATCTGGAATAATAGGGGCTCAACCCAGCTCCGTCCAGGACTTCTTCTGAAAATCTGGACCCCAGAACACCGACTTTTTTCAGTGTATCCACACCTCTAGGTTCCCCCTCCAGGGCACTATCTACTACCTCTAACATCTGCCACTTCGGCAGAACTCTCTCCTGCCTAACGTATATAAATTTACCTCTCCATCCTTCAATCTTGCTCGGATTCTTTACTTTGAATCTCTTACCTGGCCTGGGGTTAAGGTAATACCAACCTTTATTTCTCCCCATCGTTTTTAGCTGAAAGAAATGCCTAAATAAACTAACACTGGGCACTAACCCCCCCTTACTACACTCCACTAAAAATCCTACCACCTGCCTCATGGCATTGGGCCCTAATTGCCCCAGAGCTAGCCCATAATACTCCAACAACTTTACTAAAAAGTCCCACAGGGGAAATCTCAACCCTACGGCCAGTTGATCTATGTATACAGATATGAATCCTTTAGGAGGGCAACAGGCTTTATCCTTATCTTCGGGAATAATAAATTCAAGGTCAAAGGGCAAGAAAAAATTTGGAATCCATCGCCTGATCTGAGTCTCGGTTACAGTGGACCTCACCCCTGCCACTTCGAACCCTTCAACTTCCTCCTCACAGTGGGGGAAACTCACTGCCTCCACTCTAATTTCACTAAGATCACCCCGGTGAATCTGCCTAGTTTCACTATTCAAGGGGAAGATCACCCGTATAGGAGGTGCTCTAAAAGGCTCCCCCTCTTTGCCTACCTCCTCCACCCTAGATGAAGACGAAGATGAGATAGACATACTTACTTGTTTTCTTCGGTCGGTGTGGTGTTTTATCTTCACAGTTGGCACAATTATGGATTTCTCTGATGCGTGATTCAGTTAACTGCAAGAGAAGAAGGTGAAGGGTTTCGATTTCCCTCATTTTCTTATAACTTCAGCAACGATGCAGATTCAATGGTTTAAAATCGACGATTATGATCTTCACGTGCCATGGACGCGCCTCGAAACCCGCAATATGCGTCGTTTCACACGCGCTTACTCAAATACTATGCGCATCTGTCAGTCACGCGCCTCAGCTTTATCCAACACTCGTGTTGAAGAAGCTTCTCAACTCGGATTGAGGGACTTCGGGGTTTACTTTTTCTCAACTCCGGTTGAGGGACCTCGGGGTTTTACTTTTTCTCAATTCCGGTTGAGGGACCTCGGGGGTTTCGCACCTTCTCAATTCCGGCTCAGGGACTACGGTGTTTTTGCCTTCTCTCAAATTCCGACCCAGGGACTCCGGGAATCAGATCTTCTATTTCACATCACTTCTCGCCCACTTTTATCTACTTTACAAGTCGAAGCCGTCTGCTCCGGCTTATTTGGGGGAGGGGCATCTGGTTGGTATGGCCCAGTTGTCTAAGGTTACAAAACCAATACTCGACCCAAGTTGTCTAGGGTTGCAGGCCCAGTAATTGGCCCAATTACAGATTTGATAATTAGGTCGCGGTAGCAACGGATGGGGGATTGGAAGATTTCGCCCACGATCTTCTCTCAATCACGAAGGCAGATTTGGCGGCCATAATTTTAGGAATATAATTAGGGTTGTGATTTGTATGATATAAATAGTAGAATTAGAGAGAGGAGAGGGGTTGGAACTTTGATTGGAGAAAAACCACCTGTAAACTAAACGAAAAGAAGAGAAGAGAAAGTGCCCGGCAGGGACATTATTTTCCCGTGGACGTAGATCTCCGGATCGAACTACTTATACCTTGTGTCTTATTGTCTGTTTACCTTTTAATTTGTTATCTTTTGACTGGTACCTCCTTGATAACGGATTGCGTTTTATCAGTTACGTAATGAACATATAGATCAAATGTTGGTACTTCATTATGTTGTTCATCATAAATATGCTACAGAATGAATATACAGATAAAATGTTTATATAAACGACAGGTATATCATTGATCATCAGTCAATATTATAATCTGTTAGCACATCAAATATCATCATCTAGACATTTAAGTATCAATAAATATAAGATCTTTTAAGGCTTAAAGATTTTCACAATGGACAGTATATCACTGATAGCTTAGTATCTTACATAATGAACATACCAAATGTTTATAGTACAATATGTTGATCACCATAGATATGTCAAGAATGGACATATAGATTAAAAAAAAAATTATATATATATAAACAATAGACACATCAAGCTACAATACAATTAATTTCGTCATTGTTAGCACATCAAATAAAAGAATCTAGGAATTTAACCATCAAACATGTATCAGGTTGTTTATCAATAACACAAATAATCATATTTTAAAACCCGATGAAAAATTATTTATTTTTTTAAGAAAAAACAGACAGCGAAAACTAATTTGTGATATATATATAATATTACATTTTCCCTAAATTTATATCCAACAGAAATAGAGGTCAAATAAATTATCTATGGGTTTTAGATTCCGGAAAATGGACATGCAAAAACGTATTCCATTTGGGTTGGAGTAGGTGTTTGCTAACAATTTCTCTGAACCCCTTTAAAAGATGAGATAACCTAGTTAAAAATTTTAGATGAACAGACTCTATAAACATAAATAGCTACAAGTTCATCATCTTTTCTGAATTGGAAATAGTAAGGGGAACATGCAATATGTTAGCAGATATGTAAATATGAATCAAATTAGTATTGCCAAAAAAAAAAGAAAAAAAATCATAAATCAGATGTTCTTATATATACGAATCTAAAATAAGAATAGATGGAGCTGCTAAAAGAAACATCATGGATAAGAAATATAGTGAGATCTATTCATTTATCATCATCAATTGTCAATATTAATACATTAACTAGATGATTAACACAAGTATGGCTATTCACATAGGCGAACATGGAGACAAATTGAAAGTAATGGACTAGATTAGGATATGGGCTTTAATTAATTAATAAGTTATACTAATTAATTAATTAAAGCAGACCAAAATATTAGGCTCATATACCTAGGGTGTATGCGCTATATATATGTCTATTCCCTATTGCAGGGATGATCGATCTTGTCAGAAAGAAACACCATATAGTTCAATAAGGGATTTCCTAGCGATCAATTATTGAACAATTGTACCGAGGATAGTTCCTGCGGTGGACGATATACACGCGTGTATACCTGAAGTGGTGAATCAATCGCGCAATTCAGTCCGATCAATTACGCAACAAGTAAGTTGTTCCAACTTTAGCGTCATTATTGCTCAAACATTAATTCAGTTATAAATCTAGATCGTTCTTCTCGATTGTTTCTTCTGTTGCGTACATTAGATGGAATTGAGAATTACTAACAGTGGTATCAGAGCTCGGGGCTCGATTTATAATTGAAATTGATTTAATTTCATGTGGATTAAATTCTGTCAAATTGAATTTTGTAATTGGGAATGATATTAATTAGATTAATAATTTCAAAATATATGTATTAAATTTTGAATAAATTGGAGCTGTTATTCATATTATGTGATTGTCAACAAGTTGGCCTCGTTTGCGCGTGCCTCGCCACCGGAGGCGCTCGCTGCCACTGTGCTGCTGCTACGCGAGCCGGTGGCGGCGTTGCTGCTGCAGCGCGCGATCTACTCGACGGCGACGGTGGCAAGACGAACGGTGAAAGGGGTAGACCTGGTGGGGCTCCTTTTCCTGAACACGACGCCGACGGCGGCGAGTTGCTCGCCGCGCGAAGTCGCCGGAGAGGTGGCGTTCAACGACTGCTGCTGTTGCTCGAAGGCAACAACGGTAGCGGCGGCGGCGGTGATGTCTCGTTGCTGCTGCTGCTGTTCGCCTGTTGTCTCTCGGCGACGGCGGTGGTCGCGGCGGCGGCGTGGGTCTGGTGTCGGTGGTCTTGCTCGCTGGACGGTGGCTGGAGGAGCTGCGGCGATAGCGCGGCGGTGGCGGCGCGGTCGCGGCGGTTGCGTGGCTTGGTAGAGGGGCTGCTATCCCAGCCCAAACCCTAATGGGTTTTGGGCTGGGTTGGGCTGGGCCGGATTTTCAGTATTGGGCCAGGACAAAATTGGGCTCAACCTGGACCTGGGCTGGCTGGTTGTGGGCCAAAATGGACTGGGCCTAATTTCAATTAGTTGGGCCGAGTCTGTAATTGGGCTTGAAACATGGGCTGCTGATTTTGGAACTAAGTTTTGGCTGGCTTTATTTAATAAGGAGGCCCACTGAGATTAAAATTAATTAAATTAAAACAGATTTAATTAAATTGATTAATTATACTAATTTGTCAATTAGATTAATAAAACTTATTATTATTATTGAAAAATAATAATAATAGACTTATATTTTATGTTAATTTGGAATTAACATTAAAGTATTCTTATATTAATTTAGAATTAATATATTTATCTAATTGATTAATATTAATTAGATTAATAATTTTGATAGTATTATTAGTTTTGAAAGAATAATACTAGACTTATATATTTATATTAATTTGGAATTAATATTAAATATATATTTATATTAATTTAGAATTAATAATAATTTTAATCCACATTTAATTAAAGAATAAAATTTTGATTGGATTAGTTATTTTATTCGTTGAGCTTTTATTTGATATCTTATGTGATAAACAATTATTTGATTTTATGCTTATTTCATTTACTATAGTAGTTAAGTCCGCGTTATGTTTGGGTAGGCGGCGGCCAATATTTGTGGTCCGCATTTCTTATGCCTGGGTAGGCGGCACCCAGTAATTGCGTTTAATTTAATATTAGATATTAAATTTAACAATTAGTATCACATATAAAATCCCCAAATAAAACCAAGTCTTATTTAGAAATAAAAGCGTCGCCCATCATAATTGTATGAAATTCTTGATCTCTTCGTCCACGAGTTTTACACCAAAGTGTTTACTCTAAAACGACGAGGTCGGGGCTCATTCATAGATGCATGGTTGGCATCGTGTGATGGAATTGACTTGCTTAAATTATTTTGTGACGCCAAAGCGACCAAAATAGTTTAAGGACGCGATATTAATTGGATTAATAAACCAAGAATTGCAAAATTGTTGTTGCAATTGGCTTAGAGGCCAACCTAGTGATATTATTGTAGTCATCAGCCAAAGCAGAGACTGCAGTAATATAGACTTGGATCTTGGAACACTAAGATTTATAATTATTATAAATCCGTATTTTGTGTTTGGGGACGCAAAATATGTTAAAATTAGTGGGGCTAATCATTACATTAAACCCTTGTTTTGATTAGTGATATGAATGTGATCTTTATTTACTTTATTCTAATTTACTTTTCCGTTTGATTAATTTTTGTTCAGATAAAAATGTCGAATTTGGCTTATAAATCTTTGATGGAATCAAACAAGTTGACTGGGTCCAACTTTACGGATTGGCTCTGTTGCTTGCGCTTGGTGCTAAGGCAAGAAAAGGCTGAGTACGTCTTGGACGAACCAATCGGTGTCATCCCCGACAAAACTTCTCCTGAGTATGCTAAGTTTGACGCAGATGCTCATATGAAGCATGTTGAGGATGCCACGTCGGCTCAGTGTGTCATGTTGTCTTCGATGAGAATCGAACTGCATAGGCAACATGAACACATGCTCCCTTATGAGATGATAAAACACTTGGAGAGTCTGTACGCCTCACAAGCTCAGACAATGGAGTATGAGATACTCAATGACCTCTTTAAGTGTAAACTTCATAATGGGGCCCAGGTTTCTAAGCATGTACTGAAGATGATTGGATTAATTGAGAGGTTGACATCGATTGGAATGGTGTTACCCTCAAGTGTCTCAACTAATCTGATTTTGCAGTCACTTCCTAGTTCTTTTGAAAACTTCATAGTGAACTTCAACATGAACAACACGAAGATGACTTTGCCTGAGCTTCACAACATGCTTAAGACCTATGAGTCTTCCACTTCTAAAGGCAAATCTGTGCTCATGGTGAGCTCTTCTGCGAACTCTTCCAAAAGGAAGAATAAGCAGAAGAAGAAGAAGAAGAAGAAGAAGAAGAAGAAGAAGAAGAAGAAGAAGAAGAAGAAGAAGAAGAAGAAGAAGAAGAAGAAGAAAGCATCTAGCGATGTGGCCTTCAAGCCTAAGAGTGGAGGGATTCAAAAGAAGCCGAAACTGCCAAAGGATGAGTGTCTATTCTGTCACGAGAAGGGACACTGGAAGAGAGACTGCCCAAAGTTCAAAGCACAAGGTGCATTGAATGGGAGCTCAGGTATGTTTGTCATTGAGATAAATATGTCTATAAACAATTCACAATCCTGGGTATTAGATACAGCTTGTGGCTCACACATTTGTAATAATGTGCAGGGTCTAAGTGAAAGCAGGAAAGTGAGGCCTGGGGAGGTCGACTTACGCGTGGGAAATGGAGCAAGAGTTGCTGCTGAACGTGTAGGGACTTATAGATTAGATCTTCCTCCAGGATATAGACTAGATTTACATGATTGTTATTTTGTTCCTATAATTTCAAAGAATATTATTTCCATTCCAATGTTAGACATTCAAGGTTTTTCCTTCCATTTTGCAAACAGTAGATGCTCGTTTTCGCTTAATGGATTATTTTATGGAAGTGCCTCTCTTTCGAATGGTTTATATATGCTTGAATGTGAACAAAATATTCTCAATGTACAAAACAAACGACCTAAGCTAAGTAATACGAATAATAAAACCTATCTTTGACATTGTAGACTTGGTCATATCAATGAGAAAAGAATAGCAAGATTGAGAAAGTTAGACTATCTCACATCATTTGATTTCAAATCATATGGTGCTTGCGAATCTTGTCTCAAAGGAAAGATGACAAGTAAACCACTTTCTGGGAAAGGGCTACGTGCCAAGTTTGTGCTTGAGTTGATCCACACAGATGTGTGTGGACCGTTCCCAACTCAAGCAAGAGGTGGATATTCGTACTTCATAACTTTTACTGATGATCTCTCAAGGTATGGATATGTGTATCTAATGAAACACAAATCTGAGGCCTTCGAGAAATTTAAGGAGTTTAAGTTAGAAGTTGAGAAACACCTTGGGAAAAGTATTAAGACTCTTCGACCAGATCGAGGAGGGGAATACTTGAGCCGAGATTTTCTTGATTACTTGAAATCACATGGAATCCGGTCAGACTGGACACCTCCAGGTACACCACAGATGAATGGAGTATCTGAAAGGAGAAATCAAACTTTATTAGATATGGTTCGATCCATGATGAGTTTCACCAGTCTCCCTATATTTCTTTGGGGTTATGCCTTACTTACCGCAGTTTATATTCTGAATAGAGTTCTCTCTAAATCGGTCGAGAAAACACCATATGAATTATGGTGTGGCAAAAAGTCGAGTCTTAACCATATGCGGACCTGGGGTTGTCCTGCTTTTGTTAAGAAGATGATGATTGATAAGTTGGAAACTAAAAGTGAAAAATGTTATTTTGTGGGATATCCTAGAGAAACCAAAGGATATGAATTCTATTGTCCTGGAGATCACAAGGTGATAGTATCCAGAAATGTGACGTTTCTTGAAGATAATTATGTCTCCAAGGAACAAGGTTACAACACAGTAGATCTTGAAGAAATTCAAGAACCACAAGATAACATAGAGGATGAGGTATTGTCCAATGGAGTGGACAAGAACTCAGTGGGAGTTTTTGATGATCTATTGGGAGGGGAAATGACTCTTAGAGGGTCACCTCAAGACAATGAGATGCATCAAAGACAAGATATTGTATCAACCCCACCTCAAGAAAATCATAGTGAAATTCTTGAGAATATCCCAAATGTTGAAAACCTCAACACGCAGGAACCTCATCACGATCAGAATAAACCGCTTGAACCAACGCAAAACCAACTCAATAGGCCTCAAAGGAATCGTCGTGCACCTGAAAGACTAAATCTATTGGTTGAGAACCAAGATGATGAGGTTGATTCAGAAGACGACGAACCTAAGACCTATATCGAAGCGGTGTCAGGCACCGATTCGAAGATGTGGCTGGTTGCCTTGACATCTGAAATGGACTCGATGTACCTCAATCTAGTCTGTGAACTAGTTGATTTGCCAAATAGGGCTCGCCCCATAGGCTGCAAATGGATCTTCAAAAAGAAGAGAGATACAGATGGCAAGGTACAGACCTACAAGGCTAGGTTGGTGGTAAAGGGTTATAGTCAACGTGAGGGCATTGATTATGATGAAACCTTTTCGCCAGTCGCTAAGATCAAGTCCATTAGGATATTACTTGCAATAGTTGCATACTATGACTGACACATTTGGCAAATGGATGTTAAAACCGTGTTTCTCAATGGAGAACTCGAAGGCACTGTGTATATGTCACAACCTGAAGGTTTTATATCCAAAGAAAAGCCGAATGGAGTATGCAAGTTAAAGAAGTCCATTTATGGACTCAAGCAAGCATCTAGGAGTTGGAATATTTGCTTTGACAGAGCTATCAAATTGTTTGATTTTGTCAGAAGCAAAGAGGATCCATGCGTTTATAGTAAACGCAAGAATGGAAATGTTGTCTTCCTTATCATATATGTTGATGATATATTGATAATGGGAAGCGATCGTTCCATGTTGCAATCCATGAAAGATTGGTTGCCTAGCTCCTTCATGATGAAGGATCTGGGTGAGGCTTCCTACATCCTTGGAATAAAGATCTATCGAGATAGACCTAATAGGATGTTGGGATACTTACATAGACAAATTGCTGAGACGCTTCTCAATGGAAAATTCTAAGAAAGGATTTCTTCCTATGGGACATGGAATTATATTGTCTAAGAAAGGTTGCCCTTCTAATGACAAAGAAATGAGTTACATGAAGAAGATCCCGTACTCTTCGGCTATAGGATCTATTATGTATGCCATGATATGTACTAGGCCAGATGTGGCTTATGCACTCAGCATGACAGGTAGATTTCAGCAAAATCCTAGTGAGATACACTGGAGAACTGTCAAGACTATTCTTAAATACCTTAGAAGGACTAAAGAATATTTCTTAGTCTATGGTGGGCAGCCAGAGTTATCGGTTACGGGGTATACTGATGCTAGCTTCCAAACAGACCATGATGACTTCAAGTCTCAGTCAGGATATGTTTTCGTTCTCAATGGTGGTGCAGTAAGTTGGAATAGTTCCAAACAGAGCACAACTGCCGATTCTACCACTGAAGCTGAATATATTGCTTCATCTGAAGCTGCCAAGGAAGTTGTTTCTTTGTTAGAGTTCGTAAAAGAACTAGGTATCGTTCCAAGTGCCAGCAGTGCAATACCGATGTATTGTGACAATACTGGTGCGGTTGCGCAAGCAAAGGAACCCAGAGCCACGAACAGAAACAAACACGTTCTCCGGAGATATCATCTGATTAGAGAAATAATAGATAAGGGAGAAGTAAAATTAGATAGAGTACCCACTGATGATAACTTGGTGGATCCTTTCACCAAGCCGTTGTGTATAGCAAAACATAACAAGCACTTTGAGAGCTTAGGTGTTAGACATGTTAGTAGTTGGCTTTGATTCAATGGGAGTTTATAGTTTGTATGTCTTAGAAACCTTTTTGTGAAGACATTCAAAATTTGATCACATTCTATGATAATATGTTTGTCTTATGGGTTTATGCATTTATTAGAATAATTGTTTTGATGGTTTGTTATTATTCTTGTGATTGTTCTCTTGAATTATGACTGTCATTTATGGTGTGAGACATAAATGATATAGTATGATTCTAAAATTGTCATAACCGATGGTCATCAAGAATGGGATATTGATGACATACAATAGGTTAGCATGTGGTCTGCATCATATTCTTAGAGAATATAGTGGGTCTCACGACTATTAGATATTAAATATCTATGATGGACACATGAATACTTTGGAGAGTATTGGTACGCCCTACTATTAAACCGTTTGTTTAATGTCTACGGTTTATTAGTGTGTGGAGTATGTAATGATCCTTTGACCTGAGGTTAATACTCATTTTGTTTGTTAAGTGATGAACTTTGACCAAGTACAACGCTTGCCTCCCAAAGGAGGATAAGACACGTCTTGTGTTGGGTTCATCATGAGGCAAATGGAAATGATAGTTGAGCCAAGAATGAGATTCATTCCTCGATTGAAATTCGAGAGAACACTTAAATTTCTCTATATTATTTGACAATAAAGTCATTGGCCAATGTAAAAGATATATTCAATTAAAGTAATTGAATATGATCGAATGTGTCATATAATAAAGATGAGGAAAAGGTTTGAGCTATTTGGATAGACACATGGCAGATCCTATGCTCAATCGGGTGGTTCGTGAATGAAGGGATATTACATAAACTTCATATAAAGGTTGTTTTACTAATTCACGTAAACGTCCTTCATATATCGAGTTCGTTGCACAACGCAGTCTAGGAGTTTTGTGCAGACTTTAATTAGATTATCGTCGATAATGGGGGCCTGAAGGGTCACACTTTATGTGTATTGTTGTTCCGCTTAAGGGTACAATATTGGTGTTTCGAATTATATCTAATGCTAGTCCAAGTGGGAGATTGAAAGTAATGGACTAGATTATGATATGGGCTTTAATTAATTAATAGGTTATACTAATTAATTAATTAAAGCAGACTAAAATATTAGGCCCATATACCTAGGGTGTATGCGCTATATATATGTCTATTCCCTATTGTAGGGATAATCGATCTTGTCAGAAAGAAACACCATATAGTTCAATAAGGGATTTCCTAGCGATCAATTATTGAACAATTGTACCGAGGATAGTTCCTGCGGCGGACGATATATACGCGTATATACCTGAAGTGGTGAATCAATCGCGCAATTCAGTCCGATCAATTACGCAACAAGTAAGTTGTTCCAACTTTAGCGTCATTATTGCTCAAACATTAATTCAGTTATAAATCTAGATCGTTCTTCTCGATTGTTTATTCCGCTGCGTACATTAGATGGAATCGAGAAACACTGACACAAATAACATAAATAGTTAATACATTAAAGATCAATATCTATGCAAGGCATTACTGTTGACATTAAATATGTAGTGTTGAATTAATAGGATGATATTTTGATTTCAAATGTTATGTAATGAAGTTGAAATATTTTTATTAAAATACAGAGGGGTAGTCAGAATAATAACAAAGTCTATACTTAATTGCTCTCAACGACACACATATTAACAAACTTTGTAATCACTAACATGAAATCATGTTGTTCATCAACAATCCAAATTATAAATGATTGAACTATAAAGCAGATATTATGCTTTTTGGAAAACGGCCATTTAAAATTATAATTTATGATATCTGTGATGAGTGTCTGGAGACTAAGTTAAAAATCATATGTTGTCCTTTGTATGTGGCTTTTCGTTTGGTAATTAAACACACACGTCTGGCCTTCACCGACACTGTATTAGGTATTTCGTAAAAAATGTAAACAACAATTTATAGGATTAAATTCTATTTTTTTTAAATAACTTAATTAGAACAATTATTTTTTCCGACAAAAATTACAAATAGAGATGAATAATATTTGAGAAACCTGAATTTGAACCTCAACTTGATGTTTGTTGTAATACTCCGACCCTCTAAATACACTAAAGATGATATTTGCATTTTATAATATATTTATGTAATCTTATTTCATTTTGAATTGCAAAGCTATTTAATTTATATTTTTTTAGAAATAAGTACCACCGCGATGTACCAGGTCAACTGCAGTTCTAGCACAAGAAAGGTAAGAATTAAATATTAATAGTATAGAAGCC
This sequence comes from Ajuga chamaepitys, assembly GCA_958295605.1. Taxonomy (NCBI): domain Eukaryota; kingdom Viridiplantae; phylum Streptophyta; class Magnoliopsida; order Lamiales; family Lamiaceae; genus Ajuga; species Ajuga chamaepitys. The sequence goes on from OY282495.1 coordinate 18,474,865, forward strand.
TAAAATTTAGCATCGGACCGGACCAAATTTATTTTATTAGATAATATAAAATCTAGAATATAAATAATACATATAAAATATCTACCTGTATATATAGATATAGTGCATGCATAACATATATAATAAATGTAACGTACGTGCATGCATGCATGCATGTTAAGAATTTATTTGCATTTTCAATACATATTGTAACATTTGAACATAGTTATGCAAAGATAAGATGTAAAATAAAGGAAAACAAATAAGAAAAGGATGTTACATATATAATATATAACGTGTGTGCATGCATGCAGGTTAAGAATTGATTTGCATTTTCTATACAGATGGTAACATTTGAACATGGTTATGCAAAGATAAGATGTAAAATAAAAACAAATAAAGAAGAAAAGAACGTTGCATGCACGAGGTTATGGTGTGGCCTTCTCACCACCAATCAAATTATATTTCAAATTCTAGTAGCATTACTTACCCAGCTAAATAAAGCCCATCAGTTTCCAATACTCACTATAAGAAATAATGCCTATTACCACACTCATTTTAAAGTATTGGAAAATAGGTGTGATATTAATGGGTCAAATGAGACACCAATTTCCTTAAGTATTTAGCGGTACAGTTTTATGAACACTATTAAGACACCAAAAAATAAGTGTCTTAATATTAAGTCAGTTAAGACACTAATAAGAAAGTGTCGTAATAATTATTAAGATGGTAAAATTGTACCGAGTGATAAATTAATTAAAAGACACTATTATGACACTAAAATATAATGTCTTAATATATACTCTCTCCGTCCCATCCGAATTTGCACACTTTTCTTTTTGTACGTCCCACATTAATTTGTGCACCCTTAAAAATGAAAGTTCTCTCACAATCTTCACCCTTAAAATCTCCACCCTCAATCTCCACCTTTAAAAAAATCAACCAAAAAACAAAAGTAATTTTTTCTTAATATATGTGTCGGGTCAATCGTACAAACTCCCGCGGGACGGAGCGGATTGGATCCTCTATTTCAATTTGTGTTTCATCTAGTATTACATTATATCCATTATACGCCATGTGTTAATTAGTGATGTCATCATATACACGTGACGTGTAGTGATTGTTCTGGAATACAAGATGGAACACGAATTGGAATAGATTAAAGACAATATTGGACAATGAAGTAATAGCCCATTAAGATAAACTTAACTAACACAAACTGTTAAAGTATATTAAGTTTTGTAAATAATATTAATAAATAAATTAATTAGTTAAATAGTTAGTTAGGTTTGCATGTGCATGGCACATATGGTAGTTAGAAGTTAGGAAAGTGGTTTGGAAATCTGTTTTGCATAACCACTTCTGTATATTGCAAACAAAACCGTAAGCCATCTATAAATAAGAGATGAGCTACATGTACAAGTCAAGTTTCTCAATATATCAAGAAATTCTATTTTCATAACATGGTATCAAATAGTCAGGTCAATTAGCTCGTCGGTTTTGTTGTGTGGACGTCGGATTAAGCTCGACGGTTGTGCTGTGTAAACGTTTCCAGTCGAAATCATGCCGGAATTTACTCTTCCAACGTTTCCTCCGCTCACATTACGTCTTGATCATAACAATTATGCGTACTGGCGTATTCAGGTCATTACAGCGGTTAGGGCGCATGGTTATGATGCGTTCTTGTTTGGTACGTCCATTCCTCCTCCCAAGATTGTTCAAACTACTACAGCTGCGACTGAATCTGTTCCTGCTGTTACGGTAAGTTCTTCAAATCTTGATTATGAGGTTTGGGTTCATAAAGATCAATTTCTAATGTGTTGGATGTTTAGTTCCATTACCGAGTCCATGTTAGGACATGTCAATAGGTGTTCTTCGTCTGCTGAGGTCTGGAATGTGTTTGATGGTTTGTTTCATTCACAATCCAAGGCAAAAGTGTTGAATCTCAGGTGGCAGTTACAAACGCTCAAGAAAGGAGCAATGTATGTTGATGAATACATCCTAAAGATGCGTGGTATCTGTGATTCCATTCATGCTGCGGGACAAGATGTCTCGGATGATGAGTTGGTGTTGTATATTCTTGCCGGTCTTGGACAAGAATATGAATCTTTAGTTGTTAATCTTACCACTAGTGTGGAAAGTGTGTCTCTAACAGAGTTGCATTCATTATTGCAAACTCAAGAAATGCGTGTGATACAGCATAATTCTGTTGAATTGTTGCATCCTAGTGTAAACTTAGCTGCAAGAAGGGGTGGAAATTCAAATAATAGAGGTAATTATAGGGGCTCTTATAGAGGTTCTAGAGGTGGTTCTGGTAGCTCTAGAGGTGGAAACTCGCAAGGAAACTTCACTTATAGAGGAGGCAGCAATAAAGGAGGTTCTCGAGGAAATTACAAAAACAAATCTAAAATGATTTGTCAGCTTTGTGGAAGGCCTAATCATGTGGCTGCTGATTGTTGGGATAGGTTTAATGAAGGTTATCCTGGTTTGGATCCTACAGCAGTTTTACAGGCTGAACAACAAAAGCAACATGTTCATTTAACCACTGTAGGACAGTCCAGTGGCCAAGAAGGAGGGTTTGATGATGTTGTTGTGAACTCTACTGAAGTAACACATGATGCTGGAAATACTGAATGGTACATTGATAGCGGCGCAACACATCATGTCACTTCTAATATGGGAAATCTTTCACAACACACTCCTTATCAAGGTAACAATAAAATTATTGTTGGAGATGGCTCCCATGTGTCTTTTACACATACTGGCTCTACAACTTTTCCCACATTGTGCCTAAATAAAGCTGTGTCATTACAAAATGTATTATTTGCACCCACAATCACCAAGAATCTACTTAGTATATCTCAATTTTTAAAGGATAATTCTGCTTATATTGTGTTTTATGATTCTTGTTGTTTTGTTAAGGACCTGAGTTCCAACAAGGTGCTTCTCAGAGGTTCCCTTAAGCATGGCTTATATCATCTTGATCTGCCTACTGATTCTACTCTTGATCAGACATCTAAAATGTGTAATCTGGTTTCTAAGTCTGTTGATTCTGATGTACGAATGACAAATACTGATGTAATTTTCAATTCTGATGTAAACACTACTGATGTATTACTCAAATCTGATGTATTACTCAATTCTGTAACTACATGTGATCAATGGCATAAACGGCTAGGACATCCCTGTAACTCAGTATTATCTACTGTTCTAAAGAAACTGAATATTCCTTATAATATGAATAAAGTCTCTTTTTGTGAGCATTGTCAGGCTGGTAAACTATGTAGTAAGAATTTTCCTACTGTTACTCATCACACTACTAAGCCTTTTGAGTTAGTTCACACTGATGTGTGGGGACCAGCAGCTACAGTTTCTAATGATGGTTTTCGATATTACTTATTGTTTGTTGATGATTTTACTAAATACACATGGATATATCCTTTAGTTTTGAAATCTCAGGTGCATCAGTTGACTATTAATTTCATAGAAATGGTTAAAAAGCAGTTTGATGTTAGTGTAAAGATGTTTCAGTTTGATTTTGGTGGAGAATACAGAGGTCTCAGATCTTATTTTCAACAGAAAGGGATAGTCTGTAGGTATGCTTGCCCATATACGCATCAACAGAATGGAAATGTTGAGAGAAAACATCAACATGTAGTCTACACAGGTCTCACTTTTCTTTCTCAGTCTTGTCTTCCTTATTCTTTTTGTTATGATGCTTTTGTTTCTGCTTGTTACACTCTTAACAGGTTACCTACTGCTGTGCTTGGTAACTCTTCTCCTTTTGAGAAATTGTATAATAGATCTCCTGAGTATAATTTTTTGAAGAGTTTTGGGTGTGCTTGTTACCCGTAATTGAAGCCATACAATAACACAAAGTTACATTTTAAAACAGAGAAGTGTGTGTTCATTGGATACAGTGTTTATCATAAAGGGTATAGGTGCTTAAGTAAGACTGGTAGAGTGTTTACAGCAAGAACAGTTGTTTTTAATGAGGAAGAGTTTCCCTATTCAACTATGTTTCCTCACAAATGATGATTCTCTTACTCATATGTCTCAACCTCATCCTCATATGTCACAACCTGTTCTGCCTTGTTTACCCATTACAAATAATATAATACAGCAGCCTCAACAGTCTGATCATAATATGAATCAAAATCCTGTCCCAGATCAGCATCTCCCAGATCAGCATCCAGAAATTCAGATTAATGTTCCTAGTTCACCTAGTCAAAACAGTTCAACAGCACAAAACAGTGCAGCTCCTCTGCAGAATAGTAATAACAATTCAAATGTTAGTAGTGGGGCTACAAATAAACATCCTATGACTACTAGGTCAAAGGCAGGGGTGTTCAAACCTAAAGTGTTTGCAGCTGATATAACTTCTGGAAATTCAGAGCCTGCTACTGTAGCTCAAGCACGGGCATCTCCAAAATGGAAGAAGGCCATGGATGAAGAGTATAATGCTCTGATGAGCAATGGCACTTGGCAACTTGTTCCTTCACAACATGCCTCAAATACTGTCACATGTAAGTGGATATTCAGAATTAAGTATAAAGCAGATGGAACTGTGGATAGATACAAAGCTCGGTTAGTAGCAAGAGGGTTTCAGCAAACTGCAGGGGTAGATTATTTTGCTACTTACAGTCCTGTGATCAAGCCTGTAACTATTAGAATTATGATGTCCATTGCTATGACAAAAGGCTGGCCCATACAGCAAGTAGACATTAACAATGCTTTTCTAAAAGGTGACTTGAAAGAAAAAGTTTATATGTTACAACCGGAAGGTTTTGTTTCTTCAACGCATCCTGATTATGTATGTCAGCTTAAAAAATCCCTTTATGGGCTCAAACAGGCCCCCAAAGCCTGGTATGACAAGCTTGGTATGTTCTTAATCAGCATTGGTTTTAAGAAGTCAGTTGCTGATTCGTCTTTGTTTTATAAAAATCAAGGTGGTCATATTACATTATTACTTGTGTATGTTGATGACATATTGCTAACTGGCTCAAATTCTTCTGATGTCAAGGCTGTTGTATCTTTGCTAGATAGAAAATTCTCTCTAAAAGATCTAGGCCAAGTGAATTATTTTTTAGGAATTGAAGCTCACAGATCAAATGAAGGAATTTTTCTGAAACAAACAAAATATATAACAGATTTAATCAAAGAAGTTGGTATGGATAATTGTAAACCTATTACTTCTCCTACTTGCTCTAGTATAAAGTTACACAGAAATGATAGTGCATTGTTTGATCATCCATCTCTTTATAGAAAGGTTGTGGGTTCATTACAATATCTGCAACTTACAAGACCTGATCTATGTTATCCTGTAAACAAACTAAGCCAGTTTCTGTAGGAACCAACTATAAAACAGTGGAAGGCCTGCAAAAGGGTACTTAGATATCAAAGTGGTACACTCCATCGAGGTTTGGCAATTAAACCTGTCCCTAGAATAGCTCTAACAGCATTTGCTGATGCAGATTGGGCCAGTTGCCCAGATGATAGAAGAAGCACGAGTGGCTACTGTGTGTATATTAGAAGTAATCCTGTTGTATGGTGTTCTAAAAAGCAGACGCTTGTGGCACGCAGCAGCACTGAAGCAGAGTACAGAGCTTTAGCGTTAGCTACCACTGAAGTAATATGGATACATAATCTGCTAGAAGAAATTGGGGTCCAGGTATACAAGCCTACTGTCTTGTGGAGTGACAATGAAGGGGCCATTCAATTGTCATCTCATTCTGCTCTGCATTCCAGAACAAAACATATCGAGCTAGACGTTCATTTCATTCGAGAAAGGGTCAAGCAAAGAGAAGTTCAAGTGAAGTATGCTCCAACTGAATCTCAAATAGCAGATATACTAACAAAAAGTTTATCTACTACACGCTTCCAGAAACTAAGTGAGCAGTTGTGCACTAACTTCCAACCGGTTTTGAATTGAAAAGGAGCATGTTAAAGTATATTAAGTTTTGTAAATAATATTAATAAATAAATTAGTTAGTTAAATAGTTAGTTAGGTTTGCATGTGCATGGCACATATGGTAGTTAGAAGTTAGGAAAGTGGTTTGGAAATCTGTTTTGCATAACCACTTCTGTATATTGCAAACAAAACCGTAAGCCATCTATAAATAAGAGATGAGCTACATGTACAAGTCAAGTTTCTTAATATATCAAGAAATTTTATTTTCATAACACAAACGAAAATATAATTAATTAGTGTTGTTGAGGGAAGGAAAAAAAAATAACGAACAAAACTACCAAATTCTAACGGGAGAATTAGTAAACTAAACCTATTTGCTGAAACAAAAAAGAGAACAAAAAACACCGCAGTCATGGAGAAAGAAAGCAACCAGTACTAAACATACTCGAAATTAGAAATAGATTTGGGGGCTCAAAGAGTTCTACAACCATCGTCTATCGATCAGCATTGCTCTCTGTTTTCCTTTTCGCGATTTAGAGTTTCAGGTACGCAGATCTCCTCAGATATTACTCCGTGGTTAAATCGATTCATTATTTTCGGTCAACCTGAGTTCCACCATCTATAACTAATCAACAAAGGGGCGACTAAATATATATGCGTATGTCTGTATATATATTTACAAAAAGATTTCGGCTAGAATCTTTTTAAGGCACCCACCACAAAAGCTATAATTAGTCCCATTTAAGTGTTGATTTAAAAGCCTGTGAATCTGATTCTGTCTTGACACTATACTTGATAAGGTTGTTGTGATTAAGATGGGTCTGAATACGAAGGGAGCCGTTGTTTGTGCATTTTTGTGCAATAAGAACAAATTGGAAGAGTAAAACAGATGTTATGGGACTTCTCATGTGTGGTTTTCACTTTTCATTTTATAGATGAGAAATTTATTTGTAATATATATTGTTTGGAATTGGAGGGGTATACATTGATATTATTTTGAGAGCATCAAATTGATGCTTTATGTTTAAAAGTAAAGCTAAAATCTCAGATCTGCATTAGATGTTTTGAGGTGATGCAGCTATATACCTGCTTTAAGAATGCTTAAAGTGTTTATCAGTATAATGCACTATGTAGTTTCTAGTGCACGAACAACTATTGAACTAAACTAAAAGCTACTGCTTATCTAATTCAATGTAAAGGGTGTTTGCAATTGTCTTTCTCAAGTGCTTTTCAACTTATAGTTTGGGAAAAGCTGTTTTGGAGTGTTTGGAAAAAAAAAATTTAGATTTAATAGAAGTGATTTTAGGCCAAAAGTTAAAAGTAAAAAATAGTTGATTTTTTCAACTTTTTTGATATTTTGGTAAATAAATAGAAGTAATTTAGGCCAAAAGCTAAAAGTAGAAAATAATTATTTTTTTCAACTTTTTTGGTAGTTTGGTAAATAAAAAGAAGTGATTTTGGGCCAAAAGTTAAAAGTAGAAAATAGTTGTTTTTTCAACTTTTTTGGTAATTTGTTAAATAAATAGAAGTTATCTCTCACTTATAAGTTGAAAACTGCTAAAGTATCAAACACCTAACTTTTACATTTGACCAAAATTACTTTTATTTTTAAACACTACTTACTTTTGATTTTAAGTAATTTTATTTTAACCTCTACTTTTAATCACTTCTCCAGAAGTTAAGCAAAGAAAAATACCCCGGAGAATACCTAGGTTGAGGACATGTTTAATAACTTTTTGTGTACAGTAGGCTAGTAAAGGGGTTGCATGCAATTCAATTGTAAAAATGTATATGAGGTTTCTTAATTGATAATTGCTTTACTTTCCCTTTCTTGTTTATGCATTTGATAACAATATATTGAGTTTTCTCTATTTTATCTATTTGACTTCATTTTGTTTTCTTTCTAAAGATCATTGTGTCATTCTTTTGGCTAATTAGCTGGTGTTGTTGGATAGAGCTGATTTTAGTTGAACGATATTCTTATTCACATTTATGCTGTAAAAAATTTCGGCTAGCTTCAACTAATTCCCGTCTAGATGCTACACTCTAATTGACTGCCTATATTTATTTTCCGATTCCTCCCCACCAAAGGACGCCTATGCCACCTAGGCCCCGATTAATTACTATGATCCACTCTAACATCTCACTAGCACCTAGTGGTCTCTGCAATATTAATTCACATACGCCTTCTTCTTTCTTCTAATGAGTTAATTTAGTGTAAGCACAAACTGATTATTTGGAACTTGTAGATAAAATTACGTTCAAGTACATGTCCTGTAATAGCGAACAATTGGCAAAGTATGATTGGGGTCAGTGACGGGCCTAAAACTTTTGTTGAGGGCGGCCCATCTATAAGAAAAATTAGGAGTTTGTCTTATAGGGGTAATTTTTTTAAGTATATTCTAAGGTTGGGAGACATTTAGTACCAAATACGGAGCAAAGTCTAAGCAATCTAGAAAGTCAATTCTTTTAAATTAGCCTCCAAATTTAAGATATTAGATAAATTACATTAGAAAAATACAGTTTTAAACTTCTAAAAAGGTGGACCACTTCTCTGCGTCTTCTACTCTATCCATGAGTCATAATAATACTCAACACTCAAAATTCCGAAGTACTAATAACGTTGATAAGATCAATACATTTACTCAAATACACAAAAATGTATAGTCTGGATATAATGTTTTATTCATTTCATTCTATATTTTAGCATCTTTATCTCTACTGCTTATAGTTCATAAATAAATCCATGAATTATTGTTAAATAATTATTCAAGTTAAACAACAAAATTATTTATTTTATTTAAATTTTGTTTTATTATTTTTTTGTTATTTGTTATTTTGTTTTTTGGTGGATATGAACAACAATAAATTCTATTATGAATAGATGAAAATGCTGCTTGTAGCTAGTAGAGGCAGCCTCAATTTTCTTAGCTTACACTAAGCCACACGTGTTGTTTTCACCTTATATTGATTTCTTTAGTATATTACAAAATGTGGTAGATGTTAATTAATTCTTGTTCATTGTGTAGTTTGACTGAAAAATGGATAAGAGTTTTATGAACAAACCAAGGTACAGTGAGCAGTATTTGCGTGGACTTAAGCAATTTCTAGACTTCGCTTTTTCTAATCCAACTGGAAATGGAATGATTCCATGTCCATGTACACAATGTAAACTTGGTATATTTGTGAGAAGAGATGATGCACGTGAGCATTTGATAGTTAAGGGATTTATTAAAGGGTACAATGATTGGATAGCTCATGGAGAGTTTTCATCACGTCATCCAACAAGTTCTTCATCTACTATTGGGTCTACAACATCAAAGACCACTGATGACATGCATGGTTTTCTGCATGATACTTTCGGGGTTCCACAACAAGACGAAGATCTAGATAGTCCAATGGAATCTCATAGAGATGCAGAATTTGCCACTGGGGTTGCTGAAAGATTTTATAAGTTGATTGATGATTCTCAAAAGAGGTTATATAAAGACTGTGATAATTTTTCCAAACTTTCATTCATTATACGTTTGTTGCATATAAAGTGTCTGGGTAAATGGAGCAACAAACATTTTAATATGCTTTTAGAGTTATTAGGAGAAGCATTTCCGGAGGCGATGACTGATTTACCCAAGTCATATTATGAATCTGAAAAGTTAATGAAGGACTTGGGTCTTGGTTATGAGAAGATTGATGCTTGTCCTAATGATTGCACACTATATTGGGGAGTTGACAAGGAAAGAACTTCGTGCCAGACATGCAATGCACTTAGGTGGCGCACTTCGGAGAAAGATCCAACTGGTGAGAAGAGAAAGATTGCGCATAAGGTTTTGTGGTATTTTCCTATAAAGCCTAGGTTGCAACGTTTGTTCATGTCATCCAAGACAGCACATCACATGCGATGGCATGCTGAAGGACGTACAAAGGATGGGTATATGAGGCATCCAGCTGATTCCCCTTCGTGGCAAACATTTGATGACAAATATCCCAAATTCTCTAGTGACGCACATAACGTAAGATTGGGGTTGGCTTCAGATGGATTTAATCCATTTAGTAACATGAGCGAGGCACATAGTACATGGCCATTTATCCTAATACCATATAACCTTCCTCCTTGGATGTGTATGAAATAACCAAAATTTTTTGTTGTCTTTATTAATTCCTGGCCCATCAGCTCCTGGAAATAACATAGACATATATTTGCAGCCTCTTATTGCCGACTTGAAAGATTTATGGGAAGTGGGAATTGAAACATATGATGCATCAGCTAAACAGAATTTTCAATTACATGCGAGCTTATTATGGACAATTAGTGATTTTCCAGGTTATGCTAATTTGTCTGGATGGAGTACTAAAGGTGAACTTGCATGTCCCGTATGTCACAAATTCACACATTCACGTAGGTTAAAACATGGTGGGAAATATTGTTATATGGGTCATCGCAGATTTTTGGATAAGGATCATGAGTTTCGGAAGAATACTCGTTCCTTTGATGGTTCCGAGGAATATGGAAGACCTTCGCCTCGACAATCGGGGAATAATGTGTTGCAAGAATTAAAAGATATAACCTTCAAATTTGGAAAGAACATTCATTGTAATCCAAAGTTGCCTTTAAATTGGAAGAAGAGAAGCATTTTCTTTGAATTGCCATACTGGTGAGATATTGTGGTGCGGCATAATCTTGACTTTATGCATATCGAGAAGAATGTATGTGAGTGCATTTGTTCTACATTATTGGGCATGGATGGAAAAACAAAAGATAATCTCAAATCATGACTTAACTTAAAAGAAATGGGGATTAGACCTGAGCTTCATCCCATTTCAAAAGAGTCGGGTGGAATTTACTTACCTCCAGCAGCCTTCACAATGAACAAGCAAGAAAAGAGCATGTTTTGCAATGTTTTGAAGAGGGTCAAGGTGCATGATGGCTATGCTTCTAATATATCACGGTGTATTCAGTTAAAACCACCAAAGCTTGTTGGTTTAAAAAGTCATGACTATCATGTTTTGATGCAGCAGTTATTACATATAGCTTTGAGGAAGACTTTGCCAAAATCAGTGCGCTTACCTTTGATCAAATTGAGCCGATACTTCAGGGAACTATGCTCTAAGGTAATTTCTCCGCCAAATGTGGTTCGTCTTGAAAAAGAAATTGTTGTTATCCTTTGTCAATTAGAAAGAGTATTTCCACCATCATTTTTTGATGTAATGGTGCATCTAACTATTCATTTGGCTACCGAAGTAAAGCTTGTCGGGCCTGTTCACTTTCGTTGGATGTATCCGATTGAAAGGTAACCATTAATTTCTTTTTAATGCATGCATTATTAACTTTCTACAATTATGAATTAATTTTATTGAAATTATTAAATATGAAAGGAAGGTATTTAGGCACATTGAAATCATATGTTCGAAATAGAAGTAGACCAGAAGGTTCGATTGCTCAAGAGTACGTTGCCGAAGAATGCTTAACATTTTGCTCTTTATACCTAGCGGACTATGTGGAGTCAAAATTCAACAAAAAAACTAGAAATAATGATGCACCATTGGAATGTAATCCACTTGGGTTGGATGTATTTACAATGGAAGGTCGTGCTCTTGGAAAAGGAACACCAAAGAAATTTGATGGGGACATACTCAAAAAGACGCATCAATATATTTTGTTTAATTGTGAGATGGTTAAACCATACATTGAGTAAGTCTCTTACTTTAGTCAAATTCATTCAGTTTGATATATTTTCCTTAAATTGAGAAGTTTGATTGTATTAAAATTGCAGGCAACACCGCAAAATTGTGGAAGAAAACCATCCCCGTATTGCACAACACCAAATTGAACAAATTCACAGTGAAGACTTTGCTAATTGGTTTTCCAATCACGTAAGCTTATCTATAATGTAGAGTAACGGAATTTGATTTTGATCTTGCACAGATTACATGTGTTTAAATTTTGTAGGTCAAACATATGTGTATGCTTGAAGATCCAGTATGTCAAGATTTAAAAATTCTTGCTAGGGGCCCAGACGAGATATGAATATCTTATGAAAAATATGTCGTAAATGGCTTTCGGTTTCACACTAGAGATGTGGAGCACAAAAGAAAAACACAAAATAGTGGAGTAACTGTGAACGCTACGACATCAAGTTTTTCTAGTGTAAGGGATGAGAATCCTATCTTAAGTGAGCTAGAGTATTATGGAGTTCTAACATATATCATTGAACTACATTATGTAGGCCGTAATGTTGCGTTATTTGGGTGCGATTGGGTTTCAAAAGGAAAACGATTAAAATTAGATAATGACGGGTTTACACTAGCTAATTTCACAAACGTTAAGCGCCATAATGAACCTTTCATTCTAGCCTCTCAAGCTGCACAGATGTTCTATGTAGAAGATCCGGTTGATAATGATTGGCATGTTGTAGTCTCAACAACAGTTAGAGGTTCTTACGATATGCAACCCCAGGCAGATGTTGAAACATACTTGCAAAGCAATTTATGCAATATTGTTGTTGACAATGAAAGTGAAGAAGTCATATGGGTTCGTGAAGGTGTAGAAGGAGTTGAAGTTGATATTACACCGTGATGTCTTTTTTCTCTCCAGTATGTGAGATTGTAGCCGATTTTAATTAGTGTGATTCTTTTTATTTCTGCTTTTTACTCCAACTTTCTTCTCTCTAACGACCTTTTTGCTAATGTGATCAGTGTCGGACTGGCATCTTCAATGCTTGTGATGGTGAGAGACAAATTATGGTTCAGTCCCTTTAGGCTGTAGAAGAGACTTATGGTGATCTAACATTTCTCCAGCGTGTGGGAGCATGTCTTACCAAGAATAGAGTCCTTTATGAGATATGCCTTTATTCCTCATGAAATATGTATTATTCCAATTGCACTATTTCATGCAGAATGCTTCATGCAAGTTGTTGTAGGCCATTGGTGATATTATTTTCTATGTGGCTTATGATTTTTTTTTTCAAATATGGGATATTTTTTTACTTGCTAATTTCATTAGTGGTGTACCATGTGGACCCTACTGTATTGGATGGGGAGAAGCACTAAGGCATTTTCTGTTTCTTGTGGGATTCTCCTCTGCATTTCATATGTTGTATCAAAATTGCATGAAATTATTTGACCACCATCCTTAGTTGACATGTTAAACATATGGAGGTTAATTTTTGCTTACTTGTATTTCAATGGTGAAATGCTAATTATATTTGATTTATTGAAAAATATTAAATTTATTTTGTTAATTTGTTGACTTATTTAAATATATTCATGTTTCAAGTTTTTTATTTACAAAATTTATCAGATATTTATCAAATTCATTTTTTTATTTCAACACTTATGAGGATCATTAGTTTCATATTTAAAAGTTTAGGGGTTCATCTAACCCAGTTTAAAAGTTAAAGCGTCTATAAATATAAAATTAGTTTAAAATCTTAATTCAGCTTGGGATATTAGTTTAGGGGCTGATTTGCACAATTTCTCCTTTCCAAACTTGCACAGAGAAGGTAAAAAAAAAAGAAACATGAGGGTCATTAGATATGATAGGCCAGGGCTACAAAGCTAAAAAATAAGCCAACGTCTCATGTGAGCGAATTATACATTTAGCCTCCATTTACCTTGATAGATCAAGATTAATTAACTATCTAGGTTAGCGAGATAACATTCACTTCTAATGTTTATTGTTAAATAGAATATCCTAGATAACAATATTAACTATATTTATTCATTTTTTACTATGTGATATATGAAAGTTTGGATAATGGTGATATTAATTAAATGTTCCTCTTAATAATAAAGTTTGTAAAAGAAAGGAGTAGTAAGGATAGAAATATAATTTTCCTAATGTTATCCCAAGTATTGGGTAAACTATCCTAGGGGTAGCCTGGATTATTTTCTAAGTTATTATCCGAGTTTTAGAATTTTATTCTGGGTTGGAAAGATAACCCGGCTTTTTTTTTTTTCTCCATCAAAGTAAACACTAGATGAAACTAGATAAAATGTCATTATTCTAGGTTATCTACCAAAATAAACGGAACCTAGGACAAGTGCTATTAAAGGTGTCAAACATATTGGGTTATAGGTCCACTGATCAGGATTAGAGCCAACTGTAATATAATTCATGCGAACCCAAACCTGACCTATTTTGATTAGAGCCAACTGTAATATAATTCATGCGAACCCAAACCTGACCTATTTAAAAACCTAACCTTGTGAATTTGTATATTACAATATACAAGCTTATATATATATATATATATATATATATATAATATAATATAATAATGAGAAAAAAAAAAGAAAAAAAAATGGGTTGGTGGCTTGATATGCGAGTCAACTCGACCTAACTCATTTTTCTTTCATGTCATTCTGGTTCGATTTGTTTCTGATCGAACCCTTTTAGTTCAATCCCAAACCTCTTTTTTTCTAGTGCGAAAATATCGAGTTACTCGGGTCGTGTTGTAAATTATCACTCATAATTAGAGCTGTTAAAATAATCGGGTTGGGCCAGACCAGACTAGCCCCACCTAGCCCAGTCGGCTCATCAGATGGAATCAGGCTGGTCCGGGTCATCGGTTATCAATGTAAGTTTGTCCAATGCATTTTATGCAATTTTTCCTTAAAAATGTTTAATCAATACTAGAAATTCATATAACACGAATAAAACTATTAAAACCCAAACTTACAAAATACAATTCATGAAATTACAATAGACTTAGGAGTTATTTGGGCAGGTCGGCCCATTAGGCCAGGCTCATTTTGACAAACCTACCAATAAGTAGTAGTGCCTAGGCCGGAGTGTCTCGGAGCTAGTCGGAGATTTTTTCCAATAGAGCTTTAATCAATACTAGAGTATGAATAATAAAATTAAATAGGTTGAGATTAATTAAAATTTGAATTACTAAATAACTAAAATAAATAAAATTATACTACTAAAATTTTGGTTTTACAAATTTTGTATTGAGCTGGAGCCGGGTATTGATCGGGTGTATATCCGCCCTGGTTCTTTTTTTTTTTTTTTTTGGTTTTACAAATTTTGTATTGAGCTGAAGGGGGTATAGATCGGGTGTACATCTGCCCCGGTTCTTTCTTTTGTTGGTTGTACAATTTTTTGTATTGAGCTGGAGTCGAGTATTGATCGGTACTGAGTTGGAGCCGGTATTGAGCGGTATTGAGCTGGAGCCGGGTATTGATTGAGTATAGATCCGTCCGAGTTCTTTCTTTTTTTAGTGTTACAAATTTTGTAATGAGCCAAAGTAAATTACCTAATTACTTATATAATTGCCGAAGTCATACCCTTGATTAATAAAGATTTTACATCCTTTAAAAAATTAAAAAAAAAATTATAATAAAGTGATTATGTTGAGCCACATTCAGTTGCAACTTGCAAGGGTATTAAAAAAGGAAAAAACAGGGCATATTTTATTTGTTACATTATAAAAGAAAAAAAGGAAATCGGGAAGACAAAAATAAAATAGTGGGAACAGAAATATTTTAGCGCCCGTCAGCGAAACCTTTTTGGCGCTGGATTTTCACATTCAACAGTTACCACTCCCACATCCACCAAAGAGAGGATTACACCTTCTTTTCAGGAGTTGCGATAAACTCAATCAAAACCAATCTCAAGTTCATCTCCAAAGAGACGACTTCTTCTTCCATCTGCAGCTGAGTAAAGCATACTTAATTCTGGTTATCTATGATTTGGCGTTGGTTGATTCTAATTGGTGTATTTTTCTAGGTTAAAAGAACTCTAAATTAGGACTAATTGTAGTTGAAATTTTCAGCATTAGGCTTTTTCTGTGTTTTTTATTCTTACTTAAACTTTGTTTCTTAGTTTTTAATGAAATCTGATGTCTCTGCAACAAGATTTAACCTTTTTCTGGGTTTCAATTGTTCGTCTACATTATCGATTTGGCGTGGTATCCTTATGATTGATGTATTTCTAGGCTAAAAGAAAGTTAAGACTCATTTGTAGTTGAAATTTTTTGCATTAAGGCTTTTTCTGTGTTATTTAATTATGAAATTGTACTTCATTTGTTGATTGCAAATACTTTTAATCGAATCTTGTTAAACTACATTGTGCTAAAACTAAAATCATACCAAACTTAAATTCATCTCCGAATAGGCTTCTTCCATAGTGAGCAAAGCATACAATGTCACCCGGTTCTTCATAAAATCAAGAGTTGTATGTTTTAAAAATATAATTGTTTTATTTGATTATTACACTTCTACTTAATATTATTAAATTGTAGATTGTAGGTGTACCCCGCTTTCATTATTGACTAGGCATGCTTTTATTTTTTTTATTTCTCTCTCGGTTTCTGATGTTCAATAACAGATGAGGGTGAATCTGGTATCCTCCTCCTCAAAGTAGAGTAATTTTTATAGTTTATAATTTGTAGGTATGGCTTCAAAAGCTCGAAAACGTAAACAGAGTAATATTCGCCTTTTAGATGAGCCAATCGAGCAACCTCCAAGTAAGATTTTTGAATTATCTACTGATTTATTGTCTTTGGTGAAATAAATCTTGTTCTGATTGTTGATAGAATCTGAATTTTGTAAGCCTTAAATGTTATGTATTTTTTCTCATTTTTCTCAGTATTAAAATACATTATTCCGTATCATGTTCCCTTATTTGATCGATCTTTCGGTCTTTTCCTAGATATATCTAGTAGAACTCAAGTGGGTAGACGAGTATACAGTGGAGTCGTTCCTAACCATACCCCCAACTCAAAACATGAAGAGATAATCCAACAAACCAAAACTGACTTTGCAAATGGTATCAACCGGATACAATAAGGACAAAATAAGCATCAGCAAAGAGGTAATATTAGTTTTAATTTCTTAATGTGTTAATTACAATAAATATGTTATTTTATGATGTATTTATGAAAATTTGTAAAACAGTGCTACTGGGATTAGATTTAGGAGCTGCTACTGACTCGGTCTCACCTTGCTTTCTGTTTCTCTAGTGTTGAACTGAGTATATATATACCTCTTCTTCCATACAAAATGAATACCATAGAAACACAAAGAACTTGACAGTAGTGTTAAAAATGGAAAAAATGGTCTTTCTAGAAATATAGGGTGCTTAAGCACTCCAATATTGCAAATTAAGTACCTGCTTATAATTTGATGTGTTTAGTGGCACGTTCTTTAGCAGAAGGCACAGTAAGGGTTATTTTGTTCAGTTCGGATCCTCTTTCAATCCAACTACTGTTCCAACCATGTCCGA
The DNA here is from genome assembly GCA_958295605.1 of Ajuga chamaepitys. Classification (NCBI taxonomy): domain Eukaryota; kingdom Viridiplantae; phylum Streptophyta; class Magnoliopsida; order Lamiales; family Lamiaceae; genus Ajuga; species Ajuga chamaepitys. The sequence goes on from OY282495.1 coordinate 18,491,982, forward strand.
CTCAAAAGCTACGTTATTTTGAGAAGTTGATAAGAATAATAAGTTATCAAAGTGGGATCAAAATGTGGTATATCATACATGCGACACGGTTGGGACATCGCATTTGGAACAGAGGATTTGGAGTGTCTTTTGTTAGGCTCTCTTTTGGGATATCGTAATTTTTCTCGTTTTTCTCCATATTGTAATATACGTATTCCAGATTTTGCTCGGTTTTCATTCCCTGCTAGAATTATGGGAAACTTATGGTCAATACGTCTTATTTATAAAACAAGAGATATATAGTGTATGTTATCATGTCCCCTTATTTGACTAACTTTTGGATATTTCATACATCTACTAGAAGTCAAGTAGGTAGACGAGTATACAGTGGAGTTGTTCCTATCCATGCTTCAAACTCACAACCCGAAGAGATAACCCAGCAAATCACAACTGACTTTGCAAATCGTTTCAGCCGGATACAACAAGGACAAAGTTATAATCATGAACAAAGAGGTAATATTAGTTTTCTTAATTTATTAATTATAATAAATATGTTTCTTTATGAGAGATTTGTTTATAGTTGAGGTTGAACAAACACGAATGCGCAAACAAAGCAATTTTAGTCTTACGGGTGAGCCAAGTCGGCCTCCTCTAAGTAAGATTATAGATAATTAAGACAATTAACCATAATTATTTATTATGCTGAAATAATATTTAGCTATTTTCATTTTGACTACCATGTAGATAAATCAACTAGAATTCATGTGGATAGACGAGTACTCAATGGAGTTGCGGATAACCAACAAGTTTCTAATCAAATAGTACATGAGCACTAAAGTCAGGCCAATGTAGAACTCAATGAAACCACAGGTAATGTTTAAAATGATATTGTACACCACTATCTGCTAGAACCAAAAGAATTATATTCACTTGGGTGACAAGTGAAATTTAGTTGCTCAGGTGTGTTCTAACACATGATGAGTGATTCATTAGGTTCCTACCTTTTCCTTTACCCGTTGCCATCTCCCACAGCCTACAGACTGAATAATCAGATTTAATCGAATTAAAACCCAGAAAATGATTATTTAGCAAATTCTTTTTGTAGCACCTCAGACTATTTTCAAAATCTTGCTACTTCTTTTTTAAAAACCAAATAATCAATAGAATCATGAGTGTAACAGAGCAAGAAAATCACATTTCTTATTCTATAAGCTGAAGTTATTAATTATAATTATTAAGTTACATCTGTGAGACTCTCACAGAGTGGGATAACTTGCATGCTTACCTAATTTTTTGTTAATATTAATCATTACATAATTCATGAAATTTCAAGTTGTAGGTCTAATGCATAACCAAATGGTGGCAAACCAAACTCGCAATTTGCAGCATGAAGTGTCAGGGCAACAAAGCACATGTCAGTTGACAAATGGAAGCGATGAGGTGGAAAATGGGCAAAGTAGTGATGAACAAAGGGGTAAGTTTCTATTTTTGATTTTCTACAACTTAAACTTGTAGTGTTCGGTTACAATGTTGCAAAATCATAATGATAATTGTGAAATGTAGAAGAAAAGAAAGCTAGACGTCCTACATATATGTTGGAAATTTGGGGTCGGCCATCAATACTACCGCTCATTCAGCTTGATTTTGATTGTTATGGAAGACCTATAGGACCAAATAGAAGCAAATTTATTGAGTTCTTGGGTACTATTGCAAGGAATGGTAAGTATTGTCCACTTGACGTGGTAGATTGGCATAAGATGCCAAATGACTGCATAACGGAGATGTTAAACATTGTCAAGGTAATAAAAACTTCGAATTTTATATTCTTATGTGAAGTAGTAACATTTATATAATTAAGTGTTATCCAGGCATGATTTGACATCACCCTTGCTGATGAAGATTGGATTCTTCATTCCATAAATAGCAAATGGAAAAGTTGGAAGGGTTCTCTAAAAGCTTGGTATTTTGTTCCTAACATGGCAATTGATGATTTAGTCGATGAAAGGGATGAAAGAGTGCTGAAAGATCAATGGGTTAATATGCTCACTCATTGGAATAAAGAGGACGTACAGGTGTAATCATGAATCTTCTTTAATAGGAATTTAACCGATAGCTTTCCTTAATGCTATTTATCTCCTAACTTTCTAATTTTTTTCTCATCATCTTAGTCACAAAGTCAAAAAAAGAAAGATGCTAGAGCAAGCAAAGGTATGGATCATGTGACTGGAAAGAAATCATTCACCCAAGTTTTTGATAAATTGGTAAGTGTAGCTACTTCCTTTAAGTTATTAGATATATATATCTTACATGATTTACTGGAAAGAAAAATATTCTGAGGCAAAGCAAAAAGGTCGTGCCCCATCTCGTTCTGAAATGTTTGAGGAGTGCTATGTTCCTACAAATGGAACTACACCAGTAGATGTTTCCACTTATTTGGTAAGTTTTCATCAAAATGACTAGTATGCTTTTATATATATGTGTGTGTGTGGGGTATATATTGTACATTGTGTTTAAAGTATTCTAAAATTTATACTACCTATACTTTATAGGATGCAATGAAAGAACTTAGGAATCAACTCCTAGAAGGCTCACAAGATCCGGTTAGCCAAAATGATACATTTGCCCAAGCCACCCGCCAAGACAGACCTGGATATGTTCGAATGTTTGGGGGTATTTCCCCATCAAATGTATGGGGGAATGTTCCTAATAGAAAAACATACAAACGTATGGTGCTGGAGCAACGGGCAGAAATAATGGAAATGATAAAACAAATAGCACAGTTACAATCCTAAGCTTCATCACAACAACCTCAAGGCTTAAAATTGTTGCATAATAGTCCCTCCAATCCAACTATTACAAAACAAGCTCCCCAGGTAAAATCAAATTCTTTCTCTTAAAAATCTCAACTTGTGTCATAGAATATTTTTTACTTGTATCCTAAGTAGTAGGCAATTAGGATAAGTAGGTTGTATACTTGTATGTTTTATTTATTATAAATTTTATACACCATCTCAACTTTCATGGAAATCTATATCATGATCTTTTCTGTGTGAAATCACTTGATACATTGTCATATCACTATATATTTATAAAGAATATGTGTGATTAGGTATTAATCATAGAAGTGTGCAAAAGCCCATTCCTAAGTCTTTAATTATCCCGTCAGTGTCAACTCAATTGTTCTTTTCTTTTTGGACTTTTACTGTGAATATTTTATGCTTCATGTTAGTTTCATTGTTGCTACCTCTATCATGACTTTTTTTTTAAATGTTCACCTAGAATGCTTATTGGTGGAAGGTGATTTGGTGTTGATGAAATTTTTGGTTCTTGTTTTTTTGCTAAATTTATTTTTAATGCATGCTGGTGATGGGTCAAGTTAGTTGTTATAGATAGTAAAGATATTATGATGTTAGATTTTTAATTCCTCAACATTTGATAGATCGATGTTTGCAAAGTAAACTCTTAATGAGTTAATATTTTCAGGTTGGAAATGTTGTCTCTTTGAAAGGTCTATTTGATCCATCTAAAACAGTGGCAAAGGGATATCTTCATAGCATTGATCCAAATATAGAAGTAGGAAAGCAAGTGTTGGGCGAAAATTGGTGTCAAATACATGTGAAAGTAGTACTTCAACCTGAAGAACAATTGATTCGGCCTTATGATTATTGTCAAACATTTGAAGATGTACTTGGTGAAATGATTGCTTGGCCATGCCATTTGGTATGTTGTTCTCATTATTGATTTTCTTCTTTTTTTACTTTGTGTTTCTTGCAGCAAGTTTTCGAAATTTAACTCATGTGTGTTTTATACATGTTGCTTGCACAGGTGACACCTACTGGACATTGTTGAAGTATCTGATTCTTCCATCGAGCACTTGAGATATTAAAGCATTGGCTATGGATTACACACCTTTGAAGTTAGCTCCTCCGAACTTTGAAAGAATGTTAACAACTTATAATTTCGTTTTTCTTTTCGGTTTCCCTCGTGAATTACGTTTGTTGTTACTTTGTACCTTGGATATTTTGTTGTTACCGACTACTTGATATAATTATAAAAGTCTTAAATTTTTAATTCCTTGTTAAATTTTATGTACCACAATTTATCGTTGTGAAGTTGTTATCATCGAAATTAGTTCTTTTGTATTAATTAATTGCAAATTTTAGTTATTATTAGTTAAATTTTTTAAATAAATAGAAATTCAAGATTAGTTTGTCACTAAAAGAATTGTAGAATACATACAAATGAAACGTCAGTTTTAATTCATTAAAATACCTCGAATGACTTTAAATGACACTAAATACGTCATATAAAGAGTAATTGATAAGAAAAAAATGTAGCATTAATGACATCCAAAAGTGTCATTACTAAAAAGTGTACTAATGTCATTATAGGTTTAATTATATCACGATCATCAGTGTCTTATTACGTCACCTTATATCACAATGAATGGTGTGGTATTAGGCTCTTTATCCAGAAGTTGTAGGTTTTTAGTGCCGAATATTAAATTCATCTATCATGACACTTTTAAATGTGTTAAAATGTGATAACCCTTTTCCCCACATAAGAATAGGCCACACTTAAAATCAATTTGGTGATAGATAAGATGTCATAATAGGTATTTTATTATTTCACTTTTAAATGTCTTATAACATGATTTTTATTGTAGTGACTAATGTTGTCCCACATCGGTCACGAATGAAAAGAAAGCATGTCAATCTTCGTAACAACTTCTTTTGGAAAGACCAGAGGCAATACATTACTATATAACTATATATATAATGGGATTCATTTAATTAGGAGACCTAGGGTCCGCTTGGTTGTAAATCATCAATGATAATAGTAATGGATATAAATGAGGGGTCAATTATAATATGGAATGAAGTGAGAGGAATTGTTAATAAAAGGGGGTAACGATTAATTTATTTATTATGTACCGAGCACCATAAATGAAAATGAGTCATCATTCTCATTCCCTACCCCTAAACCCCCCAACCAAGCGGGCCCTTGGTTTATTTTCAACAACGCTCAGGGATTGACGGCTAAAGAGTCGTTCTTTTAGTATATCTGTCTTAAGCTATGTCTTCTTTAATAATTTATTTTTTTTATTTTTATAATTTAAGTGGATGTATATTAAGAAGTTTAATTTTTTTAATTGTTAATTTATGTTAAGTAAATATTAGTTTGGATGCATATTTGTTAGTGTAAGTTAATAATAATATTAAATATTTTATTAATTATGTTAGTGAATTAAAGTTATCGAGTAACTAAGCCCTTTGATTTAGGACTAGAATTTACAGTAATTTGACTTTTATATATAGAAGTTGTAATAAAAATAGATATACTTGAAGGATAGTGCACCATATTTAATTATTTAAAGTACTAAGCCCAATGAGTAATAAAAATTTATAAAACAACATATGTTAGGTGTAGTGTCGATCGAGCCACGTGACATACGCGACCTAACTCACTTATTCAAAAGCAAGCATAAAAGGTGGGTAACTGGGCTATTTGTAAATACGTGGCTTTTGTTATACTATTGAATTGTACTTGATATGTATGTTCGTCTTCGGGCTTCTTATGATACCTCTTAAGTCGTAAGATTGGTTTTTTTAGCAAGACTTTGGGTTCGTAAGATCGGCTTCTAAGTCATTCAATATGGCTTCTGAGCCGTAAGATTGACTTCTAAGTCAAAGGCTTTTGTGTCGTAAAATTGGCACCTAAGTTAAGAATATATTTATTATGGTGCATTTTTTTTTAGCATACTTGCTTACAAAGTTTTCACTGAGTGTGTACTCATGCCCTTTTATTACAAAGCTTCAGGTTAGCTGAGCGGGGTGGCGGGACTGTTGCGACAAGGTCACCGGTTACTTTCTTTACCCGCAACTTAAAGATCCCGGGGGTTTTCTCTAACTTAGAAACTTTGAACCCACTAGTGTAAATATGTTTCGATAGTTTTTATTGTCAATAAAATCTCTGTTTTTGTTTCATAAACCTTTTATGTCACACTTCCATATTTGATCTGATTTACTTTAATAAAAGAAAAAAAAAAGTAGTAGCACTTTGGTTCCGACTTAACGGGATTTGGACGCTATATCTGTTGACACCTCTTCATTCTAACATATCTGGCTAAAAAATGAATTTATGTGCTTCATCAGAAACAACAACAAAAAAAAGAAAAAAAAACACTAAAAGTATTAAAGATGTTTATATCTACGGGTAATTCTATAACGCACCTGATGTATTAATACACCTACACTTTTGACCTGCTATAAAATGTAAATAGCAGGTCATTTTTTACTCTTTTTTACTTATTACTTCAGCAAATTCAAATTAGTAGGTCACATCCATTCAAGAAAAAATGAGGTCAACTGTGACATATAAGTGATTCTCTTTATTTAAATAAATTAACCACTTCAATATTTGGATAAATGAATTAATATGATGGATCGTATTTGAAATTATTGAACATAATTGATCTCCACTGTAAAGTTAACTTTTAAAAAAAAACTTGATTAGCTGAAATATGATAGATAGATTCTTTATATTTTATTTATTTTAAATACTCCTATTAAATTTAACCATGGATGTATGGTATATCAATATGAGTCGTATTCAGAAACTCAAAATCAGTAAATTGGAAGGAAAATGATGTGGTTGGAACAGAGACAACATCTGAGGACATTGTTGAAGAACGACATGAGTACATGGGATTGCCATTAAAGCATCTGAAAAACTGACAGGGTTGATGTTAAAGTAGGACGGTAGAAGATTGACGCCCGATGGCGAAACGAAACGATTCAATAAACTAATCAGATAGATATTGAACAGAGTGAATTCAAAAAAAAAGGGGTGACGAGTCCGACGAAAAAAATATAAAAGTACAGAACTATGAACATCAAAAGCATCCATCGGAGTCGGTGAACAACGGGATCGGAAATGAAGTCCGGCAAAGGCAGCTGCTGTCCAGGCCTATCTAATAATTTTTTTAGAATATTCTATAGTGGAGTGTATAGGAAAGAGCCAAAAGACACTTGGATTTGGTCACCTGTTTGACAGGTTATAGGTTACATGTAAATAATTGATCTAATGATTAATTTTAGAAGAAGTTTGATCCAATGATCATAATTATAGGTGTATCAATACCACAGGTGTATAGTAGAATTACCCTATATCTACCTAATATAACATCATTTTTAATGTAAATTTACAAAATACCTTATTGTTGATACTTGATTCAATCGATGATGACCGATCCTTTTCCGCTACCCCCAAAAAATCTACAACTGTTTAATACTTTAAATCAAGCAGAGCTGGAAAAAAAATAGGGACTACGGTAAAAAAAAAATTGAAAATTATTTGAAGATACTGTTATTCTACCTAAAAATTCTTTAAAATGTGCGATTAACAATACCGGCTGAGTCTTGGTGATCGGAATCTTAAGGTTGATATGGCAAAAACAAAAACGAAAAGGAAGCAATAGAACACAGAAATTCAACATTTTAGGGTTTTTTTGCATCTCAAGAAACTGAAGAAGATTAATGAGCTACGATGAATGTAGATAAAACTTCATATTAGACAAAAATAGCAACTACTTCCTAAAGAGGAGTACATCTGGGCTTACTCTAACTGAAATTGGGGAAGAAGAAATTTCCAAGACAGAGGGATTGTTGGAAGATTATAATCGAAGATGAATTACTCTAATCTCACGAGTCTTCTAGAAGACGAATGAAATGCTGGAAATGAATTACAAATGACAAAAATTTGTGTGCATTCAACACACAATAGGTTTATTGTGCACTCTCCTATTTAATTTGAAATTAAAAATATATTAGGGCTTTTGTTTGGATGTGAATCACCATGTGGTGCAATAAATTTGGTCCACGTCTAGAAGATCTGACGGGCGTGGAGATCTAGGGTTTAAACCTTGCTTTAGTGTTGTTTTTACCTCTTTTTATGTTGTTCAATAATATATGTTATATAATGTAATAGTATGCGTTATATTACGTAATAGTATATATTATAATTATATGTTTTTAACTTTTTTTATGTTGTTTAATAGTATATGTTATATTGCATAATAATATATGTAATATTGTGTAATAGTATATGTTATGTTACAGGTATACACATTTTTTTTGAATAATATATAATTTTTTTAAATAATATATTATATTGTCTAAAATAATATAAAAAGTGCACATATATAGAAAAAAAATGGAGAAAATGGAATTTGAACCCATACCCTAATAAGTGGCAATTCGGGATTTACCACCTAGGCTAATACCTCTTATATGCCAACAAACATGCCTTAATATATATATAATTTGTATAACTAAAAAAAAAAGCGCGGTGGCTAAGGGTCAAACTCGAGACCTCAATGCACGTGCATGATAGTTCAGCCGCTAGGCCACCAACGGTGTTGGATATCCAAACGCAGCCCTTAATATATATCTAATTTCTAAATTAAATTAAAAATTGCACAATAAATTTATTGTGTGTTGTGTATGCCAAGACCTACTCATTATAAATTTGTTGGTTCAACTTGGATGTAGTTGCATTTGTGAAGTTTCAGCAATTTTTTTTTCGGCCTATTAAATTGGGCAGAAAGTTTAATTGTATAATGTGCTTAAATAATAAATGGGTCTTGGGTATTGAAAATTAATAGTAAGGCCCTATTCTAAATAGCCCATTTAATTTGGGCTTTTAATATTTCTTTTTTTCTTTTTCATGTCCAATCTTTTAGGTATTAATTTAATTTGTGGGCCATTATAATTGTTGACAAATTCAATAATATTTTGATAGGCAAATACTTTGCAAATTTTTTAAAATTTAGTCGAATTAACAATTTTCTATAATTGGTTAATACATTTTCGAAGGTCGATTGTTTTATTTTAATTAGTTAATTAATTAGTTCGACTAATACATTTGTTTTTCATAAGGAATTATATGTATATTTTATTTAATTTTATATGCACTAATATATAATAGAATACTATATTGAAAGATTTTCATGTTAATGAGGCTGATAAATTGGGACGAAATGTCTATTTATTTGTCATGGCCCAATTAAATGATGCTACACTAAAATGTTAACAAAATCTTCAAAAGGTTGGTAGGCCATTAATTTGGAATGTTTTAAAAATATAGGTTGTTTCATTAATTGGTAAAATGATAATTTGAGGGAGCTAATAATTTGTTAATTGATTTTGGGCTCGGCTATTGCTATCATAAAAAGTTTTTTAAACACCATATTAATAAATACATCACAAACATAAATATTTAAATTATTATATTTTCTTTATACACCACACAAAATTCAATTATACCTTTCTACCATTAAAATAAAAATATAAAAAATAATAATAAAATATATAAAGATAAAATAATTATACGAACCCCGAAATTGAGTACCCATCTCCCCATCAAATCCAAACAGACAACAGTATAAGTCTGATTCGCTGTTGTATCTGTCGATTGAGAGTTTGAAGATAGCTATTGACTCTCAGAGTTTCTGCTAGGCTTGCTTTACGGGGAAATTATATAGGTGTCGTTGGTAGGGAAGGTGAAGAGAGCTGAGGATGCTGTTGACAATGGATTGAGTGGTGTTGATGGACTTTTTATTGCTGAGCTTCATCCATTTTTATCACAAAGATTATTTATGAATTATTTTATGCAGTTGGTATTGGAGATGAAAGACCTGCCACATTTCTATATCTTTGATCGTCTTCCTTCAATCTTGATTGGATCGAAACAATATTGCAAACGAAACAGGTAATCTGTTGAAAGCCCGAAAAATTACTATGATCTGGACTGAATTCAAAGAATATTGTAAATGAAACAAATAATTTGGAGAATGAATAAAAAAAACGTAAATAATTTAATGAAGGTGATTGAGGTGAATTAGATGGAGCATGGTAAGAAGAAGAAGGTTTTCTGGAAGACGGCAAAATAACGAAGAGGTAGATGAAGGGTGCAGCGGATGAGGGCTTCTGAAGATTAAAAAAACGTAGGTAAAATCGGAGATCAGACAAGGATGTGTAGCTAAAAACACTCAATTATGAACAATTAATATTGATTTTGTTCTTGATTCATCATCTTCATACAACCGATTTTACCTCTAATAGGATGAGAGAGAGTTGGGTGAAGATAGAGAGCTGGGTAGAGACGGAGAAATAGAGGACGGCTTACGGGGGTGAAGGAAAATAGTTTGTGACTTATGAGTGATGCTCTTTATGACTCTTGAGTGCTGTCATTATGAGGTGAAGGAAAAGAGTTGGCTACAGTTCTCTATAACCTATTTATTATGTATGTAAAATAGGATATTTTGAAAATAACGTACACATTTTCTCCAAAAAATTTATAGACCAATTTTTTTTTAAATAAAATTTGGTTGTTCTCCCATTATTCAAGTAAATATGTAATTAATTAGACATATTTACAAATTAAATATAAATTAAAGAAATAAACCAAACATGACTCATCAACAATCAATAACAATTCTCAATACTACTTTAATCATTACACAAACTTCAATTAACTACCTCTTACACACATTACATCACATTTTATAATTAAATATTATATCTAAAACCACAAACCCTTCCACAACCACTTAACAAACACAATTTTTTTCCCCAACCCCTTTACTACAACCAACAATGCCGCGGCTGCTCTCAGCCCAAGCAAACACACCCCTAGTATATTATGATTCATCCGAAATATTATTTCAAGACATTTGTTACTCTTAATTTTAATTTAATTTAATTTATTTATTTATTTATTTATTATTTATTTTGTTTGTTCAACATAGAGATAAGTAGAGGCGAACTTTGTTTGGATCTTACTAATTAATTGGGCCAAACAAACAAAATGATGCATGACCCAACTTTAAAAAAGAAAAGAAAACAAATATTAGGCCCACACATTTTAAAAACTAATATTCATAGTTTTAATGGTGCAAAACAAAGTGATTTATTACAAAGATTGTCTAATTACACAACCGAAGTTAGATGAAATATTGATTATTTTAGGTCATGAATAGAACAATTATGTATATTCTATTGGCAAAAACTCGTATGTGACCGTCACACGGTGGTCACACGGTGTGACGGGAAAAAGTATCACTTTTTGTGGTAAAAGTATCAAGTTTATCTGTAAAAGTATCACTTTTTTTTAGCAAAAAAAATATCACTTTTTGTAGCAAAAGTATCACATTTATCTGTAAAAGTATCAATGTAGTAAAAGTATCACATTTTTCTGTAAAAGTATCACTTTTTTCTGTAAAAGTATCAATATTTTCTGTAAAAGTGCATTCTGTCACACGTGTGACCGTTTACACACAAGACTCACTCTATTCTATTTGTTCAACACGTTACAAATATTAAACAACTAATATTGGGCCCACTAAATTAGACTGATGTATAATATTTTGATAGCTTAATACACTACAATATTTTCAAAATCTAGTTACAATTACAAGTCTATATTAATTAGTAAAAAAAAATAGTTAGGCCCAATACTTTTTGTTTAATTTATTAGGTCGATACACAAACATGGCTCAAATGCTTTGATAGTATCCTATATTTAATACTAAACGCACTAATAGAGAGAGATAATTAGACCCAAGTTTTTTTATTTAATGAAGCAGCTTCATACACAAATATGGCCGAACTGGGCATAATGATTGGAGGCAACTAAAAGAATATATTGTGACCAAAATGTTTTAATATCATGTACACTTATATAGAGAAAGTTAGGCCCAAGTTTTTAATATCACTACAAGAAAAAGATCTTATAGTGACGCTAATTTATTAACACTTTTTAAAAGTGTCACAACGAAATATTGCTTACCAACATTTTTTTAGAAGTGTCATATTTTTTTTAGCTAATGACGTTTTTTAAAAAGTCTATGTAATTTATGACAAATAGGGACACATACATAAAAAATGTCAATATATCTAATAATTTAATGATACTTTTATATATTGTCACAAAATCTTTTACACTTTAAATTTTGTGTCATAAAATCAATGACACTATTAGCCTTGCGTCACGGTCTTTGTGACGATTATATTTTTTGTTATAAAATTAGTGACGTTGTACATCTTGAGTCATGAGGTCGATGACTCTTTACATTTTGCGTCATAAAAATTATAGACGCTTTATATGTGCGTCATAATAATGCCTCCTCTTTTTTTTAGTCATATAATTAGTGATGCTTTTACATTTTGCATTGGGAAAGTCTATGACTTTATGTATTTTGTGTCATAAACTCAACGACGCTTTACAATTTGCGTTATAAGGCAGATGGCAATTCATATTTTGTGTCATGAAATTAATGACGCTATACATGTTGCATCTAGGACATATTACACTTTATATTTAGTGTCATAAAATCTAGTGATCTTTTTGTTGGTTGAAGGGCGTATAAGTTGGAAATCAATAATCGTAGTAGGGTATTTTAGGACCACCAAGCGTCTAACCACCAACTAGGCAGTCGCTAGTTTTACTTTTTTTGTGGTTTTTTTATTGATTATAATTGTCTCCAATATTTAAAAAATATTATAACATTTAATATATATATATAATTAATATTATAAGTTGATAAAATTATAAATATTTATATATATATAATTATAAAGAAAAGTAAAATTAATATTTGCTTGGGCTGCCTAGACAAACTAATCCGTCTACACAAAAAAGATGCCCAAAATAATTGATTTAACACAAAATCAAATTAGAAAGACACAGCCTAATGGCTAGGGATGATAAAGGGGCGGGTATGGGGTGGGTTTGACTTTTCCTAAGACCCGCTCCGCATGTAAAGAATTAAAATTCGTAACCCGCTGTGACCCGCCTTATCAGAAAACCCGCCCCACCCTGCTTTCGTAACCCGGCGGGTTTACCTGCCCCGACCTGCCATATATACAATATTTTTTTCTAATATAATCATTCCATAATTAAAATAGAATATAAAATATACATTATTGATTAAAAAATCTTTTAGCGAAAACAACTAAATAAGTTCTCAAACTTAATCAAACACAATAAAATAATAAAAATGTGAATATGTTGGTAGTAAGAAATAGTATTAAGTGGAATATATTACTATAATAAATAATAAATATAAAAATATTAATATAAATAATATATGCCGGACGGGTTAGTGGCAGGTTTAGCAAAATTCACAACCTGATTCAAACCCGGCAATACCCGTTTTACCGGGTTTGAACCCACCTCATACAAAACGGGTTTAGTGCGAATTCGAATTTCAACCTGATTCATTGCCATCCATACTAACGGCTAGATGATCACTTAAGCTAATTAAACATCCTAATATACTTAATTTATGAAATAAAAACATTAATGAAAAAATAACAATATAAATTCATGAAAGAAAAAATATATGAGAAAGAAAGATAAAATAAGCTAGATTATCCATCTCCATTATTAGTTAAGAAAATGTTGTACACTTAGTAAGCAAAAAGGCTATTCTACGTCAACCAAATTCAAGCCCGCATGATTCCGTCAACCAAATTCAGGCCCGCATGATTCCGTCAACCATTAGTGTATGTTTCATTTAAGGTTTTTGCAAATCTCGTAGCAAGATTGGTACGTCTGTCTCCGAATGAAGCAGCGGTGAATTTTGTGCTGTCTTACGATAAGTTCTTCCTTTCAACTTTTATATTTCGAATTGCTGAAAATTGATGGTGTTGAGACTAGGTAGATGTATACAGTCCATCTGAGTTTTTGCCCACTTGAATTTTTAGTTTTATCTTCTTCTTTTTTAGACTTAGATCATTCTAATGCATTCTTGTGTGTATTATTCTGCGTACATACAACATGTTCTCGTATTTTTGGATCTATCACCATAATTAATTGATAGCCCAAGAGATTGTTGAGTTAAAATCCTACAATTATGAATTAAAAATCCTCTAGTTAACTTCTCAATAGTTTCCCAAGAGATTATATAGATGAAAATCAGAAAATAAAGAGGTGTGTACTAAATATTAAAAGTATCAATACGCAACAAATAGAACAGAAGGAAAATGAATCAAATCTATTCTGAATCTGAGCAGTACGTAGTTTTATAATCAATTCACAATATCACAAGAACAAGATCAATACCAATTAAATTCCAAGTCGGATAATTTTATCTATATTATCTCATCATGTTAAAAGTTGTATTTTTCTGTTTCTTTTTTCATTTTTTTTCCTAAAACTTGTAGTCTAGTTTGGTTATTTTGAGCCACGGTTTTATTAATTATGCACATTATCTCTAACAACTTATATTATATTTCTTTTGTAATAAACTACAATCGTTATGTGAAAATATGATCTTTAAATATTGAGTAAATATCTTTCTTCTATTTTTAATTAGGAATTGAAGTATACAAGAAACAAAGTTTGCACCATGGACAAAAGTTGGATGCAAAAACCTAGATCTAGCAAAGCATATACTGTTAGATTGGCTAATTTTATAAAGTTTGCTGTTGAGAAATCATCAACTAATGGAGCGATTTATTACTCGTGTCAAAAGTGTTTTAACATATTTTCATTTGATGCCAATACTGATCAACAGCATTTGGTATGGCATGGTTTTCAAGAAGGTTATAAGTCTTGGGTGTTTCATGAAGAAAGTATTATTGAATCACCGGAGGATTGCTCCGGTACTAATGAGCCCATTTCCATAAATGTGGAAGAAAATCTTGATGGAGATTATCAAATGAGAAGACTCTTCCAAGATGTACTCGGAGTACCAGCTGAACATTATCCTCATGGCGTACCGAGAGTTGTCAACGAAAATTTAAATTTGCCATATGAAAGTGATTTTGCAGGTGGCGAGGGCCAACAAGTGCCAGCAGTGGATGAAAATCTCACTAACAGAGTTAGATGCCAAAATCTAGAGAAATAAAGTGATCAAGAGCTTTATCCAGGTTGTGTAAAATTCTCTAAAGTCTCTTTCACACTGCGATTATTCCACATCAAATGTCTTTTTGGTTGGTCGGCAAAGTCTTTCAGTGCTCTACTTGAGTTATTGATAAATGCCTTTTCGCCGGGTGTTTTATTGTCGCCATCTTATTATGAAGCTAAGAAGATTATAAGGGAGTTGGGTCTTGGATATCAGAAACTTGTAGTGTCTGCTCGACTTCAAGGTGGATATTAAACAAAGAAGTTGATGGTACTACAAGCAATGATGATGAAGATAAGCCAAGAAAGAAAAAGACAGCTAAGGTCCTACGGTATTTTCCTCTAATACCGAGACTAAAACGACTTCTCTTATCTACAAAAATTGCATCATCAATGAGATGGCATATGGAAGGTCGTATAAAAGATGGAAAACTTAGGCATCCAGCAGATGGAAAATCTTGGAAAGAATTTGATACCAGATATCCAGAATTTTCATCCGATCCTCGTAGTGTAAGGCTAAAACCAGCTAGTGACGGGTTTAATCCTTTTCGAACAATGAGCACTACATATAGCACATGGACGATTTTACTAATTCCATATAAATTTAGAGCCATGGGTTTGTATGAAACAATCTTCCTTCATAGTTTCAATGGTTATCCCAGGGGAGAAGGGTCCCAGTAATGATATTGATGTATTTCTACAACCCTTAATTGAGGAGTTGAAACAACTATGGATTGGTGTGGATGCATTTGAAAGGGGAAAATTTCAAACTACGAGCAGCACTAATGTGGACCATTAACTATTTTCCTGCTTATGCAAATTTATCAGGTTGGAGTACTAAGGGTTGTGTTGCATGTCCTTCTTGTAGCGGTTCAACTCATTCTCGATGGTTATCTAATGGCGGCAAATTCGGTTATATGGGACACCGTAGGTGGTTACCTCCAAATCATCCATTTCACTTTCAAAGTGACTAATTTGATGGCACCGAGGAGCTACAATCTGCTCCATCCACACTTTCTGGTACTGAAGTCCTAAATCAGTTGGCTGGGGTTAAATTCACTTATGGAAAAGCTAAGGGGTCGGTGAATAAAAGAACAAGGGAAGCCATCGATAATTCAAGGGGCCCGATCATAAATGAGTAATAAATTAATGAAATGAAGGGGACGAGGTGTTTGAAGAAGATGGTGATATTGTCAGAGCAGAACAAACACAACAAAGTAAATCAAACTGTGTGAGGAAGAAAAAAAGTATTTTCTTTGAACTACCTTATTGGGAGTTGATAAAGCGCAATCCGGTAACCACCAAATTCAACCTAAATTAACGCAGAAAATATAAAAACACACAGGATTTACGTGGTTCGATCCGGAGATCTACGTCCACGGGCAGAAAACGGCAATCGCCGGGGTGTTTCTTTTACTAGAACTTTGAGTTTACACGGAGTAATTTTGATTACAGAGTTCGAACCCCTAAATCAGGATTCTCTCCTCCTATTTATACTATCAAATCAAAACCCTAACTAAATCCCTATAATCTGGCCCACAAAATCTGCATGGCAGTTGGGAATGGGCCTTGAGTCGCGGAACAGGCCATAAGTTGGGCCAGCGTATGCTACTGGACCGACGCGTGCTTTCGGACCTGCTGGGCCTACGCGTGCTGGGCCGGTCAGTGGGCCAAAGTATGAGTCCGACCCGAAGTGATCGGGTTATCCCTATCAGATGCCCCCCCCCCCCAGCCGGAGCGAGGTAGGAGCTTCGGTTGTCACCGGGGTGGAACCGTAAGTAAGAAGGACCGGGGTCGCTGGCGGGCCAAAGTATCTATGAAGGATCGAATTTATCCGCGTCCCCGGGACTCTGCGGAGTGATTGGCGGACGCAGCGCCGAGCTAGGTCGAGGTGCACGGGGCATATAGTGAGACACCGAACTTCTCAAAAGCGAAGAACGCGACGTGACAACGTGGCCGAGGTGGAGGGTACACCGGGGTGATTATTCTGGCCAAAACGGAGAGGACACCGGAGTGTAGTAGTTTATCCGAGGTGGAGGGTACACCGGGGTGATTCGGTTGTAACCGGGGTGGAGCTAAGGTGTCTCCCCGGGGGAAGATGCCATCCAGTGCGAGACCCATCGTTGGGCCAAGGAGCGGGAAGTGGCGGCGGAGACCGGTGTGTAGGAGGCTTTCTACACAGCTTTAACACATCTGCCGGAGTGGCCGAAGTTCGTGACATTCGAGGGCCCGCGGAGGGGAGAGAGCCGGAGCTCAAGGCCGAGGAATAACAGAATCCCGTAGGACCCGGAGGAGGTCCGGGAATAGATCTCAACGCCGGAGTGCCGAACACTGGCTCGGAGGCCGTAGATAATTGTAAAGAAAAATCTCCCTGGACGGATCGGGTTAATAGGTGTTCGGGAACACTATATGGACGGTGCCAATTAAAATCTCCCCGGACGGATCAGGCGGGAGTAAAATCTCTCCGGACGGATCAGGAGAGAGATTTAATTGTCCGGAGATGGAGGTTTAATTGTCCGGAGACGAAACGAGAATCTCCCCGGACGGATCAGGGAAGAGATTTAATTGTCCGGAGACGGAGGTTTAATTGTCCGGAGACGAGACGCGAATCTCCCCGGACGGATCGGGGGAGAAATTTAATTGTCCGGAGACGAGACGCGGATCTCCCCGGACGGATCGGGGAAGAAATTTAATTGCCGGAGACGGAGGTTTAATTGTCCGGAGACGAGACGCGAATCTCCCCGGACGGATCGGGGGAGAAATTTAATTGTCCGGAGACGAGACGCGAATCTCCTCTTCAATTGGTGTTTGGGAAATGATTATGACACGGCCGTGTTCTAAGGCTGACACGGCCGCGTTGCTGTTGAACCAAAAATTGGTTCCTCAGCATGATTTTGACGCGGCCGTGTCGTTTGTGTGACACGGCCGTGTTGCAATCCAGCATGGTTTCTCGTTTTGAGAAACTTATTGACGCGGCCGTGTCGTTTATGTGACACGGCCGTGTTGCTGTTTGAACCAAAAACCGGTTCCTAAGCACGATTTTGACACGGCCGTGTCGTTTGTGTGACACGGCCGTGTTGCAATCGAGCATGGTTTCTCGTTTTGAGAAACTTATTGACGCGGCCGTGTCGTTTTCGTGACACGGCCGTGTTGCTGTTTGAACCAAAAACTGATTCCTAAGCACGATTTTGACGCGGCCGTGTCGTTTGTGTGACACGGCCGTGTTGCAATCCAGCATGGTTTCTCGTTTTGAGAAACTTATTGACGCGGCCGTGTCGTTTGCGTGACACGGCCGTGTTGCTGTTGAACACGATTTTGACGCGGCCGTGTCGTTTGTGTGACACGGCCGTGTTGCAATCCAGCATGGTTTCTCGTTTTGAGAAACTTATTGACGCGGCCGTGTCGTTTGTGTGACACGGCCGTGTTGCTGTTTGAACCAAAAACTTACATGGCGGTGATGATGCCGAGGCAGCGGAGGGCGGCCTGGCGGCGGCGATGATGATGCCGAGACGGCGGAGGGCGGCCTGGCGGCGGCGGTTATGATGCCGAGACGGCGGAGGGCGGCCTGGCGGCGGCGGTGATGATGCCGAGACGGCGGAGGATCGTTTCCCACAGACGGCGCCAATTTGATAAAGCGCAATCCGGTAACCACCAAATTCAACCTAAATTAACGCAGAAAATATAAAAACACACAGGATTTACGTGGTTCGATCCGGAGATCTACGTCCACGGGCAGAAAACGGCAATCGCCGGGGTGTTTCTTTTACTAGAACTTTGAGTTTACACGGAGTAATTTTGATTACAGAGTTCGAACCCCTAAATCAGGATTCTCTCCTCCTATTTATACTATCAAATCAAAACCCTAACTAAATCCCTATAATCTGGCCCACAAAATCTGCATGGCAGTTGGGAATGGGCCTTGAGTCGCGGAACAGGCCATAAGTTGGGCCAACGTATGCTACTGGACCGACGCGTGCTTTCGGACCTGCTGGGCCTACGCGTGCTGGGCCGGTCAGTGGGCCAAAGTATGAGTCCGACCCGAAGTGATCGGGTTATCCCTATCAGGAGTTCAATCTTTTGTGACATAATTTAGATGTGATGCATTTAGAGAAGACTGTCTGCGATAACATCATAAATACCTTATTGAATGTTGATCGAAAAAGTAAAGACAACTACAAGGCACGCCTAGATTTGGTGGAATTAGGTATAAGGCATGAACTTCATCCTATACACAGACCTAGTAACGTAGTTCGCTTGCCCCCTGCAAGTTACACTTTGAGTGTAAAAGAAAAAGACATGTTCCTAAGTGTGTTGAAAAACTTGAAGGTTCCTGATGGGTATGTCATCTAACATATCACGGTATGTCAATCTTAAAGATCGCAAGCTTTCTAATCTTAAAAGTCATGATGCTCATATTTTGATGCAAGATATTTCGCAAGCTTTCTAATCTTAAAATTCATGATGCTCATATTTTGATGCAAGATATTCTCCCTTTTACCTTACGTGCTTCTGTGCCTCCGTACTTAGTTGCTATCATCACTGAATTATCATCATTCTTTAAATCATTGTGCTCTAAAATCATGGATCCCGAGAGCTGAAATAATTACAGGCAGATGTTATAATAACATTATGTCGCCTAGAAAAGACCTTTCCCCTAGGGTTCTTAACAATTATGGTTCACTTGATTGTACATTTAGTGGAAGAGGCTATACATGGTGGTCTAATGCAATTTAGATGGATGTATATCCTATTGAAAGGTTAGATTCGACTACTATTTTTTTAATATTTTTTTAAAAATAATTTATAATACAATATAACTCATACATTGTAGAACTACTATAAAAAATTCTAATACACAACATTGCAATATACATTGTGTAGGGATTTGGTGCTTTTAAAATCTCTTGTGTGAAATAAAGCCCAACCTGAGGGTTCCATCGCTGAAGGTTTTATTGCAAATGAATGTTTAACTTTTTGTTCACGTTATCTTCAAGACGTGGAGACAACATTTAGTCGTCCACAAAGGAATTTTAATCATCCAAAATCTGGAGAGTGTTTTCTCTTTTCCAGTGGTGGACGAATACTAGGAAAAGTTGAAAGTGTGGTTCTTGATAACATGGCTTTAGTACAAGCTCATAGATATGTGCTACTTCATTATGAGGGAATGGCTCAGTATCGTAGGTATGTAAATTTCTACATTTTTTCTAATTAATCATTTATACTAGCGATACTAACCATATTGTGTAATAAAGTGACTTTTTGGCAGCAAAGAGAATTATCGTCCAAAGCGAGCTTTCCCAAAGGTCGAACAAAATTGGTTAGTGGATGAATTTTCAAAATGGCTATTAAACCAAGTAAGGGACTAAAATAATTTATTGTTTTGTTCAACTCAGTAATGTAGTTTTTTGTTTATAAATATACAATTGTGACTTATTGGCGCATGATATTCTAGGTACCAACTATGATGAAAAATAGTTGTGCAGATGAGTTAATTGCTATTGCTCGAGGGCCAAACAATATTGCTAGACGATTTAGCGGGTTCATTATTAATGGTTTTAGGTACCACACCAAAAACCGTGATAGACTAAGTAAGACTCAAAATCGTGGAGTAGTTGTGGAGGTAGATGGAATGCCTTATTACGGTGTGCTTAATGACATAGTTGAGTTAGATTACTATAGGATGTTTAAGATTGTGATGTTCAAATGTGATTGGGTTGATGTGAATACTTCAATAGGATTGAAGAAGGATCCAAATGGGTTCAATTTAGTCAATTTTCTCTAGGTTAATACACACAGGAAACTCCCGCAAAGATGACCCATTTGTATTCGCATCTCAAGCGAAACAAGTCTTTTATGTGCGTAACCCAAAAAACAATGAATGATCCCATATGATTTGTACAAAACCAAGAGATTTGTATGATATGGTGTTGAAATCTCAACATGAGGATGATAATACTTATACAGAATGCGTGCCTCAAAATGTGAATACTGCTAGCACTCTTGATAGCCGGATCAATTGGGTTAGGGTCGATGCAGCAGAAGAAGATGACAGCTACGAATAAAAAAGGTATCTCAACTCCCAAATGTAGAAATCTGCTCTTGAAATTTGTTGGAATAATGACACTTCTTTGAACTTTACTTGTAAGTAATATTATGGCATCTCCCTCTAACTATAAACATAAACAAAGAAATGGAAATGCTTTGTTTACTTTTCAAATGATTGTTGTTATGTTGTTTCTTATTTAGTACTGGTTCTACTATATTGTTGGCGGAAATTGTCACGGATTTGGTTGTAAAGTCATGGGTTCATGAAGGACTGAATGGAAGGTTTATGTTCTTGAAGAATGAATTAGAAAGTTTTGTTGGAAACAAGGTTTCAAGTTGCAATTCCGCTGATCTGTGTGGAAAATCAGTCAGGTGTAGTTTTACTAACTTATCTGAAGAATTAATATTCATAATTTGTGGTCATGATTTTGCAAGAACATGATTTAGTTTATCTTTTATGTTTGGGAATGTTAAAAAAATTGTTCTGAATATCCTTGTGTTGGATTGGAATATGGGTTATAGAGTAATTTATTTTACACAATGGCGTTTTGTTGTAAATACCTCTTTTTCCCTTTTCTTTTCTTAATATTAGTGGATGTACTCACTATGGAACAGGACTAGTGGATGAACAAATTAATCTTCCACCAAGAACTATATAATTGTAGGTGATGCTGATTCAAGAGCTCAATTTGCAGCATGTTAACAATACTTTAATTCTTGCACTCAAATCTTAATTGTTATCGTTTTTATAACATAACATCATCAGTCTCTTTCTTCATTTTTTTCTTTAATTTTTGTATGTCGAAGAAACATATAGAGTGTTTGCGGTTGCCTTTTTCAAGTGCTTTTCAGCTTATAACTTGAATTTTTTTATTTTGTAGTGTTTGCTAGAACATCTTTACTATAAATGATTCTAGGCCAAAAACTAAAAGTAGAAAATAGTTTTTTAATTTTTTTTAATCTTTTAGTAAATAAATAAAAAATTTCTCCTTCACACATAAGCTAAAAACTGCTTAAATATCAAACACTCTCTAAATCACTTTTATTCTCAAACACTACCGACTTTTGCTTTTAAGCAATTTTACCACAATCTCTATTTTCTGGGGGTGTTTGCTTTTACTTTTGGAAAAGTGATTAAGACTAGGAATTTTATAAAAAGCACTTATGTAAAAAGTAAGTAGTGTTTGAAAATAAAAAAGTGATTTCTAATAAAATTAGAAGTTAGAGTGGTTGGTAATAAAATCACATATGTCTTTTAAAAAGTATCATATTTTTAACATAATTAACATTGAGTATAAAAAAGCATTAAAATATTGCTTTTAACTTTTATATTGGAAACACCTTTTTTAACTTTTCTCAAGCTATAAGCTTAAAATAAGTTAGAAAATAGGGCCTGATTCCTAGCTATTGATTAATTCAATCTATCAAAGCGAGAATGCCAGCATTACTGGAACCATTTATGTGCTACGAATTTTTGAGGATATCTTGTTATAATGTGAATAAGTCTTAATAAGGTGAATAAATAATTGTGACAATCAGCCACATATTTCATGACTTCAATCCTTTGTTTATGATACATGTCAAGGGCTTGGACACACATAGCTAGCCAGGTCGGGACAACTCTACCTACGGGCTCCGGACCGGTTAGAAAATCTTAATATATTTAAGGGTGATAGACTGGACTAGGCTCAATAATTTTGAACCTTTTTTTTATATAGGCTCGGAATACCACCGGGGACAACTTTTCAAACTTCATGGGTTAATAGCCCGATGGTCCATCAACCAGGTCGAAATTTTTAATATATTTAAGGAGGATAGGTTGGACCGAACTCGATAATTTTTAAAGAAAATATTTTTGGTATGGACCCGAGATACCGCCAGGCACAACTTGCCCGACTCGATGGGTTAACAGTTCGACGAGTTCCGGATTGGGTCGAAAATCTTAGTATATTTAATAGGGATAGGTTGGACCGGGCTCGATTAGTTTTGAACTATTTTTTTATGGTGTAGGCCCGAAATACATCGGGCACAACTTGCCCGACTCGAATTGCTAATGGCTCGACGACCTCGGAGTGGAGTAGTAACCTTAGCATATTTAAGGGGAATAGATTGGACCGAACTCGATTAGTTTTGAACCGATTTTTTTATCGCATAGGCCCGGAATACCATTGGGCACAACTTGTCCGATTCGATGGCTAAAGGCCCGACGGCCTCGGGCTGGGAAGAAAATCTTAGCATGTTTAAGGGAGATAGGCTGGACCGAGATTCGATAATTTTTTAACTTGTTATTTTTTTGGTATATGTTAGAAATACCGCACAACTTGCCCGACTCGATATTTTAACGGCTTGACGAGCTCGGATCGAGTCTAAAATCTTAGTATATTTAAGTGGGTAAACTAGATCGAACTCGACTATTTTTTACCCGATTAAATTTAGGGCCGGGCCGACATATGATGTTGGTCCAATAGGCTGAGTCCGACTGGACCGTGCCACCTGAATTATAAATATAAAATAATTTATTAGAAGTAAAAAAATGATTTATTGTCAACAATATCGTAACTAAAATGTCAAAGCTTCCTAAATTAGAGAAAATAATATTTATCATAACTGGTAATCAAAAACCATATCGGATCCCCTATCCCAAAATACACATATCACACTCCCGTTCCACAATGAAACGACAACGTTCGTAAACCCACTGACCTATTTTCTTGTATTCTCCATTTATTTCCTGGTACAACACCTCACTTGTATTCCATCAATTCACAAACTTTTATTCTTCGTTTATTTCCTGGTACAACACCTCATTCCACTTTTCTTCCTACACCCTACAATTATTGCAATTTTTCCTCTTCATTTTCACATCATCAGATTTAATTGGACGCTTGTTGTCCACATAAAACAGAACGACATCATCTTACATTGCACAAGAATGAGGTAGAAATTTTGGGAATAGAGGATCCGAATAAAAAAGAGGATTACGTTAGCGAGCGCGGGAATTTTTCATTTTACCCCACGTTTACCTTTCTCCATATTTGATAAAGATTTATCACAATCTCTCCCTAGCTTCACACCATAATCTTCTCTATCTCGGGAGAACTATATATCAGAAAGGATTACTCTCTCTATATCTCTATCACTATCACACGCTACCAGGCTCGACAATTCAAGGAGGTTTGTAAGTATCTGTAATTGCGAATCTTCTTTCTCTCTCGTAGAAAAATGATTTATTGTTTCTCATTGTGGTTTGATTTGTAACCGGTTAGATTCATATGCGGTTTCTTCATATTTTTGGTTTGATCGACACATTTTTTTAATATTATTAATATGATGTATTGCTTTTGTGTATAGTTTAGAACTTCAAAAGTTTCATTTTCGATAATTCATTTAGTTTGTGATTAATTTCAAGTTGATTCTGGAAAATTATTTATTTTCAGTTGATTATTAGATCAGAAAACTTGTAGCTGGCGGATAAATATCATTATGTTCCTAATCACTCAAAAATTCAATTCGACATGGTCAAGGAAGAACATATGGGATGAAATTTTAATTGCTTATATATTTATCAAGCTGAACTTAATTATATTTTATATAATTAATTGATTTACTTGAATGTTGTCACAGAAAGAAAAATATTGAAAGGAGCCGGGACGCTTGGAGTTCTATGGAATTACACGTAAAAGAAAAAATGGAAAAATTGTCAATAAAGAAGCAGAAAAAATAGTGGTATGTCTTATATTCAATAATAATGAGACTTAGAGGATGCCATATAGATTTCTTTTAATTTTTTGTAGCATTTACCTTATTTTTTGCTTTGAAAGACTACGACCTTCTTGATTTTTTGTAGCATTTACCTTATTTTTTGCTTTGAAAGACTACGACCTTCTTGATTTTTTGTATTTAACTTGTTTAACTATTGTCTTAGAATTTTATTCTCAGCTTTATTTTACACATTCTTTTTTAAACAATATGCCCCACATAATATAACTACAATTTTAGAAGTCTTAAGTTTATGAAAAAATATTTGGTGTCTATTATGATGACTTCTTTTAAATAATTATCCGTTTTGATTAATTTTGTTCTTGGTAGCAGAAGACGGCAACAGTATGGTTGTCGAACGTTGTGCTACATCTGAGAATCTTGATGCAAATGCTATTGAAGAAGAAGTGTTGACTGAACTTGTACGGGAGGACCAATATGGAAGGGCAAAAGGATATGGTTTGGGAGTTACGCCTACGCAAATAAATGGTCAAAAGTGTAGCCAAGGGAAACAATGCAACGTGAAATTGAAGGTCTGCGAAACCAACTTGCTGAAAGAGAGGTACATTACGAAACAAGAATTGCAAATCTGAATGCTGAGTATGAGGGAAAATAACTGAACTGAAAGGGGAGAATGAGAGGAGAATGAGAGGAAGCTGGAGAAAATGAAATCAGAGAATGAACACATTCAAACAGACATGCGTAGTATTCAACATGTTTTTCTTCAGTTTAAAACCATCTTGTCACAGGTTTGC
The DNA here is from genome assembly GCA_958295605.1 of Ajuga chamaepitys. Taxonomy (NCBI): domain Eukaryota; kingdom Viridiplantae; phylum Streptophyta; class Magnoliopsida; order Lamiales; family Lamiaceae; genus Ajuga; species Ajuga chamaepitys. Next base: position 18,517,430 of record OY282495.1, read on the forward strand.
ATATAAACTTTAATTATTCATAACAAATTACTTTTTCCTACATTTATTTATTTTCTTATTGCAGAATGTACCAGGATTTTCAGATTTTGATAGTGATGAAAGAACTTCAACCTTTTAGGAAGTTGAATGAATAATTGCAAGTAATTCTCAATATTCGATATTTATTTCTTTGATCTTGTTGTTGATTTTTTTTTTTTTTTTTTTTGGGGGGGGCCATGGACCATCAAATGCTTCAAGAAACTTTGAACAAGTTGTTATTTGTAATTTATTTTACACAGGTGCTTGGAACGTGATTGAAGAAAGTGGAAGCATTGGAGCTGTTGTTACCTTAGATAGTAGTTTTCCTCCATATTTAGGGCAATTTTTTGCATGTTTTTGTTTGATTGAATTTCTTGGTTATTAGGATAAATTTCAATTTTAATGATGTGTAGTTGGATTTGGATTTATGTTCGAACTATTTAATATATATATTGAAGTATTTTATTTTGATTTTCATGTATTCTTTTGTTGAAAATTTATTTTGTCGTCTATAGTTATTTTAATTTAGGGACAAACTTTATAGAAGTGTTACCAATTTAGGGACTAAAAAAAAGTGTAGCTAGAATAAGGTCCTCATTAAAGAAATGTCGTAAATCTGATGACACATATTCATAAGAGTGTTCCAGAATTTAAGACGCTAAGCTTAGAAAATGTTGTTAGTTTTTTACGCTAAATATAAGGAGTGTCATCAATTTAATGTCATTTTATTAAAAGTGTATCTATTTCAAACGTGTTGATTCTAGAACTTAAACTATATTAAAGACGCTAATTTTAGTTAGCATTGCCAATTTGAAGACACAATTGTAGATAGTGTCATTAATATGGTGACGCTAACTTTGATGAGTCACTAAGTTTATGACACTTACACCATATTTGGTGTTGCAAATGTAACGATGCTATTTCTAAGTTGTGTTACAAATTTAATGACACTAATTATACAATAACGTCGGTAATTTTGTGACGTGTAATTTTACTAGCGTCACTGATTTAACGACGCAATCAATAATTACCGTCGGCAATTTATTGCACAACAAAAAATGGATCTTTGTAATGGTGACAGATACTAGCGTCACCATATTTGAATATTTACAACGCATTGACTAAAGCGTCACTAAAATTAGTTTTACTCACGCATAACTTTGTGTTGTGAAAAAAATCGTGACTTCAAGTTTATCGACGCAACTTTCTACGCTTTTACAAGCGTAGGTACTTTTTTCGTGACGCTAATTAGCGTCACAAAGCAACAAAAAATAGCATCGCTAGACACTGTTTTTCTTGTACTGTATGTTTGAGTGGAGGTACACTTTATTAATGATTGGATGCAATTAAAAATATATATTTTGACCAAAATGTTTTGATAGTATCATGGTTTTTATCGATCAAAGACTTGAAAGATAGGTCAACTATCAATTTAGATCCTGATTTTTTTTTTTTTTTATCAATCTAGGGCCTAAAAGATTTGAAACTATCAATTGAAGACCCATAAGTCTAAACTCATTAGGTGGCCTGTTTGGAAAATTGCAAAACCCACAAAATAAAATTGTTTTTAAGTGATAAGCAATGAAAATATACGTCAAAAGTCTTTCACGACATTTTTCTTAATTTGTTATTTTTTTTCAATTTTCTGTAGTTTCATATTTGAAATGGTTATATATATATTTTTTTATAATTTGTATTTTTAAACATCTGTAATTTCGTTTTTTAGTCATAGTCGGGAAAAACAAATCTTCAAAAAAAAAATTTGCGTTCATAATATTTAAATTCATGTAAACATATTCACTAAAATGTATTTTTTTTCTTATGTAAATACCCTTTTTATTAATTTGTATATTTTAAAAAACATTGCAAATTATTTAATCATGTTAGATATATCCCGATAATTTTAAAAAATATAGTGAAAGACTTCTAACGTATATTTTCCTACTTATCACCTCGTAAGTTTATTTTATGTGTTTTGCAATTTTCCAAACATGCCTATAATAATTTTGGATTTATGGGTCTTCCTTTTATAGTTTCAAATCTTTTAGGCTCTGGATTGATAGAATTTATCTTTTAGGACCTGAATTGATAGTTAACCTATCTTTCGGGTTTTTGACAGATAAAAATCCTATCATTTATTTAATATTATACACACTAATATAGAGAAAGTTAGGCCCAAGTTTTTAACATGTTTGAGTGGAGGTACACTTTATTTAATAAAATGGGAGTAATAGGAAGAAAAATAACAAGGCCCACTAAAAGTAGATCAGTTCAATAGTTATTTAATAACTCAACGTATTGTTTTATTATTAAGTGTAAATTCAATATATATTGAAATACACAATTTGTAAGGAAATTTTTAAAAGTTTGTAAACGTTATTTTTATTTTTTTTAAACATTACATGTTAATACAGAGAGTTGATGTATTTGTATTATCCTGATACTTTTTGGATCATCGTAGTATATGTTACGTCAATAAAGATAACTTTTTAACGGGTCGAAGGAGTATATATTGTAACATCCACACCGTACTGATCCACGATTAAAACCAACCATTTCGTATTGCAATTAGAACAAATATTAATGTGTGAAAGATTTGCCCACGCAACGCAGGGGTACTACACTAGTAATTTTGGAAAGGTTTTATTATATACTCCCTCTGTTCCAAAATAAGTGCGCTTTAGCACAAAAACCCACAATTCGTCCAATTTTATCATAACAACCTACTTAATTGGGGCGCCAGATACAGTGCCCCTGTCAGGGAATTGTTACTATCTTTTTTACTCACTTAACTTTTTTACTTACAATATGCCCACATTATTGTGAACTCACCAAGTTACCCCTGTATTAAAGTAATCTCACCCAACCCATTTCATTCTTCTTTTGTTACCCCCCTTCACACTCTCACATCACAACTCTAAAACAATTTGCATCTTCGAAGCTTTGCAGCACTTGGATTCAGGATCGATTCCACTATTCATATACAGTTTCTACTTCGCAGGTATGTATTTTGCTTCCTATCGTCTACCATTGTATACTGCCCTTTTTTTTTTAATTCCACAAGCTCTGCTATGAGGATTACAGCTTACACGAGAGTTACACGGGAGTTAGAAATTTCATTACACAATACAAGTTACACGAGGTTTTTTGTACACGAGATTTACACGAGGCTTACATAATATTAGAATTTTAATGAACACATTACAAGTTACACGATATTTTCTGTACACAAGAATTACACGAGACTTACACGAGTCCTACATGATAGTTATAGTAGAAATGAACACATTACAAGTTACACGAGAAATTTTGTACACGAGGGTTACACAAGACTTACGGGAGATTTACACGTGATTAGATTTTTAATGAACACTTTACAAGTTACACATGAGAGTTTCAAGAGACTTACACGGTAATTACAAGTTACACGAGATTTATCTGTACACAAGATTGACACGAGAGTTACAGGAGGACCACATGAGAGTTTCAAGAGACTTACACATTAGTTACAAGTTACACGAGATTTTCTGTACACGAGTGTTACACGAGAGTTACAGGAGAGTCACATGAGAGTTTCAAGAGACTTACACGGTAGTTACAAGTTACACGAGATTTTCTGTACACCACTGTTACATGATTTACACGAGAGTTACAGGAGGGCCACATGAGAGTTTCAAGAGACTTACACGATAGTTACAAGTTACACGAGATTTAATATACACCAGTGTTACACAAGATTTACACGAGAGTTACAGGAGGGCCACATGAGAGTTTCAAGAGACTTGCACGTTAGTTTCAAGGTACACAAGATTTTCTGTACACGAGCATTAACACGAGAGTTACACGTGATCATGTACATTGTGTGATCATAATAATTATAGCAATAAACCTTAGGATAAATTTTATTTTCTAAAATATATCAAGTAGTACCCTGGTTCACATTACCTAAAATAATTAATTTTGTCACAAATACCCTTTGAAATAAATGAGCTGGAAATGTATAGTTGTTTGCTTCGGTGGGCATTGGGAAAATCTTGAATATAAGGACGGTATAGAGGAAGTACTGCCAGTGTCCCCGGGCGGTATAAGTTATACGAGCCTACTAGAGCGCATCCAGTCAATCGTCCAAGCTAATACGAATGAAGTCCTTTACATCCTATGTTCACTTGACGGGTTGTACACGTGTTGATGAGACTGGATCATCAACCCCCATGGGCAACCCCAGATCTGTCGAACAAGGAATATCAGTGATGGGTCGATCATCCAAATGATTCACACCGTTCACCTGGTGCGACGTACCCTCAGGCACAGTAGCCAATCTCCCTCTCCTCGATGCTCAGGTCATCCTATACCTCTTTTTCGGACGAGACTCGGTAGCTGACAAGTCACCAGTTGCCTACAACCCACATCCCATATCTCCACCAGACTGATCGTCGGATGCCTCAGCAACTGAAGAACATCCCTGACCACGACGACCACCTCGTCCACCACCCCTCGTACCAATGGTCCGGGCCCTCTTTTCAGGGATACATTCTTCCGATGCAGGGACCTGGTTATGGCCCTTGAATTTTCCGGTTACGTACTGCACTACCCCAGCACTGGGATCAGCTTCAGCAGATATCCAATAATCAGCCGTGCTCTCCTATGTAGTGGGAACCAGATTCTCAAGGCACCCAATTATATTAAAGTGCAACATAAATAAATAAAGAATTTATTAGAATTGCAAATAATATTTTGTCTTTAATACAAAAAAATGCACGATAAATAGGGCAAAATACCTTTACACTAGATTTCCCAAAGAAATCCTCTGTCGTCGGACCAAATCGCCGTCGGACCCAACGGGGGCACTATGGATGTGGTTCGGGTAAGATAGTCCCGCATTTAGATGCCAATGCGGGAATAGCCTCTAGAGCCCAAACCTGCCAAAAGAAACAATATCAATACAGAGAAAGTTATTTTTTATTAACGCTAATACCGATACGTTAAATACGTACCATAAACGCAAGCTCACAACCATAGAGGTGGTATACAAGACGACCCCCGTGGTCGCAGCTACTCTCCAAATTAAGACGAATATTGGGCAACAATGTAGCCAAAATCTGGTAACTATATTTCCCCCAAGGAAAATTATCAAACAACTCTGGCTGCTCCAGCAGGGAGCAGACCCAATTATCGACCGAGTACTGCCACTGGTCCCACATAAATAGGTTGATGTATATTAGAAGCACCTTGGCGATCACACGTCATGTGCTGGATTGGTTTTGAACTCTTCTGTTACAAATCTTTTCCGCAGGTCACCGATTTTCTTCTTCCCCCGACCACCTTTATGGACCACCATCTCGTAAAAACTATTATCTAAGATTGGTGGGGATTTCTCAGGTCGAACGAACTGTCACCGAACCTAAGCCCCGTCACTAGTGCGTACTCGTACTTCGAGAATCTAATGTGTTTCTCGTTGATTCTGTACCAAAACTCGTCATCTGCATAATCAGGCTTAATAACCTCTAATACAATTAGACTATGCACAATAGCTTGAGGAAAGATAGACTCACTCGGAATGTCTAACAACTTCCCGAAGCAAGAACGTTGAAATTCATCAAGTGCGAGACCGTCAACTAGTCCTAACTCATTTTCAATCTCTTTCAGGACATCAAACTTAAAATACCCATTTATATTGGCTTTATGACGGCGTACGTTAGGCCTCTGTCAAGGCCATACACCCTGTTTTGCCGCATATTATTGAAAGGAATATAACAAAATAAATGTTCAAACAAACAAAAAACACAATCTCTCTATCTAGTAATGTACGAGTTGTTCCTTACAAATTAAAATAATGACTAAGATATCCTACTATAATGTTATTAGTTTAAGGACAATTAAGTAATTTGATAAATATTTAACTTGAAATTCAAGATTATGAAACATATTATAGGCTCAACAAAGTAGAATTGAAAAATATTAGTGAATATTATAACTGAGTTGATAGTTTAGATATGTAATTTGAAGGTATGGACGACCTTTAATATCCTAATTCGATAATGTTGTTTTATCTAAGATTATTTTTCTAATCAAAGTTGAGCTTCATAAACATACCTTAAATCTTTTATCCAGACGGTAGTAAAATAGAACTTACTTAAAATTAAAGAAAAATAAAAGTATATAAAGTCTTTACAACGATTTATATAATCTTAACTAATCTTAATTTGTATAACCACCTCATATGAATTACTATTATCAAGTTGAACTAATTAGGTATCTAATATTCTATTGAACAGGGTTTCTGGAATTCTAGGTATTCGTACGTTTAGACTAAACCTAAAAAACCAAGAAAAAAAATATTAAGGAATTCATTTTTTCTTAAAGATAATTATTAAGTAAAATATTTTATTAATTTACCAACAAAATATCTCATTTTAAAAGTATTTTTTAAGAATTACAAAATATATATTTTAGGATGAATTGAATCTCTATTGTCCATGTAATCTGATACAAGATGGAAATCATGTGTCAAAGCAACTAATCTCATGTAAGACATATAATTAAGTCACATGTAAACGCAACTAATTTCGTGTAATATAATAAAAATATCGTGTAAGGTCAAACAACTTACACATGTAAACGCAACTAATCTCGTGTAAGTCTTAAAAATCTCGTGTAAAGTCCAATAATTAATCCCGTGTAAACCTAACATATAAGAGACACAAATCTCGTGTAAGGTTAAATCATTTATCGTGTTTATGCTTTTTTACAATCTCGTGTACAATAAATTATTAATCACGTGTACGGTCAAATTATTAATCACGTGTAAGAACAAAAATATCATGTAAGGTCAAATTATTAATCACATGTAAACTGGCCTAATCTCGTGTAAGCCATATAAATCTTGTGAAAGGACAAATTATTACTCTCGAGAAAACATAACTAACCTCTTGTAAGTTGTAAGGTAAATTATTAATCACGTGTAAGGCAAATTATGAATCAGGTGTAATCTGAACTAATATTGTGTAAGATATATAAATCTCGTGTGATCTCGTGTAAACCATATAAATCTCGTGTAAAGTCAAATTATGAATCACTTGTAAACTAAACTAATCTCATGTAACCTATATAAATCTCGTGTAAGATCAAATTAATAATCACGTGTAAACTAAAGACATCTCGTGTATCACTTGTAACCTTAATTAATCTCGTGTAAGAATATTAGTCAGCTAAAATAAATCGAAATCTCCAATTTTAAAAAAGTACAGAAGAAACCTACCTCCTCGCCTGCAGAAATTGAAGCGCTGCCGCTATCATCTTCTCCGACGAGGTGCGACGCTAAAGTGCCGCTGACTATGTTTTCTTCGTCGACGTGCAACGCTGAATTGCCGCCGCCGCCGACTGCGACTCCAACTTCGCGCGGAGAAGATAAATCTCCTCCCATCGCGGGGATTCCCAGACTCAGGCCATCTTCTCCGTCTAGATGCCCAGTACCGGCGCCACCATCAATAATCGAAGGGGAAAAAGTTGGATTAGCCATTGGAGCAACACAAGATTATTTTGAACAATACCTCATGTGCCCAAGGGTTACACGATGGATTTTCTATTTGGCTCACCTTACACGGTTAGGTATGTGTAGGAAACACGGTATGTCAATATTAATGGCACGAGATTAATTAATATAGCTACGTTGGGACGTACACGAGATTCTAAAAAATGTACACGAGATTCCGCCAATTGTACACCAGATTAATTAATATAGCTACACGAGGATGTGTTAGGTCTGTACACGAGAATTACACGAGATTCAAACCTGTGTACACAACTACACTCTTACACGAGTCTACACGAGAATTTATGTCATTGTACTATGTTACATGAGAGACTGCACCATATGCTTCACGAGAGTTTGGGCTATGACTCACAGAAAGGTTCAATTTATCCAGCAGCTAACATAAAACAAGGGTAAAAATGAAAGCACACTATTTTGTGGCCATTTCATCAGGAAAAAAAAATAAGTGAGAAAAAAAGTTGGTTCTAATGGTCTGACAGGACCTGCGAACCCATTCCCACACAAAGAAAATCTTTACCATATATATATATATATATATGGTATATATTTTGAAAGATTTTGGAAAGAAAAGCTAGTTTCCATATTTCATGCAAATTGCCATATGATTGCCCTCTAATTAGTAAATTAACTATACATATGCAAGGTGAATAAAATCGGAATGATCATTTCCTTATTTTATTAAAATTGATCAGGTAATATAAATTGAATGAGGCTAAACACGGTAAAGATTTAGGTCAAATCAATATAAGGCGTTTTTAATATGTAGGCCGGCGAAAATAAGGTAAAGTCGTGACTTCTAAAGAGTTTTACTTTTATATTAGCTCCATTCCGGCTTAATTTACCTATTTTGACCGGACATGGAGGTTAAGAAAAAACAGATTTTGTGGAATCTTTGACTTTTTCAAAGGTGAAGATTTTTAGGATAGAGATTATGTGAGAAATTTCATTTTTTGGGCTAACATAGTTATTTAGAATATGCCAAAAAGACAAGTAAATAAATTAAGTAGGTCCGAAGGAAGTATTATATAAGATTTAAGTGAGAAAGTTAAATTGACATATAAACCCCTCATTTGACTTATATATATATAGATTAAAAGTTAAATGAAAAACAAAGTTAAAGAGCGCCTCTCTCACCAACCGCAGCCACCAACCTTCAAAAAATATCAGTGGGAGAGAGGTAGTTGCCATTTTTGACCCGCAAGGCAGCAGCACTAAAAGACATTCAAATTTTCTGTACTGTGCATTTATTTATTAACCTTTTGATGATCCATTTTCTCGTTTTCTTCTTCGAGTAATTACTGTTATTAATACGCAGTCATCCGTCCACATTTACAGATCTTTGCGTAGCTGGGATTGGTAGAGCTAAATTCAACTGAGTAGAAAATTAAGGTTTGCGTTTCTTTCTATTTGATCTTATTTTCTTTGAGAAAGAAATGTTAAATTAATTGATGGCTTATTTGTTTAAAGTGTTCTATTTGGGCTGGTTTTAATTTTCTTATTTGTTTGCTGTTCTGATCGTCTCTGTGGTGTAAATTTAGATGTGGGTTTATGGGAAGCTGCAATTTTGATAATCTTGTTTGGATCGACTTCAGAATTTTTTGTCGAATTGATGGAACTAAATGAAATGTAGCAATTGGGATACTATCTTGTCAGCTGTTGGGCTTGTCTAGATTCTCTCTTGATTTTATACTGAAGGAGTTCTATCACCATTAGAAATATAACTCATGTAGGAGATAATCAAATTAAATTCAAATTTTGGTATATTTCGTGTTGATCAAGTTGATCAGCAAGTTTGAGATCTTATTACACACATCTGTCACAAATTGTAAAGATTAGTTCATTGATCCTGTAGATCCATCTAGGGAGATCATGATGCTACTGCTGAAATAATAATCATGCAATAGCGTTACGATTTTGTTTTCTTGTTTGATCTTAGGATATCAGTGGTGGATGTTGGGAGGAAGTCAAGATACGTTCTTTCCTTGTTTATTAGCCAAAGCTTAGTCTGTTATCATTGTTTTTTATTGTCTCTGATTGCTTCGCAAGAATCGTTTTAGCAATAGTACTTTCTTTTGGGAAAACAAGTTTGATACTTTTAGGATTCATTTCCCTTCATTTTATGTTTCTGTGTTGAAATTCATTATCTTCCTCAGGAGAGAGGATGGCTGAGGAATCTCCAAAACTGACCAGAATAGGCCTTGCGGGCCTTGCTGTTATGGGACAAAATCTGGCCCTCAACATTGCAGAAAAAGGCTTTCCGATTTCTGTTTACAATCGGACCACATCCAAAGTTGATGAGACTATTGAAAGAGCAAAACTCGAAGGAAATCTTCCGGTGTTTGGCTTTCACGATCCTGAATCATTTGTAAAGTCAATTCAAAAGCCTCGTGTGATCATCATGCTTGTCAAGGCTGGTGCCCCTGTTGACCAGACCATCAAAACGCTCTCTGCTTACATGGAGAAGGGTGATTGTATCATTGACGGTGGAAACGAGTGGTACGAGAATACTGAGAGGAGGGAGAAAGCGATGGCTGAATTGGGCCTTTTGTATCTTGGCATGGGGGTTTCCGGTGGCGAAGAGGGTGCTCGAAATGGACCTTCTATGATGCCCGGAGGGTCCTTGGAAGCCTACAAATACATAGAAGACATTGTCCTTAAAGTAGCGGCCCAAGTTCGTGATAGTGGGCCCTGTGTGACTTACATTGGAGAAGGAGGGTCCGGAAACTTTGTCAAGATGGTGCATAATGGAATCGAATATGGTGACATGCAGCTGATCGCCGAGGCTTACGATGTTCTGAAATCAGTCGGGAAACTCTCGAATGAGGAACTCAAAAATGTTTTCTCAGAATGGAACAAGGGGGAGCTCCAAAGCTTCTTGATTGAAATCACTGCTGATATTTTCGGGATCAAGGATGATAAGGCCGAGGGCTATTTGGTTGACAAGGTCTTGGACAAAACGGGAATGAAAGGAACCGGTAAGTGGACCGTTCAGCAAGCTGCTGAGCTTTCAGTTGCAGCCCCCACTATCGAGGCTTCTCTTGATTCAAGATTCTTGAGTGGTTTGAAGGAGGAAAGAACTGAAGCTGCTAAAGTCTTTAAATCCGGAGGTTTTGGTGATATTATAACCAATCAGGAAGTTGATAAGGAAAAGCTGATCGACGACGTCAGGCAAGCGTTATACGCGTCAAAGATATGCAGCTATGCTCAAGGTATGAATCTGATCCGTGCAAAGAGTATAGAGAAGGGGTGGGAGTTGAAGTTGGGGGAACTTGCTAGGATTTGGAAGGGTGGGTGTATTATTCGAGCTATCTTCTTGGACCGGATCAAGGAGGCGTATGACCGAAACCCAGATCTGGCTAACCTCCTTGTGGACCCCGAGTTCGCAAAGGAAATTATCGAGAGGCAGTCTGCTTGGAGAAGAGTCGTTTCCCTTGCAATCAACTCTGGCATTAGCACACCAGGTATGTCTGCTAGCCTTGCTTATTTCGATACTTATAGAAGGGGGAGATTGCCTGCGAATCTGGTCCAGGCTCAACGAGACTACTTCGGTGCTCATACGTACGAAAGGATCGATATGCCAGGTTCTTTCCACACTGAGTGGTTTAAGCTTGCTAAAAAGATCGATAATTGAAATTGCCTGGTTATTTTCCCTGAATAAAGTGTGCACGTCGATCTTGAATGCTGTTTTCCATTTGATTCATGAAGGTTATAATATTTCTTGTAATTGGAAACAAGAACCTTGAGACCCTTGTGATTTGTTCTTTAAACTCTTTAATTTTCAGGAGCACCTTTGTGCTTCAATTGTTGTACTTTTTATATTCATCCTGCTATATTTCATTTTGATTTTGCTGATCCATTAACTTTCTTGCATTATAGAGGTGATTTCATTACTATTTGAAAGATGAATGGTCTCTTTTTAGTAGATCAAGTTGACTGTTATATTTCTCTCCAAAGGAGCGTTCTTAAAAGATATTGGAACATTCTAGATGTTTCTCCTTTTTCTACCATCAATTTTTGAGTGTTTGTTGTGAGCTGATTCTGATTCCCATAAATAGCTGTAAAACATTGGGGATGTTTGCAATTTTTATTGTGCTTATGAAAATTGATTCAATTTGATTTTTGTAGAAATACAAAAATCAAAAGTTGGTAATGTTTGAGAATCCAAGTCATTTTGGCTGATTTGGAAAAGTTGAGGTTTTGCACTTGTTCAGCAATTTTAATTCTAATCACTTTATAATTGCTTTGGAGCATGTCTTTCGGTGCGTATGAGAATTCACTTAAAACTGATTTAATCAATCACATTTTAGATTTTAAAAATACTTCAAAATCACTTTTGCGTGAAAAAAAAGAGAAGTGATTTTAGTATACTGGAAGAGTTTGCAAACACCCCATAGTCGACTATCTCTAGTTACCGGTCCACTTTAGCCATAAAAACTGAGAAAACTATGGTTATATTAGTCGGTTTAATATGGATATCGTTAGATATTTGTAAGGGTGAATTACACTATTACCCTCGAGGATTGGTCAAATTACCAATTGGGCCCCGAGGAGAAACCCCCTTCACCATGAAAAACTAATAAACTCATGCTGTATTGAATAATTTTGTTGAAAAATTATAGAAGTTTGTGATAGCATAGGCATTATCTTTGTATGGTTTGTGTTGTTTGGATTCCCTTATGCTGCCTGCTTGTTTTAGAGGCTTATACGATATCAGGCATAACCTTTTCTTAATCCTGGACAGTAATACTTGTCTTAATTCCAGTCTGATGGTGTGATCTTTTCTGTTGTCTATGAAAGGTAAAGCTAAGCTCCTGTACATTAACCACTTCTTCCGGTTCTTGTGACAAATGGGCACATACATATTTTTTTAAGAACTGCAACAGGAGATTCAGCTATTGGGGTGTTTGTTTATACTACTCCATCAATTCCCAAATACTAGTGGTTTTAGAAAAATCACTTGTTGAAAAAAAAAAGTAATTCTAGAAAAAAATCATATTTCTTCCTAGTATTATCAATAAATATCTCCAAAAAAAATCTCAGAGATAGATTATAAGTAATACGAATATATTTATCCATTCTCAAAGTTGTTAATTTCCCCAGTAAAGTCTAAAAACAGCCAATATTGATTAGTATTTAGGAATCAAAGCCATTAGCCAAAAGTCCTACAATCTGTTAAAAATATTTTTGTTTAATACGTGGTACACAGAAAGTTTACATGGTTTTTCAAGGGGTTTCTTCTTTTTTCTTCAATCGTGGTGAGTAAATATATTGTCCTTCGTCATAAATTCTCAAGGATCAGTCCCCTATTATATTTGGCACTATTATGCACTCTTCTATTTAATTTGAAATTAAGAATATATAAGGGCCTTGTTTGCATGAATTCACAACAACAACATGTGGTGTAGCGGTGAGACACGCGCAGGTGCTGTTCAGGCGCGCGGATTCGAACCCTGATTTTGCTCTGTTTTTACATTTTTTTATGTTGTTCAATAATATATGTTATATTGCGCAATAGTATATGTTATATCGCGCAATAATATATGTTATAATTACATGTACAATTTTTTAATAATATATTCTGTTGCTTAATAGTATATGTTATATTGCGTAATAGTATATGTTATGTTACAGGTATACACATTTTTTTTGAATAATATATAATTTTTTTAAATAATATATTACATTGTCTAAAATAATATAAAAAATGCACATATATAAAAAATTGGAAAAGATAGGATTCGAACTCGTGCTCTAATATCTAACAATTTAGGATTTTACCACCTAGGCTAATGTTTCTTATGTGATAACAAACATGCCTTAATATATATATTATTTGTTTTACAGAATAAAAAAAAAAATTAAAGGCTGCACGCTGTGCGAGGCTCAAACACGAGACCTCAGCGTGCGCGCAACAGCGCTATACCACTGCGCCAACATCAGTTTGGTAACATATAAACACAACCCTTATTATATATGTAATTCCAAAATTAAATTGGGGAATGCACAATAAGCTTATTGTGTGGTGGGTGCACCCAAGACCTACTCATTATATTTTAAGATTTAGCATTAACTCATGTATGAAATCAAATTATAAATAATTTATATCTATATACGTATTAACAAAATCCACAAAAAATAGTAGCCTAAGAATTCCAACTCCCCCACCCCCTCCAACCTAATAAATCCCTTTGCTATTTCTGCAAAATATTATTTTTAGTATAAAACATTTTATTTGGAGATAAATCTACATATATTTGTCTAAAATATATTTAGGCATCATTATCTCAAATCAGTAGTAAGTTCCGTATAATCAACTTAATTTGTTCAAGTCTATAAAATGAGACACTCAAGTAACCTTCCAAAAAAGATCCAAATTCATATCTCACAGAATCTGTTACGCACAACTAATTTATTTCTAATTGAAATCAAAATTAATCAAACTGTTGATTCAATCAAATTTTGTGTCTCTTTTCAAATTTTGTTCTTCTTTCAATAATTTTATTTGTTCTGAAGATTACAAGGTCTAAAGTTACTAAGGGAGACGGAGGGAGACGGAGGGCGACATCACCACCCACGAGACTAACAGAAAGAGACCGACATTGTGAAAGAATGTGTGTGTGAGAGAGAGGGCGTGATCGAAATTGTGTGAGAGAAATCAAAAGAATTATGCTAGTATCTAAAATGGGGGAGGAGGCGAAAATGTGGGGAAGAGAGTGGGGTAGGAGTAAATTTGTTAAACAAAATTCTATGTATTATGTTTACTGTACCCATTTTTTTTCTATTTAATTTTATTTTCACATAATGTGTGCTTTAATTTGTGTAGTATCAATTATGTGTATAAAAATATTATGGTCAAGTATATTCATACCTATAGAGAGAAAACAAATAAATAAAGAAAAAATTTAAAACAAAAAAATAGATTTAGTACGATTTTATCAAATAAACCATAATGGTCTTTTTATATTTAATGTTAATTTGAATTTTGTTTCATTTTTTTATTAATTATTTTTTCCGATCACAACCTGTATAATGCTAAACTTCACTTTTGCAATCTCCGCCTATATATTCTGGCATGTATAGCTCATGTGCTCAGCACATGCCAAGAAGGCCCAATAAGAATTGCGACACGTTGCCAACTTAATTAAAAAATTTAAAATAATTTATTAAATAATATAAAAAAAATTAAATTCTAAATAATTTTATATAAAATATAAGAAATATAAAAAATTCAGAAAATAACTATAAAATTCAGAAAATTAAAAAAAAAATTCTAAACTTATTTTGAAAATTTTTAAAATTCATTTAAAAATTGAAAAATTAAAAAAAATCCGAAAATTATTTTAAAAATACAAAAAAACTTCAGAAAATAAATATAAACTTAGAAAATTAAAAAATTATTTCTAAAATTTATTTTGAAAACATTTAAATTCATTTAAAATTCAGAAAATTTAGAAAAAAATACAGAAAATTATTTTAAAATTTGAAAAAAAAATTAGAAAATAAATATAAATTTAAAAAATTAAAATTTTATTTTTGATTTTTTTTAAAATTATTTAAAAACTTAAAAAAAATTAAAAAATATGTTTCAAAAATTCTAATATTCATTTAAAATTAAAGAAACTAAAAAAATAATTTTTGAAAGTTATTTAAACAAATTTAAATCTCATTTAGTTCATTTTGTGGAATTTTCTGTGGTCGGAGCTTGGTTTGGGGCAACTAGTGTTTCATCAGCAGATTGGTCAACAGTTTGTCGAATTTGTGCACTTTTATTTTCAGAAGATATTTGTTGAATTTATGCGCTTTTGTGTGAGAAAATTGAGAAATTTGGTTGATAACGGGGAAGAATTATGATGAGTTTGGAGGTAGGAGATCTTATTATTTTTTTTAGAAAATATATTTTTATTTTATAATTAATTTTTTTGGAAATATATTTCGCTTCGAAAATAATTTTATGAAATAAACTTTTTAATTTTTTAATATTCTAAATGGTATTTAGTTGATCGGGATTAAAAGTCGTATCCAAACAAGCCAGATGCAGTTTTGAAAATACTTCTTAGCAGATAAATATTACCAGATTCATGATAATGGAGATTTGTACCAAAGGAAATTATATAGTTAAGTAGGCGCATTAAATCGAAAGACGAGTTGTAGCTATCACTTCGAGCGCCATTTTAATATTCGAAGATAAATGATGGAAATTTTAATAGGCCCTGAATATTCCTCCGAAGATAGAGATTTTTATATGGAGGGTTGCCTGGGATATCATACTAGTTGATAGTAATCTAGAGCAACATCATCTTCGTAGCTCCTTTAACTGTTATTATTGTAAGGGTAATGAGGGATCCACTAGTTATTGTTTTCTTTTTTTGTGATTCCGTGTGTAAAATGTGTAAGGAAGATGGTATGTGATGAGGGGTTATGAGGGGATGCAAATTGCTCTGCGTTCTGGCTGATGATCTTTTGAAGGTTGTGTTTGAACATTTGGTCGTTAGAGCTTGGGCAGTTTGGAAGGAAATATGTCGAATGAAGAATGATACAAGAACTACTATGTGTTTCCTTATGGTGTTATCCTAAATTTATTGGGCTATGGTTTATTTATAAATTTTCAAGAAGGGAAGTGAGTCGTCTAGTATGGACATAGGATGGAAGGTGAGTGCAAGGAGGTGGCAATGTCAAGTGGTGGGGGAGCTTCGTCTGGATGTGGATGCATGTTCCAATGAGGAAGATGACACGTCGGTTTCTAACCTAGTGCTCCGCAAGTGTACGGATGTAGGTGTAGTACAATTGTCAAGGTCGATCCCACAAGGAATAGTTTTAGGTAGTTCGATACCTCAATACTCTAGGAATGTCCTAACTAGATACTAAGTTGTAAAGGTTAATTTTACTAATTAAAGTACTCAATTAAATATAACTTCAAACTTAGGAAACACAAAGAACTAACAATCAAGGAGAATAGGTATCCTAGGGCTTCGATTTCAGGATATTACTTCATGTTGAATATGATTAACCTATTGATTTACCAATTCTAGTGTTTATTAGGCGGCACGACAATAATCTAACCTTTCTCTCGAAGCGATTAAACCGTTGATTGATTAAGCTAATTACCCTCTCCAGTCAATTAAACGATCCTAAGCCACGGCCTACACAGTCATAGACAACTGCGCTCTATGTTCTAAGTCTGATAACGATTCCCTCCTCTCGAAGCGGAATTGCTAAACTAAATTACTAAATCTAGGTGATCAAGCTAAATCTAGTTATAAGCACAAACATAGAGATAAAACACGTAAAGAACGGAATTAATAAATTAAACCATAAATCAAAACATTGTCATAATAATCCCTACTTTCTAACCCTAGGACACGAATAGCTTAGCTACTCATGCCTAGCAATAATCCAATACAAAATTCTACGAAAAATATTGTAAAAGATTTAAACTAGGAAAGAACGAATAAACCCGGATGAATCCGTCTCGATGATCTTCGTCTTCTTTGTCCTCAAGTCTTCTTCTAGGTAGAATGATGATGTAATTGATATTCTTGATGTTTTCCCTCTGATTCCTAAAGCTTGGGGTCCTTTTTATAGAGTTGGGGACGAATCTTCGGGAAGATAGGATCAAAATCCTATTAAAATTAGGAAATTCTCGCAGAAAAGCCTTTCTGACACGGCCGTGTTGGCCTTGCAACGCGGCCGCGTCCGCTTTTCCCGGGTAGATTTTTAGGTCTGACTTCCAAGCTATTTGTAAGGATCTTCCGATCGTTTTTGGGATTTGTCTATTTCAGAAAAAGTTGTAGCCCTTTGAATCAGCTTTCTAACGCCACCAATTTCATGTTAATCGGAGTTGTAAATCTCAAGATGTGGCCAAAATATTAGAGGTGTGTCAAGCTGACAGAAAACTTCACTTTCGGGACATATTCTGACGCGGTCATGTTGTTTATTGACGCGGCCGTGTTTGTTAACAGTGCGTTTTTACATGTTCTAGGCCACTTTTGACACGTCCGTGTCCATATTTGATGCGGCCGTGTTGGCCCTTTGACTCCTTTAACTCCCTTTTCATCCGTTTTAACCCCATTTGACTTGTTTCTTCTTCGAACTTCATCCAAATGGAATAAAAATACCTAATTAAGTTCAAAACAAGTCGAAACACGTCAAATGACCCAAATATAATATAAATAAATGCCGGTCAAATATGCACGTAAATGATATAAAATATGATCCTAAATCGACCTAAATACATGCACAATTAACGTGTATCAAAATCCCCCAAACTTAAACTGTTGTTCGTCCCGGACAACATAACAAAAGACACAAAGAATACAAGTGATTATGCATTTGATTAGGGCGATTAGACGATGAATTCAGTTTCAGTCTGATTTTTCTTAAAACAACTAAGCAACACAATTCACTTGAGCATATGTGATAACGCGAAAATTAACTAATCTCGAGACTTTGAACTTTCGAATTATTCAACCCTCACCGGGTAAGTGTTTCACTCATCTCTCAAGTGTTTAGGCTAAAATAATTTCCACTCATATTGAATTATATGCAAAACCTACCATATGATTGCTAATCGTCTAAACTAGACCTCGTACTTGATACGTGTGACAAAGGATAAAAAAGGTCTTTCTTTTGGTTGTAATGTGGGCTTAAGGTAAGGTGGGATACATTTGGATATAAGTGACTATTCATTGGACTAATCAAGTTACGTCTAACCCGACTACCCCTCAATATAATTATTCAGCCTCACTCTTCAAATCTCAGCAAATCACCCCGCAAAGTGACTTCTTCACCTTCAAAAGTCCGTACAACTTAAGTGCTTTTCATTTCTGTGCTTTTCACAATTTAAGCACTTTATTTTTATAGCCTCTTCTCAAAAGTACTAAATAAACACAAATTTTTTCTTTTCTTTTTCCACATTTTTCTTTTTTTTTCTTTTTTTTTTTCTCGATTAGAAGAGGCTATTCTTCCTTGTTTTTTCACCTATCCTTTTTTTTTTTTCCTTCATCTTTGGAATATCCACTAGTTTTCTCATTTCTTCCCACAAATTGTCACCCAAAATTTCTTCCAATTTTCCTCCCTCTAACTTGATTAATCCAATTAGGGCCAAAAGAGATAAATCAAAAGGTTTCGGCTGACATTGTTAGGTTATGAATAAATAAGGCTATAAGGCTCAAGTGGGCTAACTAGGGACAAAACGTGAACTTTTGGTACAAAGGGTAATTTTTACGGCCCAAAATACGTTTAAACAACAACGCCTAAGATCATTTCCTAAATCACAACATATACTTGACACATTCACAGTAAAGACTCAAGGCAAGTTCTAGAGACTAGTACATATATTCAATCAAATTCACACCGAAAGAAAGTATATTACTCCAAAAATTGGAGTATAATTAGGCTCAAATTTTCACAAGGTTAATTTTGATTGAATATTCTAAGTTCAAGCTCAATTTCGTCTCAAAACACCTCTCATGCTCTATTATGTGCCATTTTTTCATCTACTTCTCAAAATCATCTCATCATTAACTATTCATCATCCATCTTTCCCTCTTGTTCTCTTTTTATTTTCCTTTTCACTTGTTACCTTTTTCCGGGTTTTATCCTTCTTATGACTCTAAAAACTAAAAACACTAATAAGACTCTAAACTCTAAACTCCTAAAATTCAACATGGAAACGAATGTAATCACACTTGGGCGCCAATAAAGCAAATAAATGGGCTCACAGACCCGATAACACCAATCGACAAAATAAAAATAAGCATAATGGGCTCACGGACCCATAATCAACAACAAGAAACTCGAACGATCAACTAAAAAGGCAAATCAAACTATAAATATAGCTGCCAAGACGTCCCACGGTCCACCCCCTCCCCCAAACTTGGCTGAAAGCCAATGTTTGGAGGAAAAACGTGGTACGCCTTGGTGCTAACCTACAAATTGTTGCGACGACGGCGGTGTTTTGAAACCCCTACTAGCTCCGTAATCGTGCCATCGCCTTCTCCTGAATCCGTTTCGACCGTCTCCGCATCAAGCTCTGAATTTTATTTTTCTGCTGAGGTAATGACGCGGCCGTGTTGAAGGTTTGACACAGCCGTGCCACCTTTTAGCCAAAATTGATGTTTCTGGGTCGTTTTTGACGCGGCCGTGTTATAATGCTGACGCGGTCGTGTTCTAATTGAATCAAAAACTGGTTTCTGTGGCGTTTTTGACATGGCCGTGTCCAGAATGTGACACGGCCGTGTTGTATTCCAGCGTGTTTTTCCATTGTGAGTCATCTTTTGACACGACCGACTCATGTGTGAGACGCGGCCGTGTTACTTTGAGCTGAAGTTGATGTGGCCGTGTCATTTTGTGACGCGGCCGTGTTGCATTCCAAAGGATTTCACCCTTTCGACGCCAGTTTTGACACGGCCATGTTGCCAAGTGACACGACCGTGTTACTCTGATTTCCTTCCTCATGCGATTTTTCGTCTTTTCGACCCCCGTTTCTTGCACACTCGTCCATGTTGATTCCTAAAAACATAAAACACTAAAACACAGGTAAAAATATAAAATTAACGAAATAATAAAAATAAAACGATAAACATCGGGTTGCCTCCCGACAAGCGCTTTGTTTTACGTCATCAGCCGGACGTCCTTTTCCTATCAACCATTTTCCAGCCACCCCGAGTTTGATAATTTATGAGCAACTAATGAGCTATGTGGGGTGTGTGGATTTCTTATAACAGCTTGGGTAGTGTACACAATGCTACAATTATGCCTACCCCTTGGACCGACTTACGTATTTTGAGTGTGATTGTTTCGTTTTGAACACGAAAAATTAACTCCCCTTTAGGTACATCTATTAGTGCTTTCGGCTAGTCGCCAAGAAAGGTCGTCCTAAGATAAAAGGAAATTCATCATTCCCTTTCATATCGACAACTAAGAAATCACTAGGGAATTCAAAATGTAACACTCTCACCACTACATCCTCTGCTACTCCCAACGGCATTAATGACGATCCATCAGCTAATTGGATAGTAGTAAAGGATCGTTTAATTTCCCTTAATCCTAATTGTCTATACTGCTTAAGAGACATCAAGTTTATGCTAGACCCCAAGTCACACATGACATTTTGAAAATCATGACTACTAATTGAGCAAGAAATAGTAAAACTCCTTGGATCTTTTGCTTTTGTTGCTCTTTTCGGTTTCATGCTTGTTGTTGCGTTCTTTTTGGGGCTGCTCGGTTTCTTCTTTTGTCGTCTCTCTTCCATCCTTCCTCTTCTTGGTTTACTCTTTATCTTGGATTCTCTCCTTTAGTGGTTCCTGTTTCACAACAACAGCTCTAGATTGCTCTAAAGGGTCAAGGTTAGCGAAGAATGAATTTTTAAAACAAAAATCAAAAGACTCATCAAGAATAGGATATGAAATTTTCTTATCTATGATTGTATTGACCTCCTCCTTCTCAATATTTTTTACTTTCTCGCCTGATTTCTTCGCTTCATGGTCCTTCATGCTTTCTTCATGCTCCTCTAGCTTCACAACATTGCAGTGCTCCCTCGGATTAACCACTGTATCACTCGGATATTGGCCCTGCTTGTGTTGAGCCCCTACTATCTTTATCAATTGGCTCATGTTTGATGACAATTCACCAATGCTAGCTTGAGTCTGCACCAATGTGTTCTCGAGCCTCTTGATGCTTGCCCCTTGCCTAGTGATATGCTTGTTTAGCTCCATAAATTTCCCATCTACTTTCTTCTCCAACTGAGCTAACTTTTCATCATACTTTTTAAATTGTGACTGCGCAATCTCTTCTTGTGATGGCTTCTTACCGTCATGGATCATGCCATTTGTAACAGCAAATCCGGGTGGCGGATTAAGTGTATTTTGCGCGTTCCCATACGAGAAGTTATGATGATTCTGATTCTGAGGGTACTGATTGTACCGAGGCTGATTGTTCTGGAAATTGTTGAAGTTTCGTTGATTCACAAATTTTACTTCTTCAACTTCTTCCGGACCCCCTGGCTGTTGTGCTAATGTCAGATTAGTTAGCAAATTCACCTGGCTCGTTAATACTGTTACTTGTGCTGTGAGCTTTTCAATTGTCTCATTATTGACGGGCTCGACTTTCTGGATACTTGCTACCCTCTTTGGCATGTTTCTCTCATTTGACCATTGGTAGCTCGTTCTGGCCATAACGTCCAGGATTGAGAATGCCATCCTTACTGACTTCTCCACCAAACTTCCACCCGCAGCTTGGTTTCTAGTCGGAGCAAGTAGACCATTGTAGAACTTGCACACTTGCTGCTTCTTGGTGAACCCATGTTGAGGGCAACTCCGGATAAGATCCCGAAATCGCTCCTAAGCCTCTCCGAATGGCTCTTGGTCCAATTGCTTGAACTGGTTGATCTGGTTCTGCAGGTCGAGCATCTTGCTTGGTGGAAAATACTTCAACAGAAAAGAAGTACTTAAGTCTTCCCAATCTCTGGTATCTTCCAGCGAATTAAACCACTGTAATGCTCTGTCCTTCAGTGAGAAAGGGAACAGTCTCATCTTGACCTGCTCGTGCGGCACATGATTGATCTTGATTGTGTCAGCCAGTCTGCGAAACTTGATCAGATGCACATTCGGATCCTCCAAAGCACTTCCCCCATATTGGTTTTTCTGCACTATGTTGATTAGTGCAGGCTTCAACTCGAAATTGTTGGCATT
This sequence comes from Ajuga chamaepitys, assembly GCA_958295605.1. NCBI lineage: Eukaryota > Viridiplantae > Streptophyta > Magnoliopsida > Lamiales > Lamiaceae > Ajuga > Ajuga chamaepitys. The sequence continues at coordinate 18,539,690 of OY282495.1, forward strand.
GAGTGGTGGAGGTTGTACTCCTCCTGCCTGCTGATTTGGATTAGGCTTCAGGCAGTCACTGATGGGAGTGTCATCTTCATCTCCTGCATCTGGTTCTATCTGGATTGGTCCGTGCTGCCGTGGCCCTTGTGCAGGTAGTTGCTGCTGTATAGTAGTGACTCGATCATCCAAGCGTGCCAGAGCTGTCAGTACTCTGTTTATGGCGTCATCCGGGTTCGGATGCTGTGGTGGGTTCTCCATCTTAGACGCGAAATTCCTTCTAGTTCGGTATCTATGAGCTGTCGCTTCAATTTATGGATCGAAAGGAAGAAGATTTTCTTTCCCTTTTGATCTGGTGTGCATGCGAAGCCTGAAAGCACAAAAAAAAAAGAACTACCGCGTAAAACAAAAATTAACCAAAAAAATAAAAACGAAAATTCAGTTAAAATTACAAAAAATAAAATCTAGTCTAGTTTCCTACTATTTTTCAAGATAAAAACTAAGCGTTAAATCCTATTCCCCGGCAACGGCGCCAAAAACTTGACACGTCGGTTTCTAACCTAGTGTTCCGCAAGTGTACGGATGTAGGTGTAGTACAATTGTCAAGGTCGATCCCACAAGGAATAGTTTTAGGTAGTTTGATACCTCAATACTCGAGGAATTGCCTAACTAGATACTAAGTTGTAAAGGTTGATTTTACTAATTAAAGTACTCAATTAAATATAACTTCAAACTTAGGAAACACAAAGAACTAAAAATCAAGGAGAATAGGTATCCTAGGGCTTCGATTTCAGGATATTACTTCAATGTTGAATGTGATTAACCTATTGATTTACCAATTCTAGTGTTTATTAGGTGGCACGATAATAATCTAACCCTTCTCTCGAAGCGATTAAATCGTTGATTGATTAAGCTAATTATCCTCTCGAGTCAATTAAACCTAATAACTCCCAAACGATCCTAAGCCACGGCCTACACAGTCATAGACAACTGCGCTCTATGTTCTGAGTCTGATAACGATTCCCTCCTCTCGAAGCGGAATTGCTAAACTAAATTACTAAATCTAGGTGATCAAGCTAAATCTAGTTATAAGCACAAACATAGAGATAAAACACGTAAAGAACGGAATTAATAAATTAAACCATAAATCAAAACATTGTCATAATAATCCCTACTTTCTAACCCTAGGACACGAATAGCTTAGCTACTCATGCCTAGCAATAATCCAATACAAAATTCTACGAAAAATATTGTAAAAGATTTAAACTAGGAAAGAACGAATAAACCCGGATGAATCCGTCTCGATGATCTTCGTCTTCTTTGTCCTCAAAGTCTTCTTCTAGGTAGAATGATGATGTAATTGATATTCTTGATGTTTTCCCTCTGATTCCTAAAGCTTGGGGTCCTTTTTATAGAGTTGGGGACGAATCTTCGGGAAGATAGGATCAAAATCCTATTAAAATTAGGAAATTCTCGCAGAAAAGCCTTTTTGACACGGCCGTGTTGGCCTTGCAACGCGGCCGCGTCCGCTTTTCCCGGGCAGATTAGGTCTGACGTTCAAGCCATTTTTAAGGGTCTTCCGGTCATTTTTGGGATTTGTCTATTTCAGGAAAAGTTGTAGCCCTTTGAATCAGATTTCTAACGCTACCAATTTCACGTTAATCAGAGTTGTAAATGTCAAGATATGGCCAAAATACTAGAGGTGTGTCAAGCTGACAGAAAACTTCACTTTCGGGACACATTCTGACGCGGCCGTGTTGTTTATTGACGCGGCCGTGTTGGTTGACAGTGCATTTTTACATGTTCTAGGCCACTTTTGACACGGCCGTGTCCATATTTGACGCGGCCATGTTGGCCCTTTGACTCCTTTAACTCCCTTTTCATCTGTTTTAACCCCATTGACTTGTTTCTTCTTCGAACTTCATCCAAATGGAATAAAAATACCTAATTAACTTCAAAACAAGTCGAAACACGTCAAATGACCCAAATATTATTAATATAAATAAATGTCGGTCAAATATGCACGTAAATGATATAAAATATGATCCTAAATCGACCTAAATACATGCACAATTAACGTGTATCAGAAGAAGGCCAATTTAGTGTAGTGTATGGGTGCTCAATTGATAAATCAATTATGTTATGTGTTGGCAGCAAAGTTATTGACCATGTTCTCTGGGTTGTGTTTTTGCAAAGATTTAGCTTTGGACGATGTGCAAGTTTATTCAGATTTGTTATTAGATGTGAAAGAAGTTATTGTGAAGCAAACTTATCTCTATCCATCAGGAAATATCCAGTGTGATGTTTTGTAATATGCATACTCCACGGGTTCTGGATGTCCATCATGTTCCAAGTGTAAACAATGGGGTGGCACACTCTTTGGCAAAGTTTGTTATTTCCTCCTCTTCTTCTCAAGCTTATGTTGATGTAGGTTTTCCTAGTTGGTTAGAAGCTCTTGGATTGACACCAAATATACATAGGGTCGAATCCCTCAGACCCCTCAGACATTTCTGTATTCATATTCCGTATAGAAAAAGGTTTTACAAAGAGACACATTTCCCTAATACCTAACCTATTTTATATAAACAACACCTGGTGACTCCGATCAACTTAGCCTACTCTGACAAAATAAACGACAAAGGTCGTACAAGCTCTTCCGAACTCGCCCGAAATTTCTTATCTCGAAGAATGTTAAGCTAAAAATCTATGTTGTAACACAGAAAACTCGTTTTCCATTACACAATGAAAAGGAAGCTGGGTACTCTTATATATTTCCTCAAGTTTTTTTCTCTCTAAATTCAGCGTATAAAATACATTATGGGAGTGCGTATTTATATATAAGACTTCTAGGGTAAATATACTCTATAGACCGCGGGCTCCTTAAGCAAGTAGGATATCTTGGCCACCAAGTAGAAGATATCAATATATTATAGAGTACCTCTTTCCATGTCAAATCTTTGATATGCATATCTAAAAATCATGTGAATACTACCAATATTTTTTTTCTTTCGCTCATAGTATTGCATCCGCCACATCCAGCACCGCTGAAAAATATATATCAATATGTAAATATTATAAAAAAATTATGAAATAATAGCCAATAAATATATTAAAATAACAAATTAACAATCATCCCATTTGACATTTTTTGTTAACAACCTATAAATAAATAACACCTTGCAAAAGCATGTTGGAACACAATAAACAACCACAAAAAATAAATCTCCTCCTCAATGTGATAACATGACAAAATATTAAATCCTCGGAAAAATGTGATATTTTCCCCCCTTTTTGCAAAAACCCCAAAATACTAACAAAATTACCAACATGTTGTAATATAACAAGAAAGTATAAGCTAAGAACTTAACTCCCCCTTACTTTACTCACTGGCCCATAATCAAGCAACTTGTAGATGGACTGTAAATTAAGAGGTGCAACATTCAATAATTTAACTAAATAGAGACATTGTATAAGAAATTTCAACTCAAGGCAATATTAGAGCCTCTATCCGTAACTTTATATAAAATCATGCAAAGGATGGCTAACAAATAAAGAACAATAAAATGAAGACTCAATTTTTATCTTATTACACCCATTGTATTAGGCAAGTAGAAATATTTGACAAGAACTAAACAAAATTTCATGACCGTTGCCCTTTTTGAAGGGGAATCAGTTATTAAAAATAAAAAACTTTATCTACTAGAAAGAAAAGGTTGGTAAAGTTTTAAGTCAAATAAATATTTGAATGTGCCATTTTGTATGGTGTTTAAAAAGAATGAAATTGAGAGGAGTAGATGGAATTTTTTTTACAAGATATACATATCGCAACATACAATAACTTTTATGAAATGCAAGACAACACAAAATAATCCTAAAGATTTTTCAGAGAGTTATGAAATGTTCTGCATTGAATGCCTTGATTTCATTTTATCCGTGTCGGAACATGATCAATTATTTTAGCAAATTAGTGTACCAACCCCCAAAAAAGTGGTGACACAAGCCAATTCACAGGGAAGTTGAACAAGTACATTTTCTAACCCATATTTTCCTTTGATTTTTTTATTTTAATTCTACTTTAAATCTAAGGGCTCGACATGGTATTCCTGCAATACCCCAACTACCAACCCCTCCATTATAAGATCAAGATGTATTCTATAACAAGTTTGATGCATATGTCCTAAAATACCATAGTAATGACAAATAGGCATAAAATGAGAATTTGCAGCAATTTTTCACTTTCCATGATATAACATGGCCGATGAGTAGTGTTTTTAATGTGTGCAGTATGTATCCCTCTATCAAAAAATGCACGAAAAATATGTTTATGAGTTGTTTTAATGTGTGCACATTGATTACCATGATATCATTTCTCACTAAAATTGTTATGGTCTTTATATGTTGTAAAATACTAAGTAGAGTTTACAAAGACCCTTTGCAAATTTGAGGAAGACTCACCATCATAAACAAGACTAGTAAGATCACTGTGATTCTACCCAAGTTAATGCATTCGTTTAAGGTAGCCTTACCAAGAGTTCAGACGTTTGAAGACCTATTTGGATTGCTCGATTTCGCGGTCAGCTTCTCAATCTTTTCGACTTTTGTTCCTGAACTATTTTTTAAAAATTAAAGGTCAGTAGTAACATAATTAAGATCAGTTCAAAGAGTTGTTACCTCTTTCTATTTTTTCGTCATCCTATAATGCAACATGGCTTCTGTGTCTTGGATCTTCTCAGCTACTTTCTAATCCATCACCTTTTGTAGGGTATCAATTTCCACCTTGAGTGCCGAAATTACCTATTTCTTGCAGTAGCTTGCTGCAATATTTTCCGTTAATACATTATGTGTACAATTGTTTGCACGCTCTATATCTCTTCAAATGTAGGACCTTCTTCTGCATAAAAAATATAATCATGAATGTCCAAATTATCATGTTCGAACATAAAATTCCCTTGCTCGTCCATTTTTGTTGTATCAGATTCAACATAAGCCGTGAGACATGTGTACATTCTAGAGGAAGCCCTTAATGCTGCAAGGTCCGAGTCTCCTTCATCATCTGACGAATAACTCTATAAAGCTTTTAGAGACTTATTCTACTTTCTGAGAAAGGTTGGGCACTCGTTTTGGCAATACCCTTTACCATCACACTCTCCAAACCTTACTTTATCAAATCTTGATCCCATTAGACAAATATGCTAAAATGTCTAAAATTGACTATTGGAACATGTTTCTTACTTGAAGAAGCTTCAGCTTTGAGCACAATTCCACTCGATTTCCTCTTTTGAGGAAATATTTTATTTAACTCATAGGTTGATAGGTCACTCACCAATTGATGAATATTCATGTTGTTTACATCTTTAGATGTGTCAATGGTCGTGACTTTTGCAGAGAAGCGATCTTGACGAATTCTTAAGAATTTATCAACTAGCAAAGCTTCAGGAACTGACTCTCCCAAGGATAGTCGATAATTTCCAATGCTCATGAACCTTGAGTCGTAATCCTCTACCGTCTCACTCTCTTCCATCTTCAGGCAATCGAACTGATTTCAAAGATTTCTCAATTTTGATTTCTTGACTTCTTTTGTTCCTTCGAGGTAATTTTCCATTAGATCTCACGCCTCTTTAGTGATTTAGAATTAAAGATATTCATGTAATGAGACTGAACAATAGTAGTTAATATAAAAAGAAGTGTATCACAATTTAGAATGTAAGATTTTTACTCAGTTCTAGACCAATCAATTTTTGACTTGTGGCAGTGGCGTTTGCAGCAAGTGGCACGCAGTCCATCCAGTTTCAATGATCTCTTGATATTCATCGTCTATAGCCACCAGATACACAATTGTCATAGTTGGGTCAATCGGTTATGGTTTGTCGAGCAATAATTCCACAAAATTCCATGATAATGTACACTCCCAGAATAAGTTGTATTAGGATACGATTCTGCTATTGATACTATTAGAGTTTGTGTGCCAAACTCTTAATAAAATTCCCATTTTTTTTTTCCTTTTATGCACATAAGTATTTTTATTAAATCAATTGGTCGAACTAGTACTAAGTAGTGCAGGTAAAATGGAGCTCGAATGGACCTGTTCATCCACAGAATTGGTCATGAGGAAGGCTGGAGCATGAAATGTGGAAAGTAGTTAAGAGTGGACGTTGTTTACTCTTGGTGACCAAGTCATACCCACATTTTGAGGATTAACCACCCAACTAACCACGTCCTAAATAGGTGGAGAGTGGGTTATTGGAGAGTGATGTCCAAGCTTTTCGATGGTCTATATAAGGAGCTCGAATTATCAACAGAAGATATGGATTTTCAAAGAGAAAATACCTATCTGCGTAACAGTCTGTGTCGTCTAGAGGGTTTAGTCAACCGCCTAACCAACCTAAATTGTTTTATTTTTGTAAAATTCAGATTCCTCACGAATCTGAATCACTTTTCATAGGATACTGGTTAGAATAGTTTTTAGTAGGTTGTTTGGTACTCTAGATATTATTTCCTTTAAGACGTTAGGATTCGTGAGGTGTGAATCAAAGTCTGTCTCGATTAACATTCTGAATCTTTTTGTAATTCATAAGTGATCATATAGTGAATTCTTTCGCCATGAAGCCACCCACAAGTTATTTACAACTTGTAGAAAATTTAACATCATTTGTTATCTTTAAGTTTCCGTTGTGTTAATTTAAAGGTTGGGTAAACCTCGTCCCCAACCTCATTCATGTCATAACCTCAATAGCTTCTGCTATAAATGAAAATTAAAATAAACAAGCAAATAAAGGAAATTGTGGGGACCACAAACCGACCTCTCAAAAATCAACAAAAAGCAAGTACATAAAACCATTCCATGTCACAGGCTGACAGTTAAGGAAAGAAGATAGAAAACTGGAACATATCACTATACAAAGCAAAACTTATCATGAGAATCAAGTATAGTAATATAAAGTCTAGTAGTAGCCAAAGAAATATCCGAAGACCACAAATCAGCGTGGAAGCTAGGAGTTGTGCCAAGCGAGAATGGTACTGTTGTCAATTGAGAATTTGTATGAGATTGCTATCGGTGGAACGAGAATGTTATTGCCTTCATATGACAAGCCGTATGGGATTGCCATGTCGTCAATTGAGAAGCCGTATAGGATTGCCATCGATAGAAAGAGAATGGTGCTGCCATTAGAAGCCGGATGGAATTGCCATTGTTGAAACGAGAACGGCACTGCCGTAATGAAGTCGGATGGGATTGCCATCTGAAGAAATGGGATGCGCACAACACCTGAAGGCCATAGACTGAATCATACAAAGAGGCTGGAGTCGGAGCGTGCTAGAGGATCGATAGCCTGCATGTTAAGACCAATGAGAATTTGAATTGCAGCACCAAGCTCGTTAACCATGGCACTGTGACCGCAAAAAACATCAAAAGGATGCCGGGGATGGCGTTGGAAAATATCACTGGAGAGGAAAACGTCGTCATCACGGGCGACGGTGAGAAGATGATCAACAAATATTCACGTGACCTTGTTAAAATGATAATAGATCTGTGTAAGAGGTTCGAAGAAGATGGATAATAGAAACCCATAATCACAAGGATAATAATAACCTCGTTGAAAAGCTTGTGCAGGTGTGAAGGAAAACATCGTCATTACGGGTGACAGCGAGAAGATGAGCGATAAATCTTCACGTGGCCTTGTGAAAATGATAACAAATCTATGCAAGAGGTCCATAGAAGATTAATAGTAGAAACCTTAATCACAAGGATAATAATAAATTTCGGTATACAAAATTATACGTTTGTTAATCTCCTTCTTTTGATGTAATGATTAACAAGAATCAATTACTTGTCTGACTATAAGAACTCGCGAGGATCCCAAATGTGATCCCTCTAATTAGTCCACTTTTTGAATGCAAACACTGAAATAGTTTCTTAGCTAGTAGAACACTATTTCACTTATAAAATAACAGAGAGGATCCGCAATCCCACAACCACTATTGATTGAAGATTGTATATGGAAGAGAATATCCAATTTTTAAGAGAAAATAATTGATATTTCTTTTTTTTATTGAAAATAAAACTGTGGGCTTTGTACTTCTTTTTAAAGAAAATCACTTTTGTGTGTATATATACACGCATAATATATGTATATCATAAAACGTACTCCAAAATAAATTGCGAACGTTAATAGTACATCATTGGCCAAATAAAAAAATCCCACAAGAACTGGTCAGCTTGATGATATTGTTAGCATTTACGTTTCAAAAGCATAATGATATACATTACATATTTGAAACATGTAAATATATATTTAAACATATGAAACATTGTAAATATATATATTAAATATATGCACAAATATGCGTGCACTAATCTACATATATACATGTGCATATTCATAACATATATAAATATAACATGTATTGGTATTTTCTTATAATATTTTGGTGGACCTTTTGGCTTGACTTTAACTAACTAAAATTCAAACCCAAATTAATTAATTCAATTGATATTTGTCCTACTCCAATAATTCATTTTCTAATCAAGGATTTGATTAAATAACTAAGTTACTCAATCATGTGTCATTCCACGATTAAATTAAATTTAAGCATTCAAGTATGTGTGACCCTTTAGGATCACTACTAACACTAGAAGGTATACAACTTTTGCAATTTTGCAAATAACAATTATTTGACCCATTTAGAATTAACTCTTTAATTCCAAAACCTATAAATCTCGGGAATACATAGCAAGTAGTGTGATCACCTAGTGTTAGGTAAAATAACAAGTAAACCTATGTAGTTGCGATTATCATACATATAAAGTATTTCCAATAACTAATCTTCCGATTGATTCTGGGGTATGGATTATAAGTTGAAATCCTATTAAAGCAATAACTGTGTTATTCTATGCAAGTTACAATGATTCTTGATGAATTTATATTCACACTGCCTTGGCCAAGGTCTTCGAATCAAGAACAACGAAAACACAGGAGATTCTCTTGTCAATGATAGGTGTCAGATTCTATGTTGGTCATTGACAAGTCTCTATGTACACTTATTTAATGCCCAATATATCCCCTCGCGTTGTCAAGCAATCATAAGATATATCTAAGTATTACATTGTGTACATAAGGCTACCGCCATGCCTCAAGTCTAAGGACTAATTATGTACTAGCACAATTAGGAAATTCTTATTTCGACGGGATATCTTCAATTAAGAATTTTCCACGAATCAAGTCCAATGAACTTGTTCTATAACAAACATCTGCATACATGACCTCGTGTCAAGACGCTAATACTTATGAAATATAGTATTCTCGTCTTACGAGTATTCATAGTATGCACAAGTCTTGCTAGCTACTCAATGTCCTATCTTAAATAGCTTCTACTTGGGAGACTTGGGACTAGTTTAAGACAAAAGTTTATAGAGAATATTCCACGATCACCATTACATGCGTGGCCATGCCCCTTAGCTTGTTTTGATAACCTAATATTTTGTATATATGAAAAACAATATAAATTATAAAGAATAATACCTTCATTAATATAATTTCCAATAAATTATTTACATATAAAATATAAAAGAGTACAATATGTCAAATCTAGTTGGTGCGCACACTACTCTAACATTTCCACATTAATGTAGCTTAGGCCCTCCCCAATGGGAGGTATTTTGATGATGTGGAAAGTGGTAAATACCCAAAAATTGGGTATTTACCATTGGGAAGGGGGGGTTTGAGGTAGGGGGAGTGGAACCCGGGTAGCAAAAATGCTACCCAAGTTTTTTGGGCTGGCTGCGAGTGGGGGGGGAGGGGGGGGGGGGGAGGGTAGCACGCGCGGCAATAAGGGGACAGGGCAGGCGCGTGGGCACCACGTGCGTGTGGGCCGCGTGCAGGCGTGGGCCCTGCGGCCTGCAGCCTGTCCCCCACTTTATTTTTTTTCCTTTTTTTTTTTTTTGCTTTTTCTTTTGTTTAATATAGGATTTGAAATGAAATATGTGTGTATATTAAATAGCCGTTATTGCAACGGTTCCAAAATTATTCCTTTTTTTTTACTTAAATTATTAAAAAGTAGCTGTTAGAAATTTCTTATTTTTTTTTTAATTTAAATTTCTCCTATAAATATATCTTCCCACTTTATCATTTTTCCCACATTATCTAAATTACTATCAAATTTCAATTATCAAGCTAAATTTCTTCTCTTCACACCAAAAAAAAAAAAAAAAAGATAAAATTTCATGGCCGCAATGGCTCAATTCTTCGAATTCCGGAGAAGAAGCATCGCCCCCCCAAATATCAACTTTCGTCCACCTATTAACAACTTCAATCCTCAAAATCCTAATTTTCCAACTCATTTTCCAAATTTTCCAGAAGGTAGCAACAACCAACCCTTTCCGTTTATTCCATCCGGATCAGCATTCTACATGTATCCGAATTAAATTTCGTACATGCAACCTCCTCAATCCAGGTTTCGTCCGATGATGGACACAAATTCATCGAGAAGGCTCGGTAGTGATAGTTCCGATACAGACAGAGACACTCTGACCCCGAACTCTCAGTGTTCGTCTCCTTTCTCGTCTCAGTTCTCCCCAGTCGGACTTGTGCGAATAAATCTTGCTGCCGACTTTGAGACTTTCGATGATCCACCCAGGGCTCCCCAGCTCCACAAAAGAGAACTTACTCTCACAAAAGAGGTTCTCTCCACTACAAAAGTGTACGGTTGCCATCCGTCAATTGGCGTATGGGGGACCTGCCGACCATTGGGATGAGTACCTACGTGTTGCCGAAACAACCGCTGTAGAATGTCTCTTTAAGTTCTGCCGCTGTGTGATCGAACTGTTTGGTGGATACTATTTGAGGAAGCCTAACACCGGGGATTTTCAGCGGCTGTTACAAATGCACGAAGAAAGGCACAGATTTCCAGGAATGGAGGAACTGTCTAGTTACTTGGAAGGGCCAATTCACACGCGGTGATCATGGCGTTCCAACAATCATGCTCGAAGCGGTTGCCTCTGCAGATCTATGGATATGGCATGCCTATTTTGGAGTAGCAGGCTCCAACAACGACATAAGCGTGCTCAACCAGTCTCCTTTGTTTACGGATACTTTGCGAGGACGCGCGCCATTCGTTAATTTCACAATCAATGGTAAGCAATATAATCAAGGATACTATCTGACCGATGGAATCTATCCGGAGTGGGCTACTTTTGTGAAAACCTTTCCATGAACTCAAGATCCGAAGAGGCAGCATTTCAAAGTACTGCAAGAGGCTGCTAGAAAAGATGTCGAACGAGCCTTTGGAGTGCTTCAAGCTCGATGGGCAATGATTCACGGTCCTAGTCGTTTTTGGTACAAGAATAACTTGAAGGATATAATGTTAACTTGCATTATATTGCACAACATGATTATCGAAAATGAAGGAAATGCAGCGATCGATTGGTCCGACGATCCCAATTACGCCATTCCGCCTCCACAAGTAAGTCAAGGATCAACTGGAGTATTCAATGACTACGTTAGAAGAGGTGTCCAACTTCGGATAAGCAGAAACATCTCCAGCTTCGACAGGATTTAATTGGACGTTGCTAAATTTGCGTTGTTGCTTTCGGATTTTTTTTTTTTTTTTTGTACGATGTGTGCTTTCAATTTTTTACGTTTTATGTAAATAAAAAAATTAATAATATTTTTTTGGAGTTTTTTTTTCGAAAATATAATAAAATATTAAAAAATTAAAACAATCGAAATATTTAATAATGTATTATTTATCCGAAAATGAGATAATTATAATATAGATAATAAATTAAAATATAAAGGGGATAAATAAGATATTGAGGTGGGTCCACAAAAAAAAAACCTACTTTTTGGGTATATTGTTGGGGAGGAGTTTTGTTTTGGAGGTATATGTATTTTTGCTTGTGAGGTGGCGCTGATGTGGCAGCAAAATACCTGTTTTTTGGGTATTATGATTGGGGAAGGCCTTATCTGGTGGTCCTTGATTTCCGAGACATCGGCCCAGATATGTTCCACTGTAAGCCAAACTTATGCCTTTTGGGGCTGCGATTAGTAGGAGAATAAAAGTGAAGTCTTGCATTTTGCGATATTAGCACCTCATAAAATAAATATTTGAATTTCAGGTAGAAATTTATATATATATATATATATATATATATATATATATATATACTTGCTTTATTTTTTAGTTGTAGTTTTAGCTTAAAATAATAAAATTAAGGAATATATGACACCAACAAATAAGCCATCAATTAAATTTTTGTAAGTCCTCAAATAAAATTCCTAAATTTTCTCTACTATTTCTTTATATTATCTATTTATCAATCATTAATGGGTAGTATTGGAATAAATTTATAAAAATAACCTAAAAGCACAAACATTACAAATATATCATAAAACATAGAACAAAAAAAAATAATTGACCAATTTGATGAAGGGACAACTATCTAAAAATGAACAATTCACGTTTACACAACTTGTTTTACTTTTTCACTTGCTTATTCAATTATATGAATACAAAATTAAATATTTCAACGAAACATTGACTTTTAGCTCATAACTTTTAAATTTGAGATTTTTTTTACAATAGAGGGAGAGGGAGTAAATCGAAAAGGAATTGTGCGCAATTTAGAGATGATAAGATAAATTTAGGTGATGTGAAGTAGAAAAAAGAATATGCGAAGGAGAAATGTTAGGTGTGTGAGAAAACAGGATCGACTTTTTGTTTGTGTCCCCAATCAACATCATCAACATCATCAACATCATTATCTTGTTTGCAGCTTCTGGACGCGGCGTCCAGTCGTCCACTATTTATCCTTTTTAATTACCTACTATTCTATTCCTAACTATAATCATTAGATTCTATTCTTCCTTTTTCTTTTTATTTCTTAAGCAAAGCGTTGGAGCTGTAACCAAAAAAATTTAAAATAACTGGGATTAAGATGAGGGACTTATTTCGAGACTATTTGCCTAACTTCGTCCAAAACATCACTCAAACACATTATAAGCTATTTTTACAGCTTTTGAAATGTAAAATTTTGTTCTACAAAGTAAACTGCAAACTATTTCTCCACAATAAATTAGGGAACTTAATATGATTGTAGTGATGTCATTTTTGTAATTTTAATGATTCAACTTAAAAAGAGATCATCAAAATAAAATTTCATTTCACAAATAATTAAGTCTAGTCTTTAATTCTATAGAAACAGTTTATTATCTCCTAACATTTTTTAAGACCTTTACGAAACACTTTAATAGGATATTTGACTAAGTTTTTAACTTCTTAGTAATATTTTCTATGCTGTTTGAGAGTATTTATGTCTTATAAGCTTTTTTTTTTAAATAATTTTATATGTTAACACAATTGAGATGGACAAAGAAACTATTTTTTTTTTCATTTGTTTCTGGAAATATAAAAGTTGAGGCAATTAACATGATATTTATTCATAAATACATATGTACTTATACAATAAAATTATATTTGTATATATATACAAAACATGATTCACTAAATAGTAAAAACACAAATAACCCATTTTTTATGATTTGTTATATGCGCCATAAATTAGAACTATGTATAGCGCCATTTTATTAATCGTATGCAAATATTCTTTCATACAAACAAAAAAAAAAAAAATTCTAATTCAACAAATATTACTTAAGGGGATATTTAGATTGACATTGGACAATCCGAATTGGGGATGACCCCATCCACTTTTATTTTACTTTATGAATCCGTCATTCGAACGGTCTTCCCTCCCCATCCACCTCATATTATTTACATCATTATCTACATCGTACTTTTTACGATTCTCAATTCACCATTTTATCATAACCTAACATCCTGCATCACATTTTACAATTCTCAAAGTACCTTTTACAATTTTCAGTACATTTTTTTTATCATTATTGAATCAACCAATCATTACTTATATCACTAAAAACATATTGATGTGACATCTACAATCAACCAATCATTACTTACATCAGCCAAAATATATTGATATGACATCTATATTGCACATCCTACCCCATTACATCCTTAAACAAAAATACCTTTATGAAGAAGAATCAGTCTTTGATGTGCCTCAAAGGACGAGACACATTCCACTATATTCCAAAATAAATATCCCTTTACAGTCTAACAAAAATATCTGCCAGAGAACTAAAATTAACTTATTTGAATTCTAGCTACATACACAATATAACATCTAGGCAAAATGAAATGGATTAAGGTTTATAAAGTCTAAATTTTCCGCAGAAAGAAGAGCTACACTTATTTTATCACAAAGGTCGAAGGAGACGACTGAACTTTCCTTGTTAGTATCATACAAAGTTTCCATACAATTGATTTTTCACGTGTAACATGAAAAAACTTATTTTTTTGTTGAATTAAATTACATATATAGTAATCAATGCAAAGAAATATGAAACATATATTTGTCATGCTTTAATGCGATTATGTGAGCGTAATTTTAATAATAATAATCATAAAGAGAGAGGGGTGACCCCATTCGACCCGCACTATTCTATGGAGATGTTTATTTGCTTTTTCTATGTACATACACGACACGTAGATTGGCATTATCTAGTGCCTCCCATTATTCACAGTGTCTGAAAACGAATGAGTAGCAGCTCCAAGAAAAATGCTGGTATTTTATCTCAAATCAATACAACTTGGTACAAATATAACACTAATACAATTTATTGTAATTAATCGGTTATCTCAATAACCTCATCCTAACTAATGTATTTAAGATGGTGAAACTTATTTCAAATATTATCTGCAATAAATAATTATCTCTAAAAGTAGTCTATCAATGATCTAAGGATCCATTTGTATGGAGAGTGAAATGTCAGAGTTGGTGCACGTGTGCAATGTTTAGAATAAAACTAATTGCAAAGATCTAATTAATAAAATTGAATCTGTGTTCTTATAAAGTACGAACTTTATAAGAACATACATGATAGGAGTGAATATTTGCCTCAAAACATCAATTAATATTGATACGGTAAATATAGAGTACAAGAGATCCGATATACAAGGAAACAAGATAACTACCAAAGATATACAAGATATGCTAATATCATTAATTATCACTAATACCCCCCGCAAGCGAAGCGTGGGATTATGACCGACGCGAAGCTTGGACCAAAACATTTCAAACAGCGGCCGAGGTAGACTCTTAGTAAAGATATCGGCAAGCTGAAGTGAAGATGGAACGAAACGGGTGCATAAACGACCGGCCTCAATAAGTTCTCTGACGAAATGGTAATCAATGTCGATATGTTTCGCACGCTTGTGCGAGATGGGATTCTGCGTGTGGAAGAGAGCACTCTTGTTGCCACTGAGCAGGACTGGGGGTGTCGATGGAAGAGCACGGAGATCACGAAGGAGATTGCATACCCAAATAAGGTCAGCCGACGTGTTTGCCAGAGCACGGTACTCAGACTCACAACTCGAGCGAGAGACGGTGGGCTACTTCTTACCACTCCAGGAGATAAGGTTTAGACCTAGGAAGACATCATAACCATAGGTAGAGCGTCAGGTATCCAAACATCGCACCCAGTCAGCATCAGAGTAACCAAGAAGAGATGGCTGTCCTGGAAAGAATGTCAATCCATAGCTAAGGGTGCCCTTTACATATCATAGGATCCGTTTCACCACCTGAAAATGATCAGTAGTAGGACGTTGCTGAAATTCACTGACAGTGTTGAAAGAATAGGAAATGTTTGGACGAGTGATGGTCAAGTACAGCAAAGCTCCGACCAAAGATCGATAAAGAGTGCGGTCTGAGAATTCAGCACCTACAGAAGTGAACGAAGCTTCTGGAGCAAGAGGAGTAGAAACCGGCTTGGAATCTAGTAAGTCAGCACGTGCTAGAATGTTGCGAACATATTTTGACTGACTGAGGAATAGACCAGACGAAGGATAGGAAACCTCCAGACTGAGAAAGTAACCAAGGCGGCTAAGATCTTTTATCCCGAATTCCTTGCTCAACCTAGTCAACAGGGCACGGAGTGAAGTAGCATTGTTGCTAGTGACGATGATGTCGTCGACATAGACAAGCAGGTCGATAAGTACTTGTTGACGGCGGAAGACGAAAAGAGAAGTATCCGAATTGCTGCATGAAAAATCGAGCTGAAGGAGGAAAGCGCGAAAGCGCTGATACCAAGCTAGAGGAGCCTGACGAAGCCCATATAACGCCTTCTTAAGTCGATAGACATGATCAGGACTTAAGGGGTGGATGTACCCAGGCGGTTGTTCCATGTAGATTGGCTTGTCAAGAAAACCATTGAGAAAAGCGTTCTTGACGTTCAATTGGTGCAGCGGCCAAGAATGCATAACAACAAGTGATAAAATGATCCGAACTATGGAAGCCTTCACCACAGGACTAAACGTGTGAGTAAAGTCGAACCCAGGAACTTGGCTGAAACCCTGAGCGATGAGACGCGCTTTGTAACGATCCACCGACCTGTCAGCAAGAAATTTAGTGCGATAAACCCACTTGGAGCCAACAACATTTGTATTAGGGGGCCGAGGAACGAGTTCCCGTGTTTGATTGTGACGAAGAGCTTCCATTTCTTCATCCATGGCTTGAACCCATTTAGGGTGTTTGAGAGCGGACTTGATTCCCTTAGGTTCAGAAACGGCAGTGAAAGCGGAGTATAAGCAATGAGATTGAACGAGGGTAAGATCCGCAGGATAGGGGGGTTTGAAAATACCGGATTGTGCACGGGTGCGCATGGGGTGAGTGCGCATAAGGACAGGGGGTGGCGGCGGTGTAGGAGCATTAGGCTCAACCTGTGTATTTGCAGGAGGTGACGGCGGCCCTTCAATGTGTTGAACAGGTGACGACTGATTTTGGAATTGGCCTAGCGGTGGACATTCTTCATCCGGGTAAAGTACACAAAGTGGCGGTGGAGCTTTAACATCTGTTCTACTAGGAAACACTCTATCCGGTCCACTTGGAAGTAGATCAGAACCAAAAATTTAGAAATAGTGAGAGAGGAGCTCGGCCGAGATATAGGGGAAGTAGCAAACGAAAAACAGTTTTCATCAAATTTTGCATGCCGAGTGATATACACTCATCTGGTGGAGGTATCCAAACACCGGAAGCCCTTATGATGTGTGTTGTATCCCATAAATACGCATGGCAAGCTTCGAGGTTCAAATTTTGTCTTCACATAGTCGCGTAGACATGGATATACCCTGCAGCCAAACACATGAAAGCAGTCGTAGGCAGAAGGACGACCAAAAATGATATCAAACAGGGACTTTTTGCCAAGAACCTCAGTGGGCAAGCGATTTATCGTATAGACCGCCGTACTAAAAGCCTCGACCCAATAAGACAAAGGAACCGAGGAATGAAATAATAGTGCAAGGCCCATTTTGGTGATATGACGATGCTTACGTTCGGCACGGCCATTTTACGCTGGAGTGTGAGGGAAAGACATGAGATGACGAATGCCACAGGATAAAAAATGACGTTGCAAACGATTATTAGTAAATTCTGTACCCCCATCACTCTGAAATTGTTTTATTTTTCTAGAGAACTGATTCTCAACAAACACTTGAAAATTTATTAAAGCATCCACAAAATCTGATTTCGCAAGCAATGGATAAAACCAGCAGAAACGAGAGTGATCATCTATAAAAATTGCATAATAACGATAACCAGAAATGGACATAACGGGCGCAGGCCCCCACAGATAAAAATGAATTAAATCCAAAATATCAGCAGCACGTTTAACATTCGCAACATATGGTAATCGAGTACTTTTGGCTAATTGACATGATTTGCAAAGTGTAGGTAAAGGTAATAAGGACGTAGCAGATAATAAGCCAAGTTTGCGTAACAAAGAAACAACAGAAGGGGCAACATGCCCAAGTCTAAAATGCCATAACTCGAAAGAAGCGTGCAAGCCTTTATTTTTTAGTACTGCGGCAAGGGCGTGAGCTTTAGAGTCTAGCAAATAAAGTCCCCGATCACGAGTTCCTGTTGCGAGGACCTGACCTGTATCCCGATTCTGAATACGAAACTGCGAATCAGTGAAAACCACGTGTACCGGATAATCTCGAGTCAGCTTACTCACAGATAATAAATTCTTAGTTAATCCAGGCACAACAAAAACATCTCGTAAATTTAGACCATGTGAAAGAGAAAGAAAACCGGTATGAGAAATGGAGAGATTCGCACTGTTACCGACCGTGACGTGATCGGTGCCGGAATTAAGCAGAAGAGGATTAAGGAGAATGGCGGTAAAAAATAGGGTTTCACGCCAAGATTAGGTTGATACCATGATAGGAGAGAATATTTGCCTCAAAACATTAATTAACATTGATACGGTAAATATAGAGTACAAGATATCCGATATACAAGGAAACAAGATAACTACCAAAGATATACAAGATATGCTAATATCACTAATAATACAAGATAAATGAACCAATATACAGATCGAGGAAGAATCCATTCTCCCTCTTCAACTTATTATTAAGGTTGAAAAGGGTTTAGGGTTTAGGGTTTAGGGTTTACAAGATAAATGAACCAATAAACAGATCGAGGAAGAATCCATTCTCCCTCTTAAACTTATTATTAAGGTTGAAAAGCAATACAACACTGAAAAGACTTACAGGACTCCTTCCTAAACAGTCTAAGTTGTAATTGCTCCCCCTAACTAAAAGTATTAATCCAAAAGATATATTTTATATCATTGAGAATAGTTTAAATATACAAGTACTAGATAGTATTCTACAGACGATACTCAATGTGGGATACAAGAATAAATACAATCAACCTACAACAACAATACATATACCTAATACACCCCCTCAAGATGGCGGGCGATTTACAACGCCAATCTTGGACATAAGAAGGAGTAAGCGCTGGCAAGAATGAGGTTTGGTCAAGGCATCAGCTAGTTGATCAGCAGAGGAGACATGTGCAACACGAAGAAGTCCAGTTTTAACCAGATCACGAACAAAATGATAATCAATGGCGATGTGCTTCATACGAGAATGAAACACGGGATTTGAGCAAAGGTACGTGGCGCCAATGTTGTCACAATATAATGTAGAAGGAGAGGAAGGGATGGAGACAACCAACTCCGACAGGATAGAGCGACCCCATTGCATGTTAGTAGCAGCCGTGGCAATAACTCAATATTCAGCCTCAGTGGAGGAACGAGCAACGGTTTTCTGCTTGCGAGAGCACCAGGAAATCGAATAAGACCCAAGAAAGATAATGAATGCCCCTGTGGATGTACTATCATCGGTATTACCGGCCCAGTCAACATCACTGTAGATGTGCAGAGAGAGAGAGAACTTTTTCGACAAAGATGAAGAGCATAATGACGTGTACCAGCAAGATATCGAAGCAAGCGTTTGACAGCACCCCTATGTGTCTCAGTTGGGGCATGCATAAATTGAGAGAGTTTATTGACCGTGTATGTAATATCAGGCCGGATAAGAAGGAGATACTGAAGACTGCCAAGGGTTTGACGGTAGGTTCGAGCATCACATGCACTACTGCCATCACACAGAGAGAGCTTAGAGTCGGGAGCAAACGGTGTTTGGACAGGTGTGGCAGTAAGCATATTGTGACGAGCCAAGAGGTCTGTCACATACTTATGTTGAGATAAGAAGCAGGAAGAGGGTGTGCGCAGTACTTCAATACCAAGGAAGTAGGAAAGTTCTCCAAGGTCCTTCATAGAAAACTAAGCAGCCAGATTGCGAACAATGCCAGAAAGAAGCTAAGTGTCACTGCCTGTAAGGATAAGATCATCCACATACACAAAAAAGTAGGCAGTAATACCATGGCGATTGTAAACAAACAAAGATTCATCAGATTTGGTACACACAAAACCTGCAGAAACAAAAGAAGTTCGGAGAGCGTTGTACCAAGTGCGAGGAGCTTGTTTAAGGCCGTAGATGGACTTACGAAGCTGACATATATACTTTGGATGATTTGGATCAGAGAAGCCCGGGGTCAGGCCATGTAAACTTCAACAGAGAGTGAACCATGAAGAAACGCATTGTTCACGTCAAACTGTCGAAGAGGCCAATTGCGAGAGATAGAAAGACTGAGAACAATGCGAACAGCGGTAGGTTTCACAACAAGACTGAATGTCTTAGAGAAGTCAATGCCAGGTCTCTGATGAAAGCTTTTAGCTACTAGGCGGGCTTTGAATTTATCAACTGAACCATCGGGCTTTCGTTTGATTCGAAAAACCCACTTGCAACCAACGAAATTTTGAGAGTCAGCAGGAGGAACCAAGTCCCATGTGCCATTATTTAACAAAGCATTGAACTCAAGAGACATGGCCTGACGCCAATGAGGATCTGAAAGTGCCCGCATAACACTAGTAGGTTCAACATCAATGGCTAAAGATGTAGTGAGACCATACCGTGGCTTGGGTTTAGTAATGTTGTTGCGAGAACGTGTAACCATAGGATGAGAGGGTGCGGGTTGCACCGACGGCACTGGTGAAGGAGGCTGAGTGGGGGGTGAAGATGGCACCGAACCTGTAGAGGGGAGTGGAGGAACAGGTATAAGGGGTGGTAAAGGGATAGGCGAGTCATCTAACAGGAGGGAGGGGGAAGAAGGGAGAGCAGGAGTGGAAAAAGGAAAGATATGTTCCACGAATGTTACGTGGCGAGAGGATAGATTTTGTTGGACAGTCTATCAAGGCAGAAATATGCACTTTGGGTAGGGGAATAGCCAACAAACACACATGAGGTGGAGCGGTTTGCAATTTTATGAGATGTGTAAGGTCAAAGCCAGGGAAAACATTGACAATCAAACACCCGTAGTTTCATGAAATTCGGCGAGTGATGAAAAAGTTTCTTAAAGGAAGATATCATATTGAGATGAACCTTTGATAGACGATTGATGAGATATGTGGTTGTGGAGATGGCGTAGGGCCAGTATGTAAGTGGCATGGATGCTTGATGTAGTAAGGCTAGACCTGTGTCAACAATATGGCCGTGGCGCCGTTTAGAGGCACCATTGTGTTGTGGGGTATGAGGGGGAGTAGTGAGATGTGTGATTCCATGAGTGGTTAAATGGGCGTAAGGCAAGATATTCACCACCATTATTAAAGTAAAAGGTAGTAATTGTAATACCCGTGCCTCTCACAACTCACTGGCCAATATAATTTTTGCATTTCATGCATTCCATATTTTTTATGTGCTATTTGCGTGATAGTTTTATAGTAATTAATTTGTTATATTTATTGCGTTATTTTATATTTTGCGACTAATTTGGAGATGTTTAACTTGGTAGTCAAGAACCCCTAGTCTAAAATATTGGGATATGCTACAAAATTTAAGATTACACGTGACAAGTTTAAAATATGGAACATTAGGTAGTACGTGGAAGTGTTAAATATGTAAAGGGGTTTTATTGTCGGAATAATAACAACAACAACAACAATAATAATGATGATAATGATAATAATAATAGTAAGGCGGTGGCCGAGTAATATATAAACATAGGAACTTTGTCATTCTGATTTGGGAAAACCTCAAAATCACATATTAGAGTGCTGCGCCGCCGACAACCTGGTAAGCAACCATTTTTTTTTCTTTCAATTAATCATTCTTGCATAACTTCAAGATTATGAAGTCAGTAATTCAAGCTTGAAATAGGTGGATATTTAAGATGGTTGCACTTACTTTTCCACTACCATGTAATCTAAATAAGTGATGAATCCTAGATTCTATCATTATCACCTCATGTTATTTTCATCTTTACATATATCTGATTTTTAGGAGATCATTATTGTGTATACTGATATATGTAAATACTTATATGTTATTTTACAATTAAAATAAAGTAGATTAAAATTTGTGTTGAATCTGTCCAGATTTTTGGATTGGGTGTCAACTAGTTAGTTAATTTCGACCAATTTGCGAACTGAACTTGGAAAAGTTCAAAACATAAAAGTTGTAGCCTGATGTGTTAGCTCTACAACCCAACTTGAATTATATAAATATCAATTTTGTAGAAATAGTTAGAACCTTATTACTAAAATGCGACGAAACTGGAAATTCCGAATTAAAAGTACTTAATAACCTGGATTTTGATAAATTGTGTATTAATTCGATTTAAAATTGTCGTAGATTGATTACCATTGTGGAATAGGAAATTTCAAAAGCTACTCCGGAGGAGAGGTAAGTAGAAATCCATCTCCAACTACAATGCTTGAACATAGTATTTGTGCTTATTATTTGTGATAATTGATTGTTGTATGTGTTGTTGCATACCTTTGTATAAAGTGTTTTATTCCATTGCTAGAAACAAACTGATGTGCATCAATCATGAGCATTGGCATCTACAGGAATTACACGTGTACATATAAGAAGTCAAAATAGCATAATTTCATAAGTTGATAATGTTTTGGGGTTGGTCACCACTGACACATTCAGAGTTATATATTGTATATGGTGTCTCTCGGGATGCTTTCGGTGACAGGCGTGCACGCGGAAGAGGTTCCCACTTCAGCACCTTTATGATGAGGGGTACGGGAAGAGGTAGACTTTCCGGTGGACTGCAGGAGCAGGCAGGAGGCGGACCCCTGGTAGTCTCGGAAGGATAGCCACTTGGTCGTACCAACCATCACTAGTATCTCGGGTGGACTATAAGGGGGGAGGAGGGACCCTTGGTAGTCACGAGTGTGGCTAATGAGTGTTATTTTTGGGAGGTTTGTGACAGTGATGAGAGCCAATTCCCACCAAATATGATTTCTTTTGAGAAAGAGTTGAAAGAAATGGTTTTGTGATAAGCATCTCATCATTCACGCATTGGTCATGCATGATTTCTGCTTACTGAGTTTTAGCTCACGTAGTTCTTGCATTGTAGGTGAGTTTGACTATGCATGAGCTCGTGGACTGATCTGGTATGCTGTTGGAGCTGATGCAAGTTTTGAAGCCCTGTGTATATGAATGACGATCTGTGGGGCTAAACCTTGGACTCACTATGTTTTTGCTAGCGTTCTAATAATCTTTTTGGACATGTTCAAATTAGGGAACTTTAATATGTATATTGCTGTAAATATGGTGTTGAATTCGGAGTAATGCTACTGTGCTTGACTTGGATCAATGTGAGCACATGTTGATGAGATTTTAACATCGGGAAAGTGTTTTGGATTATTAATTTAAAAAAAAATACAGGCTTTGTAAGGCTAAAAATTAGTATAAAATAAGTTTATACAAGGGTGGGTGTGACAGAGTGGTATCAGAGCCCGGTTTGTGCCCTGTAGACTGTTCATATACATGAGCTCAGAACTTCTGAAGCGCAGACATGCCAGTAAGTTTTACTTATTCTTAATTTGCATTCATTATTTCATGAATCATATTGGCCTGTGACAGAGGGACAATAAAATTAGAAAGAAATCATGGAGGTCGTTAGAGGAGAAGGTGTTGAAGGAGATAATGAACAGGAACAAAATGCACCAGCAGTAGGTGTTGGCTTGGAAGCGATTGTGGCTCGGTTGACAGGGTTAGTCGAACAACAGTCGCAACAGATCCAACAACTTATCCAACAAAGGGGTGTGGATGGACAACCAGGGAACGGTGTAAATCAGCAGCAACCTCGAGCTGAATATTTAGAGGTCATCGGAGAAAGGTTTAGAAAGCTTAATCCGCCAACCTTTGAGAGTGCAACGGATCCCACTGATGCGGAGGATTGGCTTAGAACTATAGAGAACATGTTTTTATATAGTAAAGTCCCTGTCGGGGAAAAGGTATTGTGCGCATCGTTCATGCTACGTGGAAGTGCGGGACACTGGTGGGACACAATGAAAACTATTGAGGACGTGGCGACAATGACGTGGGATAGGTTCAAAGAACTTTTTAGAAACAAGTATTTCACTGCCCCAGTTCGAGTAATGAAGATGAACGAGTTCATACAATTGAGACAAGGGGCAATAGATGTTGCAGACTACATCGCCAAGTTCGAGCAACTCTCTAGGTTTGCGGAGCACATGGTCAGTACGGATGCGCTGAAAGTAGAGAGATTCCTAGAAGGTCTGAGGCCAGAGTTATATAGAGATGTGTGTATGGCTGGAATACATGGAGTAACTTATTCACAAGTTGCTGAACGAGCGTTGATTGCCGAACAAGCAGAAATGAAAATTAGGCGTGCTCAGGAGGTTAGACGTCAGTTTATACAAAGACAAGGACCTCGTTTTGGAGGGGATGGAAAGAAAAGGCCACCACAAGTGCAAGGTCCAAGGCCGGGTTCTCAACCAAAACCAGGACAACAACCATGGGATCAGAACAAGCGCCAAAAGGGTGAACAAGGAAAACCACCAGTTACACAACCTACATGTCCGACATGTGGAGGTTCGCATAGTGGAAAATGCTTTGCAGAGTATCGGACTTGTTTTAAATGTGGAAAAGCAGGACACATTTCCACGGTTTGTCCAGAGAACTCAAACCCTGCTACACAAAAGAAGACGCCAGCCAGAGTCTTTACCATGACCACGGAGGAAGCGGAAGCAAATACATCTGTAGTAACAGGTAAAGTTCCCATATGTGATACTATTGCATTTGCATTATTTGATTCTGGAGCTACGCATTCATTTGCATCCACTGAGTATGTGAAGAGGCTGGGTAGGAAACCTGATATAGCAGACGTTAGTTACAATGTAGTGATCCCCTCCGGAGAGTCAAAACAAACTAACCAAATTCTGCGGGCATGTGTTATCTCTATTGAAGGAAGAGAACTTTATGCCGATCTAATCATATTAGATATGAATGATTATGATGTGATTTTGGGAATGGACTGGCTATCGAAATATGGTGCTACAATAGATTGTCAAAACAAGGTAATCACATTTCAGCCGCCTGGTGACACATCTTTTATCTTTATCGGAGTAAGGAAAAGGTTCAAATATCACACGATATCAGCGGTGAAAGCAAAACGGTTATTAGAAAGTGGTTGTGAAGGCTACCTAGTAAGTATAATGAGTATGGAAGAGAAGCATTATCCGACTATTGAGGAGGTAGCAGTGGTGCAAGAATATCCTAAAGTATTTCCAGAGGAACTCCCAGGATTACCCCCAGACAGAGAGATAGAGTTTGTAATTGACATATATCCAGGGACTGCTCCTATATCGAAGTCACCATACAGAATGGCGCCAACGGAGTTGAAAGAGTTGAAGATTCAATTGCAAGATTTACTGGACAGAGGCTTCATTAGACCTAGCTTTTCGCCATGGGGTGCACCAGTTTTGTTTGTCAAGAAGAAAGATGGTACTATGAGGATGTGTATAGATTATAGAGAACTGAATAAGGTTACGATCAAGAACAAATACCCCTTACCCAGGATTGATGACTTGTTTGATCAACTCCAGGGAGCTGCCATATTCTCCAAGATTGACTTGCGTTCAGGTTATCATCAACTGAAAATTAAAGAGGAAGATATTCCAAAAACGGCATTTAGTACAAGATACGGGCACTATGAGTTTTTGGTGATGCCATTCGGTTTGACAAATGCCCCAGCAGCTTTCATGGATATGATGAATCGGGTATTCAAAGACTTTTTGGATAAGTTCGTTATCGTGTTTATTGATGACATTCTGATCTACTCCAAGAATGAAGCAGAGCATGCTATGCATTTGAGAAAGGTTTTAGACGTTCTAAAGGAGAAACGGTTGTACGCTAAGTTCAAGAAATGTGAGTTCTGGTTGGATCGGGTAATATTTTTAGGGCATGTTGTGTCAGGAGAAGGAATTTCAGTTGATCCAAGTAAAGTTGAAGCAATTAACAATTGGCCACAACCTACAAACCCTTCAGAGGTACGTAGTTTTCTCGGGTTAGCTGGGTACTATCGGAGATTTGTAGAAGGATTCTCGAAAATTACATCTCCCTTAACACAGTTGACTAGAAAGAGTGTAACATTCAAGTGGACAGAGGCTTGTGAGCAGAGTTTTCAAGAACTGAAGAAAAGGTTAACATCTGCGCCGATTCTTTCAATACCAACGGGGACTGGAGGCTTTGTGGTATACAGTGATGCATCGAAGAATGGTTTAGGATGTGTGTTAATGCAAAATGGCAAAGTAATAGCATATGCATCCAGGCAGTTGAAGGAGTATGAGAAGAACTACCCTACTCATGACTTGGAGCTTGCAGCGGTAGTATTTGCGCTAAAACTCTGGAGACATTACTTATATGGAGAACGATGTGAGATTTACACAGACCACAAGAGTCTGAAATACTTTTTCACGCAAAAGGAGCTGAATATGAGACAGAGAAGATGGCTGGAACTCGTGAAAGACTATGACTGTGTTATCAACTATCATCCTGGTAAAGCAAATGTCGTAGCTGATGCCTTAAGCAGAAAATCGTCCCAAAGTACCACATTGATGGCTTTAATTCAGAAACCGGAGTTACTAGACTTACAAAGAATGAATGTTGAGATTGTTCAACTGGGGATAGTGGAGGCAAGACTAGCAGCTCTAACCCTTCAGCCTACCCTACTTGATAGAATTAAGCAGGGACAGAATGAAGATGAATATTTAGCTAAAGTAAAGAAGGATGTTGCATCAGGGATGCCATCAGACTTTCAGTTGTCAGAGAATGATATCTTAAGATTCAAAAACCGGTTATGTGTGCCAAATGTAGATAGCATTCGTAGAGATATTATGGCAGAGGCACACTCGACACCATATTCAGTACATCCAGGAGCTACCAAAATTTATCGAGATTTAAAGGTGCAGTATTGGTGGCCAGGTATGAAGAAAGATATTGCTCAGTGTGTAGAACAGTGTTTGACCTGTCAGCAGGTAAAAGCAGAACATCAAAGACCGGCAGGAACCTTACAGCCCTTACTAATTCCGGAATGGAAATGGGAGAACATCACAATGGATTTTGTGGTGGGATTACCGAAAACTGTAAAGAGTCACGATGCTATCTGGGTAATTGTAGACAGACTCACAAAATCTGCTCATTTTCTCCCAGTTTGTACTACTTACTCCATGGATCGTTATGCTCAAATATATATACAGGAAATAGTTAGACTTCACGGAGTACCATTATCCATTGTTTCAGACAGAGACTCAAGATTCTTGTCTACCTTCTGGAAGAGTTTACACAAGGCACTGGGAACACAGTTGTCTTTTAGTACTGCATATCATCCACAAACTGACGGACAATCAGAAAGAACGATACAAACTTTAGAAGATATGCTCAGAGCTTGCGTGTTAGATTTTCAAGGTCAATGGAGCAAATTTCTACCTTTGATAGAATTTTCCTACAACAACAGTTATCAATCTACTATAGGAATGGCCCCTTATGAAGCACTATATGGTAGGAAGTGTCGATCACCGATACATTGGGATGAGGTTGGTGAAAGAAGACTTTTGGGTCCAAGTGTAATACAAGAAATGTCAGAAGCTGTGTCACAGATTCGGGAAAGAATGAAAACAGCTCAGAGTCGCCAGAAAAGCTATGCAGATAAGAGAAGGAGAGCACTTGAGTTTGCAGTAGGAGATCTAGTATTCTTGAAAGTTGCACCAATGAAGGGAATAATGCGGTTTGGTAAGAAAGGAAAACTTAGTCCGAGATACATTGCTCCATTTCCTATTATTGAGAGAGTTGGTGATGTTGCCTACAGACTCGATTTGCCAGCATCAATGTCTCAAATACACAATGTGTTCCATGTGTCAGTATTGAGGAAGTATGTTGCAAATCCGTCTCATGTCCTGAACAGTGAACCTGTAGAACTACAAGCAGACTTGGGATATGAGGAAGTACCAATACAAATTTTATTAAGGGAAGTAAAACGGCTGAGAAACAAAGAAATCTCCTTAGTCAAAGTCCTATGGAGAAATCAATCAGTCGAAGAAGCCACCTGGGAAAGAGAGGATGTAATGAGAGCCAAATATCCTGAACTCTTCAAGTAAGTAAATTTCGAGGACGAAATTTTTATAAGGGGGGGAGGATGTAATACCCGTGCCTCTCATAACTCACTGGCCAATATAATTTTTGCATTTCATGCATTCCATATTTTTTATGTGCTATTTGCGTGATAGTTTTATAGTAATTAATTTGTTATATTTATTGCGTTATTTTATATTTTGCGACTAATTTGGAGATGTTTAACTTGGTAGTCAAGAACCCCTAGTCTAAAATATTGGGATATGCTACAAAATTTAAGATTACACGTGACAAGTTTAAAATATGGAACATTAGGTAGTACGTGGAAGTGTTAAATATGTAAAGGGGTTTTATTGTCGGAATAATAACAACAACAACAACAATAATAATGATGATAATGATAATAATAATAGTAAGGCGGTGGCCGAGTAATATATAAACATAGGAACTTTGTCATTCTGATTTGGGAAAACCTCAAAATCACATATTAGAGTGCTGCGCCGCCGACAACCTGGTAAGCAACCATTTTTTTTTCTTTCAATTAATCATTCTTGCATAACTTCAAGATTATGAAGTCAGTAATTCAAGCTTGAAATAGGTGGATATTTAAGATGGTTGCACTTACTTTTCCACTACCATGTAATCTAAATAAGTGATGAATCCTAGATTCTATCATTATCACCTCATGTTATTTTCATCTTTACATATATCTGATTTTTAGGAGATCATTATTGTGTATACTGATATATGTAAATACTTATATGTTATTTTACAATTAAAATAAAGTAGATTAAAATTTGTGTTGAATCTGTCCAGATTTTTGGATTGGGTGTCAACTAGTTAGTTAATTTCGACCAATTTGCGAACTGAACTTGGAAAAGTTCAAAACATAAAAGTTGTAGCCTGATGTGTTAGCTCTACAACCCAACTTGAATTATATAAATATCAATTTTGTAGAAATAGTTAGAGCCTTATTACTAAAATGCGACGAAACTGGAAATTCCGAATTAAAAGTACTTAATAACCTGGATTTTGATAAATTGTGTATTAATTCGATTTAAAATTGTCGTAGATTGATTACCATTGTGGAATAGGAAATTTCAAAAGCTACTCCGGATGAGAGGTAAGTAGAAATCCATCTCCAACTACAATGCTTGAACATAGTATTTGTGCTTATTATTTGTGATAATTGATTGTTGTATGTGTTGTTGCATACCTTTGTATAAAGTGTTTTATTCCATTGCTAGAAACAAACTGATGTGCATCAATCATGAGCATTGGCATCTACAAGAATTACACGTGTACATATAAGAAGTCAAAATAGCATAATTTCATAAGTTGATAATGTTTTGGGGTTGGTCACCACTGACACATTCAGAGTTATATATTGTATATGGTGTCTCTCGGGATGCTTCCGGTGACAGGCGTGCACGCGGAAGAGGTTCCCACTTCAGCACCTTTATGATAAGGGGTACGGGAAGAGGTAGACTTTCCGGTGGACTGCAGGAGCAGGCAGGAGGCGGACCCCTGGTAGTCTCGGAAGGATAGCCACTTGGTCGTACCAACCATCACTAGTATCTCGGGTGGACTATAAGGGGGGAGGAGGGACCCTTGGTAGTCACGAGTGTGGCTAATGAGTGTTATTTTTGGGAGGTTTGAGACAGTGATGAGAGCCAATTCCCACCAAATATGATTTCTTTTGAGAAAGAGTTGAAAGAAATAGTTTTGTGATAAGCATCTCATCATTCACGCATTGGTCATGCATGATTTCTGCTTACTGAGTTTTAGCTCACGTAGTTCTTGCATTGTAGGTGAGTTTGACTATGCATGAGCTCGTGGACTGATCTGGTATGCTGTTGGAGCTGATGCAAGTTTTGAAGCCCCGTGTATATGAATGACGATCTGTGGGGCTAAACCTTGGACTCACTATGTTTTTGCTAGCGTTCTAATAATCTTTTTGGACATGTTCAAATTAGGGAACTTTAATATGTATATTGCTGTAAATATGGTGTTGAATTCGGAGTAATGCTACTGTGCTTGACTTGGATCAATGTGAGCACATGTTGATGAGATTTTAACATCGGGAAAGTGTTTTGGATTATTAATTTAAAAAAAAATACAGGCTTTGTAAGGCTAAAAATTAGTATAAAATAAGTTTATACAAGGGTGGGTGTGACAGTAATTTTGCGTTTAATATAATTTTCTATTAAGGCTTAGTAGGCAATGAAAGTGGGCAAAACATCAGATTTTCGTTTAAGCGGATACAGCCAGATATATTTCGTAAAATGATCCACAAAAATAACATAGTATTTGAAACCATCATACGATAATACTGGAGAGGTCCAAACATCAGAAAAAATCAACTCAAGGGGCATGGTAGATGTTAAAGATGAATCATAAAATGGAAGTCTATGACTTTGATTACATTTGCTTGAAATACAACTGAAAGTATGAGTTCTAGACATAGGAAAATTATTGCTAGACAAAGCAGATTGTAAATTTTTTAATGAGGGATGACCCAATCGAGCATGCCAGAGGGAAGTAGAGCACCTGACATCAAAATAAAACGAAGGAGTCAGAGCAGGAGGATCAGAGTGCGGCCACACATAAAGGCCATTAACACGCGGGCCCCGAACAATCATACCTCTCGTGTGGCAATCCTTCACCTAAAAATCAGAAGCAGAAAATACAACGGAAGCATTATTCTACTGGCAAAGTTGAGAGACAGAAAGTGAGTTTTTCGACATGGTCGGAACAAGTAAGGCCTCAGAAAAATGAAGCGAGAATAAATCAGAGAACATCAAACCTCTAGTGTGTGAAATATGTAATTTGTTACCATCACTGACAATCACACCATCCGAGCCATCATACGGAGTGTGAAGAGATAAATTGGCCAAATTAGTCGTTATGTGATGGGAGGGGCCCGAATCAAGAATCCACCCAGGCGAAGAAGGAGCAGAGGTTGCAGCGTGAGTCGAGGGAGACGTGTATGCTGTCGGACCAGGCGGACGATGAGCTTGGGAGGCAGTGGTGAGGGCCTGAATATCCGGATAACGACGAGCCGAATGACCATGGGTTCCACAATATTGACACCGACCCTGGTAGCCAGGGCGACCCATCGCCAAAGAAGACTGGGGCTGTGAGGGACGAGGCACAACAGTGTTGGAAGACAGGTTGCGAAACTGACCCGATTTGGGCTGAGCAGATGGCGGACGTCGCTGATGAGAGCCATTGACTGGCTGGAGAAACATCAACCTTGGACGCGAGCTGGGATTCGGTGCTAAAGAGCTTTTCATGCAGCTCATCGAATAAAATGGCCGTCTCCCGGGCCTGAATTGCATTGCCGAGCTCTTTAAAGGAGTCATCAAGGCCATGCAAAATTTTGAGAACAAGGTTCTCATTGTCGATGGAGACTCCCAGAAGCGAGAGTTCATCGACAACACCTTTGATCTCAAGCATAAAATCAGTAATGCTACAGGTTCCTTTCTGAGGATTAAGCAGTTTATTTTTGAGAGCCAATATCTTGCCACAAGAGGACTTACCATAGATAGAGGTCAAGGTTGTCCAGGCGTCATGCGTGGTTTTGGCGGGCACAATAAATGGAATTAGCGTGGGGCGGATGGAACCAATGATGGTGCTGAGGATCAATTGATCCTGGCGACCCCAATAAAGGTGCAGCGGGTTCGGTTGAGAGCATCTGTCTGTGGTGACGGTGGACGTTGGGCCTGGAAAGGAGCCGTCAAGAAATTTGACGAGATCATATCCAGCGAGAAGGGTGCGAATCTGGAAACTCCAGGCCACAAAATTGACCGACGGGAGCTTGAACTGGGCCTATGATGTAGTGTTGAATGCCACAAGAGACGGCAGCGAGGTGTCGAGTGCAGCGGAGATGAACGATTCTGATGCAGTAGAGATGGAGGAAGATAAGGGCGGCATGGTCATGTTTTTGCAGAGGCAGAAGGCCGTTTACTGCAATATTGGTTGCATGAGGCGGGATGGGAGAAATAAGGGTTTCCAATAAAATTGGAGAGAATCGGGGAGGATAATGTAGGATCGAGAAAAAAAAAGAAAAGAGACGTTAGCCAATTAGGCTCTGGTTACCATAAAAGTATTGATCCAAAAGATATATTTTATATCATTGGGAATAGTTTAAATATACAAGTACAAGAGAGTATTCTACAAACGATACTCAATGTGGGATACAACAATAAATACAATCAACCTACAACAGTAATACATATGCCTAATACTAACAACAATCCCAGCCTTCTGGTCCTCCAGATGGACTTAAGATGTGCAGTGAATCCCTTCTAACTGCACTATTTGAATTCTCCCGAAATCAACAAGTTCTCCCGAACTAAACAAACACTAATTAATCTCCCAAGAAGTGTTTTGATTACTGAAGTTCTTACAGAGTATGAACAGCAGTAATCTGGTTACAAGTGATTTGATGAAATGTACACCATACAAACTCAAAAAACCTAATCTTCTTATGTGTTATCTCTTTAGTCTTTATACTGTTTTCTTCCAGCCCTTCTAGCTCTTCAATTATGGAATCTGGATTGGACATCTCAAGAAAAATTGTCCAACCAAAAAGGCAAAGATTGATACAAAAGAAGCAGATGTAGCAGTAGCAGAAGAAGGCTATGATACTGCAGAGGTATTGACTGTTTCAGATGGAAGAATCTCTGAAGAATGGGTGCTTGATTCAAGATGTTCCTTTCACATATGCCCTCATAAATCCTGGTTTCAAGATTTACAAGAATTTGATGGAGGATCAGTTTTGTTGGGAAATGATCATATCTGCAGAGTTCAAGGGAGTGGGACATTGAAAATCATGATGTATGATGGTGTAGAAAGACTCCTCAGAAATTTAAGGTATGTCCCTGCCCTAAAGAGAAATCTAATCTCTCTTGGTTCCTTAAATGCTACTGGATGTGAATTTAACACTGAAGGAGGGTATATGCATGTCACCAAGTCTGGGAAAACAGTCATTAAAGGTAAAAAGGTTAATGGATTATATATCCTTATAGGAAACTCTATTACTGGCTCTGTTTATAATGTAATGAGTGCCTCTGATGCATTATTATGGCATAAGAGGCTGGGTCACATTGGACAGAAAGGAATGAATGAGTTAGCTAAGAAAGGAGTGTTTGTAAGCTCAGAAACTATTAAATTGGAATTCTGTGACTATTGTGTCCTAGGAAAGGCAAAGAAACATCCCTATGGTAAGGGTGTTCACTCAACAAAGGAAGTCTTGGACTATGTGCACTCTGACATATGGGGACCAACCAAGGTTGAAACCCATAGACGTGGGAAATACTTCATGACTGTAATTGATTACTACAGCAGGAAGGTCTGAGTATTTGTCTTGAAACATAAGAGTGATGCTTTTGATAGTTTTAAAACCTGGGTGATTCAGACAGAAAATGAAAGAGGAAAGAAGCTTAAACACCTCAGGACAGACAATGGCTTGGAATATCTATCTGAGGAGTTCAACAAGTTTTGCAGAGAAAGGGGAATAATCAGGCACAAAACTGTACCCCTAAACCCTCAACAAAATGGCCTTGCTGAGAGGATGAACAGAACTATTTTGGACAGAGTGAGGTGCATGTTAGCAGATGCCAAACTGCCAAAATTATTTTGGGGAGAAGCTGTGAATACAACCTATTTTCTGATAAACAAAACATCTTCATCAGCAGTAAATTTCAAAACTCCTGATGAAATCTGGTATGGGAGGCTATCAAATTATACTGAGTTAAAGGTATTTGGGTGTACAGCCTTTGCACACATCAGACAAGACAAGCTTGAGCCAAGAGCTTTGAGGTGTATCTTTGTTGGATACCCAAAGGGGGTAAAAGGATATAAACTATGGTGTCTGGAGAGTGGACACCAAAGGGTAATAATCAGCAGAGATGTCACATTTAAAGAACAAGAGATGGGATATAAACATCATGGACCAAACTCAGAGATAGATGGAAACATTTCAACAGAAAATAGTCCAATTGAGGTGGAGTTAGAAGGACAAAACAAAGAAATTGTGAATGAACAAAATGATGAAGGAATACAGGAGGAGCTTGAAGTTGAACAAGATAATGATGATCAAGGCCTGAGGGATTATCATTTGGCCAGAGACAGAGTAAGGAGGTTGATTCATCCACCAAATAGGTTTGGTCAAGCTGATATGGTGTCATATGCTTTAGCTGTTGCTTAGTTAGTGGAATGTCAGGAACCTCAGAGTTACAAAGAAGCCATATCAGGCCCAGAAAGGGAGCATTGGATAAATTCCATGACAGAAGAGATACTATCTCTTGAGAAGAATCACACATGGACTCTGGTGGAGAAAACAAGGAATCAGAAATTAGTGAGCTCAAAGTGGATTTAAAGAAGAAGTCTGAGATAATTGGACCTGAGAAGGTGAGATATAAAGCCAAGCTTGTTGCTAGAGGTTTCACACAGAGAGAAGGGATTGATTTTAATGAAGTATTCTCTCATGTAGTAAAACACTGTTCCATCAGATTACTTCTAGCAAAAGTTGTTCAAGAAGATATGGAATTACAGCAGGTGGATGTCAAAACTGCTTTCCTACATGGTGACTTGGATGAGAGCATTTATATGCAACAACTAGAGGGTTTTGTACTTCCTGGACAAGAACACAAGGTGTGTCACTTAAAGAAATCATTATATGGACTTAAACAAAGTCCTAGACAGTGGAATAGGAAGTTCAATGAGTTTATAATAGGAGCAGGATTTGACAAATGCAAGTATGACAGTTGTGTGTATCTTGAAAGACAAGGGAAGTCTGTGCTTACATATCTACTACTTTATGTAGATGACATGCTCATTGCTAGCAAGAGCAAATTCATAATTGAGCAATTGAAACAAAAATTGAGTTTAGAGTTTGAAATGAAGGATCTTGGGAGTGCTAAGAAAATCCTAGGCATGGATATTGTAAGAGACAAAAGTAGTGGAAGGTTCTGGTTGTCTCAAACTGATTACCTAAAGAAGGTATTAAAGAGATACAATATGCATGAATGTAGGACAGTGATAACTCCCATTGGACAGCAATTTAAACTATCTAAAGAACAGTGTCCAAAGATTGAGCATGAGTTAAAGGAAATGACTAAAATTCCTTATGCTAGTGGGGTTGGCAGCTTAATGTATGCCATGATTTGTAGCAGACCAGATCTGGCTTATAGTGGCTTATAGTGTGGCAATGGTAAGCAGGTTTATGTTAAATCCTGGGAAGTCACACTGGGAAGCTCTGAAATACATAATGAGATACATAAAAGGATCAACAGGATTGGGACTGATGTTTGAAAAGAACAGTTATACTGAAGCACCAATTCAAGGCTTTGTGGATTCAGATTTTGCTGGGAACTTGGATAACAGGAAGTCTATAACAGGATATGTTTTCACCTTTTATGGAACAACTGTGTGTTGGAGAGCAGTGCATCAACCTGTAGTGGCACTTTCTACCACTGAAGCAGCATACTTGGCTGTAACAGAAGTAGTAAAGGAAGCTTTGTGGCGTAAGGGGATTGCTAGAGACTTTGGTGTGCTATAGAGATCAGTTACAGTGTATTGTGACAATCAGAGCACAATTCACTTGGTGAAGCATCAGGTATTTCATGAGAGGTCTAAACATATAGATATTAGAATACATTTTGTAAGAGATGAAGTGGAGAAATGAGTTATTTCTGTAAAGAAAATTTCCACAGAAGAAAATCCTGCATACATGTTTACTAAGTCACTTCCAGGGAACAAATTCTAGCATTGTACAGGCTTGATCAAGCTTGTACAGGGTGTCTGAAGCTGAGCAAAGTTTAAGGTGTTGAGGAGATGATTTGCTACTTTGATTTATTAAGGTGGATAATTGAAAAGAGGTTAATATCATCAAAGATAAGAATGGACAAGTGTATTTCGGGTTATAAATTAGCTCAAAATCGGGTTCAGAATACAGAAAACCGGCTCAGGAAGAAAAACCGGATGAATAACAGAACTGAACCCGTGGTTAGGATTCAGTTTCTGGAAATGATCTTTTACAACGGTTTTTAGGGCCTTTAACAACGGTTTTGGCAGTTTGTTTGCAATTTCTGTTTTGACTCATTTTGATTCAGTTTTTTACGGTTTCTTCAGCTAATTCCTGATCACATGGACTTCACTTTGCTGGTATAAATATCTTGAATCAGTTTCTCCAAGAATTAATCATGCAAGAGTTGTAATTAGAGAATTGGGGTTCATACTTCAAAGTAGAGTTGTATTTTGGGGTTTTGAGGAAATTCCTTGGTTTCTCTTGTAATTGACTTTGGATATTAATGAATTGAGGTGATATGATCCTCCGTGGATGTAAGTCACATTGACTGAACCACGTAAAACCTTGTTGTTGTGTGTTTCTTTGATTATCATTTGTGTGTAGTGTGTGTTCTCAAGTTTGCACTCCATTTCCATTTCTTGAGTTGTCAAGGTGAGTTTGTGAGCTGATTGAACCAACACGTTGCTTGAACTATCACAAAATAGCGAAGACCCTAAAACAAAAAGTGAAGCACTTTCTTTAGTAAAATATGAGATTGAAAACTTTGAGTTCTTATTAAGCATGATTATTTGGTATGATATATTGTTTGCAATTAATACAATTAGCAAATACTTGCAATCTCAAGATATGCAAATTGATATTGTTGTAAACTAATTAACAGGTCTCATTTCCTTCTTCGAAAAATATAGGAATGATGGTTTTATATCAGCTTTAATTGTAGCTAGAGAGATTGCACTTGAAATGGATATAGAACCAGATTTTCAAGAAAAATGCATAAGTCGGAGAAAAAAACAATTTGATGAGAGTATTATAGATGAAGTACTATTTTCACCTGAAGAATCTTTTAGAATTAATTACTTTATTTTTATAATTGATAAAGCTATTTCTTCTTTGCAAAATCGATTTGAACAACTTAAAATATATGAAGATGTCTTTGATTTTTTATATAATTTACAGAAGTTAAAGTCACTGGATGATGGTGGCTTGAAAAATAATTGCCTTAAACTTGAAAATTTTCTCAAGCATGATTCGTTATTTGATATAGATGGTTTAGATTTATTTTCTGAATTGAAAGTTTTAAAAAAAGTGATTCCTGTAGAAATACAAAACCAATTGAATTAGTAAATTTCACAAAGAAATTAAGTTCTTTTCCTAATGCATGGATTGCCTGTAGAATTTTGTTAACTATACATGTAACGGTGGCCTCTGCAGAAAGAAGTTTTTCTAAATTAAAACTGATAAAATCATATTTACGCTCAACTATGTCACAAGAACGATTAAATGGATTAGCTAGTTTGTTGATTGAAAAAGATTTTTTATCACAGCTTGAATAGAGAAAATAATTGATGGATTTGCATCTCGAAAATCAAGAAAAGTAAATTTTAAATAGATTTTTCCTATTTTTTTATTATTAAAGGGCCCCAAATATTATTTTGCCTAGGGCCACAAAATGCCTAGGGCCGGCCCTGTATATAATATGATATAAGCGATATAACAATAACACTTATATATTATTGTACTAGAAGATGTTACACAAAATGCAATAGAAGTCCGGAGTAAAAGGGCCTTGGATAGTCTTTTGAAAATTGTACTTAATTCAACGCAGCCAACCACAAAATCACCTTTAGTAGTACACTCCCACCCCACTCCACCCCCTCACAGGCCACCCCATCCTCCATTATATTGCAAAATCATTTTTTGTTTTTTTTTTCTAATAAATATATTAATCCAAAATAAATTAGGAGTAAAAAATCCGACAAGTCATCATTAATTCTTTGCGAACTCGCGCCGCTGCATCCCATGGAATTCTATTGAGGTAGCTTAATTAAGTAGGAAAAAGAAAAAGAAAAAGAAATTAAAGTTCTACAACCAAGTACAAATATTCACTATTCCCACTATTGTTGCAACCTACCCCCACTTTTATCCAAAGAAAGCGACGAGAGAAAAAAATAAATCTTGATATATTATTGACATATGTGTGGGTATGAAATGTAGTTTATACAAATTTTATTATGAGTAATTTTAGAGTGCATCTGAATGATCGGTGTATCTGTTTTCCATTATAAAGTTAATGATCTATAATAATTATGTGGTCTTTATTATTTAAATTATGGATTTGTGTTTGTTGATTGTGTAGGCTTTAAGTTATGGAACTTTTAATGTTTTGCGCTTTGCACTTTAATGTGTTGAGTTTAAATTAAAATATTATTTTAATTTATTTAATAAATTATTTTTGAATAATTAAAAATTTGTAGTAGCTTAATTATGGAAAAAATCAAAATAAAATTTTATAATTTTTTTGTTATAAACCTAAAACTTTGTTGTTAAAATACCTTTCTCAAACAGAACCTTTACCCCTCCCCACCTCTCACTTTCCCACCTTCTATTTTTCAATTTATTTTAATGATGATTGCCAACCCGTCCCCACACCCCTTGGACCACTCACCCCTTTTCTTTCTAAGTTCTTTTTATGGTTTTTTTTTTTTTTTTTTTGTTTCAGTTTTTCTTTTTAATCCTCCTCAATTATTTTTTTAAATCAATTACAATTAATGTAGTTCTAGCAACATGAATTTGTCTATATACATCAGTAGTCAAGCCTCTCCCCCAAGCACTTAAAACTCATATACACACCGTTATATTTGGTAGCCCTCCTTTTTATCTGTATCTAATTAGGTCTCTTTTTAAGAAGTCTTTTACAAGAGTAGTTAGTAAATATTAATAACTCTGTATATGAGAAAACATTTTCTATATTTAAATATATATAGAGAATCGCATTTTTATGCAAATAATGTGAAATTAATAATGCATAGTAGTATTTTTCACACAAACATATTATTATATTTTTTTTTCAAATATATAATTAAAATTTATGATATGTTGCTCACAAAATTCATTAGGTGTTAAATCCTTCATTTAGCAATATATTAATATGCCATCACACACTCAATTATCTTTTAGTTTACTCCATAAGTAAAATTTAAAAAATATATTTTCTTTTTCTTGGAAGTGTACCCTTTTCCATTCCATTTCCCTCAAATTTTGAAAGACTGATATGATAGATTGAATGGGTAATTAATTAATTTGTTGGATTATAGTTTAATCAGTAGAACCATTTTAAGAATTTTCTTTGCTTTTTTTGATATATTTTATGGATTTTTGTTTATTGTTGTTGTTGTTATTGTTGTTGTTGTTGTTGTTGTTGTTGTTGTTGTTGTTGTTGTTATTATTATTATCAGATTAATTTTGTGCAGACAACTTCTTTTATGCTATATATAGGGGTGTGCGCGGTTCAGCATCATCGGATATTTGAAAATATCTAGATTCATATCAAACTTTGGTTATTTAAAAAATATGTCTCCGAAACCAATCCGAAAAATTAATACAGCACGGTACGGTTATTTTTTTTGGACAGTTCAATTCAGAATTTCGGATCTAATAGAAAGATTTAATTCGGTTCGGTTCAGTTCAAATAACTGAAGATTTTTATCTTTTGAACAATTCATTCAATTTTACCAAAATATATTGATGTCTAACATATATATAAATAATTCTATTGCATCAAATTTGTTTCCAACTCACTAGCTTGTGTTTTAAAAATTATATAATAACTAAGCATAAGGTTTCTTTAATTATTTATGTTAAATATAACTAGCTACAAAATTATGAATAATTTAATTTTTTACTCTTATTTAAATTAATCTTTTAGAAATAATATATTTATAAATTTATATTTTGTTATTTTTTTAGATATTTGGTTCAATACAGTTCGGTGTGGTTCAATACGGTTGAGTACAATTTTCGGTTGGAAAATTGAGAAATATCCGAATCCATACTAGAAAAATAATCTCTTCAGTTTGGTTGGTTCAGAACTTATTCGATCCAGGTTTTGGCTCGATTTGGGTATTGCCAAGCTCCATGCACAGTCACAACATATACAGATATGGATCATATTTAAATATAATATATATTTACATATTTCTAATAAATTTCAAATTTATAAATATAATAAATTAAATATATATCTAAAAATTACCTATTATAAATAAATGACAAAAAAATTACTCGTTCAAGCTAATAAATTGCCACTTCAGTATGTTTTAACAAACGTACTTTTTCACGGTCCATGTAGAAATAGGAAATTAATGAGACATCAAATAAAATAAGGATATCGGCAAGAAAAGTGAAAATAAAAAAAAAAAAATAGTTGGTATGGCATGACATAAATTATAAAAAAGAGACAAAAAAATCAATTTATTTATTTTATAACTCATTTTGCATCAGCATAAAAATGAAAAACGAAAAATTGAAAAACAAAAAAACAAAAAATGAAAAGCATAAAAGTTTTATGGTGGGAGAGGGCAATGTGGGAGGTGCTGGAGACGGAAGAAGGTAGGTCGGAGGGCAGGTCGGAAGTTTTAATTATTTTGTTGAATCTAAGGACTATCTTTAAAAGTTAATTTAATGATTATAATTTGCTAGGTTACCGATACATTTTCTACACCATATAAGCCCTCTTTTATTAGTGATAACTAATTTGACAACATACAAAAAAAATTCATTTCATATATATCATGACGATAGAGAATTATGGAGCATATCTTAAATAATAAACTATATCACTTCAACAAAATAGGTATTATGTATAATATTTTTTTAGACCACAATTATGGTCACAAATAATAAGTTATTTGTCGCCAGTTGTTATCACAAACCTCTCTACAAATTATTTGAGACGCACTTTTGATAGCTTTTATCGTCACAAATATATTATTTGTGTTTGAGTTATTGAGACAACTATAAAGTTGTGACAAGTACTCATTATTTGATACCACTTCTTATAAGTTGCGATAAATACTCATTATTTGAGATATTTTTTATTGTCTCAAAATAATATTTTTTTAGTATATCCATCTTTTTGAGCAGGAGTTAAATTCACAGAGTAAAGTAGCAATAGCTTAAGAAAAGGAACATTTTCATTTTTTCTTTCCTCTAGGTGAAAGAATTTGTTTCTTGCCCCAACTTAAGAATTCATTATTTTATTAGTTAATTTAGACATTTTTATCCTTTTGCATAAATAGCTTAAAAACTTAGGTCGTAATATTCCATCTCATGCAAGTAAAATTAAGGGCATAATTGAAAAAACTAACTAAAAGAATATGAGATTTTAGTTGTGGATGGAAGCTACTTTTGAAGAAAAACACAAAATATTATATGTATTATTTTATGGAAAAACTGTAAAAGTTACCCATTAAGTATAGGGGTGGAAAATTTGTCCCCCTAATGTTTAGCTATGACAATTTATGCCCATCATGTCGAAAATTCACAATTGATATCCATTTTCTGCCGAAATTCATCAAAAGTCACGTGAGTGGTCACATGCCCAGCGAGAGAAACCCATATGCCTGCCTAGGTGGATCTAACGTGGCGTACAACTTGGGGGGGGGGGGATGCCAAAATCCTAGAACCCTAAAAAATTTGAAGGTTGATTACATCTCAAATCGAAGCGATTCGTACCCAAGTTTGTCATTTGAAGTAACTCGTGAAGATGCCTATGCAAAGGCAAGAGCTTATTTCAACCTCCCACCTCCATTTTATCGTAATCAACATTTTATTTTTTTTATTTGTTTATGGATTCACTTCTTTTCATGTTAATCACGATTATTAGGTTAACATATTTGTTAACACTACCTTAAGTTATGGATTTAGTAAATATAATACAAAAGCCCTAATTTTTCGACTCTAAAAAGGGATCACACTCCTTTGACGTTTGATGATGCTCTATATTTTGGGTGTTGGGTATTTGTTTAATGGTTAATATTTGCTAAAAACCCTAAATATTTGTTTATATTTGACAGACCCTAAATCAAAATCATTTACTCTTCCAATGCATTAAATAGGAGGTTAATTGAAAAATCGTATTAACTAATTTTATATAAGTAATTAGAATAATATAATTATAATGAGGGGGGAATTATTTTGATGCAAATTAACTAAACACTTAATAATTATACTAGCAAATTAAGATGAATTTAAATATGAATAAAAGGTATTCCCGCCTTTAACCCAGTATCCCCCTAGCCTGAATATCCATGTAACTAACGCAACTACCTAACTAATTATTTCTGAGACTCCTACTCCAAGAATTAACAGGTACGCTTAGCTAACCCTTGTACCCCTTAAGTATAATTAATTATAAGAACGCTTATAATTAATCTTATCCAATTAAGTAGTCCTAGGATACACTCGCTAGAACAATATTAATCAAACGCATAGGGAACTAAGGTAACGGAGTAGGTATGGTGTCGTACTCACAAGCTCGGTACAAATGACCGCGACTTTATGTTATCCTAGCGAGTAACCACTTTTTGCTACTTTTGGGCACAAACGCATAACAATTACGGATTATGAATTCATGACCTAGCGACAGCTATATGCCTATTATTAGGGTGATCAGTCCACATAACGAACATATAAAAGATAGAGTAATCCAATAACACAAGTAATCTCAGAACATAATTAAGTCAAACAATTACCGAATTAATTACATAAATAACAATATAGGGTTCAACACAGTCAAAGACGGGAAAGTAAAAGCTTAGGTGATCATAGCGATCGCTAAGAAAAATTAATACAAGAGAACATTAAACTATAAAACCCTAATCGCTAAATCTTGAATCTTCGTGTTCTTCAGAATTCCCAAGTCCGAGCTCTTGAATTAATGTCAAAGTGTAATTTTCGGACTTTTGGATCTTCTATTTATAGATGGGGATCAATTAGGCTCAATTTGGACTGGAAAGGGATTAATCCACGCATGATTTGGGGTGAGCCGCTACTTGTCTCGGCCGAGAATTTCTGGCTCGGCCAAGCTGCTTATAAAAGTGGCTCGGCCGAGAATTTGTGGCTCGGCCAAGAATCTTCAACAGTCGATTTCAGCCTTTTTTCACTGACCTTCAAGCTCGGCCGAGCTAGAGGAGCTCGGCCGAGATTGATTCCCTGCAACCTTGGATCGATTTTCTCTCGGTTTTTTACTTGCGGAATTTGTTTTCACATCCAGTCTAAGTCGAGTTCGACTTTTTGGTTTAATTTCACCTTAATACTTCGAAACAAGTCAAACAACATCAATTTGTCCAATAATGCTGGTACGAGCAATACACGACTAATTACGCATGCAAATGTTATTAACTAGACACTTTATTCGACCTATTATGCATGCATAATTACGTGTACCAATGATATTGATATGGTTTTCTATATAATGGTTGATAAAACTTGGTGGCCTATGTTAGATGACAAGGATACACAATTTTGGTTTGAAAAATATGTGAGTACGAGAGAGTTGCATGTGTTTATAGAGAAGATGATTGATGATGTTAAGTTTGCTAGAAGATTAAACGTTTTGATTGAGGTCACGCTAGGAGATGAAGAAGAACTAGGACAATGTGTAGGAGATTGGTTGCATGAGGATTTGACTAGTAATCTGATGGAGAAGGCTGAAATCAGTGGGAAGAACATGATGAACCTAGTATAGAGGGTGTTGTAGATGAAGGAGGAAACAAATATGATATGAAAGGGAAGAGGAAGGTTGGATTGGAGGATGATTTGACTGATAATCTCATGGAAAAGACTGAAAAGGGGGGAAAGAAGTGAAAAGCCACTATTACAAAAAAGTTAAAAGACTATGGTAAAAAAGCGTAGTTAAAGGGGTATAGCGACCATGGTAGTAGATACCGTAGTCGTAGACCTATCAGTAATAAGTATGGTTAATGAACCGAAATAGTTAATTATAAAGACTACGGTTGTCAACCGTTGTTGTACTAGTAGCATCTACGACTATTTATGAATGACCACGATTGGGAACTTCCTTTGACTATGGTTTAAACCATAGTAATTTATACTAACGACTACGGTTGAAAACCGTAGTAGTAGATTTAACATCTACGACTACGGTATGTATGACCACTGTTGGTGACTTTCTTTGACTTCAGTCTGAACCATAGTTATTAAAAATAAAGACAACGGTTGATAACTGTTGCTATTCATCATAACCGTTGTCTTTACATAATTGTATTTATTTTATGATCAATATTTTTAATATTTAATAATTGATATATGCATAGTTAATAATTTGAAATTAGTAAATCATAAAACAAAAACTGGACACTAAAGAAAAATTGCTTCAAATTTTATTTCTCAATATCAATAGAAGTATACTTGTACAACGTGTTAAAAAAAACAAGAACAAACTACCAAAAGAGTACTACACAACGTTGAAGATCTAAATTCGCTCCTGTATCTATAGCCTGAACCTTACAAGTTAAGGCTCCACTAGGTTTCGTCCTGCATTGATCCCTTTGAATGGATACACGAGAATACATAAAAGCTCCCCTTAAAAAGCTGATACTCATATCTTGAATACATGAACATATTGATAAAATAGACATTAGTACAAAAAATATATATATATATATATATATATATATATATATATATATTGGACTATACGTGTATTCAAATTAAGTAAATGGAGTAAAAAAATTCACTTAAAAGTGCAAATGTGCAAAGGAAAAAAGCGAATATTATGTGTTCTCGTACTCGTATCCTAATTTTGGATCTTTTTTAACCATATCCATGTATCCTAATTTTTAAAAGTTACAAGGTCTGGCTCCTAGATACATACTCGTGTCAGATACCCCTACCCGATTTCGAGTAACATAGCTTGATGCTACATTAATGAAACACTAAATGACATAAAGAGTCACTATCCTTACTTCCTTTGAAGCTTCAGAGACAAGTACAAGTAAAAATTTCACTACCAAAATGAACATATAAACAACATTATCATAATAAAATGTGTAGCTTGTACAGTTGACAAATTCCAGCATGCATTTCAATATTATATTACTCATCTTGCACTTGCATGTTAGAAAGGAAATTTATATGTATTTATATATAAATATTATATATATTTATATATATAAATATCATTTTACTTATATACATATACTAAGAATTTCCAT
Organism: Ajuga chamaepitys; assembly: GCA_958295605.1. Lineage (NCBI taxonomy): Eukaryota > Viridiplantae > Streptophyta > Magnoliopsida > Lamiales > Lamiaceae > Ajuga > Ajuga chamaepitys. Next base: position 18,584,597 of record OY282495.1, read on the forward strand.
AAAAGCGACTCAAAGCTTCAAATTTATGATCATAGCACCGAAAGTTACCATGATTTATGAGTCTACGTATCTCAATTTCAGCATATTGGATGTTTCCTGCCCCACATGGCCTACAAAAGTGCATAGAAATAAAAAGTTTAAGGAGAATAAAAAAAAGATAAAAAAATGAGTGGTATCTAATCAAACTAAATGCACTTAAACCTGAGACTGGTTTTTATAGTGGACGGGTACAAAGAAGTCTATGAACATGTTGTGCTTGGAAAAAAATGGCTCTGGTGAATGGGATAAACTCTGTATATCCCTCATCTAGTTAGGCCACCCAATCTACGAGGAGAGAGCTGGGTGAACCCCCTGCACCAAAGAAGAAGAAGTCTGTCAGAATGAAAAGAAACCAATAATCAGTAAAATGTGATAAGTGTGGCCTAAGAGAATACAATTCCAGGAAATGCAAGGTAACATATGTGTCTCTAATAGAAGAAATAGATCTCTCAATTAAGGTAATTTACTCTTGACATATTTTATTGGTTTTCACAGGTTTGATACTTTCTTGGTTCTAATCTATATTCCGATGCTTCATAGTTTTTAAACTAACTATTCTGCTACTATTTATGTTGATCAATATATGATAGATTTTGAACCATTCATAGATTTTAACATGTTTGATACTTAGTGTTGATTCTAATCCCATATTAGCTTGATCATTAGTGTTCTCATTTGGCCGAGGGGCTTTATCAGTATTTAGTTAATTACTTAATCTGCATGAAATGAGACTGAAAAATGATTTGCATTGCAAAAAATATCTTGGTCTCTTGTTTACTTGGCCATGGGTCTTTAAAAAGTTTGCATTTGGATATCTTGTTTATTATGTAAAATTGATCTCTAACACTTTTGCATTTGTGTTGCATTTTTGTCTAATTTGCAATCTGTTGTCAATGAAATAATTGGAGAGAAAGAATGAGTTCCATCCGTTGGAAAGCATGCTTCCTCCAGTGCCATTGGACAAACATTGCTACCCCATACTCTTTTTCCTGCCTATCATGAGGAGATCAATCTCAACCAACCTGGTTTTGATAGCAAACATGAGACCCGACCTCCATCCACAGATCTAGTACCGGGCCCAACCATGTGGGATCAACTTCAAATGTTAGTACCCCAAGCTCAAAAGAAATAAGTAAATTTCAGAGACCCTCCAAGAATAGTGGATGCTCCATAAGCTCAACTACTCATAAATGCTTCAGCTGGGCCACCCAATAGTATTGTAATGGAAAGTGGATAAAAAAATTATGAAGATGAATGAGAATGCCAACAACCTCCAATGAAGAAGAAGAAGAAGAAGAAGAAGAAGAAGAAGAGGGTGGGAAAGAAGTGAAGATTCCTACTTAGTTTGGTGTGGAATGACCTTAGATGTAGGACTTTTTGTAAAAAAAATAATTTGTATTGCTAAAATATTCTGTGATTGTGTTGTCTTGCAATTATTGGGAATTCCGCAGTCCTTAATTGCACATAATCATAGTTTTGTTGTTGAAGTGAACTCATTCAAGAGGTTAGTTAATGTTGAATTATGTGTACATATTACCATTTTGTTGCTATATCATTCAATCTGTATTGAGTTGAGCAGTTGGAATTTTGTTTGGTGTATTACTAGTTTTTTGTGAACTTATCCAAATTCTTGCAATCTTAAGAAGGGTTTAAAGAATTCATTTTGGTGAATTCTTGGTTATTGTTGCCGGTTTTAGATTACAATCTTTGGATGCTTTGCAAACGAAACATTGATTAAGTATCCATTACAAAGAGTTAATAGTTTACAACAGAAAATTTACAAACAAACATTGAGATTTGATTTCTTAATTCACACGCTGCAAACAAAACACTAATTAAACCAAATCTATCTTACAATCCACAAATCTTATCATATCGCTACAGAAGTTGCCCTTTGTTTCCCACCACAATAACATTCCCCAATATTACCCAAACTATAACAAAAAAAAAAAAAAAAAAAAAAAAAAAAAAAAAAAACACCAGTGCCCTATGTTAAGCCTTCTTATTAAGTCCAGAACGATGGCCCTAGTTCTCTGGCATAGAGGAGCATCTTCCCACTAAAAAAAAGGACACACACCATACTACAATATTTTTACAGAAACAGAGCAAAATCAATGGAGGTAGAAACAGAGCAAAGTTCATGGGCATGGTTTGCAAACCAAAAATTAAATCAACAATAATACACTTTAACTATCTCCTTCATTAACAATATAGAGATATTTTGGACAAATTTCAGTGGAGTATACTCACATTATATGCTAAGCAAGATTGAAAATGGCACTTTGGGTTAGCATCGATCCATGAGGTGCGAATCACCACCTTAATTCCACAATAGTAGTTTATGTAGCCCTCCACGTGCGATATTGTACTAGACGAAGCTTTTACAGAGAAAATGAGGTGAGATTTTGGAGTTTCGGAAACTATTCCGCGAGTTAGGGTTCTTACGATTTGGTGATTTTTTTTTGGGGGGGGGGGGAGAAAATGTCAATTTAAGCCCAAATAATGTTGTTATGGTGTTTTTACTGTTTGTTTCCCCCAAATTCAGCATATTTAACAAAAAAATCCCTCCAAAAGCCACGTTGGATCCAGCTAGACAGCCATGTGGGTTAAAATCGTCGATTTTTAAAATCTCACTGGGCACGTGACACCTCTTGCGACTTTTAGTGAATTTCAACGAGAAATGGATATCAATTGCACAATTTTGATATATGATGGACATAAATTGCCATAGCTAAACATCAGGCGTGCAAATATACCACCCCTATAATTAATGGGCAACTATTGTGATTTTCTCTTATTATATGAAAGAGCATATAGAGAGTATCAAATCTAGGGTTTCATGAATAACAAATATTATATGTATTATTTCATGAAAGATCCTTTTATATAGAGAAACAAATCTAAGGTTTTAATACACACGATATAATGCATATACTAATTTCTTTTGATAAAGACACATTAATTATGTTTTTTCGTTAATACTTTTATTTTCCCGACAAGTGGCTAAGAATAGAGCTTCCACTTTAAATAAAGTAACAAGTATTACGAAGGAACTGAATATATCTGTTCCAAAAAAGAGAGGTAAAACGTGGCAATTTTTAGTCGAAGGTGACATTGGTACCCTCAAATTCCCTTGTCATTTCACAAAATGTTCATTATTCCCAGATGCCAAAAGGAGAAAAAATAAAAACATAATTATATTGTGAGGTGACTTCGGTTCTGAGAATCATATTCAATGCAGAGATTGGATAGTGAAGCTGCCACAGACCAGATAAAAGAAACATAATAAATACTTTTCTATCCAACAGGTATGAGTATCATATAATTTAAGATTGATGGCATGAAAGTCATCTCAAATGCGTCTCAAATGTGTCTCAAACATTTTTGCAACAACTAGTAATCACAAATTATTTGTAGAGAGTTTTGTGACAACAAGTAATCACAAATTACTTATTATTAGTGACAATAATTGTGGTCTCACAAATTATATATCACAAAAGAACTTTTGACGTTGTAGTGAAATTAATTAGTAGGTGTCAGTACGTGCATTTATAATAAGATATTATTAAGGAGATTTGATCAAATCAATATATGCGCCTCAGGTATACTGTGTCTATCCTCCATAAAACAAGATACCAATAAGTGCCACATCGATCACCTTTCACATCATCGTCCACATTATCATCCACATCTGCTATGTCATCGTCCACAACAACGTGTAACGATCCGATTTTCGTAAAACTATTTTAAAGCGTTTTAAAAACATAAATAATCATATCAATGAAAATCCTTCATCTTAATAGAAAAATAATTACTAAATCAGGTCGTTAAAATCATTTTGAGTATGAATAATTTGATAACAACTATACAAAATAACTATATTTTATTTACACCCACAAAGCATGTCATACTCAATTTCAAAAATCTTAATTTGTAGCAGTGGAAAGTAATTTAACATAATTAAATCCTAAACATACTCCTAGCAAATTCATATAATAATTTTAAGGCTAATAACTTAAGCAAAATATATTTATCATATAACTTATTAATACTGAGTCCAAAAATCAAATATCTTAACTAATACAATAAATTTGACAACATATAGCAATATTGAGACTAAATAACTAGAGTAGCATATATAAAAAATGCACTTTAAAGAAAACATGTAATATAATAATTTCAATGAACAATTGTGAGTACCATATATTAATACTGAAACTATTTCATATTCTTTCACCGAACCGCCCTCGCCTCCACGTCAACTTCTCAACCTGACAATGTTAACCGAGGAGGTAAGCTATCACCAGCATCTTAGAAGCGCATATTAAGAATATATAGTTGAAACATAAACATGAATAATAGTCAACTTACAAATTATCATAACATATGTGTGCACAGGGTGCTCAAGATCACACCAACTTAACATATATGTGCACAGGTTTCTCCGGATCACATCAACTTATGGGATTGATCAATCAAAATTATAATAATGCAACTTAGGTCTTGCATTTCATTAGATAATCGTTATAACACATAAATAAAACAAACATATATAATGAATAAGACAAGTAAGAACCCCCACCTAAGAAGTAGAAGAAATTTCGAATGCGGATGCATGTTCCTATTGTCAATAGCCTTTTTTCTTTCTCGTCTCTTCACTTAGGCATAAACTATCCAACATTATATCTAATATATATGGGATTAGATATGGTAAATTGGTAAAATATGGGGTTCTTTTGATGTTTTAGGAGATTTTAAAAATGATCTTGGAAGAGATAGAAATTTTTTGCAAGTATTGATTCATTGCGCATGAAGAGACTCCAACTGTGAAATATTACGGGGGAAAGGTTATTTCTTATTATGTGGAAGAAGAACACTTGACTATTAATTGCTTGAAGTTTTGGGATCTTGGGTAGTGGATGATTGACCGCTCTGTCGGGTGCAATCAAATAAGATATTTATTTAGCTAACTATTTCTTTCCTAACTAGTAGATAGGATAAGTCAGAGTCGATCCAATTGAGAACCGGAATAAGAAAAAAAATACTAGGTATAAACTTTATTTTTTTCCACACTCATTACAAGAAATTAGAGTTTTAGCCAGACACACAAATGTGGGGCAAATTATCTTGTGTGTGGGTAAGTTGTTTCCCCTACACATACGACAAGTGTAAAAACGTGTCACTATACTTATGTAGAAAAAATATCTTTAGCTACATATTACGTGTTGTGTGGGTAAATCCTGAGCTTTTACCTACACATGTGTGTGAGTGGAAATCAACATTGTAAACATGTGTCACTAAACCTATGTAGAAAAAATATCTTTAGGTACGTATTACTTGTTGTGTGGGTAAATCCTGAGCTTTTACCTTGTGTGGATAAATCTTGAGCTTTTACCTACACCTACGTGTGTGAGTGAAAAACAACATTATGTGCTAGTAATTAATTCTTTAGGAGTGTGAAGATGACATGGATGATGTGGACGTTGTGTAACGCCCCGTAAATTATTTAATCATTTACCATATTTAATTATTTATTTATGTCTTGTTAGAATTATTATTATGTTCTAAATAACTTGTGCCAATTATTATGTCAACTTATGGCTAAAAGTATAATTTATATCTTTAGGGTTTTTTTTTTTTTAATTTAATTTGGATACGAGTCCAATGCATTAGTCAAGCCCAAGCTCATGATTATTACTTAAGAAACAAGAAAGTAATTTCCAAGTCCAATTAGAAAAATAAGTAAATATATAATCCTAGTAGAATATTAAGGTTTGGTGAGCAAGTAATACATAATCCTATTAGAATTGGGATATATATGATTGATACCTATAAATATATGGGCTCATAATTGAACATTACACATACAAATCACAAGATAGAATATATTCACCCTCTTGAACATCAATTTTCGTCCATAATACCCTAGGGTCCTTTGGGGAGCTGACATCATCGTCCGACCCTCTTTTTCCTCTTCCACCCTATTTTCAGGTATTCACTTTAAAAAATTGAAAATCCAATTTATACATATTATTTTTCGATAACATTTTATTATGTTATTCAAATACGGTTTGAAGTTTCAGTTAAAATTCCATCCCTATCTAAATTGTGTTTTATTTCATATAAATTTTCTTTTACTGCTAATCCAGATTCAAAATATCCTTTTCTTCTATTTCCAAAATTCAAAATATATAGTTATATTGCTTCAAATATTATAATTTTTGGATACGTTGTTCCGCATATATCGTTTCTATCATGTACATATTTCAAAATAATCCATCAAGTTATTTTTTCAGTTTTGAATATTTTCTCACGGCTACGCAGAATCTGAATTTTTTTCTATTCTGATTTATAAAATTTGAAATATGTACTTAAAGTAGTTCAAAAATTTCAATTTTTAGATATGTATTTCATGTAAATATCTTCTATCTTACTGTAAAAGTTCAAAGAGATTCATCTATTAAGTTTTGAGTTATAAAAGTTTTCCATTGCTTTGTAAAATTTTATGTTTCGACCATTTCGATTTCAAAAATTCAAATTCCATAATTATGCTTTTTGAAAAACTATGAAATTTTAGAATGATATTTTTACTCTATTAGCTACAATTAAAGTTTCAATTTTTTATTATTTACCCTTTTGAGATAAACATTATTCACAGGAATTCCACTCAATCTTTTACCATAAATAATGCATAGGCATATAGGCTCATAAAAGTTAGACCGGCTAATTTAATGAACACATTTTCTTCTTAAATATTAAAGCAACATGAAATTTCAGGATCATTAAAAAATTAATATGTTGATCATATAACAAGGATAACACATAGCTTAGTTAGTATAAGTTTTAACTATAGAACCTTGAGGTCATTGGTTCTAAACCCAGGTACCTCAGTCAAACTATAATGTTTTTACTGTCAACATTGATTAATCTGAAACAACTAAATATGGTGTCGATCAAATTTTTCTTTCCTTTTATGATATCAACAGTAGTGCTTAATATTTTGTAAAACTTGTAATATAACGGTGTATAGGCCTAGCGTGAATGCCCAAGCATCGTGCCAGCGAAACAATTGATCAAGTGTTTGAAACCCTAAGACAATACGTGGATTCCTCACCCTTTTTTAAAGAAACAATTAAACAATAATTTAGAATCATGTTCATAAAGAAAAATCAGAGTGGTCCCCATAAACTAGAAACTTTAGTTTTCTTGAACATTGAAAGGCCTTAGGTATGAAGATCTCTGACCCCAATTTGAACAATCTGGGCAACAATTAATTTAACAACCCAAATTAAATTATTGATTCATTTAACATGATAATAATTGACGATCAATTGTTAGACCCACCGGATGGGAAGTTTATTAAACAAATTAATGGTTGGATGTGAACTCCACATGCACATACACGTATTGAGTTTTAAAAAATAAAGTATATTGGACTAAACTTTTAAAAAATGTGACCACCGACAACATATCACAAATTTCGGCAACCTGTTCAAAAATCAAGACACATCAATGAAAAAGAATCGAGTGACTCTGATACCATTGTAAGAAAAACATAAAAATATGTTTATATGAAAACATTGTTCCGGAAGTATTTATAGGAGTACCTAGAAAACCTTATTTCTAATTACCAATTGATGTATCTCTTCTTCTATGTCCATCCTCAATCTGAAGGCAACTAGTGTCTTTCCAATCTCACACTATAAAACATTTTCTCTCCTTCTATGTTCGTCCTCAATTTGAAAGGCAACTAGTGTCTTTCCGGTTTCACACTATAAACCCTTTCTCTTTCAAATAGTGAACATGTTATTCTTAAAGGAAAAGTAGGTGTGCATATTATGTGTATGCATACCGATAAATTAAATATGATGACACTTTATATTAAGGGATTAAGTGTTGTTGTATTCTAATAAGACTTTTATCCTTATCTGGGCCTAATATCCTTAACATGAGATAACTAATATTTATTGTTAACCTTATCGAATGGTATTATTAATAACCCATGTGGGTGTCACATAATTTTATATCTTGTCCCTTCTCCAAAAAACTTAAAAAAAGAACAACCGATAGCCAAATTCACTTACTCTTACTCTTAACCTTACCCTTCATCACACCTCCTCAATTAGAAAATTGTATGTATTTCTTACCTTCCCCATTGATTACTGGATATTTACTTACTCCTGTTGCGTTCAAAATTCTATGAGAACCTGTGAATGGAAATACATTGGAGTGGGTGCTATGAGGTTCGGTTTTAGGGTCAAAATCACTGGAGCCTAGCATATATTAGAGAAATAATTTTAAAAACCATATCCATATAGAGTATAAGTTATTTTCAAGAGAGGATTTTATGGAAACTTCCATTTACGGTGTGGTATCTTCTTCTTGCCAGGTACACCAGAAAAGAAGGGAAAATTGGTATAAATGTCCAGTATGTTTTCCCTATTTAAAAACTAGGACACTAAGTATACTACTTTTGAAAAATGTCTTCTAACTTACCAAAAATTGATGAAAATGCCCCGTGACCGACTATAGGTTGTTAAACAGCCTGTCACCTCTGAGTTGTCCTTTTACTTTCGGGAAAATTGGTATAAATGCCCAATATGTTTCTCCTATTTAAAAACTAGGACACTAAGTATACCACTTTTAAAAATGCCTTCTAACTTACCAAAAATTGGTGAAAATACCCTGAGACCGGCTATAGACTATGACACAACCGGTCATTGATGAGGTGGAGCTATTTGTTTTACGTGGCATTAATTTATCATTTTTATTTTATTTTTTTTGATGACTCACTTGTTAGAGTGGAAAAAAAAATTATAATAGAGTTCGGCAGGGAGGGGGCGAATAGGCGAAGAATTGGGTAATTGATCAGGTTCCGATTAGTTAGTGGGTGGATGGGTGGGCTAACCGAACCATTGATGTCTTCTTCTTTGTCTTCCATGTTGGTGTATTTGTAAGATTGCAAGACATCCATAAATATTAGGGTTTAGTATGTTTGAATTGGGGAAGAAGAATGAAACAATTTGATTTTTAATTTATTAAAAGATTAATTTAAAATTTATTTATTAATATTTCATATAATTATTCTAATTCATAATTTAAAATAAAATAATAATAACATGAAAAAGGTAAAAAAGAAATTTGAAAATATTAAATGAATTTTAGAAATTTTAAAATAAATTTCATAATTTTTTTTATTTTTCTAATTTTAAATAAATTATAGAAATTTAAAAAAATATCAGAAATAATTTTTTTTTATTTTGAATTTTAAATAATCTTTTTTATTTTTAAAATATATTTTAAAAATAAATCTTTATGTTTTGAATTTAAAATGAAATAGTTTTTGAAATAATTTTCAAAAATAATTTTTAAATTTTTTTAATTTTAAATGACTTTTATAATTTTTAAAATAAATTTCTCAAATAAAATATCTAATTTTCATTTTATTATTATTTTAATTTAAATTATGAATTAGGATAATTATATGAAAATTAATAAATAAAATTTAAATTAATCTTTGAAAAGTTAAAAACCAAATTGTTCCATTCTTCTTCCCCAATTCCAACATACTAAACCCTAATATTTTGTGGATGTACTGCAATCTTACAAAGACACCAACATGGAAGACGAAGAAGACGTCAACAATGTTCGCCCAACCCACCCATCCAACTACTAACTGATCGGAATCCGAGCAATTACCCGATTTTTTGCCTATTCTTTCCCTCCTTGCCGAACCCTATTTTAAAATTTGTTTCCCTAACAAGTGAGCTAGCAGAAAAAATAAAAATAAAAACGAAAAATTAATGCCATGTCAGAAAAAAGACTTCCACCTCATCAATGACAGGTTGTGACATAGTCTATAGCCGGTCACGGGGCATTTTCACCAATTTTGGTAAATTAAAAGGCATTTTTAAAAGTGATATACTTAGTGTCCTAGTTTTTTAATTAGGGAAACATACTGGACATTTTTACCAATTTTCCCGGAAGTAAAAAGATAGCTCACAGATGACCAGCTGATTAATAGCCTATAGCCGGTCACAGGGCATTTTCACCAATTTTTGGAAAGTTATAGGGCATTTTAACAAGTTGTATACTTAGTGTCCTAGTTTTTAAATAGGGGAAATATACTAGGCATTTATACCAATTTTCCCAGAAAAGAATATGGTTACAAGATGGATAGCAAATTCCTACAAATACCAAATCTTCATAGATTAAAACTCAATATAGATACATTTAAGAAAAAGAAAAACAAACTAGGGGATTCAAAATTAAGGGGATCAAAATTATTACCAAATTCTGGGATTCCGTTTCTTGAGTAATTGAAGGGCTTGGAAATCCAGGAGGTTGAGTTAGTTCTTCATCTTCTGTAGGGTTTGGTTCAGTCTGTCTTTCGCTTTCTCCTTACTCCTATTGTGCACATTGTAAATATTTAGACATCATCTCACAAAATACCAACTTTTTTTTAACACAAATATAAATTTCAAACACCATCAGTGGAGGTGTGTTGGCCCATAGGGACACCTTCAACATACACTGGACACTCCTCAGCAAATTTCTTCCATGAGCAGCATGTCCTTTTGTTTCATATCTCATTGCAAAAGCCACAATGCGCTATTGGCTTCTGTCGTGGGAGTTTGACCATCCTCTGTTTCTTCTTCTTTGATTCTCCTTCTGCACTTCTTCTCCTTGTTGTAGATGACCATTCTCTTTTCTTGCCAGAGTTAGGGAAAGTGGGGGAATATTTCGAGTTGTGGTCTAGAGTTCAGGATCATCCATGTGTTGGAGTCTGGCTCGTCTATTGTAAGCCTCAACAAAGTAGCAATCATGGACATAGTTCTCTAAATCAAACCCTTGAGTTACAATAGCACTCATAGCATGCTTAGAAGGAATTCCCTCTAACTCCACCTCCTACAAGAACATGTATGTATCTTCCAATCAATACTAAACCTAAATCCATCACAAACTTTTGTTTTGATTGCTCTAATTTCTATCAGCTAAACCACAAGTGTAACGGTGTAGTAGCACCTAATCATCTATCATCCATGTGTTGGAGTCTGGCTCGTTTATTTGATTGTTATCCTATTTACTAAGAATCCAAACCCTATGACAATAGCAAGAGAATAACTAAATAAACTAATTGTCACTAATAAAAGATTAATGGTTAAACGAAGAATACTAATATTAAAGGCTATATTAGGATACAGATTTCAGAATTAATTATCGTGCAATCATAGACCATCACACATGCAAATGCGTATATATATCTATAACTACTATGTCTTATGGTTACGGGGCTTCAAAATTATACATCTTGAACCTTCTTTCGAAGTGCCTAAGGTGTGGATTATAGATAACAGCCAACCATCCTAGTTCAAGTGTCTATAACTCCTAAAAGTGCCTAGGAAATACCCCTATAATATACCCTCACATCTCGGAACAATCTTGGTATATATTATGTCGAATGTTGTTTGACATCAATACCCTCGCCTTTCAGAACGGTCTTGGGTATGTGATTATAGAGTACTAGGCTTAGGTGGTCAGTCTATCATAACATCAATCGAATCTCAAGACATCGAATAACAGTTAAAATACGTAATTATAGCGTACATATAAGCAACCACATTCATAATTAAAACCTACTTTCTAACCATAAGATATAAAACTACAACTCCTTAATAGTATTAACGAAAACAACTGTTATAAAGAAGCTCATTGTTTAGCAAAGAGAAAAACTAAATTAAAAACAAGAGTCAAAACACCATAATCACCAAATAATTTCGGCAGAAGAATCTCCGACATCTTCTCCGGCTACTTGGAAACTGCTCGAACCTAAACTATGAATATATGAAAACTGCTAAGATAAAACTACTTGTATTCTATAAAAAGCTATGTTATTGTGCTTTTGAATGCTAGGTATTTATAGGAGTACACAATAGTAAGTTCGGACAGGGCTTAAATAAGATAAATCTAATAAAAATGCATCTACAAAGAGGGAACTCGGCCTTTTGCACGACCGAGCCACTTAAGGCATTCGGTCAAGAAAACGCTCATTTATTGCACATGATTTGTTCACCAGCATAGGGTGCACGACCAAGCCAAGTAAGGCCACTCGGTTGAGCATCTGCTGCTCGAATTAATCCTCTTTTTAACTTCGTCTTTTGGGCTTTTTCACTCCATCTTGAGCCTACCCAAAGGCTATTTTGGGTCCGATTATTCATTTCATTCCTTCCAAGTCTTATTTTATCTATGTGGACTAGTGATTTTATCATTAACTCCAAAAAAACACGGTGTTTTGTATTGAAACACTACAAAATCAATAACCAAGTGAAATCCGCCAACCATATGAAAACGTGGGTTAAGAAGTACTAATTATGCCATAATGCATCATTTTATTTATGAATATGTCCCTAAAAATCACGTGAAATATAGAGTGATCATTAATCCCCCAAACTTACCTTTTGTGCATCCCGAACAACTAAAAGAAAAACAGTGAAAACTAGAACAGGCACAACTTTTATTATGGATCGATGGCAACGACTAATGCTTCAGGACTTTATTTTTGCAACCTATACACAATACAATATTATGGACATGTAGCGACAAAGACATTTCAACTACTCTTAAGAGATAAGCTCCTTTAAACAATTAATCTTCACTAGGCATGTGAATCACTCATCGCTCAAGTGTATAATACAGGAAAATTTCGCTCAACGAAGTTGTATCATCCATAAGACCTGCCATTTGCTTGCATATTGTCTAGCCCATCATCGCACTTAAATGTATATGGCATGGAATAAAAAAGGTCTTTATTTGGTTGTGATGTAGGCTCTTTGTTAAAAGTGGGATAAATATTAGGATAAAGTGGCTTATCTTGGACTAATTAAGTTAGGTACTCTCAACTACTCTCCCAACCACCTTTTCCTCTCTTTTCATCTTCTCAGTAAAGTTACTTAGTAATTATAGCTTTCTTCACCCTTAAAATACTACACTTCCCTTCTCGCTAGGACTAATCTTATTAGCAATGCTGCTAACCATATTTTTTTATAAACATATCCTTACTAAAATTTCTTGATTATCTTAAGTTTTTTTTGTACGAAAATTAAAAAGCAGGGAAATAAGTGTACAATTTTATCCCCTACCTAGACAACAGTCTCATTTTTTTATGGCAATCAAAATCGTCTAAATATATTCTAACCTTTTCCTAACAAAAAAGCATCAAAATCTTTTCCTACCAACTATTTCTCACTAGTCACCCATTGGCTCTCTCGCTTACTTTTATTTCCCTAATGTGACGTCCCCATCTCAAAGAAACTTATATTTATTAGAAAAATGGGCAACATCACTAAAATCTATAAAAAAAAATCGTTAAACTTTAATTGATGAAAAATTATTTTTCTTGCTCGAAATAATAAATATTCAAACGATGTTTGTAAGTCACATTGATGCAATCTTAAAACAAGCGGAAGATCATAATTACTTCAAGATAGTTCAACATAACTTTTAAATAGAGGTCGCATAGTTTGAAAAAGTAGTTTAACACAGTTTAAAGCGGAAGTGCGTAACAAAATCTTCACAGTTTGCTTACATGACCCACAAAATAGAGTTTAATAAAGTTCTTTATCAATTATCAGTAACTTTCACTTCGGACGAGGGCCCACATCCATCTTCATTCCTCTTCCACGTTAGTACCTGAAAGGAGGGGGTGAGTGTTCAAGAAAAACACTCCGTGGGTTCACTCGATTGCCCACTTAGATGTCATACGAAGAATTGCAATAATGGACAGTTACATAAACAATGCATATACCATCAACACATAAAACTCACCTGAAAACATGATGGACTCTAAATTAAAATAAATATACACATATATACATACTATATAGATACACATAGGAGCACATAGGTGGGGCACGTGTTGCCCCGCTCGAGCAGCATAGCATATTCGAGAGCGACCCGAGGGTGATCTTTCGATCCATAACATGTACGGTGTTACCCGTAGAGCATAATCATATACGGTTTTACCCGTAAGCATAATCATATACGGTTTTACTCGTAAGCATAATCGTGTACTGTTTTACCCGTAAAGCATAGCATGTACGGTTTTACCCGTAAGTTTTTTTTTGAAAAGCATAGCGTGTACGGTTTTACCCGTAAGGTTTTTGAAAAGCATAACGTGTACGGTTGTACCCGTAAGGTTTTGAAAAGCATAACGTGTACGGTTTTATCCGTAAGGTTTTTGAAAAGCTTGGCATGTACGGTTTTACCCATACGATTTTTGAAAAGCGTAGCATGTACGGTTTTACCCGTACGATTTTTGAAAAGCATAGCATATACAGTTTTACCCGTAAAATTTTTGAAAAGCGTAGCATGTACGGTTTTACCCGTACGATTTTTGAAAAGCATAGCATATACGGTTTTACCCGTAAAATTTTTGAAAAGCGTAGCATGTACGGTTTTACCCGTACGATTTTTGAAAAGCATAGCATATACGGTTTTACCCGTAAGGTTTTTGAAAAGCATAGCATATTCGGGAACGACCCGAGGATTTGAACGGTGTTACCCGCAGTCCTAACATAGCTAGTACGGTATTACCCGTATACAATACACATAATATGGTTTTACCCATAACTTCACATAAATTTCACACAAGTTCACATAAATTTCACATATTTGTCACATTAACATAGGCGTATGCAACATTAATGTAAAAGTCATTATGACAATAATTTGCATGAAAACAAGTAGACAACATAAAATAATCACATAGAGATTCCCCACCTAGAAGTGTGTAGACTAGTTGGTTGTATAGTCCTTTTCTAGACGGAGGTCCTCTTCTACTTCACCTTCTTTTAGTCCTACAATATAGAATACTTGTCTTAGAAAAGGTGGGTACTAGGCTTTAAACATAAATTGAAGAATTGGAGCAAAATTTGTAATTTTATAAAAGTTGAGGGACCATTTTGTAATTTCTAGAAAAATAGTGGCAAATTTCTATAAAAAGGGAAGTGGCATTTTCGGAAATACATGGATTTGTTGACTTTCAAAAAAAAGGCTGATAGAAATTGAAATCAAAAATTGCATTTTAGCCCTTAAAGAATATCTAATTTTTTTTTTTAAATGGTACAAGAATTTCTGCAGCAATTTTGACCAAACTTTACCGATGACTCGGTCGTCGGAATTATAATTAAGACACGGCTATGGAAAGCTCTCGTCAAGAGCTTTCCAGAATGACCAACCACAATAGAATCGGAGTTTGGAACAACAAGCTATGACTCTTTGATGGTGGTTCGGTTATATAGGTTTCGCCTAAATTTTGACCGGCCATAACCGGAGTTCTAGAGCTCGGATTGAAATTCCAAAAACTGTTCCGGAATCCTCTCGCCAAGCACTATCATATTATATAATAAAATATAGGTTTTGATAAAGGGACGAAAATAAAAATGGGGCAGTAGCTGATCCGACGAGTCTAAAAAGCCGTCAGGTCAGTTTTCCGGCGACTTCGCCGTATTTCGGTGGCTGGGGATGAAACATTTGAGATGGAAAGAAAGAAGACTTACCAGCTATGCTTTGTGGGAGAAGAAAGGAAGACTTCAAGCTATGTTTTGGTGGGAGGAGGTGATGGAATTAAGACTTCCTCACACCTCTATTTATAGACCTATCAAGCACAAAACCGTGGGAATGAAACCGTGGTATCGGTTGCTAGTTTTGAGCAATAATGTGGGTATAAAACCCATGGAATTTAGCCATTGGTTTGGGAAATATTGTGGGCATAAACCATGGAATTTAGCCATTGGTTTTAGGAAATATTGTGGGCATAAAACCATGGAATTTAGACATTAGTTTTAGGAAATCTTGTGGGCATAAAACCATGGAATTTAGCCATTACTTTTGGGAAATAATCCTATGGAGAGGACTTGCCATAAAATGTAGACTTCTCTTATCATTGGGTAATATAGCGTCTAAGTGTTGTCTAATTAAAATTCCGTATCCCGATCTGTTAAAAAATATTATTCATACCATTACTTACAAGGATCAATAATTATGCACGTGTAAGAAAATAATCACAACAAGTATAATGCGCACAAAAATAATGCCAACTAATATATATTCAAATAAAATAATGCAACAAGAAAATTCGGGTCGTTACACCCTCCCCCCCTAAAAATATTTCGTCCTCGAAATTTAGAAGTTTCCTAATCTTGGCAAGTCTGGGTATAGGGCCAAAATCTCGCTCTCGAGCTCCCAAGTGGCCTCTTCTTTGCCATGACGACTCCATTGGACCTTTACTAGGGGAATCTCCTGGTTTCGTAGCTTATTGATCTTTCGATCGAGTATAGCAATCCGCCTTTCCTCGTAGGACAAATCATTCTCAAATTCTAGCCCTTCATGGCGAATCACGTGTTTCGGGTCAAATACATACTTCCTCAGCATGGAAACATGGAAAACATTATGTACACCGGAGAGATCGGGTGGCAGTGCAAGGCGATATGCCACCTCTCCCACACGTTCCAAGATCTCATAGGGTCCAATAAATCTCGGTTGTAGCTTCCCTTTCTTGCCAAAACGCACAACTCCTCTTGTGGGTGCTACCTTGAGAAAGACTTTATCCCCAACTGCAAATTCCAACTTCTTCCGTCTTCGGTCTGCATAGGATTTCTGTCTATCCTGAGCCATCTTGATCCTCACTCTGATCTTCTCAATGGCCTTAATTGTTCTTTCAATTATCTCGGGGCCTAGAATCTTTCTTTCTCCAACCTCATCCCAGTACAAAGGCGATCTACACTTTCTCCCGTAAAGTGCTTCATAGGGTGCCATTCCTATGGTGGCTTGAAAACTATTATTATAGGCGAATTCGACTAAGGGTAGATATTCCTCCCACTTTCCTCCAAAATCCAAAACACATGCTCTTAGCATATCCTCCAATATTTGAATTGTCCTCTCAGTCTGTCCATCTGATTGTGGGTGGAAAGCAGTGCTAAAGTTGAGATTAGTTCCCATGGCCTTCTGCAGGCTTCGCCAAAATTGAGAAGTGAACCTTGGATCTCGATCGGAGATGATGGATACAGGGACCCCATGGAGTTTTAATACTTCTTCCAGATTTATCTGCGCTAGTTTATCCAAGCTAAATGTCATCTTGATTGGCAAGAAGTGGGTTGACTTGGTCAAACGGTCCACAACCACCCAAATTGCGTTGTTTCCATGTTTCGATCTTGGTAATCCAACGACGAAATCCATTGTGATGTGTTCCCACTTCCATTCTGGTATCTCCAGCGGTTGTAGGAGACCAGTTGTTCGTTGGTGTTCGGCCTTAATCTGTTGGCAAGTTAAGCATCTTTGGACGAACAAGACTATACTCCTCTTCATACTCCTCCACCAGAAGACTTTCCTTAAATCTTGGTACATCTTATTGATTCCCGGGTGAGCAGCATATGGAGTACTATGCGCTTCTTCTAGAATCTCTCTGCGGATATCCTCATCCTTTGGCACACATATTCTACTGCAAAATAGTAAAGTACCGTCGGCAGCTATCGTAAATCCCTTGATGGTACCATCCGTGGCTCTTCTCCTCAGCTTCTCCAGAAATTCATCTCTACACTGAGCTTCAACTATCTTCTCTCGAAGTGTGGGCTTTTCAACGAAGGCTGCTATGACTGCGCTAGTCCTAGCTGGTGGCACTACAACTTCCAGCTTCATCTTATTGAACTATTCAACCAGTCGTTCTTGACTAGTCAACATACAAGTTATGCTTCCTCCTCCTTTACGGCTCAAAGCATCAGCAACCACATTAGCTTTCCCTGGATGATAGAGGATGGTGCAGTCGTAGTCCTTGACTAATTCCAACCACCTCCTTTGCCTCATATTCAACTCTTTCTGTTCAAATAGGTACTTGAGGCTCTTGTGGTCCGTGTATATCTCGCATCTCCCACCATAGAGGTAGTGTCGCCATATCTTCAAAGCATGAACAACAGCAGCAAGTTCTAAGTCATGGGTTGGATAGTTTTCCTCATGTTTCTTTAATTGTCTGGAGGCGTAGGCTACTACCTTTCCATTTTGCATCAGGATGCAACCAAGACCAAGTTTAGATGCATCGCTGTAGATAACGAATCCCTCACTTCCATCGGGTATAGTCAGGACTGGTGCAGTAATCAACCTCTTCTTCAGCTCCTGGAAACTTTTCTCACACCTATCCGTCCATTGAAAACTAACACCTTTCTGGGTTAGACGTGTTAGGGGTACTGCAATCTTCGCAAAACCTTCGATGAATCTTCTGTAGTACCCTGCTAAACCAAGAAAACTGCGAACTTCATTCACATTGGTCGGCGTCTTCCAGTTACTGACTGCCTCTACTTTAGCTGGGTCCACTTCAATTCCTTTGGCTGAGATTATATGTCCAAGAAAGACTACCTTGTCCAACCAAAATTCACACTTCTTGAATTTGGCATAAAGTCTCTCCTTGCGAAGGGTTTCTAAGGTGACCCTTAAATGTTCCTCATGTTGAGTCCTATCTCGTGAGAAGACCAGAATGTCATCGATGAAGACAATCACAAACTTTTCTAGATAAGGATGGAAAACTCGATTCATGAGATCCATAAATATTGCCGGTGCATTGCTGAGTCCAAAAGGCATAACCACGAACTCATAATGTCCATAACGTGTTCTAAACGTCGTCTTAGGTATATCTCCTTCCTTAATCCTCACTTGATGATAACCCGACCTAAGGTCAATCTTAGAGAACACGCTGGCTCCCTTTAATTGATCGAAAAGATCCTCAATCCGGGGAAGCGGATATTTGTTCTTAATCATGAGTTTGTTCAATTCCCGGTAGTCAATGCACATTCGAAAGGTCCCATCCTTCTTCTTAACGAAAAATACCGGAGCTCCTCAAGGTGACACACTTGGTCGGATAAATCCTTTATCCAGTAACTCTTGTAGTTGAACCTTTAGTTCCTGCAGTTCCTTTGGTGCCATTCTGTAGGGCGCCTTTGACACAGGTGCTACTCCTGGAAGTAGGTCTAACGTGAACTCCACTTGTCGGGTTGGTGGTAAATCGGGCAAGTCTTCTGGGAAAACATCACTGTATTCCCTTACTATTGGCACATCCTCAACTGTTGGCATTTCTTTCTTGGTTTCCATTACGTTCACCAAGAAAGCCTGCACGCCTTTCTTTTTTAGCAATTGGGTTGCCTTCGCTGCTGATATAACGCAGGAACTAGACCCCATCTTTGAACCAATGAAGGTAAACTCTTCCGCTTCGGGTTTTTGGAACAACACCTCATTTTCCCGACACTTGATCGTCGCATGATGTGTTTGAAGCCAGTCCATTCCCAAAATTATATCAAAGTCCCTCATGTTAATGACATGCAGATCGGCGTTCAAGACCCTATCCCTGATACCGATTACTACATCCTTACACAACCAGTTCGTTCTAATAACTTTATCAGAAGGTATACTAACTTCTAGATCATCATTAACTACTTTGAGGTTATTGCCTCTCAGCCTTTCATACATCCGGGCAGAAATAAATGAATGTGTGACACCAGTATCAAAAAGTGAGAGAGCAGGTATATTGTATACAGTTAGCATACCTTTCATGGTTCCTGGGTCCTCAGCTGCTTCTTCTATGGTCAAAGCATAAGCACGAGCTCTGCCGCCAATGGGTTGTCCTACCTTGGCCTTTCCTTTGTCATTGTCTCTGTTCCCTGGGTTTGGACAATTGTTAACGGTGTGGCCCGGCTGGTGACAATGAAAACATCTTCCAGATCCATAGAGACATTCTCCACCATGGTGTTTCCCACACTTAGGGCAAGCAGGTATATCCTTGATTGTATTAGGTCCACGATTGCCCCCGGTCCTAGCTTGCTTGTTCTGAACCGGCACCTGATTTGCCCATCTCTTTTTGCTTGTGGTTCCTACTGGCTTCTTAAGTGCATCGTCCAACCTCAATCTGGTAGCAATCTCATGAGCTCGTTCGACCACTTCACCATAAGTCATAGCCCCTTGTCCGGCTAGAATGCATCCGATCTCGGGACGTAGTCCCCTTTCAAAACGACGAGACTTTTTTTCATCTGAATCGACCATGTGAACGGCATAGCGGGAGAGCTGTGTGAACTTCCTCTCATATTCCATTACAGTCATAGTCCCTTGCTTCACGAACATGAACTCCGTTTCCTTCCCCTCACGATAAGAGCGTGGCAGATAGTTTTGCATGACCGCTTCCTTGAAATCATTCCACGTCATTGTTTCCATCTGAGCCTGAGTTCGGGTCCTACAGTAGGACTCCCACCAAAATCCAGCATCCTCTGTAAGTTGGAAGGTGGCACACGATATTTTCTGTCTATCGGTGCAGTTCTCTATCAAGCGCTCTAAGCCACTCCTCAGCTTCAGCAGGGTCTCCTTTTCCATTAAAGGTGGGTGGCTGAAACCTTCAAAACTGAAGAACTACAGAGTTTTCATTGGCGTGCGGTGTTGTGGGTGCAACGGGTGCTTGGGTGGCATTAAAGTGTTGAGCCAGTCCCCTAAGTATGGCGATAACATCCTGGGTTGGAAACTCAGCATTCGGTGCAACTGGCTCCTGAGCTGGACTATTTTGTCTTGGAGTAGGCGGATCTTGGGTAGGTGGCTCATTTCGACGAGGGCGACCTCTACGTGCCATGGTCTATTCCAATAACCAAGAAAAATCCTTAAATGCCCAAGTTAACCCCATTTTTCTCATCCTAACTCCTCGTTTAATACCAGGGGAGGTTCGTATACGACACGACTCATAGAGTATGCATCAAAAGTTTAAAACCTCATATATAAACTAAGGAAACATACCGAGCTTCGGGGCGGATTGAAGATGGTTGTAAGTCTCGTCTCGAAGTGCTGTTTGATTTGAGTTTGAGTTTTGAAAGGAAATACTTTTAGAACACTTTTAACCTTTCAAAAGAAATTTGGAGAACATAAATTTGAAAATAAATTTGAAAATAAATTCTCGAGAACCCCTTTTTTTTTTTTTTTTCCCTTCTTGAGACGAATCTTTGGAAAACGTTAGTGAGCAAGTCTCCAAAAAAGTAGACCTTGCTCTGATACCACACTGTGACGTCCCCATCTCAAAGAAACTTATATTTATTAGAAAAATGGGAAACATCACTAAAATCTATAAAAAAAATCGTTGAACTTTAATTGATGAAAAATTATTTTTCTTGCTCGAAATAATAAATATTCAAACGATGTTTGTAAGTCACATTGACGCAATCTTAAAACAAGCGGAAGATCATAATTACTTCAAGATAGTTCAACATAACTTTTAAATAGAGGTCGCATAGTTTGAAAAAGTAGTTTAACACAGTTTAAAGTGGAAGTGCGTAACAAAATCTTCACAGTTTGCTTACATGACCCACAAAATAGAGTTTAATAAAGTTCTTTATCAATTATCAGTAACTTTCACTTCGGACGAGGGCCTACATCCATCTTCATTCCTCTTCCACGTTAGTACCCGAAAGGAGGGGGTGAGTGTTCGAGAAAAACACTCCGTGGGTTCACTCGATTGCCCACTTAGATGTCATACAAAGAATTGCAATAATGGACAGTTACATAAACAATGCATATACCATCAACACATAAAACTCACCCGAAAACATGATGGACTCTAAATTAAAATAAATATACACATATATACATACTATATAGATACACATAGGAGCACATAGGTGGGGCACGTGTTGCCCCGCTCGAGCAGCATAGCATATTCGGGAGTGACCCGAGGGTGATCTTTCGATCCATAACATGTACGGTGTTACCCGTAGAGCATAATCATATACGGCTTTACTCGTAAGCATAATTATATACGGTTTTACCCTTAAGCATAATCGTGTACGGTTTTACCCGTAAAGCATAGCATGTACGGTTTTACCCGTAAGGTTTTTTTGGAAAAGCATAGCATGTACGGTTTTACCCGCAAAGTTTTTGAAAAGCATAGCGTGTACGGTTTTACCCGTAAGGTTTTTGAAAAGCATAACGTGTACGGTTTTACCCGTAAGGTTTTGAAAAGCATAACATGTACGGTTTTATCCGTAAGGTTTTTGAAAAGCTTGGCATGTACGATTTTACCCATACGATTTTTGAAAAGCGTAGCATGTACGGTTTTACCCGTACGATTTTTGAAAAGCATAGCATATTCGGGAGCGACCCGAGGATTTGTACGGTGTTACCCGCAGTCCTAACATAGCTAGTACGGTATTACCCGTATACAATACACATAATATGGTTTTACCCATAACTTCACATAAATTTCACACAAGTTCACATAAATTTCACATATTTGTCACATAAACATAGGCGTATGCAACATTAATGTAAAAGTCATTATGACAATAATTTGCATGAAAACAAGTAGACAACATAAAATAATCACATAGAGATTCCCCACCTAGAAGTGTGTACGACTAGTTGGTTGTATAGTCCTTCTCGAGACGGAGGCCCTCTTCTACTTCAACTTCTTTTAGTCCTACAATATAGAATACTTGTCTTAGAAAAGGTGGGTACTAGGCTTTAAACATAATTTGAAGAATTGGAGCAAAATTTGTAATTTTATAAAAGTTGAGGGACCATTTTGTAATTTCTAGAAAAATAGTGGCAAATTTGTATAAAAAGGGAAGTGGCATTTTCGGAAATACATGGATTTGTTGACTTCCAAAAAAAAGGCTGATACAAATTGAAATCAAAAATTGCATTTTAGCCCTTAAAAAATATCTAATTTATTTATTTTTTTAAAAATGGTACAAGAATTTCTGCAGCAATTTTGACCAAACTTTACCGATGACTCGGTCGTCGGAATTATAATTAAGACACGGCTATGGAAAGCTCTCGTCAAGGGCTTTCTAGAATGACCAACCACAATAGAATCGGAGTTTGGAACAAGCTATGACTCTTTGAAGGTGGTTCGGTTATATAAGTTTCGCCTAAACTTTGACCGGCCATAACCGGAGTTCTAGAGCTCGGATTGAAATTCCGAAAACTGTTCCGGAATCCTCTCGCCAAGCACTATCATATTATATAATAAAATATAGGTTTTGATAAAGGGACGAAAATGAAAATGGGACAGTAGCTGATCCGACGAGTCTAAAAAGCCGTCAGGTCAGTTTTCCGGCGACTTCGCCGTATTTCGGTGGCTGGGGATGAAACATTTGAGATGGAAAGAAGAAAAACTTACCAGCTATGCTTTGTGGGAGAAGAAAGGAAGACTTCAAGCTATGTTTTGGTGGGAGGAGGTGATGGAATTAAGACTTCCTCACACCTCTATTTATAGACCTATCAAGCACAAAACCGTGAGAATGAAACCGTGGTATCGGCTGCTAGTTTTGAGCAATAATGTGGGTATAAAACCCATGGAATTTAGCCATTGGTTTGGGAAATATTGTGGGCATAAACCATGGAATTTAGCCATTGGTTTTAGGAAATATTGTGGGCATAAAACCATGGAATTTAGACATTAGTTTTAGGAAATCTTGTGGGCATAAAACCATGAAATTTAGCCATTAGTTTTGGGAAATAATCCTATGGAGAGGACTTGCCATAAAATGTAGACTTCTCTTATCATTGGGTATTATAGCGTCTAAGTGTTGTCAAATTAAAATTCCGTATCCCGATCCGTTAAAAAATATTATTCATACCATTACTTACAAGGATCAATAATTATGCACGTGTAAGAAAATAATCACAACAAGTATAATGCGCACAAAAATAATGCAACTAATATATATTCAAATAAAATAATGCAACTAGAAAATTCGGGTCGTTACACCTATCTTCTCTACAAATAGTCCATGTATTGGAAATAATGCTAAACTAGGTTATGAGCTTAAATTAAAGCTAACAAGAAAAACTAAGGCTACAAAATAGCCAATTAAGGGGAAAAATTATAATTTTTTTGGAAAGGAAAATTTGGCTAAAGTAGGCTAGAATATTTTAACGAAAATGCATAAGATCATTCTCCAAGCTGAAACCAAGAAAAACCAAGACAGGTTCAAGGCAAGTTCTAGACATACAGTATACTATCATCAATGAAACATAAACAAGAAAAAAAACAAATAATACTCCAAAATTTTGAGTTCAAATTATGACTCCAAAAGCCGTGAACTAGCTTTAATTTTGTATCCCTATGTCTGTCTATGTCCTACCATGTGCATATTTTAAATATTATAAGAAAATAGGCTCATAACAAGCTCGTCACCAAGATCTTTTAATTATGACAACGGAGTTACTAGCTTCATGCCTCTTTAGACTAGTATATCCTACGAGAAATTAAACGTGCAAAATAATAAAATAAACCTAAAAATGCAATGTATATGTAACAACACAATTAAATTTACCAACTATTACAGATCCTGTTGGAGTTTGGTTGATCAAACTCTTCTTATTTTGTATGTTTTGCCTTTTATACATTTAGCTAATATTTATTATTGTTTGGCCAATATTGTATTAAAATTGTTATGCTGGGATCTTGGAGAATTATGAAAATATGGTTAAGACCTTGTCAAGTCGATTGGAAGAGTTTGAGAGAATGTAGGAAGAAGTTAAAGAGAGACCGAGTCTCTTTCATGAAGACCAAGTCTGCAACCAAATGCCCAAGTTTTAGGGTTATTTTAATCATCGGCTAACCACGTCCTAATTCCGTGGAGTGGTGGTTAGTGACACGTCGGTTTTTGACCTAGTGTTCCGCAAGTGTACGGATGTAGGTGTAGTACTATTGTCAAGGTCGATCCCACAAGGAATAGTTTTAGGTAGTTTGATACCCTAATACTCTAGGAATGTCCTAACTAGATACTAAGTTTCAAAGATTGATTTTACTAATTAAACTACTCACTTAAATATAACTTCAAACTTAGGAAACACGAAAACTAACAATCAAAGAGAAAAGGTATCCTAGGGCTTCGATTTCAGGATATTATTTCAATGTGGAATATGATTAACCTACTAATTTACCAATTCTAATGTTTATTAGGCGGCATGACAATAATCTAATCCTTCTCTCGAAGCGATTAAACCGTTGATTAATTAAGCTAATTACCCTCTCGAGTCAATTAAACCTAATAACTCCCAAACGATCTTAAGCCACGGCCTACACAGTCATAGACAACTGCGCTCTATGTTCTAAGTCTGATAACAATTCCCTCCTCTCGAAGCGGAATTGTTAAACTAAATTACTAAATCTAGGTGATCAAGCTAAATTCAGTTTTACGCACAAACATAGAGATAAAACACATAAAGAACGGAATTAATAGATTAAATCATAAATCAAAACATTGTTATAATAATCCCTACTTTCTAACCCTAGGACACGAATAGCTTAGCTACTCATGCCTAGTAATAATCCAATACAAAATTCTATGAAAAACATTGTAAGAATTAAAACTAAGAAAGAACAATTAAACCCGGATGACTCCGTCTCGATGATCTTCGTCTTCCTTGTCTTCCAAAGTGATGTAATTTATGTTCTTGATGATTCATCCCTCTCTTTCTAGAGCTTGGGGTCCTTTTTATAGAGTTGGGGCGAATCTTGGAGAAGATATGCTTAAAATCCTATTAAAACACGATTTCTCTTATCGGTGGACTTTTTGACACGGCCGTGTTGCCTAAATGACACGGCCGTGTTTCTTTGCAATTCTTCAATTTCTGCGCAACTTTTGACACGGCCGTGTTTCTTGAGTGACACGGTCATGTTCTGTTCCAGATCCCACAGCGCGTTATGGACCACTTTTGACACGGCCGTGTTACAAGTCTGACGCGGCCGTGTCGGTTCTTGCCCGGTTTTGCTCCTGGACCGGTTCAGGCCGGTTCGGACCGGTTTGGACCGGTTCTTCGACGGTTCTCACTCTTTTGGGCCGGTTTTCACTCTTTTCCAACTTGTTTCCTCGTCCGGTAGCCTGAAAATGCTCAAAATACCTTAAAACAAGTCGAAACACGTCAAATGACCCAAATATTATTAATATAAATAAATGCCGGTCAAATATGCACGTAAATGATATAAAATATGATCCTAAATCGACCTAAATAAATGCATAAATAACGTGTTATCAAACTCCCCCAAACTTAAACTGTTGTTCGTCCCGAACATCATACAAAAAGACACACAGAAGACAAGTGATTATGCATTTTGTTTAGGGCGATTAGACGATGAATTCAGTTTCAGTTTGATTTTCCTTAAAACAACTAGGCACACAATTCACTTGAGCATATGCGATAACGCGTAAATCAACTAATCTCGAGACTTTGAACTTTCGAATTATTCAACCCTCACCGGGTAAGTGTTTCACTCATCTCTCAAGTGTTTAGGCTAAAATAATTTTCACTCATATTGAATTACATGCAAAGCCTACCATATGCTTGCCAATCGTCTACACTAGACCTCGTACTTGATATGTGTGATAAAAGATCAAAAAGGTCTTTATTTTGGTTGTAATGTGGGCTTAAGGTAAGGTGGGATACATTTGGATATAAGTGACTATTCATTGGACTAATCAAGTTACGTCTAACCCGACTACCCCTCAATACAATCACTCAATCTCACTCTTCAAATTTCAGCAAATCACCCCGCAAAGTGACTTCTTCACCTTCAAAAGTCCGTACAACTTAAGTGCTTTTCATTTCTGTGGGTACCACATTTTTGGGACTACCCGAATGTTCTAAGCAAATTCACAATTTAAACACTTTATTTTCTAGCCTCTCCTCTATAATACAACTTTTCTTTCTCTTTTTTTTTTCTTTTTTTTTTCTTTTTTCTTTTCTTTTTTTCTTTATTTTTCTTTTTTCCTTTTTTTTTTTCTTTTTCTAGGAGAGGCCATTCTTCGTTTTTCACCTATCGCTTTTCTCTTATTTCCTTCATCTTTTGAAAATATCCCTACTTCCCATTCCTTCCCACAATTTGTTCACCCAAAATTCCTTTCAATTCTCCTCCCTCTAACTTGATTAATCCAATTATGGCCAAAAGAGTTAGATCAAAAGGTTTCGGCTGACATTGTTAGGGTATGAATAAATAAGGCTCTAAGGCTCAAGTGGGCTAACTAGGGACAATTTTTTTTCATTATGGGTCAAAGGCAATTTTCATGGTTCAAAGAAATAGGCTTAAACAAAGAGTTGCCTAAGATCATTTCCTAAATCACGACACATACTTGACACATTCTTAGTAAAGACTCACGGCAAGTTCTAGAGACTAGTACACATATTTAATCAAATTCACACCGAAAGAAAGTATATGACTCCAAAAATTGGAGTATAATTAGGCTCAAATTCTCACAAGGTAGATTTTGATTGAATATTCTCAGTTCAAGCTCAATTTCGTCTCAAAACACCTCTCATGCTCTATTATGTGCCATTTTTTCATCTAAACCATCTCATCATTAACTATTCATCATCCATCTTTCCCTATTATTCTCTTTTTATTTTTCTCACTTGTTACCTATTTCCGGGTTTTATTATTCTTATTGACTCTAAAAACTGAAACACTAAAACGATTCTAAACTCTAAACTCCTAAGACTCAACATGAAAACAATATGCAATCAACTTGGGCTCACAGACCCGATAACACAGATAAATCAGATAACTGGGCTCACAGACCCGATAACATCAATCAAAACAATAAAAATCAGCACAATGGGCACACGGACCCACAATCAGCAAAACTCGAACGATCAACTAAAATGTAAATCAAAACTAGAAATATAGCTGCCAAGACGTCCCACGGTCTACCCCCTCCCCCAAACTTGGCTGAAAGCCAATGTTTGGAGGAAAAAACGTGGTACGCCTTGGTGCTAACTTACAAATCGTTTTGACGACGGCTTTTTGAAACCCCTACGAGCTCCGAAATCGTGCCATTTTGCTGCTTACTGAATCTTGGTTCAGCCGTCTCCGTATCGCGTTCTGAATTTTTTTGCATTTTTTTTTTCCTGCTGAAGTATTGACACGGCCGTGTCGAAGGTTGTGACACGGCCGTGTTACATTTGAACCAAAGTTGATGTTTCTGGGCTGATTTTGACACGGCCGTGTCGTTTGTGTGACACGACCGTGTTGCATTCCAGTTTGGATACACGTTTTGAGAAGGCTTTTGACGCGGCCGTGTCAATTGTGTGACACGGCCGTGTTGCATTTGAACTATCTTAACACGGCCGCGTCCAGCATGTGACA
Organism: Ajuga chamaepitys; assembly: GCA_958295605.1. Classification (NCBI taxonomy): domain Eukaryota; kingdom Viridiplantae; phylum Streptophyta; class Magnoliopsida; order Lamiales; family Lamiaceae; genus Ajuga; species Ajuga chamaepitys. The sequence goes on from OY282495.1 coordinate 18,612,798, forward strand.
CGGCCGTGTTACATTCCAGTGTTAAAAACACTTTCTAGGTGCCTTTTGACGCGGCCGTTTCCATAGTGTGACACGGCCGTGTTGCATCCTCTGCTCCTTTTAACGCGATTTTTCCGTCTTTTCGACCCCCGTTTCTTGCAACACTCGTCCATGTTGATTCCTAAAATAAAAACACTAAAACACACGTAAAACATAAAATTAATGCAATAGAAAATAAACATAAAACAATAAACATCGGGTTGCCTCCCGACAAGCGCTTTGTTTTACGTCTTCAGCCGGACGTCCTTTTCCTATCAACCTTCTTCTAGCCACCCCGAGACGGATGTTTTCTGACCAATTAAAGAGCTATTTGGGACATGAGGATTTTCTACAGCAGTTAGGGTAGTGTAAATAATGCTACAATTGTGCCTACCCCTTAGACCCGACTTATGTATTTTGAGTGTGATTATTTCGTTTTGAACCCGAAAAACCAACTCCCCTTTAGGTACATCTATTAGTGCTTGGCTAGTCGCCAAGAAGGGTCTTCCTAAGATAAAAGGGAATTCATCACTCCCTTTCATGTCAACAACTAAGAATCACTAGGGAATTCAAAATTTAGCACTTTTACCACTACATCCTCTGCTACTCCCAACGGCGTTAATGAAGATCCATCCGCCAATTTGATAGTAGTAAAGGACCGTTTAATTTCCCTTAGTCCTAATTGTCTATACTGCTTAAGAGACATCAAGTTTATGCTAGACCCTAAGTCACACATGACATTATGAAATTCATGACTACCAATTGAGCAAGAAATAGTAAAACTCCCTGGATCTTTTGCTTTTGTTGCTCTTCTTGGTTTCATGCTTGTGTTTGCGTTTTTCTTGGGCCTGCTCGGTCTCTTCTTTGTCGCCTCTTTTCCATCCTCCCACTCCGTTGTTTTCTCTTTAACTTGGATTCTCTCCTTTAGTGGTTCCTGTTTCACAACAACAACTCTAGATTGCTCTAAAGGATCAAGGTTAGCAAAGAACGAATTTTTAAAACAAAAATCAAAAGACTCATCAAGAATAGGAGATGAAGTTTTCTTATCTATGATTGTATTGACCTCCTCCTTCTCAATGTTTTTTACTTCCTCGCTTGATTCCTTTGCTTCTTGGTCCTTCAAGCTCTCTTCATGCTCATCTAGCTCCACAATATTGCAGTGCTCCTTCGGATTAACCACTGTATCACTCGGGTATTGGCCTTGCTTGTGTTGAGCTCCTACTATCTTTATCAGCTGACTCATGTTTGATGTCAACTCTCCAATGCTAGCTTGAGTCTGCACCAACGTGTTCTCGAGCCTCTTGATGTCTGCCCCTTGCCCAGTGATATGCTTGTTTAGCTCCATGAATTTTCCATCCACTTTCTTCTCCAACCGAGCTAACTTTTCATCATACTTTTCGAATTGTGACATCGCGATCTCTTCTTGTGATGGCTTCTTACTGTCATGGATCATGCCATTTGTAACAGCAAATCCGGGTGGCGGATTAAGTGTGTTTTGCGCGTTCCCATATGAAAAGTTCTGATGATTCTGAGGATACTGATTGTACCGAGGCTGATTGTTCTGGAAATTGTTGAAGTTTCGTTGATTCACAAATTTGACTTCTTCAACTTCTTCCGGACCCCCTGGCTGTTGTGCTAACGTTAGATTAGTTAGCAAATTCACCTGGCTCGTCAATGCTGTTACTTGTGCTGTGAGCTTTTCAATTGGCTCATTATTGACGGGCTCGCATTTTTGGACACTGGCTACCCTCCTTGGCATGTTTCTCTCATTCGACCATTGGTAGCTCGTTCTGGCCATCGCGTCCAGGATTGAGAATGCCATCCTCACTGACTTCTCCATCAAACTTCCACCCGCAGCTGCATCCACTTGGTTTCTAGTCGGAGCAAGTAGACCATTGTAGAACTTGCATACTTGCTGCTTCTTGGTGAACCCATGTTGAGGGCAACTCCGGATAAGATCCCGGAATCGCTCCCAAGCCTCTCCGAATGGCTCTTGGTCCAACTGTTTGAACTGATTAATTTGATTCTGCAAGTCGAGCATCTTGCTCGGTGGAAAGTACTTCAGTAAGAACGAAGTGCTCAAGTCTTCCCAATCTCTAATGTCTTCTAGTGAATTGAACCATTGTGATGCTCTGTCCTTCAGTGAGAAAGGGAACAATCTCATCTTGACCTGCTCGTGCGGCACATGATTGATCTTGATTGTGTCGGCCAGTCTGCGAAACTTGATCAGATGCGCATTCGGATCCTCCAACGCACTTCCCCCATACTGGTTTTGCTGCACTATATTGATTAGTGCAGGCTTCAGCTCGAAATTATTGGCATTGAGTGGTGGAGGTTGTACTCCTCCTGCCTGCTGATTTGGACTGGGTTTCAAGCAGTCGCTAATAGGCGTGTCATCTTCATCGCCTGCAGCTGGGTCTATCTGAATTGGGCCGTACTGCTGTTGTAGCTGTGGCCCTTGTGGAGGTAGCTGCTGCTGTATGTTCGTGACTCGATCATCCAACCGTGCCAAGGCTGTTAGCACTCTATTTAGTGCTTCATCATTCGGCTGCTGTGGTGGGTTCTCCATCTCAGCTGTGAAGTTTCTTCTCGTTCGGTGTCTGTGAGCTGTCGCTTCAATTTCCGGATCGAAAGGAAGAAGGGTTTCTTTCCCTTTTGATCTGGTGTACATAAGAAGCCTGAAAACAACAAAAACAAGAACTACCGCGTAACACTAAAATTAACCCAAAAAATAAAAACGAAAATTTAAAATTAAAAATACGAAAAAAAAAAAGAAAAAAAATAAAATCTAGTCTAGTTTCCTCCTATTTTTCAAGATAAAAACTAAGCGCTAAATCCTATTCCCCGGCAACGGCGCCAAAAACTTGACACGTCGGTTTTTGACCTAGTGTTCCGCAAGTGTACGGATGTAGGTGTAGTACTATTGTCAAGGTCGATCCCACAAGGAATAGTTTTAGGTAGTTTGATACCCTAATACTCTAGGAATGTCCTAACTAGATACTAAGTTTCAAAGATTGATTTTACTAATTAAACTACTCACTTAAATATAACTTCAAACTTAGGAAACACGAAAACTAACAATCAAAGAGAAAAGGTATCCTAGGGCTTCGATTTCAGGATATTATTTCAATGTGGAATATGATTAACCTACTAATTTACCAATTCTAATGTTTATTAGGCGGCACGACAATATTCTAATCCTTCTCTCGAAGCGATTAAATCGTTGATTAATTAAGCTAATTACCCTCTCGAGTCAATTAAACCTAATAACTCCCAAACGATCTTAAGCCACGGCCTACACAGTCATAGACAACTGCGCTCTATGTTCTAAGTCTGATAACAATTCCCTCCTCTCGAAGCGGAATTGTTAAACTAAATTACTAAATCTAGGTGATCAAGCTAAATTCAGTTTTACGCACAAACATAGAGATAAAACACATAAAGAACGGAATTAATAGATTAAATCATAAATCAAAACATTGTTATAATAATCCCTACTTTCTAACCCTAGGACACGAATAGCTTAGCTACTCATGCCTAGTAATAATCCAATACAAAATTCTATGAAAAACATTGTAAGAATTAAAACTAAGAAAGAACAATTAAACCCGGATGACTCCGTCTCGATGATCTTCGTCTTCCTTGTCTTCCAAGGTGATGTAATTTATGTTCTTGATGATTCATCCCTCTCTTTCTAGAGCTTGGGGTCATTTTTATAGAGTTGGGGCGAATCTTGGAGAAGATATGCTTAAAATCCTATTAAAACACGATTTCTCTTATCGGTGGACTTTTTGACACGGCCGTGTTGCCTAAATGACACGGACGTGTTTCTTTGCAATTCTTCAATTTCTGCGCAACTTTTGACACGGCCGTGTTTCTTGAGTGACACGGCCGTGTTCTGTTCCAGAACCCACAGCGCGTTATGGACCACTTTTGACACGGCCGTGTTACAAGTCTGACGCGGCCGTGTCGGTTCTTGCCCGGTTTTGCTCCTGGACCGGTTCAGGCCGGTTCGGACCGGTTTGGACCGGTTCTTCGACGGTTCTCACTCTTTTGGGCCGGTTTTCACTCTTTTCCAACTTGTTTCCTCGTCCGGTAGCCTGAAAATGCTCAAAATACCTTAAAACAAGTCGAAACACGTCAAATGACCCAAATATTATTAATATAAATAAATGCCGGTCAAATATGCACGTAAATGATATAAAATATGATCCTAAATCGACCTAAATACATGCATAAATAACGTGTTATCAGTTAGTGGAGAGTTTTGTTTAAGCTTCCAAGAGGTCTATAGATAAAGCTCCAACCATAAACGAAAGAAAACAAATATCGAAGAGAGAACTGTATGCCTGCACAACGGTTTGTGTGGTCTAGAGTGTTGAGTAGTTCCTATATCCAAGCAATTGTCCCCAGTTTGCATTTCTCACGAATCTGAATTCCTTTTCCTTGGATACTTTTATGATAACTTTGTTAGGTTGTTTTGTATTCTAGATTTTTTTTAATTGTCCGTCTTGAATCGAGGTCAGCCTCGATTCAATGTTTGAATCATTTTGTAATTCACCAAGTTATAGTGAATTATTTCGCACTAAAGGCACCCACAAGTTATTCAAGACGTGGAATTTTACATCATTTTTTACTTAAGCTTACTGTGTTGGGACTCAAAGTTGGGTAAACCTCACACCTGACCTCTTCGATTTATGAAGCAAAGCACAATTTCAATTGGCAACAAAGCCACCGCTTGACACACTAAGCATGATCTTGACAGTGTGTTGCATAATATGGATATTACAATTGTGACGAGACTGCCCATTTTGGACAGATCCAATTATGAATATTGGAAAGTCAGTCTCAAGTCTCATATCAAGGCTATCAATGTGAGAGCTTGGAGAGTCATTATGTAGGTTGGAGGCTACCTATGATCATGGATGAAGAAGGTGAAAGGATCAGGAAGCCCAAGGCTCAATGGACGAGAGATGAAGTTGATGCAACCAACTATAATGAGAAGGCTCTCAATTCTATTATCCTCGAAGTTAACATGAATAGGTTCAAGTTTATTACGCCATGCGAAATGGCTAAATAAGTGTGGGATATTCTTCAACAAAATTAGATATTCTTCAACGAAATTATGAAGGGTATGATAATGTTCGAGACTCAATGGTACGTATGGTCACAAATTGATTCGAAAACCTTCGAATAGAAGAAAATGAGACCATTCAAGCATACTTCAGCAAAATGCTTAACATAGCTAATGAGGCCTCGGATTTGGGCGACCCCATAACCAAAAAGATCCTTGTGTCCAAGGCTATTCGATCTCCCCCCAATTGTTTCAATGTCAAGGTCTCAACCATTAAGGAGGCTCACACACGGCCACTACGGAGCTCACAACACTCATGAGCATTCTTCAAACCTACGATATGAATATGGATCATCAAAAGAAGTTGTACAAAGGGACGAATGTTTCCGTTCGTGTTAACGATGGAATCTTATCCAAGGAGTCTACTGCTTCAAGTGAAGATGTAGACAAAGATTTGGATGAGATACACGAAGGAGCATATGTTGCGTTGTTGACCTGGAAGATCAACACCATGATGAGAAAGTTGAAGAAAAAGCTCATCAAAACCTCCCATTCAGAAGGAATCTCCATCCAGAATGACTTCACCTATTTCACTCATACCAATTCGACGAGCTTTTCAGATCAGCAAGGGTATGAATCTATACATATGGATTCAGCGCAATGTTGTGCTTGTAAGATTTTTTGTCATTATGCAAATGAGTGTGCCAATATCCTTTGTAAGTACGGCAAAGCCAACTAGGTCTCATTGAGTGATGATAATGAGCTTGAACTCGAAGCTACTATAGACCAAACAGCTATGTTCTCAGCCATAACAGATTCTTTTCCACTGGATGACCTTGTAGTTGAGTCGGTGGTTGACCCAACCTTCGACTTAACTTCAGAAATGTATTATTCCAGCTACTATCTCGATTTGTTAAGTTTTAACACTACTATTGAGAAGGAACTTGAGGTGGAATACGATGAGGAAACAATTCAATTGGTGGAAGAAATGAAGGTGGTCTACATCGAGCTGCTCAAGAAGTGGAAAATACAGCATCAAGAAGTGAGTGACTTGAATGATAATCTCGGTGAGCTTGTGACAAGTTTGGAAGTACTTCTAATGAGGAAAGATGCAGGGTTTAGTGCGCCAAACACCAAACTAGAAGAGGCATCCGAATCCTTTAAAAAATTGAATTCAGGTTCTTCTAAACTTGACAAAGTTTTAGCTATTAGTAGAACTAGTCATGCTAGTTTAGGGTATAATGAAACTAGGAACACTAATATAGCAAGTAGTAATGGTTTACCATTTGTTCAAGAGGGTGGTTCAAATCAAAACAAAGAATCTAATAAGTTACCTAACCAATCAAAAGGTAAAAGAAAATAAAGATATATATGTCATTACCGCTTTATTCCTGGTCAAATTAGGCATTTTTATCTTAAAATGAAATCTAATGTAAACAAGGATAAAGTGTTGAATCTAAGTTTCCCAACACCATAACAATTAACCTGTCTAGAAACCTAAAACCCCTCCAAAACATATATGTGTTCGTAGATCTGACTTAAAGTGTAATATGACATTCACTGCCTTAAGGACAAACGTTCTAGGTTCTTGGTATTTGATAGTGGTTGTTCGCGCCATGTAACTGGCAACAAGGACTTTTTTTTTTCAGTATGAACCATGTGAAAGTGTTCATGTAACGTATAGGAGAGGGTCAGGTGGATAGATTGTGGGAAAAAGAACCCTTAATGTTCAAGGTTTTCCCAAGTTACAGAATGTGTACCACGTCTAGGGTTTTTTTATTAAACTGATCAGCATAAAGGAATTGTGCGATGCTGATTTGCAGGTCAAATTCACTCGAAGCAAATCTGGTGTATTCGACCGATCAAACACATGTGTTATCACTGGTCGAAAGTAAGCAGATAATTGCTACCTTGTTGGAGAACTAAGGTGCAATCGAGCCCAGATTGATGACATTTTCTTGTGGCATCAAAAGATGGGACATGTGAATGTCCAAAACCTAGACAGATTGGTAAAGTTTGAAGTCGTAAGAGGTATAACTAAACTCGAAAAAAAAATAGAATTTAGAGTGTGGTGATTGTTAAAAAGGTAAACACACTCGTGCTGGCCACGAGGTTGTCCAACATCTCAGACAACCTTCTGTTACCTCTCGTTATTTCAAACTACTTCACATGGATCTTATGGGTCCAGTTGAAGTAGAGAGTTTAGGTGGTAAATGTTATTGTAGACAATTTTCAAGGTTTACATGGGTGTATTTTTGCATGAGAAGTCAAATGCTTTTGAGTCCTTCAAAACCTTATTTTCTAGGTTTAGAAACATTCAAAGTTATTGTTGCACGCATTAGATTAGATCATGGAAAAAGAATTTGAAAATGCATCTTTTTTTTAGTTTTGTGAAAAGATCGAAAAATTTCAATGTTTTCGGCCCCCAAAACTCCACAACGAAATGGGGTAGCCTAGAGGAAAAAATGCACTTTGCAAGAATTGACTTTTGTTATCTTAGCTCAAAAGACTTCAATTGGCTTTGGGCAAAATCATTGAACACATCATGCCACATCATTAATCGTGTGTACTTGAGACCGGGCTCAACTATGACTCCATATGAACTTCTAAAAGGAAGAAAGCCCAACCTTAATTATTTTCACGTATTTGTTGTGTGTGTTTTATCTCGAATGACAGGGAAAATCTTCCAAAGTTTGAATCTAAGAGTGACAAACGCATTTTTTTAGGTATGCTCTAAACAGTCATGCATATAGGATTTATAATCTTAGAACTAGGAGCATGCACAAATATGTAAATGTTGTCTTTGATGACTATGTCGATGCTACAAGAACAACTAAACAAGATGATGTTGAGGATCTATTGAATAATCGAAAGAAACTGAGAAGGAGAGTAAAGTTATTCAATGGATTCACTCAACCCCTGGACTAACTTCCATCTCTCACATTGAGCTCGGCGCATAAGTAATCATGATCCAGATGAGAATCTCCAAGTTCCAAGACAATGTGATCCTCCGGCTAGGATAAAAAATGATCATCCATTGTCCCAAGTGACTGGCAATATTAGAAAAGGGGTGTGATCCCGAAATATGATTAGATTGGTTTGTATGTCTTCTATATGTAACGAGGTACATCTTTCCTATTTTTTGTCTTTGATTGAGCATAAAAATTTGGTTGAAGATCTTAAATTCACTTTGGGGTACATGTTATTCACGTGGAAATGGAACAACTCACTCGCAATTATGTTTGGTATCCAGTTTCACGGCCCTTGGATACTAACACCATTGGAACCAAATGGATCTTTAAGAACAAATCTGCTAATTTAGGTAAAGTTATTCGAAATAAGGCACGGTTGGTAGCCCGAGGCTGTGCACCATTTGAAGGGGTGGATTTTGATGAAACCTTCGATCTTGTGGCAATAATCGAATCAATTCAACTAATTCTAGCAATCGCATCATATTAAAATAAGTTTACACCAAATAGATGTAAAGACTATGGTTTTTTAATGGATGATTAAATGAGGAAGTATACATTGAGCAACAAAAGGCTTCGAGGATCCATTCAAACCAGATCATGTATATATGCTTAAAAAGGCCTTTTACGATTAGAAACAGGCACTTCGTGCTTGGTGTGGTCGCTTAACAGATTCCTCATTGAATTTGGTTTTGTTACATGAGAGGTTGATAATAAAACCTTGTTCATTGAATGAACAAAATCTTCCATAACTATTGCTCAAATCTATGTAGATGGCATAGTGTTTGGTTCAACCTCACAAATTTCACTTGACAAGTACGTAAGAGTTATGTTCGCGACCTTTGAAATGCGCATGGTTGGTGAACTAACATTTTTCCTAGAGTTACAAATTAAGCAAATGACTTATGGCATTTTCATGTCACAGAGTAAGTATGCTAGGGATACAATTAAAAGGTTCAATTTAGAAGGAGCAAAACACATGAAAAATCCTATAGGGTTAAGCCAAAATATCTGTAAACACAATGTTCGGGAGGATGTTGACCTAACCTTGTACTGATCTATGACAGGCGGTTGGTTATATTAAATAGCAAGTTGTCCAGACACCATGTATAGTGTTTGTTTATGTGCATGTTACCAAGCATGTCCTAAAGTTTCACATTTGACAGCTGTGAAGCAGATAATCAAGTATGTTGTAGGTACTGTTGACTTGTGGATTTGGTAATCCAGGACACCAACACCAAACAACGGGGATTGTTTTTACCTTGGAAATAATTTAATATCATGGCATAGTCGCAAACAGAATTATGTCTCGCTTTCCACTGTCGAATCTGAATATGTAGCAGCTAGAAGTTCGTGTGCACAATTCCTATGGTTTAAAACAAATGCTTGATGACTACGGGTTCAAAAGTAATGTTCTAACACCATACTGTGACAATTCTAGTGCTATTCACATCCCTGAAAATCTTGTACAACATTTTTGGACTAAGCACATCGATATATGACATCATATTAGGGACTTGGTTGAGAAACATGCCATTTGCATTGAGCATTTGACCACTAAAAATCACCTTGCAGACATATTTACTAAGGCTCTAGATAATCAGATATTTCAAACTTGAGAATATCCCTTGGTGTTTGTTTAATCCAGTAGAGGTTGAAATGGAAGTTGCCCCACCCTCTAAGGCAACTTCAAGTTTTGCATATTTGCACTGTTTAATTTTCTTTTGTTGCATATAGTAGGTTTGTGAGTATAGTGCATTCATCATATTTAGCATTATTTTCTTTAACATTGCTAAGTTCTATTTTGTTCTTTGAAATTCAGTAAAAGAATATGTTGTTGGTACAAAGAATAATACTTCTTTGAGTAACTCGGGATATGGTACTCAACAATATCGTGTTCTCGCGCTAAAAGAAGAAATATGGAAAAAAAATTGACTAATGAAGTAAACTAGGGGGCACGCCACTTGTAATGAAGTGTACTCCATATTGAAAAATCACTCTTACTAATTGTTTTAATCCAATTCATCAAGTAGTTCGAGGCATGGTACTCAGCAATATCGTGTACTCTTGTCAAAAGATGATGGCAGACTAAAATTAGTTTAACCAACCAAACCAAATTCTCGAGGCTTTGAAAAGAAAAACTGAACTTCAGCATGTTATGTTGCAGGTTGTCTCATCCTGGGAGTGAACATTTTCATATTTGATTTAGTTCAATTTGTTCCGATTTTCCCTCCTATATTTTTCATTCAGTTTTTATGCCCTTAATTTTCCCTTGTATCACTACAAGAAACATTACCAATAGTGACTGATTTTAGTGACGGACAATATTCCGTCACAATCTAATTACAGACTAGTGATGGAATACCCATAGATAGAGACTACATGAGTGTTTAAGTATTAGCAACGACTTAGTGACGGAATTTTGACGACATTTAGAGACGGAAAAAAATTCGTCATTAAACCGTAGTAACAAAGGGCGCTAAGAATGTGAGAATAAAATATTTGAAGATTGTGAGGGAAATATTCCGTCATTAATCTTATATTGATGGATTAGTGACGGAATTTTAGCCGTTGCTATGTAATGACGGAAAATATTCCGTCATAAATCTTGTATTGACGGATTAGTGACGGAAATTTAGTCGTTGCTATGTAGTGACGGAAAATATTCCGTCATTAATCTTGTATTGACGGATTAGTGACGGAATTTTAGCCGTTACTATATAGTGACGAAAAATATTCCGTCATTAATCTTGTATTAACGAATTAGTGACGGAATTTTAACCGTTGCTATGTAGTGACGGAAATATTCCGTCATTACTTAATGTCCATGTAAAATGATGTTTATTTAATGACGGAATTGATCGTCATTAACTAATGACGGAAATTTCCGTCACTATACTTAATGTCCATAGTAAAATGATGTTTATTTAATGACGGAATTGATCGTCATTAACTAATGATGGAAATTTCCGTCACTATTGTAATGTGTGAGCAAAAGATTTGAACCTTAGACCTGGTGGAATTAAATCAAGCTACTTACCACCAGGCCACTTGTTATTATAATGAGCATCCACTTATTTTTTACTTACTTATCTTATTTGACTTTCAGATTTTCTATTACCTAGGGTTCAATCAAAATTACCTTCAAATTTTCTATTCATCTTTCTCTCCACCATAATTTTGACTGGCTCCACCGCCGTTCCCATTTACGATCAACAACCAACTTCACTCTACCCAAAGATCGGTAGCTCCGGCGCTCACTCGCATGTCCGGAACCCCTCTTTCCGGCACGCGCCCTCACCCCCTTCTAATTGTAAGCCACTTCCCTTTCCTCGTATTTCTGTATCTTCCAACTGAATCTGATTTTGGTTATTGTCATGTTCTATTCGCAACAGCTGGGATCGGAATAAGAGTTGCTATTAGACCAGAATACCGAATTACTCCACAGGTATCTGTGACTATTAGATTCAGTGTTTTTGATGAATTTTCTATTTTCTATTGTTTCTTAACTGCAAAGGTGCTTAATTTGAAACTGTAGCCTCAGTTGTTACCACATCTGGGAGAAATTCCACAAAGTAATTTCCAATTTGATTTCGAATTTGAGAGGAATGTGTTAATGGAAGCGGTTAAGGAAAACCCTAAGTGGAGCAGGCTTGGAATAAAAAACGCTCCGCCAAAAGCAACTGGATCAACACCATCTTATGTACGTTCCTTGTTTTTATATATGTTCTATAGCATTCATTTTCAGCGTTATCTGTGCTCAATGGATGATTTTGCTGTTTATTTCAAAATATAGGCAATGTAGGACCAGTTTTTACCAGTTTCCATCCTCTATTACATTTGTTATTTCATCTCTGTAATATCATTTTTTTGCATTTTCAATACTTGCTTTTTGGAATCTGAAAGTCTCCATGTGCATTTAGTTGTTGCCTGGTATTAGTTCATGAGTTGTTTATCTCGGCCATTCCTTTTCATCCTTTACTTTTGCTGCATTATGTAAAGTAAAAATACTGACCCAATCGTGAATAATGTGCTCTTTTCATTATGTGTTGAACATATTATGTGGATTAGAAGTGGGGTTTTATGATATAGTTAGTTTTATCTTTAGTATCCTGAATTTGTTGTGGAAATAGAAGCAGATGATTCATAAGTCTAGTTAAGAATGGAAAACTCTACATTGACTTTGAGATGACCGTTAATATTGGACCAGTATTAAGTGGATTAATGTTCTTTTCTGAAATACTTGTTTGTGTGGGATAAAATGAATCTGCTTATTGAATCTAATATTCTAATTTATGATGGGGTCCTAATTTACTGCAGAATCTTATTATGAGCTTTCCAGAATTATATATATCTGACATAGTTGTAAGAGGCGCGCTCAAGCCATGCAATTGATAACTTATAAAAAAGCATCTACTCATTCTGAATTGGATTTAATATTATTTTGACATCAACTACTTAAAATCTTGTTACGTATGGTGCTTGAATCTTGATTACAGAGTATTATGCTAGCTCTAACTTTTTTATCACAGGAGTTTGAATATCCACTAGCAGAAGCTGGTTTCAACATAATCTAAGATCTTTTCAAAAAATTAAACCAGTGAGTAAAAGATTTTTTTAGAGAAAGAAAAGGCAAAAGGATGGGGTTGTTGTCACTGTTGGAGGTATCATCGATGCCAATGCTACAAGTTCTTATAATATGTCTACTGGGAGCTTTCATGGCTACTGATTATCTAAAGCTTTTCCCACCTCATGCCAGAAAGTCACACAACCAAGTAATTCATCTACATTATTTTTCATTATCCTTCTCATATTAAATTAATTCAAAAACTTCTTATCATTTAACCAATGTATATAAATAAATGCATGTTTCTATTATTATATTTAAGTTTGAACTTACATTTTCTTTTACGAATGTAAATGGAAGATTGTGTTTAGATTTGAATATTGAATTTGTTTAAATTTTTTGCAACATACTTCTTCACACTTTTCTCCTCCTCTGTTTCAGGACATTTGTAATGCACTCTAGGTTATGTATAAATCTGATGCATGATAAGAAAGGGATTCTTCATCAATCTGAAAATACGACCACTGAAGGAGAGTGAGTTGCCCATGCAGTTATTAGATAGCTAATTACGTAATAATCTCAGTCTCTTTACATTTATCGTAATGGCATTAGTTTCGTCTGAAATCGATTTGTTAGCAGCATTACGTAGCTAACTATGGCGGTTACTAATCTGCAGGTGAAGTAAAATCTGATCCAATCAAGTCACTCCACTCATCTCTGTCCTCGTTGTTATCGATTTTTGGTAAATTAATTAATTAGGAAGAGCTGTGAATTGTGATTGATGGTATATCACTTTTGAGCTCATCTCTCTCATGATCATGGCCTGCTGTTGTTGTCAGACTCGGCACTGGTAAAAGGCTCCTCGGTTCCTCCTTCTACTACTCTGATCTCTCCGATAAGCTCGCCTCCACCGTCGACCCCACTGCTCCCACCAAAAATGCCTCCACCATTAAGACATCATCTCTTCTAGATAAGAAAATCCAGGTCACTTGTTTTGGCACCACCGCTCGACGTCGTAGGTTGGATTCCAGGAGGAAAATAGCCGTGGGCCGCAAAATCCGACTTCTCAAAAGCAGTGGAGGTCCGTTATCAACCCAGAACTTATTCACAACAGCTTGAAAGGCTATGTCATGATTGAGATCATTTAGGCAAATTGTTGACTTTTCTTGTTTGGGCAAGATTCTCAATTGATTCCTTGACATGGAGAATTAGCTCACCATCTTGATTTCCCGAAGATTCCAATTTGTCCCATTTCTTTTTTAAGCTTCCAATCATCAAGAACTTATTAATCAAGAGTATTTTTCAACAACAATTTCATTATTAAAAAGATGGTTTTTACAATCTCCCCCTTGGCATTCTAGTTCGAAAAATACTGTTAATATCCCTGCAACTCATAGTTATACAGTTCAATCAAGGTATGAACAATCAGATCAGTCACTCAGATGCAGTTCAATCACGGTGTGAACAGTCAGCTAATACTTAACACTGCATAATAGGAATTCGAAAAGAAAATATTAAGTAAATTGTTCAAAAAGCATAACCCAAAAAGATAAGTAATCATATAGTGGTGAAATGAATAGTGCAGTGTCTAATAATGCATTGTTTTAAGAGCTAGGACTTTCATCAGCTTCATCTGCTTCAGCATCAGTGGAGATATGATCTCCTTCTCCACTATCTTCAACTTCCTCATCTTCCCCCTTATCCATTGCTTCGTCAGCAGTGCCTTCAACTGTCATTTTCTCCCCCTTTTTCGATTGAGAATGCAAAGGGAGAGTGAAGGAACGTAAGATCTTCTTATAGTAAGCTTTCTGAGACAGAGCATCTTTGGCCATTTTGTCAAAGGTAGTGATCTGTTGATGTAGGAAGAGTTCGAACTGGCCATGAACATCCTGTGCTACAATCCTGGAAGGGTCTTGAGGCAGCGTGTGAGTGTTTGTAATATGGGAGGATATAGTGAAAGGCGGCTCCGAAGGGTCAAGGAAATCCCCACGTCTGCCATCAACAAAGACTCTCTGTTTTGATACAAGTTAAGATGCGGAAGATGAAAACACCTTGAGTGGGCTTGAGAGATGACTTGTGAACTGTGGGAGTCCAGTTACGCATGCCGATTTTGTGAAGCATGTTACCCTCTAGAGTGAGATCATCAAGGGAGAGCCCGGAGTTGGTCCATTTGGTCACCTTGTTGCCTGTGATGGTGGAGGCAACAGTATCCATGCCCTCCAAAAGTTCGTACTCAGGAGGATTCATGAAGCCATAATGGGAATTTATGAGGTCAGGAGAAAAGTTACATATGGCATTTCTGCAGAAAACTTTATGAAACTTCGGAGATGAGGGGTCAGTGATGGATGGGGGCAGGTTAGCATAAAATCCCTTGATAAAAACTCTGCAGAAACGATCAATTTTCATTAAAGTGTGTTCAAGTCCGATAGCAGAGATGAGGGCCAGAATATTGTACCTCTGAAATGAGCGAACATCCAAAGTCTTTTCACCCCATAAAGTCATACCAGAAAGAGAATTGAACCTTGTTTTAGCAAGTGGAGAGTAGAACTCCTTTGAAAGGGCATGATCTTTCTCAAAAGGTTCCGTATCAAACGGTTTGCCTTTGCTTTTAGGGGGAATGGTTTCTTTAGCTTTGCCCTTTGCCAGACGAGATGATTTTCGAGTGCTAGTGGATGGACCGGTTGGAGGTAAAAACTATGGATCAGGAGATAGAGCTTTAGAGGGTTATTTTGGAGTTCCAGAGACGAGGACCCCGTATTTGGTCTTTCGAGGTTCAATGGGAGACCGGTGCTGGGAAAGAACTCTATCTTCAGTTGGAACAAGAGCATCATCTGAATCAAATCGTGTTGAGCAAAGAGAAGGAGTAGGTGAGATAACTCGCTTTTTGGATGAGGAGGGAGGCGGTAGTTTGGTAGGGGTTTCCTTGGTAGGAGATGAAGGTGGGGTGGATCCTTCCGAGGTAGAACCGGAGGAATCTTGAAGTCCTTCGATGAGGGGGGATCCAATGGCAGGGATGGCGCGGAGGGGAACAGCCTTCGTGACAGCAGGTTGCTTATCAGTGATGGCGGCCGGAATTTCAAAGGTGGAAGCAGGAGCAGTGCATTTCCTCTTGGCCGCCTCCTTGGTTCGTCCCATGGTGTTTGGTATGCACAAACCCTAGATTCAAACTTAGAGAGAGAATATGAGATATAATGAGGAAGACGAAGCGTCTTTCTCCTTTATATACGCAATGTCAGAGATTTTGAAAGCGGATAAGATGTGATGTGATTGCGGAAAAGATATACAAAAGATTTTGAAAAAAAATCTATTATTAAAGAGCATATCTTGTGTCAATATATCACAAGGAGAGAGAAGGAGGATAAATATGGACGAGATATGAGTCCCAAAAAAAATTATGCATATGCCTAATGAATGATATGAACAAAAAAATCAAGATCTTCTTATTGCACCAGATATTTGAGAAAATAATCGGACTAGGCAAGCAAGAATTGTGTCATTTTCAATGAAATAGACATACTGAGAGTAAGAACCTAGATAGAACAATTTTTTTTTTATATTTTATATAACAAAATTCACTTTGGATGCCACGTTTCACTTAGAGACAACATAAATTTTCATCTGAAGTCTACCCCACTACTTTGTGGTGTCCTTGAAGACTAATCATATTTCACTTAAAGCTGACGAAATTTTCGTCTGAAAGTTACCCCATTACTCTATGATTCGTCAGCATCATCGTTCACTTAGAGCTATCGAAATTTTTCGCTCGAAAGCTACCCCACTACTTCTTGAAACTTAGTGGTGCATTTTGTTCGTACCTTGCTGGAACTGTTGTCATAAGCATTTCACCCAGTCGGTCATTTTCTATGGCTGAGACTTATTTGCTCAAAGCATCATTTTCCGAAGGTAGCATTTTGATGACATTAATTTGGGAACCATACACTCAGAGAAAAAATCTTCTTGCCACTTTGAGGTTACCAAATAATGGAAATGAAGAAGAAAGATCAAGAAAGCTATCATGCATGAATGTTGGAAATGCCTAGAAACCTAAATGCATGGTGGGGGAACCCTTTTTTTTTTTATATATATATTAATAGATATATGTATAAATAGGGAAGCAAGAAATACTATTCAGTACCTATGCCTAGAGATTTCCTTAAAGATAAAAAACAATTTGCATCGAAAGCCTTCGTAAAAATATCGGCAAGTTGTTCCTGTGTAGAAACATGCTGCAAAATCACAGCTCCTTCTTCAATTAGTTCTCGAATGAAGTGATATCGAATGTCGATGTGCTTTGTACGAGAATGTTGGACAAGCTTTTTGGAAATTTTTATAGAGCTCGTATTATCACAAAAAAAATTCACAGAGATGAGATCAAACCCATAATCCTGAAGCAGTTGTTTCATCCATATCAGTTGAGCGCTACAATTGCCAGCTGCAATATATTCGGCCTCGGTCGTGGATAAAGAGATGTTGTTTTGTTTCTTGCTCATCCAGGACACAAGATTATTTCCGATGAAAAAATAACCTCCCGAAGTACCTTTTCGATCATCAATATCTCCTGCCCAATCTGCATCACAATACCCTGCAAGACTAGCATGAGTTCCTTGGGAGTAATGTACTCCGAAGTCAGTTGTTCCACCGACTTATTTGATTATACGTTTGACGGCTTTCAAGTGGGATTCCTTAGCATTGATAGCTGGAACATATTCCAACACTAAAACATATGTCAGGTCGACTAGCAGTTAAGTATAACAAGCTTCCGATCATGCTTCTATAGAGAGTAGGATCTACAGCAGTTCCAGAGACGTCCCTGGACAGCTTTACAGTTGTTCCCATGGGAGTGTCTGGATGTTTTGCCCCTTCAAGACCAAACTTTCTTACCAGATTATGTGCATATTTGGTTTGATGGACAAAAATATCATTCATACTTTGTTTGACCTGCAGTCGAAGAAAGTAAGATAATTCTCCTACCATGCTCATTTCAAATTCACTGGACATGATGTGAACAAACTCATTGACCTTGGCTTTGGAAGTCGATCCAAAGACAATATCATCCACATAAATCTGTGCGTGATGATGTCTTTGTTCATACTTTGGATGAACAGAGTTTTGTCAACTCCACCATGTTTATAGCCTTGGTCAAGAAAATATTAAGCCAGTCTATCATACAAGGCTCAAGGAGCGTGCTTGAGCCCACAGTGCCTTCTTGAGTTTATATACGTGATCATGATGAAAGGGATCTCCAAATCCTTTAGGCTGTTCAACAAATGCTATTTCTTTCAAGAAACCATTTAAGAATGCACTTTTGACATCCATCTGATAGAGTACAAAATTTTTAATGCATGCAATGGATAACAACATTCTAACAGATTCTAATCGTGCCTCAGGAGCAAAAGTTTCTTCAAAATCTATCCCTTGCACTTGGGTGTAACCCTGAGCAACAATTCTTGCCTTGTTTCTAGTTATGTAACCAAGTTCATCAGTTTTATTACGGAAAATCCATTTGGTTCCGATAACATTTGAGTTTTTTGGTCTAAGAACAAGCTCCTAAACATCATTTTTCTCAAATTGCTCCAGTTCTTCCTGCATTGCCTTAATCCAATATTCATCAGTTAAAGCCTCTTTCACGTTTTTTTGGTTCAATAATACAGGTACAACAAGCAAAGTATGAGTACCCCATCATTTTTCGGTAATCAGGTTTGGGGTTACCTCCGGTTCTTACTCCATCGTTGAGTTCACCGATGACCTGATCATTTGGACGATCCTTTTGGATTTTGGCAGGGGGGGTCCCTTTTGGAATTGGTTCCTTCTTCTAGAACATCTCTATCTTTAGTATTCATAGCATCCTGTTTATTCAGAGAAGGAACCTCTGGCGTATTGAGGTCAATCTGGATCGCCTCTTTGATCTCCTCATCAGTCTCGGAATCACTCCAAGTGGCTTTGTATGCTTTGCTTTTTCTCAGAAAATTTGGACATTCGGCTTGATAATGTCCAAACCCTTTGCATTCCCTGCATTTATCAATTTCCTTCTTGTTTCCAGTGGATTTTAGGGACATATTTCTGCCTCCAGTCTTATTTTTATTGAAGTTTCCTGGAAAGTTCTTTTCTGGTCCTTTGGAGTTGTTGAACTTCTTCAACATTTTCCCATAGCTTTTGGCCAGGAGTGCCATGGTGTCCGCAAATCCCACCATATCTAGATCTGCAACTTCTTCATCAGGCTTTTCAGCTATTTCAACTTTGAGTGCTATCCATTTGCCTTTAACCTTGTCATAGCCATTGTTAATCTTGAACATGAGGAGTTCACCCATGAGATCGTCCAGCTTCATCTCTTTGATTTTCATAAATGACTCGAGTATTGTGATCTTTTCGCAAAATCTTGTTGGTAGGGTTCTCATGATTTTAGAAATTTGCCTCTCATCAGATATGGTTTCGCCAAGAATATAGCATTCGTTCACAACGTCGCAGAAGCGGGTGTAGAATGTTTCGATATTTTCTTCATCATCCATATGAATGTTATCAAACTGTAGTGATATTCTTTGAAGTTTGGAGGTCTTGACCGATGCATTTCCTTCGTACTTACTTTGCAATACTCTCCAAGCATCCTTGGTTGTGGTATATTTCACTATCATCTTGTGATGTATTTGATCTACTGAGGCCAATAGTGCAAATAGGGCAGTGTAGTTTGCCTCCGATTCTTTCCTTTCCTTGTCACTGAAAAGTTTCTTCTGGTTTTGGAATCATCTGTTTAGCCTCATTTTCAATTGTTGACTATTCCCATCCATTCACAACCATAAGCCAGCATTTCTTTGAACGAAGGTACACCATCATCATGGATTTCCAGTAGGAGTAGTTTGCCTGTTAAAAGTAACTGGAACCTACTCTAGTGCCAATTGAAATATCAGAGTTGTTGCGCGTGTGCAATGTTTTAGAATAAAACTAATTGCAAATATCTAATTAATGAAATTGAATCTGTGTTCTTATAAAGTATGAACTTTATGAGAACATACAAGATATATGAACCAATAAACAAATCGATGAAGAATCCCTTCTCTCTCTTAAGCTTATTATGAAGGTTGAAAAGTAACACAACACTCAAAAGACTTACAGGATTCCTTCCTAAACAATCTAAGTTGTAATTTCGGGAGATTAGTGTAATGGCCTTAAGATGTGCAGTGAATCCCTTCTAACTGCACTATTTGAATTCTCCCGAAATTAACAAGTTCTCCCGAACTGAAACAAACACTAATCTCTCGAGAAGTGTTTTGATTACTGAAGTTCTTACAGAGTATGAACAACCGTAATCTGGTTTCAAGTGATTTGACGAAATGTACACCATACAAACTTAAAAAACAAAACCTTCTTATGTGTTATCTCGTCAGTCTTTATACTATTTTCTTCCAGCCCTTCTAGCTCTTCAATTATGGAATCTGGATGTGATTGAGATCATTTGGGAAAAACTGTTGACTTTTCTTGTTTGCGCAAGATTCTCAATTGATTCCTTGTCATGGGGAATTGACTCACCATCTTGATTTCCTGAAGATTCCAATTTGTCCCCTTTCCTTTTGTAGCTTCCAATCATCAAGAACCTATTAATCAAGAGTATTTTCAACAACAATGCATTATTAAAAAGATGGTTTTTACAGAGAGATTTGAGGGGTGGATTTGGAAATTCATCATCAAATTCACCTATCTTGTTTGGCAGAAAAATCAAATCAAGGATTTTAAATCACTCCCAAATTTCTAATTCATTTTTGATGGATTTCAAATTCAACTCATCCAACAACCTAGTCATTTATGGATCCATACTACCTCTCATATATGCATAGCCACATTATCACACACTGCACACATGTATAACACATTATACATACCACACGCACACACACTTCACACGCATAGTACACACTCTTCACACGCATACTACACACCCTTCACACACCTCACACACACTTCACATACTACACACACACACACACATGACACACATACTACACACGCTTCACAAACACTATACACACTTTCATTATCATTATTCTTTATAAAATGTTAAGAAAGAACTGAAAAAGAAAAAGTTTAAACAATTCAAATCCACTCATTTGAATTTAAACATCCAAATAATGGATTTGAAATGAGTGAGTTTCCAAATACAAAAGAATTGGAAATCAAATCCTTGGTTTTCTAAATCATTCCATCCAAACACAACCGAAATTAATTTGAAGAGCATTTTGTGATGATAAGTTGCCACATAAATTTATTATTAAAGACAACAAGTGTGCCCCAAAAATATCATTTGTCCCTTTGTTCACTATTAGCCTCATGAACCCGACCTAACTAAAATACTATATTGATTTTATCTATTCCAAAATATTGTGCAATTTATTTGTTCCAAAAAATTCTAGGAAAGAAGGTCTATAACTTTCAACATACAAAGAAAATATTGTGCAATTGATAACTTTGGTAAAACTCTAGGGGTAAGGTAGTGGAGTCTCAATTCGGATCTTCTACGTAGACTACAATCTAAATAACTTTAACACTTCGTTTGTTATAATTTTAAAATGTTAACATTTGTATAATACTTTTGTAAATTTTTCAATATGTAACACTTTTATGTAACATTTTGTAGTATCTGCAAGTAACACTTTTAAAATTTGTAATATTTTGGACGTAACAAGTTTAGATTGTAACACTTTCAGACAACACTATTAAATAAGTAACATTTTTTATGTAACATTGTTGAATAAGTAACACTTTCATTCAACACTTATAAATAAGTAAGACTCATCAGGTAATACTTTTAATTAATAAAATTATATATTTAATTTAAATATCTTTGTATTTATTTTTCTCATGTAACTTTTGAAGATTTAGTCGCTTATATTTTGTAAAATGACTTTTTGAGTAAAAACTTTATAGACGTGTTTATCACAATAGAACATTCATAATATGAGATCAATGGTGGAAATAATCGGCTTAGACCTACAAAAATAACAAATTATTAGAGTACCTAAGGATTCACTTTAGTTATCTACAATAAATTTTATTAGTGATTTATGTGTGTTTGTAGGCATGCATATAGATATACACACATTATAATTTACTAAAAACAACAAAAAAGTTTTATAGCATAACAATTTGAATATATTTCTTAAGTGTGAGAATATAGATTTAAAATATTTTGTCATGTTCTTTTGTTATTTAATTCTATATTCTATAAAAGCAAAACAAAAATAATTAATTGCTTAATTTTAAAGGAGATTTTGTTATTTAACTTATATACATAAAATTATTGTAATTGAAATTAATGATCTTAAAATTTATACACAATAACTAAATGAAAAAAGCTAGTGTGAACATAATAAATTATATGTACATATATATATAGGTGGATGAAATTGAAAAAAAAAAAATTAATGGAAACTTTGTATCAAATTATATAATAGAAGAGTGGGACTTGGGTGCATATGGTATACAATAGGGCTTATTGTACACCACGCATATTTAAAGAAGGAACTAAAAAAAATGCTAAAATATGATTTATAAAAGAATCGTGTTCGTGAACCGGGTCCGCGCTCGGTAGCGCGTGACTCGGCGGATCACATCTTTTCTTTTAATATAGCATATTATGTCATTAATTTAAGGTAGGGTTTGAGTTAACAAGTTTGAGTGTGTCCCAACGGTGATCGCGCTGGTCTGAAATGCACAAGGCGCAAGGAGGGCGCAGGTTTGAAACATATTCGTCTCAGTTTTTTCATTTTTTTAATGCGCGCCACGTTAAGTCTACTTTAAATACAAAAAAACTATACTACAAGAACACAATAAGTCTACTGGAAGAACACAATAAGTCAATAAGTCTAGATAAAAAAAAAAACTATACTGCAAGAACACAATAAGTCTACTGTAAGAACACAATAAGTCTACTCTAAACACAAAAATTACTATGCTGCAAAAAACACAATAAGTCTACTGCAAGAACACTATAAGTCCACTCTAAACACAAAATAACTATACTGCAATAAACACAATAAGTCCACTGTAAGAACATAATAAGTCTACTCTAAACACAAAATAACTATACTGCATGAACACAATAAGTCTACAAGAACATAATAATTCTACTCTAAACACAAAATAACTATACTACAAGAACACAATAAGTTTACTCTAAACACAAAATGACTATGCCCAATTAAAAAAAGGAGATGATCAGCCCAATAAAAAAAGAAGAGCCTTGCGCGTAAAGTGAGATTCAAACACACTCCCTCGCGCGTCAAAGGAGCGTCTCTTACCACTCCAGACAACAACAAATTCATTAAATCAAACGCAGCCTTATACATATATCATGATGGGTTGTATCTTTACAACATTAAAAAAAAAAATTGATCCAGGTCAGGAGCGACCCGCGCGCAATTTTGATCCGGGTGTACATTAAGCATTATTGTACATCATGTGCACCCAAGTTTTTGCCATAGTAGAATAGATTAAATAAAATCACGAATATTTAGTTTTTTTATAACAAAAAAGTTACATAAAGAGTTGTATGTGACAATTCTTTAGTTTTACCATTACGATTTAAAATCTAATATAACACTTATGTAAAATGTAACTAAAAATAATCAAAAGCATCATTGTATGCTTTATATAACATCCGGTACATGTAATAACATAAAGTCTTATCTAAAGTCTATAGTAACTCACTAACAATTATTTTTAGGTGTTATATAAGTCCAGCTATGTTATAGTGTACACCAACTATAACATATCAGTGCACGATATATGTATATATAATCAGGGCCGGCTCATTCACTAGGCCACTTAGAAATTTGCCTAGGGCCCCTTGACATGTGGGGGCCCATAAATATAAGTTTATATAATATTTGTGTATATATTTATATATATAGAAATATATTTTATGTAATATTGTTTTTAATATGCTTCCAGTGAGATGCCATAACTCGCGGCTAATTTGGTGGCCTTTAATTTGTGGCAATATTCCAAATCCCACTTTAAGAGGCAACGGTAGGTTTGTTTAGAGAAGTAAACCCTCTAATAATTACTTTTAAGAATTTTTAGTATAAATATCTTATTTCTAGTAATCAAATAATCACCCTGTCTTTCTACCTTCTTCACAAATAAGAATTTAGCAGTAAGAAATTGTCTCTCAATCTTCACTTTCATTGTGTTCAACTACAATAGTACCATTCTTGGATTTCTCTCAACAAATTCTCCGAAAAATTGAGGCACAGATAAGATCATCTTTCCAATACTTTTAAGTTTTCCTTTCACTTATTATTAATATTATTATATTACTTTTGTCCATTTCTGCATTTGGGTATCATCACTTTACTTAATTCTAATGCATATTGTTGTCATGTTTTGTTCTTTGTATCATTGCATTTGTCATTTATTGAAATTATTAGTTGTTTTATATTTTTATATTTGATTAGTCATATCAGTCTGAATATTACTGATTTCTGAATTTGAATTTAAGATAAATATTATTGGATTTGGTATTCCTTTTGTCATTATTTTAAATATGTCTACTAGAAAATAAAAATCTGGTTGTGAGAAACGAAAGGAGAAAAGAAAGAAGGGAGAATTTCTTCTATCCCAAAAGAGGGCACTTGATAAATATGTTAGTTCAAACAAAAAATAGATAACCGAAAATTTAATAGAATGCAATAAGGATGAACAATCTTGCAAAAATATGGCAGATGATGAAACATCATATGGAGCGAATAATTTTGAGGAAAAAGGCCAAAATTTAGAAAATGAAATCATTACTGGAAAAGATATATAAAATGTCAACACAAATAAATGTTTTTGAGGAGGATGAAGATATATCCGAAAAAGAAGATAAATTAGAAAATGATAATTCTAATTCAGCAAATATTTATGTGATGTCGCTAATTCTTGCTCTAAAGCAATGACTTTTTTTGGAGTGATACAACGCATATATTCATTATTTTCTTCTTCAACTAAAAGATGGAAAATATTTAAAGAACACGTGCCAGGAATAACTGTCAAGCCGTTGTCACAAACTCGTTGGGAAAGTCGCATAGAAAGTGTAAAAGCAATAAGATTCCAAACTCCACAAATTAGAAATACGTTGTGAAAAGAGGTTAATATCATCAAAGATAAGAATGGACAAGTGTATTTCGGGTTAATTAGCTCAAAACCAGGTTCAGAATACAAAAAACCGGCTCAGGAAGAAAAACCGGGTGAATAACAGAACTGAACCGGTGGTTAGGATTCAGTTTCTGGAAATGATCTTTTACAACGGTTTTTAGGGCCTTTAACAACGGTTCTAGCGGTTTGTTTGCAATTTCTGTTTTGACTCATTTTGATTCAGTTTTTTACGGTTTCTTCAGCTAATTTCTGATCACATGGACTTCACTTTGCTGGTATAAATATCTTGAATCAGTTTCTCCAAGAATTAATCATCCAAAAGTTGTAATTAGAGAATTAGGGTTCATACTTCAAAGTAGAGTTGTATTTTGGGGTTTTGAGGGAATTCCTTGGTTTCTCTTGTAACTGACTTTGGATATTAATGAATTGAGGTGATATGATCCTTCGTGGATGTAAGTCACATTGACTGAACCACGTAAAACCTTGTTGTTGTGTGTTTCTTTGATTGTCATTTGTGTGTAGTGTGTGTTCTCAAGTTTGCACTCCATTTCCATTTCTTGAGTTGTCAAGGTGAGTTTGTGAGCTGATTGAACCAACAAGTGGCGCCGTCTGTGGGAAACGGAAAAGGGTATGGCATCAATGAAGCTGGATGTAGATAAGTTCACCGGGAGGAATGATTTTGGGCTTTGGAAGTTGAAGATGAAAGTTGTTTTGTCACAGCGTGGTTTATTTGTTGCTTTGAAGCTTGAGGAGAAATGGTCTGCGACAGAAACAGACAAGAAAGATGAGCTGATGGAAAAAGCACACAGTGTTATCATACTCTGTCTTGGTGATAAACCACTGAGAGAAATCTCCAAGACAACAACAGCTCTTCAAGCCTGGAAGAAACTAGAAGAGTTATACCAGGCAAAATCTGTTACAAACAAGCTCTTCCTTAAACAGAAACTTCTTGGATTCAAATGACTGATGATAAGGGGTTACTGGAGCAGTTAGATGAATTCAACCGTCTAGTAGATGACTTGGAAGATCTTGAAGTAAAGATGGAAGAGGATGATAAGGCCTTGATATGCTTCTCAATGCATTACCTAAGTCCTTTGAACATTTCAAGGACACTCTGCTATTTGGAAAAGAGGATAAACTAAGTCTTGGCTTGATTCAGACATCCTTGAAGACTAAATTTCTCCAGATGACAGGAGACAAGAAATCACAAGCTGTTGCTGAAGGGCTAAATGTCAAGTTTAACAAAACCAAGTTCCAGAAGAAACCTCAAGGAAACCAGAGTAAATTACAGAAACAAAATCTGGATGGAGGAAAGACAGGGACTGAATGGGTGGAAAGATGAAAAATCCGTCATTATTAGTTTAGTGACAAGGGTTTTTGTAACAAAACATTTCCGTCACTAATCTGTCACTACTCTTTCATTGTGACGGAATTTTTCAGTTTAGTGACGGAAATTTCCATCGCAGTCAGTGATTTTTTTTGTAGTGTATGTGGTTAGAGGTTTGCAATTAATTTTAAATTTAAATTTTGAAAATAAGAGATGTTGAGACGTGGAAAGGTTTGTCCCTATTTTCAAGGAATTTGATGTTTTATAAATCCACTTGAGTGGTAAATTCAGATTTACCAAGATTTCACTTTAACTTCTATTTCTCTTGCTTCTCTAAATTTTTACAGGCTCTAAACTCTTCTCTCTCTTTGTCTAAAATTCTCAAAATTATTGTGATTCCAACAATCTTAATGAACTGACTGAGACCATAATTGTTTCAGTCCCGGATCACATCCGCCTATAATTTATCCTCAGCTAACAACTACTCCAACCACTACTCCAATGAAAATCTCACCGAAACCCATTCACCCTGCCACTAATGCATCTTCATCTCTTACTAGAGTTGAGCACAAGGTTGGCACAGCCACAGACACATCCTTTGTCCATGGCATTGCAGACCAGCCGGGTGTTCAAATTGAACCTCCAACTGTGAACCCCCAAACGATGGTGCCAATCATGATACTACCACCTGCAGATTTCCAAACCCTGTTCCCACAAACCGGCTTGATCCTAACTACTTTTGAAATGCCACCCTCCACTTCGTCTGCCTAACATGAAGGACGATGATTTTCATGCAAATTTCGTCGCACACTTTTGGGCCTTGGGGTATGCAGGTAACCAGCTGTTATTCCAGGAGAAGAATCTCTCTTATTTTGCATGCTACAACCTGGCAGCCTCAGTTCTGGAAGATTACAGAAGGGCCAAGGTGCCACACTTTCGAAGACGCACTTGACAGGTCCCGGTCTCGTGGCAGCCCTCCTTTGATGGTTCTTTTAAAATCAACATTGATGCATCCATCCAACAGGATCTGGGCACAGGCGTTGGAGGAGTTATCCGCAATTCAGTTGGCGACACCATTTCCTCATTCTGGAAACTGATCGACGGTATTCTCCCCATTGACGTGGCAGAAGCAGCGGTGGCGTTTGAAGACGTGACGTTGGCATCCCGTTTACAGCTCCCTTTGGTCATTTTGGAGACGAACAACTCATCTCTCGAGTCTCACCTGAAAATGAGAAGGGAGGACTTGACCTATTTTAATCAGCTGATCTCTGATATCGCCACTTCTAGTTCCCATTTTACTCCGTTCTTTATTTCGTTTGTTAGACGTTCAGCTAATGTGATAGCTCATAATTTAGCCCGTTTTCCTTTCTCTTTGAGCTCCCAGGGATTGGTTTCCGGTGCACTTCCTGCTCACTCAGAGCATTTGATTGTAAACGACTTTGTTTCGGTTCATGTTTAATATATGTTTCCCTAGTTTTAAAAAAAAAACTAAAGGTACATGTCGTCGTTATTTCTTTCAATGTCCAACTATTGATTATACCAAAACATTTTAAGAAGTAACTATGCAAAATTAAAAATAGAGGATTCCGCTGGAATAACATAAGTTATTTCTGATTTTGTATTTCTCGGAAATTGTGGTTTTGTAATTGTTCTAAATGTTTTTAATTGATTAAAATAATTTTCATTTTCTATATATACACAGAGTTTTAGTTTTGTAAAATTCTTTGTTATGAAAAACCATTACTATGGTGCACCAAAAAACCATAAATTCGTAGAATTAATTGAGAAGCAACAGATTCTCTCGCAACTCGCCATAAACTCGTTTTCCGTGCCCGAGGCGCCGCATAAAATTGGGGTATTAATTCAGAAACAGCAAATTTGTTCATCATTAATTCGTTTTCCGTGGCCGACTCGCCGCATCCCACTCTACATACGTATTCTTTAAACGGGAAAAATGAAATTAAGGGGCGCTAGATATCCGTGACGCATAATGATTGTTTTAAAATAAAAGATAAAATACAGATTGAAATACAGGATTTCTTTTGATTTTCTTTAGGTTTTATCTAAGGAAAGTGATGAGAAATATACTACAATCACACATCATCAACACATGTTAATTAATATAGTTGGTGTGTAAATGTTTCTAAATTATGAATAAAATTATTAATTAGTTTTATAAGAATTTAACACATGAGTTAATATGCCCGGAAGAAGGACCGGTGAATCTATGTATTACTTTCGTTTTTGTTGACATATGTGTGGATTGATATCTTTCATAAGAAGAAGAAGAAAAAATGTGTGAATTAGATAAATTTAAAACAAAAATAAACTAGTGTTCATTAGAATTCAACTTATCATATGTAGTCAAAATCCATTAATTTTATATTAAGAAAAAAAAACAACTCCTCCATCGGTTAAACAAAGACTAAAAAGTATATATTGGTGTGTCAATGGCCTTTGGATGCAAATTATTTGTTCCTGAAAGATATGGACTAGATTAGGATATGTGGGCTTTATTAATTAATGAGTCAGACTAATTAATTAATTAAGTGGACATGGATATTAGGCCCATAAACCTAGGGTTATATGGTACTATATATACATATTCTCTATAGTAGAGAATTAAGGGTTTTTATCAGATAAAAATTGGAGGCACTATAGAATTTGAGAAGTGGTTTCCTAGCGATCACTTATCGAATAATTGTACCGAGGATAGTTCCTGCGGCGGACGATATACGCGTGGATACCTGAAGTGGTGAATCAATCGTCCAATTCGGTCCGATCAATTACGCAACAAGTAAGTTGTTCCAACTTTAGCGTAATTTATGCTCAACGTTTATATCAGTTATAAATCACGATCAGTATTCTCGATTTATTATTCCGCTGCGTACATTAGATGTAGTCGAGAATTACTAACAGTGGTATCAGAGCCCGGGGCTCGATTTATAATTATTTTGATTTAATAATTTGTGGATTAGAATTAATTAAATTGAAATACTTAAAATTTGTTTTGTGAAGCAGTGTTTAAAAACATCTTTAAAGTTGTTTTTTTACGCAACAAATTTGGGAATAAGAACACACATTCACACAACGAATAAAAGCAAAACTACTACATTTAATTGCAAGCTTATAAGTTATTTTATCTTAATACTTTATTAACTTATAAGCTCTTGAGAAATAACATCTTATAAACTCTGCAAGATGTTGGAGTTTACAAGATGTTGAAAAAAGTTTAGCCAAATACCCTCTTTGTTGCACATATATGATACAATGAACGATTTATTCTTTTATATACACTTAACAATTTGACTTGGCGGAAAAGGTAGCCGAGACGGAGGGAGTATTATATTTCACGCTTATTTTTTTGTAAAAGAAAAAAATGAATACAAGTTTTGAATTATACTTAATTATGTACTTGACAAAATTTTAGCCTATAACTAACTTAAATTGCACATCATTATAATTTTAGGAGAAATTACATTTAATGTATGCCGATTGAATCCAAAATTGAAATATAATATAAGTATACATTATCGATTAAAAAATCTATTAACGAATATAACTAAATAATTCTCAAACTAAATCAAACACAATAAAACAATAAAAATGTGAATATATTGGTAGTAGAATTAGTAGTAAGTGGAATATATTATTATAATAAAAAATATAAAAAATATTAATATAGATAATATATCGGAGGCAAGTTAGGGCGGGTTTAACAAAACCCACAACCCAATTCAAACTCGACAATACCCTTTTGACTGGGTTTAAACCCGTCCCATACGAAGTGGGTTTAGTGTGAATTCGGGTTTGAACCCAATTCATTGCCACCCTAAATAAAATTATAGTATAAAAAATTCAGTGCATTCTTAAAGGCCTCAAGCCCCCAAATCTATAATACCTAAACCCCCACCCCAAATTTCGATTCTCCACTGATACATGAAACCCCAATTGATGGAATGCTTTCAAGAGTTATTTCCCCATCCATCTCCCTTCACATATGTTTACCATATTGCTCTGGTGATGATTTGTTGTTGGATACTTTTGCTTCTTCCAATATCCAGTCATACTCGAGTCCCTCCACATCCAAACACAGCCCTAATCTCTAAAGGCCCATGAATTTTTGGATTGCGCCAATTTTCTTTTTCACAAATTATGATTTAGCGCTTCTGCACGTTCAATTGCGCACGACTCGTGTATTCCTCTACTCCCTCCCTCCTCTTTATTCTCTCCATTCATACTGATGCATAGAAGGTACATCTGTGCTCTCACCGTTGACATCACAAAAACTTTCTTCAAGGAAAGTAAGTTTTTTTTTTTTTTTTGTGAATACTTTCGTCTCTTTTCTTCTAATTATTGTGTTATTGTTTTCCGGTAAATTTGTACACTTCTAGTTTAATGTGTCCGTGAAATTTTTTATTTGATGATTGGTACATTGTCTCATTTGATTTAATTGTGCTGGTAATTGAGTGATTTTCTTTTATTGATTGTAAGAACTCTTGTGTTAATCTTTATTTGATGATTGGTACATTGTCTCACTTGATTCAATTGTGCTGGTAATTGAGTGATTTTCTTTTATTGATTGTAAGAACTCTTCTTTTAACATTGGATAATACTATTACGCTACTTTCAGTTAAAGTATATTCATCTATACTCTAACAATCTACAATGTAAATTGACTATTTCTCGCCTAGACACATAAAAATTGTTTGCTGATCGATGAATATGTTTTCTTGTTAATGGGTATGCTTAAATGTTAAATCGTGCTGATCGATGAATATGTTTTCTTGTTAATGGGTATGCTTAAATGTTAAATCGTTGAGTAAGGCGATTAGGTATCAAGGATGTACAAGCAACTCCAATAATTAGCAATTAGGTATTAAGGATGTACAAGCAACTCCAGCTTTATTATGTATCATACAATCTTTACAAAATCAATAACGCATACTATGAAATGCGTAATATCTGCAAATATTCAGAAATAGAAAATCGGTGCTATCTTGATGGGTGAATTTTAGGCATATTATCAATATAGGTATTAGCTACTTTCATCCTAATTATACTCTTGTACCAATTAAAGTTTGTATTATGTTGTTTTTAAATCAATCTTTAACACATCGATGATGGGTATATTGTCTTTATTTATGATTCAGAACTTGCACTCAAATCTTCTTTATGTAAATTTTCAGAGATTTACTAGTTTTGATCTTCGGATTTAGATTAATGGCAAGAACAAAACGGGCAAGGGACCCTCATTTTACCGATTACGCCCTAACATGTGATACTAACCAAGAAGTTTCGGATGATGAAACTCAACCACCTGACAGCATAGACTCTGACACTGGAGCTCAAGATAACAATGATGCCAACAATGTTGAACAAGTCTACGAAGATATTGAAATAAGAGGTACTACTGGGATGATCACAGTTTTGCACGTCTAGGACTGATTTATTGTGTGATATGGCCTATTTTATTTGTCTAATCTGGTGAATTTCTTTCCTCAATGGTTACATTTATTCTATGAATAATTTCTATTTACTAGCAATCATAATCTTCTTCACCTTTGTGATACACTTGTTTTTTAACCCGTTGATTAGTTGAGATTTGACATTCCAAAAGTCTATTCCACCTACTGTTCATGATTTGTAATTATGCATGCCACAATTCATCAAAATCTAAGTAAAGGGTAGTTTGAGGTCTCCTTTCTATTTTCCAATGAGAATATATGATTTATAATCAATAAAGTAGACTCTTTCTATTTTCCAATGATAAAATATTGTCTTTATAGACAATAAAGTAGACTGTAATTATTGAATTCTATAATTAGATGTTCAAGGCAATGTGCATAAAAAACGAGGATCTACCCGTGCGAAAGATGTGTGGACTCTACCAAAAGACTCAAAGGTTGCGGTCCAATGCAATAATATGGGACAACCAATAAAAAAAGGTGGTGGAATTTTGGGTAATTGGTTTGGTATTGTTGCTAGAAAAAAGGAGTATTGTTCGATTGAATGGACAGATTGGAGAAAAATGTCTCGTCAAGATAAAGAAAATATATGGAAGCTGACTAATTCGGGTTTGTTTAGTGTGGATTCGGGTTTGATTAATTCTTTCCACTTTGTACGTAGTTGAGTAGTTGAGTTTGTGACTTATGGCTTAAAATGTCTTCCACATTAGAGTGTAGCAGCAGAACTTTATAATTCCCAGTAGCTTGCATGTGTTAAATTTCATTTTTAAGTTAAGCATGTGTGTTAGTCTCACCTGTTGCATTTGATGACTATCATAAGGTTTCCTTTTGTTGTTATGGAGTATAGTCAAGATAAACTCCACATTGTAAGCTACATATGTATGCTAAAGTAGAGGATATAATTTCTTCATTAATTAACTAATTTTTTAACATAACATACAAAATTGACATGCTCTTGTTTTTTTCTTAATATTCAAAAAAGTTCAGTTTTAATGAAATCATTCTGAAATCTCACGGAATTACATAATGTGCATGTTTGTTGGTTGTCGTGTCTAACTTTCACTTTTACTTAATTATTATAAATGCTAATTACTTCTTGTTGAATTGAAACAGGAAACTCGTTGATCGACTTACAAAATGATAACGGAAGCATATGATGTATCCCATCTACCGTGCATCCTTGTGTTGAAGACTTTCTTTTTTTATTTTAGTTAGTGCTTTGTATATGATAGTCTAGTATGAACTTACCTAATTATTTTTAGATTAACTCTTTAATTTGTAACCAGATTTCTATTATAATACGTTTATTGTTGATTAATTTAAGCTTTCTATATTAGTTTTTACATTAATTTTGTATTTTCTGAACAAAAGTTTTAGCACCCAAAATCTAAATACTGATAAATTTGTTATTAATTTCATGACACTTATTTGTGGCACAATGGATAAAAAAAAAAAGTGTCATTAATTTTAGGACGCTTAGTCATGACACAATAGACAAAAAAAAAATGTCATTAATTTGGTGACGCTAATTAATTAATATGTCATTAATATCTAGACGCTTATTTGTGACACAATAGATTAAAAAAACGTCATTAAAGATGCCTATTAATAAATGTGGATTTTAGTAATTATGACACTAATTTGTGTCACCATAATAATATTCACGACACTTACCATAAAAGCGTCGCTAGATAAAATTTACCGACGCATCATTTTGTGTCATAAATATTTTCGTGACGGTAAATTTAGTGACACAATTTATGACACTTTTAGAAGCGTCGGTACTTATTTTATGACACTTATTAGCGTCCCTAAGCAAAATAAATAGTGTCACTAGGCGACCTTTTTGTTGTAGTGTCGGAGGCGACGGCGGTACTAGCGGTGTTGCTGCTGCTGCCTGGCTGTTGCGGCGGCGGCGGCAACGTCTCACTGTTGCTGCGTGCCGATCCACGGCGGCGGCCGCCGGCGGTTCGCTGTTACGACGCTCGGCGGCGGGGACAGCAGCTGCGGCGGGAGACGGCGGCAGTAGGAGTGTGAAGTCTCCAGCCTAAAACCCTAAAGGTTTTGGGCTGGGCCGATTCAGCTGGGCCTGTTTTAAGACTGAGCTTGGACTGGTGTTTCGGACCGGAGGGGATAAAAGGCTGGGCTATTAAAACTGGGCCTACTAACATTTTATGTGTTGGACTGTCCTAATAAAAAAAAAAAATATATATATATATATATATATATATATATATATATAATTTGATTAATTAAATTAGATTATTAATTAGATTAATTCATAAATCCCAATTACAATATTAATTTGATATTTAGATTAATAAATTTTATTATTATTTCTTGAATAATAATAATAGACTTATACATTTATGTTAATTTGGAATTAACATTAAAGGTATACTTTTATTAATTTGGAATTAATATATTAATCTAATTGACTAATATTAATTTATTAATTAGATTAATAAATTATAATAGTATTATTATTTTTGAAAGAATAATACTAGACTTATATATTTATGTTAATTTAGAATTAATATAAAATGTATATTTATATTAATTTGGAATTAATATATATATAATTTTAATCCACATTTAATTAAAGAATAAAATTTTAATTGGATTAATAATTTTATTCGTTGAGCATTTATTTGATATTATGTGATAAGCTATTATTTGATTTTATGCTTATTCAATTTAAATTATAGTAATTTAAGCCCGCTTTTATGTTTGGGTAGGCGGCGCCCAATACATGTAGTCCGCGACAGTATGTATGGGTAGGCGGCGCCCAATATGTGTGGTCCGCATTTCTTATGCCTGGGTAGGCGGCACCCAGTAATTGCATTTAATTTAATATTAGATATTAAATTTAACAATTAGTATCACATATAAAATCCCCACTAAAAACCAAGTCTTGTTTAGAAACAAAATGCGTCGTCCATCATAATTGGTTGAGATTCCTAATCTTTTCGACCACGAGTTTTACACCAAAGTGTTTACTCTAAATCGACAAGACTGGGGCTCATTCATAGATGTTTGGTTGACATCGTGTGATGGAATTGACTTGCTTAAATTATTTTGAGACGCCAAAGCGACCAAAATAGTTTGAGGACGCAATATTAATTGGATTAATAAACCAAGAATTGCAAATTGTTGTTGCAATTGGCTTAGAGGCCTACCTAGTGATATTATTGTAGTCATCAGCCAAAGCAGAGGCTGCAGTAATATAGACTTGGATCTTGGACCACTAAGATTTATAATTGTTATAAATCCGTATTTTGTGTTTGGGGGCGCAAAATATGTTAAAATTAGTGGGAGCTAATCATTACAATAAACTCTTGTTTTGATTAGTGATACGAATGTGATCTTTGTTTACTTTATTCTGATTTATTTTTCCATTTTATTAATTTCTCGTCAGATAAAATGTCGTTTTTGGCTTATAAATGTTTGATGGAAACAAACAAGTTGATTGGGTCAAATTTTACGGATTGACTCCGTTGTTTGCGATTGGTGCTAAGGCAAGACAAGATTGAGTATGTCTTGGACAAACCAATTAGTGTCATCCCTGACAAGAATTCTCCTGAGTACGCTACGTTTGACGAAGAAGCTCATAAGAAACATGTTGAGGATGCCACATCGGCTCAATGCTTAATGTTGTCCTCTATGAGTATTGAACTGCATAGGCAACATGTTCCCTTATGAGATGCTGAAACACTTGGAGAGTCTGTACGCTTCAGAAGCTCAGAACATGGAGTATGAGATACTCAGAGATCTCTTCAAGTGTAAGATTCATGATGAGGGCCAGGTTTTTGAACATATATTGAAGATGATCGGATTAATTGAAAGGTTGGAATCGATTGGATCGAAGTTACCCTTACGTGTCTCAATAAATCTGATTTTGCAGTCTCTTCCAAGTTCATTTGAAAACTTCATAGTGAATTTCAACGTGAGCAACACGAAGGCAACACTGCCAGAGCTTCACGACATGCTCAAGACCTACGAATCATCTACTTCTAAAGGCAACTCTGTGCTCATGGTGAGCTCTTCTGCGAGATCTTCCAAACAGAAGAATAAGCAGAAGAAGAGGAAGAAAGCATCTAAGGATGCGGCCTTGATGCCTAAGAGTGGAGGGGTTCAAAAGAAGCCGAGAATACCAAAGGATGAGTGCCTGTTCTGCAATGAGAAGGGGCACTGGAAGAGAGACTGCCCGAAGTTCAAAGCACATGGTGCATTGGATGAGAGCTTAAGTAGTTTATTTTGTACATTGAAATTAGACTAGATTAGATCTTTCTTCGGGATATAAATTAGATTTATATAATTGATATTTTGTTCTAGAGATTTCAAAGAATATTATCTCCATTCTAATATTAGACATTTATGACTTTTTCTTTCTATTTTGCAAACAGTAGATGCTTGTTTTGCTTAATGGATTGTTTTAAGGAAATGTCTTTCGTTCGAATGGATTCTATATGCTTGAATATGAACAAAATATTCTCAATGTACAAGAACAAACGACCTAAGCTAAGTAATACGGATAATAAAACTTACATGTGGCACTGTAGACTTGGTCATATCAATGAGAAAAGAATAGCAAGATTGAGAAAGTTAGACTATCTCACATTATTTGATTTCGAATCATATGATGCTTGCGAATCTTGTCTCAAAAGAAAGATGACAAGTTAACCACTTTCTGGGAAAAGGGTTATGTGCCAAGGTTGTGCTCGAGTTGGTTCGCACAGCGGTGTGCGGACCGTTCCAACTTAAGCAATAGGCGAATATTCGTACTTCATAACTTTCATTGATGATTTTTCAAGGTATAGATATGTGTATCTCATGAAACACAAATCTGAGGCCTTGAGTTTAAGTTAGAAGTTGAGAAACAACTTGGAAAAGTATTAAGACTCTCCGATTAGATCGAGGAGGGGAATACTTAAGCCGAGATTTTCTTGATTACTTGAAATCACATGGAATCCGGTCAGACTGGACACCTCCGAGTACACCACAGATGAATGGAGTACCCGAAAGGAGAAATCGAACTTCATTAGATATGGTTCGATCCATGATGAGTTTCACCAGTCTTTCCTTATTCCTTTGGGGTTATGTCTTACTAACCGGTGGTTATGTTCTGAATAGAGTTCCTCTTAAATCGGTCACGCAAACACCATATAAGTTATGGTGTGGCAAGAAGTCGAGTCTCAACCATATGTGGACCTGGGGTTGTCCTGTTTTGTTTAGAAGATGACGACTGAAAAATTGGAGGCTAAAAGTGAGAAATGTTATTTGTGGATATCCTCAGGAAACTAAGGATATGAATTCTACTGCCCTGGAGATCACTAGGTGATAGTTCCAAGAATGTGGCGTTTCTTGAAGATATTTATATCTCCGAGGAACAAGGTCACAACAAGGTAGATCTTGAAAAGATTCAAGAACCATAAAAATAACATAGCGGATGAGATCTTGTCCAATGGAGTGGACAAGAACTCAGTGGGAGTTTTTGATGATCTATTGGGAGGGGAAATGACTCTTAGAGGGTCACCTCAAGACAATGAGATGCATCAAAACAAGATATTGTATCAAATCCGAAAGATAACATAGAGGATGAGGTCTTGTCCAATGGACTGGACAAGAACTCAGTGGGAGTTTTGATGATCTATTGGGAGGGGAAACAACTCTTAGAGGGTCACTTCAAGACAATAAGATGCATCAGAGACAAGATATTGTATCAGTCCCACCTCAAGAGAATCATAGTGAAATTCTTGAGAATATTCTAAAATGTTGAAAACCAACTCACGATCAGAATAAACCGAATGAACCAACGCAAAACCAACTCAATAGGTCTCAAAGGAATCATCGTGCACCTGAAAGACTAAATCTATTGTTTGAGAACCAAGATGATGAGGTTGATTCAGAAGACGATGAACCTAAGACCTATATCGAAGCGGTGTCAGACACCGATTCGAAGATGTGGCTAGCTGCCTTAACATCTGAAATGGACTCGATGTACCTCAATCTAGTCTGGGAACTAGTTGATTTGCCAGATGGAGCTCGCCCATTAAGCTGCAAATGGATCTTCAAGAAGAAGAGAGATGCAACTGGCAAGGTACAAACCTACAAGGCTAGGTTGGTGGCAAAGGATTATAGTCAACGCGAGGGCATTGATTATGATGAAACCTTTTCGCCAGTCGCTAAGATCAAGTCCATTAGGATATTACTTGCAATAACTGCATACTATGACTTTGACATACAACCTGAAGGTTTTATATCCAAAGAAAAGCCGAATGGAGTATGCAAGTTAAAGAAGTCCATTTATGGACTCAAGCAAGCATCTAGGAGTTGGAATATTTGTTTTGACAAAGCTATCAAATTGTTTGATTTCGTCAGAAGCAAAGAGGATCCATGTGTTTATAGTAAACGTAAGAATGAAATGCTGTCTTCCTTATCATATATGTCGACGATATACTGATAATGGGGAGCAATCATTCCATGTTGCAATCCGTGAAAGAGAAGATTTCAGCAAAATCTCGGTAAGGAATACTGGAGAACTGTCAAGGCTATTCTTAAGTACTTTAGAAGGACTAAAGAATATTTCTTAAAGTCTACGGTGGGCAGCTAGAGTCATCAGTTACTGGGTATACTGATGTTGGCTTCCAACGGACCATGATGACTTCAAGTCTTTGTCTGGATATGTTTTCGTTCTAAATGGTGGTGCAGTGAATCGGAATAGTTCCAAATAGAGTAGAACTGTCGATTCCAGCACTAAAGCCGAGTATATTGCTAAATCTAAAGCTGCCAAAAAGGGGTTGTTGCTTTGTTAAAGTTCGTAAAGGAACTAGGTGTCGTTCCAAGTGCCAGCAGTGCAATACCGTTGTATTGTGACAACGGTAAGTGCGGTTGCTCTAGCAAAAGGAACCGAGAGCCACGAACAGAAATAAACATATTCCCTGTAGATATAATCTGATTGGAGAATAATAGATAGGGAGATGTGAAGTTAGATAGAGTATCCACTGATGATAACTTGGTTAATCCTTCAACCAAACAGTTGTGTATAGTTAGACACAACAAGCACTTTGAGAGCTTGGGTGTTAGACACGTTGGTAGTTAGTCTTGATTCAGTGGGAGTTTATAGTTTGCATGTCTTAGAAACCTTACATTTGAGACATTCATTCTCGATCGCATTCTATGACATTTCGATTGTCTTTTGAGTTTATGCATTTATTAGAATAATTATTTTGATGGTTTGTTATTATTCTTATAATTGTTCCCTTGAATCATGACTGTCACTTATGGTGTGAGACATAAATGATATAGTATGATTCTAAAATTGCCATAACCGATGGTCATCAAGAATGGGATATTGATGACACGCGATAGGTTAACATGTGGTCTGCATCACATTCTCAGAGAATGTAGTAGGTCTCACGACTACGAGATATTAGATATCCGTGATGGACACATGGGTACTTTGGAGAGTATTGGTATACCCTACTATTAAACCGTTTGTTTTCAGTGTCTACGGTTTATTAGTGTGTGGAGTATGTAATGATCCTTTGACCTGAGGTCAATACTCATTTTGTTTGTTAAGTGATGAACTTTGACCAAGTACAACGCTTGCCTCCCAAAGGAGGATAAGACACGTCTTGTGTTGGGTTCATCATGAGGCAAATGAAAATGGTAGTTGAGCCAAGAATGGGATTCATTCCTCGATTGAAACTCGAGAGAACACTCATATTTCTCTATATTATTTGACAATAAAGTCATTGGCCAATGCAAAAGATATATTCAATTAAAGTAATTGAATATGATCGAATGTGTCATATAATAAAGATGAGAAAAATGATTGAGCTATTTGGATAGACACATGGCAGATCCTAGGCTCAATCAGGTGGTTCGTGAATGAAGGGATATTACATAAACTTCATATAAAGGTTTGTTTACTAGATTCACGTAAACGTCCTTCATATATCGAGTTCGCTGCGCAACGCAGTCTAGGAGTTTTGTGCAGACTTTAATTAGATTATCGTCGATAATGGGGGCCTGAAGGGTCACACTTTATGTGTATTATTGTTCCACTCAAGGGTACAAGGTTAGTGCTTCGAATTATATCTAATGCTAGTCCAAGTGGGAGATTGAAAGATATGGACTAGATTAGGATATGTGGGCTTTATTAATTAATGAGTCAGACTAATTAATTAATTAAGTGGACATGGATATTAGGCCCATAAACCTAGGGTTATATGGTACTATATATACATATTCTCTATAGTAGAGAATTAAGGGTTTTTATCAGATAAAAATTGGAGGCACTATAGAATTTGAGAAGTGGTTTCCTAGCGATCACTTATCGAATAATTGTACCGAGGATAGTTCCTGCGGCGGACGATATACGCGTGGATACCTGAAGTGGTGAATCAATCGCGCAATTCGGTCCGATCAATTACGCAACAAGTAAGTTGTTCCAACTTTAGCGTAATTTATGCTCAACGTTTATATCAGTTATAAATCACGATCAGTATTCTCGATTTATTATTCCGCTGCGTACATTAGATGTAGTCGAGAATTACTAACAGTTCCTTAG
This sequence comes from Ajuga chamaepitys, assembly GCA_958295605.1. NCBI lineage: Eukaryota > Viridiplantae > Streptophyta > Magnoliopsida > Lamiales > Lamiaceae > Ajuga > Ajuga chamaepitys. The sequence continues at coordinate 18,652,922 of OY282495.1, forward strand.
TATATGTTTGTTTAAAATTATGTAAAATATGATTTTACTTAACATGAAATGAATATTGGTAGAAATTGGTGTTGGAATATATATTATTTAATACATAGTATTGTTAAAAGGTATTAGAATTGATGGATTTTGTGTGGTATGTGTAGCATTAATTAAGTATTAGCTGTGGAAATGCCGCTGAAATCTAAAATCCATGAGGCAATGCGGAAACAAACATGGTCTTAATTAAGGATTTCACAAAGAAACAGAAGTATATATTAGGACGAACTTTAATTTATTTTTATTTTTTAAAATTTTATTGAAAAGATAATATGTTATTATCTGTTTTGTACTTCTCCATTGCTATATGGAATTATATTCTATTGGGATGTCTCAAACCCCAAATATAATAATAATAATAATAATAACAACAACAACAATAACAACAATAACAACAACAACAACAACAACAACAACAACACCAATAATAATAATAATAATAATAATAATAATAATGGATGATAAAATATACTACGGTTCACACGTTATTAAATTTTCGGTATGTACTATACAACCTGTTAATTAGTTCCCCATTTCTCGACAAATAATAATTAATGAGCATGCTTGGCTCCAGTTAATTTTCCATCTTCAGCTAATAAAATTGAAGAAAGTAAATATTAAATTAGTCAAAAAAATTTAATTTTTAGGTAGATAGATACATTTACGTTTTGCAAGAAAAAGAAAAAAAGAAAAATTTATTTCAAACAGTACACAAAATATTATCTAATTTGAAAATTTTCCTAATTCTGTTAGTGAGGGACAAAATTTTCGTGGCTTCGGAATGTTGATCAGACTTTGCAAATGCAGACGGGAACATCTAGATGGGTAGGGTTGTGGTCTCCGGCCATAATAACGATAATCTTGGGCGGCGCGTTGTCGGCGGCCGTGGTTAGCTGCGCCGCCTTGTGTCCGGCGTCATAGGGGCGGCTGCGGGAGGAACAGGTGAGGAAGATCAAAGCGGCAGCAATGAGTAATATGATGATGTCTAATCCACCGAAAAGGTACGGCAATGGGGAATTCCACTGCCAAACTGTACTTAAGCTAGAAGAACCCACCGCTGGAGTCCTCATCTCTCTATTTCACTATTTCTCAATTTCTCACTCACTGTGCCGGTTTCTATGTGTAAAGTTGGTGCATGTCCTTGTGAGGAGGATGCACAAGGGGGTCGTCTAATTTATAGACCTGCTAAAAAGCCTAAAAAGGTTATTTTGACATAAAATTCCTTTATAAGTCTATCGTGCGCAAGTCATGAGAAAATTTTCAGTGAAAAATATCCATAAAATATGTTTGGTTTATCTGTTAAATTCGTAGAGTTTGTATGGATCGGTGCTAAAAAAAATTAAGTGATTTATTACAAAAACACTAATAGTTTGATGAGTTTGCTATAATTAATCCTATAAGTTTATAGTAGTTATAATTACATAATTTAATATATAAAATTGAGCATTTATAATAATTAAAGTCTAATTATATGAGAATGTTCTATGTACTTATATATAAAATATCATATTTTGTAAGTTTTGCTATATTATATATAATCTATATATATATATAAGTAAAATGAGGGTTAATTATGTAAAATACCTTTTCCCACCTAAACTATCATATTAACTATCTAATTCATTCTACTATATTCTACTAAGATTATACATTATTTGGAATCCTTTTTAATAGTCCTATTCTTAAATAGTCCTATTAATTAGTAGGTTTTTTTCTTTGAGTGAGTCTTGTGTGTGAACGATCACACGTGTGAAGGAATACACTTTTACAGAAAACATTGATACTTTTACAGGAAAAAGTGATATTTTTACTACATTGATACTTTTACAGATAAATGTGATACTTTTGCTACAAAAAGTGATACTTTTTTGGTTAAAAAAATGTGATACTTTTACAGATAAACGTGATACTTTTACCAGAAAAAAGTGATACTTTTTCCCGTCCCATCGTGTGACGGTCACATACAAGTTTTTACCTTTTTCTTTTCCGTTTTTTTTCGGGGGGAGGGGGGGTGGTTAATTAGCAAGCTTTAAATTTGGGAAGATATGAGTATTTGCAATTGCTTTTTTTAATTGCTTTCCAGCTTATAACTTGTGAAAAGTAATTTTGAAGTGTTTGAGAAAATATCTTCAGATTTAATAAAAGTGATTTTGATAAAATATTAGGACTATTTAAAGGGTTTTAGGGGGTGTTTGCATCTATTTTTCCTAAGTACTTTTCAACTTATAGCTTGAGAAATCATATTTTATTATGTTTGCAAAGCCAGCTTCTGTTTTAAAAAAAAAAAAAAGTGCTTCCAAGGTTAAAGCTAAAAGCAAAATTCTAATGGTTTTCTCTACTCAATGAAAAATTTGCAAATAATATGATATCTTTTAAAAGATATGAGTTATTGTAAACATAAATTATTTAAAAATACATTATAAAAATATAAAAATCTATATATATATATATATATATATAAAGCCAAATGAAGCGCTTTTATTTAATTTTATCTTTCCCGCCTAAACTATATTATTTATTATATAATTGAATTTATTTATAGTTCCAATAATTAAGCCATGTCATAAATATATTATAATTGTGTAGTTATGATTGATACAATTTTTGGCATCACAATGTGTCTTTCACATTACAAAATTGCTACGAACAAATGGATAAATATGGTAGTAAAAAATTCAATATTTACCTTCATAATAAGTCAATTAATTTTTTAAAATAATTTTATATGATTTTAGACCATGATTGAATGTTAATAATAACTAAAATATTATTTTTGTTTTTGGGGAAAGAGTATTTAATACTATAGTATACTAAATTTCTTTATGCTCTAATAATAAAAAATAAATTTGAATGTTAAAATATTCTAAAGTAATTTTTTTAGGCTTAATATCCATGTACGCCCTAAACTATCCAAGGTTTTTTTCATTTTATGCCTAAATTATTTTTTATTATCAAATAGCAATCTATACTCAAAATATTTGTAAATTTGCGACCTCCGGCGAAGAATTCAAATGAGAAAGATAAATATTATTTTATTAAAATTAAAAGTAATTTAAAAAATCTTTAAAATACTTTAAATTTTAAAATTCATTTAAAATAGAAAAGATTAACTGAAAAATATTATATTTAAAAAAATCATATTCGTAAATATTAGAATTGTCTAAAAAATAATTTTTTAAAATAAGTTTATAAATATATAATATTATGAAATAATAAGGATTTATAAAAATAAAAAAAATTAATAAATTTGAAAATAAAAATTTTGAGAATCCTTAAATTATTTAAAAATACATTATAGAAATATAAAATTAATCAAATAAAAAAAATTAAATTAGTCAGGCATTTTCAAAATGATTATTTTCTAACTTACAAATTATTTTAAACATTTTCAGAAAAATTTCAAATTATTTGGGTTATCGTGTAATTATTTTCTTTTCTTAAAGAATTATTATAACTATTTTATAAAATCTGAAAATTATCCTAAAATTGGGAAAAAAAAAAATCATTCATGATATGTGAAATTATAGATGAACAGTATTTTTAAAAACACCAATCTTCTTAAAAGAATTTAAAATATATTTATAAAAAAATATAAAAATTATTTAAAATGTAGAAAATAATTTTTAAGAAAATCTAATTTATGAAATAAGTAGATTTTTAAATTCAAGAAAATTAAAATTATGAAATCCTTCTAAAAGATTTAAAATTTAAAATTTTAAAATTTATGAAAAAAAACTTAATTTTTATGAAAAGTAATTTTTATAAATTACATTTTTTTGGTCATTTATATTTTAAATAAAATTTCATAAGTTTAATAAAAAAAAATATAGATTTTTTAAATGATTTTATGATTTTTAAATATTCGTTCTTTCACGCCGGAGGTTGCAAATTGATAAATCCACGGAGTATAGGTTGCTATTTGATTAAAAAAATAGTTTAGGCTTAAAACGGGAAAAAGAAAATCTTGCATATTTCAGAGTGCAAATTGATATTAACCATTTTTTATGTATAAATTCTTTATTTTTTGTTTATTTTTGTCTTACAACTTAATACTTAATAATGTCATAACCTTAATACGAATCTTATATTCTCATGCCATTAAAAATGGTAAGTTGTATTAAACAATATATATATATATATATATATATATATATATATATATATATATATATATATATATATATATATAGATCTACTTTAGTAGATATAACAAATTGTATTTTCCTTTATGGGAATTATAATAAACAAATGTCAAACTACTATTAACTATATGAGCAGTTTCTACCACGATAACCGTATAGGTTTGTAAATCTTAAAAAATACGACTTCAACTATAACTCGAAACATTGCTTTATTTATTTATTTTTCAAGAGATATATTTGATGATTAGATTGATTATAAATATTCGTGATAAAACTTTGCAGTTTTAGTAACTTTAATAATACGTATACGTAATAATGATTTATTTTTTTTAATTTCGGCAAGTCTACATTATCTTTAATAATATAAAAATTATTATTATTCTAAAATTATATAATTTTAAATTATTATTTATACTTATAAGATAACATGCCACGCATCGTGCGGGAATATAACTAGTATATCATAGAAGTAAATTCTAAGTATGCTGGCATATTAGGTTATAAGACTCTTATCTAAAACTCAAATCTATCTGCTTAAGCAAATAGATCCCAAAAAGTTGGGTCAAGCTCGCATGTCAAATAAGTTGGTGAAAATTACACCCAGTGTAAGTTAGGTTATAGATCCCTGTTAGATAGTCTGGCCTATTGTTAGGAATCGAACCGTGGTCGAGGTTCGAGTATGGCTCAGGAAATCCTTGAGCCCGTTTCCGATCGAATAGTGACAGCAGCGAATTTGGAGCCCAAAGGGTGATTTCCACACAAAGTAGAAATCCCAACCCTTAACCCCGGTAACTCCCACACTCTTCTCTAACACTCAACCCACCCGACCCACAAAAGGGAACAAGGAAGACGTAGACGAAGAAAGGGACGTTAATGGTGGCAGAGAGTCTCTCACACACACAAAAGTGTATCACTCTATATCTGCTACACACTTCACAAAGAAGAGGGTGCTCCATTCTTATAGGGAAGAATGGAGCAGAAAACCATGAGGCATTGATTGACATTACGTGAATCAAAGAGACAAAGACCAAGAGGGGGAATGAATCTGCAGGAGAGAATGTAAAGGGGTGGGGCTGCCATTGGGTTGGGCTTGGGGATAAATTGGGCTATCAGAATTTGGGCCTAATAAACCAACAATCTCCACCTTGGGCCCAATTCACTTACGCTGTCGATCGATCACGGAAACGGAGGAATCATCATCGCCAAACTCCTGTACACAAAGTACAGGAGATAACATGCACAAAACATGTTATTTTTCACCAAGGGAAAACACACAGTCAAAGCAAGAAGTAGACACAAAGTCTAACTTAAGAACGTCACAAACAGAATGATCTAATCATTAGGATCCAAGTTCAGGGTTCTCATGCATGAATGAAATTTCTCAACAGATAAGCATTTAGTTCCCATATCAGCGGGATTGAATTGAGAAGCAATTTTCTCAAGGCACACAATTCCCTTCTCAACAATGTCACGAATGAAGTGAAATCTAACATCAATATGCTTAGTTCTGTCATGAAACACAGGATTTTTGCACAACTGAATCCCTGACTGACTATCAGAATATACTACTACATTATCGTCCAGAAAACCAATTTCAGACAATAGGCCTTTCAGCCAAACAGCCTCTTTCAAGGCTTCAGTAATAGCAATATATTCTGATTCAGTAGTCGACAGTGCAACAACATGCTGTAACTGAGATTTCCAACTTATGCAAGACCCACACAAAGTGAACACATAGGAGGTAGTGGACTTCCTATTATCTCTATCATTTGCATAATTGGAATCAACATAGCCAACCAAATTTACACCTCTAGCAGACCTAGCAAATTTCAGGCTAATATCAGAGGACCCTCTAAGGTATCTAAGTAACCCTTTCACAGCATCCCAATGAGGCATACCAGGGTTAGACATGTGCCTACTCAAACAACTAACTGTGTATGCAATGTCAGGTCTAGTACTAATCATCAAATACATCACAGAACCAATCGCATTAGAGTAGGGCACCTTAGACATTTCAGCAATTTCAGAATCAGTCTTTGGGGACTGATCCTTACTTAGCACACAATGAGCAGCAAGAGGCACAGAAGCAGGCTTAGCATTGGACATCGCAAATTTACTCAAAATCTTCTCCACATAGGAAATCTGATTTAAAAGTAAAGTTCGATTCTTCCTATCTCTTTCTATGTTCATCCCTAGGATTCTTTTAGCATCACCAAGATACTTCATTTCAAAATTATCACTAAGGCATTTCTGAACATGTTCAATCGATTTCAGACAAGGACTCACCAAAAGCATGTCATCGACATAAATGAGCAAGAAGATGGGCATGGATGCATTTTCTTTAAAGTATAAACAATGATCATACATGCTTTTCTTAAACTTTAAAGACATCATGCATTCATCAAATTTCTTATTCCACTGTCTTGGTGATTGCTTCAAGCCATACAAGGATTTTTTCAACAAACATACATGATCAGATTTTTTAGGATCAACAAAACCATCAGGTTGTCTCATGTATATCTTTTTATCAAGGTCACCATGCAAGAAAGCAGTTTTTACATCCAACTGTTTCAATTCCCAATCAAAATGAGCAACTAATGCAAGCATGATGCGCACAGTGACAAACTTGACAACAGGAGCAAAGATTTCCGTATAATCTATCCCCTCTTTTTGAGTAAAACCCTTAGCCACAAGTCTAGCTTTAAATCTAACTCTCTCACCCTCATCCTTGATTTTATAAAGCCATTTACAATCAACAACAGAACAATGTTCAGGTTTAGGCACAAGGGTCCAGGTTTGGTTAACATGCAGTGAGTTCATTTCTTCTTTCATAGCATTTAACCAATTTTTAGAGTTTTCAGATTTCAAAGCTTCCTTATATGTCTTAGGTTCACAATCATCAACAGATTCAAAAACATTGAAAGCATGAGTATCAATATGGAAGTCATCAAATCTAGCAGGTGTCCTAATGTTTCTTCTAGGCCTATCCCTAGCAAGTTGATAATCAGCATCATCAGGCACATTAGACACATCTTCCACATTCTCATTTTCAACAGGTAGGTTAACACTTGAATCATGCATATCAGAATCAGATAAGTCTGATTGCTCCACCTCAGAAGGAGCAGTGTCAGAGGCAGGCAAAACCACAGAGGTAGATAAACATGGAAAGTCAGATTCGTTAAAAACGACATCTCTACTTATTAATACTTTAAAACCAGGTTCATCTTTTAGCCACAACCTATAACCCTTCACACCATCAGGGTATCCTAGAAAAACACATTTCCTAGACCTAGGTTCAAGTTTATCACCTTTCTGGTGAGCAAAAGCAGCACAACCAAAAATTCGCAAATTAGAAAAGTCAATTGATTTTCCGGACCAAACAGATTCAGGACACTTACCATCTAAAGGCACAGATGGGGACCTATTGATTAGATAGGCAGCAGTACAGACTGCTTCACCCCAGAACTCTTTTGAAAGTCCAGAGGAAGCCAACAAGCTCCTCACCCTTTCAAGTAGAGTTCGGTTCATCCTTTCAGCCACACCGTTTTGCTGAGGTGTGTAGGGAACCGTTTTATGCCTCCTAATTCCAGATTTTACACATAACTCATTCAAAGAATTATTGCAAAACTCTAGACCATTATCAGTCCTAAGGTTTCTAATCTTTTTTCCTGTTTGATTTTCAATTAAGACTTTCCAATTTTTAAAATTCTCAAAAACATCAGATTTTTGTTTCAAAAGCAAAACCCATACTTTTCTTGAGAAATCATCCACAATAGAAAGGAAATACATCTTTCCGCCATGTGTGGGAACACTGGCAGGTCCCCACACATCAGCATGCAAGTAATCAAGTATGCCAGTACATTTAGATCTATTGGGAGAAGGGGAAACAGGGAAGCTAACTCTATGTTGTTTTCCTTTTACACACGACTCACAGAAGGGCATGCACGAGAGCTTATCATTTCCAAATGACCCAGCTTTCTGCAGAATTTCCAGCCCTTTACTACTCATGTGACCAAGTCTACGGTGCCATAGTTCAGTTTTGTCCTCCTTGACAAAATTGACAGAACTAGGTGTAGACTTAGCAAAACAAACATACAAGTTATTTCGCTTTTCAGCTTTTAGGACCACCAACGATCCCCTCATGATTTTCATCATGCCCCTTCCCCATTTTCCCTCCAACCCATCATCTTCTAATGCAGCACAGGAAATCAGATTATTGCACAAATCAGGTACATATCTAACATTTTTAAGTGTTATGCCAAAACCAGATGCACATGCTAATGTAATGTTCCCAATCCCAAAGATTTTACATTTCTTTTCATTAGCCAAAGACACAAAACCATCACTAACTTCTCTATATGAGCAAAACAAGTCCTTAAAAGGTGACATGTGGAAAGTACAACCAGAATCAATGAGCCATTCATTTTCACACAAAGTGTCAGAATGCACAGAATTCACACGAGACACATCACATGACCCAGTTACCATAAAGACATCACCAGTTTTCTCATCTCCAGAAGCTTTATTGGCTTGTTCTTTTTGTTTCTTAGGACATTCTTTAACAAAATGACCAGTTTCACCACAGTTAAAACATTTTTTAAGCTTGGGCCTAGACTTAGACCTACTGCGGTTATCTTTCTTCTTCTTATCATGATTGTCCTGGTTATTGTTTGGTTGACTATTCCTGTTCTTAGCCCTCCCTCTCACAAACATAACCTCACCATGATTTTTCTTACTCGGATTGGCTCTTAAATCCATTTCTTTGCTTTTTAAACCACTTATTACAGTTTCAAGGTTCACCTGATCTCTACCATATTTTATCGCAGATTTTACATCATTATAGGAATCAGGAATGGCATTTAAGAGCACAATCGGGGTATAGTCATCAATGTTTTTATCTCCCGTTTTCTTAATATCTTGAATCAGTTTTGTAAAAACATCAAGATTCTCTTCTATGTCTTTATTCAAATCAAGTTTGAACCGGAAAAATTTTTCAAGCAAAAACATTTTACTAGGCAATGAAGTCTCAGTATATAATTCTTGCAATTTTTCCCACAACCCTTTGGCAGAATCCTGATCACTCACCTTTCTTAACACCGAGTCAGAAAGGTTAAGGATAATGGATGAGTATGCCAGCTCATCCATTTCAGCCTTTTTCTCGTCAGAATCAGATTCAGAAAATTGCAGACTGATACACTTGTACACACGCTGTTGTACAAGAATACCCTTCATTTTCTGTTGCCAAATACCAAAGTCTGAACGTCCGTCAAACGGAGCCAGACTGTACCCCGACATAGAACCCATCACAAAAAAACACACAAGTTTTTACGGAGAATATAACAATCAAGGATTTCCCAGTTCTCAACACTGATTTATCAGTGGAGCAGGGGGTCACTTGACAATCTCCAGGAAGAAAACAAGAGAATGCGAACACACAAAGTGCAAAGAAAGATCACAATCAGAAAGAAAGCGGAAGCAATTAATCACAAAGATAATCCTAAGCTACCAGCACGTAAAGTCAATCCTATCCGTTCACAAACGGCAGCTACGAAAGCAGTAAAAGACCTATCCGTTCCCAAACGGTAGCTAAGGGATCAAGCCAATTTACCCGAGCGGGTCCTCACCGGGAGGAGAACCCGACTTACCTGTACTGGAGAGGGACTCGGCTCACGTCGGGCAAAGGCGCGACGGGAGGACAGCCAAGGGGGCTGGGTAGCTGATTTTGGATTCTGGACCTCGGCCAGCTGATCTCGGACCACCAATCTCGGACCACCAATCTCGGCCGAGAAGGAGAAGGGTTTCGGCCGAGAAAAGTATACAGCAGATTCTGTTCCTGGAACCCCGAGACACGTCTCGGCCGAGAAGAGGGAGAAGTCTCGGCCGAGATTGTTACTCAGCAAAAAACAGGGATCTGGCACTCAGGCCCGTCTCGGCCGAGAATGTTGGGAGTCTCGGCCGAGATCTTTAGACAGCACAAACAGTGAGCAGGCGCGGCAAGCCCGTCTCGGCCGAAAAAAAGATGAGTCTCGGCCGAGATTGAGATTCAGTCACAAAGACTTGATTCGCTGGACGCCCGTCTCGGCCGATAAATTGGTGAGTCTCGGCCGAGAATGAATCTTCGTCAAAAATTCGAACAGACTTCGAAAAAATTCGCCGGAAAAAATCCTCCAATCCCACGACTGGGATTCACACACCGAAGAGACCACGGTTTGACAACCGTGGCTCTGATACCACTGTTAGGAATCGAACCGTGGTCGAGGTTCGAGTATGGCTCAGGAAATCCTTGAGCCCGTTTCCGATCGAATAGTGACAGCAGCGAATTTGGAGCCCAAAGGGTGATTTCCACACAAAGTAGAAATCCCAACCCTTAACCCCGGTAACTCCCACACTCTTCTCTAACACTCAACCCACCCGACCCACAAAAGGGAACAAGGAAGACGTAGACGAAGAAAGGGACGTTAATGGTGGCAGAGAGTCTCTCACACACACAAAAGTGTATCACTCTATATCTGCTACACACTTCACAAAGAAGAGGGTGCTCCATTCTTATAGGGAAGAATGGAGCAGAAAACCATGAGGCATTGATTGACATTACGTGAATCAAAGAGACAAAGACCAAGAGGGGGAATGAATCTGCAGGAGAGAATGTAAAGGGGTGGGGCTGCCATTGGGTTGGGCTTGGGGATAAATTGGGCTATCAGAATTTGGGCCTAATAAACCAACACCTATTTCTTTCTATCGATCTACACTCGCTGTGTCCTATAGAAAAATCTTATTTCAAACATATTTTTTGTCCAGAAAAATAAATTTGACTTTAAATCAAATGCCTCATTTTTTGAAATATTCAATTCACAAAATAAGGTTGTTTCATTCAATAAATAACAAATAACTATAAATATAATATAAGTGTGAAATCACAGTTTTTAAAATGTTTGTACACTAATATAATAAATAAATAATTGTCGACCCGTACTCGTTTTGCAATGGAGGGATTAAAAAGCATGAAAAGCCGCACTAGTATATTGATGGAGGAGTACATATATGTTGTCATTATTTCAACCGATGTTGACTCACTAACTGTACCAAACCATTTACATCCAGACTTTTTTTTTTTTTTTCTTTTTCTCTCGAATACAAATTCTGATCAGGATACTTTACTAATTTGGCTACAATTATTTTTCAGAATATCCAGACTATGATAATATAATAAAACACTTCATCAGATAATGATGTTTATGAGGGGTTGAACCACAATTACTCTCATCGTCAACTAAAAAAGGTTGTATTTCTGGGCACAAATTACAAGAAATTTTCATATTAGAGATGAAAATTACTAACGGATAAAATGAATCACTAATGAATATAATTTGTCCCAACTTTATTATTAGAGACAATACGTGATCATTAATTAGTCGTCTCAGCAATATATATATATATAGATATTATGAATGTATATGCATATGAAGGTACTGATAGTCTGATATAGAAAAATGTCTTTTTCAAATTCAATGATAATTATTTTAATATACATTTTTTATGTTTATATATATAAATGTGGATATTCATGAAATATTTAATGAGATATAACATCAAACTATTACAGAGGATTCAGAGTAAATTTGAATCTTTCATTACTATATCAGGTCTTTGAGATACTACATCTAGAAATGTACAGTATATATTTGATTCATTGTTAATTTAAGCTATATATTTGAATATATATGTAAATGTGTCTATTTAAATAGTGAATAGTGAAAAAAGTATAAGATAAATGTTAGATGTTAGATGGAACAAGGAATAAATATGTATGTGGAGTGTTTGTGACATAAAATTGTAAATGAGACTGGAGTCAATTTATGTCAACTGGAGGAAAACAAAACCGAAATTATTCATAGAACAGTTGTCCATAATTTAAGTCCCAATAAAAAAATGTGTTCCACTACAGAAAGTAAAGAGAAAAATGTAGTCACGTTTAGACTAATTTGCCACTAATAGATTACCATTTTCACTTTGTTGTCTGTTTTAGACCCATTTTTCCAGTTTCAAATCCATTCATAAAATTCCCCTGAGACGCCAAAAATCTAATCGACTCAAAATGCCAACATACACTTTAACATTAATATATGGAATTAATTTCAACCAGTAACATATCACAATACAATATGCTCTGGGCCCATGGATTAATTACGAGATATACACTAATGTTTATTTCCAAAGTTATTATGTTGACTCAATTTGTAAAACATAATTTATATATATACATGACGTTGCTCCCAAATCATGGCGCACCATTAAGCATTGTTAACGTTTTCTTTCAACCTCGCAACCATTGTTCATATAATGGCATTATTTTATAATTAATTGTTGTATAGTCAATTGATTAGGAAAAATATATTTCTACTCAAAACTTTGAGAGATTTTATTGACATTATTTTAATTTCGTCTCGTAAAACTTTGAAATATTCAATTTTAGTTCAAAGATTTGAATTTTCGTCGGGAATACTCACGGACAGGCTAAATTGAGAGTCTCCAGACGATTTCAAATGATGTAGTGCTTGTTTTCTTACGTGGACTAATTATTTCATCTTTTTGTAATTAACAGAGTTTACACATCATAAAAGAAATGTCAAATCACTTAAAACATAATATAATTTTTTTCTTTCACACTGTCGTCCACCATTTTCATGTAGTTTTCAGCACCGCCGTCACCAGACAACCACCCCATCGCCGCCATCCAACACTTTGTTCAGGCTACCTTCACCGTGTGATACACGTATTTTATGCATCCTTTTATGCTCATTTAGACTAAGAATTTGATAGCAATTGCACATTTTGGTTGTTCTATGCTTAATTCCATTATCTTGTTTCATTTGATGTGTGTGCTTGTTTTGTACCAAATTGCATGATTTTAAGGTCAAAAGTCCATTAGGACAGAGTTTTGAGAAGAAACGAGCGAGAGACAAGGCAAAATGGCGAAAAGAGGCAAAAATGCAAGAATTCCAACTTGACATACCTCTAGTATTTTGCTTATATCTCGAGTTCTAGCTACATATCCAATCGAGGTGGTCAGTGACACTTGAAAGCTAATTCAAATAGCTACGATTGTTTTAGAAATAACCAATGTCAAATTCCGATCAAAAGACCTCCGAATATGGCTTTGAAGTTGGATAAAACGTGCAGTTTCGGTTCATTACTTGGACTACAAGTCAATTACTTGGCCTACAAGTTAATAGACGTGTTTTGAGCGAATTTTCTCGTCCCATATAAGATTTTCTCCCTCTTCATCCTAGTTATGCACTTCTAAAAATACCCGAAAGCTCTATATATCATAAATACAAGTTGGAAAGACTTTTTATCACATAATAAGCTTGGAGGCTTGGAGCCTTGGAGCTAGTAGAGAGCAAGAAACAAGAGGAAAGATCAAGACTACAAGCTAATTCCGGGTTTTTTCGTTCTTATTTATTTTAGTTTCTTTTAGAATGTTTGTCTATGAATATTCTATAGATTCAATAGTGAACATGAGTAACTAAACTTCTTTTGTATTCTAGGGCTAGAAAGTAGGTTGCGATTGACTATCTTTTACTTTCTTTTATTCTGGACCCCGTTCTATGTTTTTATCCTATATGTTTGTGTTTATTTTATGAATTGATCAATTTGGTCAATTGTTTTATTCTATTAGCTTAATAGTTCGACGCCCGAGAGGGGAGGGTTATTAATAGGCTTACGACATATAGTATATGTATCAATATCGTCTGAGAGGAGTGAGGTATCTATTTAGGCACTAATCTTAGAATCCCTTAGGAGCTACATATATGATAGTTAGACCGAGAGAGTAATCATTTATACGTAATCTACATGTTAGCATCATCTGAGAGGAGATTTAACAAGAGCAGGGATCGTCTAATAAAAATTTGAATTCAAATCAAAGGTCTAGAATATTAGGATAATTATACATAGGAAAACATAACAGCCCTTCTACCGCCTCTATCTTTTCTGCGCATAACAAGCCCTCTACCGCCTTATAGCGATGATTTCCTCACCTCGTGCACTTTGCTGCGACCTGCTTCATCATCTCCAACTCGTGTGCGTCGTGAAGCAGGGCCGAAAACAGTTGCTCTCCAAGCCCTGTTGTTGTTGCAATCGCATTCTAACCCCAGTTGAAATCCTTCTGACGAAATCTAAATGACATAATGAAAAACATATTTAAGAAACGACCGAATCATATCAAACTTCCAGAGCCACTATACGACATCTTCTCTCATATCTTATTTCTCCAAGATCTATTGAAATTAGGGTTCTCGAAGAAAAATAAATATTGGGAAGGAGGCGGTGAATGGGGAAAATATGGTGCGGGGGAGGGGGTGGTTGGGCAATGGAGAATGGGGTGGGGGTTGAGGAAGAGATGTTGAGCAGGTGCTCGGGGAGGAAGACGATTCTTTTTTTTTTTTTTTTTAACTTCTAATTTTCTTTTACTTTAATTTTTTAACATAATTTCTTTTTATATCGTCTAATTCTTCCTTTATATATTTCATATTATTAAATTTTTGTTGTTATTTTTTTTTTTCTAGAATTTTTTTAATTATATGTACTTTTAGTAAATTATTTTAATAATTTTAGTAATTTTTTTAGGTAAAATGGTGAAAAATATAAATTTATTTAATTTTCTATTTTTTAGTATTTTTTATGTGATTGGATAATTTTTAATTTTTTATTTGTTTCCTTTTAATTTTCTATTTTCTATTGTATTTTAATATAATTTTTTTCTATTGCTTTTTGTGTATTTTAAATTATTTCATTTTTCATTAGTTATTTAATTTTCTGATTTTCATTTTTCCCAGAATTTATTTAAATTGTATATATTTTAATAAATTATTTTACTAATGTTTTGGTGAAATGTCATCCACCTATATGCCAGATTCAATCTACATGGAAGTTTTGTGATACCACATCAGAAATCACCAGAAAATCGTCAAATTTGATCGGGACGTGAAAAATACATGGAATTCCAGTGAAAATATATATTTTAAAACAAAAATTAAATAATTCAGAGAGTTATTGCCGACAAAATTGGAGTCAATCAAGAAATGGTAGCTCCCAAAGTCCACCAAATGACATGAAATGCTCTAGCAGAGAAAGGAACGACTCCGATGAAGGACTTCAATAATAGTGCAGTAAGGTTCTAGCAAAGAAAAACCCGATGATAAAATATGGTCAAGGTTTTCCGAAAATCTAAGGTGTGTTTGTTTTAGGTTGTCCTCAACTTATTGAGGGGATTCAACCTCAATAAAACAATAACCTCCGTGTACTGTTGCTGCACCCTTGCGGCGGCGGCGCCCAACTCCGGAGTCCAACAGAATTATTATTATCAACATCTCTTCGGGTGGAAATCCAAAAACTGCAAATGAAATGTAATCAGCGAACGCAGACACCTCCCACCAGGGAGCCTCAAAAGCTCATTTATGTGCATGGCTGAGGATATGTAATCCCAAAATGGTGATTTGCCGAGTGTGAAGCCTTCACCACTGCCGCCTTAATTTTTATTTTTATTTTTTCGGTTTTCAATTTTTAAGCCTCCCCCCAAACTAGAATTGAGATCTTAAAAACTCTAAACTTTCTCTCCGATTCCTGCAACCCCTTCACCGTTTCTCTCATGGCGGCGACGTCGAGCTTATCGCTCGCGTCCGCTGTCGAGGGGGTGACTTTCCAAATCTCCCTAACAAAGATCCAATCTCTGATAAGCCTCCTAATCTTACCATGCCTTCATCGTTTCTCGCTGTTGCTAAAACCAAGTCGGCGGCGGAGAAGTTGGAGGGCAGATCGGTGAAGAAACTGTTCGATCCGGTGGCGGCTGAGGGTTTTGGCTATACTAGGATATACTAGGGCACACCGATCGTCCAATTCACAGATCTGGAAACGGATTCACTCGCGATGCAATGCCAATTTGTTCTAATCGAAAAACTCTTCAGGGAAGTCCCGCTTTTAAGAATATTAGAGCTAATGTATCGAGATTTGATTTTGTTGGATCTGTTTTCGTAGGTGCTATTAATATTAAGCATATCATGATAAAATTTAGTAGTGAAGATGACTGCCAACGGTTTTCCATGAAAGATCTTGGAGAAGCTAAATAGATTTTAGGTATGAGAATCGAGAGGAATAGAGCGACCAGGAGATTGTATCTTTCGCAGATGAATTATGTCTAGAAGGTCCTGGAAAAATTCAACATGGAGAATTCAAAGCCTGTGAGTATTCCATTGGGAAGTCACTTCAAGCTGTCGAAGCAATTGTCGAGTTCTAAGGAGGAACGTGCCCGAATGAAGAATGTCCAGTATGCTTCGGCAATTGGCAGTATAATGTATTATATGGTGTGTACTAGGCCGGAGATTGCACATGCAGTGGGAGAAGTGAGCCAGTTCATGAGTGATCAGGGGAAACAATATTGGGAAGCTGCGAAGTGGATACTGCAATACTTGAGAGGTACCACGAATAAAGCATTGTGCTTTGATGGGAACTCCAAGCTGGTTGGTTGTGCTGATGCAGACTTGGCATCAAATGATCTTGATGGGAAATGAGTACTATCAGGTATGTTTTTACTTATGGTGGTACAACAATTTCTTTGGATATCGAAGTTGCAGAAGGTTCTTGCTCTATCCACCACAGAAGTTGAGTATGTAGTTCTGACTGAAGCGAGCAAAGAAATAGTGTGGTTGCAGAATTTCTTGAATGAACTTGGGAGGAAGCATGAAAATAGTGTTCTCTACAGCGATAGTCAGAGTGCAATTTTCTTGGCTAGAATCCGGCTTTTCATTCAAGAACAAAGCACATTGAGTTGAATATCACTACATTAGGCACATGTTGGACAAGAAGACCTTGCAGCTTGTGAAAATTCTCGGGAGTGAGAATCTAGTCGACATGTTTACTAAGGTGGTGACCTTAGAGAAATTTAAGTTATGCATAACTTCAATTGACCTTGGTACTGAAGAAGAGGCTAGGCAATACGAGCGGATACGGGAAGGAGAATAGAGGAGAAATGGTTACTTGAAGGTGTTTCAGTCTCCAAGTGGGAGATTGTTGAGAGTGGAGCCTAAAAAACGAAGGAAGTGATGCGGCCACGTAGGAGGCGACGCGTTCGCGTCAAAAGTGGCCTCGTTTGAGCTAGAGTGACTGGCAGTGCAACGCGACCACGTCGGGGGAGGACGCGGTCGGGCCAGAAAGTGGCTCATTAAGCAGAAGCAACGCGGCCTCATCACGTTTGGATGCGGTCGCGTCAGGAAGCAACAACGCGCTCGCGTCGTGTTAAAGCGGCTGATTTGCGTGGGGCTCAAGCTTAGGTCAAATTTTAGGTTCATTGAGCTATTATAAATAGTTGTTTCCTTCATTGTATCATGTCATCCGAAAAAATATCATATTGGAATGGATCATTGGTTTGGTATCGTCCCCAAATGTAGTTACACATTGTGATGAACTCGATAACCAAATCATTGTGTATTTTTCTCGTTCTTGTTTTCTTAAATTTCGTGATCGTGTGTAGGTTAATTTCTAACATGTAATACATCATTAGAATTGATATATGGTCACTAATAATGAACTGTAGCTGATAACTTATTTGACATTCCGATCGTCTTAAATACGTTTTGAAATTTTGGGGACTTGTGACATTAACTTAATTTATAAAACGAGAATTATCATTTAAAAGGTCTGATTTTTGTTTTTATTTTTTTCCTTGTCGGGATACAATTAGTTGAATAATTCAATTCGTTGTTATAACTGTCATGACGAATTCCATTTATTGTTAGCACTTTGAGGCCTGGGTACTAACATATAATTATTTTCTTTGTTTTTGGAATTGAGTACAAGAAAAGGAATATGCCATGGATATGTTTCCAAAATATATATTTGGAGAGTTCCACTGTTTATTTACAGTAACAAAATGTGACAACTTTTGTTTGTTTTATAAAATTGGTGACCCTTTTGCAGCTTCAGGCCGCAGCGTCCACTAATCAACTTAGGCAATAATCATTAGATTCCTCCTCCTTTTTTGTTTTATTTTTGGGCATTAACAAAAAGCATCTTATAATTCGCACTACATATTGTCTTTTACTTATTTATTTTGAACGTTTTTCATAATCTGACGTTTCAATTTTTATTCATGCAATCTAATTTTATTATACATGTAAATTACTTTTTTGGCCATTGACTATTCGCAATTCACAAATTTCTTAACGTAATCCATTTTTATTTAGAATTCAATATAATTTCTTAATACAATCCACTAAATAGCAATTATACCATTTATTTATCTCAAATTAAAATATATAAATAAAACAATACAACATTGAAAAAGGAAAAAGAAAGAAATTAAAACAAAATGGCGTAGTTTATCATAACAGAAACAAGAAAGAAAAGAGTAATACGGCAATTCTTATTGTCATATCATATGATCAATTATATTGTCTGGTGTGGAATAGATTCCTAGAACAACTATTTGATCGAGATCGTGAAAATATTTCTAGAGTTTCATCTTCTTCAGGAGCCATTGCAATAGTTTTCCAAATTATGACCTGAATTGATTTTTCCATGGTACTGACAATATTTTTTATTTAGGAATTGATCATTTAATGAAGTTTAAATATCCGCAGGTAACAATAATCCAAAATGGCTTTTTGTGCAGTCTGCCTCCCCAATTAGGTTTGAAGGTTTTGAAAAAGGGCTTGAAATATTTTTTTTCGAGCCAAGCTTCTTCGCTAGTCCTAAAGGAAAGGGACTGCGATCTCTGCACACAGTTAGAAACGATCATGTATTCAAAGGCTAAACATACATGATCAATGTTTTTATGTCCTCTATAAATAAAACCTTGAAAAAATTAGGGTTAATTAAAAAAGAGAAAAGACACGGTCTGATTGAAGATGACAAAGAAAAAAGAAAAAGAACGTAATTTTATGTTTACGTTTTAGGGGATAGAGATTTGACCAAATCTGTGATATATTACAATATAAAGATATTTTAGATATGAGCCAGGGAGAAAATTTGTAGAATTTGTGAAAAGTATCTAAAACGTCAATTAATTTTAAAAAAAAAATTAACTAGCTAGTTAAAACGTCAATTATTATGCAATGGAGGGAGTAAACAACTAACTTAGTTTGAATCTAATATTTATTCAATATGGATTAAAATATTAAAAATATGATTAGCTTGATCAATTCGATGTAAAAAAGAAAAAGGTAATAAACAAAAAATAAAATTGTTATTTAGGATATGTCGAAAAAGGTCTCCAAAAAATTAATAAAGAATGAAAGAAAAATATGCAATCACAGTGGATATTCAGATTTTTCCAATCCTTAATTTGCACGTAAGCCACAGGCCCACATGCACTTATTCCGTGGACGGTTGTTATTTCACATGCTAAATTTTCTGTAGACAATTAGCGGTAGTTTACTATTTACTAGTATAAAATTCGGATACGCGTATTATTTTACTAAAGCAAATAAAAATTGAAAAAATAACGTCTAATTAACCAAATTCGACGAATTATTCAGAAATAAATCGAGTTTAATACGTTAAATTAAAATTTTCGTAATCTTAAATATCCTTCTAAATTTTAGTGGTCAGCTTATTTTATGTGTAAATTTACTAATTCTTTCAGTTTTTATCAATTACAGTACATATTATTTGTTGTGATCTTATACAATTTATTTTAAGTTCATTAAATGAAATAATCTCAAACATAATTAGTACACAAGATCTCTATAAGTATTGTAATTTGTTGTTAGAATGGTTAGGATTGTATTCTTATTATATCATGTTTTCGTATAGGTTATTAATTATTATATTCTTCTTTTATGTTCTTTTTTATTTTAGATAACATATTTTGAGTCCAATAATAACCGTGATTTTTTCTTATGATTTACATGTATTAGTATTGATTATTCTAAACATAAGTTTCAAGTTTATTGAGATTTGTATCATTTAACAAATTTATAATTCTAAGTTGTTATCCTTATATCTATGAATTTTTAGAATAAATTAATTACTTCTAAATTGGATATTTTTTTTAAAAAAAAAAAAGTTATATTAAAAACAAAATGAATATATACTTAAAAAAAATCATATTTTCTGCAAATTATACGAGTATTATTCGTGATGTATTCGGATATTTGATTATATTTTAAAATTCTCGAGTATTAACCGTATTTTAACGTTTATTAAAAAGTGGGGGATAAATACGAGAGAAATTGAAAACTTCGAAGAATATTTTTACTATGCTATTTATCGGTGTTGTTTTATTATATTAGTAAAGATAGAAGCATATATTTATTTATTTATATAATAAAATCAATATTTATTATGGAATGATTGACCAATAATATAAAAATTAAGTATTTGATAATATTTTTATTTTATTTGCAGTTCAAGCCCAGTATTACCCAACTCATATATCTAACCTACATAGTCAACTGACAAACATAATGTGCGCCGAATTAAAAATCTTGTAAAAAATATTAATTTTGATATACTATACGTAAATAATATTGGAAAAGGATTGTTTGTGTTATAAGTATATGAAAAAGGTGTTTTTCAGCAATAGAAAGGAAGAGAAAAATCTGAACAAATCACATGCTGCCATAAATAATTCTTTTTATTAGAAAGTTGTCAAAAATTGATTCTGGAACTTTTTTAACGTAGTTTTACAATTTTTAGTTACTTTCTTTTTATGAAATCGGTCTAGATAATACAATCCATAATCATCTAAGGGCTTCGATGATTGATGAATTTTGATGGTTTCTGCAATATCTTAATACATGGCGACTTTCAATTGATTAATAAAATATATATTAAATTATCAATTAAATTGAATATTTAATTTTGGAATTCTATTTAATTAATTCCTAACATTAAAATAAGTAATATAAAATTGATTTTCAATATATACTTTATTACGCAACGCATTTCAATTAAATACACAATTTGCGTGTCAACATTAACTTCTCAACAATCATTATATTTCAAAAATCTAATTTACCTATCTACCATTTTGAGAAAATTATACTCCCTGTGTTAAAAAAAAAATGATGTTAAAGAAAATAGTTTACACAAAGATTATTTATTCTAGCAAAATATTTCTAATTTTTCAACCTTGTCTTTAGATAAAACCAAATAAATCTCCAAACAAATCTCATAATATTAATTATCATTACATAAATCATTTATTCTCTCTATTGATAAACTTTTGGTAATGGAAGATTTTTTTAGAATAAGTAAAATTTAAAATATCAAAGATAGATTGTCTAAGATTATTTTTATCACCCCGTAAATTTCTTTTTTACCTGAAAATTTAAAATTATTTATCTTTTAGAGAAAGGAGTATATTTTTTCAAACTCATTAAAACAAGATTGTCCCTTTGTCTTCCTCTTTTTAAAATGAATCCCTAATTTCATATTGCTATTGCACAACTAATTTTTTTAATACTAACACGTGCAGAAGGCCGTGTACTGTAGCTACTCCTAACTGCAGTGATAAAAAGCAAAAAAAAGAGAGAAGAAAAAAAAAATAACGCACCTGTCCTCAATTTGCTCTTATGATAAAAGTTTCTCTGTGTATTGGTGTATCGGTATATACGAACTTAAATTCTCATATGATCCGTGCAATTCGAGTGCTAGGTGTATTTACAGGTGAAAAATTGTGTTCAGTTCATTCAGTATTGAAATGTATCACATTTATTCTGAATTTACTTTTATTGAACAATTGTATATTAAGCTTAAGTACAACACTTCTATTCGGAACAAGTAATATCTTTAAGTATATATTGATACATTTTTAGTATTATCTTTGTCACAAAAAGTAAAATCTGACAGTATAAACTGTAATATATTTTGATAAAAAAACTGCCCACAATTCTAATTGTATAAATTTAATGTTTATTTAACCAATATACAAGAGAAGTAGTGGTATACTATTTAGCTTCTCCTGTAATTCTGCGAATCTGCTTGTTATCAAAGTAAAAACAAATTAGACTATAGCATTTAATACTAACAAATTATATTATATTATATTTATAAAAGGAAAAAGGGAAAATAAAATTAGGGGTATGTTTACGAGAGTGCTAGATCAAATTTGATTGAGAGAGTTAATGAGTTTATTTTATCGAAATTTGAACCCTTAAACTTACTGAGTCAAATCTTAAGTAAACATCCCCGGATGTGAGAAAGTATTTAGTAGTACACCAGCGGCACCGCACTACAGTCCTCATTTTAATTAATTGTTGGCGTGGTCTTAGCGCCGCGTCTCATGATCAAAGATATATTTATGACCTATTCAAATATTAAATGCATTCGCACTCTACATCTTTTCTTTTGCTTTTATCCAACCAAACTGATGACAAACCAGAATTAGTATAACAACTCCATTTCCTTTCCACAATAATACTTAAATAAAAAGGTCTTCTTCTAATTATAAATATGCTTAAATTATAATTTTAGTAATAAACATTAATAAGAGAATCAACTAATTTTCATATATTTAATTTACAAGAGAAGTATTATACATGGAGACATAAGAAATGATAATAGATCTTTTTTTCTTTGAGAACATATATATATCTTTATTGGTATGCAACTTTTTTGGGGGAAAAACGAAAAGTTTGATCCAAAACAAATTATATTATATCAATATAAGATGATACGCATAATATCATATATGGGAGGCAATATGGATTCTGTGTGGATGGTTGGGTCATTAGGGGTTCGTGGGTAAATTTTTCAAACTCAAATTCAGATGATTTGTTAAATGTGACAGGAAATCAAAACTCATACTCAATTCACTATTTTTGCATTTCAGCACATTAACCCATTTAACCTGCTTAAATTAAAAAAAAAATATATATTTTTATGTAATTAATATTTACTTGTTGTAAAATTGCACATGATATGAAAATGTCTAAAAAATAAACACATCAAAGCATAAATCACTATATATATAAGTGGATCAAAATGATAATTAACTTGGTTGACTTGATATAGTTAAAGACCTAACTAAAAATACGAAAAGAAAGAATATTTGAGCGGATTAAAGAAAGATTAATGATAAAAAGAAAATCCAATAATCCTCAGCAAATTTCGAACGCCAAGAGTGCAACGATTTCTTTTAGTGTTTGTCTTCTTTTCTATTGCTTCAATTTTACTTTCATCATTCTGTAAAGTTTCCTGACCGCCCTTCTAGTCTTCTTCTCCCTCTTTTAAGGAAATTACTTCCTGCGTCCCAACTAACCTTTTACAATTGATCGGACACGAATGTTAAGAAAAAGCATATTTTAATTTTCCTTTAACTTTTTTAAAGGTGGAGAATGAGTGTGGAGATTTTGAGGATGAAGATTGTGAGAGAATTTTTTTTTTTAAGGATGTGAAAAGTTAAGTGGGATGGACTGGAATGAAAAGTAGAAAAAGTTAGCCGGGTCAGAGGGAGTACTTGTCTTTTCTTTTTTAAGATTAATATAACGTAATAATAAGCGCATTATTGGAAGGCCATGTGATGAGAAGATTGATGCATTTATAAAATATAAGTGGCCTGTATTAAGAATGAACTGCATTAAAAATTTAAATAGTGTGCGCGTATTTGTAATGGAGTGATTTTAGATAATTAAATTTCAAACACCTCATTACTTGAAAGAGATCTTAAATGAATGTGTGTGGGTACTTGTGAAGATGAGCATGATGCAAAACATTTATTCCAAATATAAAAAGTATTCTAAAAGAATAATAATTTTATGTGAGGTGAAATATAAAAAGCCTAAAGGGAAGATCATATATTACTATGCCGTTGTACAGTGCTATAAGGGAATCATATTCTATGGAAAAAAGTTAGCACAACAAAAAAACATTTGTTTATAATGAATGCCACATAATTTCATATCAATCACATTAATTAGTAGCTTTATCATTAATTCAGTGACGCATAATTTGATAGCTATTAAATTATTTAGGATTGCCCCAAAATTCATTCACTATGGAATGAACCCTTAATCTTCACAAATGGCTGATCAATATCATTCGTCTATTAACACCTAAACCGATGATACTTGATGTTTATTTCAAATCCATATCTTTGATTTCAATTAATTAAACTCAAATTCTGGTGATCTCAAATAGCAAGGATTATTCGCAGCAGCCTAATATCACAGTGAAATTGCAAATTTAATAAATCGAGATTCTAAATTTTACACACTAAATAATTATTTAGGAAATGCTCAATTTTTTCCTAGTGTATTTCCCCTGACCATTTCGGTAAAGTGTGGTAGAAACATATTAATGTATTAATTGTTGTCTTGTTGATGCCTATAAGAGTGTGCTTTTCATATCATCTTGTATTCTTGTCCAACATTTCATATTTATTATTTTCCAGCCATTTTAATTAAGTTAGGTTTCGCCTCAAACCAGAAATTAAAAAAACAATCCATATTTATTGTTGGTTAACGAAATTGAATAAATTTACAAATATTGCGATAATATATAATTCTTAGGGGTACGTTTCTTTTGGTTTGCCTCAACTTATTGAGAGAACCTAATTTTAACACATTCATATACTCCATCAATTAACGACAACTCAATATTCTCCTAGTCTTAAGCAAACACATCCCTAATATCCAAAAAATTAAATACGCATGCCTCCAACCCTCCCCAAAGAGAAAACAGAACTGTGTATGAGCAGAAAGAAGGACACTAAATAGTCAACATTTACACGAAAAACAGAGGTATTAATTATGCATACCAACCCAGTTTACTTTCCCGGTGAACTCTGAACCGAAAAAAAAAAAAAAAAAAAAAGCTTCTAACTCATCTGAGCAAGAACATAACCTAATCCAAAATTTCCTAATTTTGTTAGCGAAGACAAAATTTTGCTGATCTGAAGATGTTGATCAGACTTGGCAAACACAAGCACAGGTTTCTGAAGTTGAAAAAGAGGGCGGCATGGGGATCGCGAGATGTGTTGGGTTGTTGTCTCCGGCCATTATAACGACAACCTTAGGCGATTTGTCGGCGAAGGCGGGGAGTGTGGATGGCGGCGGCGGCATTTCTGGGGCGCAGTGGCGAGAAGGGCGCCTCCAGAGAGAACAAGCGAGGATGATTAAGGCGGCGGTAATCAATATTATGGTGAGGCCTAATCCAGCGAAAAGGTAAGGCAATGGAGAATTCCAATGCCAGAAGGTTGGGCCACCGAAAGGCTGTGGTGGTGGTGTTGGTGGTGTCATTCCTCACTGCGTGTGTTTGTATTGGAATGAGAGGATGAAGATGTAATTTATATAGGGGTGCTAAAATATGGGGTGTGTTTGTTTATGGTTGGGCCAATCCGTTGTGGATTGTGCCCAACCTAACATGTGTTTGTTTATGGGTTTGTGACAATATATTGTCTCCAACCCTCTTACACACATCATTAATTAAACTCAATTATCAATACAATTTTAATCAATAATCATCATTCTTTAACTAACTCTTACACACATCATAAATCAAATCCAATTTCCAATACACCTTTATTCCATAACCAATCATTTTTTAACAAACTCTTACACACATCATCAATCAAACTCAATTCCCAATACAACTTTAATCAATAACCAATCAATCATTAACTATCTCTTACACACATCAAATCACTTTTACCACCTTTTATAATATAAACCAACTCTAACCCAATCTCTCAACCAACATAAACAAACACTCATTTATTTACCCCAACCTAAAAATTCCACTTTATTCTCCACAGCCTACAGTACTGCAGCCACCCACAGCCATAAACAAACAGGCCCATGGTCCATGGAGGACTATGTCGTCATTATTTCTTCCACTCTTTGATTTCATATCAACAAAACTTTTCGCAAAACAAAAACAAAAACAAGAAAAAGAAAAACGTATAGTGTGTGTATAGGTTTTCTGATCAAAAGTATAGTTTTGCTTTTTCTCTTTGGGAAAAAAGTATAGTCAGAGGATACTTAGTTTTGGAAGTAGTGGCAAGTGTCTAATTTGCTGGGACACGTTAATTGATGGTACATTTATTTAAATAGTAAAAATATATTTTAGTTTAAGATATAACAGGATAATATGTGCATTGAAAATTGTAAAGAATGTATTGTATTATGAATTAAAAAGATGTAGTATTAAGAATAATAAAATGTGTATTGAACATTATAATAGGTGATCCAAATAATATGATGTGGATGTGGAGGAATGCACCATGCCAGCTATAATGAAATAACAAGTGAATAAGTCATGCTCATCCGAATGGGGATATGACCTGGTTCGGATTTTCTACCACATTTGGTACACCATCTTCTACAACATATTAAACTAATCATGTCACATAATCACTTATGATGTATTCGTGATGTCATTATATACACGTATCGTGTGTGAATTGAAATGTGGTAGAAGATATTGTATTGTATGGAGTAGAAGATCTAAAATATCAGCCCAAGTATATCTCCTTAGTGTGTGTATATATATATATATATATATTTATAATACAATTATTAGTATATATAATAATGATAATTAGTAAAATAAGCATGAACTTTGCGTGTTTTGATACTTTGAAATCTAAACTATTTTTTTTGTTAATTGTAACGTGTACGGTTTATCACAACTTGCAACTTTCGGGAAAAGTTAATAAATAGTTGTATTAAAAAATTATTTAAATATTATAAAATTATTTAAAAAATCTAAAATTATTTCTACAACACAAAAAAATCATTCAGGATATCTGAAAAATATTGAAATTCTTTTATAAAAAAATAAGTGTTTTTAAAAAGTCTTAAAAGATTTATAAATATATAAATAATATTTAAAAAATATAAAATTATTTCTAAAAAATATGAAATTATTTCCAACACTCCACAATCCATTTGAAATATCATAAAATTAACTTTAAAATGTTGAAATTTTTTGTTCTTCTATTTAAAAAGTTTAAAATAATTTATAAAAAATATATGAATTATTTAGAATTCGGAATATATAATTTTATAACTTCTATACAAATTTTCAGGTTTTTTGAAATATAAAGTTGGAATTAAAAAGTATTCGAAAAACACAAAATTATCTAAAGCACCTTAAATTTATGTAGAAGTTATAAAGGAATATTTTCTGACTTCCATTTTTTCTATAGCCGAAGATTTTTTTTTCTTCATCATGTGATTCAAAATGAAGCAAATATAATGTAAAGAACAGGAATAAGTCATATCGAAATAAACTATGTTCGATTAGAAGAGAAATTTGAAAATTTACAAGAGAAGATAGAGAGTGACTTATATAAAATATTTAGGAAAATAGAACAAAGAAAAAAACTAAATTTTCTGTTAGATTTTTTTATCGTGTATAAGAAATTCAAAAAATTAAAAGGAGTCTCCTTTCTATTCCTTTCCGCTGCAAATTCACTAATGTCACGTTTCGCCATCTTCCATCAAGTTGTTACCATTGCTTCTCATTGACTTCACCACTGTAGAGCAAGCCGAACTGTTCCGAACCTAGAAAGATACATTAAACAACAAATCCACAACAGATCTGAGCATATTCGATCTCTCCCTCCACCTAGATACAATCGCCCACCCTATGCACATATACATCAATAATCCATCGCCCCCTTCCAGATACTTGTCGTCCATGGCTTTTGTTGCGTCCGCGGTGTGGTGGTCTCTCACAAATTCTAGGACTTAAATTTCGATACAGACGGCCGCGTCTACATCTGCGGTGAACGGGAGCGGAGAGAAGAGATGTTAGAGAACAAAATGAAGATTTGTCAATATGAGAAGAAAATTGTCGTGGGTGGACTGAAAGAGGACTTTCAATATTTTTTTTTATAGTTTGATTTTTAAATTTAAAAATTTTTTTTTTCTGAATTTATTTTATTTTTAACAATTTCAAATTAAATTATAATTATTTTTATATTTTGCATAATTTCTTTGTTTTGTATGAACCTTTTTTGGAAGTTTCAGTACTAATTTTCTTAACTTATAACTTTATAAATTATTTTTAAAAAACTTTATGAAAATTTTAAAACTATCCAAATTTTAAATAATTTTTATAAATTATTTCAAACTTTCCAAATAAAATTTGAAATTTCGAAAATAATTTAATCATTTTTAGATAATTTTTATGATAAAATGAATTTTGGAATTTTAAAAATAATTTCAGATTTTTTGAATTTTTTTTATGATTTCTAAATTATTTTTATATGTTTTATAAGATATTTAAGATTTTATAATAAAACTAATTTTTTTTAAAACATAATTTCGATATTTTATATATTTTAAATGATTTATAGTGTTTTAGAAATAATCTTCAGTTTTTTAAAATAATTTTTTAATTTTAAAATAATTTTGAACTTTCCAAAAAATTTCACCGAAAGTTGCAATTTGTGACAATATGTGGATGAACATAATTTTAAATCTATTGTTTTTAGTACAAATTTTAGTAGGGTGAACATAATTTTAAATATATTATTTATTTATTTTTTTGTACAAATCCTCTAGAAATGAAATCGGTGGAAATTGATCATTGGCCATTAGACTAAGTAAAATCTATTATTTTGATGTGACTGCATAATAATTGTTGCCTTAAAATATGTGATTATTTGCAACACAAACATAGGGTGTGTTTACTTATGGCTGTGGAGTGCTAGGCCAAACTTAGCTGAAGGAGTTAATGAGTGTGCTTTATCGAGATTTGGGCCACTAAATCTACTGAGTCAAGTGCTAAGTAAACACACCCATAGTATAGTGAGTATGTTGGGAATTGATTGTAACTCAATTAGTATGCGTTTTGTAAGATTGTTGGAAATCGACAGAACAATAATTGACATAGGAAATTCGGAAAATTCAATGAAATTACATTACATTTAGCAAAAGCAGCAAATTATGAAGTACTTGGCAAATTTAATTATATACAATACTGTTCATCCCATAATTAAAAAAATAAGCGCCTTTTTTTTTTTTTTTTAATTTACAGAAGTAAGTGAACTCGCCTCTGCCAGAAGCGGGTTCACAAATTCTGACAATGTCCTATTTGAAGTCGCCCCTGCCAGGGGCGACTTCTGTTTAATTTTTTTTTTTTTTAATTTTTGGTTGAAAACGCCTCTACATATGCGTACTCAGGGAGGGGCGACATCTTTACCTTTTTTTTTTTTTTTTTTTTTTTTTCTTTCTCCAACTACTTTGTTTATTTAAATAACTTTCGTTCGTTTTTTTTCTTTATTTGAGTCGTATTCATTGTTTTTTTCTTTTCTTTAATTTGAGTCGAATTGATCAATTTTTTTATTATTTAAAATTAAGAATCGAGTATAATTAAATTTTTAATCCTGATACGTCAAAAATAAAATATTTAGATTAATAAAAAATACTTAAAATATGAAGTTCTTTTTATCTAATTATTACAAATAAGTTGAAAAAATAAAATGTTTAATATTCATGACCAGTCCCACATCGCGTTTTTTTCCTATTCCGTTTAGCCCTCCCTCTCCGTTCCTCGATTGGTGCATCGAATTCCGCTTCTTGGGCGCGTTGTGATTGACCATCATCTGGTGTGCCGATATTCAAACTAAACGTGGGGCGACCTAATGAAGATGATGTTTGATCCAAATACGGAATCGACATATTGAACTGTCCTGGATGACCCGCCAAATTCGGCTGGTGAGGAAAAAGTGCGGCGGTTGTTGTGTTGTTGCCGACCTCCAGGAGAGATGTGAAGGATTGATCAAACCGCATTGAATCCCGATGAGGAGTGAAAAAATCATTTTCGTTCACCATCGGAGGCACATAGTAGCTTGACTGCATTTCAACACTAAGGTGCTCTTGAACTGTAGAATGTGAAGGCCCGGGGAGATCGCCTGACACAGACCTAGATGGATGGGTGTTACGCGAGGTAATACCACCAGGTCGTTGTCCGAAGTTAGTACGTGTGGACGTACTACGTCTCCGCCCTTGCTGAGGTGCGTCACGTGGCATGGGCATCTCAGCTGCCTGGTGTTGTGCGTCTGGCTGTGGGTGATGGTAGGCTGCACGCTGATCTTGAAAATTTTGTTGTGCTGCCTGATATAACTCTTCAATCGACCTTCTCGCCGGCTCTCTAATATAGCCACTCTCGCCGACAACTACTCGATGCATTCCCTGAACGATCATTTCCTAAAAGTAAAATTTGTAAATAAACATATGTGAGAATATAATTTTATACGGATTGGTACTGTTTATGTGTATTCCATAGGAAGTTGTTTACCCACCAAATTTTCGAGATATGCATAAGTTGACGGCTGAGATCCCTCTTGAACACCTATACCAGGAGTTATTAACCGTCGTGTGACCTCTTGATACCAACCCATGTAACCAACGTCTACTTCATCACCTTGGTTCCCGATCTGAGGGGCAGTCACAATATACTGATTTCTGGTGTTCCAATGCTCCACATACTGAGTGTGGGTTACAAGCCAGTTTTGATTGGAACGTCCACGTCGATCTGTTCTACCATGCAAATTTCTGTGTTCAGCTGCAATCGACGGAGGGATGGACTGTCGCATACCGAATTGTCGGAACACTCGATCAGGATAATATAGCTCAACGATTGAGTGATGGATCAGTGGACATTTTGATATCCATGTGTACGTAACATTAATGATGTTGTCATCAAGATAGATTGGACTGATGGAGGGATTGGCTCATACGGTCTCCAAACAAACTGCAAAGTAAAAGCCAGTTAAAAGTAATTCGTTACATTAAAGTTTTTTTTAGAACGGGATGAGAGAAGAACGAAGGTTCTGTACCTCATCTGGGGTTTGTCTATCCAGGTACTCCCGGATAGTCTTCATGTTGCTGTTGAGGCTATGCGTGAAAGTGTGGTATTGCAGCCATTCAGCTACCGTATGGCGCAATTGGTAGTTCACCGGCTTCTCCATCGATCGTTCCTAGATCGAATCGCCTTCCAACATGTCTAGGCCGCATAAATGTTATGCGCGTCCAGGCCCAAATCTGAGATGAAAGTTCAAAACATATATCTATTGTTATGGTGCAATAAATTGGATAGAACAAAATGAAATAAATGCTAAGTATTACGGTGTACCTGAAGTAACTGCATATCCCCGCCAATGGACTTTCTTTCTCGTCGGGCTGCACAACATAACTGGTGGTACAAGAATCCTAACACTGCACTTCCCCAGCTGTATTCGGAGCATTCATATATATCTTCCATCTCAGTCAAGTACAACAGTGATCCAAGGTTTCCCGACGTGTCTGGGCACATAATCGATCCCAGCAGAATCAAAGCAACCCCGCGCGAGTCCTGCTCTACTTCGACGGCTTCTGTTTCGTCATCCACCGGGTTATCCCTTAGATGCTTTCCGAGTGTTATCAATGAGAACCTCGAACCAAGAATCTCGCCTGTGTCTTGAGTCCAACCTAACAAGGCTTCACACCTACATCTCCAATACTCAGACGTGGCTTCAGTAACTCCGTTAATCACCGGCCTTCCATCAACTTTCAAGCCCCAAATGAAGGCTACATCCTGTAGTGTGACAGTGGCCTCACCGACTCTAAAGTGGAATGTATGTGTCTCTGGTCTCCAGCGTTCCACCAATGCAGTGATGATAGCTCTGTTAATGGCATAGTCACCGCAGCGATAAACCCTGTAAAACCCCATCTCATGTAACATCGCTATAACTCTGTAATGCAACCGCTGATTACGTTTTAGTTTTCCACTATCTTCATCATCATCATACTCGTCAGCATAGTCATTGATCCGCCAAAAAATTCCACTACCATGGCGGCATTTCAAAGTCCTACTAATGTCTCCCTCGAATACCTCCGCGGATCAGTGTGTTTCTTGCTCGGTTAACACCCTGTTATCAATGGGGCCATATTGTCCGAGATGGTCCATGCTACAAAAATAGAGTACATTTCCAATTAGATAGAAACAATGATTTGATCATCACACCGACATGTTCTTGGCAAGTTAATGTTCAGATTTGAAAGGTAACCGAATATATAGAAAAGAACAAACTATTAAGATTACATGAGCTCAATATTAATATAAAAAAATAAAAAAATTGGAGCCGAATGTTTCAGAATAAATGAGGAATAAATTTGCCACATGTGATAGTTCTAACTGTTCCACTCTATCGTGTTTAACGTCTTCGGCCTGTTGATGATTTAGGCTGATTCCTAGAAGCTTCGTCTGCCTGGTATTGTTGTCTAGCCCGAACTTGTGGCCAGTCCATTTCATTTTGGTATCTTGTGGACCTTGGCCGTCCACGCCGTCTTGATTTCCATAACTCCAGATTGTGGCATAACTCAAACGAGCGCTCATTCCAATAGTATTCGTCTGGCAAAGGGTTAAATCTGCCACTATATGTCTGGACGTAGAAGCTTGTGTTGTAGTAGGATCTCGTGTAAATGCCTGGGTCAACAACGTAATGACGACAGGTTTGCATTGCATGCGAACAGGGGATCCCATTCTGTTTCCACTTCCCACATGTACATTCCCTGGTTGATAATTTCACCACATGTGTAAATGTATCGTTCGAGCCTGGTGAAAAGGTCTTAACAGACGCTGATTGTTCAGACAGATCAACTTGGAAGACCACGTGGTGCAGTGCCTTCCTTTGTCTCTGATCATATTGCTTGAATATCTCATCAGGCCATGGTTGACATCTTGCTTGCATTTGACGACCCATTGACAAGCGGTCAAAGAAGTATTTCGTGGAACGATAGAAAGTTATCTGAACAATAGCACAAATCGGTAGTTTTCGTTCCCCTTTCAGAACTCCGTTGATGCATTCTGATAGGTTAGTTGTTAGTATTCCACACCTCCATCCACCGTCGTGTGAAATGGTCCATTGCGCTGCCTCAATAGCATTCAAGTACGCGTAGCCACTTTCACTTATGGCTCTAATCTTTGACATCGCATTCTCGAAATGGCGCACTGTATAGGCTGAACCAGCCTCCCAGCACAAATCCTTCAGCTTAACATTTTTCACCAAGGTGTTAAAGTTGGAGCAAACATGTCGTAGACAGAAACGGTGAACCCCACCAGGGGCCGAAAATTGCGGGAATCGCTTAGCAGCCTCGATTAAACCTGGGCATCGATCTGATACCAGACAGAGCCCCTCAACTCCCCTGACAACATACTTCTTTAACCTTTTCAGAAACCACTTCCAAGCGGCAAACATTTCCTCATCAACTATAGCATAGGCTAAAGGCAGAACTTGTTGGTTGGCATCTACACCGACAGCAATCAGCATTTTATGCTTGTACTTGGTGTACAGATGCATTCCATCAACACTGATGACTTTCCGACACTGTTAGAACCCATCAATGCACGGTCTAAAAGCCCAGAAAACGTACTTCAACATCTTAACTCCAGGAGCTCTTTTGTCCACGTGACGCCACTTTACCACTGTTCCAGGGTTCCATTTTTGAATTGCTCTCAAAAACTTCGGTAATTTAACTACTGAGCTTTCCCACGTGCCGTACACATTCTCCCTTACCCGTTTCAAACTGTGCCAAGCCTTGTGATAAGAGATTTCGTATTGGTACCTATCTTTAACTTGCTGCTAGACCAACTTCACCTCGTATCCTGGGTCAACCTGAACCATCCCTGTAAGCAACATAGCGATCATGTTTTTACACAGATTTTGATGGTCGACGGAGACAACATTCATTAAACATGAATGAGGGCCTGACATCTTTGTAATCTGCCACATATTGAATTTGTTCTTGAGGACTGCCCTCAGACCCCACTCACAGCTAATGTTCCCTTGGCTGTTCTTGAACTTGACCTTCCATAACTGCGGCGTGCAATGCGTACGGAAAAATCCTTCACGGCCGATTGGAGATTCTTCTTATCATTGAATACCATGCCCATGACCAGTTTGCCCTCGTTAGCATCATACAGCCTAACCTTCTTTGGCCTGTCATACGAATCAACAAATAATTCTGGGCAGGATGTGTTGAAAAAGCTGATTCCCTCTTGCATTGCATTGCTTGTTTGAGCGCCTGGAATCGCATTTTGTCGCCCACCAGAAGGTTCGTTGTCATGTCGATGGTACAGACCCTGAAGATCCTCGACCGTCACGTCGTCTGTTTCATCTTCACTGTTTGATTCACTATCACTCGTCTCAGAATCTTCAACCTCGTTTGGACCGAAGCTGTCTACAATCGGATCAACCTCCTGATCACCAACTAGACCCGCCCCATACTCACATGTGGAATCGTTTTGAGTTTGATAGTTAATCGCGATAGGAGTACGGTTTGGGACTCCAACGAAACTAGTATTACAGGTGCCCTGTGTATCGAACACAAGATCCATCGGACCGTCGCCGCTAAGAAATGCCGCGTATTGGTGGTAGTCATCCGTTAAAGGTACATTTTGTTCAGTCACCGTTTGAACCACTACTCTCTCAACGTGGAGATGAACGTAACGATTTCCAGCATCCGGATCAAAGAAGAACCACAGATCTTCGTCACTATTGATCGGTATTAGTTGTAAAATATCATCTTCGCAGAACGCTGCTGATACTTTCAAAGTATATCGATCACTATTGATATCCAACATTTGATATAATAGAGAAAGCAGTCCAGAATGACCAATCAAACGAGGCACCCTACGACCGCCAATGGGTGGCCCTTCGGTACCACTTCCACGGTGCACGATAATTCCAACCTTTTCCGACGACGCCATTATCTTCAAATTTAAGTATTTTAGCGTATATTAAACTATTCTATGTCTAAACATGTAACAATAATAATAATAATAATAATAATAATAATAATAATAATAATAATAATAATAATAATAATAATAATAATAACAATAAAAATAATAAAAAAAAAAAAAAAAATAATAATAATAATAATAATAATAATAATAAAAATAATAATAATAATAATAATAATAATAATAATAATAATAATACTAATAATAATAATAATAATAATAATAATAATAATAATAATAATAATAATAATAATAATAATAATAATAATAATAATAATAATAATAATAATAATAATAATAATAATAATACGTAATAAAAAAATAGCAATACTATTAGTAGATCTTAATAATGCTAATATAAATAATAAAGATAACAATAATAATAATAACAATAATAATAATAATAATCATAATAGTCATATTAAACGTAATAAAAAAAAACAACAATAATATTATTAAAAATCATAATAATATTAATGCTAATAATAATAATAATAATAATAATAATAATAATAATAATAATAATAATAATAATAATAATAATAATAATAATAATAATAATAATAATAATAATAATAATAATAATAATAATAATAATAATAATAATAATAATAATAATAAATAAACGTGGTAAAATTACAAAATTATGAAAAAACAAATATATATGTAAATATCGGTAACTTTAAAAATAATAAGACTATTAGTACTAATACTAATAATACTATTAATAATAATAAAATAACAATAGTATTATAATCATGACAATAATAATCATGGCCATAATAATAATAAAAATAATAATAATATTAACTAAATTTTCATAAACATACACACTAAAAAGGCAACTACTAGGCACAGTTGAGACAATCACATTATGGACTATAATAACAAATCTAAGAGGCACAGTAAAATATCTTTTTTTTTCCAATGCACATACATAACAGTTTTTTTTGTTCAATTCTTTACAATTTACATTCATTGAAAATAAAATAAACTAAAATTACATATAAAATTTTGATACCTTAATGAAGATGCAATGTAGATGTATTTATAAGCCTTCTTCTAGTCCAAACGAGAACCAGCAATGTGTCCACTAACTTTTGGTCGAAGGAGCTTCAAAAACATTCAAAATAATTAGAAGATAATTACATAAAACTTATCACTAGTATAACATACGAAATTTATAATATAAATTATGAAAAATGTGTAAATATAAACAAATTATAACCTTAGCAAATACCTCTTTAATTTTAGCCAAACCGCCTACACAACAAATGTAATGCTCCAACACCTCCTTGTATAGTAAAACGAGAGAGAGAATAAAAGAAAAGATTACAAGAGAATGAAGAAGGAGAGAAAATGAGACTGTAATGTGGGTTGAAGATGATAAAAATATGAGATTGTGTATTACCGGATGAATACATATATAACATATCTGGTCAAACCAAAAAATTCAACCGGATGTGACAACTCACTGCTACTCCTGCAACACACCACCGCCCTCCCACCCCCCCAACCACTGCACCCCTACCCACTGCCCCTACCCGCTACCACCTCTACCCTGCCCCAACCCCATTGGACGACGGTAAATGCCAAAAAAAAAAAAAAGACTCAGATGTCGCCCCTGGCTAAGTATGTGGAGCCAACGTATACCGTATATCGCCTCTCCTAGAGGCATTTAAAAAAAAAAAAAAAAAATTAAATAGATGTCGCCCCTGGGAGGGGCGACTTTCAGTATTTGCCCCATATACATACCGTATGTCGCCTCTACAAGAGGCGTTTTCAACCAAAAAAAAAAAAAAAAAAAAATTAAACAGAAGTCGCCCCTGGCCGGGGCGACTTCAAATAGGAGATTGTCAGAATTTGTGAACTCGCCTCTGAGTTCACTTACTTCTAAATAAAAAAAAAAAAGGCGCTTATTTTTTTAATTATGGGATGAACAGTGCTATACATAATTAAATTTGCCGAAGTACTTAATCACACATGTTCAGTAATTGAGTAAGTCTTGGGTGCACTCAACACACAATAAGCGTAATGTACTTTCCAATTTAATTTGGGAATTAGATATATATTAAGGGTTGCATTTAGATACTTAAAAACGTTGGTGGCCCAGCGGTAAAAACGTTATGTGCGCGCGCTGAGGTCTCGAGTTTGAGCCTCAGCCAGCACGCGTAACTTTAATTTTTTTTTTTTCCCTTTTAATTCAAAATAATAAGGCATGTTTGTTGGTACATAAGAGGCACTAGTTTAGGTGGTAAAATCCTGAATTGTTGGTTATTAGGGTATGTGTTTAAATCCCATCTTCTCCAAAAAAAATTCTATATATGTGCACTTTTTATATTATTTTAGATAATGTAATATACTATTTAGAAAAATTATATATTATTGAAAAAAAAAATGTGTATACCTATAACATTACATATACTATTAAACAATATAACATATATTATTACGCAATATTACATATACTATTAAACAACATAATATATTATTAAAAAATTATACATGTAACTATTATATATACTATTACGCGATATAACATATACTATTACGTAATATAACATATATTATTGAACAATATAAAAATAGGTAAAAACAGAGCGTCAGCACGGGTTCGAACCCGCACGCGGGCGCACCTCAAACCTAACCTCCGCGCACTTCATCGCTACACCACATGTTGTGAATTCATCCAAACAAGGCCCTTATATCTATCTTTAATTCCAAATTAAATAGGAAAATGTATAATAAGTCTATTGTGTATTGGGTGCACACAAATTTTTGTCTCAGTAATTTAGTGCTTCTACAGTTTAAACGCAAGACTAATCTTTTTTCATTATAAATATTTTTCATAATCCTGCTTATTTACTGGGAGCAATTAACGTTTAAGGATTCATTTCTCTATTTAGTAGTATATGCTACCAATGTTCTTTTATTTCGTTATTGGAGGTCAATCTTATTATATTAGTTGGTCTTTGCGTATTTACCTAAACTTGAGATTTATTTATTTATTATTATTTTTGTTATTTTTTTCTGTTTTATGACCTGACATTTTTAATTTGCAGATATGGCATATGTATTTAGAATATCTTGAACATTTAAATATATATCAATTATGGTCAGGTGTTCTAATCTCAACTCAATTTTCTACTCCCTTCATTTATAAATAAGTGTCATTTGAAACTTTCAGGTGAAATTTGAGAGATTTTTTTATGAAATGAACAAAAACCCTCATTTTTTCTCTCCATCAATTTTTTTTTTTTTTTTTATTACCAAAAAATCCTCCATTTTTTTCTCCAGACCTTATTTATATAATATTATATGATTTGTATGAATTTTTTTCTTAGATTTAACTACGGTCAATGTTGGAAGAAAGAGGTAAAAATTACTAGAATGACATTTTTTTTTTTGTGAAAAAAATAATTTTTCCTAGAATGTCACTTATTTGTGAACCGATGAAATACTTAAAAGAAAGAAATAAGAATGAAGAAAAAACTTAGGGACCGTGTGGCTCGTAATCAGGAATGATAATAGTAATTGTTATGAATGAGAGGTCAGTCTTATTGTATAATAAAGATGAGAGATTTGTTAATAATGAGGATAATGATTAATTCATTCATATACATGAATGATAAAGAAATATGAAGGGACTTACTCCTATTATCCATACCAACTCATCCATACTAAGCGAATCCTTAAAATAGCTATTCAATCAAAATTTGCATGTGGAAAGATTTTTCTTGTAGCTAGAATTAGGATGAAATGAAGACGCTCGAAATGATGCTGCAATATAACAAAAAATCAACAATTTCCATAGTGACCGATTTTTCATTTTTTTATTTTCTTTTTGCAGCAATTATTTACAGTTTACAAAAAAATTCGGCGCACTCTATTTTTTAATGTAGTCGGCTTATATTTAAAATATGTGTACAAATTTCTTAATACGACCCACTTAATTAGTATTAATTTTACCCTTCTTTGTTCTATTAATTACTAGTATTAGTCCCGTGCGATGCACGGAAGGCTGCTAATAAATAAAGTTTTTCAATAAATTAAATAATATATGATTATATTATTTGAAAATGTGAATATTGTATACTTAATTAATAAATATTTTATTTTTTTAACATATAGTAAAAAAAATTAAATAGTGTAAATATTCGTTTCTCCCGTGTAATTCTTGAATTAAATATATATATATATATATATATATATATATATATATGGGGTATTTATAAATAAATTATTGTTACGTAATAAAACAAAAATAAATATCAAAATATATAACAAATAAAAAATAAAATTCCTATGTTAAAATTATTTTTTATAAAACTCTGACATAATGTTAGTCGGTCCGTATCCTTCTTAACATATACGAATGACCGCAAATAGTTCAATTAATTACATATGTTAAAGCAAACAAAAATATAATAACACACTACTTATTAAAAAAATAAGATAAGATAATTATAAAATAAATTAAATAATTTATAAGGAAAATAGATTCTCTTTTCAAATAATCTTATATTTTTTATTTTTAAAAATAATCTATTGCTTCATGATTCTGGACTTAAAACAACTTGACACGTCGGTTTCTAACCTAATGTTCCGCAAGTTTTTGGCGCCGTTGCCGGGGAATAGGATTTAGCGCTTAGTTTTTATCTTGAAAAATAGGAGGAAACTAGACTAGATTTTATTTGTAATTTTAATTTTAATTTTCGTTTTTATTTTTGGGTTAATTTTTGTATTATGCGGTAGTTCTTGTTTTTGGTGTTTTCAGGCTTCGTATGCTCACCAGATCAAAAGGGAAAGAAACTCTTCTCCCTTTCGATCCAGAAATTGAAGCGACAGCTCGCAGACACCGAACTAGAAGAAACTTCGCATCTGAGATGGAGAACCCACCACAGCATCCGAATCAGGATGACGCACTTAACAGAGTACTGACAGCTCTGGCACGGTTGGATGATCGAGTCATGAATATATAGCAGCAGCTACCTCCACAAGGGCCACAGCTTCAACAGCAGTACGGCCCAATTCAGACAGACTCAGCTGCAGGCGATGAAGATGACACTCCCATCAGTGACTGCCTGAAGCCCAGTCCAAATCAGCAGGCAGGAGGAGTACAACCTCCACCACTTAATGCCAACAATTTCGAGCTGAAGCCTTCACTAATCAACATAGTGCAGCAAAACCAGTATGGGGGAAGTGCTTTGGAGGATCCGAATGCGCATCTGATCAAGTTCCGCAGACTGGCCGACACAATCAAGATCAATCATGTGCCGCACGAGCAGGTCAAGATGAGATTGTTCCCTTTCTCACTGAAGGACAGAGCACTACAGTGGTTCAATTCGCTGGAAGATATCAGAGATTGGGAAGACTTGAGTACTTCTTTTCTGTTGAAGTACTTCCCACCAAGCAAGATGCTCGACCTGCAGAACCAGATCAACCAGTTCAAGCAATTGGACCAAGAGCCATTCGGAGAGGCTTGGGAGCGATTCCGGGATCTTATCCGGAGTTGCCCTCAACATGGGTTCACCAAGAAGCAGCAAGTATGCAAGTTCTACAATGGTCTACTTGCTCCGACTAGAAACCAAGTGGATGCAGCTGCGGGTGGAAGTTTGATGGAGAAGTCAGTGAGGATGGCATTCTCAATCCTGGATGCTATGGCCAGAACGAGCTACCAATGGTCGAATGAGAGAAACATGCCAAGGAGGGTAGCAAGTGTCCAAAAAGTCGAGCCCGTCAATAATGAGCCAATTGAAAAGCTCACAGCACAAGTAACAGCATTGATGAGCCAGGTGAATTTGCTAACTAATCTGACGTTAGCACAACAGCCAGGGGGTCCGGAAGAAGTTGAAGAAGTAAAATTTGTGAATCAACGGAACTTCAACAATTTCCAGAACAATCAGCCTCGGTACAATCAGTACCCTCAGAATCCGAACCATCAGAACTTTTCATATGGGAACGCGCAAAATACACTTAATCCGCCACCCGGATTTGCTGTTACAAATGGCATGATCCATGACGGTAAGAAGCCATCACAAGAAGAAATTGCGCAATCACAATTTGAAAAGTATGATGAAAAGTTAGCCCAGTTGGAGAAGAAAGTGGATGGGAAATTCATGGAGCTAAACAAGCATATCACTGGGCAAGGGGCAGACATCAAGAGGCTCGAGAACACATTGGTGCAGACTCAAGCTAGCATTGGAGAATTGACATCAAACATGAGTCAACTGATAAAGATAGTAGGAGCTCAACACAAACAAGGCCAATATCCGAGTGATACAGTGGTTAACCCGAAGGAGCACTGCAATATTGTGGAGCTAGAGGAGCATGAAGAGAGCATGAAGGACCAAGGAGCGAAGAAATCAAGCGAGGAAGTCAAAAATATTGAGAAGGAGGAGGTCAATAAAATCATAGATAAGAAAATTCCATCTCCTATTCTTGATGAGTCTTTTGATTTTTGTTTTAAAAATTCGTTCTTTGCTAACCTTGATCCTTTAGAGCAATCTAGAGTTGTTGTTATGAAACAGGAATCACTAAAGGAGAGAATTCAAGATAAAGAGGAAACCAAGAAGAGGGAGGATGGAAAAGAGATGGCGAAGAAGAAACCGAGCAGGCCCAAAAAGAACGCAACCACAAGCATGAAACCGAGAAGAGCAACAAAAGCTAAAGATCCAGGGAGTTTTACTATTTCTTGCTCAATTGGTAGTCATGAGTTTCATAATGTTATGTGTGATTTAGGGTCTAGCATAAACTTAATGTCTCTTAAGCAGTATAGACAATTAGGATTAAGGAAAATTAAAAGGTCCTTTACTACTATCAAATTAGCGGATGGATCTTCATTAACGCCGTTGGGAGTAGCAGAGGATGTAGTGGTGAGAGTGCTAAATTTTGAATTCCCTAGTGATTTTTTAGTTGTCGACATGAAAGGGAATGATGAAATTCCTTTTATCCTAGGAAGACCCTTCTTGGCGACTAGCCAAGCACTAATAGATGTACCTAAAGGGGAGTTGATTTTTCGGGTTCAAAACGAAATAATCACACTCAAAATACATAAGTCGGGTCTAAGGGGTAGGCACAATTGTAGCATTATTTACACTACCCTAGCTGCTGTAGAAAATCCTCATGTCCCAAATAGCTCTTTAATCATTCAGAAAACATCCGACTCGGGGTGGCTAGAAAATGGTTGATAGGAAAAGGACGTCCGGCTGATGACGTAAAACAAAGCGCTTGTCGGGAGGCAACCCGATGTTTATCGTTTTATTTTTAGTATTTCGTTAAATTTATGTTTTTACTTGTATTTTAGTGTTTATGTTTTTAGGAATCAACAGGGACGAGTGTGCAAGAAACGGGGGTCGAAAAGACGAAAAATCGCGTTAAAAGGAGCAGAAGGGGCAACACGGCCGTGTCGCATTATGGACACGGCCGCGTCAAGAAGCACGTAGAAAGTGTTTTAGCACTGACATGCGACACGGCCGCGTCACATGCTGAACACGGCCGCGTCAAGATGGTTCAAACGCAACACGGCCGTGTCACACAATTAACACGGCCGCGTCAAAAGGCTCCTCAAAACGTGAATCAATGCTGGAATGCAACACGGCCGTGTCACACAAACGACACGGCCGCGTCAAAATCAGACCTAGAAACCAAGTTTTGGTTCAACAGCAACACGGCCGTGTCAGCCTTATAACACGGCCGTGTCAAAATCAAGCTCCAAACACGAATCAATACTGGAATGCACGGCCGCGTCAAAAATGATCCAGAAACATCAATTTTGGCAAAAAGGTGACACGGCCGTGTCAACCTTCAACACAGCCGCGTCATTTCCTCAGCAGAAAAAAGATGCAAAAATTCAGAGCGTGATGCGGAGACGGACGAACCAAGATTCAGTAGGGGTTTCAAAACGCCGCTGTCGTCGCAACGATTTGTAAGTTAGCACCAAGGCGTACCACGTTTTTTCCTCCAAACATTGACTTTCAGCCAAGTTTGGGGGAGGGGGTAAGCCGTGGGACGTCTTGGCAGCTATATTTCTAGTTTTGATTTACATTTTAGTTGATCGTTCGAGTTTTGCTGATTGTGGGTCCGTGTGCCCATTGTGCTGATTTTTATTGTTTTGATTGATGTTATCGGGTCTGTGAGCCCAGTTATCTGATTTATCGGTGTTGTTGGGTCTGTGAGCTCGAGTTTGATTGCATATTGTTTTCATGTTGAGTCTTAGGAGTTTAGAGTTAAGAGTCTTATTAGTGTTTTAGTTTTTTGAGTCATAAGAATAATAAACCCGAAAATAGGTAACAAGTGAAAAAAATAAAAAGAGAACAATAGGGAAAGATGGATGATGAATAGTTAATGATGAGATGATTTTGAGAAGTAGATGAAAAATGGCACATAATAGAGCATGGGAGGTGTTTTGAGACGAAATTGAGCTTGAACTTAGAATATTCAATCAAAATTAACCTTGTGAGAATTTGAGCCTAATTATACTCCAATTTTTGGAGTCATATACTTTATTTCGGTGTGAATTTGATTGAATATGTGTACTAGTCTCTAGAACTTGCCTTGAGTCTTTACTAAGAATGTGTCAAGTATATGTTATGATGTAGGAAATGATCTTAGGCGATTTTTTGTTTAAGCCTATTTATTTGAACCAAGAAAAATAGTCTCTCCTAGAAAAAACAAAGAAAAGAGGAAAAAAAAAAAAAAGAAGAAGAAAAGAAAACAAAAAGAGAAAAAAGAGAAAAGTTGTTATTAGGAGAGGCTAGGAAATAAAGTGCTTAAATTGTGAATTTGATTAGAACAGTCGGGTAGTCCCAAAGATGTGGTACCCGCAGAATTGAAAAGCACTTAAGTTGTACGGACTTTTGAAGGTGAAGAAGTCACTTTGAGGGGTGATTTATTGAAATTTGAAGAGCGAGATTGAGTGATTGTATTGAGGGGTAGTCGGGTTAGACGTAACTTGATTAGTCCAATGAATAGTCACTTATATCCAAATGTATCCCACCTTACCTTAAGCTCACATTACAACCAAAATAAAGACCTTTATGATCCTTTGTCACACATATCAAGTACGAGGTCTAGTTTAGACGATTGGCAAGCATATGGTAGGTTTGCATGTAATTCAATATGAGTGGAAATTATTTTAGCCTAAACACTTGAGAGATGAGTGAAACACTTACCCGGTGAGGGTTGAATAATTCGAAAGTTCAAAGTCTCGAGATTAGTTGATTTACGCGTTATCACATATGCTCAAGTGAATTGTGTTGCCTAGTTGTTTTAAGAAAAATCAGACTGAAACTGAATTCATCATCTAGTCGCCCTAAACAAACGCATAATCACTTGTATTTTTTGTGCCTTTTGTTATGTTGTTCAAGACGAACAACAGTTTAAGTTTGGGGGATTTTGATAACACGTTACTTATGCATGTATTTAGGTCGATTTAGGATCATATTTTATATCATTTACGTGCATATTTGACCGGCATTTATGTATATTAATAACATTTGGGTCATTTGATGTGTTTCGACTTGTTTTAAGGTATTTTGAGCTTTTTCAGGATTAAAGGTTGTGATTTACGACTACCGGACGAGGAAACAAGTTGGAAAAGAGTAAAAACCGGCCCAAAAGAGTGAAAACCGTCGAAGAACCGGTCCAAACCGGTCCGAACCGGCCTGAACCGGTCCAGTAGCAAAACAACGCAAGAACCGACACGGCCGCGTCAGACCTAGAACACGGCCGTGTCAAAAGTGGCTTGCAACGCGCTGTTGATTCTTGAATAGAACACGGCCATGTCACAAAGCAACACGGCCGTGTCAAATTGTTGCTGG
Source organism: Ajuga chamaepitys (assembly GCA_958295605.1). Lineage (NCBI taxonomy): Eukaryota > Viridiplantae > Streptophyta > Magnoliopsida > Lamiales > Lamiaceae > Ajuga > Ajuga chamaepitys. The sequence continues at coordinate 18,697,662 of OY282495.1, forward strand.
AAAAGGGAAATTTGCAAAGCAACACGGCCGTGTCAGAAGGGTTTTTCTGCGAAGATTTCCTATTTTTAATAGGATTTTGATCCTATCTTCCCCAAGATTCGTCCCCAACTCTATAAAAAGGACCCCAAGCTCTAGGAAAAAAGGAATCAATCACGGAAGAACACCAATTACATCATTCTACCTGGAAGACATCTTGGAGGACAAAGAAGACGAAGATCATCGAGATGGAGTCATCCGGGTTTAATTATTCTTTTCTTAGTTTTAATTCTTTACAATGTTTTTATTAGAATTTTGTATTGGATTATTACTAGGCATGAGTAGCTAAGCTATTCGTGTCCTAGGGTTAGAAAGTAGGGATTTTTATGACAATGAGTTGATTATGGTTTAATTTATTTTATTCCATTCTTTACGTGTTTATCTCTATGTTTGTGCTTATAACTGAATTTAGCTTGATCACCTAGATTTAGTAATTTAGTTTAACAATTCCGCTTCGAGAGGAGGGAATCGTTATCAGACTTTGAACATAGAGCGCAGTTGTCTATGACTGTGTAGGCCGTGGCTTAGGATCGTTTGGGAGTTATTAGGTTTAATTGACTCGAGAGGGTAATTAGCTTAATTAATCAACGGTTTAATTGCTTCGAGAGAAGGATTAGATTATTGTCGTGCCGCCTAATAAACATTAGAATTGGTAAATTTATAGGTTAATTATATTCAACATTGAATTAATATCCTGAAATCGAAGCCCTAGGATACCTTTTCTCAATGATTGTTAATTCTCTTTGTTTGTCAAGTATTAGTTAAATTCCTTAAGTCGTGTAAAAATCAACCTTTGCAACTTAGTATCTAGTTAGGACATTCCTAGAGTATTAGGGTATCAAACTACCTAAAACTATTCCTTGTGGGATCGACCTTGATAATCGTTACTACACCTACATCCGTACACTTGCGGAACACTAGGTTAGAAACCGACGTGTCAAGTTTTTAGGCTTACCCCCTCCCCCAAACTTGGCTGAAAGTCAATGTTTGGAGGAAAAAACGTGGTACGCCTTGGTGCTAACTTACAAATCGTTGCGACGACGGCGGCGTTTTGAAACCCCTACTGAATCTTGGTTCTTCCGTCTCCGCATCACGCTCTGAATTTTTGCATCTTTTTTCTGCTGAGGAAATGACGCGGCCGTGTTGAAGGTTTGACACGGCCGTGTCACCTTTTTGCCAAAATTGATGTTTCTGGATCATTTTTGACACGGCAGTGTTGCATTCCAGTATTGATTCGTGTTTGGAGCTTGATTTTGACACGGCCGTGTTATAAGGCTGACACGGCTGTGTTGCTGTTGAACCAAAACTTGGTTTCTAGGTCTGATTTTGACGCGGCCGTGTCGTTTGTGTGACACGGCCGTGTTGCATTCCAGCATTGATTCACGTTTTGAGGAGCCTTTTGCCGCGGCCGTGTCAATTGTGTGACACGGCCGTGTTGCGTTTGAACCATCTTGACGCGGCCGTGTCCATAATGCGACACAGCCGTGTTGCCTCTTCTGCTCCTTTTAACGCAATTTTTCGTCTTTTCGACCCCCGTTTCTTGCACACTTGTCCCTGTTGATTCCTAAAAACATAAACACTAAAATACAAGTAAAAACATAAATTTAACGAAATACTAAAAATAAAACGATAAACATCGGGTTGCCTCCCGACAAGCGCTTTGTTTTACGTCATCAGCCGGACGTCCTTTTCCTATCAACCATCTTCTAGCCACCCCGAGTCGGATGTTTTCTGAACGATTAAAGAGCTATTTGGGACATGAGGATTTTCTACAGCAGCTAGGGTAGTGTAAATAATGCTACAATTGTGCCTACCCCTTAGACCCGACTTATGTATTTTGAGTGTGATTATTTCGTTTTGAACCCGAAAAATCAACTCCCCTTTAGGTACATCTATTAGTGCTTGGCTAGTCGCCTAGAAGGGTCTTCCTAAGATAAAAGGGAATTCATCATTCCCTTTCATGTCGACAACTAAGAAATCACTAGGGAATTCAAAATTTAGCACTTTTACCACTACATCCTCTGCTACTCCCAACGGCATTAATGAAGATCCATCCGCCAATTTGATAGTAGTAAAGGACCTTTTAATTTCCCTTAATCCTAATTGTCTATACTGCTTAAGAGACATCAAATTTATGCTAGACCCCAAGTCACACATGACATTTTGAAACTCATGACTACCAATTGAGCAAGAAATAGTAAAACTCCCTGGATCTTTTGCTTTTGTTGCTCTTCTCGGTTTCATGCTTGTGGTTGCGTTCTTCTTGGGCCCACTCGGTGTCTTCTTCGTCGTCTCTTTTCCATCCTTCCTCTTCTTGATTTCCTCTTTATCTTGGATTCTCTCCTTTAGTGGTTCCTGTTTCACAACAATAGCTCTAGATTGCTCTAAAGGATCAAGGTTAGCAAAGAACGAATTTTTAAAACAAAAATCAAAAGACTCATCAAGAATAGGAGACGAACTTTTCTTATCTATGATTGGTTTGACCTCCTCCTTCTCCATGTTTTTGCCTTCCTCGCTTGATTCCTTCACTTCTTGGTCCTTCATGCTCTCTTCATGCTCCTCTAGCTCCACAATATTGCAGTGCTCCTTCGGGTTAACCACTGTATCACTCGGGTATTGGCCTTGCTTGTGTTGAGCTCCTACTATCTTTATTAGTTGGCTCATGTTTGATGACAATTCACCAATGCTAGCTTGAGTCTGCACCAATGTGTTCTCGAGCCTATTGATGTCTGCCCCTTGCCCAGTGATATGCTTGTTTAGCTCCATGAATTTTCCATCCACTTTCTTCTCCAACTGAGCTAACTTTTCATCATACTTTTCAAATTGTGACAGCGCGATCTCTTCTTGTGATGGCTTCTTACCGTCATGAATCATGCCATTTGTAACAGCAAATCCGGGTGGCGGATTAAGCGTATTTTGCGCGTTTCCATATGAAAAGTTCTGATGGTTCGGATTCTGAGGGTACTGATTGTACCGAGGCTGATTGTTCTGGAAATTGTTGAAGTTCCGTTGATTCACAAATTTTACTTCTTCAACTTCTTCCGGACCCCCTGGCTGCTGTGCTAACGTCAGATTAGTTAGCAAATTCACCTGGCTCGTCAATGCTGTTACTTGTGCTGGGAGCTTTTCAATTGGCTCATTATTGACGGGCTCGACTTTTTGGACACTTGCTACCCTCCTTGGCATGTTTCTTTCATTCGACCATTGGTAGCTCGTTCTGGCCATAGCATCCAGGATTGAGAATGCCATCCTCACCGACTTCTCCATCAAACTTCCACCCGCAGCTGCATCCACTTGGTTTCTAGTCGGAGCAAGTAGACCATTGTAGAACTTGCATACTTGCTGCTTCTTGGTGAACCCATGTTGAGGGCAACTCCGGATAAGATCCCGGAATCGCTCCCAAGCCTCTCCGAATGGCTCTTGGTCCAATTGCTTGAACTGGTTGATCTGGTTCTGCAGGTCGAGCATCTTGCTTGGTGGGAAGTACTTCAACAGAAAAGAAGTACTCAAGTCTTCCCAATCTCTGATATCTTCCAGCGAATTGAACCACTGTAGTGCTCTGTCCTTCAGTGAGAAAGGGAACAGTCTCATCTTGACCTGCTCGTGCGGCACATGATTGATCTTGATTGTGTCGGCCAGTCTGCGGAACTTGATCAGATGCGCATTCGGATCCTCCAAAGCACTTCCCCCATACTGGTTTTGCTGCACTATGTTGATTAGTGCAGGCTTCAGCTCGAAATTGTTGGCATTAAGTGGTGGAGGTTGTACTCCTCCTGCCTGCTAATTTGGACTGGGCTTCAGGCAGTCACTGATGGGAGTGTCATCTTCATCGCCTGCAGCTGGGTCTATCTGAATTGGGCCGTACTGCTGTTGTAGCTGTGGCCCTTATGGAGGTAGCTGCTGCTGTATATTCGTGACTCGATCATCCAACCGTGCCAGAGCTGTCAGTACTCTGTTAAGTGCATCATCCTGATTCGGATGCTGTGGTGGGTTCTCCATCTCAGATGCGAAGTTTCTTCTAGTTCGGTGTCTGCGAGCTGTCGCTTCAATTTCTGGATCGAAAGGGAGAAGAGTTTCTTTCCCTTTTGATCTGGTGAGCATATGAAGCCTGAAAACACCAAAAACAAGAACTACCGCGTAATACAAAAATTAACCCAAAAATAAAAACGAAAATTAAAATTAAAATTACAGATAAAATCTAGTCTAGTTTCCTCCTATTTTTCAAGATAAAAACTAAGCGCTAAATCCTATTCCCCGGCAACGGCGCAAAAACCTTGACACGTCGGTTTCTAACCTAATATTCCGCAAGTGTACGGATGTAGGTGTAGTACTATTGTCAAGGTCGATCCCACAAGGAATAGTTTTAGGTAGTTTGATACCCTAATACTCTAGGAATGTCCTAACTAGATACTAAGTTGCAAAAGATTGATTTTACTAATTAAAATACTCAATTAAATATAACTTCAACTTAGGAAACGTAAAAACTAACAATCAAAGAGAAAAGGTATCCTCGGGCTTCGATTTCAGGCTATTAATTCAATGTTGAATATGATTAACCTATTAATTTACCAATTCTAGTGTTTATTAGGCGGCACGACAATAATCTAATCCTTCTCTCGAAGCGATTAAACCGTTGATTAATTAAGCTAATTACCCTCTCGAGTAAATTAAACCTAATAACTCCCAAACGATCCTAAGCCACGGCCTACACAGTCATAGACAACTGCGCTCTATGTTCTGAGTCTGATAACAATTCCCTCCTCTCGAAGCGGAATTGTTAAACTAAATTACTAAATCTAGGTGATCAAGCTAAATTCAGTTTTAAGCACAAACATAGAGATAAAACACATGAAGAACGGAATTAAATAGATTAAATTATAATAAAAATATTGTCATAACAATCCCTACTTTCTAACCCTAGGACACGAATAGCTTAGCTACTCATGCCTAGTAATAATCCAATACAAAATTCTAATAAAAACATTGTAAAGAATTAAAACTAAGAAAAGAATAATTAAACCCGGATGACTCCGTCTCGATGATCTTCGTCTTCTTTGTCCTCCAAGATGTCTTCTAGGTAGAATGATGTAATTGGTGTTCTTCCATGATTGATTCCTTTTTTCCTAGAGCTTGGGGTCCTTTTTATAGAGTTGGGGACGAATCTTGGGGAAGATAGGATCAAAATCCTATTAAAAATAGGAAATCTTCGCGGAAAAACCCTTCTGACACGGCCGTGTTGCTTTGTGACACGGCCGTGTTCTATTCCAGAATCAACAGCGCGTTGCAAGCCACCACTACAAGAATTTTTTAAATAGACAACAGATTTTATCTGTTGTCCAGTTATAAATAACTCTGTTATTAATAGTGCTGTTGTTAAAAGTACCATTTTACCTACAAGTAAAAACCCTTGTCTGTTCCATGAAAAACAACACTTTATATAACGGATATAATATGTTGTCTTTGTTAATTTTAACTACAGTTTGTATCTGTTGTTTAATCTTAAAACCGTCGTTTTTGTTAGTTTTAGCAATAGTTATTCTCCGTTGTTCTACAATTTAAATCGTTGTCTATTTAGTGTTAATTTTCGAATTTAGCAGCTCTTTTTATCTGTTGTCTTTTACTTGTTGTTCTTCATTTGGTGTCTATTTAACAGACAATTTATTAAAAATAATTATAAATTGAAAATAATTACCCGTCTCTCAAATATGTATTCATAGATCAAAATAATTCTCTCCAATCCAAGACAACACATGATTGTGTAATTTCTAAAAATGTGCAATTCATAAAAAAAAAGGATAACATGCGTACTCCTTGCCACTTTACGCCACAAAATATTAACTAATTTGAATCCAAGACTTCAAAAAATGTTTGAAACTTCACAACAACTTCTTCAAAATATATGTACCTTCTTTACCTTCCTGCCAATGGAAACATTATAAACGAGTATGTTAACAAAAGAATGAAGCCGAAGCATCAAGACAAAACATTAAAAAAAAAATATTTAAGACAATTATATGTGGTTCTATTCATTTTGAAACCACATTAATCATAAACACATAAATCATTCCTAAGAATCCTTGGTGATGAACTTATCAACCTATTTGCTACAAATTGTGCCCTTTAATTCAGTCTTTCAGCCTTTTGGTCTTCAATCTCTATATTTATGTGTCTAGGATTAACATCAATACTAATGTATATATAAATTCAAGCAAGTTATTACCTGAAAAGCAATGTCCGGCCGATAATCTGCAGGGTTCCGCTTATTTCTCAGCAGTTTTCAAAGTAATTCTTGAAACTGCATTCATGGTTCAAGGAATTATGAGTACATTTTCTAGGCTAAATGGGGATAGTTTAAGTAATTATTATTTTTTCAGTGAAAAACAGAGATGCCATTCCTAACAGATTATCTGAAATACTCAAAATTTGTGTAATTGTTAATATGGAAACATTAGTAAATTCTTATGTTAACATTGTTTCTGGAAAAAACATTACATGAAAATATGAAATAATTACATTTGATATTTGCAATAGATGAAAGAGAACCACTTAAAAGTATAATTCTATATTAAAGCAAAAGTTGGAAGTTTCTTGCTTTCAGATAAATGAAGTTAATTTCCCCATTTAACAATAAAAACAATATATGACTAACATTAAGAAAAAACCTTATATATATTAGTCATATAAGGTTAAAGAAAAAATAAGGTACAGTGTCAATGACAATAGTAAGATCTCATATATACACAACTATACATATATTCTGCAAGGAATGGTAAATATGAAATCATTCTCACCAGATATAAGTTGATGTTCAACTCAATTTCCAGTTTCGACAACTGCAATGAACCTTGGCAAGCGCTGCCATGTAGTCATCAGACCTAGCATTATATGGTGGATGGCATAAACAATATTTTAAACCTTTTGTTAGAGAAACACGGGTAAATTGCTGATGCTTAACCTTGAACCATAAGGAGATTTACATGCAGCGATTAAGTGATGTTTAGCGTCATCAGACTTATTCTGCATGTTGAAATTATAAATAAAATGTCACCCAGTTAAAAGTAGTCATAAGCAAATAAATACTAGTTAATGTTTCAACTGTACCATTAGTTGTGTTAAGAAAATGATACAATTAAGAACTAAGATACATGCATGTCCAATTTGACACACTTACATACTCTCAAACAACCGCTTGTGCTAATGCTAGAGTAAAAGGAAAACATTTTAGCAATTTTTCAGATATTGTCCTTTTAATGGTTTAAATAACGTAAAGATAATCCCACTTTCTAGTAGCAAAGAAATAATTAACCGATAAATATGGTACAGAAGAAAACCTGAGATTCATAATAAAGGCAAGCATATAAGGAAGCACATAAATATTCACTCTCCCGACCACTTGAAAATGCTTCAACAAGCTGCAAAAAGAACCTAGTTAGCATGTAACCAGAAAGGATCTGTTAGAATCATCAAAATACAAATAGTCAAGGTTTTTCATATTTTTATTGCTATCTATTCTTTTTCTTTTTACCATACATGACATTGTGACTGGACCTCACAAAAATCAACTAAAACAAAACAAAAAAAGAACAGTTGGAAGCTCTAGAAAACTCAAAATCAGTCTAATGTATGTTCGATCGCAAAATTTGAAAAGCATGCACTATGGTTCTTTGCAGTGATCGTTCGACTTGTTCAATCATCGAGTTCAAACGACAGTCGCAATATTTGAATTTGGAAATTCGAATAGTACATTACATATATGCAAAATTTTAACAGTACTCTAGAGCTTACAACTGTTCCTTTTTTGTTTTGTTTTATTGCAGAGTCTAATTTTAATTTTATCCAAGGAAGCAAATATGATTTTCATTTTGCGATCCTCAACCACTACAAACATCCATTAAATAAGGAATGAGTCCATAAGTGTAGCTTCCCATCGGTAAACAAAAAGTAATAGAAGAAAAAAAAAATGATATGAGAAAAAACTACTATATAAACATTCAGCCTTCTTGACATCACCCATTTTTGGAACCTAAAAGAGAACACATATACAAAAATTATGCTAGTTTTACCTTTATATGTCTAAGTTTTCATGAAAAAAGAAGAAGAAAATGGAAAAAATAGCAGATTTTTTATAAGACAACCCACTTCTGCACAATCAGAAGGAATTTCAGGAAATAAATTCAAACAAATAAAAGTACAATCACATTATTTGAAGTGTTAAAGTATCATGAACATGTTATGTACCAAACAAAGTACAACATAAGAATCTTTTACGTTACTCAAGCCTTATGCGACAATAAGGCCCTGATCATTCTACAGTCCTAGGTCAACGACCGATAATAAATCATTTGTTAGAAAAAGTGATTATTTGGCAAACACTACCACTTGTGAATTTACTATAGTTACTTTTTCAAACACGATCAACCTTTAATTTAAGCAATTTTTCAACAATTCTTAATTTTAATCAACAATGAGAATCAATATCATGAGTCAATCAAAGTCAGAGGCAAGAAATGCTAAGAGCACACTCCAACTAGTTCAAATACAGTCAGATTCATACCAATAATCCTTTCAACGTTTTCTCGGCGGACACCAGTCTCGTAATTAAATATAGTTCCTACATTTTCCACAAGACATCAACAACACAATCATGACAATAATCGGGAAAAAAGGTGAAGAAATTACAGATGATTCTAATATTTCGAGCATGAAATATGAGATGTAATAAATCAAGTCAAGGGATATACCTGATACGCTCCCACAAGGTGAAGAACTTACACACATTAGCAAGGTCAACAAGCTAATACGACTCATCAAATCCGCAGCCTGTCAGCAGATTTCCATGTGTTTCATCTCCAAAAGCAGCATACCAAAAACATCCACAATAGAGAAAGCAGAAGCCGGTGATTAGTATAGCTGAAACCGATGCCTTCTTCATTCTCTTGTGTTCGGAAGGAGGTGCCCTTAGAGTATCCTTCATTTGGAAGTATGTTGTTTTAGACCACTTTCTAAAAAAAATGAATAACACTAAGCTGATAGAAAGTAGTACAACACTAACCTAAATGTCTAAAAGAATTATATTGTAGTTGAAACAAAATGCAATGTCCCCAAGTGCTTGCAACGAGAGAAAAACTTTATGAGCTAGACTACTCGCAGCTACTCTAGGAATGTTGCCTGTAATCTGCCCATTTCTTGCATTGCAGTCATTTTGTAAGCTAGAATCCACATAGAAATCCTACACCTATAGACGTACCACTACACAAATTTACAATTACAGATACACAATTATAATAGACTAAGCCTTCATCCAACTATATCGATCATATGATTCATATCTGGCCATAATTTTCTGTCTAGACATACAATAACTATAGCAGAACTAACCTTAATCAGATCATCATTCAGTCCATCCAAATAATCGGAAAGAACATCAGCTACCCTGCAAAGGAACAGAACAAGAAATCAAATTATAAGTGTTTAACATGTCTTTTTGCTCGATTTATATGTCAATACAGTTTAGCAGGGTGTGCAGTTTGGAATGACTAAAGAGTAAAAACCAAACACACAAATGTTACTAAAGCAAAAACCTTTACTTGTGGCTGAGAAAATGAACTAGTTAACTTGAAATTTACCTTAAGATTGACCGATAAAGTGCTCGATTGTTAATCTTCTTCAGAAAACAAATAACCAAATGTCTTCCCTTTTCCAATCATAATGTGCTTTCTCAAAAAAATTAAAAATCACAAAATAAGGGGAAGAAATCAATTATGAATCATTATGCCACCAAATTGCAGCTAAACTTCTTTCTTTTGACAGTTACTTAAATATTTTACAGGGAAACTGGTGATATTATTCAACAAAAACAAACAATTACGATTAAAACCTGTTGCAATCATTCCTCAGAAATTCACTACTTAAACTTTTAATTACAACTCCATTGGGTAAATGAAAAGTAGATATCACATTAAGTGGGGTTGGATTAAGTTAAATTAAAAGAAAGTATAATTCCATAAATTAAATAAAAAAACAAATTAATAGGACCTGTTCTAGCAAAGAAGGGAAGGTGATATTGCCGGGTGATTCGAAGAAGCCTTGTCAACGGCCTCCTTGGCGGCCTTTCTCCACCGTTTGCTAACACAGGCACATGCGACGACGTTCCGATAATTTTACTTGAAATTCAGCTTAAGATTGACAGATGAATGTCAGAGGTGCTCGATTTTTAATCTTCAACTAATTGTGAAATCAATTTCACTTGAATCTACGAATTCTAAGGGGAATCCAAGTGATGAAGTGTAATTTTCGAGTTCAAATGAAAATTGGAGAGATTAAAAGAGAATCAAGTAGAGGAAGAAAGAGAATACATAATTATACTTGAAGATGACAATTGTGAATATGCACTAACTTCTGCTCATGAATCCATAATTTTCCATGGATTATGATGAAAGACTGGGCCAAATTGAGAGAATCTATGATTGGGGCCAAATTGAGAAAATCAAATTTCCATGCCAGTTATTCAATCACACCCTGCAATAATCTGCTCACTATCATACCATTTTTGTAATTAACTTTAATCCAGTATAGCATCTCATATAAGATTAAATAAGAACAAATCAATTGTGAAACTAAATTTGCAGAAGGCTTACCGAAGAGGCATGGTGCGAAAAATCAGACCTCTTTTGTTTCTTTTTTGCGACCAACTTCAATTGATGAAGATTTACATGATTGTAGATCTAGATAATCCTCAATATACGAATGGAGAGAGAATACCGATGGTAATTTTTTTAAATCGAAATATGAGAGTTCGTGTGCTTGTGCTTGTGCTTGTGCATGTGCGAGCGAGAGAGAAACAGAAGGTGTATCTGTGTGATTGAGATAAATAATCTCAATATTACGAATTGGAAGAGGATACTGATAGAAAATTCTGAGATTGATAGAAAGATTTTTGAGATCTTTAAGAAATTTTCAGCAATTTGAGTGCTCGTTTGCTTGTGCGTGAAAGAGAGAAGGTGATTGTGGGTGGAGGAGAGAGAGAAAGAGGGGGCAACGTGTGTGAGCGTGGACTGGGAGTGGAGACGAGTTGAGAAGGGGATAATAAGCAAATGTGTGAGGTACGGTATTAGTAATCTGATTGATAAGTGTCTCATAATATTTTTTATTGTATCGAGCCTGACTTGGTGGTCTAAAATTTCGACGAGTCACGAATCGATCCAAAAATCTTAGTATATTAAGAGGATATTTGGGCTTGGCTTGATTATTTTAGGCCTGATATAATTTTGGGCAAACTCAACCTGATCCAATATATGGTGTTGATTTGATGGATTGAGCTAGATCGGGCCAAACCGCCGGAAATTGCCATCTCTGGTGGCAGTTTTAATTGCATTCTAGAAAGTAAAGAATGGCATATGTGGAATTTTTTCTTATGTGCATGATTTTTTTTTTTTTAAAAAAATATAGTATATAATATGTAAAAGTTCAATTGATTTTTTATTATAACGGTCGACCGTGGTTAAATCGGTTAAAGCCGGCTCATTGTAAGTCATTAAATATATGTATAATATGTATATATATATATATATATATATATATATATATATATATATGACTATTATTAATGTTGTTGAGTTATATCATTACTTAATTCATTAATTTCGGGCTTATGGTTTTTAAATGTATGAAAATCTGCTCTTTAAAAATAGTGTTTTATTTTACTTATTCCAATAATATATATGAATGTAGCTAAATTGTAAAGTGACTGAATGTATCATATGAGACTATAAAATGCAAACTATAAAATAAAATAATAATAATCTTTTTATTTCAGATATATCATTAATTAATAAAATTCCAATGAAGAGTTTATTAAAATATTTTGGACATAATTTTAATGAATTTTAAATGACTCAACACATTTTTACAACATAATAAAACTGTTGTAAATCAAAATGTTTTTGGCTTTACAACGGTTTTCCAAATATGTTGATATTAGTGTGTCTATTGGAGTAACGTACTGCAAATAGACAACAGATCTTGGGGAACCGTTGATAAATATGTGGTCTATTTGCGTAAAAAGGTACAATAGACGACACACACTGAAAATTGTTGCATAACTGTTGTCTATTAACGTGTCTTGTCACTAATAGACAACATATTATGGTAAACCTGTTGTTAATTCACGAATACACAAGACTGCTGGACAAAACTATTGTTTTTTAACTGTTGTCTATTAATGAAATTGTAGTAGTGCACTTTTGACACGTCTTGGCAGCTATATTTCTAGTTTTGATTTAATTTTATTAGTTGATCGGTCGAGTCTTTTGCTGGTAATTGTGGGTCCGTGTGCCCATTGTATTGAGTTTTAGTGTTTCTATTGGTGTTATCGGGACTGTGAGCCCAAGTTGATTGCATATCGTTTCCATGTTGAGTTTAAAAGTTTAGAGTCTTATTAGTGTTTCAGTGTTTAGAGTCATAAGAATAATAAAACCCGAAAATAGGTAACAAGTGAAAAGAAAAATAAAAAAGAGAACAATAGGGAAAGATGGATGATGAATAGTTAATGATGAGATGATTTTGAGAAGTAGATGAAAAATGGCACATAATAGAGCATGGGAGGTGTTTTGAGACGAAATTGAGCTTGAACTTAGAATATTCAATCAAAATTAACCTTGTGAGAATTTGAGCCTAATTTTACTCCAATTTTTGGAGTCATATACTTTCTTTCGGTGTGAATTTGATTGAATATGTGTACTAGTCTCTAGAACTTGCCTTGAGTCTTTACTAAGAATGTGTCAAGCATATGTTGTGATGTAGGAAATGATCTTAGGCGATTTTTTGTTTAAGCCTATTTATTTGAACCATGAAAATTGCCTTTGACTCATAATGGAAAAATTGTCCCTAGTTAGCCCAATTGAGCCTTATAGCCTTATTTATTCATAACCTAACAATGTCAGCCGAAACCTTTTGATTTAACTCTTTTGGCCCTAATTGGATTAATCAAGTTAGAGGGAGGAGAATTTGAAGGAATTTTTGGGTGAACAAATTGTGGGAAGGAATGGGAAGTAGGGATATTTTCAAAAGATGAAGGAAATAAGAGAAAAGTGATAGGTGAAAAACGAAGAATGACCTCTCCTAAAAAAAGAAAAGAAGAAAAAAAAAAAAAACAAAAAGAAGAAAAGAAAACAAAAAGAGAAAAAAGAGAAAAGTTGTTATTAGGAGAGGCTAGGAAATAAAGTGCTTAAATTGTGAATTTGATTAGAACAGTCGGGTAGTCCCAAAGATGTGGTACCCGCAGAATTGAAAAGCACTTAAGTTGTACGGACTTTTGAAGGTGAAGAAGTCACTTTGAGGGGTGATTTGCTGAAATTTGAAGAGCGAGATTGAGTGATTGTATTGAGGGGTAGTCGGGTTAGACGTAACTTGATTAGTCCAATGAATAGTCACTTATATCCAAATGTATCCCACCTTACCTTAAGCTCACATTACAACCAAAATAAAGACCTTTATGATCCTTTGTCACACATATCAAGCACGAGGTCTAGTTTAGACGATTGGCAAGCATATGGTAGGCTTTGCATGTAATTCAATATGAGTGGAAATTATTTTAGCCTAAACACTTGAGAGATGAGTGAAACACTTACCCGGTGAGGGTTGAATAATTCGAAAGTTCAAAGTCTCGAGATTAGTTGATTTACGCGTTATCACATATGCTCAAGTGAATTGTGTTGCCTAGTTGTTTTAAGAAAAATCAGACTGAAACTGAATTCATCATCTAGTCGCCCTAAACAAACGCATAATCACTTGTATTTTTTGTGCCTTTTGTTATGTTGTTCGGGACGAACAACAGTTTAAGTTTGGGGGATTTTGATAACACGTTACTTATGCATGTATTTAGGTCGATTTAGGATCATATTTTATATCATTTACGTGCATATTTGACCGGCATTTATGTATATTAATAACATTTGGGTCATTTGATGTGTTTCGACTTGTTTTAAGGTATTTTGAGCTTTTCCAGGATTAAAGGTTGTGATTTACGACTACCGGACGAGGAAACAAGTTGGAAAAGAGTAAAAAAATTTGCCCAAAAGAGTGAAAACCGTCGAAGAACCGGTCCAAACCGGTCCGAACCGGCCTGAACCGGTCCAGTAGCAAAACAACGCAAGAACCGACACGGCCGCGTCAGAGCTAGAACACGGCCGTGTCAAAAGTGGCTTGCAACGCGCTGTTGATTCTGGAATAGAAGACAGCCGTGTCACAAAGTAACACGGCCGTGTCAAATTGTTGCTGGAAAAGGGAAATTTGCAAAGCAACACGGCCGTGTCACTTAAGCAACACGGCCGTGTCAGAAGGGTTTTTCTGCGAAGATTTCCCATTTTTAATAGGATTTTGATCCTATCTTCCCCAAGATTCGTCCCCAACTCTATAAAAAGGACCCCAAGCTCTAGGAAAAAGGAATCAATCACGGAAGAACACCAATTACATCATTCTACCTAGAAGACATCTTGGAGGACAAAGAAGACAAAGATCATCGAGACGGAGTCATCCGGGTTTAATTATTCTTTTCTTAGTTTTAATTCTCTACAATGTTTTTATTAGAATTTTGTATTGGATTATTACTAGGCATGAGTAGCTAAGTTATTCGTGTCCTAGGGTTAGAAAGTAGGGATTGTTATGACAATGTTTTGATTATATTTTTAATCTATTTAATTCCGTTCTTCATGTGCTTTATCTCTATGTTTGTGCTTAAAACTGAATTTAGCTTGATCACCTAGATTTAGTAATTTAGTTTAACAATTACGCTTCGAGAGGAGGGAATTGTTATCAGACTCAGAACATAGAGCGCAGTTGTCTATGACTGTGTAGGCCGTGGCTTAGGATCGTTTGGGAGTTATTAGGTTTAATTGACTCGAGAGGGTAATTAGCTTAATTAATCAACGGTTTAATCGATTCGAGAGAAGGATTAGATTATTGTCGTGCCGCCTAATAAACACTAGAATTGGTAAATTAATAGGTTAATCATATTCAACATTGAATTAATAGCCTGAAATCGAAGCCCTAGGATACCTTTTCTCTTTGATTGTTAGTTTTTACGTTTCCTAAGTTGAAGTTATATTTAATTGAGTATTTTAATTAGTAAAATCAATCTTTTGCAACTTAGTATCTAGTTAGGACATTCCTAGAGTATTAGGGTATCAAACTACCTAAAACTATTCCTTGTGGGATCGACCTTGACAATAGTACTACACCTACATCCGTACACTTGCGGAACATTAGGTTAGAAACCGACGTGTCACTTCATTTTTATATAATTCACAATATAAATGAATCGATGCACAATAAAAAATAAAAACATAATTCAACTTAAAGAAGGTGAAAAGATGATTACATTAATACATTTTAGATGAAAACATTAAAAACAAAAAACTTGTTAGTAATATAAAAATTCCTAAAGAGTTTTTGACAAAGAAACACACTAACAAAATGCAGAATGCCAGAAACACACTTATAACGTTTATATACGTATGGATTTTTAATATATCTAAATAAATTTTCAAATTAGAACTATAAATATTTAATTGTTTCTTTCTAGAATTATATTCTCTTTGCAACTTTGAACATTTCACTTGGTAATTTTAGATATATTTAAATACTTCATATTTTTAAATAAATACTAACATTAACCAAATAAAATCAAAAGTTATTCAATAATTCGAAGACAATTTAAAGTATGTGAGTTCTTCAAAATATTTAAATATTTTCATATTTTATTTGGTTTTGTAATTCAATTAATTTTTTTACTTTTATTGTAAATATTATATTATTTAAAGTAAAAATTGATTAATGCAAAAAAAAAAAAAAAAAATCTTAGGTTGCAAAGAATAAAAAAATATAATTGAAGTTGGTTAGTGCGACAAAATATTTTTTAGGCTGCAAGTAAAAAATATATAGTTGAGATTGATTCACGAAAAAGAAAAGATAGAAAAGTAAAGATTGAATAGTATAACAAATGTCATAAAATTTAGGTTACTATATATAAAATAATATTAACAATATACATTATATAAAAATATGATTAAGTAATAAAACAACAAACTCAATAATAATTATAATGTATAAACATACATATGCTCAAAAGTGCACGTTTAATAAAACAAATATTGTTATTATATATATATATATATATTATATATATATATATATATATATATATATATATATATATATATATATATATATTAACAGATGTAATGATTTAATAACTTATTTATAAAATTAATTATTGATTTTTTTACCTTTAATTTAATGAAATGTGAGCTTAATTACTTGACCAATAATTTTTATTCTGGTCGTAACTAAAGTAAAGAATATATTTGAAAATTCATGTGAAATATAATAACTTTGTTGAACTTTGAGAAAATACTCAGCTAATATTTTTTATAAAGGGAATTATTTTATTAATTTTTTCAATAAACACTTAAATATAACCTAAATAGTTAATCGATAAAGAATTTATTGTTTTAAAATTAAATATCTCGTTCATTATAATATATGTGAAATGGATGTCAAATTGAAGATTGCGAAAAGATGAATAATTTGATATATCATGCATAAAAAATGGATTAATAATATAAAAGCTATTTGCATTTTAAAAAATTGAAAGAAAATTATAAAGTTATCAAAATTGACAAAAACTTACCTAATTAGTGTAGAAGTTTTTGGAGGAAAAGTTAAAATGACAATAAGACCCTCCATTTTATTTTTATATATATAGATTTAAATAAAATATTATAAATAAAACATTTAAACGAAGAAGAAAAGAGAGCAGAGGAGGAATAAATAAGAGTGGAAGAAATAGGAAGCTAGTCACCGAAATTTGAATAACAATTAGCATGGATTGAAGCACTTCTAAATTTCTAATACTATCAGACCTAAAAACACAAATAGTTCTTCAAAGAAAGAATGAATATTTACATAATTTATGCAAATTAAGGCTTCAAACAACTTGTTAACGTCTTCCAATTTGTAAAGAGCTTGTTTCCATTCATGATGAAGATGTGTACGGCAGTAAAGATAAGGTTTCATCATGGCTTTCTCATCTTTCACATTTAACCTTCACTTTCTATAGAAATGAAAGACCTAGAACTTCTACTGTCCCAAACTTTTCCGATCCAACAACAAATTATTTGAAACATTCATTGTTATTTAGACCCTTCATTTTCAAAAGCTTGTAGAAATTAAGTTTATAGAGTTTGACCTTGAAGAAATTAGGATTTATAGAATTTGAATTTCGAGAAAGGGGGTTGAAGATGATTCGCAAGGGAAAGAATTAAAATTTCTATTTTATTTTTTTGAATTTATGTGTTTTTATTGTTTTAAATTATTTATATTTTATTATCATTAAGGGTATTCTAGTCATTTTATAATTGTATTTTAATTTATGAAACTAATAAGTTGTATAAAAAATTTTGTGGATTGTGAATAATCGCTGTATTTTTTTAGTATTATTTTTGTTTTTGTTTCTGTAATTATTTGTTTGTTTGTTTAATTTGTTTTATTTAGTCCTAGGTAGGTTGGGCCACAGCCACGAGGCAGTATGTATATAAAACATATTGAGACTCATTTAGAAGTGGTCTTATTATTTCACCGGTCGCCAAGGACTTTACTTATTGACATTATCGACTCTTTCATATGCTATTTTACTTTTGTAATGCTCATGGAACTTGACATAATTTATGCAATCAGGGTTGAGTAAAATTTGATTTGGTAAACGAATCGAATTTGGTTAGTGAAATAAAAATCGAAACTAAATTAATAAATTTAAACCTAAAACTAAATCACTATTTTGTAAAATCAAACCGAACTGAATTAATAAAAAATCCTAAAAATAAAAACAGAAAATCGAGCCATTTTAAAAAAATTGATCCAAATAATAAATTTCGATTTGGATCAAACGATTAATTCGATTCAAATCAAATTTTGTTCAACCCCATATGCAATAACAATCAATATTTTACTCTTCACACCTGAAATTAGCATTCGATAATTTTTACTCCATATTTATTGCAATTGAGCACCACAGGAAACTATAGTATTTATGGTTGTTGAATCATTTTACATGATTATTGCCTAGGATACTCTTAAGACAAGCCGGTTTTAGGAAAGTCTAACCTTTTTGTGAACATACAATCTTCAGGAATGTATTTATATTTTACTTCATTTTAATTAAAAAATTATCAAGTAATTTTCGTTATTGGATATATGGAGTTATAAAAAATTTGAGTTAAGCTTATTGAAAGGCCATATCAATGTTGACAATTACAAATGTGAGTGGCAAACAATATACAGGCTCAATGTGAAATTAAAATAACCAAAACGAGCAAAATGCGAGAAAAGCTAACCTATATTACTAATTTGGACCACTACTTATTATAGGAAATTTGCGGGTACTATATCAATTGAGATTCGGCTCTTTACCAAACTAAAAGATGAGTCACTACCCATAAACCTTATTATCATCCACCAAATATAGCTAACAGATCCTTTGAAATTCTCTTCTTTCTTAATTTTCACGGCACTGCCTTTTATATGCCAATTCCAACTAGTTAGGTATTCCGATTGTGTAGTGTTTTATTGGAGGAGGTCTCTTGTGCAAGATCCGTGCAATCTGAATTATGAGTTAAAATATATCACTATTTATGCTTAAAGGTAATACAGATAAATATATCATGGTGAAAAGATAACACCATTTATGATTAAATGTTTTACTTGTTCTTGGTAAATCTATTATAATACCTTTGCCCTTAACAAGTAATACATTTAAGTATAAATTGTGATACCTACCCTGAATTGCACCATGCAACTGGTACACACAAGACTTTGCCATTTTATAGAAAATGGTTCACATTGATTTCAAATTAGTGTTCGGATAACATAAAATCACTTTGGGCATTAGTTTGCCTCATGGCAAAAGAGGATGACAATCATGCAGAGGTAGATTCTCCGAGTACCTCTTCAAGATTAGAGAACATTGACTCTAAAAGATTACTCATTTCATTCAGACAGATTATGGCTGACTTTGACCTAGTCAATCAGTCATATGAAGAGCTGAAGGTTGAGAACATGCAACTTCTTGGAGAAAATGGAGTGGTTACTTCTAAAGTTGAAAAACTTACAACAATAAGTTATTGACTACAACTTTCTTCGAGAAGAAGCAAGTATGCTGAAGATGTCACTCATCCTTCAAGAGAAGAAAGAAAATGAACTAATGCCAACCATCATGTCTTTCAGTAAATCATCTAGGAACCTGGATGAGAAACTGAATGTTCATAGAAGTCTATATGACATGATAGGGATATGCTTCTCTGATACAATCCCTAATTGTCAAACAACCAGTACTTCTATTGATCTTCCAACAACTAATATGTTTGAAACACAAGCGTCCTCCCTCTCCCCCCAAATAGCAAAATGATAAACCTAAAAGGATGGAGAATATCCCTAAAGTTACACCTAGTCTTGAATCAGGCTGTAAACCTCACACGTGGAAGTCAACTGCTGTAAGTAAACTAGGCAACGATGTTGTAGGAAGCAACAACACACATATTGGGTGCAACAACTTCCTACAGCAGCCCAAGAGTATGCATCAAAGACTAAGCTCGTCGCTCGCAAGTTTCCGTACAAGTTGAGGAGAAACTATCAAGGTTCACTCCAACTAAGGAAACAATCTGCTCTCAGTGCACCAAGAAAAGGGAAACCTTCCAAATTCTACGTCAAGCAAACTAGCCTAAAAAAAAAGGTTGTTGTTCAGAGTTCCAGTAAGACTTATAATGATGATCCAGCTATAAATAAGAAATGGGCGTCTGAAAGACTAATTCCCAAGGACCCATTCAACGATGTGTACCTAAGTCTACTTGATTATTTTACAGGTCAAGTTGCCTACTGGACATAATGACATTTGGTACATCCAAAGCGGGTGTGCTAGACAAATTACATGTAATAAAAAATTTCTCACAGATTTCAAGAATTACAAAGGACCCAAGGTGGTCTTTGGAGACAATGCCAAGGGCATTACCAAAGGTTATAGTTCATTCTCTAAAGGCAGAGTCAACAAAGTAGATGTCTAGTTCATTGAAAGCTTACATTACAATCTATTGAGTATAAGTCAGTTCTGCGACAAAGGACATTTTGTAGAGTTCACTCAAGGAAAATGCTTTATAGAGACGCTAAGTCAGACCAAATAAAACTCAGAGGCACTAAAAAATTGTAATATCTGTCTAGCTGATTGTGTGTCCATTGGAGGACGACTCTCTTGCTTCATAGCTAAAAGCACTCCTGAACCCAATCGGCCATGGCACAAGAGAATGAGTCATTTGAACTTCAAGGCTATCAACAACCTGGTACACAAGGGACTAATAAGAAGATTACCAGATGTAGCATACAAAAAGGACAGTGTGCGTGACGCATGCTTAACAAGAAAGTAAATCAGTAATTGATCCAAAGACAAGTCTGTAAGGTTATCTCACAAGCTCCTGGACCTACTGCACATAGACCTCTTCAGACCCATTAAATCAGTAAGCTTAAACGGGTCGAAGTACTCACTAGTAGTAGTGGATGAATTCTCTAGATACACTTGGACTGTGTTCTTAGCCAAGAAGTCAGATACTGAGAAGAAGCTCTCAGATCTTATGAAGATAATTCAGAATGAAAAAGGGCTCTACATTATCAAGATCATATCAGACAGAGATACTGATTTCACCAACCACTCCATAGAGAGTTTCTGCAGCAGCAATGGGATTCATCATGAATATTCAGCTGCAAGAACTTCTCAGCAAAATGGTGGTAGTAGAAAGAAGAAACAACACATTGAAAGAAGCTGTTAAAACCATGATTGCTGAACAACTGAAGCACAACTTCCAAAGAGCTTTTGGGCAAAGGCAACCAACACAGCATGCCATACGCAGAATAGATGTCTCATCAACAAAGATCAGGATAAGACACCCTACGAGCTGTGGCATGGTACAAAATCTAATATCTCATACATCCATATCTTATGTTGTAGAAATTTTGTGCTAAACAATGGAAAGAACATTTAAATGCATTTGACGCTAAATCAGATGAAGAAGTATTTTTGGGATACTCCGTTGTAAGCATATCATTTAGAGTGTTCAACAATAACATACTTGTGGTGGAAGACTCGCCTCATGTGGTCTTTGATGAACTTTACTGTAACCTAGAAGGAATCAGCGGGATAACAACAAGGGTTGAAAAGATCACGTGGGAGAAAGATAAGGAATAAGTTCCTTATATGGAGATCCAACAGCCAACTCTAGCTGAGGAAAACCTACTATAGAGAATGGAGTAGTAGCTACAGGAACTTCAAACCCTACAACAAACGCTAAAGAACCAGAGCCTACAACACAACAAGGAAGGAGATCTTCCAGTTGCTGCAAACCAAGGTTTAGAACTAGACCGAAGATGGCTCAGAGATCATCCTTCAATTTTGGTCACATAGAGAATAAATGATGGAGTAAGGATAAGAAGATCTGCACCTTATAAATTCATGTTCTCTTGTTTCATTTCTCAACGAAATTCGGTACCATTAAGGAAGCTCTAAGTGATCCTAATTGGGTACAAGCCATGCAGGAAGAGTTCAATGGTTTTGAGAGAAATGAAGTTTGTAATTGGGACCAAATAGGTGTTCTAAAACAAATTTGATGATTCGGGGCTTGTTATCAGGAACAAAGTCAGTCTAGTTGCTAAAGGCTATTATTAGGAGGAAGACATAGATTTTTGTGAAACCTCTGCCTAACAACTAGACTTGAAGCAATCAAAATCTTTCTAGCCTTTGCTATATATCGTAACTTCATTGTATATCAAATGGATGTGAAGACTGCATTTCTAAATGGATTTCTGGCTGAAGAAATCTAAGTTGAATAATCACCAGATTTTGATGATCCAACTGGAGATAGAGTCTACTACCTGAAGAAGACATTGTATGGCCTGAAGCAAGCACCTCGAGCATGGTATGCGGCTCTCTCACAATATATTGTAGAAAACGGACTCCAGAATGGTGTTGTGGACAAACCTTATTTAGAATCCAAGATGACAAGAGTACATTGTTAGTCCAAATTTATGTTGATGACATCATCTTTAGATCAAGTGATAAAGAGCTATGCAAGAATTTGTCCAAGCTGATGCAGGACAAAGCTTGAGATGAGCATGATGAGGGAGTTATGCTTCTTCTTGGACTTCAAGTGAGACAGTTAGATGATGTCATTTTCATCAATCAAGTCAAGTACACAAAGGAGTTTCTCAAGAAAGTTGGGAATGGCAACTCAACCTCTATGAATGTTCCTATGAGCACAACAACCAGACTTGAAAATGAAGAAGAGGGAAAGGTTGTTGATATTACACAGTACATAAGACTTATCAGCTCACTTATGTATCTCACATTAAGCATACCAGACATCTCACCTAAGGAGTCTCACCTTCTAGTAGCTAAGAGAATCTTGTGGTATCTAAGGGGCAAAACTAGAGTTGGACTGTGGTACCCAAGAGATGGAGGATTTGAACAAAAATGATATTCAAATTTGATTTCGCTGATTGTAAGATTGATCGCAAAGCACAAGTGGGACTTATTAATATTCTCAGAAATAGACTAGTCTCATGATTTAGCAAGAAACGTCAATCTATCACAACATCTACAACAGGAGCAGAGTACATTGCTATAGGAAGCTGCTGGTACAAATATTGTGGATGCAACAACAACTGAAGGACTATGAGATGCTTGCAAGAGAAATTCCTATAATGTGTCATAACACAAGGGCGAGTGCTATCCAGTGATTCATTCAAGGGCCAAGCATATGGAAGTAAGACATCACTTCATTCACGACCATGCGGAGAAGAAATATGTCAAGCTTGAATAGATCCACGCAAACATGTAGTTAGCTGATGCATTCACATGAATAACAGTTCAATATGATTAGGGATGCTACTTCTTGTAGGAAAAATCCTTGTAGGAAAGTTTGTTGTTGTGGGAAGCACACAAAACAAACTTAAGCAGTCATTCGAAAGGATACCTCTCTAGAGTGGGGGGTAAGCTGTAAGTATTGCACGTTGAAACGTGACATACTGCAAGTATGAAAGCTGTAAGTAGGATGACAATAGACAACTGATGGTGATTCAAGAAAATGCCTACAACAGGAAACACAGTAAGGATCCACAGTAAATTAAAATACAATGATTTGTTGAAGTTTACTGTAGTAACCTTACGATGACACATTTGCTGTAAGTATTTAATGTCTACAACATTTAAAGTCTACTGCATGATTACTGGTGCATTTATATTTTCTCGCAGCATTTAGTGTACTGAACCTTAAAAATTATCAAATTTAAACGGGAAAACATTCCTTTCTTATCCAACAAAGCTTTCCCCACATTTATTGCACAACGCCATTTACTGCGTGGTAACAACTACCTTCGCAGAGGTAATTATAGGGTTTATATTTGACCAATGCAACAGTTTCTCAGCCTCTAATTCAAATTCATTTTTCCATTAATAAATCATTAACCATTTAAATCGCACGGATTTTCTTTTAAAAGTGAACCAAGGTGTATTTTTATAAATTAAGATTTAGGATTTGTTTTTAAGAAGAATTCATAAGTTATTTAATATTGCACTACATTTTCTTTTAGGGAAATGTTGTGGTGTGTTAGACATTGCAATACTATAATTATTTCATGCTTTTATTTAATATCAATATTTGCTTTAAATTTAAAATTAAACGGAAAAGCTCAGAAAAGTTTTGAATATCCGGATCAATCAAATCTGATCTCCGGGAGGAACATAACCGATAAGCGAAGCAGTTCTGAAAATTTTCTTTATTTTTGAAACTTCCGGATATCTCCAAGGAGCAGAACCGATAACTGAAGCAGTCTTGGAGTTTTATTTATTTTTTTATTTTATAAATATCTGAATTAATATCTCCAAACTTTAATTCGATTTGGATGAGTTGCTCTGAACCATATTCACCCTTACTTAAAACCAATTAACGGCTACTAGGTACAAATTTTTATATGCCCAAACTAAAATCGTGCCATATATCACGTGTTTGGGAAACGACTTGAAGCCAAAAGCAACTCAAGTATTCAGTTCCAATTTGAGGACGGTTTGCCGACCTTTAGTCAAATCACCAACAACTTCAAGTGGTTATACCACCATCTCTTGCCTAATCTCATCCACAACTTCATATTGGTTTTATCACCCACCATAAAAGGCCCTAATATCATGTAATAGGCTAGGGGTTACTCATAATTCGATACAGATTTTCTATTTCAATCTTAGTTCTATCTCGTTTCCCATATAAAGACTACGCGATGTGTATTTGATGATATTTTCGATCAAAACATAATATGTATTAAAAGTATTAGAAGACAAATTGAATAGAAGATCAAGTTTCACTGATATGAAACTAAATAGTAGGTTTCTTAGATATAATATCTCCCTTTTTACTTATTACTCTATACCTTTCAAAATAAATGTCAATTTATACAAGATGAGAACTTTCAAAATAAGTGTTACTTTAGCAAAAATATATACAATTCCAATTTTACCCTAAACAACCTACTTAATTTAATTGATAATTCCTTATTTCATAAAATATATCCCAATTAAATTAATTCTGTACGAATATATTTGTTATTTTTATTCATCCTTACTTTTTTTTTTCAAAATGAACTAGAGCAACACTTATTTTAAAAGAGATGAAGTATTTTTTCAGCTAAGAAAATTAATATGTCATGTTGTAATTAATGATTCCTTAAATTATTCTGCTCTCTCCCTTAGGTCTTTAAATTTTCTTCTTTCCTTAAAATTATATTACCTCTCTTTAATTCCAATAATTTTAGATAGGAATAGTAATGAAAGATAGCGAAAGAGAATCCATTATACTCAAATCTCAATTATACTCAAATCATCATTGTAGCTAGGGTAAGCGAAATTAATTAGTAAAACTAAAATTTGAACTAAATTAAAACTTTTAGGTTTTGGCATTTGGCTGAAAAATGGCAGATTCCTGTGATGATTAAAAAAGAAAAAAACCTGTTTTGGTCCGTTGGATATCCCCAAATGATGTATTTTTTAAACTAAACACTGATGGGGCATCGAAAGGAAACCCCGGCCCATCTGGGAAGGGGGAATCATAAGAGACTCAAATGCTAAATTTGTTGCTGGTTTTTACCAGTTTTTGGGAAATTCAGACACTATCACTGCTGAACTTTCTGTTATAGTTCAAGGCCTGAAACTGTGCCTCAAATTGGAAATCCACTCGGTGTGGCTTGAAATTGATTCCCTTGCTTTATTTTATATGTTGAGCAAGAACAGAAAAGGTCATTGGACCCTTCAAGCATTATTATCAGAATATTTGAGAATGTCACAGGTGATGGAGGTGAGAATCTCTCATATACACCGAGAAGGGAATAAAGTTGCGGATCACCTAGCTAATCTGGTGGTGAAAAGAAGAGAAAATGTTGAAATCTCCACTTTGAATGATTGTAATAGTCTTAAAGGAATTATTCTTATGGATGGAATAGGATTACCTAGTTTTAGATTCCCTAAATAGGCTTGTAAATGTTGTGCCTTGATTTCCATATGTTTGCCCAAGATACTTTGATTAATATACAGGTAGGGGATCGGCCTTAATCCCCCCACCATGTTGGTGGTTTAACACACACAAAAAAAAAAAAAAAAAAAAAAAATTAAACCGAAAATCGAACCATTATTTCAAAATCCGAACTATAATTGCACCGAATTTATTTAGTTCAGTCGGTTTGGTTTTCAGTTAAGCCGAAATAATGTTTTCATAAGGGTTTTTTTCATTATCATTACTAAAATATAAACCTATTGTAACAACAAATTTCGTGTATAAAATGTATAAACACGAAAAAGATGTACAAAATAGAATATTTGGATTAAATGAATGATCTTTACAACTTCGCGGACTCTATCTCTAGTTCGCCTCTGATTCTTCCCTTCGTATATGTGGTCAATTTTGTTGACTTGAACAACGCTAATCCAAAGCTTGTTAGCTTAAATTTTTGGATTAAACGCCGTTTGTTGCCAATTTTTTGAAGAACGTCGAAGAACACCGAAGAACGTTGAAATTCCTTTGTACCGGAATTCTTCACTTGAAATTCCTTTGTGCCGGAATTCTTCACTTGAAATTTCTTTGTGCCGGAATTCTTCACTTGAAATTCCTTTGTACCGGAATTCTTCACTTGATTCATGACTTGTGGTGTTGATGATTTTGGTGGAAAATGAAGCCCTATTTATAGTTGTAGGATGGAAAACCCTAACGGGCTTGAGCCTGAACGGAGCAATATGATTGGTCCGTCATAACATCATTATCCATAAGATAATTATTAATTTAATTTAATTTAATTTAATAATTACTGCATCATCTTGACACGTGGCGGCTTCCAATTGGCCAATAAAATATATAGTGAATCATCAATTAAATTGATTATTTAATTTAGGAATTTTATTTAATTAATTCCTAATATTAAAATAATCAATATAAAATTGATTTTCAACTTATATTTTATTGCGTGGCGCATTTTAATTGGATACAAATTTTATGTATCAACAAATGCCCCCTCGAGACTTGTTCACGGACGAGCGTCTTGAAGTGGACGAGTCTCGGATTGACTTTTGAAATTCATTTGGAACATATTGACATTTTTATACTCTTGTCGATGAGTTCTTCAATTTTGTATCTGATTTGAGACATTTTAAACTCGTGTCAAGAAGCCTTGAACTTGAATTTGGTATCCGATTTGAGACATTTTAAACTCGTGTCAAGGAGCCTTAAATTTAAATTTTGAATCTGATAGGCATTTTATTCTCGTACCTAGGAGTCTTCAATTTGAACTTTGAAATTTGATAACAGTTTATACTCGTATCCAGAAGAGTTTATATATTGATCCGCAAATAAGTTGAAAGTGAGCCCGGATTTTGATAACCCAA
The DNA here is from genome assembly GCA_958295605.1 of Ajuga chamaepitys. Lineage (NCBI taxonomy): Eukaryota > Viridiplantae > Streptophyta > Magnoliopsida > Lamiales > Lamiaceae > Ajuga > Ajuga chamaepitys. Next base: position 18,724,708 of record OY282495.1, read on the forward strand.
ATAAAACCATTGATCCAAAAGGCCATACCAACTTCCGATTCCATCTTTATTTACTCAAGTCCATGAACTCATTATTCATTACCAGGACATGATCCACAATTTGATCTCACCTTTTTAATGAATATTTAAATATTAATATTTCCCTTGGGCCCACATAATCCATATTTACTGATATGCATGTCATTAGATAAACATTGCTATATTTGATGAACATTGATAGGGATAATCCGGTCACTTCGGGTCGGGTTAATACTTGAGCCCACTGACCAGCCCAGCACGCGTAGGCCCAGGCCCAGCAGGCTCAGAAACACGCGCTGGCCCAACAGGCAGTTTGTTCCGCGAATCAAGGCTGAAGATTCGTTCCCAACCGCCATGCAGCTGGAAGTAGACGTGAATATAGGAAGTTTGTTAGGGTTCAGTTAGGGTTTAGGAAGAGCAGAGTATAAATACGTGAAAAGAACTCTGAATTAGGGTTCGGACTCTGTATTGTGGATTGCTACTTGTAAACTCAGAATTTTAGTGAAAGAAACACCTCGGCAAGAGTGATTTTCTGCCCGTGGACGTAGATCTCCGGATCGAACCACGTAAATCTTGTGCTTTTACATTCTGTTTGCGTAGATTATCAGTAAATTTCGTGGTTACCGGATTGCGCTTTATCAATTGGCGCCGTCTGTGGGAAATGTAAAGCAATTTTTGACGTCCACAACGTATTCAAGAATCATGGTGACAACTCGTTTGAATCAATCTCGTCATGGTGATCAATCCAACCAGGATCCACCCGTGGATCAGGTTTTGCCGCCGAGGCAATTGCCGGCAAGAAGTACATCTCAACATCAGGGCAATCAAGGTCCACCCCCTCAAAACATGCAACACCCTAATCCCGCTGCTGACCAACCACCGGTTAACATTCAAATCACCTTGCTCCAGGCTTTCTTACAAGAGCATGCACATGTTCTTCAAGATTGGGCAGCTAATCGCCTACATCCCGCGGGGCCAGCCGCGGGGCCCGCCGGCCATGATGCTAATCCCGCGGTGCCCCCACCTCGTCAGCACTCGCGTGATCAACAGGACCCGGGGCACCGCGGACGCCAGGATCGGCGACGGGAACGACCTGGTTCCTCCGAGGACCATGGGAGTTCTAACGAATCACGACCTCGCAACGATGAACCTACTGATGTGGATCGCCGCCGTCCACTTAATGCGGCTAAGAGGGTTCGCTATGCCAATCCTCATGCTTTAGATCTTCAAGAGTATGAGCGAGTTCAACGCAATGTCGAACTGGACAGAATTCTGGGCCTCGATGCCAATGGAGATATCATCACACCGTTCTCCCAAGAAATCATGGCCACCTCCCTTCCCGAAGGGTTTAAACGGCCAGCCATACCACCTTACAATGGCACCGGAGATCCGGCCAATTTTCTTGGAGCTTTTAGGCACAACATGCTCAGCCATGATAACGTTACATCCCTCCAGTATTGCAAGATTTTCCCTGAATACTTACAGGATGAAGCTCGGGTTTGGTTTGATTCCCTCCCACGCAACAGCGTATCTTCTTTCAGAGAACTCGCCGAGCACTTTTGGGCACGGTTCGAAGTGCGGGCGAAGCCCATGGCCACACTGGCCGATTTCATGAACATGGAATACCGGGACGGTGAAACCGTTACCCAATTTCTTGATCGCTTCACAGCGGTAAGCCTTAAGGTGGGAAATTGCCCCGACGACGTACTCATTAACGCATTCATGAATGGACTCCGTCCCGGAGCACTTTACACCGAGTAAGTTCGCAATACACCAGTCACAACCCGAGCACTGTTCAAAACGGTGTGCAAGTTTGCTAAGGCAGAGGAGCAGACTCGCCAGAAGCGTGAGAAACACTGTTAGTAAAATCAACTCCTAAACACACAACACTAAGAATCTGGAATGAGTTCGAAGACTATCAGTTTGAAAACACACAACTAGTTCGGCCAGAGTTGTGGCCGAGGTGAACTTGCGCAGAACTGGAAATATAAATGAATCACACACTCGTTTTACGTGGTTCGTTCAAGATGAACTACATCCACGGAGGCAAGGCACACCTCAATTCACTAAGATATCCAATCAATTACAGAAATTACACTCAGAAATGAAAACGCCCAATTCTGGAACAAATTAGGGCAGAAAACAATCACTCTCAAATTCTCTCTGTAATCTATGAAAGAAGGAAATTGCTCGACGTAGTGTTGTTCTCCTGGAAGAGAGCTTTTCAATGATATATGAATTGCAGCTCGAATGTAACTGACCAAGAAGTTCTAACTGAATCAAGTTGGCATCTGCTACCGGACAAATGTGACGGTTTTTCCCGTCACAAACTTGAAACAGACTCGTCACAAATGACGGTTATCCCCAACAACCACGAACCCGGTTTATTCTGCACAGATTCACTTCTTCATGCTAAAACCCGGTTCATCCATCCGGTTCTTCACCTCTTGATCCCGGTTCCACATTCCTAACACATTCTACTTCAAAGTATAGCTCACTTGATGAGATTGAACACTTCCTCACAAATCTCCACCTCAATGAATCAAGTGTACCTCTACCTGCCTCATCACTGCTTCTGTTAATGCTCTTCATGACATTGCTCCAGCTGCAGCAAGCTCGAGCAATGATCCACCTTGTTTCCAGGTACACCCTTTGTAAGAAAATCAGCAGGATTATGCAAAGTGTGTACCTTCTTCACCTCCATAGTCCCAGAATCTATGATATCTCTAGCAAAGTGTAACCTAACATCAATGTATTTTGATCTTTCATGAAATGCTTGATGTTTCACAAGATGTAAAGCACTTTGATTATCACAGTAGATTACTACACACTTCTGCTTGATATCTAAATCTCTTAACACCCCTTTCAACCAGATTGCCTCTTTGATAGCTTCAGTTAAAGAGATATATTCTACTTCTGTAGTTGATAGTGCCACAACAGATTGTTGAGCACTCCTCCAGCTGATGGCTGTCCCATATAAGGTAAACACAAATCCAGAAATTGACTTCCTTGTGTCCACGTTTGCTGCAAAATCAGAATCAGCAAACCCCTCCAATGCAACAGTACTTCCAGCTACTTTCTTCTCAAATTTCAGTGACATGTTCACTGATCCTTTTAAATACCTCATCACATGTTTCAAAGCTTCCCAATGTTCAACCCCAGGATTTGACATGAACCTGCTTACCAAAGATACAGCATATGCCAAGTCAGGCCTGCTACAGATCATTCCATACATAAGACTTCCAACTCCACTTGCATAAGGGATATTGCTCATCTGTATGATTTCCTCTTCAGTCTTTGGGCAATGTTCTTTTGAAAGTTTCTTCTGTAGATTAACTGGAGTAGAGAGAGGTTTGGCTTCATGCATATGAAACCTCTCCAGTACTTTCTGTAGGTATTGTCTCTGAGATAACCAAAGTACTCCAGCTTCTCTGTTTCTTAGAATATTCATGCCCAATATCTTCTTGGCTTCTCCCAGATCTTTCATGTCAAATTCAGCATTAAGTCTATCCTTCAACCATTGTATTCTGTTCTTGTTTCTGCTGGCAATTAGCATGTCATCCACATACAATAGGAGAAAAACTTTATCTTGCTTTGAACCTTTGTTGAAGTAAACACAACTGTCATAAAGACTTCTTACAAAGCCAACACTGATCATGAAGTCATTAAACCTCTTGTTCCACTGCCTTGGACTTTGTTTAAGTCCATATAGTGACTTCTTCAGTAAACATACTTTGTCTTCTTTCCCAGGAACAACAAAGCCTTCTGGCTGTTTCATATATATCTCCTCATTGAGTTCTCCATGTAAGAATGCTGTCTTTACATCCAGTTGTTGCAGTTCCATGTCCTCCTGTGTGACCTTTGATAAAAGCAGCCTGATTGAGCAGTGCTTTACTACTGGAGAGAAAACCTCATTGAAATCAATTCCTTCTCTTTGTGTAAAACCCCTAGCCACCAACCTTGCCTTAAACCTCACCTGTTTGGATCCTGCTGTCTCTATTTTCTTCTTGTATATCCATTTGGAGCTTACAAGCTTCTGACCTTTTGGCTTTTCCACCAATATCCAGGTTTTATTCTTTTCCAGAGACTCCATCTCTTCTGTCATTGCCTGTATCCAGTGTTCACCTTCCTCACAGTCTAGTGCTTCTTGAAAACTGCTAGGCCCTTGTGATTCCATGTCTTCAGCAACACTTAAGGCATAATAGACACTCCCTGCTTGGCCATAGAAATCAGGTCTGTTGATTGTTCTTCTAGGCCTATCTCTTCCAATGCTGTATTCCCTGATGTTCTGTGAAGGTCCAGTTTGTGCCTCTTCTTCAGATGATGAATCACTTTCTTGTAAATCTTCTTGTGGTTGAGGTGTGTGATCATCTTCTGCAGGGTGCTCCACCTGAATTGATATCTCCTCTGTGTCTTTAGCACCATCAAATTCTTCCTTAGAGCCTGTAGAAGTGTAAGCCATCACATTCTCATTAAACTTCACATCTCTACTTGTGATTATCTTCTGATTTCCTTTTTCTAAGCACCACAATCTGTAACCCTTCATTCCATCCGGATATCCAAGAAACACACATCTGAGAGCCCTTGCATCTAGCTTGTCTTGCTTGACATGGGCAAAAGCAAGACACCCAAACACCCTTAATCCCTCATAGCTTGGTTTCTGTCCACTCCACACCTCTTCAGGTGTTTTGAACCCAATTACTGATGAAGGTGACCTATTGATGAGATAGCATGCTGTAGCAATGGTTTCTGCCCAAAACACCTTTGGTAACCCAGCATCCAACAGCATACACCTCACTCTTTCAAGAAGAGTCCTGTTGAACCTTTCTGCAACTCCATTCTGTTGAGGATTCATTGGTACTGTCCTGTGTATTTTGATTCCTCTTTCTTCACAGAAGTTTGTAAACTCTGTAGAGAGATACTCCAGTCCATTATCAGTCCTAAGATGCTTCAGCTTCTTTCCTTTGACATTTTCCAGTTGGATCAACCATGTTTTGAACTTATGAAAGGCATCACTCTTGTTCTTCATCAACATGATCCACACCTTTCTGCTGTAGTCATCAATCAAGGACATGAAGTACCTTGCACCACCATGAGATTCTGTTCTTGCAGGACCCTATATGTCAGAGTGAACATAATCTAATGGTTCTTGAGTTGTGTGAACTCCCTTTCCATAGGGCAACTTCTTGGATTTGCCCAGAGCACACTGATCACAGAACTCCAGTTCTTGATTTCCCAGATTTCCAATTACTCCACTCCTTGACAATTCCTTCAATCCCTTCACTCCTATGTGTCCAAGTCTCTTATGCCATTTCACCATCTCAGAGCTGTTCAAGACCATATCCACACTCCCAACAATAGGTGAACCAATCAAGATAAATAGTCCATTGTGCTGTCTACCTTTTATCACCATTTTTCCATGTTTTGTGATATGCAAGAATCCATCTACTGAGCTAAACTGACATCCACTGGTTACCAAAGAACCAAGAGATAGAAGATTCCTTTTAAGGCCAGGAACATACCTAACATTTGAGATGATTCTGACCACACCATCAAACATCCTTATGCTCACTGATCCAACTCCTTTGACCTTGCATGATTGGTCATTTCCCAGGAGAACATTTCCACCATCTTCTTTCTTCAGTTCATTAAACCATGACTGATGAGGACACATGTGAAAGGAACACCCTGTGTCCAGGACCCATTCCTTTACCATTCTTGAATCAGTTACATTTAACACTTCTGGAGGGTCTTGTTGATGATCAATGGCAGCAGCCTCTGCCCCTTGATTTCCAGCTTTCTTATTCCTCTTAGGACAATCCTTCTTCAAGTGACCTGGCTGTTTACACTTGAAGCATTTCCTCTTCTCCACCCAGTCATTCCCCTTCTTAGGATTTGAATCCCCAGACTTTAGATCCTTAGCATTCTGTCCCTTCTTGCCTTGCCAAGGTTTCTTGAATTTAACATTCAGTCCTTCTCCAGGTTGCACCATGCCTTTATCACCTTGAGTCTGGAAACATTTGGATCTCAGAGCCTTCACTATTCCATCATAGGATAGCTGATCATCTCTTCCATACATCAGGGCATCCTTAAAGCTTTCCATGGATTTTGGAAGAATGTTTAACACCATCAATGCCTTGTCATCCTCCTCCAATTTCACATCCAGATCTTCCAATTCTTCAATCATCTTAATGAATTCATCAAGTTGATCAGAAATTACCTTGTCTTCAGTGATCTTGAAGGCCAACATCTTCTGCTTCAGGAACAGTTTGTTGGAAACTGACTTTGATTGATACAGTTCTTCCAATCTCCTCCATGCTTCTGAGGAACTCTTGCACCTCGAAACCTCCCTCAACGGTTTATCACCCAAGCACAGGAAGATAAGACTTAGAGCCTTCTTATCCACTGATGCAAACTTAGGTTTCTCAGTTTCTTCCCATGAATCCAGAGGTATCAATGCAAGATCAAGGCCATTGTGAACCAGTACTGCGTTCATCTTGATTTTCCACAATGTGAAATCATTCCTTCCAGTAAACTTCTCAAAATCCATCTTCATACCAGCCATTCCTTCTCTTCTTCAAACTATGCGAGCTGATTCCCACAGACGGCGCCACTTGTTAGTAAAATCAACTCCTAAACACACAACACTAAGAATCTGGAATGAGTTCGAAGACTATCAGTTTGAAAACACACAACTAGTTCGGCCAGAGTTGTGGCCGAGGTGAACTTGCGCAGAACTGGAAATATAAATGAATCACACACTCGTTTTACGTGGTTCGTTCAAGATGAACTACATCCACGGAGGCAAGGCACACCTCAATTCACTAAGATATCCAATCAATTACAGAAATTACACTCAGAAATGAAAACGCCCAATTCTGGAACAAATTAGGGCAGAAAACAATCACTCTCAAATTCTCTCTGTAATCTATGAAAGAAGGAAATTGCTCGACGTAGTGTTGTTCTCCTGGAAGAGAGCTTTTCAATGATATATGAATTGCAGCTCGAATGTAACTGACCAAGAAGTTCTAACTGAATCAAGTTGGCATCTGCTACCGGACAAATGTGACGGTTTTTCCCGTCACAAACTTGAAACAGACTCGTCACAAATGACGGTTATCCCCAACAACCACGAACCCGGTTTATTCTGCACAGATTCACTTCTTCATGCTAAAACCCGGTTCATCCATCCGGTTCTTCACCTCTTGATCCCGGTTCCACATTCCTAACACATTCTACTTCAAAGTATAGCTCACTTGATGAGATTGAACACTTCCTCACAAACACGCTAGCAAGCGGCAGTCCGACAAAGCACAAACCGGGCCTAGTCCGCGACCTAGCGCATTTTCCTGCCTGACCCCGGGGCGTTCAGAATCCCGAGGCGATATTCCACAATTGACTCCGTTGACGAAGTCGCGAGCCGAAATCCTTTCTATTCACAAGAACGATCTGCGACCTTGTCCGCGGATGACTGCGCCGCCTGAGAAGAGGAATCGCGGAAAGTGGTGTGCGTACCACCGAGATCATGGGCACGAGACAGAGGAGTGCCGAGAACTCAGCAAGGAAATAGAGGAGTGCCTGAGGAAAGGTTTCTTGCGCCAATACATTGCGCGGACCGATGACAAGCCCCGGACAGGTCAGAATGGGGGGTCGTCCAATAATCGTGGATATCATGACCGCGGCACACAACAGAATCGGCCGCCGTGGCAGAATAATCGGCCGGGGCCTAATAACTACGCACGGCAAGATTCTGGCAATCGCCAGCAACCACGTCTTCCTCCGCCACCTCCTCCTCCGGGGGGACCCGAAGACAACGCGCCTCCTCACGTAATAAACGTGATATATGGGGCCCTTCCCACCGGGGCCTCGCGACATGCCTTGAAGGCAGAGGCTCGACGTCCTCCTCCCGAGGAGCCACGTCATAAACGCCTCCATTAATCCGAGACTGTCAGCTTCACGGATAGGGACCCGGTTCCGGAGATAACACCTCATACTGACGCTATTGTCATCGACATGATTGTAGCCAATATAACAATAAGGCGAGTCTTCGTGGATAATGGAGCTGCGGTGAGCATTATATTCGCCGACTGTTTCCAAAGGATGGGGATTCCTCGGGAGCAACTTCGGCCGGCCCCCGGGCCACTGCAGACTTTCACCCAGGGTGAAGTCCAGCCAGAAGGAGTTATCACTCTCCCGGCATCCCTGGGAACCTATCCGAAGATAAAAACCATCTTCGTGGATTTTTATGTGGTGAATTCCCCGTCACCGTACAATATGATATTGGGCCGGGATTGGCTTACCCCAGCCAAAGCCATATGTTCCACATATCACCTCGCACTAAAGTTCCCCACTTCGCATGGCGAAGTGGCTATCCGCGGGAGTCAGCGGGTTTCAAAAGAATGTATGTACGTAGCACTCAAAAAGACTGCTAAAGCTCCTCCTAAACAACAGCTTCAGGTAGCATCATCGGCTCTGGAACCTCGGGAATGTACCTCATTGGGGGATGCCACTGCCCAAGTCCCGCTTGATCCGTCCAAGCCGGAACAGACAGTAACCGTCGGAGCCGTGGATGTGCCATGGTTGCATCAGGCTATAATTCAGACCTTGCGAGAATATTCCGATGTCTTCGCATGGTCTCCTCTGGATATGCCCGGGGTCTCTCCCGACATAATAACACACAAGCTGAACATTGATCCCAGCATAAAGCCTATCCAGCAGAAGCAAAGGAAATCCGCCCCGGAGCGAAATGACGCAATTCGAATCGAGGTGCAACAACTCTTGGATGCGGACATCCTGTTCGAGGTATATTACCCCTCCTGGCTATCGAATCCAGTAATGGTGGTTAAATCCAGTGGGGCATGGCGGATGTGCGTCGACTTCTCCGACCCAAATAAACATTGTCCGAAAGACTGTTATCCACTACCTTCCATCGACCAAAAGGCCGAGGCCATTACTGGGTTTGTGGCACTTTGTTTCTTGGATCTGTATAAGGGATACCACCAGATCTTCATGGATCCGCAAGATGCCATCAAGACAGCATTCATCACTGCTTTTGGGTGCTATGCTTTTAAGAAAATGCCCTTCGGGCTCAAGAACGCCGGAGCCACATACCAGCACCTCATGGACAGGGTTTTCCACGGCCAGATTGGCTGCAACGTCGAGGTTTACGTTGACGACCTCGTTATAAAGAGTATATCCCATTCCTCATGTGTGTAAGACATTGCCGAAACATTGCGCACCCTGCGAAGCTACAATTTGCGCCTTAATCCAGCAAAATGCACTTTCGGCGTCGGCTCCGGCAAGTTTTTGGGTTATATGGTTTCACAACACGGTTTGCAGGCCAACCCGGCCAAACTTCGGGATGTGCTAGAACTGCAACCACCTAAGACATTCAGGGATGTTCAACGTCTCACAGGAGGTTTAGCGGCTTTAAATCGATTCTTATCTAAAGCGGCAGAGCGCCAGCTACCATTCTTCAAAATCTTGAGACAAGCGAAGTCCTTCGAGTGGACTCCAGAATGTACTGAGGCCTTCGAGGCTTTGAAACGTCACATACAGCAGCTGCCCACTTTGTCAGTTCCTCTCCCCGGAGAGCCGCTTTATTTATATTTAGCTTCCTCCGAGGAAGCTATTAGTGCTGCACTTGTGCGCGAAGTCAATGGGGTCCAACATCCTGTTTACTTCGCAAGTCGTGTTCTCCACGGGGCGGAGACACGGTACTCCGTGTTAGAAAAAACCGCTTTGGCAATTGTTATGGCAGCTCGGCGGTTACGGCCATATTTCCAAGGACGTGAAATACGGGTTCTGACCAATCATCCTATCCGCCAGATTCTTGTCAAACCCGAGGTATCTGGGCGCCTCGCAAAGTGGGCCGTTGAGTTAGGCGAATATGATATTCAATATCTTCCCCGACGAGCAATCAAGGGACAAGCACTCGCCGACTTTCTGGCTGAAACCCCGGGAGACAATCCTGAGTCTCCGACGGACAGTTATACACATCACTCCGCTACCCACGTACCCTCACATAGGAAATGGCATCTATATGTGGATGGAGCCTCCACGACTCGGGGAAGTGGTGCCGGGGTACTCCTCATCGATCCCGAGGAGGTTGAAGTAAAATACTTCATCCGATTCAAGTTCAAGGTGACTAATAATGAAGCGGAGTATGAGGCAGTTCTCGCCGGGCTCCGGCTCGCTCAATCCTTGGGCGTTCGTCATCTTGAGCTCTTCACTGACTCCGAGATCGTGTCCAAACAAATTCAGGGGACTTATGTCGCCAAGGATGAAACAATGATCAGGTATCGTGCTCTAACGCTCAAGCTCATGTCAACTTTTGATGCAGTTATTATCCAGAAAATACCGCGTACTCAAAATGCAAAAGCGGACGCACTCAGTAAGTTGGCCTCCGCGGTCCGAACTAATATATCTCCGGATATCATGGTCGAAGACCTATCTCATTCAGCAATTCATGAAGCCACAGTTTCAGTATTAACTGATAGTGATCCGAATTGGATGACTCCCATTATTCAATATCTCCGAGATGGAATCCTGCCTACTGACAAGCTGCAAGCTCGGCAAGTTGCCCTCAAAGCCCCCAAGTACTCCTTTCATGATGGAGTCTTGTACCGGCGATCATATCTACAACCGAGCCTCCGGTGTCTCGCTCCTGCCGAAGCTACCCAAGTTCTGCGGGAGGTTCACGAAGGGGCCTGTGCCAGCCATATTGGCTCTCGGACATTGGCCAAGAAAGTTCTCCGCTGGGGATATTATTGGCCGACTCTATTCAACGATGCCCACGACTTGGTGACCAAATGCAGCAAGTGTCAACTGCACTCCCGAGTGAAGCATCTACCACAGACCGAGCTCACTGGGATCCAAAGTGCGTGGCCGTTTATTCAGTGGGGTATCGACATTGTTGGCCCATTCCCCGTTGCTCCGGGAGGATTGAAGTTCCTGGTCGTTGCCGTAGACTACTTCACTAAGTGGGTCGAAGCCGAACCACTTACAGCCATTACTGGTCAAAATGTTTTAAAATTTGTATGGCGCAATATCGTATGTCGCTTCGGCATCCCGAGCACTATCATCTCGGACAATGGTAAACAGTTTGCCAACGATCCATTTCGGTCATGGTGTGAAGAGCTCCACATCAAACAAATCTTTACTTCGGTTGCTCACCCTCAAGCCAACGGGCAGGTCGAAGTCACCAATCGGACACTACTCACGGGCATAAAGAAGCGCCTGGATAATGCCAAAGGTCTCTGGGCAGAAAATCTTCCACAAGTCTTATGGGCTTATCGCACAACACCGAATACATCGTCCGGGGAGACTCCTTACAGTCTTACTTATGGTTCCGAAGCCGTTATCCCTGCTGAAATCAGCGTACCAAGCCCCCGCCTCCTCACATTGGATCCAAAGGATAACGACGAGGCTCTCCGGGTAAATTTGGATGAGCTTGAAAATCGCCGTGACCGATCATTCATTCAACAAGCCAGGAGTAAACAACGAGCAGCCCAGTATTATAACCTCCGGGTCCGGGGTACTCAGTTCAATGTCGGGGACTTAGTTCTTCGGCTCAACTCAGCCAGCAAAGCTGCCCCTGAGGGGAAATTACAGGCATCTTGGGAAGGTCCCTACCGAGTCGTTGCCGCACACGTTTCCGGATCCTATCAGCTAGAGCATCTCAACGGGACCCCGATTCCCCGAAGCTGGCACATCACTAACTTGAGGCGTTTCTATCTGTGAAGGCCAAATCTCAAGTACCATCTTATCTTTAATTTCTTTTATAGTAGTTATCTCTCCTTGTACTTTTGAATTTGCTCCGGCACTTATCATTGAATAAAAATTCTTGGCTTATGTATCTTGCTATGTTTTTCTTTACGTTACGGGGACGCCCTAACGCAATCATATTATCGTTATTGGTCTCCGGACAAGTAAATCTCTTCCTTGGTCCTTCCGAGGAGATTCGTGTATCGTCTCCGGACTTACATCACTTTCTCGTCTGTTTAACCGGAGAAGTGTTTACTCCCGCCTGATCCGTCCGGGGAGATATTACTCCCGCCCGATCCGTCCGGGGAGGTATTACTCCCATCTGATTAGTCCGGGGAGATTGGATTTATCCATATTGTGTTCCCGAACACCCAATTAAAATTGTTAATAATTTTTCCTGTCGTGTTCCCGAACACCCAATTAAAATGGTTCGTAACCTGATGCTCTCGTTAAAGACGTTGGTACACACTACAAAAATTTTATTACCTTCTGAATATTACAACATTAAGAAGTTTTTTACATAAGACTTCAAACAAAAAAAAAAAAAAGAAGAAGAAGAAGTCATCTGCGGCCCCCGAGCCAATACTCAGCGCTCTGGCGTTGCTGCCTGCTCCTTGATCTTTGCCGCGTCCTCCGGGACCTTGAAGTTCCTCGGCCTTGGGCTCCGGCTCTCTCGTCCCCGCGAGCTTCTCTACGCCGAGGACTTGCTCCGGGCGCTTGCCTGGGGACTTCACCCCTGGTCCGAGCTCGGCTACTTTGTTGTGGCGCGGACCTCGGGGTTTGGGCCCACTGCTCAGGGTCCCACTCCTCCGGAGCCATTACTTCGATTTCCCTGGCCAGCTCCTCGACTACCTCTTCGGCAACCGCTGCGGGTTCTTCTTTGATTATGGTCACTGGAGCTGGCTCTCGGATCACTATGCCTTTGCTCTTTCCGGAGGGTTTTTTCTTATCCTTCCGAGGAGCTTTCTGCGTACTTTGGTCCCGGCTTGAGCTCGCGATGAATTCTTCGGCAGAAGGCCTCCACCTGCCTCGGCCCTTCAGCCCCTCATACATACTGAGAAGCAACTCCAGGACTTCTCGTTTCCTTACGAGCTCCGATGACTCGACAGAGCTCCTTGACATCAATGCTGCGATGTCACCTTGGATCTCTACGACTCGTTCCTCCACTTCCTCAAAGGTCAAAAGACCGAACTCTGATAGTATCCGGTCATACTCCCTTTGATGAACGAGGACACGGCTCATCTCGGCAGCTGTAGACCGGTATTTCATCTCGAAGTCTTTAGCTCTCTCCTCGGCCTCAACCACTTTCCTCTCTGCCGAGGCTACCTGCTTCTCTAGCTTTGGCACTACGTGCATTTGCAGATGATTCTTTTCTCCGCGGAACCACTCAAGTGATTGCATGAGCTTCTTTATTGTTTCGTGTAGCTCCGCGGTGTTCTAAACAAGAGAAGAGTCAACAAGATCGATTACTCTCAAGTATGTAAAAAGTTGGAGTTCAGCTCGACAACAGACATGAATTGATCATGCAAATAAAAAGAGAAGTTCAAGAGTCCGAGAAACAGAAAGTTATATTTCACATCGCAGAAGTACAATTGTTCCAGATCAGTACATCGATTCCTAACATTCCTCTAAAAAAATATATATATATATATATATACAACTTTAAGTTTGCGGGGATCGACTGACCTCCCGCTCAGTTGCCTCCGTCTCTTCGGGCACTCCCTCTCGCCGGCCCTCGGACACTTCGGCTTCTTCTTCTTCAACTGCTGCGACGGCTTCGATCGCAGCTGGAGCTTCGACTTCCATCCGTGGAGGGGGCTCAATGCTCCGGGGTGCGGTGACCAACTCACCTCAGCAGAAGGCCATGAATTCTTTGTCCTGGTCCACCTCACAGTTGGCAACTTCCGCAGCCGTCAGAAGTTGCTTCTTCTCCCCGAGAGCCTTCACCAGGGGCCACTCCGGCAGATTTGATAGCGCCGCATAGTAGGCCTTCTCCACTCCGGCCACTGACTCAAAGTCATACCCGAATTCTGGACGATATACGTCCACATTCGGGTAGACCTCCTTCACTTGCTCCAGCAGCGCGGATCGAGTGGCCTGGTCCCCAATAGCCACGAACTCCGTCTGGAAGTCGAGGAACGTGCTGGCTTTGAATAACTTATCGGCGAAGGCTTTCAGCAACGCTCCCTGCCCTTCGACCACGGCAGCTTCCCTCGCCTCCATTTCCGCCTGCAGCCGCAGCACTTCACCCCGGAGAACATTATTCTCCGCATCCACCCCGCGCAGACGCGCGACCTCAGTTTCGACCAAGGCAGCCCTCTTGCGTGCCTCGGTCAGATCGTGCGTCAGACGGTCGTTGCGCGCCCGGAGTTCTCTGGCCACCTCGGCCAGCTTCTCCTTCCCCTCCTTTTCGCTCCTGCGGCCGAGGTCTAGGATACCTCGCGCCAAGCGCAGGAGCTCTTCGGCGTCCGCGCCTTCTAACCCCAACAGACTTGGGGGCCCCTGTTCCCTCACCTGAACCAATGATCGTAAACAGTGATCAGCACAGAAGCATATTCAATGCCATTGCATTAAACAAGATTGGAACTTACCTCCATACCTCCCTCCGCGCGAAGTCTTATCGCTGCTGACGGAGGAGTCCCAGATGACTCCGGTCTCTTTTTGGACATAGGGGTAGGCTTCGTTACCCCTACCTGCTCCTCCGACCCAGCACTGGGCCGCGCATTGGGTGGCATCTTCTCCCGGGGCGACACCTCAGCGGCTTTCCCCTTCTTTTTGGCCGCCGCCGACGCTGCGGGGCTCCCAGTCGGTTCTTTCCCGAAGCGTCCCACTGCACAAGAAAGGCAAAGATTAGTTATGTAAAAAGCCAAAGTTGTAAAACGCAAGATACAAGGACTCCTACCCTCTTCGGCGCCCGCATTGCCCGAATAATACGGGCTCAGCCTGCCTCCTCCAATTCCTCCTCGGAACAGAGGGTTTTGAAAGTCCCCACTGTCCGGAATGTATGAATCACTTCAGCCTCCGGGCTCTCCACCGGAGCGGTATCAAGTACCTCGTCCCTTCTCCACTTCGGGAGAACTACTTTATTCCTAATGAATATAAACCTCTCCTTCCACCCCTCTACCTTACTTGGGTTTTGAACCTTGAACCCACCTCGGGCTCGAGGACTGAAGGAGTACCATCCCTTGGACTTCCCGAAGTTTTTTAGTTGGAAGAAGAACCTAAAAAGCTCTACAGTCGGTTCTAATCCGGCGTTTTTACACACCACGGTGAATCCCACTACCTGTCTCACCGCGTTCGGCGCTAATTGGCAGAGGGCAATACCGTAGTATTTCAGCAATTGGATGACAATATCCCACAAAGGCAATCTCAAGCCTACTCTAAGGGGATCTATATATACACTAATAAACCCCTGCGGTGGGCAATAGGCCCTATCCTCGGGGTTCGGTATTATATACACTAGGTTGAAGAGAAGGTAAAACGACGGGAGTTCTCTCTCAATTTGCTCTCGCGACATCCGTGACGCTACGGAGGCCACCTCCAAACCCTCCTCCGCGCATGGATAGAAAGCAACCATCATAACGTTGCATTCCCGGCCGTCGGCCCTGTCTATAGTCCTAACCTCATTCCTCTCCGGAATGAGATATGATAGGGGGGAAACGTCTAACGGGGTACTCGAAGTCCCTAATTCTTCAACAGAGGCAGAAGATGAGGCAGAAGGTGAAGAGGAAGACATACTTACTTGGGTTGAATGTGAGTGGGTTGATTTGAGAAGTTTTTGATCTGAGATGAATCACGAGTGCAGATTGCCTCTTTTTCCCGCTTTCTAAACTGATGAATCGCAATGAAGAAGATGAAAGGTTACTGTGCAGTTATTCCAATTATATACGCAAAAAACCAACGGCTCTGATGCAGCCTATTCAAATTCAGTGGTGGAGATGTAAACGTGCTCTTCACGCGCTTTACAGTTCCCAAGGCGCGTGGGGAACAGGTTTCTTGGAAGTCGCAGAGCGTGTCACTTCACATCTCTCTCTCATTCATGATGGCGCCGCCAATCACATCAACCTCACCCTTCGTCAGGAAGATTCAAACTACACTCCGGTGATTCCTTCACCTCGGTCATACTACCACACTCCGGTGCTTCCTTCATTTTGGTCAGACTACTCACTCCGGTGTACCCTCCACCTCGGCCAGGTTGTGATATACTTCCAACGCGTTTCTTGCTTCTGGGAAATTTGGTATCTCGATAAATGTCTTGTGCACTTCGGCCTAGCTCGACTCCGCACCCGCAGACTGCTCCGCAGAGTCCCTGGGGACGCGGATAGACTTAGTCAACCATAAACGCTTCGGCCCGCCAACGACCACGGCCCTTCTTGCTTACGGTTCCACCCCGGTGACAACCGAAGCTCCCTCCTCGCTTCGGCGGGGGGGGGGGGGGGGGGGAGGGATCTGATAGGGATAACCCGGTCACTTCGGGTCGGGTTAATACTTGAGCCCACTGACCAGCCCAGCACGCGTAGGCCCAGGCCCAGCAGGCTCAGAAACACGCGCTGGCCCAACAGGCAGTTTGTTCCGCGAATCAAGGCTGAAGATTCGTTCCCAACCGCCATGCAGCTGGAAGTAGGTGTGAATATAGGAAGTTTGTTAGGGTTCAGTTAGGGTTTAGGAAGAGCAGAGTATAAATACGTGAAAAGAACTCTGAATTAGGGTTCGGACTCTGTATTGTGGATTGCTACTTGTAAACTCAGAATTTTAGTGAAAGAAACACCTCGGCAAGAGTGATTTTCTGCCCGTGGACGTAGATCTCCGGATCGAACCACGTAAATCTTGTGCTTTTACATTCTGTTTGCGTAGATTATCGTTAAATTTCGTGGTTACCGGATTGCGCTTTATCAAACATTGACAACTAGTATCCACCATACGGTGGCATTCATGTGTGCCACCTTTCATGCACGTAATATATGCATTAACCATGTGGAAACTATATCAAATATTCCATATCAGACCCACAACTTTCTCTCTGCATGCATGTAGCTTGGATAAGAGTTCAGCACTCTATCTGATTCAAGAGGTAATCAATTATAAACACTACGCTATAAAGTCGCACCATGTATCTATCTTATCCATTCGGACAAACGCTATATGCACGCTATCTCTCAAGCGCGAAGATCCCGCTTCTCTTTTTTCTTGGAGCAGTATGGATAAGAGTTCAATTAGGTTACCACAAACTCCAGCCGCGCATCCATCCTTATCAGTTCGAGATTCATTGCCATATCGTCATCTTCAATAAAACAAGCTGTACTAGGAATCCTCATCTGCATAGAATCGTATCCCTTCAAGTATCTTCTGATATGTTTCTTGCTCCTCAAGTGAAGACAGACACTATAAATACTCTCCTCCCTTGAGTTCTTTTCGCCACTTCTTTCCGATCGACAATATCAGTAGCGCTCTGGATTATCGCTGCGAAGGAGTTCACTGATCAGCTGCTGAACTTTCTGTACAACGAAGTTTCTCGATCGACGGCTGCCCAAACGCTCTGTACAAAAGCGTTTCAAGATCGGCGGCGGCCCGAACGCTCTGTACAAAAGCGTTTCAAGATCGACGACGGCCCGAACTCTCTGTACAAAAGAGTTTCTTGATCGACGGTCCTCCGAACTTTTCATCATCTTTGGCGTCCTATTTCCGTCATTTTCCTTAAGTATAAGCAGCAGGTATCCCTTATTTCCTTATCAATATTAACTGCCAGATGTATCATGCTTTCCACTTTTCATGCATTTGATAATCATCAACAGCTAGCACCTCAGATTTCCATGCATTTGTTACACATATGTATTTATGTTATATATGAACCAAGCTGAAGGACTCTTCCAGGATTTGCGCATCAATTCGCAAATATCTTCCATAATTTGCGCGTTAGATAGAACTCTCCCTGATTCCGTTCCAACACGATCGTTTATCTCGCATACATCAAAATAACAAAAGGCCCCATGAATTGAGTGCTTTGCTCCGAAGGATTGCTTGACCCCATTGATATTCTAATACGTCTTTTAAAAGGTGTTGCTGTTTCAACATCTCCTGGTGCGTGTTCCGATTGCTGCGGAGGTGCTACACAGTCGTCAGCAACTTCGGCAAGCATCTACTCTGTTGTCATTAACCTGACTCGCTTCTTCAAAGATTTTTTTTTTTTTTTTTTTACATGTAGCAAATTTCTTTATCAGCTGTCTCGATGGTGTACTTCAAGGATGCTACTTTCGCCACGGGGAAACGATACTTGGTAATAACTGATGATGAAAGTCAATCCATAGAAAAGGGCACGCGCCTAGCAGTTCATGAAGCTCTTATTTGTAAGTACGCGAGTTCGTGGGGAAAATTGACGAATCCACTCTACACGAAGTCATGGACGGAAGAAATTCACTTGACCAAAACCTCGAAAGTATGGGCTTTACAGGCAACCCACCACCGACGAACTAAAGATTCAAATTTCTTGCCGACGCTAGGAAGAGATATTATTGAAGGCAAAACCGCATGGGAGGGCCCTATTGAATTTGCCGGTGAATTTCGGTACACTCAAGGTTATTGGGAATGGGCGGAGGACGTACTTAGCCGATGCAGACAGACACTACTTGGTGCTGAAGTTTATGATGCAGTGTATGCATCTCTCTTTACTTACGATCGTAGTGCTGAGGTGATTAAGGCTTTTTGTGAAGCATGGTCTCCTTCGACAAACACATTGTTGACCTCTCTTGGGGAGATGTCTATTTCTCTGTGGGACTTATATACTTTGGCAGGTTTTTCGGTGACCGGACTTCTCTTTGACGAAGTTATTCCTGATTCGACAGAGCTTTTTAGTGTCGATGAGCGTGATAATTTATTCTTGCCTCGATGTTGTAGATATTTATTTCACGCTTACCATCTTCTCCAAAAAAATGTTGACAAGTCCCGACCCTCTCCAGTATCTACTACAGAGTGGATCAAATTTTGGTCACTAAAAACAATTAGGCATGCGCAACCTCCTCCGCGTAATGAAAGGAAGTACAAGAGTCGTCCTAAGTCTCACAATCCTTTCGGAAGATTTGACGACTTCGAAGCTTGGACTGCATAAGAGGAAGCTATATTTGAGAACCTCGGTATTAATCCAAAATATCGGGAAGAAACATACTTGGCCGCATTTCTGGCTTGTTGGCTTTGTTTGTTTGTCCTCCCAAATGAAGATGTCAACACAGTACGTCCTACTATCTTCAAGATGGCGAGCTTGATTGTGGTAGGTCGGAGAGTGTGCCTTGCTGTTCCTGTCTTAGTAAGTATTTATGCCGGTTTGAATAAAATCTCCAACCTTCCAAATCCATCTAGAATGCAGTCGGCATTTCCTGTTCATTTTGTCTACACTTGGGTGGCCCATTACTTTAAAACACACTTTTTGCTTAATGGGCGCGGGCCTCCAATGGTACAATACTCTGGTGAAGGAGCGGCAAAGTACTTTGATCCTGCAGAGGCTCGTAGAAGAATACACAAAGGCGACAACGCCTCTTGGGCTTGTAATGCACTCGAGAAAGATGAAGCTTTTACTTTTATTGATGACGGACGCATTCTAGGACGAAGGTTGAACTTTTTTATGGCAATTCGTTCTAATTACCTTCCTTGGCGTCGGGGTAACTCTTTCATTATTGAACCTTACAGTCCTCATAGATTCAGCCGTCAATTTGGCTCTTACCAAGAGTTGCCCGGGGTGCTCAATAAAAATATTCGTGATGGTTCTTTGGAGCAAGGGGTCCAGTATTGGCGCCTGTGTCTGTTACATAAATCGATGTCAAAAGCGTTTCTTCCACATGCTCTGTTGAGTGTAAAGAGACTTTCTTATGCTGATTACAAAAACTGGTGGAGCCGAGTTCATGGGGATTACTTTGAAGAGAACATAGGGCGTTTAATCAACCCTGAACCAGACGAAACCTTTTCCAGGAGTGGATCTCCCAAGAGTGATAAGCGGAAACGTTCTGTTCCTCCTATGGAGAAGAAGGATATAACTGACCCCATCCATCATGGGAAGAGACGTAAGGATGACTTTGCTTCACCGCAGTTTACTGGGAATGCTGTTGTAATGGATTCTAGAGGTGATGGTGGGGGCGACATGGAGGATGACATTGAAGTCAACCTTGGAGATTATGTTGAGGCCATTCCGTGCTCGATGAGGAAGCTTAAAAAGGTCAGCTTATCTGCTTTGTAGTTCTCCTTCCGTTTGCATTGTTAATACGTGACACTCTCTCTTTTTATTTTCCAGAAAGGTGTAGACGTTGTGGATGTCGATGTTGAAGACAAATCACGAGAGAGCCAAGGGTCAATTACAGAAACTCTACAAGTTGGTGTTTCTCCTTTTCGTGAGACATCGAAAGGAGGTCCCAATGTTGACCGAAAGGCTCATTCTGATGTAGTCTCTAAATTCGAAGTTGATAGATTCTTTCATGATCACCAAAGAAAATTCCTTCAAGGTTTGTGGGAAAGCCTACGTGAAAAGATTGCAAATACGCCGGTGAACTTTGTGTCCTCTCGTCGGGATGAAGAAATCCATCTACTTAACTTGATGAAGTCCTCTAGTACGTTTGACCTCTCTCACCTTGAAGGTCGGCTGAAGATGTTGTTCTGGAAGGCAGATGCCTATGACAACGTTAGATCCAAATCCTCCGGGAAACTCTCCAAAGAGCAATTTGCACATCAGTTATTTGAAGTTGGGGATGATCTTCGCAAGGCCAAAGCAAGAGCAAGTGACGAGGCTAAACAAATAAAATCTGCTAAGTCTGAATTAGCACAATTGGAGAGAGATTTCGATAAAAGGAAGAAGGAGTTGTCTCAAGCGATTGAGGAGCACAAGCAGTTACTTCAAAATGCTAAGGATGAACTTAAAGCCATTGATGAGAAGATCCTCCTTATCAAAGAGACTGCTCCACTGAATGATGAAGAGTTGAAGGCTGCCCAGTTTGATTTGGAGTCAATGCAAGCCGAGTGCCAGAGCCTAAACCCTTTTGCTTAATGTTTTAGATTTTCTTCATTCCGCTTTAGTTAGGATTTTGCTTTATGTTAGCACTAGATTTACTTTTCACATTGTTCTTCTGCATGGACTCTTAATCTTGAATGAAATTTATTTCTTGCTCTGCATAATGCATCTTTGTAATGTTAATCTCTCTTTGCGAATCTTTGCGTTTTAACTTTGCAATCGAATATCGTCATGACAAAGAAAAGGAAAACACAATTTATGACTGAACTTAGAATAATTCTAAGCTGCCTACGTACCCCGATGAGAGGGATCAAGTCATAACGTAGTTCAAGTTTCCACTTTGTGTTTTGTTTTTTTTGGGGGGGGGGGTGCCGTGCACAGTTTATACTCATGTGGGCCAGGAGTGACTATTCTTTAACCACTTTAGCCAAAGTGGGGTAAGTTAGTATTTTAACCACATACTTTACCTTTGGTGATCGCCGTGCACAATTTATCCTCATGCGGGCCAGGAGGTTTTTTTTTTGTTTTTTTTTTTTGCTTTTGCTCTTTTTTTTTTTTTTTGGTTCTTGCTTTTGCTCTCTCTCTTTTTTTTTTTTTTTTTTTTTTTTTTTTTTTTTTTTCAGCAGACTCAAGCGTAGTAGCGCTTCAAGAACTTCCCATTTATGGGCCCGACTCGTACGCCATCTTCAGAAATCAATTTGTAAGCACCATTCGTGTAGACTTCCTTTACAACATAAGGGCCATCCCACCTCGATGTGAACTTGTTGCCAACTCGGTGAGTAGTGATGATCGGCCTCCGAACAGCAAGTACCAAATCACCTACTTGAAATGAACGCGTCCGTACCTTTTTGTTGAACGCCTTTGACATGCGAGCTTGGTAACATTCGAGTCTTTGTTGCGCTTCTAATCGCTTTTCATCAAGAGCCTCCAGCTCCTCGAGACGCAACCGCACATTCTCTTCTTCAGTTAGCCCTTCTTGCATTGCTATCCTCAACGATGGAATTTGCTGCTCAAGAGGAAGAACAGCTTCTACACCATAGACCAACGAGTAAGGAGTTGCTTGCGTAGCTGTCCTGTGCGTAGTTCGGTATGCCCATAGAGCTTCTCCCATTCTTTCATGCCAATCACGTTTTGACTTTGCAATCACTTTCTTCAACAAATTACATAAAGTTTTGTTGAATGCCTCGGCAAGACCATTGGCGGCAGCATAATACATGGACGACTTTCTTTGCTTGAATCCAAACTTCTGACAAAGATTATCTATCAAGCTATTGCTGAACGGCATTCCGTTATCGGTGATGATGTATCTTGGTACCCCATAGCGGTAGATTATGTTATGACGGATGAAATCAGCTACTGTTTCCTTCTTTACTTCTTTCAGAGGCACAGCTTCAGTCCACTTGGAGAAATAATCCGTCGCTGCCAGGATATAAAAATATCCACCAGAAGACTTTGTCATTGGTCCAACTACATCTAAACCCCAAGCGTCAAAGGGCCATGAAGCAACAGTAGGATGTAGGGGCTCGGGTGGTTGATGGATGAGATTTGCATGAAACTGATAAGCTTGGCACCTTTGGGCATAATCTATGCAATCCTTCACCATAGTCGGCCAGTAGTAACCCATTCTCTTGATTCGGAAGTGTAGTTTTGGACCCGATTGATGAGCTCCACAAATCCCGGAGTGAGCTTCTTCCATAGCTCGGACAGACTCTTCATTACTTAAGCATCGCAAAAAGACTCCATCAAATGACCGTCTATAGAGCGTCCCTTTGAAGTAAATGAAACGTGATGCACGACGTCGTATATCAACCCTTTGGCGAGGGTCATTCGGTAGCTTCTCATATTTTAAGTAATCCACAAAGGCTTGACGCCAGTCTTCTTCTTCAATCTCAAATACTTCAACGGAGAGACTTTCCTCCTCATCATCATCTTCATCTTCAAAGATTGGTGGAATGACCCAACTTTTACATACTGGTACACGCACCTCGACATCGGACATAGCAATTGTTGACGCGAGCTTAGCAAGTGCATCTGCTTGTTTATTGTGCTTTCTTGGAACGTGATCGAGTTCTACATCTCCAAGCCACCCAATAAGTTTCCGAGCATAGGTGACATATGGTAGCAATTCGGGCTTCTTAACTTCATATTCTCCGCTTAGCTGGTTGATTACCAACTTGGAATCTCCATACACTTTGAGATGTAGTCGTTTTGTGTCCACCGCCATTTCAAGCCCAAGTATGAGTGCCTGATACTCAGCGACATTGTTCGAACAATTCTGAGTTAAAGTGAATGAGTATGGAAGTACTTCACCATATGGTGTCATAAAGACAACCCCAGCACCAGCTCCTTCTCTATGAGCTGCTCCGTCAAAGTACATCTTCCAAGGAGGAGAGATTTCAACAGCTAAAGCATCTTCATCTGGCAAATCGTCCGATAATTCCCATTCAGCTGGGATAGGATGATCAGCTAAGAAGTCGGCCAACACTTGTCCCTTCACCGCTTTTTGGGGAACATAAATTATCTCGAATTGTTGCAGCTGGAGATACCATCTTGCAAGTCTGTCAGAGAGCACTGGTTTTGACATAACATACTTTAAAGGATTTGCTTTTGAGACAAGGCGAATGGTGTGAGCTTGGAAGTAGTGCTTCAACTTTTGAATTGCAAAGATCAGAGCTAGACATATCTTCTCTATTGCTGAGTAGTTTAGTTCGTTTGGCGTCATCGTCCTGCTAAGATAGTACAAAGCATTTTCCTTGCCGTTGTCATTTTCTTGTGCCAATAAAGCTCCAACAGATCGTTCTTGTGCGGCGATGTACAGAATCAAGGGCCGTCCAGACACTGGCGCGACTAGCACTGGTGGCTTTGTCAAGTAGTCCTTGATGCTTTTGAAAGCATTTGTGCAGGATTCGTCCCATTCAAATGGAACACCTTTCTTCATGAGCCTACTAAATGGTTGACATCGTCCAGCCAAGTTTGATATGAACCTTCGAAGGTATGCCAACTTTCCTTGTAGACTTTTGAGCTCGTGAATGTTTCGTGGCTCACGCATCTTCAGAATTGCGTCAATTTTAGCTTGCTCAATTTCTATGCCCCGATGGCGGACGACAAATCCGAGGAAATTTCCAGACGTGACTCCAAATGCGCACTTGAGGGGATTCATCTTAAGTTGGTATCTTCGAAGGCGTTCAAACACTTTCCTTAAGTCATTCAAATGATCTTCTCGCCTTTTAGACTTCACGACCACATCATCAACATAGCATTCAATATTCTTATGGAGCATGTCATCAAATATCTTCTGCATGGCCCTTTGGTACGTAGCTCCAGCGTTCTTCAATCCAAATGGCATCACCTTGTAGCAGTATATTCCTTTCGGAGTTCGAAAGGCTGTCAACTCTTCGTCCTTGGGTGACATGCGAATTTGATTATATCCCGATGATCCATCCATGAAGGACAAAGCTTCGTGCCCCGTAGTCGCATCAATCATGAGCTCGGTGATCGGTAGTGGGAAGTCATCTTTCGGCATGCCACATTTAGATCTCTGAAGTCAACACAAACTCGGATTTGTCCATTCTTCTTTCTTACTGGGACAATGCTGGATATCCATGTGGGATATTTGACTTCTCGAATGAATCCAACTTCGATCAGTTTGTTTACTTCCGCTTCTATCGGAGGGATCAATTCAGGTCTAAAGCGACGTTGAGTTTGTTTCACGGGTCGAGTGCCTTTCTTTATGGCCAAATGGTGGACAGCTACCTTCGGGTCTAATCCAGGCATCTCTTTGTATGACCATGCGAATACATCTCTAAATTCTTGCAATAATTCAATGTATGTCTCTTCTTCATTGGCCGTCAATAGGGCGCTGATGTAAATTGGTCGTGGATCATCGACATCACCTAGGTTAACTTCCTTCAGCTCGTCCACTGTTGATTTCACTCCTTCTTCGAGTTCTGGGGGCGCAATTTCGGCATCTTCCTCTGCTTCATGGACCTCTTCACTCAAGGTAATGTGATTTGTTGAAGCAACGTCCTCATTTACTTCTTCATATTTCTTAAAGTCTACGCATGCTCTCATTTGCCCGTTCCTTTGCCTTATTTGGATTGTGTGCATAGTACCATTCCCTTCGTTGACGTAGCCACCTCTAACTAGTCGAATGATTTTCCTTCGTAGATTTTCTATAGGGCTCTGAGGGGCACGTTGAGGGATATGTTGGGCGCCACTATTGACGAAGTATGAAGAAGCCGCACTTTCTCTATCGTCTTCATCTTGTGTTTTTGTGAAGATGATTGTTTGCATTCTAGCCTTCAGCTCTTTATCACATGACACAATTAAAGTGGTGAGCCTCTTCATACGGGACGGGATTAAGCTTCTAACCCTTTGATTGGATTTTTGCTCATTGCCCCCTTGTAACTTGGCAGCATTTATCCTTTGGCGAATGTTTCTCCCACGTCTTTTCACTGGGCCAAGTCTTTCAAAGACGGAGACCCGATGTATTTTCCTCCAATTTCTATCAAAAGTGTCTTCTGTTGATGAAACTTCTCCCTCAATGACATAATTAGTGGTTGCTCTTTCGATGGTGATGCGAACAGGATTTGCTGGCGTATAACCAAGACCTATCTTGGAACTTTTGCCACCATGGCCAGCCTTCTTTACTATATTTGTGACAACATTGGATTTAATGGAGCTACCTTCTTGTGGGTTATACCCGGCGTGGACAAGAAGTTTGAAGGCTTTAGGACCGTAATGCTTGTTGTCATCAGGTAATGGAAGTGTTCCATGCTCAGTTCTAGCTCCTGATGTCGGATGGACGAATCCTTCAAGCGGTTGACTTAATGGGATTGTTGCATCAAGCTTGTGTAGTGGCAAGGTCAACTCTTTCAGAGGTTCTTCTTGGGAAAGGAACATGTTTCCCTTTGAGATCTTTCCATCGCAACGAGGTGAAGGTTTACATGGCTCGTCTTTAACAGCTTGACCCTTTTCAGATTTTTTGTTTGAGAGAACTTCTTTGGTTCTTGTGTCCTTGAAGTAGTATTTGGCATCGGCGAAATGTGATTCAGCCTCAGAGAAAGGCTTATCGTCAGCAACTACTCTTCTTACGACACCATTTTCGCAATATTTCAAACACTGGTGCCAAGTAGATGGAACTACCCCATTCTCATGCAACCATGGGCGGCCAAGGAGCATATTATATGATGTTCTAGCATCGATCACATAAAGCAAGGCCGTCGAAGTCATCTCGTCCATCAACAAGTTTAGCCTTATAACTCCAAGAGCTCGTTGTCCCTCTTGATTAAATCCTTGGATCATCAGTCGACTACTTACAAGCTCATCTGTGGAGATCCCTAACTCTTTCATTGTTCGTAGAGGCATGATGTTCACGGCAGAGCCTCCGTCAATGAGTATTTTGTTCACCTTTTTCTCACGAGTGTATGCAGTCATGAATAACGGCCTATTATGTGGATCAGAGCCGAGTTGCAAATCCTCGTCGGTGAAAGTGATTGCTGAAGTATGGTCATTATCAGTAGAGCGATCCTCTGTCTCAGATAGATAGACTTCTTCATTTTGATGATTCGTTGTGGAGCATGTAACAGTGACGAGATTTGTCGTAGCATCCTCCTCTAAAAGGATTTTTCCTTCCCGAGACAACCGCAACACTTTGTCTTTAAATACAAAGCAATCTTGAATTGGGTGGCCCAACAGCCGATGGTATTTGCAATACTTTGGGTCGTCGATTCTTCCAGCCTCTTCCGGTCGCTTCATTTCTGGCAACTCGATCAAACCTTCTTTGAGCAGATCATCAAAAATCTCGGGAACATCAGAATCTAGGAAAGGGTATTGTTTGTTCTGCATTTCCTTCAAGGTTAACTTTCTTTGTCCCGTCTCTCGAGGGATGTTCTGCTTTTCACCTTCTTTATCATCATTCTTTGTTCGAAACTTGATGGATTTAACATTTACCGCCATGGATTCTTTGGTTAATGGTTTGACAAATGACTTGCCCCCTTTCTTGGCTTCTTGTCTTTCTCTGGATTTTGGGAAGTCAAGGGTCGGTGGTCCTTCAACTCCACTTGCAGCCATACTTAGCTCCATATCATGCGCTCTAGTTGCTAATTCTTCAAATGTCCTTGGTCGAATTCCTTGGAGGATGTACCGAAGGCCCCATTGCATTCCTTGGGTGCACATTTCAATCGCCAAAGCTTCCGACAAACGATCTTTGCAATTGAGGCTTAGATTCCTCCATCGGTTGATGTAGTCAACTACGGCCTCCTCTTTCCATTGACGCGTGTTGGTCAATTCAATCATGCTTACGGTTCTCCTAGTGCTGTAAAAGCGGTTGAGGAATTCCTGCTCCATTTGCTCCCAACTATCAATGGAATTGGCTTCTAAGTCTATGTACCAGTCGAATGCATTCCCCTTCAATGAGCGGACAAATTTCTTTGCCAAATGATCGCCATACGTCCCGGCGTCGTTGCATGTCTCGACGAAATGAGCAATATGTTGTTTCGGGCTGCCTTTACCATCGAAAAGTTGAAACTTCGGAGGTTGGTAACCGGAAGGCATCTTCAAGTTGTCAATCCTCAGCGAGTATGGTTTGGTGTAAGTTGAAGATGACTTAGACGTTTCGTCAAACTTGTCTTTAAGGGTTCCTAAGATGATCTCTTTTAATTGGTCGACATGGACCATACCATCAGTGGACACTTGCAGTTTATCCGTGGTTCTTTCCTTCTTGTTTTGTTGATATTGATGCCCTGCAGACTCTTCTGCCTCGTCTTGTTCCTCTA
Organism: Ajuga chamaepitys; assembly: GCA_958295605.1. Classification (NCBI taxonomy): domain Eukaryota; kingdom Viridiplantae; phylum Streptophyta; class Magnoliopsida; order Lamiales; family Lamiaceae; genus Ajuga; species Ajuga chamaepitys. The sequence goes on from OY282495.1 coordinate 18,752,254, forward strand.
CAGGTTCTTTTCCAGGAGCACGACTTGTAGTACCGCTATCAACCTTGCTTATCAGTTTTGCGATCAAGGAGTCTTGCTCTTGTGCATGTCTTGCAAGTCCTTCAATAGCTTTGGTCAAGCTCATGAGTTGTTCTTCAAGAGTTGAAGCATTTGTTGTCATGATCGGAGCTGCTTATGAGCTTGATGAAGAACGAGGTGTAGAACAGGCAGAGTTGTCCTTGTCATCCATATTGCTATCAGCAATGTCTCGTAAATCCTTGTTAGTAGCCCCGAAAGAAGTATTTTCCTCTGAAGATGCCAATGATCGCGAGCTGCTTGACATACTTCTTGTGACAGCATTGACGTCTGCAGTTGTTGGATTTATTGCAGCGACTTTCGTAATTATGATCTCGTGAGGTGTCATAGTGATGCCTTCAATTTTGGTTGAAGAGAAGAGATGAGAGGTAGAGATGGTCCCACTGGGCGTGCCAAATTTGTAACAACAAATTTCGTGTATAAAATGTATAAACACGAAAAAGATGTACAAAATAGAATATTTGGATTAAATGAATGATCTTTACAACTTCGTGGACTCTATCTCTAGTTCGCCTCTGATTCTTCTCTTCGTATATGTGGTCAATTTTGTTGACTTGAACAACGCTAATCCAAAGCTTGTTAGCTTAAATTTTTGGATTAAACGCCGTTTGTTGCCAATTTTTTGAAGAACGTCGAAGAACACCGAAGAACGTTGAAATTCCTTTGTACCGAAATTCTTCACTTGAAATTCCTTTGTGCCGGAATTCTTCACTTGAAATTCCTTTGTGCCGGAATTCTTCACTTGAAATTCCTTTGTACCGGAATTCTTCACTTGATTCTTGACTTGTGGTGTTGATGATTTTGGTGGAAAATGAAGCCCTATTTATAGTTGTAGGATGGAAAACCCTAACGGGCTTGAGCCTGAACGGAGCGATATGATTGGTCCGTCATAACATCATTATCCATAAGATAATTATTAAATTAATTTAATTTAATTTAATAATTACTGCATCATCTTGACACGTGGCGGCCTCCAATTGGCCAATAAAATATATAGTAAATCATCAATTAAATTGATTATTTAATTTAGAAATTTTATTTAATTAATTCTTAATATTAAAATAATCAATATAAAATTGATTTTCAACTTATATTTTATTGCGTGGCGCATTTTAATTGGATACAAATTTTATGTATCAACACCTATATAAATATTCATCCAACTACATAAAAACTAAAGAAAATATAGATTTACATATATATTTATATCAGAAAAAATAAACCTACATTGATTCATATACAAAAAAAATAAAATTATTTACCTTATGTCTAGTATATATATTTATTTATATCAGAAGAATAGAGTTTCATATACATATACATATATATTATATATATCATATATATATATATATATATGTATAAACATATTAAAAATAAAAGATTAAATTTAGGTTCGGTTCAGATACTTTGGTTATTTTTTTATAAAACCAAATCATTTTTAATAAATAGATCCAAATAATAAATTTCAGTTCAGATTACGGTTAACTCAATCAAACCAAAATTTCCTTATCCATAATTATATCAATTTCTTTATAATTACAAAATATGGGTTTTTCAACGGGACAAGTTTTTATACAGAAAAATAATTAATTAGAAACGAACAAAATTAAATGTAGGCTAGAATTTGCTTGAGTTCAGGACAAATCCAAAAAGTTGGTCCAAACACAAACTCATGTTTGTTTAGCCGGTTCTCCAAGCTCCTCAACCCCCTTCTACCTTAATCAATCAATCACAATTCTCAACACTGTAATCATTAAACCAATCATCAATAAACAATCTTTACACTCATCACGTCATATTTTACACTTAATTAATATGTCCACTAATACAATCACCCAACAATCAATCAATTGTAATTTTCAATACTATATTAATTATTAAACCAATGATCAACTATCAATCTCATACAAAAACTCACATCACATTTTATAATTAATTAATATGTACAACACTATAGCTACTTTCATAACTATCCAAACATACACAACTTTTTTCTTTTCCCAACCACTTACTCAGCCATTTACTACAGTTGGATTCCATTCAATCTTGTAAAGTAACTCGGTTCCCAATATAAAAGTCCATGTTTTATAATTTTTTTTGACAAAATTCAAGTGCATCAGTTGCACATTACAATTCGAGTTGAGTATTATGATTTATGTTTAAATAGTTAAATGTATTACTTATTTTGGGTCAAAGTATATCTATCTACCCAGAACAAGTAATATTTGTAAGCATAAATTGTAATAAATTTTCACCATGATACTTTTACCAAGAACATGTATTACATTTGAACATAAATACTAATATATTTGGTTCATGATCCGAATTTCACGAATCTAAACTGGTGTACAAGAGACATCCGCTCTTTCTCTGTATCTCCGTAAAGAAAATTTTGTTACTAAAATCATTTAGTATGTTATTAGTCATAATAAACATTGAAACTTTTTAATTTAATATATTATTTTAAATATGAATCAATAAATTCGATTAACAAATAAAAGATGTTGCATAATTAAAATTTTAAGTTAATTAAAAATAAAATAGTATACTTTTTTGTAAAACATGACTATTTTAAAAACGAATGAAGTATAGCATGTCATCTAATTGACATCCTATCCAAATACGGAGGCCTATACAACACTCCCTTCGTCCTAACTTAATTTGGCTATTTATTTTTTTGGCTTGTCCCACACACTTTTGCCAGCAAAAAAAAGAAAAAGAATTTTTTTCTCATAATCTGTACCCTCAAATTCTCCATCCTCAATCTCCATTTTTTAAAAAGTAAAAAATTTTACAAAATTTATTTTTTCATAATTTTCATGTTCGATCAGAGTAAGTAAATTAAGCCGAGACGAAGGTAGTACTAATTAGCAGAAGATGTTTAGTTATATACTTATTAATGACGACGACGACGACGACGAGACTCATGTCAAGTTGCATCAATATCCAGAAAGAATCATGGGACATAAATGAAATTTTTTAGTACTATTTCCATTTGTTTTCTTTTATTTATTTAGTGAATGAATATTTTAAAATATTTGACTTTTTAACTTTTTTCAATTTTACTTTTCTTTAAAGATTATATACCTTGTCACTGTCCCAATTTATTATTATTTTTGTTAGTTAGTTATTATATTTATTATTTTACCTTTCAACTTGCCATATATACAATTATATGGAAGTAAACTTTAAAAAGAATAGAGAGAATAATTAGTGATGGAGAGAGAAAAAAAAACATGACTAGTAGTATAACTATCTAGTATCTTATATAATTCTTAATTTTTCGATTGAAATAAAATTGGAAAATTTTCATTATTAATCATGTATGTTAGGACTGTCCAGAAAATATCTCGTATATTTCATATGTTTAATTTTGATTCAGTATCTTTTGAACTTTGTCCAATTTAAGGACATAGGCCATTGCCGACTACTCAATTTGGTCAGAATTAGTCACACTCGCTGTATGTGACTATTAAAATTGGATTTTTCTAGTTATTAAACTGATGTGGAAAAAATTAGTAAACGATGGATAGTCGCCACAAAACCTTCGCCGTTGAAAATCTCGTTAGCCACCACTCCGCTGATGATGAGTTGTGTCCTTAAATTGAATAAATTTAAAAAAATACAGAACCAAAATTAAACATATAAAAATTACAAAATGTGTTGTGGACAATTCATAACATAGCTGATTGAATAAAAATAAAAATTTCAAGTAAAAGAAACGGCCTAGAAGAGTTTTGTACACAATGAATTGTATTAATAAATGTTGTCCACTAAAAAAGGTGATTGGAAAATTTGAACGACATTAGACTATTTTGGCAACAAATAAATGCAAAAGTTAGCCTTTTTTATTTGGTGATGAGCTGTGTATTAAGTGATTTGAAGCAACCCTTTTTTCAATCCAATCAAACAATACAGGCCCGAGACGCCACAAATTTAATCCCTTGACAAACTTTGTTCATTATTTGCCCCAATAAGTCAAATACAAAAAAACAAGTGTTGCGATTGAGTTTGTCTTGTTTAGAGATAAATAATTGCATATTACCAATGAGTCGGTGGATTGAATGTTTTCAGTCTATCAACACCACGATGATGTCATAGATTTTGTTCCTACTTATTAATCATTCGTTGCTTGCCGCTATATTGATTGCATAGGTTCTGTTCCTAGTTATTACAACGAAAATGAGGGTTGGTAAAAACACATATTTAAGGTGGTTCATGTGTTAAAAAATGTTAATCACAGATTAAAGGGTAAAAAGGGATTATCTAAAAAAATACGACAATATTTTTATAGCTATCCAAATAATAGTTAACAATTGAATTTTTCTATGTTATTTTTCCTTCATTTTATAATAATAGGGTCACAATTTAAAAAAAATATATATATATTTTTTAAAAGAGTAAGAGGTACGAAAATTGTGACACTTCCGAGTTAGAGGCGGAGAATAATTAAGAAGAGGAAATGGGCCACTGTGCCCTTGCAGAGAGTACAAATGAGATTTTTGCCACTTTAACTTATTTGATGCAAAAATACCCACTTTATCAAAATTGCCCCTTCTTTTTGTTGAGGAACTTTAACCTCAATTGGCTGTGACATAAGAATGATGGACATGATACACGACCAGGTCGTGTATTATTTTCGGACATGATGCACGACCTGTGGACATGATACACGACCCGGTGTACATGATACACGACCTATGTGGTCGTGCATCATGTCCGAAATGATGCACGACCCGGTGGACATGATACACGACCAGGTCGTGTATCATGTATGTGGTCGTGCATCATGTCGGACATGATGCACGACCCGGTGGACATGATACACGACCAGGTCGTGTATCATGTATGTGGTCGTGCATCATGTCCGACATGATGCACGACCCGGTGGACATGATACACGACCAGGTCGTGTATCATGTCGGACATGATGCACGACCACATACATGATACACGACTTGGTCGTGTATCATGTCCACCGGGTTGTGTATCATGTCGGACATGATGCACGACCACAAGACATGATACACGACCTGGTCGTGTATCATGTCCACCAGGTCGTGCATCATGTCTACCAGGTCGTGCATCATGTCCAACATGATACACGACCTGGGTGACAGTGAGGGTGAGGGTGAGAATAAATTATATAAGGGTATAATGGACAACACACATGAAAAGTGGGTAATTTTACAATTTTAAAGTCAAAGTGGCAGAAAAGTGGGTTCCAATTTTCTGCGTGGGTACAGTAACTTTTTCCCCAATTAAGAAAGTGAAATTTAGATCTGAAATCTGAAATTAGATGTGGTTGGACCCATTGAGGCCTAGTAGACAATATTTAATTATTTAAGAAAGTGGTATGTTGATTCATATTTGGAAGACAAAAGTTTGTGTACATGATGTAGCTCTCAAAATCATGTCGCACCAGTTATATAATTATTAGACCAATTTTCCTTTCACTCCACTTTATTTTGAGCTCATATTTTATTGTTTAATAATATATTGCTACTAGTGCATTGACTCCTTAGTGGAATATACACACACATATATTAACATACAGGGTAAAAATTATATCTAGCACATCCTGTAACAAATATATAGATTTTGTCAACTTTTTAAATTTATATCAAATCTAACCAAATCTAGTTCCTTGTACCAATTTTGTCCTTTCTGTCTTTTACTATTCATCCGACAGGTACTGTAGCAATCCGACAAAAAGTACTGTTGCTGTCAGGTAACTAGGGGTGGTTCGGTACGGTATACCGTACCGAATCGCCCATACCGTTACCGTACCGAAATTTTCGGTACGCCGAAAATCCATACCGTTACCGTACCAAAAATTTCGGTATGCTGAATTAAATTCGGTATGATATCGGTAAATACCGATATCGTACCGAAAATTCGGTATGCCGAATTTTGTATCGGTATCGGTATATACCGATCCATACCGTTGATTTTGGTATACCGAAATTTCGGTATACCGAAAATTTACGGTATACCGTTAGAAATTTGGTATACCGAAATACCGAACTACCAAAATACCGAAAAAATTTCAAGTATACCGACATATACCGAAAATACCGAACTTTTTTTGGTATTTCGGTATATACCGAAATACCGAAATTTTTAAATTATCATACCGTTACCGTACCGAAAATTTTGGTATTTTCGGTAATTTTTTGATACGGTACGGGCGGTATTTCGGCATTTCGATATTTTTCCTCACCCCTACAGGTAACAGTACTTTGGCACGAAATAAAATTTCATGCACGAAGTTTAGACCGTGGCGCGAATTTTTTATTTAGGCACGACACAAACAAGGCACGACTCTTATCATGCCACGATCATAGTTAGGTACTCGTTCAGGCACGAGCCTAATTATCAACATGGCACGAAGGTAGTATATTATTATAACAAACTTAAAACCCGAATTTACTAACAGTATTATCAATGAAAATAGTCCATTACGACCATACCAGACCCATCATGCTTCCGTAAACTAAATTTCTGAAACATAAACCAAGTTTTATACCTTTTTGACCGAATTGTCGTCGGGTCGTATCCACCGGGTTTTACGAACTGCTCCTCACAGCCCAACCACTCGATCGCAACCGATGGTTCCAGACGTAGACTCCTTCAACAGCAACCAGCACAGCCTCGTTTCGTTTCCTACCTCGAGGCGTACAGTATTCTTCTTAGTTAATGAACATAAATAAAACTTTTGGAAGATGATGAATAAAAGCCCAACTTTTATTAAGAAATCATGAACTTATTATTACATTAGTACATCTCCTTTTGGGAGGAGACGACTTGTTTAGCTACTCATGGTAGCTATGCTCTCCTCACACATACACTCAAAGAAAACTATAATCGAAAAAACTGGAAACTAGCTATTACAATTTTTATTGTTGTAAGAAAACAGAGGGGAATGGTCGATACCTTCTGCTTCCTTCCACCCTGTATTTATAGAGGTTTGAAACCCCTATCCTTGAATTATTGCATCCAGTTGTAAGCCTTTGATTTGTCTTACAGATTTTCTGGATGCCTCTCTTATCCGGATCACATTCATGTGGTCCCTTCTTCACATGGTTCACATGCTGTGGACCCTTGCCTCACATGCAGACTTCAATTATTCTGCTGTGTATGCCTCCACCTTTTGTCGTTTTGGGTGGATACAATTCTTGTGACTCAACCCATCGCTGCTTTTTGGAGACCCCTTTATTAATTTTTTCTGGGTGGTCCCCTTGGCATCTTTTTCTTTCTCGATGGTTCTTTCTCGTTTCTCTTTCCTTTGTCATTGATGACAGGGAATGCTTGCCCGAATAGTGCCTTTTCCTGTTCTAGGCACCGGGGACAAATCCGACTCGTCCATCGTCCATTATGCGCCATATTGCAATACTTTCTGGCGGTTTCTGAACTTGCCGGCAGCTCGTTTTTCCACAACATCTCTCTCTTTTGTTCAAAGATATTCTCTACATATGGAGAGGTTTTGAATGTCATGGTGTTAATCAAAAGTGATCCATTCGCCGTCTTGTGAAAGACTTTGAAGCTCCCTTTGATCTTTCTCATTTCCATAAGACAAACCCATATGCTCCAAGCTCTCCGTGTAGTAATATCATCCTCCGTGAAGGTTGATACTAAGGGGATCTTGTGATCTGGGGCAGACATGTTTTTGTTTGCTTGTCTGGGATCAGGTCTTTGTAGCTTTATAAAATGAAAAGTTGGGTAAGACCCGTTCTTGTATGGTTCTGGTGCTGCTGATATAAACTTCAGCTCCAGAATATCTCCTCGTTCAAGATGATTGTTGTTCTCCCATGTCTCGAACACAGCGTTGTATATCCATCCCGGAAGTTTTGAGATTTCCGGGAAACTTGGTGCCACAGTATGAACTGAAGCTAGAGCTCCAAAATCATACCATTCTTTTATTTCTTGTGGACTGGCTCCTGGGTTCGTCCACATTCTCGGATATTTACCAGATCGATCAATCTGACATTTTGCTGGGTTAACTCCAGCCCCTGTAAGAATTTTCTCCCATGTTCTTTGATAAACCTGAAACGGAGAAACTTTAAGATTGTTAATATCAATCTTAGAGGTACCAGCCATTGGCCTAAGATTGATCTCTCCCTCTTTTACCCCAGAGGTGCTGGGTTGGCTTGAGACATCAGGAAGAGTATCCTCCGTTTGCTCAATTGTTTCTTCAGCTAGATCCGTGTAGGGATCCAACTTAGAACTCGTGCTCACAGTACTTGAATCTGTGGCGACCGGGTTAGAGGCCCGTTCTCGAAACTCAACCTTTTGCTTTACTGAAAAAGCTTCCCGTCGGATAGGAATAATCAGGCTGTCCCAAAGGCAATTACTTGCAAGTTTGGTAGCCTTCAGCGCACTTTGGACTTTTGACAAGTCCTCCTGTTGTACTCGACCAGCGACTTTGGCTTGAATATCCAAGTCGATGATCCTCTTATCAAGCTCCTCCAAACGTTTTTGGAGATGCCTGTATCCTGTTAGGATGGAGTTGGCTTCACTGGACTCCATCTCTCGTTAGAAAGTCTGCAAGAACATTTTCGTGAGACTTTATAATGACAACTTCATAATCAAAATATTGACAATCAGCTTGCCATCTAAGTAATCTAGCTTTCTCAGGTTTAGATTCAATCTTTTTAGTTAAGAAAGCTTTGACACTTGTGTTGTCAATTTTAAGAATGAATTTCTTAGGCAGTAGGAATAACGGCCATTTTCTGAAGGCCTTTCGCACTGCAAAGAATTCTTTCTCATTAATGTGCCATCTTGCTGCTTCGTTTTCTGCAAAGAGACCGGTACAGTATCGGCATGGCACTTCTCCATTAGGGGTAGCTTTGGTTAATACTGCTGCCCACCAGTGATCACTGACATCTGTGTAGAGTACCAATTCATCTTCATCATTCGGTATTGCAAGCTTTGGAAGGTCTTTACAGATCTCTTTAAGCTGTAATACTGATTCTTGGTGTTCTTTTCCCCATTTGAAATCAGCATCTTTCTTTAACAATGGGCTAAACACCTTCCTTTATTTTGCCAGATTTTTAATAAACATCCCGGCAAAATTGACAACTCCAAGAAAACTTTGAAGTTGCTTCTTGTCTTTGAGGTCTTCCGGAAATCCCTGCACCTTCTCTACTAAATGTTTTTGAAGGATGATTCCAGACTCATCGATCTCGATCCCAAGGAACTCGATCTGTCTAGTGGCGATTACTGCTTTCTTTTCTGATAGCACTAATCCTTCCTTATGACAAACTTCCGAAAAGATTTCCAGATGTTTGATGTGTTCCTTCATATTCTTTGAAGCGATGAGTATATCATCGACATATACGAACATGAATTTAAAATAATCTTTAAAAAGATTATCCATCTTCCTTTGATATATCTGGGGGGCATTTGCTAATCCCATTGGCATCACGTTCCAGATATAATGTCCTTGTGGTGTGAAAAACGCCGTATACTTCTTGCTGGCCTCTTCCATCTTAATCTGATAGAAACCAGATTTACAGTCAAATTTAGAGAATACCTTTGCATCCTTGATGCAGTTCACCAAGTGTTCTCTGCTTGGGATATAATATCCATCGAATTCCAAGATATTGTTTATCCCTTTGTAATTGATCACGAATCTTGGCTTTCCTCTCTTCATTTCTCCATGGTTTCTCACCAGAAATCCTGGGCTACTGTATGGAGATATTCCTTCTGATATCAACTTAAGATCCAGATGTTCCTTAAGTATTTTCTTCATATCGTCACGATCTGCTTGATTCATAAGGATTGGTTTGTACCGAACAAACTCATTTTCTTTTCCGGTTTTCACCTTCAAAGTTGCCCTGAGTTCATTTTTGTTCCACCATGTTAGAGGATCTTCATTGAAATTCCTCTTTATCCTCTTCTTGACATCTTCTAAAGATATTTGTTCTTCAATGGTGATATCAAGTTGTGGACTTGCTTCCATAGACACCTTGAGGAATTGGATTGTCTCTTTTGACATTCTCTCATCCTTATCTCCTCCTAATGTTTCAGCTCGATATTGAAGGAGTGCATCTCCATATCTTCGATGATCCTTCATTTTTGGGTGACTTAGTTTTCCTTCATCACCACGCTTGCTGCAAAAATTAATGGGCATTTTTCGATGAAATGCCTCCCTTAATCTCTGAACAATAATCTTATGATCACATAGGGTTGTGAAAATAAGTTTTTTTGTTTCATTTTCTTGTGTAAACCGCTTGAATGTCTGTAGGAAATTGTTTCCTAACAGAATATCTGCCCCTGTATCATGGAAATAAATTGGTGGAGTCTTGACTTTGTACCATGGAAAATCTCCGGCTCCGCCAATCATGATTTCCGCTTGCTTAATTCCTCGTTTGAGAATAAAAACCCTCTTAGAGAAATCTCTTCCTGCAATAGCTGGTAGATCTTCTCCTACTCCTGTAGGAAAGATTTCTGGCTTGGCTGTGCATATTCCTGCGCCTGAGTCAATGCAGGCCGCGAAATATTCCGCTCGATATTTTTCATATAACATCCCGATAGAGATGTATATTGAGAATGGACTAGTAGCCATTAATAGCGAGCCTCTTTCTTCATAGAACCTGATATTTTCTATGAGCCACTGTAAAGACCACCCTATCTGGCTGTCGTTACCAAGGTTTGTGCTCCTCAAGAAATTCCAATCCAAGAATAAGACGCCCATTTTCTCGCCCTGCTATTCCTTGGATTATCAACTCGTTTTCTCCTAGCTGGAGAAGTCCTTCAAATCTCCCCAATGAAGGTTGTTGTAGATAATATAAGACGTCACAAGGAAACATGTTATCCTTTTGAGTGATATCGAATACTATCTCCACTTCTCTCCATCCCTCTGGACATTTTAATTCACATTTAGTTGTGAATTTTTCTGGCTCCAGATTCTCTTGTGAGATAGGTCTCTTTTCCCAGCTCCGACTCATGATTCTACTATCATGAAAAGAAACCCTTGCTGGTTCGAACCTTTGACTTGTAGCTCTAGTCATAATAGGTTGATCCGCGATCCTCATATCCATCTCATGGATTGGTGGCAACTCCATAATCTCCGGACGGACTGCATGTGCCACTTGCTCGAAGATATTTGGTATTTCGATGAACTCCTTTCCCACGAATAGTTCTGAATGGTGGGTATTGGATAGTGCATACGAAATACTATAGGTAATAGAGTATGGTCTATTCCCTTCTTTCATCAACTCCTTGTTTTCGAAATCTTGATGAAGGGTTAGAACTCTATTAAAATCGCGATCTGCCAAGTTATAGGCAATCCTTGGATAAATGTAGGATACCAATTTCCCGACATATAGATTTCCTGAGATTCCTCCCAGACTTGCCTCTCGTAAGTTCTAAATTCTTTTGTCGAAGATAGCAATATCAATCGGAGAATCAATTCCTTCTTTGAATGTTGATTTGATCAGAATTCTGATGGCTCCGATATGGATCCATTGCATCTTCTGAGCAATCTCTCTATTCATTCTGCTTAGTTCCTCTCTGATTTCTCTCATCGGAACTAGTTGCATCTCCATCACATTACTTGTCAGTTCCATGGGAATTGCAATTTCCCCTGCTGTGACTTTGTAAATGATATGATGCTTCCTTTTCTTTAGGAAATGTCCCAAAGTCTTGTCCAATCTCCCAACTAAAAATCCATCATAGACTTGGAGTTTTGGGTCTTCTCTCTTAATTTTCATAAGAGTCTTATGAGAAATTGACATTTGTGAGAAGAACCCCGAGAGATCTTCTTGTGTCTCCTGTCGGAAGACGTCCTTTTCTTCAGTCTGATTCTGATTCTGAAGACTCATCCTCGCTATAATCTTCTTCTTCGTATATGCTTTCATCTGAAGGAATTCCTTCAAACTGATCTACTTGAATTAGATCCTGAAAGTATACAGCCTCTTCCATTTTTGGAGTTGCCTCAAACTTTCTGATCCCTCGTCTTTGATTGTCTGGACAGTCTGTTGATATGTGTCCTTTTGCACCACATGTCCAACAATTGCAATCTTTGAAACTTTCATTAGCTCTTGTATGAGCCCTTCTGAAAGTTTTCCTTGTTGATGATGATCATCCCATGCTCATTTGATTTGAGCCTGAGGAAGAACTTCTGCTTCGGCTTGGTCCTGACCTCTGCCCCGTTTTGTAACTACGGGCCTTCTGTTTGGACCAAAACTTTCTAGGTCTCCACGAAGTCCTAGATTTCTGGTTACCATCTCTTCTGGCATAAGGATGATTTCTCCTTTTTATCTTCTTTTGCCTAAATGGTTGACCTCCCACAATAGTAGGAATATCGTTTTCAACACAGCATAGAGGAACACTTTTGTTTATCCCTCTTAGCCTCTTGTAATTCTTATGGAGCGCCGCTTGATAGCACCACTCAGCAAGCTTGATTTTGAGGAACGACATCCTTCTTGCCACGGTATCCAATCTATCTTCTAGAGGTGGCTGATATTCTTTAATCAGCATTTCTCTCCATGGACTGGGGATCTTGGCAAAGAATAATGGAATGGCGTCTCGTTCTTCTATTTTTGATTTCCATCTATACTCTGTAAAGAGTTTGATGAACTCATCTACGTGACAAATATCACGTAACTCCAGGCTATGAACACTACAAGAAAAATAATTGATTGCGACGGAAATTTCCGTCACTAAACTGAAAGATTCCGTCACAATGAATGAATAGTGACGGAAATGTTTTGTTACAAAAACCTTTGTCACTAAACCGATAATGACGGATTTTTTATTCCGTCACTAGTTTAGTGACGGAAATTCTGTCACAATTCTAAAAAAATCCGTCATAAAATTATGACGAAATATTTCCGTCACAAAACTGCAACGACTAAAATTCCGTCACTAGTCCGTCACTACAAGATTAATAACGGAATATTTTCCGTCACAAATTAATGACGGAATATTTCCGTCATTATCTTGCCTATATTAGTAACGGAATTATTCCGTTACAAAAAAAAAATCCGTCTTTATTCCGTCACTATACTATCTAATTTTCTTTTGATAATTTTATTTATATTTTAACGTAAAACCTGTTATGACAATTAATTTACACTTAATAAACTTTAAAATTCATAATAACAACGATGCAATCTGAGTTTTTCGTCAGTTTCAGTTGCCTTCAAGGAATCAGAAGAAGTGAGATATATGATCAAGAGAGAGAGAGAGAGAAGAATCATCAATCAAGAAGTTTTGTCATTAGTATAACATTTTAATAGCAGCTTAGCTTATCTTCTAGGAGGCAGGAATTATACAGAAAGCAGAAGAGACAGAGTAATATGTAGCTATAGCTATTCTGAGCAAAAGAGAGAAGTTCCCTCAATTTTCTTCTCTACACAGGCAGAACTGTAATATATACATACATATACACATATAAATGTGTATTTGGGGTGAAAGAGAGAGGACTAATCGAAAACAATGAACAGAAAAGTGAGCAAGAGACCTTGGACTCCGAGCATGATTCACTTCATCATCCTCATTAGCAGCATAATGGTTCTCCCCAGATGCTTCAGATCCACTGTGTATTGCATCACGCCTTCTACTGGTTACAACGTGTTGGCCGTATTCTTCTTCATTACTCTCCGAGTACTTTTTCTCACTTTCTTCCCTTTGATCACCTATTTCAACTTCCTGAGAACTTTGGTCTTTCTCGCCCTCACTCTCCCCACGTCTGTTATCCAGATCATGAGGTTCACCCTCATCCTCAATTTCCACTTCTTCATCACCTTCATCTTCAGGTTCCGGTCCTGCATCCCCTTCATCCTGACAAAATAAAATAAAAAATCTAATTCAAAATAAACATCGAGGCAAAACTAGACTAAGAATATTTGCATCTCTCACATTTTCCGTCATAATTTCTTCATTATAAAACCATATAGAGGCATAAAATGAGACAAAGTAGCCAATGTTTCCACAAAATAACACTTCATTTTTTTGTGTTTCCAGTACTGCAACAACATCTATTTCAGGAAAAATGGGATATATGCCGCCTAAAAGTTCAATTATCCAGGGTCTCCTATAGTTATATCTACTACTCACATGCTTACAAGCTAGACTGCAGTTTAACATTCCCAAAAAAATGAAAAAATCTAGGCTGCTCTACTAAAAAGTTATCACCACACAATTGTATGCCGTGAATAAACCAATTGTATGCCGTGAATATATCACAATAAGTTTGATCATCAGAAGCAGCTAACCCATAGTTATGACATGTCTTTGCAAATTACCAAGATCTTAACCCACCAAGAGTGAACATAAACAAATAAACAGAAAGTCTTATTTTAACCTGTGATGACAAACTTATCATAAGTTTCAGGAACCAGGGCACACAGGTCCGAGCCAATATTGATAGAACTGCTAAGAACGCAATCAACACCAACAACCTGGCTAAAGAGTATCAGTCTGGTGTTAAAAGGTCAAAAGTATAGTTATAAACTATCCAGAGCCAAGAAAATTCCAGAAAAGCAAGATGAGGAAAACTTATATGTATATACACATATTAATTGGAGTACTAGAATGCAGAGTCTTCACATCTAGCACGTTCAAGCCCTAACGTATGCTAGAGATAAAAGGAGTTAATCATATCATTATTTGCAGTCTCTCTCTACCCAAAAAAAAGGAAGAAAGATACCGTTGTTAAACAAGTTGCACCTAACATGAGAGACTGCAAAACACTGGCACAAAAATTCCATAAAAAGTTGTATACTTCCATTGATCAGTAAAATCTAGTCACAATTTCTCTTCATCTACATTACCATGTCACTAAGTTAATTTATATGAGGACGAATTATTTTTTGAGGAATTGGAAGCTATTAATTCCAGCTTTCGGAATGCCCCATGTGAAGTTTTTAGTGTCAATACCAAACAAGTTGAGATCCAAACCAATCAATCATATAGTTCATATCCTCAAAACCCAGTAATAAAAATAAGAACCCCATTCTCTAAGAAACACTTTCCATCCTAGCCTCCTAGGCTAACTGCAGGTAGATTTTTAGATCAACTCAGAGTCAAATTGCATTCAAGCAATTAGTCTTGGATAAAGAAATTATTTCATGGACAGGTCCTGCGCCTGAACCAGTTGTAGTTCGGCAAGCCCTGGATGGGACCCACTGCACTGATTGCAACATCCTGCAACAGAACATAGTATAACACAAATAATAAGAAAGCTATGGCTGACAAATTAATATTGTTGAAAATTGGTATTCTCCAATGAGACATTGCAGATATGGAAAAATTCTAAATTCTCTTACTCTATCAAATAAGAATCGGTTTGCAACACGTTTGACTGTGCTGGAATCAACAGCATCTATTCTTGCAAACAGTTCAGCATATGGGATCCTTCTACCATATGTAAGCAACTGCAACAACCAAAATCATATTAACATAAAAAGGGGGAAATGAAAGATTGTTAGCCATATCACAAGCATACTATTTTTTTTAACAGCATGACCAAACACGTCACTTCATTTATTAAAAAATTAATGATTCCTACCAACAATAAATGGAATGGTGATCTCTTCACCTATCCCTGCTGAAAAAATATTTATGCACAATCTTTAGTTGTTCACAATAAATAATTACCCGTCCACCATCAAGTTCAAAGGACACATCAGCACATAGCCATACCACAAAGTTCATTTTAAATCATTTGTATTTAGTATTTACTCATCATGGGCACTATCAGTCAGTGATAGATATTTTTCATGCATCAGATCCTAGCTAGTTGACAGAAGAGTCAAGTCTTTAAGATTAGGTGATGAAAATACAGGTGCATATACACACAAAATATGGTTTGTAACCATTGATTGGGCATTGTTTATCGGAGCCTGACAAAATAACAGACCTGTCGTCCAATATCTTCAGCGACAGGACTGGTTCCATCAATGTGAAGCAGCAGAGAAGATTTAATCAGATATTACAAACTGAAAATCCACCTTGACTTAATCATACACAACTTAGAGTTGAGTTGTTCCCATTTACAACCGCAACCTCAAAAAAATGCTTTCTATTCCTCAAATGACTTAGTATTGAAAACAGATATGAGAATTCAACAAGAATTCATGGCAGATCCATATTGCTCAAAACAGATAATCTATAAGACTTTGTCCATCGTTCCCATCTCAATCCAACAAAGGCACTTCACAATCACTTGCCCGAATAATGAGAAACTTAAACATTAAACTTTGAAAACAATATGCAGATCATATATCCCACAAAACCCCCATAAAAACTCTAGATTCCAAACCCTAATCAATAAAGCAGTTTTTGAAGAAAACGAATTATGTCATGTCAATGAAAGAAAATGGAAAATTAGTTTCAGGAAAAGCTCAATGCCAACCCTAATAAAATGCTAGCACATTCTAACACCTAAATTAACTCAGCTAAATAAAAGCGGCATAAGCAAAGATCTAACAAAAACCTTCGTTCTGATCCTCATTCTCTGTGAATTCCTTCTCCAACGCTCGATCGATCATATCAGCAAATGTGTCCTCCTTCTTAGTCTTATTCCCACTAAGCTCGGCGCCGGTCGCATTGGCGGCAGAAACGCCTCCATCTTCGACCAACTTAGAATCCTCCGCTGCCGTCAACGACGTAGTCGTCGCCACCAGAATCAGGGATAGTAAAACAAGTGGCGCCAATGATCTACTCATTTGGAAATGGCACGCCGCCGGCGCACGAGAAGCAAGCTCCCCGGCGCACGTCAATGGTGGTGGATTGCGGCAGTGAGTGTCGGTTAGTTGGCTTGTCGGTTAAGAAGAGAGCCAAGCGGATCCTGGAATATGAGTGTTCGAATTCGAGCTCACCTGTTGAAGAAGATGCCGGAATTTGAGTGTTCGAATTTCTGGTGGAAGCTTTCTCAACGATGGGGAGCAAAATGAGAGACGAGATTAGGGATTTGGGGAAAACTGAATGTGTAAACACTAAATATGTAAAAACCAAGCAAACAATTCCCAATAATTAACAAATGTCCTGGTGGTAAGTAACTTGACTTATTTCCACCAGGTTAGCAGTTCGAAACTGGCGTAATGCCTTTATTTTTTTAAGCATTGGAGGTCTAAAACGACGTCGTTTTGGTATAGTGACGGAAATATTTCCGTCGCTAATTAATTAGGGTCAAAACGATGTCGTTTAGGGTAATAGTGACGGAATTTTCCGTCACTAAACTAGTGACGGAAAATTCCGTCACTGAATAAGTGCATTTACATGGGCATTAAGTAATAACGGAATATTTTCCGTCACTACATAGCAACGGCTAAAATTCCGTCATTAATCCGTCAATATAAGATTAATGACGGAATATTTTCCGTCACTATATAGCAACGACTACAATTCCGTCATTAATCCGTCAATACAAGATTAATGACGGAATATTTTCCGTCACTATATAGCAACGACTAAAATTCCGTCATTAATCCGTCAATACAAGATTAATGACGGAATATTTTCCGTCATTACATAGCAACGACTACAATTCCGTCACTATTCCGTCAATACAAGATTAATGACGGAATATTTTCCGTCATTACATAGCAACGACTACAATTCCGTCACTATTCCGTCAATACAAGATTAATGACGGAATATTTCCGTCACAACATTACGGTTTAATGACGGATTTTTTTCCGTCTCTAAATTCCGTCATGATTCCGTCACTAAGTCGTTGCTAATAATCAAACACTCTTGTAGTCTCTATCCGTGACTATTCCGTCACTAGTCCGTAATTAGATTGTGACGGAAATTGTCCGTCACTAAAATCAGTCACTATTAATAATATTTCTTATAGTGGAAGTGCCTGCCTGTATCGTCTGGCCTTATCGTTTTCAGCTCCTTTAAAGTATCCTACTCCAACGAATCCTACTTTAAGTACTTGAGCCATTTTGTTGACGATCTCTGCGAAGGCTTCGCCAGCCCAAACATTTTCTACTATCTCGAGATTAGTAGCTTCCCAGGCAATTTTCACTGATCCTTCCAAACTTATCTTCAAAAGTGAGATAAAGTTCTCTTTATCCAGTTCTAGCGTGCCAGCTGCAATCTTCATTGCTCCTGCCCACTCGTCTATGGGTAGTTCTCAGTTCTTGAAGTCCAATGTATCCAGGTTGAGAACTACTCCGTATGGATGTATTGGCTCCAACTGAGATCTCCCATAAGGCGTTTGCATAAGGTTTGGCCTTTGGGTTCTCTTTCTTGTTTCTGCGGGAAAGATATAAGCACCAGTAGCAAAATCTCCCGTTGGTGGTGTATTTTCGTCTGTTGGAGGATCATGGGATCCCTCGCTTTCTGCCACATGTGTTGGATTCTGTGGTGTATTTCGGGGAGTCTGTTGTTGTCCCGTAGATACATTTTCTTGCATTTTTAGATCTACAAGACCCAATCCTGCAAAGGATTGTGCAAGGTCGTGTAAATCCTCCAGATTTATTCTATCCATTAGGATGGACTCTTCCGGTTTAGAAAAAGAATCATCTTTTCTGTATCCGTCAGCTCTCTCTTTACTTCGGTAGTTTTTCCTTTTTGATGCAAAAGGGGTTCTGTACCGAAAGATGGCGAACCTCCTCTTCTTTTGGCCATACTTGGTTTTGTTTCCAAGATGGTCAATCTCCTTTGAACCTCCTTGAGTGTTTCAAGGATCTCCCTCTGTTGGTCGAGGATGGTCTCTCCATAACTCTGATACCATTTTGGGTCCAAGCCTCCGTCTGCTCCAGTATAGGGACATACCAAGCTTTCAGAGCTGGTTTCATTAACCGAGGAGGAGACACCCCAAGTGGTACCTATCAGTTTGCTAACCCAGAGCACCATGGATTTGTCTTAGGTGATGGGTCGCCCCCTACGGAGAGTCGTGCTTCGTGTCAGATCACATGATAGAGGCTCGGGGTTCATTATAGCTCTGATACCATTTTAAAGCTTAGTAATTTCGGGTTTGATTACAAAAAGACTCATATTAATAATAGGCACGAAACCTGAATAATAAATTTAAACAACTGTAACGACAGGCACGAAGACATACACGAAGTAAATATACACAAGACCGTAAAATAAAATGACTGGCACGAAGAAAATAACTGGCACGAAACCGTCGGTAGGCACGAAAATGCGTGGCCCGACAGCTTCTAGAAAGCAAACAGTGTTTCTGGCAGATTAACAGTTTTGTACAGAAGGGCATTTTCGTCCAAATACTAGTCAAAGTGTTAGATTTAATATATTTTTACAAACTTGACAAATTTAATATATTTTTTACAAAAAGTGTTAGTTTTTATGGTTTTCACTTAACATATATAATGCTTCTTATGATTTCATTATGACTGACTATTGCTTGTGACGGTCTCACATATACTTTTATAGAAAAAAAATAATGCTTTTACAGATAAAAATGATATTTTAGCTATAGTGATATTTTTCCAGATAAAAATGATACTTTTGCTACAAAAAGTTATACTTTTTTTTTTGTTAAAAAAGATAATACTTTTACAAATAAACGTGATACTTTTACTATAAAAAGTGATATTTTTTTCCGTCACATCGTGTGACTGTTACCTATAAGGTTTTGTATTGATTATTAAGCCGTTTTAAATTATCATATTGTGTTTGTTGTGTCATTACATTCAGCAAGTGGAATATCTACCGTTTAGTAACGGTAAAAATTCGTGGGTACTTAGTGTATGTAAATTGTTTTGTGCACTTGAGTCCTCTAATTTATCTCGTAACCCGCGTTATGACCTGCAAATTGTTCGTAGACTGCGGTTTATATATATACTAGAAATACACACGTGCGTTGTACATGATCACTATATTTTTCATTATTATTTAGTTAAAAAAATTAATGTGAACATAAAATTATTGTACTTTGTGTAGTGATATTGGTTGAGTGTGTTTGCTTAAGGATGAGGAAGGCTAAGTCAAACTTGACTGAGGGAGTTATTGAGTGTGCTTTATTGGGATCACTAAATCGATCTACTGAGGTCAATCTAAAACAAACACACCCTCAATGTAGTTATTAATCATAGGAATATATATACAAAACTTTTTAGATTATTCAGTGCCCAAAAAAAAAAATGAAAGATTTAATCGATTTAGCAAACACAATTCAAAATCAAAATAAAATTAAAAATAATCATAAAAGAGGAATAAAGAGGTTAAATAATCTTAGTTTAGCAAAATACGTTATTCTAATGTTAAAAGATTCATAGAAACGACATACCATGATATAATGTATTATTCTTACAAAATTTATATAAATAAAGTTTGATATATTCTAATTATTGTTTACTTCCCAACATAGATAGATTCCGGCATCATTAATATATTAGAAATAAAGTTATACTATCACTGAAAAACTGTATAATAATGAAGATATAGATTTTCTTTTAACAAAAGATACAAAGTCATTTGTCTTATTTACATTATCAACTGACTTTCATAAGTTCAGAATTTGTTAGATACACACACGAATATTAGGCCTAACATACTTTGTCTATAATTTCGTAATTGATAATTCTGATTTGAACATACATTTGCATATTTTAATGTGATCCAACAACTTTTATCATAGTCCAACATTTAGCTTTTGTTATGAAACTTTTTTTTTTTTTAATTTTTTTTATTATTAGGAAGTATAACTTCTTTTAGTATAATTTACTTATTGCTTTACGATTGCTTATTTCAATTTCGCTTAATTATTTCTTCAATTCTACATTGAAGCTTGAAAATTATGTGTGATTTAAAATGAAAATCTTACTATAGTATATTTATAAAATAAATAATGTTTTTATTATAGAGGGTTGATTATATACATAGTGTCTCATAAAATTCAATCGAGATACATACTACAATCTATATGTTAATAAAATATATTGTTTTCAACGTTTCAACTATTTTTTTTTATAAATTTACTTCCTTGTTTAGTTTCAATGAAATACCCCTAATTTTTTGCACATGGCACATTTATTTAAAAATCGTATATATACATGTACTTAAACCATTCTGATTTTATTTCTTCCATTTTATTTTTTTATTTGGACTATACCACACTTTATTCCAATGTAGTTATTATTTATTTTTATATAATCTATGCTTGTAAGCTAATATTAACATTCACATTTTACTATCTTTATTTTCTACATGTTTTAATTTAATCATCTGATACTGATTTACATAGTACAACTTTTTTAACCCATTCACATAGTACAACTTAGTTTATTATTTCTTTATAGTTCTTATTTGTTTCTTTATTGTACCTTACAATTTTATACAACATAATAAATACATTTTACCAGTTATTATATATGCTTAAAATATATTTATGATACTTCTATCGATTTAATAATTTTCTTGAATGATAGATTTAAATATTTAAAACAATTAGGTGAAATTATTCATGTTCACTAATTTTCACGTTTGACCTTTAACTACTTCTATTATTATTACAATAAATCTTTAATATAAAATAAATTTCATCTTAAAAAATTCTTAAATATAGAAGATTAAGAAAACTATTGAAGTCTATGTAACATTCTTGACTTTCACGAATGTGTGAGTGTAAATTTTGGTTCCCTCACACCGTAGCGGAGCACTTTTCAGGGTGAACCCCTATTCCCTATTTGTGTTATAGTTTTTTCTTGCATTTTTCAATATTTACAGATTTGTCAGCGCATTCATGGGATCAAAATCTCCCGAGTTGCACCCGTTATCTCTCATCTCCTTTTGTGCAGATGACACACTTTTATTTGGTACTGCAACTATAGAAGGCCAACATATTAAGTTCGCTATCAATCTCTACAAGTGTGTTTCAGGGCAAATGTATTAATTTTGAGAAATCAGAAATTCTTTTTAGGCCTAATACACAAGCTCAGATTTCTCATTCAATCTGCCAATTGTTTGGAGTTGCTGAAGTGGCTTCACATGTAAATATCTCGGATCCCTTTCTATTGTTGGCCAGAATAAACAAGAGATTTTTACAGGCATTAAAGAATGGGTTAGTAAGCACATCAATGGTAAAAGCAATCATGCAAAGCGGGTAAAGAAGTGCTCATTAAATCTATTATATAAGCAATATCCACGTACACAATGTCTTGCTTTCAGTTGCCAGACCATGTTCTTATTAATTTGGAGAATTCTTATTGGTGGGGGTAGGGGGGATAGCTCGTCCGCGAAAAAAATTCGGTGGTAGTCTTGGGACATTCTCAAGCAATGAAAATCTCAAGGTGACCTAGGCTTTTTCAATTTGAAAGCATTTAACTTTGCCATGTTGTCTAAGCAAGCATAGGACCCTTTAGTTTCTCCATCCAGCCTCTTTGCCCGAATAATGCAGTCCAAGTACTACCCTTCCACGTCCGTGTTACATGCTACTCTTGGTTCTCATCCCAGGTTACATGGCACCGTATTATGACTGGTCATCGTGTTATTCTTCTTGGTTGTCGAAGGCTCATGGGCAATGGCCAGACAACAACTCTCTTCCATGACAGATGGGTTCCTTTGTCTCCTCATTTTCCCATCAAATCAGCTACATCAGGCCTCCTGCAAGATGTCTGAGTCAGCTCCATCATTGATTCAGATCTTGGACTCTGCAATGGGCTGTTAATTCGGTCCAATTTTGACCTATTGAATGCTGATGGGGTTCTCGCTATTCCTTTGAAAAATCAACATTCTTCGGACTGTTGGATGTGACATTATTTTTATTCTGGTAACTTTTCAGTCCAATCGCATATCATTTTATTATGGGTTCTTCCGAAGATTTTATTGGCACCTACTCCTTCACGATTAGTAGCTATGGTCCGAACCTCATTTGGAGGAGAATTCGTAAGCTTAAATTATCAGCCTATATCTTGCATTTTCTTTGGAGATGCTGCTCTAATTCTTGCCATCATCCGATCACTCTTTAGTGCATCTCTTCTTCATGGCCCCCCTGTCCTCATCAATTTAGCAAGCATCTAGAATTTATGAAACTATCTTCCGATTCTGATAGCATATACGTGACTTGTAGTTTCAAGAGATTTTACTCCTCGATGACTTAAGTATAGCATAATACTTTGTTTTCCTTGCCTACTTAATCTGGTTTCAACAAAATAAATTTGTCTTCTCTGATGTCCGTACATACTCACGAGTATTGCTTGCAACAACAACCTAGAGCTTGCAAGATTCTCGGGATGGTAATTCCTTCCCTCAAACGTCACAACCCCACCCTTTTATCCCTTGCTTGTTCTTCCTCGAAATGCCATTGTTCATATTTTTTTTATGGGGGTACATCATTTGCTCGTAATTCAATGAAAGATGTTATGAGCCCTATATTTTTTTTTTTAAAAAAAAAGTTGGCATATTGTTGGCAAAGATGTTATTAATTTTGTTTTTCACATACTTACTCATAATTTTTTGAGTCTTTCTGTTAGTAACACTTACACTGTGCTTATTAAAATATTTAGAAAAGCAAAGAATATTACCCAATTCCGCGCGATTAGTTTGTGGAGTGTCATTTATAAATTAGCTTCTAAAGTGTTCTCTAATTGGGTACGACCCTGGATCCCTTTTATAATCTTTGAATCTCAGTCAACCTTCATTCTAGATCGGTTAATTACGAATAATATTCTTATCGCTTATGAGTTACACAATTGTATGAAACTTAGGAAATCCGGGAAAAAGGGGCCATGTCTATTAAGTTGGGTATGAGTAAAGTGTTTCACTGACTTGAGTGATCTTTCGTCTACCATATGCTTCTTGCTTGAGGCTTACCTAAGAGTTTTTATGACATTGTTTTGCCTTGCTTGTCATTTGTGCAATTTAGCTTCCTTCATTAAGGTATTAATTTTGGCTCACTCACGCTACACCGAGGAATTCTTCAGGGGGATCCCCTCCCCCAGAAATCAGGGATTCTTTTTAGGCCTAATACACAAGTTCAGATTGGTTACTCAATCTGTCAATTATTTGGAATTGCTGAAGTGGCTTCATATGGTAGATTTTTCGGCTCCTTTTTATTGTTGGCCGGAATAAAGAATAGAATTTTGCATGCTTTAAATAACAGATTAGTAAGTGCGTTAATGATTGGTAAGAGAAGTAATTAAGCAAAACGGACAAAGAAGTGCACATTATATCTATTATATAAGTAATATCCACGTACACAATGTATTGTCCAGTTGTCGAACCATGTTTTTAGTAATCTGGAGAATTCGGCAAAATCTTATTGATGGGAATGGGGGGGGGGGGGGGAGGGATAGCTCGTCCACGAGAAAAATCGGTGGAAGTCTTGCGACGTCCTTAAGCAACGAAAATTTCAAGGTGGCCTAGACTTTGTCATGTTGCTTGAGCTAGCATGGCGCCCTTTAATTTCTACATCCAGCCTCATTTCGTGAATCATGCATTCCTAGTACAACGTCTGTGTTACATGTTGTTCTTGGTTCTTGACCCAGCTTTACATGGCATAGTATTATGAAAATTACCGTGTTATTCTTCCTGGTTGTCGCAGGCTCATGGGTAATGGCGAGACAACAACACTCTTCCATGACAGATGAGTTCCTTTGCCTCCCCGTTTTACCATCCGATCAGCTACATCAGGCCTCCCGCAAGACGTCCGAGTCAGTTCCATCATTGTTTAAGATCTTGGACTCTGGAATGAGCTGTTAGTTCGGGCCAATTTTGACATATTGAAGGCTGATGTGATTCTCGCTATTCCTCTGAAAAATCATCATTCTCCGGACCGTTGGATGTTAGATTATTCCCATTGTAGTAACTTTTCGGTCCGATCTGAATATCATTGTATTATGGGTTCTTCCAAAGACCTTACTGGCACCCAGTCCTTCCCGGTTAGTAGCTATGGCCCGAATCCCATTTGGAGGAGAATTTGAAAGATTATAAGCGCCTGTATCTTGCATTTTCTTTGGAGATGCTGCTCTAATTCCTGCCATCGTCCAACAACTTAACTAGTCATCACCTTCATTATAAGTTAGATGTTCTTTATGTTCACCACTTGATTACTCTTTAATGTATCTCTTCTTCATGTGCCTCGTTTCCTCATTAATTTGGCAAGCAACTGAAATATATTAAATTTTTTTCGATTCTGACAACATCTATGCTACTTGTAGTTTCAGGATATTGTGCTCCTCGATGACTTTAATATAACATAATACTTTGTTGTCCTTGCTCACTTAATCTGGTTTCAACGAAATAAAATTATCTTCAGAGATGTTCGTACATACTCAGATTGCTTGCAACAGCAACCCAGACCTTCCAAGATTTTTGGGATGCTAATTACCTCCCTTAAACATCACAGCCGCACCCTTGATTCTTCCTCCAAATGTCATTATTCATATAAACTTTGATGGAGGTACATCATTTGCTCGTAACTCCTCATTTGCTGGTATTTATGCTTGCTCCAAGGATGCCCAATTTATAATTAAATATCAATTATCTGAAGTATACTAAAGTTCTTGCTCTTCGTGAGGCGGTTCGACTTAGCACTGATACTGGAGTTCTCAAGTTTTGTATTCTTGGGGATTCTAGCACTACAATATTCACGTCGATAGGTGATGCGGACTGTGCCTATACATGTATGCCATTGTTATCTGATATTAGACATCTACTCTCTTCCTTCCATGGACGGAAACTGAATTGGATAGGATGTAAAATAAATTTATAGCGCCAAAAGAATTATTTGTCCCATGCACCAACCTTTTTATGTCAATTAGTGTTGACCGATTCAAGCAACCATTAATCAAATTACTTTATGTTTGATAAAACAAAATGACTTGATATTACAAATTATAGTGATGTAGCATGAGTGTTCAGATATAATTTTTTAAAATATATATAAGGTTTATGCATGATAAGTTTTATCGCAACATTTTTCTTTATTCAAATATTTTAGACTTTACATTTTTGTAATATGATCTTATAACTTAAATTAATACTAATAAAAGACAATATTTTTATTTTTTCTATCTATATAACTTTTTCATCTTCTTATTTTATAAAAATAATTTTAATATGTAATCACATTATATGCAAGTATACGAGCTTAAATTATGTTAGTTGTTAAGCTCAATTACATAAATTTGACATGTAAAAAAATCATAGTATATATTAAATATGAATAATAAAAATTAAAAGTATGCAGTATAAAAGTTTTAAGATGAATCCATAAAATATATTATTTAAAAAAAAATTGACAATATGAATAGTAAAAATATGATAATTATGGATAAAATTGAAAAAAATCAATAAATTCATTTCTTTTTCTTTATTCCATAACTTAAATAATTATATAATCTAGTACAATTATTTAAAATATATGCAAATAACATATCACTGGAAAGCTCTTTAAATCTACTTTAATATGAATTGATTTCATTTCAAAGTTCAAAGTATTGAAAGTATAGAAGAAGGATAATTTAAGCATGTAGTTTTTCAGGAGAAGTTTTTTTTTTTATATAAAAGAATTCTTACTTTTTATAATCAAGTGAGTAAAACATAATTTATTTTAACACACTTAACTATCCTTAAATTTAATTATTAGTAAGGATATTTAATTTTTTATAATCAAGTAAGGAAAACATAATTTATTTTAAATTACTTAACTATCCTTAAATTTAATACTTAGTAAGGATATTATAGGCATCACAAGAAAAGACGAAACCAAAAACAGGACGAAACAGTTCATACTTTTATATTATATATATATATGCTTGTGACATACACACACATATAATTCAAAGTATTTTCAGTTAATGATGGTCTAATGACGTGCGTCATTTGGCTAACTATAACGTTGTGGATTTGAAACTTACGACCTACAAATTAATATGTTTAAGTTCTACAATTACTTTCTTTATGTATTAATTTATAAAATTAATAATAATCAGTAAATAAATATTATTTAATTGAATAATAAAAATAAAATGTCATTTATTATCTTAAAAGATTCATTATTTATTATAACTTTTAACTTTTCTAATTTAAAATTTTATATTCTTTGTTTTATTTCCTTTTTTATTTTTTGTTTTGTTTTGTTTTGTGTTTTATATTTGTCGAAAAATATTGGGGCACAATGACGTTACAACATACAATTTGTACATCGACTGTACAATTACACATAACTTGTTCCAACATAAATTGGAACACAAAACTCCTTAAAACAACATAAATTATTTCGTCACTGCTGAATTTGTACAACTTTGTTGCACTCCACATAACCGACAAAACAGGATCTCCATAACCTACAAAACACAAGTTAGTACAAGGGCAGCTGAGGTGTGTCCAGGACTCTTTTCGCTACACAAATATGCCCCGCCCAGCTGCTCACGGTTACTGGCATAATGTCATCAAGATACAACGGCTGACGTCTCAAAGGTAGTAGCATTTCAAACCTTTGAGCTCCGGAGAACTAAAATGTGTTTGAGAAGCTGGGCATGTATGACGTATGTATCTATCTTTTTCTATCTTCTACCTTATGCAGAATGCAAATGACTATCCTATATATAGGCGTTTCCCATTAGTGGGGTACTAATTGCAATAATAAATGCAACATAGTACTAATTGCAATATAATTACGACATAATAGCCATAAGTATTGAAAGAGTAACCGCCAAATGTTCTTTGGCTTTTCATCCTCCACAATCAATGTGGCTTTAATATACGGCTGTTACTTTATATTAATTGCAGTGTTTTATGATATTCATTCATGATGTCCATTAATTCTAAGGTGTTACACATCTTGGAGGTTACATGCAGGTATTCAAATGGTCACTTGAGACTAGTCAATCGGGTTCAAAACTTAACCATCATTGAACTGAGTCGTGCATGCGCACGTACATACCTGTGTGATGCTCATTTGCCCACCCGCAAGCATAATTATTAAACACTTCTCTAAAGTCTTCTAACATATAAGTTAGAACTCACATCATGAACTCTTACTCTATACTCATCCACATCGCTTCATATTTTAAGTGGTTTATGCATTAGTTTCTCACTCACCCAAATTTGGATTTGAGAAGGTCAATACACGATATTTCTATAAACAAAATAAGGATTTTCAATCCACAATTTGATTCCTACTAAATCAAGTATATCACCACTTAAAACTTAAAGAAAGTTAAGCCAACACTTAACTTCTCAAAGGCCAAATTCCAACAGGATTTACATGTTATACTGTTCAGGTAAACAAATTATATATTTTTGCTAAACAAGTTATACTATATTGGACCCGCAACAACAAAAATAACAAAATAAAAATTATAAGAATTACGAATAATGTTTTTCACGTAACAAATAATACATTTTGCTTAAACATCCATTATCTACTAAAAGAGAAACCACTTGGACAAGTGGCATTCTCTCAACCATTTTTTCAAGTGTTATTCTCTCAGAGTTTAGGATTAGTAAATATATTATAATAATTCAATATTTAGAATTTCTATTTTTTTCCATGATAATGATGATATAACTATTACAACTAATGATCTATATTTGTCGATTTTGCATAGTTGTGATTCGAACTTCTAAAACATTTCAATATTTAATTTTTTTTAATATATTTTTAGTTCCCCTAAATAAGTTCTTTAAGTTATTGGAAATAATTAGAATTACGATTCTCGATAGTATTATTAAAAATTAACCAATACTATGTGATTTCAAATTCAGATATATAAGAAATTATATGTAGGTTTGAAGAAACATTTTATGAAAAAACAAAATAATTATAAATAATTCGCATTGCATTCAAACAGCTACAATCGACCAAGGTTAATTGCAACTCATGAATTTAATAAATAAGAAAATAATGATGGCAATCAAACATGATATTCAATTGTTAATACATATCTCAATTCAGGGTTAACAAACGACCACCATGAACAATAACCATCGAATGCCATCAATTACTTCTCTTTAACTCCTCAATTTGACTGTTCAGATAATCTGTAGCATACTTACATTATGAATCAGAGTTAAATTGACTCATCCATGGCTTCTTGGAATATTTGTGGCTGCAACGGCCGTAAGTTGGCGAGGATTTTCATGGTTTTATCATCATCATCATCATCATCATCATCTTTAATAACTTTATTTATTTATATTTTATAAAATAATAATTTTATTTTACTTTTAAATTAAAGTGTGAAATTGAGATTTTTGGAGTGGATTGAGAATGTTAGAGATCCATTTAGTTTGAATTTATGGAGTATATTGAGAAATAAGATACATACATATATATATATATATAAGTAGAATGGAGGGTATTAATGTCATTTTAGCTTTCACTCCAAAATTTTTATACCATAAAATTGTTAATTTTTTTTATTTTTGGTAAGTTCATAACTTTCTTTTATTTTTTTTTAAATACAAATAACTTTTTCATTTTTAATCCGATATGCATAGTATAGCAAATTATTCATCTTTTCACGATCTTCGATTTGACATCAATATCACACATATTATAATGAGATATTTAATTTGAATAAACGGATTGTTTGTTGGTTAATTATTCATGCTAAAATTGATGTTTATTGTGAATTGGACTGTAATATTTTGGTTTGAGTTGCAATTAAAATTACTAAAATAATTTCTTTTATGAAAAAAAATGAGGATTTTTTCTTATCAAAATACAACTAATCAATATATTTTAATTGACATGAATTTTTAAATATTTTTATTATTTAAGTTATGCAGGGATAAAAACTATTGTTTAAATAATGAAAGTCCTTCTTTATTAAATCAAAGGCAAAAAAATCAATATCTATTTTATAATCAACTTATTATATCATCAAATTTGCTAATATATTTTTTTATCACGAAAGTACAGAAGCATTGAGCACATGTATAATTATATATTAAAATTATTATTGAAATTATTTTTATTACCTATTTATATTTTTAATAATGTGTATTTTGTTAAAATGACTCTTTTAAGGAAATTTATTCTTTGCAACCTAAATTATGATATTTGTTACATTTTGCAATCTTTTTAAATTTTTTGCTTTTACTAAAACTTCAGTTATATGTTTTTACACTTTGTAAGCTAAATAATACTTTGACGCACTAATCAACATCAAATGTTTTTTTACTCTTAACAATTTTAATTACTTTGTTCGCATTAATCAATTTTTATCTTCAATAAATAACTATTTATAGGAAAAATATAACATTTATATAAATCATTTACAATACCAAATAAAATATGAAAATATTCAAATATTTTGAAGAACTCAAATAATTTAATTTGTTGTTCAAATTATTAAATAACTTTTGAATTTATTTTGTTAAAATAAGAATTTATTAAATAAAAAATATTTAAGTATATATGAAATTACCAAATGAAATGCTAAAAGTTGCAAATCAAAATCTAACTTTAGAAAGAGAAAATTAAATATATATAATTAGA
Organism: Ajuga chamaepitys; assembly: GCA_958295605.1. Taxonomy (NCBI): domain Eukaryota; kingdom Viridiplantae; phylum Streptophyta; class Magnoliopsida; order Lamiales; family Lamiaceae; genus Ajuga; species Ajuga chamaepitys. The sequence continues at coordinate 18,782,714 of OY282495.1, forward strand.
ACTTAAACATTCATTTAGATAAATTAAAAAAAACATAAAATAAAAGCAGAGACATAAAGAAAAAAGTATTAAACTTTACATTACATATAAAATATCCAAATAAAATATCAATGTTCCTTTTATTATATATTTCATTTTATTTTTTATTATTTGTAGTTAGAATTTAAAAAATATTTTATAAATAAAAAAATCTATATATAAATATGTAAGCCACAATATCTACAATTCTGTAAGTAACACTTTACAGCATAAACTTTTAGACTATGATTGGTGAGTTATCACATTTGGTAAGAATCAAAATTTATTTTACTTAATAAAGTTGCAATGGAGTAGACATGGGAAGCAAGAAGCTACTTGGGAACGAGAAGATGAAATCTTAGCAAAATATCCGAATATCCTAAACCAAGTAAGTACAATTTCGAGGACAAAATTTTTTTAAAGAAGGGGAGACTGTGATACCCTGGATCTTTATAAAGAAATAAAATACATTCTTTGCATTTAAAAAAAAATATTTTTACCAATTTTCTTTTAGTTTAAATTGCAAATTTATTTGACTTTTATGATTTTATTTTGAAAAATAAGTGTGACCACGATGTACCGGGTCGACTGTACTCCTAGCACCAAAAAGATAAGAATTAAAAAAATAAGTTTATTATATTGAAACCAAAAAATTAACATCGGACATAAAAAATAAGAAACATATTTGACATTCTATATATACATATAATACATGTACACGTATATAAATAAATATATAGTCACATAACTAAATAAAATACAATAATAATATAATAATAATAATTACATACGTATATATATAACATTACCAAAATAATAATATAATAGTAGTTATTACATACCTATATATATAACATTAGCTAAATAATAATATAATAATAGTAAGATACAACATACTATATGCTATATTTAGAAAACTAAGTTTGCCGCATATACAAATATTTCCATGTATCTTAGCTGATCCCACATCGAAGGAAAAATAAAGATAAATTAGTGATTGATACTATATATAGTATGCCTTCTTTTCGTAAATATATATATCTGTAAAAAAAAAAGGAATTCCTTTAACTAGGAGGTCCTTACTAGTTTATTTTCGACAATACTCGGGCCGGTGTTTTGGGAAGTTGTTGTATAGTATTAAAATCTTTTGAGGTATGTCTTCTTTAATAATTTTCTTTTATTATTTTCATTTATAGTTTATATAGATTTAGGAATTTAATTATTTTCTTGATTTAAGTAGATTTATAAATTTAGTTATTTTCTTAAGTTTGTATTAGACAGTTGTTGTTTAAGATGCATGTTAGTTAGTTTAAGATATTTATTAATGTAGTTAATAATTTAAATTAAATAAATAATTAGGCCTTTTAATTTAGGACTATAATTTATAATAACTTGGCTTATGTATAAGAGATTGTAAAAATAGACATAATTCAAGAATAGTGTACCACACTTAATTAATTTTTTTTTTTAAAATACTAAACTCAATAAGTAATAATAATTAATTAAACAACATGTGCTTGGTGTAGTGCGGGTCAGGCCTTGGGGTATACGCGACTTACTTACTTTAAAGCAAGCAAAACAAGGTGGATAACTGGGCTATTTGTAAGTACATTATGGTACTGAACTTGTACTTTAATAAATATGTTTGCCTTCGGGCTTATTGATATGATACCTCTGAAGTCGTAAGATTGGCTTTTGAGTAGGGCTTGGGAGTCGTAAGATTGGCCCCTAAGTCCAGCAATATGGCTTTTGAGTCGTAAGATGGACTCCTAAGTCAATGATTTATTTATTATTGTGCACCTTTATTTAGTATAACTGCTTATAAAGTTCCTACTGAGTTTATACTCTTGCCCATAATTACAAATCTTCAGGTTAACTAAGCGAGGTGGCGGGGCTGTTGCAGCAAAGGTCACCGGGTTCCTTCTTCTACCCGCAACTTATAGATGTTTTTTCCTCTTCTATGTATATAAATAAGTTTATGTGTCACAAAATCTGGGTGTTTTCATTTTCTTAGAAACTTTTGAACCACTAGTGTAAATATGTTTTGGCAGTGTTTTATTGTCAATACAATTTCTGTTTATATCCGATAAATATTTTATGTCACGCTATCGCACTTTATCTGTTTTATTACTTAATTAAAAGAAACGAAAAATTTAGTAGCACTTTAATCTCGAATTTATGGGATTGGGGTGTTACAAAGGGGCAATGCTAGGGGCCTTTGTTGAGAAGCTATCGCAAACGGAGCTGTTTGTGAACTTCTTGACAAAGTTTGTGGCAGTGGGGGACGTCGCCACGCGCATAGAAGTGTTGGAGGTAGTGAAGGACGCGTGCCCGGAGGTAGACGTCTATAAAAAAGACTTCGGGTATGACTATGCGTCCGTGAGCAACGCGGATGCCGCCTACTACAATACCCTGTCCCATCTCCCCTAGTGGCCCTTGGTGGAGGCACTGGCTCAGAAGGGAACTATTCTGACTGCCGAAGATGTGGTGGGTTGCTCCGTAGACCAGGATGAGGACTTCCTGGGATACCGCATGGGCATGCATGTGCCAGAGCTAAGGAAGAGGGCCCCCCACCGAGGATAGCGCCCACGGCAGGTGTATTAGCTCCTCAAGAGGGCGGAGCTCATCAGCTGGCTGATCCGACTGCCACGACCTCGGCCGGAACCCAGGTCAGTTCCTCCCCTGCCTTAGGCGGAGAATAGAATAGGAAGTAAGTTTTGTTTTTCATTGCATATGTAAAAAACACCTGAAGTGTAATTGCTCTTTTGCCAATGTATAAATGACAAGTTGCTGATGTTGTGTAGTTAAACTCCGTATGTATGCATTGAGTTCGATGATGATTATGTGTGGTGTACGGGCGATCTTATAAATGTCTTTTGCATATGACGGTGTAGCAGGAGGACACCGCGGAACTTCACGAGGTTATCAAGAAACTGATCCAGTCCCTGAACTGGCTGCAAAGAGAAAGAGATGACCTGAAGATGTCCGTGGTGCCGAGGTTGGAGAGAAGGGTAGCCTCTGCGAAGAAGAGGGCGACGGAGGCTGAAGAGGCGAGAGCTAAGGCTGTAGAAAGGGCCAGAGACCATCAGTTGAAGTACTTGTCGAAGTGTGCCGAGCTGGAGTGACTCTTTGTCCACCAAAAAAGTTTATGAACGTATACTGACAGAATATGGCCTGCTAACCTTTGAGGAGGTCGAAGAGCGGACGACTGAAGTCCAGGGAGAAATTACCGCGCTGATGGCGGCCGGTCACACCAACTCCGGTGAGCTGATAAGGAAGCGGGAAGTATTTGAAATACTTCTCAATATGTACGGATCTTAAGAGGCCGCAACAGGTGGCGTCGTACTGCGGAGGAGAACATCGCGAGCTCCAACCGGAGACAGGACTCCTTGAAGGCTCCGTGGAGGAGTAAGAAGGGAACGGTCGAAAAAGCGACTGGGATCGTAATCCGAGAGCCGACCCCGGTGGTGGTTGCCGAGGCCCCGGTGGTGGTTGCCCAGGAGGTAGTGCAAAAATTGGCCGAGGAAATCAAGGTGATGGCCCCCGCAGAGTGGGACCCTGTGGAATGGGCTGGTGCTTCAAGGCCAACGCGGCAAGCAGGTCCTCAAACACGGCAAGGCCATCAACCAAGTACCCGTGCTCGAGGAGGCCGGAGTAGGGGGAGGGCCGGAGCGCAGTCCCGAGGTGTTTCCAGATCCCGGAGGATGCAAAGGAGGAGTGCCTGGGACAGGTCTCACGCCGGAGCACGGAGTATTGGTTAGGGGGTCGTAGATAAATATAGATGATGTAATAGCACTGTGTGTGTATTTGTAAAGGACCCTTAGTATATAAAACTTGTGAAAAGATTTTGATATATATCACAATTATATTCTGAAAAATAAATTAGCTAAAGTTACGTTTAATTGAGTTATGCTGACACTTATTATGAAATAAGGTTGTTGATAGTACTCAGGAGTACAAGCCGTAAATAAGCCCTTGTGTGAAACAAGGCATAGAATCTCTCCGGACGGATCGGGCGGGAGTTAATGACCTCTCCAGATAAACCAGGCGAGAGGGAACACATGTCCGGGGACTAAGTGTTGATCTCTCCGGACGGATCGGGGCAGAGACCAATGTGTCCGGAGACAAACAAGAACTAGTCTAGGCTGGGGCGTCCCCTCAGCGTAGAAGTGATAGGTATGGCCCAGTAACTCCGGATCGGGTCAACAATACGGGTCAGATCAACCCGACCCGAAAAAATTGAGCCCAGGAAAGCAAGCCCAACAATCGGCCCAGAAGCGGCACGAACCTGGAGCAGCCCAGTTGCAGCGTATTTGGGAAGTAAGATCCTCACGATCTTCTTCCAACTTCCATGCAGATTTGGTGGGCGTAATTATAGGGATTTAGTTAGGGTTAGAATCGAGTAGTATAAAGAGGAGAATTGTACTCAGAATTAGGGTTGGCACTTTGAACTCCTAAACCATTACGTGTAAGCTTGAAAAGAATATAGTGAAAAACACCTCGGCAGGTGATATTTGACGCCCGTGGACGTAGATCTCCGGATCGAACCACGTATATCCTGTATTCTTTAATTCTCTTACATCTTGCAAGGGGTCTAATTGAATTCTATTTCGAGTTCTCTTGATAGCCGGATTGCACTTTATCAATTGGCGCCGTCTGTGGGAAGAATTGGCAAGAAAACCCTAGTTCTTCATCGCAGTCGCTATTAGGGCTGTTCATTCGGTTAAAACCGACCGAACCGAATCGAAATTTCGGTTCGTCAAATCATGGAACCGAAAACCGAACCGAACTACTATGGTTCGGTTCGGTTAAAACAAAAAATATTCCGTTTTTTTCGGTTTCGGTTGCGGTTAACCATTTTTTTCCTCTTCGACAGTTTATAAAAAATTTTAATTTTTCACTTTTCAAAGACTCGCTGGAACCTTATTTAAATGACTTCCTGGAACCTTATTTTCACTTTCCAAAGACAATATCGGTGGCAATCTGAGAAGGTTAGCAAAAACTAAAATTTCAGCAAATTATTTCAAAACAATATTCTTCATTCTCAATCTCAATAAACACTAACTTACACACATCAAACATAACACATGAAAATTGATAAAATCAAGATCTAAAAATGAGTAAAATATAGGGTAGTAAAAACTGAAGTAAAAGGCTAAAATTATAAAACAAAAAAAAAAAAAAATTGAAAATTTATTCGGTTTTCGGTTCGGATCGGTCAACCGCTACCCTAAACCGAAACCGAACCGATAACCGAAATTCTCTAAAATATATAACCGAAAACACGAACCAAATTTTCGGATCGATTTTTGGTCCCAACCGAATTGTCGATTTCGGTTCGGTTCGGTCGGTTAACCGATCCGTGAACACCCCTAGTCGCTATGGTGAATACTCGTAGGTCCGCTAATCCTACCCGGTCCCGTCGTGATCCTCCTGTGGACCAGAATCCGCCGCCCCGTCAACGAAACCAAGATCTGCCTGCGGAGCACGCTAACATGCCGAATCATCCCCCTGCTAATGATCCGGCGCAAGTTAATCCCCCACCTGCCCCCGAGCTGTCGCAGGTGCAGCGAGCCTTTCTTTAGGAACACGCCGCTCTGTTCCAAGAATGGAACAATCGACGCGCCCACTCCGGTGAGTGTGCCAACAATGGCGCGGCAAACGTGAGAAATCCTCCCCGTGATTTGTCACGTAACTTGGACGAAGATCCCCCTCATCGAGTGAGGCTTGAGCATCGACGACGGAGGACAGCTTCTCCGGTGGATAACCTAGTTCTAATGGGTCGAGGCCCCGAGACGCCCACGAAGGCGTGCATCGCCGAAGACCTGCGGACGCCCCGAAGCGTGCTCGCTTAGACCAATCGTGTGCTGGATCCCAGGGAACAAGAGCAAGCCCAATTTGCCGCGGAGCTTGACAAGGTTTTGGGTCTTGATGCTGACGGGGAGATCATCACCCCGTTCTCCGACGAGATTCTTGCTGTCTGTCACACCCACCCTTGTAAAACTTATTTTATACTAATTTTTTTTCTTTGCCTTACAAAACCTGTATGTTCTTCTTTTTTTTTTTTTTTTTTTTCAAAATTAACAATTTAGAATACTCCTTCAAGACCAAAATCTCACCTACATATATTTACATAGATTCAGATCGAGTACAAAAGTGTTCCACTCCATTCAACACCATATTTACATAAATATACATATTAAAGTTCCTTAATTTGAACATGTCCAAAAAGATTATTAGAACACTAGCAAGAACATAATGAGTCCAAGGTTTAGCCCCACAGATCGTCATTCATATACACGAGGCTTCAAAACTTGCATCAGCTCCAACAGCATGCCAGATCAGTCCACGAGCTCATGCATAGTCGAACTCACCTACAATGCAAGAACTACGTGAGCTAAAACTCAGTAAGCAGAAATCATGCATGACAAATGCGTGAATGATGAGATGCAATTCACAAAATCATTTATTTCAACTCTTTTTCAAAAGAAATCATATTTGGTGGGAATTGGCTCTCGTCACTGTCACAAACCTCCCCAAAATATCACTCATTGGCCATACTCGTGACTACCAAGGGTCCCTCTTCCCCCCTTATAGTCCACCCGAGATATCGGTGATGGTTGGTATGACCAAGTGGCTATCCTTCCGAGACTACCAGGGGTCCGCCTCCTGCCTGCCCCTGCAGTCCACCGGAAAGTCTACCTCTTCCCGTACCCCTCATCATAAAGGTGCTGAAGTGGGAACCTCTTCCGCGTGCACGCCTGTCACCGGAAGCATCACGAGAGACACCATATATAATATATAACTCTCAATGTGTCAGTGGTGACCAACCCCAAAATATTTTTAATTTAAGAAATTATGATATTTTGACTTCTCTCATGTACACATGCAAACTCTTGCAAATGCTAATGCTCATGACAGATATGCTCACCAGTTTACTATTAATAATGGAATAAACCACGTTATATAAAAGATACAAGTGCACGTATTACAATCAGTCCTCACAAATAATATGCATAAATACTATGTTCAGGCATTGTAGTTGAAGATGAATTTCTACTTACCTGAATTTCGTACACCTCTGAAAAACACAACCATGATGCGTCTCAATCTAAGAGAGCGAGTAAATTTAATTAGCTTTAAGATTACCGAATATCTTAAACATGTAGTATAGTTACTACAAATTGTCTAACAAAATCATTATACTAGAATTATTCGGATAAAGAATTCTCAAGTTTATATATATCTTACTAATATTGTATTAACACTATCTTGTAAGAATTTGGCAGATACATGACATACCTCCTCAATTTCTACAAATATGGGATGCACACTACCTTTTATTTCTCGAATATAGTAAAACTATAATCTATCCTTATATGTAATCTAATGTTAAGCATGTTACTGGAAACAATCTTAATGATTATGTAGATAACCTGATACCAATAAATCTATAAAATGCTAAGATGGAGTAATTTAATTAATAATGTTAATATTCCAAGGAATTCTTTAAGGAAATCTAAATATAAGAAATGTAAACTGATGAATTCATATTAAACATGAAATTAGCTTTACCAATTGAGATAACCATTAATTTATTAATCTAATAAAACTGCATATCATGAATCAAAGAATAATTAGCTTACTGAACCTAACTAATGTAACACATCTTATAAGGATTAAAGTAATTAAAATTTAGAAGTTCACATGGTGTTCACCTTTTCTTCTTTTGTCTTTGTCTGATATCTCCTCCATTTTCTGTATATGTTCAAACTTCCCCTGATTTCCTTTTTTATTATCCAAGGTTATGAAAGAGGATTTAATGATTAAATGGATAGCAACGAACCACCGCCTTTACCTTTTAAGCTTAATCCGGTGGATTTTCATTTTATTTTTATTATTATTATTGTTGTTGTTGTTGTTGTTGTTGTTATTAATCCGACAATAAAACCCCTTTACATATTTAACACTTCCACGTACTGCCTAATGTTCCATATTTTAAACTTGTCATGTGTAGTCTTAAATTTTGTAGCATGTCCCAATATTTTCGACTAGGGGGTTCTTGACTAACAAATTAAACATCTCCAAATTAGTCGCAAAATATAAAATAACACAATAAATATAACAAATTAATTACTATAAAACTATCACGCAAATAGCACATAAAAATATGGAATGCATGAAATGCAAAAATTATATTGGCCAGTGAGTTGTGAGAGGCGCGGGTATTACACTGTCCCACTCCCTGATGGGTTCAAGCTTCCCCCCTGTGGCCGTATACAACGACACGGGAGATCCAAGTAATTTTTTGAACACCTTTAAGTATGCTATGTTCAACCGCAACTGCCCTCCTCACCACCTGTGTAAGGTGTTTCCTGAGTATCTTCAGGACGAGGCTAGACTTTGGTTTGATTCTTTACCATGGGGTAGCGTTACTTCTTTTCGCGATCTCGCCGAACAGTTTTGGGCGCGTTTTCATACGCGGGCAAAGCCCATGGCCACCTTGGCCGACCTCATGAATATGGAATAGCGGGATGGAGAAACTGTTACCCAATTTCTTGATCGCTTTACGGCGGAGAGTCTTAAAGTGGGGAGCCGATCAGACGATGTTATAATCAACGCCTTCGCCCGGACTGCTTTACACCGAGCCGGTTCGGAACCCTCCAGCTACGACCCGGGCTATGTTTAACATTGTATGCCGGTACGCCAAGGTTGAGGAGCAGACTCGCCGTAAACGTGAAAAGCATGCTAGCAAACGACAATCAGATAGAGCACAAGCCGGGCCCAGTATTCGGCCTAGTGCGTTCTCTCGTCTAAACCGAGGACGTTCGGAATCTCGCGGAGATATCCCCCAGCTTACTCCGCTTACAAAATCACGGGCTGAAATTCTCTCTATTCACAAGAATGACCTACGGCCGTGTCCGCGGATGACTGCTCCGGTAGAAAAACGTAACCGCGACAAGTGGTGTGCGTACCACCATGATCACGGACATGAAACAGAGGAGTGTAGAGAGCTCGGAAAAGAAATCGAAGATTGTCTAAAGAGAGGTTTCTTACGGCAGTATGTTGCTCGGACCGACGACAGACCTCGGTCAAGCCAGAATGGAGGTTCGCAACAAAATCGCGGAGGCTACAATGACCGTGGTCCACGGCAGAGTAAGCCGCAATGGCAGAATAACAGACCTGGGTACAACAACTATGTACAGCAGGACCAAGGAAATCGTCAACAACCCCACTTTTTGCCGCAACCGCCTCCCCATGGAGGACCCGGAGATAATCCGCCTACTCACGTCATAAATGTGATTTATGGGGCCATACCCACCGGGGCTTCCCGAAATACTTTGAAGGCGGAAGCACGCAGGCCTCCTCCCGAGGAGCCGTGCCACAAACGCCTCCATCAATTCGAAACCGTTAGTTTTACTGACAAAGATCCTGTTCCCGAGCTCACCCCACATACCGACGCCCTCGTCATTGACATGACCGTAGCTAATGTTACGATAAAGCGGGTTTTCGTCGACAACGGAGCCGCAGTTAGCGTCATATTCACCGACTGTTTTCAAAAAATGAGGATTCCTCGTGAGCAGCTCCGACCGGCCCCCGGGCCGCTTCAAACCTTCACCCAGGGTGAAGTCCAACCTGAAGGAGTCATTAACCTCCCCGCCTCTCTTAGAACTTATCCGGCGATAAAAACCATCTTCGTGGATTTCTATGTGGTTAATTCCCCGTCACCATACAATATGATTTTGGGTCGGGACTGGCTTACTCCGGCGAAAGTCGTTTGCTCCACATACCACCTCGCGCTGAAATTCCCTACATCACATGGTGAGGTGGCTATCCGCGGCAATCAGCGAGTCTCTAAAGAGTGCATGTATGTCGCGCTAAAAAAAGCAACAAAGGTTCCCCCTAAGCCACAGTTTCAGGTAGCAACCTCGGCTCTCACGTCGGATTCATCTACATCGCTCGGGGACAACACTGTTCAGCTGCCGCTCGATCTAGCCAAACCTGAGCAAACTGTAACTGTCGGCACTATGGATGTGCCGTGGTTACATAATGCCATCATCCAGACCTTGCGGGAATATTTTGAAGTCTTCGCGTGGTCCCCCTTGGACATGCCGGGGGTCTCTCCGGATGTCATAACTCACAAGTTGAATATTGACCCCAATGTGAAGCCCATACAACAAAAACGGAGGAAATTCACTCCGGAGCGGGACGCAGCCATCCGAATTGAAGTACAACAACTTCTAGATGCAGACATCCTGTTTGTAGTGCATTACCCTTCCTGGTTATCTAATCCGGTGATGGTGACGAAGTCCAGCGGGGCATGGAGAATGTGCGTAGATTTCTCTGATCTCAATAAGCACTGCCCAAAAGATTGTTATCCTTTGCCGTCTATCGACCAAAAAGCCGAAGCCATTACTGGACACAAGGCACTTTGCTTCTTGGATCTATATAAGGGATACCATCAAATCCATATGGATCGCTGGGACGCACTCAAAACGGCATTTATCACTGACTTCGGATACTTTGCCTTCAAGAAAATGCCTTTTGGGCTCAAGAATGCGGGAGCCACTTACCAGCGCCTTATGGATCACGTCTTCCGAGGTCAAATTGGTCGTAATGTTGAGGTATATGTTGACGATCTTGTTATAAAAAGTACCTCTCAATTTGCATGTGTGCAAGATATCGCTGAAACGATGAGCACCTTGCGGCGTTATAATTTGCGTCTCAATCCGGCAAAATGCACCTTCGGCTTTGGCTCCGGAAAATTTCTGGGCTATGTGGTCTCACAGCACGGTCTCCAGGCCAATCCGGTCAAGATTCGAGATGTATTGGATTTGCAATCGCCGAAGACGGTAAAGGAAGTTCAGCGACTTACTGGTAGTCTGGCGGCCTTAAATCGTTTCTTGTCTAAGGCCGCGGAGCGCCAGCTTCCTTTCTTCAAAATTCTGCGGCAGGCAAAGCAATTTGAGTGGACCCCGGAGTGCACCGCATCTTTTGAGGCTCTAAAGCACCATATTAAGCAGTTGCCCACTATGTCCGCTCCTCTCCCCGGAGAACCTCTATATGTATATTTAGCATCCGCCGAGGAGGCCATCAGCGCGGCTCTCGTGCGCGAGATTCATAGAAGTCAGCACCCCGTATATTTTGTGAGCCGAGCACTCCAAGGGGCGGAGACCCGGTACTCCGTGATGGAGAAAACAGTGCTGGCTCTCGTCATGGTGGCCCGACGTCTGCGGCCTTACTTTCAAGGGCGTGATATCAAGGTTCTTACTAATCACCCCATTCGTCAAATTCTTGTCAAGCCCGATGTGTCAGGGCGCTTCGCTAAGTGGGCTATCGAGCTGGGAGAATATGATATTCAATTTCTCCCACGCCGAGCAATCAAGGGTCAAGCCCTTGCAGATTTTTTGGCCGAGGCGCCAGTGGATAACCCCGAACCGTCTGTAAATAACGCTAGTCCTAACCACGCTGCCCTCGAAGCTCCAACCCGTAAGTGGCAACTGTATGTGGATGGTGCCTCTGCGGTTCGAGGCAGCGGCGCTGGGGTCCTTCTCATTGGTCCCGAGGGCGTTGAAATCAAATACGTCCTACGATTTAAATTCAAGGTGACTAACTGTGAGGTGGTGTTCAATCTCATCAAGTGAGCTATACTTTGTAATATGGTGTGTTGGGAATGTGGAACCGGAATCAGGAAGTGAAGAACCGGAGGTTTGAACCGGGTTTGAGCATCAAGAAGACAAGCTGTTCAGAATAAACCGGGTTCGAGGCAGTTGAGGATAACCGTCATTTGTGACGGAGCAGTTTCAGAATTTGTGACGAAGAAAATCGTCGTTTTTGTCCGGTAGCTGAGCTCAACTTCATTCAGTTAGAACTTTCTGTACAGTCACATCCGAGCTCCAATACTTATATCATTGTAAAGCTCTCATCAAGGAGAAGATCACTACGTCGAGCAATTTCCTTGTTTCTTAGATTAGAGAGAGTATTTTGAGATTGAACGTTTCTGCCCTAATTTGTCAACAGAATTGGGTATTTCGTTTCTTGTGTGTATTCTCTGTAATTGATTGGATTTCTTAGTGGATTGGGGTGTGTCTTGCCTCCGTGGATGTAGTTCATCTTGAACGAACCACGTAAAACCTGTGTGTGATTCATTTACAGTTCCTGGTCTGCGTGAGTTCAATTCGGCTACATCTTTGGCCGAACTACATGTGTGTTTTCAAATTGATCTTTGTGCGAATTCCAGATTCTGTATAGTTGTGTGTTTAAGAGTTGAATTCACTAACACTAACAATGAAGCAGAATACGAGGCAGTCCTTGCCGGGCTCCGGCTCGCTCAATCCTTTGCAGCCTCCCATCTCCAGCTTTTCACGGATTCCGAAGTTGTCTCTAATCAAATCAAAGGCACCTACACGGCCAAGGATGACACGTTGAAAAGGTACCTCGCTTTGACTGCTTCGGTTGATATCCAGCAGGTACCTTGCAAACAGAATGTTCAAGCTGATGCTCTCAGCAAAATGGCCTCCGCGGTCCTTGCTAACATGTCTCCGGACATCATAGTCGAAGATGCCCTTCACCCGGAAATTCATGAGGCTACAGTCTCCGTATTGACTGAGAGCAGTCCCAATTGGATGACCCCGATTATCCATTATCTCTTGGATGGTACGTTGCCAACTGACAAATTACAAGCTCGGAGGATTGTCCTTAAGGCACCTAAATATGCACTCCACGATGGGATTTTGTATCGCCGGTCGTACTTACAACTGAGTCTTCGGTGCCTTGCTCCTGCCCAGGCTGATCATGTTCTTCGGGAATTTCACGAGGGGGCCTGTGCCAGCCATATTGGTTCAAGAACATTGGCCAAGAAAATTCTTCGGTGGGGGTACTACTAGCCCACATTGTTTAACGATGCCCATTCTTCGGTCAGCGACACTCTCGCATAAAGCATTTACTACAGACCGAGCTCACTGGCATACAAAGTGCCTGGCCATTTATCCAGTGGGGAATTGATATTGTGGGCCCGTTTCCAGTCGCTCCGGGGGGACTGAAATTTCTTGTGGTCGCTGTTGATTACTTCACCAAATGGGTTGAAGGCGAACCTCTCACCGCCATCACGGGTCAGAACATTTTGAAGTTTGTCTGGCGTAATATCATATGCCGCTTCGGCATCCTGAGTGTCATTATCTCAGACAACGGCAAACAGTTTGCCAATGACCTCTTCCGGTCATGGTGCGAGGAGCTCCACATTAAGCAAGTTTTCACCTCGGTCGCTCATCCTCAAGCCAACGGTTAAGTCGAAGTCACCAATCGCACACTACTTACGGGTCTGAAAAAACGCTTAGATCATGCTAAGGGTCTTTGGGCCGAGAATCTTTCGCACGTTCTTTGGGCCTATCGCACCACGCCGCACACCTCAACCGGAGAAACCCCCTACAACCTCACTTACGGTTCCGAGGCTGTCATTCCTGCAGAAATCGGAGTACCTAGTCCCCGCCTTGTTACTCTGGATCCCGAGGCCAATAATGAAGCCATCCGTGCTAACTTAGACGAGCTCGAATATCGTCGTGATCAATCTTTCATCCAGCAAGCCAAATGTAAGCAACGCGCAGCTCAGTATCACAACCTCCGGGTTCGGGGTACTCAGTTTAATGTCGGAGACTTGGTACTCCGGCTCAACTCAGCCAGCAAGGCTGCCCCCTAGGGCAAATTGCATGCCGCTCGGGGAAGGTCCTTACCGCGTCATTGCCGCGTATGACTCCGGGTGCTACCAGTTAGTGCATCTAGATGGTACCCCGATTCCCCGAACATGGCATGTTACCAATCTGAGGCGTTTCTATCTATGAGCACCAAGGGTCAAGTATCGTTTCTACCTTTACATTCCTTGTACGGGAATTACTTTGACGCGTACCGACTCGTACTCTTGTTTATGAGCTCCCTTGTATTTTTTAATTGTTCCGACAATTACTTTGAATAAAGTTTTTACTTTCAATCTTACCGTATTTTCTTCTACGCTACGGGGATGCCCTAGCTTAGACTTACTATTATTATCCATCTCCGGACAGTTTGATCTCTCGCCCGATCCGTCCGGGGAGATCAACATTTGGTCTCCGGACTTATATTTCCTCTCGCCCGTTTAACTGGAGAGGTCCTTAACTCCCGCCCGATCCGTCCGGGGAGATTCTTTGCCTTATTTTTCTAACAGGCAGCATGTACATATGGTACTCCCGAGTACATGTTAAAGTAATTACGCATGCATTCTGATTAAAAGTTCATTACTTTTCTTTCGACATACATATCATTACATACCAAAATATTTCTACCTTTTTTATCCTCCACAAAAATTTCTTTACATTACTGCGTACAACGCTACAAAAGTAAGCCCTATTTTCGGCCTCCTAGCCAATACTCGGCGCTCCGGCGTTGAGACCCGTCTCGGGAACTTCTCCGTGTCCTCCGGGATCCCGAGGCTTCTCGGCTTTGAGCCCCGGCTCTTTCCCTACTACGGCTCCCTCTACGACGCGGACTCACCCTTGGCACCTGTCTTGGAGCGTCGCCCCTTGCCTTGCCCCGAGGACTCGGCTGAAGTGCTGGTCTCGAAGTCTTGGCCCATTCCGCGGGGTCCATCACCTCGATCTCCTCAGCCAGCTTCTCGACCTCCTCTTCCGCAACAACACGGGGACTTCCTCGACTGCGGTTACCGGGGCCGGCTCTTGAATTACTATCCCCTTGCTTTTTCCCGCCGGTCGCTTTTTACCCTTTCGAGGCGCTTTCGCAATCTCTTGGCCCCGGCTGGAGCTCGCGATATACTCTTCGGTAGTGTGCCGCCACCTTCCACGTCCTCTCAGGCCTTCGTACATATTAAGGAGTAACTCAAGCACCTCCCGCTTTCTTATCAGATCCGAGGACTCGGCATGTCCAGTCGTCATCAGCGATGAGATTTCGCCTTGGATCTCAGTGATCCGCTCCTCGACCTCTTCGAAAGTCAGCAGGCCGTACTCAGTTAGTATCCGTTCGTACTCCCTTTGGTGGATGATGACGCGGTCCAGTTCGGCCACCGTCGACAAGTTTTTCAGTTCCTGGTCTCTAGCCTTCTCCATGGCCTTGGCTCTTGCCTCCTCGGCCTCTTTGGCCCTTCTCTCCAGCCTCCGTTCCAACCGTGGAACCGCTTGCTTTTGCAGGTTATCCTTCTCCCTGCATGAGTTTTTTTATTGTATTATGCAGCTCCTCGGTATCCTCCTGATCGCACAACACAATCAGTGCAACAGATTACACTCCACTCATCGCAAGGCAATAACTCGATAGTATGGACACAATCAACTTTATATTCAAAATGCAAATGAGCATACATTGTCAGCGGTTTTTACATCAGAATTACAATTATTTCTATCATCTACTATATTTAGACATGGCATCAAAATTGAGGGGAACGACTAACCTCCCCCTCTTCGATTCCTTCAACTGCCTCCGGCACCTCCTCATCCTCCTCATCCACCTCGTGCTCTCCCTCCGGCAGCTTTTCGATCACCCCTGCCTCATTTCCCGCGGCCTCCGCGGCGATCTCCATGCGTGGAGGTGGATCTTTGTTTCGGGGCTTTGGGACGAACTCACCACGACGAAATGCCAAGAACTCTTGATCTTGGTCCGCCTCGCAGTTTGAGATCTCCTCGGCACTTAAGACCTTCTTCTTTTCCGCTAGTGCCTTCACGAGGGGCCACTCCGGGACACGAGCCAGGGCATCATAATACTCCTCCTCAACCCCTCCCATGGTGTTGAAGTCATATCCAAACTCCGAACGGCAGACGTCCACATTCGGATAGACTTCCTTGATTTTCTCCAGCAGCACTGATCGGGTGGCCGCATCCCCAACTCTGACGAAGTTGGTCTGAAAATCGAGGAAGGTGCTCGTCTGGAATAGCTTCTCGGCCAACGCCCTCAACACCGCCTCTTGACCGTCCACCACAGTCGCTTCCCGGGCCTTTATCTCCGTCCGCAATTCGGCCGTTTCACCACGCAGCGCCGCGGCCTCCGCCTCCATTTCGTGCAACCGCGCGACCTCCTTCTCCACCAAGGCGGCTCTCTTGCGCGCCTCGGACAGATCGTGCGTTAACCTGTCGTTACGCGCGCGCAGCTCCCTTGCTACCACGGCCAATTCCTCTTTAGCCTCCCTCTCGCTCCTTCGGCCGAGATCCATGATCTCCCGCGCCAAGCGCAACAGCTCCTCGGCATCCGCCCCCTCTAAACCCAACACACTTATGGGCCCCTGCTCCTTCACAAACAAGGCATCGGGGTCAATATCAGCAATATAAGGGACATATAAGCAAGGTTTTCACCTCGGCGAAGGATTATGTAACTTTACCTCGCGCTCTGCTCTGTGCGGAGTCTTTTCGCCGCCCCCGGAGGTGTCACGATGGTTCCGACCTCCTTTTAGTTCCGGGGGTAGACCCCGTTGCCACCACCCGCTCCTCCGACCCCGTTGATGGCCTCAGACTGGGTGACGCCCTCCCTCTGGGGGACAATTCGGTTGCTATCCCCTTCATCTTTGCTGCCACGGGCACCAAGGGGCTTCCAGCAGACTCCTTTCCAAAGCGTCCCACTGCACAAAATTTTTTTTTTTTGGGGTTAGTCCTGCACAAAATACCAATATCACCAGTTTTCAGAGTTCCTACCCTCCTCGGCAGCCCTGGCTTCCGGCTCCGGCCCCCGGGGGGAGGCCCCCTCTGCATCGACGGAGTAATATGGGCTTAATCCGGCCTCCTCCAGCTCCTCCTCGGTGCAGAGGGTCTTGAACGTACCAACCTCACGGAATTTCCTTACTACCCCCGGCTCCGGCTCCGTCACCGGGGCATTATCCAACACCTCTTCCCTCCTCCACCTCGGAAGGACCAGCCCCGTCTGCACATAAATAAATTTCTCCTTCCACCCCTCCACCTTGCTCGGGTTTTGTACTTTGAAACCACCTCGGGCCCGGGGGCTGAAGGAGTACCAGCCTTTTGATTTCCCGAAGGCCTTCAGTTGGAAGAAAAACCTGAACAATTCGACGCTAGGTTCTACCCCGGCATTTTTACATACCACTGTAAACCCGACTACTTGCCTCACAGCGTTGGGCGCTAATTGACTCAGGGCGATGTTATAATACCTAAGCAGCTGCACCACGATGTCCCAAAGCGGGAATCTTATTCCTATCGTTAGATGATCTATATATACGCTAATGAAGCCCTTCGGCGGGCAACAAGCCCTGTCGCCGGGCTCCGGCACTATGTATTCTAAGTTAAACGGAAAGTAAAAAGAGGGAATCAAGGCTTCTATTTGCACCCGTGTCATCCGCAGTGCCACCACAGACACTTCGAAGTCCTCCTCCAGACATTCACCAAACCCTACTGCCCGGGTACCGGGCTCCATAAAATCGGCCCTATACACCATCCTATTCACTCGTCTTTCTAGAATAATAAAGCGTATGGGTGGTACATTTAACGGGGCTTTATCGGTTCCTACTTCCCTAATTGAAGAAGAAGACGATGAAGAAGACATACTTACTTGGCCTTGGTTTGAGATGGATCACAAATGCACAGATGAATCTCCTTTTTTCCCACTTTCTGTAACTTGCAAATCGCAAATGAGGAAGATGAAGTATATTGTGCAACTATTTCTATATATATACTCTTGAATCAACGGCTCAGTTCTGGCCTTTTCAAATTTTGCGTCTCAGATTCGTGCGTGGTGGTCACGCGCGTTACAGTTACCAAGGCGCGTGGGAGACACGCTCCTTGGAAATCTCAAAACGCGTCACTTCACGTCCCTCTCTCTCATGATGGCTCCGCCAGTCACATCAACCTCATTCTTGGCCAGGAAGTCTTGGGGATCACTCCGGTGTTTCCTTCACCTCGGCCAAATTCCAGTACGCTTCCGCTAAACCTTATTACCCTAATGGCACCCCAGTTCGGCTCAGGTCGACTCCCCCCCCGGGGTTGCTTCACTACGGATCAGATTGACTCCTTCACCTCGGGGTAATTCAGTTTGGTCCGGTTTGGTCCTCACGGATTCTATCACTCCCTTCTTGCTAGCCACCTCGATGCCTTGCTCACCTTGTTACACCTCACCCTACTTATAACCGTAGCTCCTCCCTCGCTTCGGCTGGTGGGGGGGCATCTGATAGGTATGGCCCAGTAACTCCAGATCGGGTCAACACTCTGGGTCGGATAAATCCGACCCGAAACAACTGAGTCAAGGAAAGCAAGCCCAACAATCGGCCCAGAAGCGCGCACGAACCTGGAGCAGCCCAGTCGCGGTGTATTTGGGAAGTAAGATCCTCACGATCTCCTTCCAACTTCCATGTAGATTTGGTGGGCGTAATTATAGGGATTTAGTTAGGGTTAGAATCGAGTAGTATAAAGAGGATAATTGTACCCAGAATTAGGGTTGGCACTTTGAACTCCTAAACTATTACGTGTAAGCTTGAAAAGAATATAGTGAAAAACACCTCGGCAGGTGATATTTGACGCCCGTGGACGTAGATCTCCGGATCATACCACGTATATCCTATGTTCTTTAATTCTCTTACATCTTGAAAGGGGTCCAATTGAATTTTATTTCAAGTTCTCTTGATAGCCGGATTGCGCTTTATCAATAAGAGAACAGTAATGTATGAGAAGTTATAACTTTATTCAAAGAGATTGTCGGAACAATTGAAGAATACAAAGGTATTTGTAAAAAAAAAAATGCCACAGTATGAAAATGTAATGACGTACAAAGAATGTAAAGGAAGAAAAGGTACTTGTCGATCAGAAAACATAGATAAAAACGCCGCTGATTGCTAACATGCCAAGTCGGGGTATCGGTGTGCCATCCAGATGCTTTAACTGATAGCTCCCGGAGGCATGTGCGGCAACGACGCGATAAGGACCTTCCCAAGCGGCATGCAATTTGCCCTCGGGGGCAGCTTTGCTGGCAGAATTTAACCGGGGCACGAGGTCTCCGACCTGAAACTGAGTACTCCTAACCCGGAGGTTGTAATATTGAGCTGCTTGTTGCTTGCTTTTAGCCTGTCGAATAAAGGATTGCTCACGATGATGTTCGAGTTCGTCCAAGTTAGTACGGAGTGCTTTCCCATTAGTCTGGGGGTCGAGATTGATGAGTCTGGGACTAGGCACTCCCACCTCGGCTGGGATGACAGCCTCAGAGCCATAGGTGAGGCTATATGGAGTCTTCCCGGTTGACGAATGCAGTGTGGTACGATAGGCCCAAAGAACTTGCGGAGGTTCTCAGCCCAGAGGCCTTTGGCGTGATCTAAACGCTTTTTTAAACCGTTAAGCAGGGTACGGTTAGTGACTTCGACCTGACCATTAGCTTGAGGATGAGCAACCGAGGTGAAAATTTATTTGATGTGCAACTCCTCGCACCAGGACCGGAAGGGGTCATTTGCGAATTGTTTGCCATTGTCGGAGATAATGTGCTAGGGATGCCGAAGCGGCATATGATGTTACGCCAAACAAACTTCAGTATGTTTTGGCCGGTTATAGCTGTTAGGTTTGAGAACACTTACGACACACAAACAACAAGTTCAAACCAGAAACGAAGAAAAATAGATTGAAAAACGACCACTAGAAACCGAATGCAAAAATAGGAAATAAAAATGAAGAACACAAGCTTTTACGTGGTTCGATCAATGTGATCTACATCCACGGAGGCTCTATACACCTCAATTCACTCAACTAAACAATCAATTACAAGAAACAACCCAGAAAACTAGAAGCCCCAATTCACAATCCGAATTGAGCTCAAGAGCCCTAGCTCTCTAATTCTAATGATTGAGTAGTGTTTTCCAGAGGGAAAATTATGTGTATTGACTCTCCTTTACATGTTGAACAAATGTATATAACAAGCTAAGCTCGAATCAAGAAACTCTGGGAGTTGAAATCAAAATCAGTTACAACTGTTTTCTAAACTGCTACGAGTCTTCCACAACGGTTTTTCATGCATCAGTCCAAAACCGTTGCGGATTTCTGTTATAACCGCTGCCAGCCCGGTTCATCAAATACCTTCCAAATCTGAACTGAATTTATCCCGGTTCTCCGGCCCGGTTCTTCCCAACCCAGACCCGGTTCCTGACCCTACTCAACCTCTACTACACTTCATGTTCACTTGAAGAAATTGAATTGATACCTACAAATCTCCACCTCAATGAATTCAAGTGCATTTCATCACCTCTTACTGTCTTCTCTTCTTCCACGATTAAACACACTATTCAAGCCTTATCAGGCTTGAGCAATGTACCATCTTACTTCTAGGTACTGCCTTAGTAAAAAAATCTGCTGCGTTGTCCAAAGTATGCACTTTCTTGACTTCAACAGATCCAGCTTCAATGATATCCCTTGAAAAATGAAGTCAAACATCAATGTGTTTAGACCTTTCATGAAATGCTTGATGCTTCACTAAATGAAGTGCACTCTGATTGTCACACTGAATAGTAACACAACTTTATCTTATTCCCAAGTCCTTAAGAATTCCTTTAAGCTATAAAGCTTCTTTGATTGCCTCAGTTAATGCAATAAACTCTGCTTCTGTTGTTGACAATGCAACCACTGACTGTTGCACACTCTTCCAACTCACAGCTGTACCATACAATGTAAACACATACCCTGTAACAGATTTTCTAGTATCCAGATTTCCTGCAAAGTCTGCATCAACATACCCTACCAAAGGTGTGGCATTTGCTTCTTGTCTCTGGAATTTCAAACCCATACTGACAGACCCCTTCAGATATCTTAACACCTGTTTTAAGGCTTCCCAATGTGATTCCCCAGGGTTTGACATATATCTGCTTACAAGAGACACACTATAAGCCAAGTCTGGCCTGCTACATATCATTCCATACATTAAACTGCCAACCCCACTGGCATATGGAACATTCTTCATGTGAATCTCCTCAGCTGCAGTCTTTGGGCACTGATCCTTGGATAACTTTATCTGTAGATTTACTGGAATACTTACTGGTCTGGATTCATGCATGTGGAATCTTTCCACAACCTTCTCCAGATACTGCTTCTGTGATAGCCATAATGTTCCAGTCTCTCTCCTTCTAATGATATCCATTCCTAGAATCTTCCTGGCTTCCCCTAGATCTTTCATGTCAAATTCTGAATTCAACTTTCCTTTCAGCTGTTGTATCTTGTCACTGCTCTTGCTGGCTATAAGCATGTTATCCACATATAACAGCAGGAACACCTGTTCATCTCTTGAACCTCTGTTAAAGTATACACAGCTGTCATATAAGCTTCTAATGAACCCTGCACCCATCATGAACTCATTGAACTTCTTATTCCACTGCCTGGGACTTTGTTTCAACCCATAGAGTGACTTCTTGAGAAAACAAACCTTCTCTTCAGTTCCAAGAATCACAAAGCCCTCAGGTTGCTTCATGTATATCTTTTCAACCAGATCTCCATGCAGGAATGCTGTCTTGACATCTAGCTGCTGTAATTCCAAGTCTTCTTGAGTAACCTTTGATAGAAGTAACCTGATAGAGCAATGCTTCACTACTGGATAAAATACTTCATTGTAATCAATGCCCTCCCTTTGAGTGAAGCCTCTGGCAACCAACCTTGCCTTGTACCTGATCTTATCAGCTTTTCTAGCCTCCACCTTTTTCTTGAAAATCCATTTTGAGCTAACTAGTTTCTGCCCTTTTGGTTTGTCTACAAGTTTCCAGGTTTGGTTTCTCTCTAAGGATTCCATTTCCTCCATCATGGCTCCTATCCAGTATTCACTCTCACTGCAACTCACTGCTTCCTTGAAACTACTAGGCTCTTGAAACTCCAAGTCTTCTGCTACACTCAGTGCATAAAATACACTGCTAGCTAATCCATAGAAGTCAGATTTTTGAATTTGTCTTCTTGGCCTATCTCTTCCTATGTTATAGGTTCTGTGATTTGCCATCTCAGTTTGGCCTTCTTCCTCTTCTGATGAACTGTCATCTTCTTGCTGAGCTTGTGTATTCTCATCTGGTGGTCTCTGCTCATTATTTGGCTCCACCTGAACAGAAATTCTTTCAGGTTCCACAGCTCCATCCGCTTCCTCTTGGCTCCCAGTAGAGTTGTATCCCATTACATCTTCATTGAACTTTACATCTCTGCTTATAAGAAGCTTCTGGTTTCCCTGTTCTAAGCACCATAACCTGTAGCCTTTTATGCCCTCAGGATATCCCAGAAATACACATCTTTGTGCTCTTGCATCAAGTTTATCTTGCCTAATGTGGACATAGGCTAGACAACCAAATACTCTTAAGTCATGGTAGGTTGGTGTCTTTCCACTCCACACTTCTTCTGGAGTTTTAAATCCTAGAGTTGATGATGGTAACCAGTTGATCAAATAACATGCAGTATTCATTGTCTCTCCCCATAAGGATTTAGGTAACCCAGCATCAATCAACATACATCTAACTCTTTCAGCACAGTTCTGTTAAATCTTTCAGCAACTCCATTCTGTTGGGGGTTTAGAGGGACAGTTCTGTGCCTTGTGATGCCCTTCTCTTCACAGAACTCTGTGAATTCAGTGGACAGATATTCTAGGCCATTATCTGTCCTAAGATGTTTTAGCTTCTTCCCTCTTAGGTTCACCACCTGATTCAACCATGTTTTAAACTTGAGAAATGCATCACTCTTGTTTCTCAAAACATACACCCAGGTTTTTCTGCTATAATCATCAATGATGGACATGAAATACCTTCCCCCTCCATGTGTTTCTGTTCTTGAAGGCCCCCAAATATCAGAGTGTACATAATCCAGGGGTTCTTGAGTGGAATGAATCCCTTTGGCATAAGGCAGTTTCTTTGCCTTTCCCATAGCACACTTATCACAGAAATCTAGTGTTCTATTCCCCATTTCACCAATGATACCCTTCTTGGATAATTCCTTCAACCCTTTCTCTCCAATATGACCCAGTCTTCTATGCCACTTCATCACATCTTCTTTGCTTATTACAGATTCAGCACATCCTATCACAGGTGATCCAATCAAAATAAACAGGCCATTGTGTTGCCTTCCTTTGATTACCAGCTTATTGTGTTTGGTGATGTGAAGATAACCATCTAGGGAATTGAACTGATAGCCATTTGCCACTAAAGAGCCAAGGGATAAAAGATTTCTTTTCAATCCAGGGACATACCTCACTTGAGAAATAATTCTGATGACTCCATCATGCATTTTAGTTTGAATTGATCCTGTGCCTTTGACTCTGCAGGAGTGATCATTTCCTAGCAATACACATCCTCCATCTTATTTCTTTAGATCCTTGAACCATGATTCATTTGGGCACATGTGGAATGAGCATCCAGTGTCCAGTACCCATTCCTTTTCCATTCTGGTGTCTGTTATGTTTAAGACTTCTGGGATGTCTTCTTGATGCTCTGTCATTGCCACCTCTGCCCTCTGAGTCTCCTGCTTCTTCTTCTTTTGTGGATAGTCCTTCTTTAAGTGTCCTGTTTGCTTACATTTGAAACACTTCCTGGTTTCAACCCAGTCACCTTGTTTCTTTACATTTTGAGTTCCAGATTTATTGTCTTTAACTCCCTGGAACTTCTTCTTCTGGAAATTCTTTTTGAACTTAATGTTCAAGCCCTCTCCACCTTGTGTAGAACTCTTCTCTCCCTGATTCTGAAAGCACTTGGTCTTCAATGCTGACAAGATGGATTCATAACTGATTTTCCCATCTCTTCCAAACATCAGTGCATCTTTGAAGCTTTCCATGGATTTTGGAAGAACATTTAACACCATCAGGGCCTTATCATTATCCTCCAAATTCACCCCCAAATCTTCCAGCTCTTCAATCATCTTGACAAACTCATCAAGTTGATCAGAAATACCTTTATCATCAGAGATTTTGAAAGACATTAGCTTCTGTTTCAGAAATAGCTTGTTTGATATAGATTTTGATTGATACAGTTCCTCCAGTTTTCCCCATGCCTCCACTGCATTCTTGCACGCGAAACCTCCCTCAAAGGTTTATCTCCCAGGCATAAGAATATCAAACTCAGGGCCTTCTTATCCAATTCAGGAAACTTGGATTTCTCAGCATCAGGCAATTGGTCAACAGGAAGAAGGGCAGAGTCCAAGCCATTTCGAATCAGCACCGCATTCATTTTGATCTTCCAGAGTGAGAAGTCATTCTTCCCAGAGAACTTCTCCACATCCATCTTTACTCTAGCCATTCTTCTTATTCTTCGCGTTTGTGTGTATCTTTCCCACAGACGGCGCCACTTGTTAGGTTTGAGAACACTTACGACACACAAACAACAAGTTCAAACCAGAAACGAAGGAAAAACAGATTGAAAATCGACCACTAGAAACCGAACGCAAAAATAGGAAATAAAAATGAAGAACACAAGCTTTTACGTGGTTCGATCAATGTGATCTACATCCACGGAGGCTCTATACACCTCAATTCACTCAACTAAACAATCAATTACAAGAAACAACCCAGAAAACTAGAAGCCCCAATTCACAATCCGAATTGAGCTCAAGAACCCTAGCTCTCTCATTCTAATGATTGAGTAGTGTTTTCCAGAGGGAAAATTACGTGTATTGACTCTCCTTTACATGTTGAACAAATGTATATAACAAGCTAAGCTCGAATCAAGAAACTCTGGGAGTTGAAATCAAAATCAGTTACAACTGTTTTCTAAACTGCTATGAGTCTTCCACAACGGTTTTTCATGCATCAGTCCAAAACCGTTGCGAATTTCTGTTATAGTCGCTGCCAGCCCGGTTCATCAAATACCTTCCAAATCTGAACTCAATTTATCCCGGTTCTCCGGCCCGGTTCTTCCCAACCCAGACCCGGTTCCTGACCCTACTCAACCTCTACTACACTTCATGTTCACTTGAAGAAATTGAATTGATACCTACAATAGCAGTGAGGGGCTCGGCTTCGACCCATTTGGTAAAGTAGTCCACGACAACCACAAGAAATTTCAATCCTCCCGGAGCAACCGGGAAAGGACCTAAAATGTCGATCCCTCACTGGACGAATGGCCAGGCACTTTTTATGCCAGTAAGCTCGGTTTGCGGCAGATCTTTCACTCAGGAGTGCCGCTGACACTTGTCACACTTTGACACTAAATTATGTGCATCATTAAACAATGTGGGCCACTAGTATCCCCACCGGAGGACTTTCTTAGCCAATGTCCGCGACCCAATATTACTTGCGCATGCCCCTCGTGAAATTCTTGGAGAACATAGTCAGCCTGGACTGGGCGAAGACAGCGAAGACTCGGCTGTAAGTATGATTGACGGTACAAGATTCTGCTGTGAAGTGTATACTTCGGCGCTTTAAGAATTATCCGCCGAGCGAGTAATTTATCATCGGGCAATGTATCATCCCGGAGATAATGGACGATAGGAGTCATCCAATTGGGACCGGCCTCAGGCAATACAGAGACAGCCGCCACACTAATTGAAGGGTGGGTGGTGTCTTCGACGATTATGTCCGGAGACATGTTGGACGGGACCGCGGAGGCCATTTTGCTAAGAACATTTGCTTTAACGTTTTCTTCGCGGGGTATCTGCTGGACATCAGCTGAAGCAAAAGTCAACAAAAGCTTAAGTGTCAAAGCGAGGTACCTTTTCAACGTATCATCCTTGGTTGCATAGGTGCCTTTGATTTGACTGGAGACCACCTCGGAGTCAGTGAAAAGCTGGATATGCGAAGCTCCGGAGGTTTGGGCGAGCCGGAGCCCAACAAGGATTGCCTCATATTCCGCTTCGTTGTTGGTCACTTTGAACTCAAAACGCAAGATACACTTGATCTCAACGTCATCGGGGCCAATGAGAAGGACCCTGGCGCCACTGCCTCGGGTCGTAGAGGCACCGTCCACGTATACTTGCCACTTGCGGGCTTCAGCTTCGAGATCGGAGTGGTGAGCAGGGGCAACACACGTGACTGGCTCGGGGTCAGCCAAAATTTACTTAATAAAGTTGCAATGGAGTAGACATGGGAAGTAAGAAGCTACTTGGGAACGAGAAGATGAAATCTTAGCAAAATATCCGAATATCCTAAACCAAGTAAGTACAATTTCGAGGACGAAATTTTTTTAAAGTAGGGGAGACTGTGATACCCCGGATCTTTATAAGGAAATAAAATACATTCTTTGCATTAAAAAAAAAAATATTTTTACCAATTTTATTTTAGTTTAAATTGCAAAGTTATTTGACTTTTATGATTTTATTTTGAAAAATAAGTGTGACCGCGATGTACCGGGTCGACTGTACTCCTAGCACAAAAAAGATAAGAATTAAAAAAAAAAAGTTTATTATATTGAAATAAAAAAATTAACATCGGACATAAAAAATAAGAAACATATTTAACATACTATATATACATATAATACATGTACACGTATATAAATAAATATATAGTCACATAACTAAATAAAATACAATAATAATAATAATTACATACGTATATATATAACATTACCAAAATAATAATATAATAATAGTTATTACATACCTATATATATAACATTAGCTAAATAATAATATAATAATAGTAAGATACAACATACTATATGCTATATTTAGAAAACTAAGTTTGCAGCATATACAAATATTTCCATGTATCTTAGCTGATCCCACATCGAAGGAAAAATAAAGATAAATTAGTGATTGATACTACATATAGTATGCCTTCTTTTCGTAAATATATATATCTGTAAAAAAAAAAGAAATTCCTTTAACTAGGAGGTCCTTACTAGTTTATTTTCGACAACACTCGGGCCGGTGTTTTGGGAAGTTGTTGTATAGTATTAAAATCTTTTGAGGTATGTCTTCTTTAATAATTTTCTTTTATTATTTTCATTTATAGTTTATATAGATTTTGGAATTTAATTATTTTCTTGATTTAAGTAGATTTATAAATTTAGTTATTTTCTTAAGTTTGTATTAGACAGTTGTTGTTTAAGATGCATGTTAGTTAGTTTAAAATATTTATTAATGTAGTTAATAATTTAAATTAAATAAATAATTAGGCCTTTTAATTTACGACTATAATTTATAATAACTTGGCTTATGTATAAGAGATTGTAAAAATAGACATAATTCAAGAATAGTGTACCACACTTAATTTTTTTTTTAAAATACTAAACTCAATAAGTAATAATAATTAATTACACAACATGTGCTTGGTGTAGTGCGGGTCAGGCTTTGGGGTATACGCGACTTACCTACTTTAAAGCAAGCAAAACAATGTGGGTAACTGGGCTATTTGTAAGTACATTATGGTACTGAACTTGTACTTTAATAAATATGTTTGCCTTCGGGCTTATTGATATGATACCTCGTAAGTCGTAAGATTGGCTTTTGAGTAGGGCTTGGGAGTCGTAAGATTGGCCCCTAAGTCCAGCAATATGGCTTTTGAGTCGTAAGATGAACTCAAAACGCAAGACATACTTGATCTCAACGCCATCGGGGCCAATGAGAAGGACCCCGGCGCCACTGCCTCGGGTCGTAGAGGCACCGTCCACGTATACTTGCCACTTGCGGGCTTCAGCTTCGAGATCGGAGTGGTGAGCAGGGGCAGCACACGTGACTGGCTCGAGGTCAGTGAATGGTGCTTCGACCAAAAAATCCGCAAGGGCTTGACCTTTGATGGCTCGACCAAAAAATTCGATGGCCCATTTAGCCAGACGTCCGACACATCGGGCTTAGCGAGGATTTGATGAATAGGGTGGTTAGTGAGGACCCTAATATTGCATCCTTGAAAATAGGGACGTGGGCAGCGGGCCGCCATAACCAGGGCCAATACTGTTTTCTCTACTACAGTATACCGAGTCTCTGCCCCATGAAGTGCTCGGCTAACGAAGTACACAGGCTGTTGATCTCCATGATCCTCGCGGACGAGGGCCGCACTGATGGCTTCTTAGGCGGATGCCAAATACACATAAAGAGGCTCTCCTGGAACGGGCGCGGACATAGTAGGCAATTGGTTGATGTGTTGCTTTAAAGCCTTAAAGGCTTCGGTGCACTGCGGAGTCCATTCGAACTTCTTTGCCTAACGCAAAATTTTGAAAAAAGGAAGCTCACGTTCCGCTGCCTTAGACAAAAAACGATTTAAGGCTGCAAGACCGCCATAAGACGCTGAACATCTTTCACCGTCTTCGGCGGCTGAAGGTCCAATACATCCCTAATCTTGGCAGGGTTGGCCTGGAGACCATGCTGTGAGACCACATACCCTAGAAATTTTCCTGAGCTAACGCCAAAGGTACACTTGGCCGGATTGAGGCGAAGATTATAGTGCCGCAACGTGCTTAGTGTCTCGGCAATGTCCTGTACACATGTTGTAGGGGAGGAACTTTTAATAACGAGGTCGTCAACATATACCTCGACATTGCGGCCGATTTGGTCTCGGAAGATATGGTCCATAAGGCGTTGGTAAGTGGCTCCGGCATTCTTGAGACCGAAGGGCATTTTCTTGAAGGCAAAGCACCAAAAATCAGTAATAAAGGCCATTTTGAGGGCATCGCGGCAATCCATATGAATTTGATGGTACCCTTTGTATAAATCTAGGAAGCAAAGTGCCTTATACCCCGTAATGGCCTCGGTCTTTTGGTCGATGGGCGGCAAAGGATAACAATCCTTCGGGCAGTGCTTATTGAGGCCGGAGAAATCAATGCACATTCTCCATGCCCCACTGGACTTCGTCACCATCACGGGATTAGAAAGCCACGACGGATAGTGAACTTCAAACAGGATGTATGTATCCAAGAGCTGTTGAACTTCAGTTCGGATGGCTGCGTTCCTCTCTGGGGCAAATTGCCGTCGCTTTTGTTGTATGGGTTTTACGCTGGGGTCAATATTCAGCTTATGAGTAATAAGGTCTGGAGAGACCCTCGGCATATCCAGGGGAGACCATGCAAAAACTTCAGAATATTCTCGTAATGTTTGGATGATGGCATTGTGCAACAATGGTGTGTCCACGATGCCGACTGTAACAGTTTGTTCCGGTTTAGCCGGATCGAGCGGCACCTTAATAGTAGCGTCCCCGAGTGACTCGGACGAACCCGGGGTAAGAGTCGAGGTGGCTATTTGAAACTATGGCTTAGGAGGAGCCTTCGTTGTTTTCTTAAGTGCGACATACATGCACTCTTTGGAGATCCTTTGATTGCCACGGATGGCCACCTCGCCATAGGGTGTAGGAAACTTCAATGCGAGGTGATATGTGGAACAGATGGCCTTCGCCGGGGTGAGCCAATCTCGGCCCAAAATCATATTGTACGGAGATGGAGAGTTGACCACATAAAAATCGACAAAGATGGTTTTTATCGCCGGATAAGTGCCAAGCGAAGCGGGAAGGTTGATGATTCCTTCAGGTTGGACCTCACCCTGAGTGAAAGTCTGTAACGGCCTGGGGGCTGATCGGATTTGTTCGCGAGGTATGCCCATTTTCTGGAAACAATCAGTGAATAAGACACTGACAGCGACTCCATTGTCAACGAAGACTCGCTTGATTGTAATATTGGCCACGGCCATATCAATGATGATAGCATTAGTGTGCATGGTGAGTTCGGGGGCAGGATCTTCATCAGTGAAACTCACAATTTCAGATTTGTGGAGGCACTTGTGGCGTGGCTCCTCGGGAGGAGGCCTACGTGCTTCAGCCTTTAGGGCACTTCGGGAAGTCCCTGTTGGAATGGCTGCGTAGATCACATTTATAACGTGATTTGGTGGATTGTCTTCGGGTCTTCCATGAGGTGGCGGAGGTGGCAACAATTGAGGTTGTGGACAATGACCCTGATGTTGCCGAGCATAGTTGTTGTACCCTGATCTGTTATTCTGCCACTGATGTCGTTGTCCGCGTCCTTGTTGCGAGCCTCCATTTTGATTTGACCGAGAACTGTCCTCGGTCCGAACTACATATTGTCGCAGGAAACCTCTCTTCAGACAATCCTCAATTTCTTTTCCAAGTTCACGACATTCTTCGATATCGTGTCCATGATCGTGGTGGTATGCACACCACTTATCGCGATTACGTTTGTCTGCCGGAGCAGTCATCCATGGGCACGGTCGCAGATCGTTCTTGTGAACAGAAAGTATTTCTGCTCTTGATTTAGTAAGTGGAGTAAGTTGAGGATCATCCCCGCGAGGTTCCAACCGTCCTCTGCTTAGGCGGCTGAAGGCACTAGGCCGGGTACTGGTCCCGGCTTGCATTTTATCTAGTTGCCGTTTGGTAGCATGTTTCTCGCCTTTTGTGATGGGTTTGCTCTTCAGCTTTGGCGAACCTGCTTACAATGCCAAAAAGAGCCCGGGTCGTGGCAGGGGGGTGTCGCACAAGCTCGGTGTAGAGTGGCCCGGGTCGGAGGCCATTCATAAAGGCCGTAATTATAACATCATCAGATCGGCTGCTGACTTTGAGGCTTTCGGCGGTAAAGCGATCAAGAAACTGGGTAACAGTTTCTTCATCTCACTGTTCCAGATTCATGAGATCGGCCAAAGTGGCCATGGGTTTTGCTCGCGTATGGAAACGCGCCCAAAATTGCTCGGCGAGATCACGAAAAGAGGTAACACTGCCTCGGGGCAAAGAATCGAACCAAAGTCTGGCCTCATCTTGAAGATACTAAGGAAACACTTTGCACAAGTGGTGAGGTATGCAGTCGCTGTTGAACATATCGATATTTAAAGGTGCTTAGAAAATTACCTGGATCTCCGGTGCCGTTGTAGACGGACACTGGGGGAAGCTTGAACCCCTCGGGGAGTGGAGTAGCAATAATCTCCTCGGAGAACGGGGTGATGATCTCCCCATCAGCATCAAGGCCCAATACCTTGTCAAGCTCGGCGGCAAACTGGGCTTGCTCTTGTTCCAGAGGATCAGGTACACGGGACTTGTCCAAGCGAGCCTGCTTTGGTGCGTCTATAGGTCTCCGACAATCCACGTCTTCATGGTCATAACGGGGGGCCTTGAACCATTAGAACTGCGGTTCTCCACAGGAGATGTTGATAGCTGTCGGCGGCGATCATGCCTAGCTCGGTGAGGTGGATCTTCATCCAACTCATCAGGGGGCAGATATCTTGCGCCCTGGTCCACGCCATTGTTAGCACGCTCACCGGAGTTATTCCATTCTTGGAATAGAGTGGCATGTTCCGGAAGAAAGGCTTGCTGTACCTGCAGTAATTCGGGGGCAGGTTGAGGGTTAACTTGTGCCGACTCATTGGCGGGGGCGAGATTTTGCACGTTAACGTGCCCCGCAGGCGGGTCCTGATTCTGTTGACGGGGCAACGGGGGATTTTAATCCACGGGGGGATTACAATGGGACCGAGTAAGGTTAGCAGATCGGCGAGTATTCACCATGGCTAATGTGACGACGCTGAAATATACTAAGGTTTATTTTCAAAGAGGTTTCCCACAAACGGCGCCAATTGATAAAGCGCGATCCGTTTATCAAAGGAATTCGTAATAAAACCTGATCAATGAAACTGTCTAACGCAAGAAAGACGAAAAACACAAGATATACGTGGTTCGATCCGGAGATCTACGTCCACGGGCGGAGGCAATAACCTTCCGGGGTCTTTTTCACTATCTTTTCTTCAATCTTACAAAATTGCAGCTTTAGAATACAGAGTGCCAACCCTAAATCCCTCTTCAATTCTCCTATTTATATTATACAAATCAAAGCCCTAACTAAATGCCTATAATCTTGCCCACCAAATCTGCATGGCAGTTTGGAAAAGATCATGGGGATCTCAATATCCAAATATGCCGCGATTGGGCTCAGCTGTGTTGGGCTCGCGGGTTCGTGTAACTGGGCCGGCTTAGCTGTGTTGGGCTTCGCGCTTCTGCGCCCAATTGACCCGGCTGGCGGGTTAGTCCGATTCGGAGTTACTGGGCGATACCTATCAGATTTCAAAGATAAGAAATGATCATTTTGAAAAAGATTTTTTTTTATATTTAATATTTATATATATATATATATATATATATATATATATATATATATATATATATATATATATATATATGCACATACACCTATATATAAAGTAAGTTATATTAAATTCATATATAACATGGGAGAATTTTATATTTACATTACTTATAACTTTATTTATGCTTTATCCTGCATTTAAAAAAAAAAAATTATTAGGGTAAAACGATCACATATTTAAATATTAGATGATATCATATTTAGTTTTATTAAAATCATTACCTTTTAAATAAACTTCCGTGCATCGCACGGGAGTATTACTAGTATAGAATAATAGCGGGCTGCAAATAGTCTAAGTGAAATGCGGATAAGATTTTTTTATATCTGCCAGATACTTAATTATTTAACTATACTCGTATAATCTGTTTTTAAAACTTAAATCACTAATTCTTAAATATTGTCCAGATAGATTACGAGATTAATCGTGACATTCACTATTTAAACTGTATTGTATAGTTCAACACTATATAGTTCTAAACAAACAAGTTCTTTAGTTTATTCTCATGTAAGTTTGTCGACAATATGTTTTTCATTTTACTTCGGTTAAAATTCATTACAATTCCTTTTATGCATCCTGTTGCTATAATATTTTTTACTTTAGTATTTTTTCTGATATTTTTTTCTTTAGTATTTTTTGTGATTGGATTGTGAGGGTAATTCTTGTGCTGCATGAGTATAGTTTTTTTTGCTAGATATCCAATTTATTAACATTAGGTATTTTTCAAGTGGCCTACACAAGCATTCTACTCGCACAAATGAGTCCCATCAAATGAGACGTCCTCCATTCTCTTTAGACTTATTTGAATGTGGAAATTCCACGTATTCATAATCCATCGGATACTCATCAAGTCAAAATGATTTTTATGGATGATCAGGTATTACTTTTATTAATGCCTTTATTACTTTTGTAAGCAATGGTAACTTGATGTTTTATATTTTTATTGCTTGATTACTTGATGATTAAACTGCCCAACTATGTTCATTCCATTGTGGTTCCCAAACATCGTTCCAATATTTAAAATAGTGTGTGGGCGAAATACTATACGCATTGTCATTATAGTTATTTTTCTTATATAATATTTAATTATTAATTTTTATTCTGCTTTCAACTCTACTACTACGGTTGATTTAAATTTTATCAATACTAATAGTTCTTACAACTCTTCATCATGACAAATACTTTCTACAACTATTCACTTTTCTATTGACAAAAAAATAAATTTAACAGACCCGCAATTTTTTTTTTCTTTACGAGTACTGTACTAGTTTTAAACTATATCGAATCTGTAACAACAAGAAAAAAATTAAAGTAAATTTGTTTACACATTACAAATGATACAGTTGAGGTAAACAAATTATAGATTTTGGTTATATAATTTATACTATATCGGATGCGCAATAGCAAGAAAAAATAAAACTTATAAAATTGTAAAAATTACTAATAATAATGATCAGGTAAAGAAATAATACGTTTTGTTACACAAGTAACATTATATAGGACACGCAATAGCAAGGAAAGAAATAAAAAACAAAAGAAAAGTTTGAGAAATGAAATAAAAAACATAAAATAAATATTTAATGAAAAAACAAAAAAACGGAAATAAAATAAAACTTATAAAATTATAAAAATTAAAAGAATATCAATAATAAAAAATAAATCTATTTTTTATTATTAGTTTTTTATTTGATGTTTATTTAAAAATTACTATTAATTAATAATGAGTTGATGTATTAATAATAAAATAATTAAATATATAAAATACCGAACCGTGGGTTTCACACATTGCGATAAAAATAGCAGGGTACCTGCACACCGTGTTGCCATCATTGTCTAATGGTATAAACCTTGTTTTAAATACAATAAAAATTAAACTAGAGATCGAAAAAAATCCATCTATGATCACATGATATTTATCGCTAAATTAAAGTAGTGATAAATTTGAGAGTTCGTATCTAAAATTTAGACACCGACTTATTTCGTCTTTAAATTTAGTGATACAATTTTCGAAATTAGAGACCAAATTACCTACTGAATAGAAATGGACATAAACTTCTCTAATATTTGGTTGATATTTGTCATTAATCTCCTACTAATGATTTCTTGCCACTTTCCATCACTTTTCTATTTTTATTTCGATTTTATTTAGTGATCACTATTATCTGTTACTAATTTCCATCTCTGATATAAATTTTTTGTAGTAATATATAACAATTGGCACATAACAAACAATAGAAAAGATTATAAACGGGGATCAACAAACGGTTGGCGGGTCGGGTGGACATAATAACAGGTATAGGATGCAGCTAAGCGTATTTTTCAGATTTCTGTGTATGAGGGAATGAACATATATAATATCCGTACACTTGGTGCACATATATAAGTCATATGCTTTACTAACTAGTTTGAAGAAATGTTATCGAAAATCAACAGGTGAGTTTTTCTTGACAAACTCTATAAAATAGGAAAAATTACTGTGTTATTACTGCCGAACTTTCGAAAGGTTTCTGGTTATAAGATATTTAAGATAAAATAGGAAAAAATAGTGCAGGTTTAGCAGAAGGTTTTCCCCCTCTGTTCCAATCTTGTTTATTGTTGAATTTACGTGGCTCTTGAATTGGCGGTCCTTCTACTCCATTTGTAGCCATGCTTAACACCATATCATGGGCTCGAGTAGCTAACTCTCCGAATGTGTGTCGTCGAATTCGTTGGAGAATATAACAAAGACCCCACTGCATCCCTTGTATGCACATCTCAATCGCGGAAGTTTCAGACATACGATCTTTGCAATTGAGGCTCAGATTCCTCCACCGGTTAATGTAGTCAACTACAGCCTCCTCTTTCCATTGGCGTGTATTGGTCAGTTCAATCATGCTGACGGTCCTTCGAGTGCTATAGAAGCGATTAAGGAACTCTTGCTCTAGTTGATCCCAACTATCAATTGAGCTTGCATCCAGATCAGTGTACCAATCGAA
The DNA here is from genome assembly GCA_958295605.1 of Ajuga chamaepitys. Lineage (NCBI taxonomy): Eukaryota > Viridiplantae > Streptophyta > Magnoliopsida > Lamiales > Lamiaceae > Ajuga > Ajuga chamaepitys. Next base: position 18,817,668 of record OY282495.1, read on the forward strand.
CGCATTGCCTTTGAGTGATCTAACAAACTGCTTCACCAAGTAATCACCATAAGTTCCAGCATTGTTGCACGTCTCAATGAAGTGCGCTACATGTTGTTTGGGATTGCCCTTGCCATCAAACTGTTGGAACTTAGGTGGCTGGTAACCCATCGGCATCTTCAAATTATCAATTCGTTGCGTATATGGCTTTGTATAGATGAAAGAGGGCTTCGAGTTTCCATCTAACTTCTCCTTGGTCGTTCCCCTAATGAGCTCCTTCAGTTGGTCAATGGGGATCAAACCTTCAGCAGACACTTGGATCTCTTTTAGAGACTTTTCTTTGTGAGTAGAATCCCGCCTTTCAGATGTTTCGACTTCGCCTTCATCCTCAGTTGGTTCTTTTCCAGGAGCACGACTTGTATCAGCATGGTCAATTTTGCTCGTCAACTTTTCAATCTTAGAATCTTGTTCTTGGACATGTCCTGTAAGTTTCCCTTAGTCAAACTTGCAAGTTGTTCTTTAAGATTTGAAGCATTTGTGGTCATGACTTGAGCTACTTCTGAACTTGATGAAGAACAAGGAGTAGAGCATGCAGAGTCGTCTTCTTCATTTGCGGTGTTAGCGGCAAGCTGGTTCGGATCCTTCTCATCAGCTTCAAGAGATGACGATTGTGATTGTAGTGTCTTGGACATGCTTCTTTTGATGACCCCAACACTAGTACTTGGAGCACTTGAAGACTTTGAGGAATTTATCTTGACCGTTAGAGCCTTTTGAGTGGCCATTGCTAAACTTCGAGGGTCTTCGTCAAAGAGAGAGATGAAAGGTAGAGACTGTCCCACTGGGCGTGCCAAAAATTTGTAACAACAAATTTCGTGTATAAAATGTATGAACATGAAAAGATGTACAAAATAGATTATTTGGATCAAAGAGTAAAATTTACAATTTTGTGGATCCTATCTCTATTTTTCCTCTGATTCTTCTCTTCATATATGTCTTCAAATTTGTTGACTTGAACAATGCTAATCCAAAGCTTGTAAGCTTAATTTTGGATTAAATGCCGTTTGTTGCCGATTTTCTCCAAGAACGTCGAAGAACACCAAAGAAAGTTGAAATTCCTTTGTACCGGAATTCGTCACTTGATTTTTGATTGTTCGATGAAATTTAGACTTTTGATCTGCACCGAATATTAGGGCTGGGCAACAACTTTTAAAAACCGTCCGGACCGCCCAAGCCGCACCGAATTGCACCGCCATACATGTTTTTTTAAGATAAACCGTGGTTAATTATTTCAAGTAAAACCGCACCGCAAAGGCGGTGCAATTAAAAATTTGGTGCATAACCGCACCGACCAAACCGCCAAACCGCCATGGTCACATAGTACTTACTAGTATAATTTATAGTATTCGACATACTATCATTAAATTATGTTATTCCACTTAATTAGTTATAATATTTTTTTCCAAGTTTTGAGTGGTGAATTATATTATTTATATCCAAGTGAGAATTCAGGCTACTAGTTTTCATTTTTTGGACACTTTATTTTATTAGGTTGGTGTTTTGTGAAAATGAAATTAGATTTTGTTAACATTTACTTAAACCGCCAAACTTCCCTAAACTGCCCCGAACCGTTTCAAACCGTACAATTAATTTTCTTTGATAAACCGCGGTTGAAAATATAGATAATTAACCGACCACAAAAGGCAATGCAATTGAAATTTTGTGAAAAAAACCGCATAACCGCACCGTGAGCACCCCTACCGAATATGAGTTCTTTCGTTTATAACGTTAAATTCAAGGATTGGAGTAAAATCCTGAATCAAACGTTATCATGAATTGGCTTTGTAACGCCGAATTTTGGCTTTGTACCGCTGGGTTGGCTTTGTAACGCCGGATTTTGGCTTTGTACCGCCTGAGTCTCAAGATTGGTTTTGTACTACCTTTCTTGAACTTGTCTTGTTGTGATTTTTGGTGGAGAATGAGGCTCTATTTATAGTGGTAGGATGGAGAAAACCCTAATGGGCTTGAGTCTGAACGGAGCAATATGATTGGTCCTTCATAATATCGCTATCCATAAGATAATTATTAAATTAATTATATTTAATTTAATAATTACTGCAACAACTTGACACATGGAGCATTCTGATTGGTCCAGCATGACTTGATGTTTATCCTCATCTTCTTGGATAATTACTAAATTAATTTAATTTAGTAATATCTGCATCATCTTGACACGTGGCGGCTTCCCATTGGTTAATAAAATATATAGTAAATCACCAATTAAATTGACTATTTAACTTAGGAATTTTATTTACCCAATTCCTAATATTAAAAATAATCAATATAAAATTGATATTCAACATATATTTTATTACGTGGCGCATTTTAATTGGATACGAAATTTGCGTATCAACAATAGGTCAACAATCAATTCATGTCTTGAAAGATAATATCTATCAATCTAGGACCTAAAAGATTTGAAACTATCAATGGAAGACTCATAAGTCTAAAATCATCAGATGACCTGTTTGGAAAATCGCAAAATCCACAAAATAAAATTTCGCAAAATAAAATTGTCTCTAAGTGATAACCAGTAGAAATATACGTCAAAAATCTTTTAGGACATTTTTTAAATTTGTTATTGATTTGAATTTTCTATAGTTTCATATTTGAAAATTGTAAGTTTTTTTTTTTAATTTGTTTTATTAAAAACTGGTAATTTCTATTTCATGTCATAATCGGGAAAAAAAATTATTTAAAAAAAAATCTGTAATTTTGTTTTTTGAGTTCGTAATATTTAAATTCATGTGAACATACTAAAATGTATTTTTTTCTTATGTAAATACATTTTTTTTATTAATTTGTATTTTTTAAAAATCATTGCAAATTATTTGATTAATTTAGATATATCACGATAAATTAAAAAATAATGTACTGAAAGACTTTTAACGTATATTTCTTTACTTATCATTTCGAGATAAGTTTATTTTTTTATGTTTTGCAATTTTCCAAACAGGTGTTATACTAATTTTGGATTCATGGGTCTTTCATGGATAGTTTCAAATCTTTTAGATCTAGATCGATAGAAATTATCTTTCAAGATCTTAATTGATAGTTGACATATCTTTTGAATCCTTGACCAATAAAAACTCTTTTGAAGTAGACAGAGGAAAAAAGGATGTTTCTTTCATTGTTTAACAAAAGAAGTATAGACATTGGAATACTTTTGATAATGTAAGCCTAGCTAGGTTCAGCTAATATATTACTAAATGATAGTAGGGTTGTGTTCCCGTTGGGTCCAAAGGAAAGCAAAATGCAACACTCTTTCGCCAATATACTTGGGAAAAAATTCTGAATCACATATTCACGAAATAATTCTAATTTATTTCTTGTGAAAGAATGATAAGAAAAAGGAAAACAAGAAACTGTGATTAAGGTGGGTATGCAGACAACTTTAATAGATCCCACTAGAGTATGTCATATCGTTGTTAATTTTTTACGTGGGATAGTCTCATAATTATATATGATAATTTCACCTCAACGAAATCAGAATGACAATGAAATCAATCAGTGTACTCGATTAAACACCAATCGGATGCACATAGTTGAAACACAACACATGCAACGCAGAACCTAAACCTAAACACAAGAACATGAGTTTTACGTGGTTCGATTGAGTCAATCTACATCTTCGGAGGATTCAGGCACCTCAATTCATTAGACTCTTCAATCAATTACAGCGTACAAGCAAGCTTTATAAAAAACCCCAAATTGAACCCTAATTTGGAAGATAAACCCTAACTCCACAATTATACAATCTAAGAATCTATCTCAGAAGGAAAACTGTAAATCTACCCTTATACATCAAGACGGGTCTAAATATATATAAATGACACTTCGAACGCAAGAAATTAGATCAAAATCAATTGCAAAGAGTTGCCCTCTGTTTTTATGCTAAACTGTTGTTAAAGACCTGTAACAGAATCTCAAAACTCATGTGCCGGTTCACTCATTTATTGACATCCTGTTTTATGATCCGACCCGGTTTTGTGACTTCCAAACCCGGATATAAACTCTTGGACCAATTTTGCACATGTTTGAAATCTTTGATGAAATTGAAACTGATTCTACAATTCTCCACCTCAATGAATCAAAGCGAGTGCCCTTTTCCTCACCACCAATACTTCACTGAACTTCAAACACATGGTACAAGCTTTATCAAGCTTGCATAATGCTGAAACTTAGCTCCAGGAAGTGACTTGGTAAAGAAATCTGCTGCAATATCCTCAGTGGCTATCTTCTTCACTGTAACCAACCCCTTTTCCATAATATCTCTAACAAAATGTAACTTTACATCAATATGCTTGGATCTCTCATGGAATACTTGATGTTTCACAAGATGAATGGTGCTCTAATTATCATAGTAGATAGTTACACTGCTCTGAGTAATGCCAAAATCCCTCAAAATACCTTTGAGCCACACTGCTTCTTTAATAGCTTCTGACATGGCAATATACTCAGCTTTTGTTGTTGAAAGTGCAACCATAGATTGATGCACTGATTTCCAACTTACAACAATACCATATAGTGTGAACACATAACCTGTTATTGATTTCCTTCTATCCAAGTTCCCTACAAAGTCTGAGTCAACATACCCTTGAAGAGGTTCCTTCAAATCTTTTGTGTGTTCAAATAATAGTCCTAAACTCAATGTGTCATTTAGATATCTGAGGATATACTTGAGTGCCTCCCAATGTAATTTTCCAGGATTTGACTTAAACATGCGAACCATTAACACTCCATAAGCTAAGTCAGGTCTACTGCAAATCATTCCATACATAAGGCTTCCCACACTACTAGAATAAGGAATCCTTTCCATATATATTTTATCATATTCAGTTTTAGGACATTGATCCTTTGACAGCTAAATTGCTCTGAACTGGTGTTATCACAGCTCTAGATTCATGCATATTAAATCTCCTTAGAACTTTCTTGAGATTTCCTCTGAGACAAGCACAATTTCGTAGCAGATCTGTCCCTTATGATGTCCATCCAAGAATTTTCTTTGCATTCCCCAGATCTTTCATTTCAAATTCTGAGTTCAGTTTTGCCTTTAAGTGCTCTATTCTCATTTTGCTCTTGCTTGCAATAAGCATATCGTCTACATAGAGCAGCAGGTAAGTCAAAATCTCTTTACCTTGCTTCTGAAAATACACACAGTTGTCATATTGACTTCTGTCAACTCCAACACTTAACATAAACTAATTAAATTTTTTATGCCACTGGATTGGACTCTGTTTTAGACCATACAAAGAATTTTTGAAATGAAAACTTTGTTCTCATTCCCAGGAAGTATAAAACCTTCTGGTTGCTGCATGAAGATATTTTTAGCTGAATTACTTGTAAAAAAGCAATTTTTACATCTAAATGTTGTAGTTCCATATCTTCTTGAGTCACTTTTGCAAGTAACAACCTGATTGAAGTATGCTTTACTACTGGGGAGAATACCTATCCCTTCCCTCTGAGTGAAACCCCTTGCTACAAGCCTAGCTTTATATCTGATCTTCTCAGCTTCAATCACTTCAACTTTCTTCTTGAAAATCCACTTTGAGCTGACTATCTTTTGATCCTTTGGTTTCTCCACCAAAACCATAATGTCATTTCTTTCAAGATACTGAATTTCCTCTGTCATGGAAGCTATCCACTAATCACTTTCATTTCTAGATGCAACATAAGTATAATTCTAAGGTTCATGATGCTCTAGATTCTCTGTAATTGATGGGGCATAAGACACCATATCAGCCTTTCCAAATCTGCTTAGTGGATGGATATTTTTTCTCACTCTGTCTTTTGCAAGGTGGTATCTCTCAGATTCTGTCTTTCTTCCTGAGTTTCAAGACTAATTTGCTGAGATTCATTTCCAGTCATCTCTACCTCAATATGAATAGTGTATGTTGAGAGATCACCATCCACTTAAGTATTGTTTCCAGTGTGCTTATAACCCATGACATGCTCTTCTTCTTTACCTTCTTCCATATCCTGAGTTTCAAGAATAATTTGCTGAGATTCATTTCCAGTCATCTCCACCTCAATAGGAATAGTGTCTGTTGAGAGATCACCATCCACTTAAGTACAATTTCCAATGTGCTTATAACCCATGACATGCTCATTGAAAGTCACATCCCTGCTCACTATCACCCTCTGATGACCACTTTCTAGACACCACAGCTTATAACCCTTTATTCCCTTTCGGTATCCTATAATGATGCACTTAATAGCTCCAGGTCTAGTTTGTCTTGTCTAGTATGTGCAAATGCTTAACAACCAAACACTTTCAGATCATTCTAACTTGAGAGCTGCCCATACCACAACTCATCAGGGGTTTCGAACATGATAGTTGAAGAAGGTGTTTTATTTATCAGAAAACAAGCAGTACTTACTACCTCACCGCATAAAGTTTTAGGCAACTTTGAAATTGCTAGAATGCATCTTACTCTTTCAAGAATTGTCCTATTCATTCTTTCAGCTAATACATTTTGTTGTGGGTTGAGTGGGGCTATTCTATGCTTGGTAATACCTTTTCCTTGCAGAACTGATTAAATTCTTCAGACAAATACTCTAGCCCATTATCTGGCCTCAGGTGATTCATTTTCTTTCCTTTCTTGTTTTTAGTTTGAACAAGCCACTCCTTAAATTTGACAAAGGCTTCACTCTCCTGTTTCAGAATGAAAACCCAAAACTTTATGCTGAAATCATTAATCACTTTCATGAAATACTTTCCTCCTCCGTGGGATTCAGTTCTAGATGGACCCCAAATATCAGAGTGAACATAATCCAAATGTTCTTGTGTGTTATTCATACCCTTGCCATAAGGTTGTTTCCTTGGCTTTCCAAGAACACAATGTTGACAGTAATGAAGTTTTACAGATTTAGTGTTACCAAATATTCCTTTCTTTGAAAGTTCATTCATCCCTTTTCACCAATATGGCCTAATCTTTTATGCCATAATTTTGCCTCTGATGATTTCATTATATTGTCTGTTGTACCATTTACGGGATTTCCAATCAGGGTTTATAAGCCATTTACTTTCTTTACTTTCACTAAAAAATTACTAGCTTTAGTACATGTATTTGACCATTTTCTATATTGGATTCATAACCTGATGCATTAAGTGAGCCAAGTGCGATAAGATTTCTTTTAAGGGCTGGTACATACCTCACTTTTATAATGACTCGTTCCACTCCATCAAACATCATGATCCTTAGAGATCCACTGCCTTGCACTTTACAGGTGTGGTCATTCCCTAATAGAAGTGATCCTCCATCATATTTCTTCAAATCTTGGAACCAAGACTCATGTGGACACATGTGGAGTGAGCACCCTGAGTCCAATACCCACTCATCACTCATTTTTCCATCAGAAATGGTCAATACCTCAGCACTGTCATACCCCTCATCTGCTACAGCTACATCAGCTTCTTTGGCATCTGATTTCTGCTTTCTCTCTGGACAATTCTTCTTCAAATGTCCTATTTGTTTACAACTATAAAATCTTGTTTTCTCTATCCATTCAGTACCCTACTTGCCTCCTTATTTTACGGCCTTCTGATCCCCTAACTTATTTCCCTGGAACTTCTTTTTCTGATTGTTCCTTTTAAACTTTACATTGAGTCCTTCACCAGCAGTTCGGGACTTCTTTTATCCTTGTAATTGAAGGAATTTTGTTTTCAGGGAAGTTTGAATGGATTCAGATCAAGTTTATCTTGTCTTCCAAACAATAGAGCCTCCTTAAAATTCTCAATGATCTTGGAAGAGAATTTAACAAACATTAAAGCGTTTTCATCTTCTTCGAGTTTAACCCCAAGATATTCAAGATCATCCACTAATCTGTTAAACTCATCCATTTGCTCAAACATGTTCTTCTCTTCCCATCATTTTGAATCCCAAGAGTTTCTGCTTAAAAAATAACTTGTTTGAAATTGATTTCGACTAGTACAGTTCCTCCAGTTTGTTCCATGCTTCGATTGCAGTCTTTGTCTTTGCAATTTCTCTCAGTGGCTTGTCACCTAAACACAAGACAATTGCACTATGTGCCTTTTTCACAATCTCCACATTCTTAGACTTGTCTGTCTACACCATTCTTGTACAGGCTTCAACGCCATAGCCAAACTATTCTAAATCAGCACAACGTTCATTTTGATCTTTCGTAGACCAAAATCATTCTTCCCCGTAAATTGTTCAACATCTAAATTCATCGCAGCCATTCCAACCATCCAAGGTTTCCCACATATGGCGCCAATTGATAATTTCACCTCATCGGAATCAGAATGGCAATGAAATCAATCAGTGTACTCGATTAAACACCAATCGAATGCACACAGTTGAAACACAACACATGTAACGCAAAACCAAAATGTAAACACAAGAACATGGGTTTTACGTGGGTCGATCGAGTCGATCTACATCCACGAAGGATTCAGGCATTTGAATTCATTTGACTCTTCAATCAATTACAGCGTACAAGCAAGCTTTATCAAAAACCCCAAATTGAACCCTAATTTGGAAGATAATCCGTAACTCCGCAATTATACGATCTCAGAATCTGTCTCAGAGGGAAAATTGTAAAAGTCTACACTTACATCAAGGCGAGTCCAAATATATATAAATGACACTTCGAACACAAGAAATCAAATCAAAATCAGCTGAGAAGAGTTGCCTTCCATTTTTATGCTAAAACTGTTGTTAAAGACTTGTAACAGAATTTCAAAGCTCAATTGCCGATTCACTCATTTACTGACATCCGATTTTCTGATCTGACTTGGTTCTGTGACTTCCAAACCCGGTTCTGAACTCCTGGACTAGTTTTGCACATGTTTGAACTCTATGATGAAACTGAAACTGTATCTACAATATACGTGGACACGCGAAAACATAAAATCATGGTACATATATATTATAAGTTAACATAATTAAGTGATAGCATCCAACATCTCCTAGTCCATCGTGATAAATTTGGAGGATATCATTTGAAGTATTGAGCCAAGATCGATGTCTAAGGCCTCATATAAATAGACCTTGGCCAAAGTTAGTTAGGTAACTTAAAAACAACACATATCAAACACTTCTTTACTGTATCCTGATAAACCGTCCTCAGACACTAATTTAAGTACAACAAAATCTACTCCTAGGGATGACCCCGGGGTTCCATTGTAGGTTAGCTCAATGTTAGGCCAACCTCGGAGAGCTCAAGCATCGCCAGACTATATATGAATTTTTCAGTTTTTGACATCATTAGTTTGGCGCCACCGTGAGAATGGTGATCTGATCAGAGCAATGGCACCACCCAGGAGAAAAAATACCGATATTAGCTTAACTACCTAGGAAAAAATATACCGATGCTAGCCAGAAGTTGGACGAGTCCTTGAGGAAGTTCATCTAACGATTGAATCGAGAAACTCTTGAGATGGAAAATCTAGATCAATTGTGGTACTAGCAACACTCATGAATAGAGTTTAAAAGTCTTCTAGGTTTGCTTTCTCCCTAGCGAAGAAGCTCCACTGACCTTGGCAGACCTCTTCAATAGGGAAGAAAAGTACATTAATGGCGAGGAGATATTCAAGGCAGGAATTGAAGCTAAGCTAGAGCCCTCGAACATAGAGCGCAAGAAGGATGATAATAACAATGGTTCAGATAAGAGGAAGGATGTGTAGGAAATATGGTGAGTGACCACTAGTTCGTCTGAGAATCAGTGGAGCCCACACACGTTTGACAGGTATACTCCGTTGACTGCCTCTACGAATGAAATTCTTATGTACATTCAAAACAAGGAATAAGTAAGTGGCCAAGAAAAAATGCGAAGCCCTGCAAATAAGAGGAACTGTAATAAGTATTGTGAATACCATCGCGGCCACGATCAGGATACTGAGGACTGCGAACTTCTCTAGAACGAAATTGAAGACCTAATCTGGAGAGGCTATCTCTTAAGATTTGTGGATGACAGGTGCAAAAAGCACAACAAAGGCATCTAGGGCGAAGTCCATACCATCCAAACCTTTGGGGCAAGAGTCCTCGGAGGAGAGATGATTTTCCTCCCATGGCAGGATTTATTGATGTCATACCCGGAGGACCATTCAACGAAGAAAACTAATCAACCAGAAAGAAATATGCTAGTCAACCTTAGGCGAGAGTAATATTGCGAAAAGACCACAGTCAAATGATTTAATTACCTTTACAGATGAATGGATGAACTTATCACCTCTCATGATGATCTTGTGGTGGTAACTCTGGCAATAGCAGGTTACACTAGGCATATGATTCTTATTGGCAATGGAAGCTCTGCTGCAATTTTGTTCTATATTGTCTTTGAATAAAATAATATTAGCAGAGATCGATTGAGTCCCGTGATGACCGATAGTTGGTTTTCCAGGAGGAGCTGTAGAGCTAGAGGGTATGATCTCTCTCTCCTTGGTCGCAAGAATCAAATTGTTGGGAAAAAATGTTAACTCGCCCTATTACTTTTTACTTTTACACAATTGTTCCTGTAATTTTTAGCTTTTTCAATTTAGTCCTGTAAATTGGAAAATTGCTCAATTTAAGACCAATTTTGGTCGAAAAAAGAGAGAACCGGTGCGTGTTCCTCACACTCTTTTTCCGGCAAAAAATGTCCTTAAATTGAGCAATTTTCCGTCTTACGTGACTACATTGAAAAAGATAATAATTACGAGAACAATTGTGTTGATTACCATTTCACTTTATTTACGAGATTTCTTGGTGTCCGAAATAGAGTAATTGGTATGTTATTAAAAGTAAAAATTTTATGGGACGAGTTGAGATTTTTTCTCCAAATTGGTCCCAAGTGGTAGATGTTTTAGAGGAGGGGGGGAGGGAGGGCAAAAATCATTTTTGGTCCTGCAACTATTTACTTTTATAATTTTAGTCCCACTGTTATTAACTTTTTCAATTCAGTCCCCTATTTGCGAAAATTGTCCAATTTAAAATCATTTTTGGCCGAAAATTACCGAATTCATCGAAAATGGTCACACGCTAGTCACATGACCATTTAACTTGAGCCAAATCGATAAGATTTTGTACGTGACAAAACTGATGCTTATGTGGAGTAACATGTGCTCATGTGGAGTTTCAATAAAATTTCAGAAATAATTTATTGCAAAAAAATAAATGAAAATATAAAATTCCAAATACACATAGGTATAACACAAACAAAAAATCCTACTCTTCTCCTTCTTCTTTCTTGGTCGTGATTTGCAGAAGAAAACCCAAAAAAATATACACAGATCCTCTATCCCACTTTTGCCCTGTCTCAACCATATTCCACTCCAAAATCGAATCATTAAATATTATTTTTTTGCGATTTGTGAATCAAAGTTCATGATTTAGGTTCAGGATTCATATTTAGATTCCATGTTGAAGGTCTATGGTTTGATTTCTTGGACTAGGGTATATTTTCTATTGGAGACTTAAGATTTTACTATTCACGGTCCATGATTTATTATTTAATGGTTCAGTGTTTATAAATTAAATAGTTAAAAACCCAAAGCTAGGTTTCATATTCTTAGCTTAAAAATAGAGACGAAAGTTTGTATGATATTTCCCTCCAGAATTTTCATTATATTTCAAAATGGAAATAATAGTATATATGCTAGTAGAGTCACAATCCTATTGGTTGTGATGATGTGTCTTGAGACTAATACAATTTTTCCAAGTCAACTTTTAACTAATACAAACTATCAGTTATTCAGAGCAACTAATCTAGTTGATAATCATGCACGTGCAGCATGCATGCTGCCCTCTTTTTCAATTCAACACTTTAATGCAACATTATTCCTCACTTCTTCACCCCCCTCAAGTTGAGAATGGGTCGAGAAAATGCAAAACTTGGACATAGTACAGTTGAATTGAGCACCACCAAGTTGCTTTGTAAAAATATCGGCCAATTGGGCCAGTGGTGCCAACATGTATGAGCTGTAAAAAACCAGTTTTGTACTTATTACTGACCAAATGACATTCCATTTGATGTGTTTAGTACGCTCGTGAATAACGGAATCTTCAATAATGTGAAGGGCCGCCTGATGATCACAAATCAAAGGAATAGGAAGAGGAATCGTTACCAAAAGATCGGAGGCCAAGTAATCGATCCAAAGTATTTCATAAACGGTTGAGGCTAGAGCGCGATACTCTATCTCTGCTGAGCTCCAAGAAACAGTTGTTTGTTTTTGGCCTTTATATCAGCTAGACAACAACAATGCTTTCTTGCATGGATACCTAAATGATGAGATTTATATGCAACCACCAGATGGCCACAACAAGGCCTCTCCAGGACAGGAATGCAAGCTGCTCAAGAGTCTCGCTACAAGAAAAAAGGGCATTTGCCACTAGTTTTTTGCAACTACCAAGTAGTTACTAAAAATAACACCTTTTGTAACTACTAGTAGTTACATAAAATATTTCATATAATTTTAATCAAATTTGTTACAATATGACAAACTCTTTTGCAACTACTTGCAGTTACAAATATATTAGTAACTACAAAGTAGTTGCAAAAAATAGTTACAAATACATTAGTAACTAAAAAGTAGTTACAAAAAAACTTTTTGCAACTTATTATAAGTGACTACCCTATAGTAACTATTTTTAGATATTTAATTACTAAAAATATTTTTGTAACTACTCTCCATCTTTTGTAACTACATTTTGTAGTGGCAAAAAGCCTTGTTTTTAGTAGTGTCTATATGGGCTCAAGAAACCCTCTAGACAATGGAACACAAATTCTATGACAAACTAATATTGTATGGAAACAAGCAATCAACACCTGGCTCTGCTACCATGTTAAAATGCAAAGCTAGGTTTCATATTCTTAGCTCAACAATAGAGACGAATGTTTGTATGATATTTCCCTTCAGAATTTTCATTACATTTCAAAATGGAAACAACATTATATATGCTAGTAGAGTGACAATCCTATTGGTTGTGAAGATGTGCCTTGACCAATACAAATTTTCCTTGTGAACTTTTAACTAATACAAACTATCAGCTATTTAGAGCAACTAATCTAGTTGATAATCATGCACGTGCAGCATGCATGCCGCCCTCTTCTTCAATTCAACACTTCAATCCAACATTAATCCTCACTTCTTCGATAGTTCATAGTTTAGGGTTCATGATTCATGTGTTTCGAGTTAACGATTCATGTTGTATGACTCGATTTTGGAGTGAGATATGATTGGGACAGAGTAAATGTGTGACATTGTATCCTTACACAATGAATCGAGATATTAATGTAATTATAAAACAAAATACTCAGCAGAATTAAACACAACTTAGAAGTTTAAACCTAACATAACATATCTTAATCAAGATAGTACTGTTAATTAGAGCAAAATACTTGCAGAATTAAACACAAATTAAAAGTCTAAACCTAACATACACCTTAATCCAGATGCATAATAATTTATAACATAAAGCTACCACTTTGTAAGAAATCGGATCAAAATGTTAAAAAAATCTTAATCTTCTTTACCCTATTCTGGACCTTCGGGACGTCTGAATGGACATTCGAGACGTCTAATTCTTGCTTTATTTCTTCTATGCGAAGATTTCTTGATTTGAAGAAATCGAGATGGTGCTTGCAGTAAGCCCCGTTACTTTCGAATGGTTTGAACATTTTCACAAACCAATTAAACATGTCCTCACTATCACGCTTATGTTCCTTGAACTTGATAAAAAATGGATGAGCCCCTTCTTCTGAAGCGCCCTTGCACGAAACACTCGAAATCCGACGGAGGTGCCCCAAAATAGTCATCATCATCTTGCACGCCAAACGAACGGTACAGATTGATCCGAGACAAGATCCCACAATTCTTTTCTAATCTTCTTTCTTCTTGCTTCCATACAAGTTCTGTTCGAGACTTTTTAGGATCCCACAATTTAGGATTTTGGGCTTTTCTTCTGCAAATCGCGACCGAGGAAGAAGAAGGAGAAGAATATGTCTTTTTGTTTGTTTTATGCCTATATGGAATTGGATTTTATATTTTCATTTATTTTTGTACTTTAAATTAATTCTGAAATTTTATTAAAACTCCACATCAGCACCAATTTTTGCCACGTACAGAATATTACCGATTTTCCCTAAATTAAATAGTCATGTGACTAAATTAATTTGCAGAAGAAAAATATATACAAACTTCTATTTAGAATGTTTTTATATATATTATTATAATCGACTAGCAGTATATCCGTGCGATGCACGAATTTTAATTATCGTAATGAATATGTAGTCATAATTATAAATTAAAGTTATATATATTTGTATTATTAAATATATATATATATAATAATAATAATAATAATAATAATAATAATAATAATAATAATAATAATAATAATAATAATAATAATTATAAATAAAGAAGTATGTAAATTATTTAAATAAAAAATATATTATAAGAAAATGAAAAAAATTAATATTTAAGAAATAAAAGCAAACAATATAAATAATTTAAATTCTAATAATAAGACTTAATAATATAAACAATTTATTATAAGAGAAAAAATTTCAATATATTTAAAAATATTTCTTAAATATACTTAAAAAAAAATAGTATTATTGTAAAAAATAAAATCTCTGTTAAATAAAAGCAAATCATTAGCAAAACAATAATTATATCATAAATAATATCAGTACTAATAATATTTTTCCAAACATTAAGAAATAATATATCATTATTTACTATATATATATATATATATTATATGAACTTAGAATTATCTTGTGTTGATAGATTTATTCTAATTTCTCATTTATTTACGCGCATATTTAATATGATTAATACCGAGTAATACTTATTTTGCGAATAGTATTCACATAATTCCCACAAAATATAAAATTGTGTTTGTTCTTTTAATTTATTTTTTACATATATTTTATGATTTTTAGTTTCATAGTAATATATTGTCGAAATTCGAGAAAATAAGGATAATTATTAGAATAATAAATTTGTCTAGTAAAATAAATTTTAATCATATTTTAAAGTGTAAGTTTGAAATAATTGACAACAATACATATATATAAATAGATAATTATACGGTCTCTACGCTTAAAATATTGGTTTAAAGAAATAATATACTCCCTCCGTCCTACCTTATCTTGCACACTTTCCTTAAATGGCCGTCCCACCTTATCTTGCACACCCCATAAAAGGAAACTTTTTTTACCCGATTATATCCTCCATACTTACGAAAATAACAAAAATGCCATTACTAAAATCATTAACAACAATTAGTTAAATATCCTAATTTTAACTAAATCATCACTTTTGTGATTAACCCAACCCATTTGTTGTTGATCCATACCCAAACCCCTTATACCCAAAACTAGCCCAACCCAATTCCAAAATAAACCTGTTGAATCCATTCCACCTCACTCTCTCTTACTCACTCGGTTCTCTCTCCACCATTTGGTGTTCTTCCTCTACACCAGAAAACCCTAGCCGCTTTACATCCCCATCTTCGCATTTGTCTCCCAAACTCCCTCATATCACCACCCCTTCGACGACTCTCCGGTACACTCTTACATCGGAGGATTCTCCAATATTTCCCATACATTTTAATGGAGGATTCCCTAGATTTTCCTCAAATTTGCTACGATTCCGAAGATACCATTGTGGAGGAGACTCAGTTTCCGACTGAAGGTGTCCCTGCGGGCTCGAAGAATCCAGATCTAGTTGCAGATCTGGGATTCTCGTCCGAAATCACAAGCGGATCTGTTGAGGTTGGCTCCGATATCCCTTCGCCGGCTGTTTATACGAGTTCGTGTCTGGATTCGAGGGAAAAAGGCCAAAATTTCAAGGATTTGCTGATCTTATTGTTCCCCATTCTCGGACAGGTCATGAAATTCTGCCCTATTAGGCTTCGTTTGTGACGTTTGTTCCCCGATCTGGGGTTTTTGGTTTTATTGGCTTTCTTGGCTATGTGAATCTGTTAATGGTGCTTGATGTTTGCATGTTGACGTTAGACTGAGTTGGCTAGTGCTTTGAGCCTATATGATGCTTATTTTTTTGTGTTGCTGCCGGATCTGTTTGTGCCTAAATGATGCCCCTTTTGTGTTTGTTGTTGCTGATAGGCGCTGTAAATTGGTCCTAATTATGCAATTGACTTGGGTGGTACCAAGTTAATAGGGCTAATTAGGCTGTATGCATGTTGCTTCTGCTGCTGTTTTTTGTTGCTGCCGGATCTGTTTGTGCCTAAATGATGCCTCTTTTGTGTTTGTTGTTGCTGATAGGCACTGTAAACTGGTCCTAATTATGCAATTGACTTGGCTTAGACCAAGTTAATAGGGCTAATTAGGCTGTATGCATGTTTCTGCTGCTGTTTTGTGTTGCTGCCCGATCTGCTTGTGCCTAAGTCATGCCCCTTTTGTGTTTGTTGTTGCTGAGCGGCACTCTAAACTGGTCCTAATTTGTTGTTGTTCTTAAATTGAGTGAATTCTTGTAATTTTGTTCTTTAAGAAGATGGCATATTACCATACAATGATTTGATACCCCTATGATGACTTGTTTTCTGAGGGGATTAATTTGAAAATATCAAATCATATCACAAATATTGCTCCTATTACAGTGTTTATGAGTTAAGCAAAACGTACACACAATAGTGTTTATGCCATAAACACTATTCCAGAAGAAGCTTTCCTAAACTAAACTAAACATACCCTTATATGTAACCTAAAGCAGCCTTTAGCCCGCCAATTTGGTATGCCCCAACATTTTCTTCAATCTCCATTAGGCATTCAATCCCTTCCCTAATTGTAGCCTCATCAGCTTCCAAACTTTGTGGTAAATTACAAGCCCTTTCTAGGGCTGCCTTACCCAAATGAGGTAATCTGTAGCTATTGTGCCCTTTACACTTTATTATCTCATTCATGCAGCCCTATAAACTTAAGAATACATGGTCTAATTTCCTTACCTCTAGATCGTGAAACTATTTAATCACGTTCTGCACAAGTTGTTCAACCGTTTTCGAAGGTGTTTCTTGTTGTAGGGATTGAATAGCTTTGAAATACCCGAGATCCAGCACATTAGTGTCTGGTGAATTGGGTGGTTGACAAACAAGCTTAATCTCAAAACCATCTGCAGTGGCAGCCTCTCTGAATTGAATATCAGTGTCTTTAATGTGTGGTTTGGCATTGTCCTGTTGTATGATGATATGCTTGCTTGCATTTTTTGGCCACTTGGCTTTAATTGCTGGTATAATCTGCATGTTTTGGGTTATTTAGATGTTGTAATGTCACCGAATGATTCCCAACAACTTAAAACAAGTTGTTATGAATCATTTTTGGAGACTTAATTAGGTGGTATGGCTAGATGATGAATTTATAAACTGATAGCAACCACTTACCTGCTGCAATATGCACCTCTTGATGACTTCCTTTGTGATTGACTATATTGGTTTTGTCACAAGTGTGCCCCTTTGTCTGTTAATGTTGTTTCTCTTAGCCGGTTCTTGAATTGTAAATGGGAAACACCCAATTTTCCCATCAAATTCAATTAAGCCTTGGCTTGAGTACCTAGGCCTTGCAACAACATACATAAACATCACTTTCGTGATGTAGCGTTTACTTTTGCAACACCTATATGGGTCTGTTTCCTCTTGCAGCTTGTATGTTCTTTCACTATCCCTTTGCATATAAAATCATTTCTCGTCGATATGGACCACATTCTGCATCGTTTCATACTTAATCTTGTTTGTTAAACTATCAAAGTGTAGAGAAGAGAGGCTGAATCTGAGCCTTTGTACGTAATTGGCTTGTGTGAGTGCTGGTTTAATCGCATTTATATGTGGGTTAATTTTTCCAGCTTTTACCCATCTCCCCACTACACTTTTACTCACTTCCATTTCTGATGCAAGTCGTCTTATTATGCCCCTATTGTTGAACGGAATACCCTTCATCCGGGTTATGTCGAGCTCTTTACTTACGACTACTTTATTCTGTCTTTTGGTATTGAAACTGATAAGAATATTTGCTGCCATTTGTTGTCTTGTAGCCGCCCAAATGTTATGAATGGTTCGACGACTAACCCCGAATGATGCTGCCGCCTCTCCGATTTTTCCATGATGAACCACACGATTCGTGCTGTTATCAATCAAAAACTGAGCAATCAAGGAGCGGTCTGATGGGGACAAATTCTTCCAACCTTTTGTGTTGCAAACCATGATACAGTTGTGTTAATTTTTTACTGCTGTAACTGATAAAATTTGAGCATTGAATGTGGCTGTTTCACATTCAATGCTCAATAAATAGGCTGTTGGGTTTGATTTAAATTTAGGAGGGAATTTGTTTTTTTTTTTTTTGTAATTTTGGACTAATTTGCTGTAATCCCAAAACTGCATGACTGAATTGGAGGGAAATTTTCCTAGTAATCTGAAATTTTAGAATTCGTACAGTATTTCAGCCCATTTGCAGCTGTTGTGTAATTTTCAATTTTCAATAAATTTAGCAGTTTTTGTAACAGTAGCATGTTTCAATTTGTGTTGTTTGCAGAAAATTTAAGATGAAATTAGTAGAATTAATCATCACCTTAATTTTCAGCAAATAATCATAAAGCAACTTTGAAAAGTCAACACACACCCAAAAAGCAACTTTTCTTAATATCCGCGCAGACCCCCCCCCCCCCCCCGGTGCAAGATAAGCCGGGACGGAGGGAGTAATTCATAAGCTATATAGAATGTGGATTTAATAAGAATATTGTCTAACACATTTTAATAAACAACAACATTTATTAAGAATTATAACTATGAGATTGTTCCATTAAGTTTAAAAAATATATAGTGTCAAATTATAATATTCAAATACCATTTAAATTCAGGGTTATCAATTTGGTTACTAAACTCTTTTTACTATCACTTCTGTGCCTGAACAACATGAAACTTTCGTTTACAATCCGTCGTTGACTATTTCGGTCAAAAGTATATCACGTGCCTAACATGTGATACAAAATATATTTTTCAATGATATTTCAATGTCTGAACTACACGAAATTGTCACTTTGCAACCCGTTGATTTACATGGTTTATAAATATTTTTTAGAACAACAGAACCTTATGAAATCTTTTTGGATAAGTGAGAGACCTTAACAAATATTCATGGATAATTGAAGAATTAAAAGATGCATTTTGCCTCGAAATAGTTATTTGGTTGAAAACTAAAAGAAGATAAAGAAAAAAGATAAAAGAAAAATTTGATTAACAAATCACTTGACTAATTTCACTATCATTTTCAATCGATATTAATGTAAACTGAATTCGTGATGTTTTTGTTAATTTATTTTATAATATTTCAAACAATAAAATATTTAGATACCAGAAAGTAAGATGAACTAATAACCTTATTTTCTCCAATATATATATATATATATATATATATATATATATATATATATATTCTTGAATAATATCACTTTTTGTAATGATATTTTAAACATCAAAACATGTAGTGATTAAGCTAATAAAAGTTGTTTATGTCAAAATTAAACACCACTTGATATATAATTGATTATCAAGGTCTAACTAATTTTATTATCAAACACAATACAAATTGTCAATCACAATAAATACTTACGTCTAACATACAAATAATCACATATTAAAAGTTACATTTTTCTAACATAGTAATTAATTTTCATATAGGCAACATGGTGTCTGATCAAAGATCGTGAAAAGAAGACTAATCTTAGAAATTTAAATAGACCATGAAAAAATATATTATGTTCTTAAGAAATTGAAAACATTTTCCTAATAAATAAATAAACCAATTTACTCTGCCAATTTCAATCATCTTTGTATGGGGTAATGTGTTACACACAAAATCTTTTTTTATTTTTTCCATAATTTTTATTTATTTTTATTAATCTCTCATTTTTGTTTTATATAAAAATGTATCACAATTAGCCGAACAAAAAATATTTGATATCATAAATTTTAAAGAAACATAAATAAAAAAATAAAGTATATTAATTTGATTATTAATTTTATTTGCAGTCAGTCATAATATAAAATGTACAATTCTCCTCCACAATAAATACTAAAGTCTAACTTAAGTAATAACCAATGTAAATTTTATTTTTCTAATATAATTTATCTTTTAATTACACTAGTTTTATTCCCGCGCGATGCGCGGCTTATTATTTTATAAATATAAATAATAATTTAAAATTATATAATTTTAGAATAATAATAATTTTTATATTATTAACGAATAATGTAGACTTGCCGAAATTAAAAAATTAAATCATTATTACGTGTACGTATAATTAAAGGTACCAAAACTGTAAAGTTTTTATCACGAATATTTATAATCAATATAATCATCAAATATATCTCTTTAAAAAAAAAAAAAAAGCAATGTTTCGAGTTATAGTTGGAGTAAGTCGTATGTTTTAAGATTTAAAAACATATACGGTTGTCATGGTAGAAACTGCTTATATAGTTGACAGTAGTTTGACATTTATTTATTATAATTCACATAAAGAGAAATACATTTTCAATGGCATGAGAATATAAGATTTGTATTAAGGTTATGACATTATTAAGCATTAAGTTGTAAGACAAAAATAAACAAATAAATAAAGAATTTATACATAAAAAATGGTTGATATCAATTTGCACTCTGAAATATGCAAGATTTTTTTTTTCCGTTTTAAGCCTAAACTATTTTTTTTATCAAATAGCAACCTATACTCCGCGGGTTTACCAATTTGCAACCTCCGGTGAGAAAGAACGAATATTTAAAAATCATAAAATCATTTAAAAAATCTAATTTTTTTTTATTAAATTCTGAAACTTCATGTAAAATATCAATGACCAAAAAAATGTTATTTATTAAAATTACTTTTCATAAAAATTGAGTTTTTTTTTTTAATTTTAAAAATTTTAAATTTTAAATATTTTAGAAGGATTTCATAATTTTAATTTTTTTAATTTAAAAATATACTTAAATAATAAATTAGATTTTCTTAAAAAATATTTTCTACATTTTAAATAATTTTATATTTTTTTATAAATTAATTTAAACTCTTTTAAGAAATTTCTGTTTTAAAAAATACTTTTCATCTATAATTTCACATATCTTGAATGATTTTTTTTAGATTTTAGGATAATTTTCAGATTTTATAAAATAGTTATAATAATTTTTTAAGAAAAGATAATAATTACACGATAATCCAAATAATTTGAATTTTTCCTGAAAATGTTTAAAATAATTTGGAAGTTAGAAAATAATCAATGCATGACTAATTTAATTTTTTTTTTATTTGATTCATTTTATATTTTTATAATGTATTTTAAAATAATTTAAGGATTCTCAAAATTATTATTTTCATATTTATTAATTTTTTTATTTTTAAAAATCCTTATTATTTCATAAAATTATATATTTATAAAGTTATGCTCTACCTTTTAATTAATTTTTATATTTTCTAAAAATTATTTTAAACTTATTTTTTAAAAAATTTAGACAATTCTAATATTTACGAAAATAATTTTTTTTAAATCTAATATTTTTCAATTAATCTTTTATATTTTAAATGAATTTTAAAATTTAAAGTATTTTAAAGATTTTTTAAATTACTTTTAATTCTAATAAAATAATATTTATCTTTCTCAATTGAATTCTTCGCTGGAGGTCGCAAATTTTTTCTTTTAAAAAAAAGGAAAAGAAAAAACCTACTAATTAATAGGACTATTAATAGGGATTCCAAATAATGTATAATCTTAGTAGAATAGTAGAATGAATTAGATAGTTAATGTGATAGTTCAGGCGGGAAAAGGTATTTTACATTATTAACCCCCATTTTACTTATATATATATATATATATAGATTCAATTGAGTGTCAAATTGAAAATTATGAAAAAGATGATTAATATGAAAAACTATAAGTAAATTATGAAATAAAAATAATAAATATATTAAGAAATTGGAAAAGAAAAATTTCTAGTAACACATAATAATTAATAGATGCAGTACATTTGTCATCTATCCAAACCCGCCAAGAATCCATCAACTACATGAGGGGAATGTTACACATGCACCATTATTTTTCTAGCAACTCTCGTAAAAAGGGAAAAGAAAAAAAAGGAAAAAAGAAAAAAATATCCAATTTATGACAATATATTGAAAAATGGAATGTGTGATTTTGCTATATATTGATAGCTCTAATTAATTATACATTAAGATTTAACATGACAATGGAAGATTAATAACTTTTTGATAGCTCTAATATATAACATATATAAATATATATATATATATATATTTATATATTTATATATATTAATTTAAAAAAAAAATTATACTCCCTCCATTACATATTACTTGTTATATTAGTTACTTCTTCATTTTTCTTATTAATTGACGTTTTAGATATTTTATCATGAATTCTACCAATTTTCTGTATGGGCTCAATCCTTGAATATCTACTTTTCAACCAATCCCAAATATTTTATTTGGTCAAATATGTACCCTAATATTAGCTGAGGGTATATCTGTCAAATATTTCATCCTTAATTCTTTCATTTTTTTTTTTCTAAAACGACAATTAATAAGGAATGAAGGGAGTATTGTTGGTAGGCGTCGTTTCCGACTACCAAATTAAATTGTGTATGAAGAATACACTTAACCTTATCCTACTACTCTAACTAGTAGAGTGGCAAGCAAGGGTCGATCCCACGAGGAACGGTCGAATAATTTTGCTTTTATGTGTTAAGCTATTATTATGAAGAAACATAAAGTAAATAAGCTAGAAAACAATAAAGAAGTGGGGGGTCAATGAAATAACAACTACACCTAAATAAACAAAGACAAATAAAGAGATTTTTATAGGTTTTTGGTTTTTAAATAACAAAACGATTCACCCTTGATCATGTTTCACCGAGGTCTTAGACGATTTATGTAACTATTGTCAATGCCCTATTCAATTGTGATTCTAGCCCTTATCTCAAGGCTATTAACAAGCTCTAATAGCCTTGTTATCCCTTAATCTTAGTTAATCAAAACAAGCTCTTCGACTAACCCTATTCAGTTTAACCGAATCCTCGAACAAGCTCTCTTAGATTCAATCACCAAATGCATTAAACACTAGGACAACGAGATAAATTCAACATAAAACTCGCAAGCTCGGTTTTAGAGGTTAAACTTTGTGTTATCACCAATAAATAATTATTGTTTGCTACTCGGGAATCGGGAGTCCTACAATTACGGATAGTGACCTCCTATTCTAGCAACACATTCACAAATCCCTTAAAGGGTGATCAATCCAATAATAAATTCATAAATGTGAGTCAATAACAGCAAATAACACAAAACACTTGAATACACAATATTTTCGGTAACATTAACCGTAATAATCACATAAATGTCTTGGACTCAAGGTTCCACAATAATCAAGAGTGAACTAAGGGTGCTAGCCACCCATTTTACCTAATACAAAGATAAACTAACAGAAAATTAAAGAAAAACATGAACATAGGATAGAAAGAACCAAAGGTTAGGGGTTGAAGATCAAGATCTTCAACCCCCTTCCATTTCCTTGCTTCCAATGGATAAAAGTGGCTGATTATGTGTGGGGGATGGGTTCTAGGTTGTTCTAAGTTAGGTTAAATTCGAATGGGATGATATATATATAAGGAGAGAAAGTGCTAGCTCCAATTTAGGCAAAAACGTGTTTAGGATTTTAAAACAGGGAACACCGCCGCGGCCGTGGCATAAAGATGGCCGCGGGCGTGGTGAAACAAGGGTTTGGGCCCAATTTAGGGCCGCGGTCGTGGTATATCTACTGCCTCGGCCGTGGTCTTTCTTGGACTGAATTCGCCTTTACTTCTGGAGGACTGGCCACGGTCGCGGATGATTCAGACCGCGGGCGTGGAACGTGTAGTGCCACGGCCGTGGCACTGGCTGCCTCGGTCGTGGCAATTTATGCTGAAATGTGGCCTCTTCTGGAGGAATGGCCACGGCCGTGGCGTTGGACTGCCTCGGCCGTGGCTTGAGCCACGGGCGTGGCCTCACCACCTCGGGCATGATCCCCTGTTTTTCCTTGTTTTCTTCATCCTTTGAGCTCGATTTGTCAATTTGAGATCTTCGAACCTGTTTTTCGGCCTTAATTCACCTGTCTTGACATGAAAATGAAACAAACACGTCAAATTGCCCAATGAGAAATAAACGCACAAAACACACATGAAAATGCACACAAAAGTCCGTAAAAAGACACTTAAATTGACCTAAAAGTGTGTGCACTACCACGTGCACCAAATCTCCCCAAACTTAAACCTTTGTTCGTCCCGAACAAATAAAGAAAAAGAAGAAAGGACACTTTTTAGGGCAGATTTAAGGGGCAAAATCAATTTCAGAAGAAATTTTCAAAAGTTAGGCAATCATGATAACATTAAGCATAAGAGATAGAGCATATCAACTACTTTCAAGACTTGACACTCTCAACTTGAAATCCTTACCGGATGAGTGTATCCCTCGACTCTCAAGTGTATTGAATAGGTAGTATATACGCTCACATTGAAATGCAAATAGTATCTACCATAGGCTTGCCAATCATCTAAATTTCGATGTGTACCCGACATGTGTGACAAAGAATCAAAAAGGTCTTTAACGGGTTGTAATGTTGGTTTGAGGTAAGGTGGGATAATTTTGGGTATAAGTGACTATAAAACGGACTAAATGAGTCGTGCACTACCCATCTACCCCTCAAACAATGGTCACTCAACCTCACTCTTTACTTCCTTAGTAAACCAATCCCAAAAATTGATTTCTTCTCCTTACCACAAAGTCCACAACCTAAATGCTTTCTCAATTCTCCTTTGAAGTGTATTTTCTTTTGAATTCTTACAACTTTGAGAACATCTATTAAAAGGCATTTATATTACTAGCCTCTCCAAATCAAAAGCAACAATGAGTATATACAACTAACTTTTTCTTTTGTTTTTCTGATTTTTCGACTTTTTTCGATTTTCGATTTTCGACTTTTTTTTTTTTTTTTTTTTTTTTTTTTTTTTTTAACACAAACAAAAATTGGAGAGGACTAGTATTCTCGATTCTTTTCCTATTGTTTCAATTCCTTTCACCTTTCAATACTCCCAATAGTTCACCCTTTTCAATCCCAAATTATCCGACTACCTTCCAACCACCTCCCTCATACTCAAATAGTCCAATTAGGTTCAAAGGCTAATCGAAAGGGTTTCGGCTTGTAGAATTGGGTTGTCAAACAAAAGGCTAAAAGCTCAAGGGGCTCAACTAGAGACAATATCAAATTAGGTAAAAAGGATGTGTTTTCAAGCTTGAAAGTAGGCTCAAATCAAGGATTGCCTAAAATCATTTTCAATGTCACACAATGTACCGACTCATGCAAAATAGAGAATCAAGGCAAGTTCTAGAGACAACTAAATGTACTCAATGAATTTCACACCGAAAGAAAGTTTACGTTACTCCAAAGGCGGGAGTATCTTCTAAAGCTCAAAAACTCACTCGGTTGCAATTTTTGATCAAAAGTTTTGAGTGTAAGCTCAATTTCGTCTCATAGCCTATCATGCTCTATCATTAGCCAAGTTTTCAATTTTTATGGAAAATTTATTCATCATTAACCGTTTGCCACATTTTCACTCAAATTTGGTCCAATCAACTTTTCCAAGCGGCCAAAATCCGTACACCTACCACCCCCTCCCCAAACTTGATTGAAAATCAAAGTTTGTGGAAAGAAAGGATACGGATTGGTGCTTAACTAACTCAACCATTTATTCAAAACACCCATCCCAATCGACTAAAAAAAATACCAACTTATTACGACTATGCATGTAAGTGCCCAAAACTTCATCATATAAATAACAAAACTCAATTTATCTTAACCAAACAAAGATGATAGTAGAAAATGGCACACAGGCCAATCAAGACAAAACATCCTACAAGAAAATCCGATACATCATTCAATGAAATAGTGCAAGCATGTTTACAAAGGCAAAAATAACAATCAAACGGCCCACACGCCGTGAACCCCAAGTATAGGCAAAACAGAAGGGGCACACAGGCCTAAATAGTCAACAAGCAGTAAGATATGGAAATGAAATATGAGAGATTGTAACACTGGGGTGGCCAAGAACATCCTACTTCTTACTTTTCTTCCCCAAACTTAGTTGAAAACTAAGTTTTTGAAAAAGAAGAAGGATATTCTTGGTACTCCTACTCACAAAGATTTGGACGGTCGTGAAGATCGGGAGCTTTGGCCACCAAAACATGCTCGAAGGCTGTTGAGTGCCTCGAGGATCTTGCTCTGGTTTCCTTTGATCTCCCTAATGTCCGACTTCATCTCTCGGATGTCCCCCTCCATCGTGCTTAATCTTTCATCCACTTGTTGTTGAAACTCGGTCTGGGACTGAACAGCGGATACGGGTCTCTTTCGTGAATGACGGCTGCTCACACCCTCGCCTGTGAGATCTATCCCTTCTGCAGCAGGTTCCGATACTTGGCCTCTCTGATATTTCCGGAACTCGAGGTCACTGGGTTCCCTCGAGGCTGCCCGGTGTGCAGCTGAGCTCAAGGCCAAGTTGGCTGTGGATTTGAGGTCTCGGATGCGGGTGAGGTCTGGGTTAGGAAGGCGTAGCATTGGCCCTACATTTTGGATCACGTAGGGAACGGAGACTCCATCTTCTAGTCCCAAAGCAGCAATCCTCATGTTGGCTAAATCTTCCCAACCCAGAAGGAACGAATCTGAAACAGCCTTGAAGTCAATCAACGGAACTCCACAATGCTCTAGAATTGGTGTGATAAGAGCTCCGCTGAATATTGAGTCATGTTGCTTAGGCTCTTTCTTTCTGGTCGCCGTTAGTTCCTTCACTGTCCTCTCAAAAGACTCAATCAGCACCTCTTCATATCTCCTATCGGTCCGTTTGAGAATGGACCATAGGATACTGAGCTCGGCCATCCTTGCTGCCCCCGTCTCCTTCCTCCCTAAAAGTGTCAATGCCAGGAGCCTTTGTAAAACCTTTACGACTGGATTTCTGATCCAGCTAGTTTTGGAGCTCTTAGAATCGAAGGCTTGCGGTTCAACCAAGCCGGGAGCAACAGTTATTTGCCCCCAGAACCGCCCGACATTGAACTCATCGATGCTTTCCAAGTCTGTGGTGGAGGGATTTTCTTTGAAACCGTAAATCTTCCTCAACTCCGCTGCTGTGAGTGTCATCTTTTTGTTCAGCAGGTGGAATGAAATGCTGTGGATTCTGTTTCCACATTTTTCAGAGTTGGATCGGACAGTCAGTGTGCTGAAGAACTCAAGGACGAATCGTTGGTAGGTGGGCCTTGGAGTGAACAATCCAATGAGGCCCGATGCTCTCAAAAACTCATCGATATTATCCTTGATTCCCATATCAGTCAAACACTCGATTTTGAAATAACGGGTGGCAACAATCTGACGCTTCATTAATCGGGCAAATCTTTGTTGGTGAACCGGGTCGTCCAAAATGATGTCGAAAAGCCGACTGTCTGGCCCTGTGGACGTTGGGACCTCCGGGGTTTCGATCTCCGGTTCCTCTGGGAGGGGCTCCCGGATCACCAACTTGCCCTTCCCCTTTCCTATACTTGGTGTGCCTTTACTTGTGCCAACACTTTTCTTTGATGTCTTTTTTGATGGTCCCATTTGTCCTACAAGACAAACACACACACTTAAATTCTGAGTTTTAACACTTATCACCAATTGAAACATTAACTCTAATCAAATAGAAGGCCAATCACTCATGTTTCAATCACTCATGTTCAACCAATCACAGAAAATCACAAGTGAATTCGCAATCTAGATGACTTAGTTGACTTGATTAAATGTGCATAAATGGCAAACATGTCTAATTATTATCCTATTGCAAGAAAATTCTATTAATGCTCAACAAAAATAGGTTGATTTTGTTTCATTATTATCAAGAGTCTAAAAGTATCTACTATTCACACAAATTCACTAATCAACCTAACAATCGAACATAATAATAGAATCAAATAGCAAAAAGGGTAACAAAAGGGAATGCATGTCAAGTGGTTGGTGATATAGCAAAAATCAACTTCAATCCTCAATTTTCAATGATTCCCAAACTAATCCTCATCCATCATCAACAAATCATGCAAAAACAAAGGCTATCACTACAAATTTAGTGTTAGATTACTTAAAAACATTCAACATTGGCAAAAATTCACAAAATACGTGTGCACAACCAATATCAATATATCAACTAATCCAACAACAAATTTGCCCCAAATCTTAACAACAAAGTTCATAATAACAAATAAAGATTGAGGGGAAAGGATAGCCATACTTACCGGTCGAGTTTAATCGAAAAATTTGAAGTTTGATTTTTCGCGCCCTTTTCGACCCGACTCCGACTTTGCTCCAAATCCGAATTTTTTTGGATAGAAATGTTTATGATGATGTGGGTGAGGTGTGGTGTGAATTTGAGGGGAAGAAATTGAGTAACAATGGCGGATTTCGTGTGTGTGTGTGAGTGTGTTTTCGCCAATTTTCGCGAGGAGGAGGGTGAAATGCCCTACCTCGCCCGCGTCTGTCTTTTTATACCTGGGAGTATGCCGCGGCCGAGGCGTAAAAACTGCCGCGGGCGTGGCGGAAGAGAAGTCTCACCGCGGGCGTGGCAATAAACTGACGCGGCCGTGGCAATCCTTCCAGTGCAATTCAGGATTTTCGGGCATAAGTGACCTCGGGCGTGGTCAAGAAATAACACGGCCGAGGCGTTGCTTCACCGCGGGCGTGGCCTATAGCAACCGCGGCCGTGGCCTTTTGTCCAGAATGATTCGAATTCTTCACGAGCTTGACCTCGGGCGCGGCAACACTTGACCTCGGTCGCGGCCTTATTTGGCCACGGTCGTGGCTATTGAAAGGCCATGGCCGAGGTGAGTTGTCCAGAATGGCTTGAATTTTTCTTTGTTGGAGGCCACGGCCGAGGTGGATTGTGTGACACGGCCGTGGTGATTTTTTCTGGGTAATTCCTCCATTTTGGGCTCCTTCACCCCCATTTCACACTATCTCTTTGAGTGGATTGTTGGGCACCTACACACATTTAAACAAAACAATTTAAAACACTAAAATATTAGTAAAGCAACTAAACTATGAATTTAAAATACGAAAAGCAATAAACGTCGGGTTGCCTCCCGACAAGCGCCTTTGTTTAACGTCGTTGGCTCGACGGATGCTCTTTAAATAAACAAAACAAACAACTAGCTATGTAACTAAAACAAACACTGAACACATAAAACAAAATCGTTCTAAACCATTCCCCGGCAACGGCGCCAAAATTTGGTAGGCGTCGTTTCCGACTACCAAATTAAATTGTGTATGAAGAATACACTTAACCTTATCCTACTACTCTAACTAGTAGAGTGGCAAGCAAGGGTCGATCCCACGAGGAACGGTCGAATAATTTTGCTTTTATGTGTTAAGCTATTATTATGAAGAAACATAAAGTAAATAAGCTAGAAAACAATAAAGAAGTGGGGGGTCAATGAAATAACAACTACACCTAAATAAACAAAGACAAATAAAGAGATTTTTATAGGTTTTTGGTTTTTAAATAACAAAACGATTCACCCTTGATCATGTTTCACCGAGGTCTTGGACGATTTATGTAACTATTGTCAATGCCCTATTCAATTGTGATTCTAGCCCTTATCTCAAGGCTATTAACAAGCTCTAATAGCCTTGTTATCCCTTAATCTTAGTTAATCAAAACAAGCTCTTCGACTAACCCTATTCAGTTTAACCGAATCCTTGAACAAGCTCTCTTAGATTCAATCACCAAATGCATTAAACACTAGGACAACGAGATAAATTCAACATAAAACTCGCAAGCTCGGTTTTAGAGGTTAAACTTTGTGTTATCACCAATAAATAATTATTGTTTGCTACTTGGGAATCGAAAGTCCTACAATTACGGATAGTGACCTCCTATTCTAGCAACACATTCACAAATCCCTTAAAGGGTGATCAATCCAATAATAAATTCATAAATGTGAGTCAATAACAGCAAATAACACAAAACACTTGAATACACAATATTTTCGGTAACATTAACCGTAATAATCACATAAATGTCTTGGACTCAAGGTTCCACAATAATCAAGAGTGAACTAAGGGTGCTAGCCACCCATTTTACCTAATACAAAGATAAACTAACAGAAAATTAAAGAAAAACAAGATCTTCAACCCCCTTCCATTTCCTTGCTTCCAATGGATAAAAGTGGCTGATTATGTGTGGGGGATGGGTTCTAGGTTGTTCTAAGTTAGGTTAAATTCGAATGGGATGATATATATATAAGGAGAGAAAGTGCTAGCTCCAATTTAGGCAAAAACGTGTTTAGGATTTTAAAACAGGGAACACCGCCGCGGCCGTGGCATAAAGATGGCCGCGGGCGTGGTGAAACAAGGGTTTGGGCCCAATTTAGGGCCGCGGTCGTGGTATATCTACTGCCTCGGCCGTGGTCTTTCTTGGACTGAATTCGCCTTTACTTCTGGAGGACTGGCCACGGTCGCGGATGATTCAGACCGCGGGCGTGGAACGTGTAGTGCCACGGCCGTGGCACTGGCTGCCTCGGTCGTGGCAATTTATGCTGAAATGTGGCCTCTTCTGGAGGAATGGCCACGGCCGTGGCGTTGGACTGCCTCGGCCGTGGCTTGAGCCACGGGCGTGGCCTCACCACCTCGGGCATGATCCCCTGTTTTTCCTTGTTTTCTTCATCCTTTGAGCTCGATTTATCAATTTGAGATCTTCGAACCTGTTTTTCGGCCTTAATTCACCTGTCTTCACATGAAAATGAAACAAACACGTCAAATTGCCCAATGAGAAATAAACGCACAAAACACACATGAAAATGCACACAAAAGTCCGTAAAAAGACACTTAAATTGACCTAAAAGTGTGTGCACTACCACGTGCACCAATTGTTTAAATTTTT
This sequence comes from Ajuga chamaepitys, assembly GCA_958295605.1. NCBI lineage: Eukaryota > Viridiplantae > Streptophyta > Magnoliopsida > Lamiales > Lamiaceae > Ajuga > Ajuga chamaepitys. The sequence goes on from OY282495.1 coordinate 18,848,652, forward strand.
TATATTCAAAATAATTATATTAATCTACCAAATATATAGTAAAATCAATATCTCGAATCCAACCCAAAAAAATAACCAACAAAAACTTAATTTTTTTTTTATCACAATTTTTATTAACATAAATCATTGTTATATTTTTAGTAATAGGGTCCTCACGTATATAAGAAATATATTCATTATATCTCTTGATTATTGTGATTAATGTTAATTTATATATGTGGCGGAAATCAATGAGTTATTTACATTAGCTTGAAATTAATATTAGGGCTTGTGTATTTGAATATTTTAACTAGAAAAATAAAATTTTAAAATTCTAGTAGTTGAAATGATTCGAACGTGGCTTAAAACTTTTGGTCTATACTTAAGAGTTGTGATACGTGTTGTTGGACTGTACAAAATTAATTGTATATATAGAATATATACTTAACCTTAACTTACGACTCTAACGAGTAAAGTGGTAAGTAAGGGTCGATCCCACGGAGAACGGTCGAACAGTTCTGCTTTATGTGTTAAACTATTATTGTCACGTAATATATTATAAATAGCTAGAGAAAACAATAAAGAAGTGCCGGGGGGGGGGGGAGGAGTCTTAATTGGGTTTAACAACCTAATGATTATCGTTGATGTCCCAAATTCAATGCGATTTAAATCCTTATCCCACAATCTACAAGGTCCGCTTATGTAGATCGTGTTGTCCCTTAATTGTGGATAAATCAATGGTCCGCTTATCGATTTATCCCTACCCAAATCAATTAGTGATCCAAACAAGCTCTTTTCACACTAATTGATATTGGATGATCATGAACTAGAAAAACAGGATAAATAAGGCATAAATCTCGATTAGATCGGGTTTAGAGGCCAAACTCTATAATGCCACCAATGATATCAAGCATTGTTCGCTACTAAGGGAGATTGAAGCTTCAACAATCACGGAAAGTGAAGTTCAAACTCTAGCAACATACAATAAATGCCTTCCAAAGGGTGATCAATCCTAAAACAAGCATCTAGGCATGAGACAATCCAATCAAGCATTATAGAACATTTAAATTGCATAAATAAGGTAACATCAAGAGTCAATAATCACATTCGCATCATCAATCAAGGCTCAACATAATCAAGGGTAGAATTAAGGGTGCTAGCCACCCATATTAACTATTACAAAGATAAAATAACTAAAAATTAAAGAAAACATGAAAATAGGATAGAAAGAACCAAGGGTTAGGGTTCAAGATCAAGATCTTCAGCCCCCTTCCATTCCCTTGTTGTCAATGGAGAATAGTGGCTGAATATGTGTGAGGGATGGGTTCTAGGTTAGGTTAAATTCGAATGGGAGGAGATATATGTAGATATCAGTTCAATTTCATCAAGTGGTCATAGTTTGTAGTAGAGGTTGTGAGGAATCAGGAACCGGGTTCAAGTTGGGAAGAACCGGGCTGGAGAATCGGTTTTAAGGCAGATCAGTTTTGAAGGTTAACAAAGAACCGGAGTCAAAGCGGTTATAACAGACTTATGCAACGGTTTAGAACCGTTGCATGTAAAACCGTTATGAAAGGTCCGTCTAACAGTTTTGAGCAGTTGAAACTGATTTGGTTACAGCTCTTGATACTTCTTGATTCGATCTTAGACCTTTATATATATTTGATCCACTAGTAGAGACGAGTTGATACACGTTATTTCCCCTCTGTAAACACTTCTCAATCATTAGAATTAGAAAGCTAGGGTTCTTAAGCTCAATTCGGCTTGTGAATTGGGGTTTCTGGTTTTCTGGATTGGTTCTTGTAATTGATTGCTTAGTGGAGTGAATTGAGGTGTATAGAGCCTCTGTGGATGTAGATCACATTGATCGAACCACGTAAAAACCTTGTGTTCTTCATTTTGTTTCTGTTTTTGTGTTCGGTTCTTGTTTGGCCGATTTCCAGTTTGTTTTTTATTCTTTCTTGGTTTGAGCTTGTTTGTGTGTGTTGTAAGTGTTTCATTTCTTAACAAGTGGCGCCGTCTGTGGAAGCTCGCACACACATTCAAAGAGGAAGAGAGAATGGCTGGAGTGAACATGGATGTGGAGAAGTTTTCAGGTAAAAATGACTTCTCACTTTGGAAATCAAAATGAATGCTATATTGATTCAAAATGGGCTAGACTCTGCACTTCTTCCTGTTGATCAATGGCCTGATGCTAAGAAATCTAAGTTTCCAGAACTGGATAAGAAGGCTTTGAGTCTTATATTCCTTTGTTTGGGTGATAAACCCTTAAGGGAGATATCAAGGTGTAAAAATGCAGTGGAGGCATGGGGAAAACTGGAAGAACTCTATCAATCAAAGTCTATATTGGATCCCCTGTGTTAGGTTGTGCTGAATCTGTGATAAGTAGAGAAGATGTCATGAAGTGGCATAAAAGACTGGGACATATTGGAGAGAAAGGATTGAAGGAGCTATCAAAGAGGGGCATCAGTGGTGAAATGGGAAATAGAACACTGGATTTTTGTGACAAATGTGCTTTGGGAAAGGCCAAGAAGCTGCCTTATGCTAAAGGGATACATTCTACTCAAGAACCACTTGATTATGTACACTCTGATATATGGGGGCCTTCAAGAACAGAGACATATGGAGGAGGAAGGTATTTCATGTCCATCATTGATGATTACAGTAGAAAAATATGGGTATATGTCTTAAGAAATAAGAGTAATGCATTCCTTAAGTTTAAAACATGGTTGAGCTAGGTGGAGAATCTAAGAGGAAAGAAATTGAAACATCTTAGGACAGATAATGGCTTGGAATATCTATCCACTGAATTCACAAGGTTTTGTGAAGATAAGGGCATCACAAGGCACAAAACTGTCCCTTTAAGCCCTCAACAAAATGGGGTTGCTGAAAGGTTTAACAGGACTGTGCTTGAGAGAGTTAGATGTCTGCTGATTGATGCTGGATTACTCAAATCCTTCTAGGGAGAAATACTAAATACTGCATGCTATTTGATAAACAGATCACGATCATCAACTCTAGGATTTAAGACTCCAGAAGAAGTTTGGAGTGGAAAGGTACTAATTACTATAATTTGAGAGTGTTTGGGTGTCTGGCCCATGCTCACATTAGGCAAGACAAACTTGATGCAAGAGCACAAAGGTGTGTATTCCTAGGATATCCTGAGGGCATAAAAGGCTACAGGTTATGGTGCTTGGAACATGGAAACCAGAAGCTCTTGATAAGTAGAGATGTAAGATTCAATGAGGATGTGATGGGATATAACTCTATTGGAAGTCAAGAGGAAGCTGATGGTGCTGTGGAATCTGGAAGAATTTCTATTCAGGTGAAGCCTACTGAGGAACAGATATCACTAGAGAAGGATGCTCAAGCTCAACAAGAAGATGACAGTTCATCAGAAGATGAAGAAGGTCAAACTGAGATTGCAAATCTCAGAACTTATAGCATTGATAGAGACAGACCAAGAAGACAAATCCACATGCCTGATTTCTATGGACAAGCTGCAAGTGTCTATTATGCATTAAGTGTAGCAGAAGACTTGGAGTTTCAAGAGCCAAACAGTTTTAAGGAAGCAATAAGTTGCAGTGAAAGTGAACACTGGATAGGGGCCGTGATGGAGGAAATGGAATCTCTGGAGAGAAACCAAACCTGGAAGCTTGTAGACAAACCAAAGGGGCAGAAGCTAGTCAGCTCAAAGTGGATCTACAAGAAGAAGGTGGAGGCTGGAAAGGCTGATAAAATCAGATACAAGGCAAGGCTGGTGGCTAGGGGTTTTACACAAAGAGAAGGTATTGATTATAATGAGGTGTTTTCTGCAGTAGTAAAGCATTGCTCTATTAGGTTACTTCTATCAAAGGTTACTCAAGACATGGAACTACAACAGTTAGATGTCAAGACAGCATTCCTGCATGGTGATCTAATTGAAAAGATATACATGAAGCAACCTGAGGGCTTTGTAATTCCAGGAAATGAGGAGAAGGTATGTTTTCTCAGGAAATCACTTTATGGATTGAAGCAGAGTCCAAGGCAGTGGAATAAGAAGTTCAATAAATTCATGATTAATGCAGGATTTATAAGAAGCTTATATGACAACTGTGTATACTTTAACAAAGGTTCAAGAGTTGAACAGGTATTTTTGTTGTTATATGTGGATGATATGCTCATTGCCAGTAAGAGTATGGATAAGATACAACAGCTAAAGGGAAGATTGAGTTCAGAATTTGACATGAAGGATCTTGGGGAAGCAAGGAAGATTCTGGTAATGGAAATCATTAGAAGAAGGAAGACTGAAACACTATGGCTCTTACAGAGACAGTATTTGTAGAAGGTTGTGGAGAGATTTCACATGCATGAGTCAAGGACAGTAAGTATTCCAGTTAATCTGCAGACTAAGCTGTCCAAGGATCAGTGTCCTAAGACAGAAGCTGAGGAGATCCACATGAAGAATATTCCATATGCCTGTGGTGTTCGCAGTTTGATGTATGGAATGATATGCAGCAGGCCAGAGTTGGCTTATAGTGTATCTCTGGTAAGCAGGTACATTTCAAATCCTGGAGAGTCACATTGGGAAGCTTTGAAGCAAGTCTTGAGATATCTGAAAGGTTCTGTCAGTGTGGGTTTAAAGTTTCAGAAACTAGAAGCTGGTGCTATAGCTCTGGTTGGATATGCAGATGCAGACTTTGCTGGGAACTTGGATACAAGAAAATCTGTTACAGGATATGTCTTTACTTTGTATGGAACAGCTGTAAGCTGGAAAATTGTGCAACAGTCTGTGGTTGCTTTATCCATAACTGAGGCAGAATACATTGCCTTAACTGAGGCAATCAAGGAAGCTCTGTGGCTCAAAGGGATTCTCAAAGACTTAGGAATCAGACAAGGGTGTGTTACCATTCAGTGTGATAATCAGAGTGCTCTTCACTTGGTGAAACATCAAGCTTTTCATGAGAGGTCTAAGCATATTGATGTTAGACTTCATTTTGCAAGTGATGTGATTGAAGCAGGATTTGTTGAAGTGAAGAAGGTGCATACCATGGATAATGCAGCTGATTTTCTAACTAAGGCAGTTCCAGGGAGCAAGATGGTTCATTGCTCAAGCCTGATAAGGCTTGAACAATTTAGTTAAACCTGGAGCAAACAAGGCAGTTTGAGGTGATGAAGTACACTTGAGTTCATTGAGGTGGAGATTTGTAGATATCAGTTCAATTTCACCAAGTGGTCATAGTTTGTAGTAGAGGTTGTGAGGAATCAGGAACCGGGTTCAGGTTGGGAAGAACCGGGCTGGAGAATTAGTTTTAAGGCAGATCAGTTTTGAAGGTTAATAAAGAACCGGAGTCAAAGCGGTTATAACAGACTTATGCAACGGTTTAGAACCGTTGCATGTAAAACCATTGTGAAAGGTCCATCTAACAGTTTTGAGCAGTTGAAACTGATTTTGTTACAGCTCCTGATACTTCTTGATTCGAGCTTAGACCTTTATATATATTTGATCCACTAGTAGAGACGAGTTGATACACGTTATTTTCCCTCTGTAAACACTTCTCAATCATTAGAATTAGAAAGCTAGGGTTCTTAAGCTCAATTCGGCTTGTGAATTGGGGTTTCTGGTTTTCTGGATTGGTTCTTGTAATTGATTGCTTAGTGGAGTGAATTGAGGTGTATAGAGCCTCCGTGGATGTAGATCACATTGATCGAACCACGTAAAAACCTTGTGTTCTTCATTTTGTTTCTGTTTTTGTGTTCGGTTCTTGTTCGGCCGATTTCCAGTTTGTTTTTCATTCTTTCTTGTTTTGAGCTTGTTTGTGTGTGTTGTAAGTGTTTCATTTCTTAACAATATATATAAGGGGAGAAAGTGCTAGTCAAGAATAGACAAAATCACATTCAGGATTTTAAAACAGGGTAAGAAATCTCAGCCGAGATGCTAGTGTATCTCGGCCGAGACGTGAAAAAGGGTTTTTCAATTGGTGTGTCGAAGGCTGATCTTGGCCGAGACGTGAAAAGGGTAAAATGGGGCTGGCTAGGGCTTGACTCATCTCGGCCGAGATTGGATTTCATCTCAGCCGAGATCTTGGTCCTTTGAAAAGCCTGAAATTCTCTGGAAACACATCTCGGCCGAGATGCATTTCTTGTCTCGGTCGAGATCTTCAGTTTTTGCAATTCTTCATGAATACCCTGGAGACTCATCTCGGCCGAGATTTTCATCCTGTCTCGGCCGATATCCTCAGTTAGCCCTTCCTTTTGTTGCCTCGATTGATCCCTCGACTCCGCGGTCGTTTGATGTTCTTTTTCAGTCCTTTTTTCACCTGTCTTAACATAAAAATAGCACAAACGCATTATTTTGCCCATGAGAGTATAAAAGCACTAAATACACATGATTATGCACATTATTGACACTAAAATGACACTAAAAGTGCCCTAAAGTGCGTGCACGGAACACGTGTACCAAATCCCCCCAAACGTAAAACTTGTTCGTCCCAACCAATAAAGAGAAAAACAAAAGGACACGTGTTTAGGATAGAGTTTAGTGGCATTTGATTTCAGATAATTTTCATGAAAAAGAATAAGCGATCATGATAAAAGCAAGCATATGTGATAGCCAGATCCACTACTCTCGAGACATAACACTCTCAACTTAAGATCCTCACCGGGTGAGTGTATCTTTCGACTCTCAAGTGTATCAAATGGTAATGTATACGCTCACATTGAAATGCATAAAATGCCTACCATAGGCTTGCCAATCATCTAAACTTCGATGTATATCCGACATGTGTGACAAAGAATCAAAAAGGTCTTTAACGGGTTGTAATGTTGGCTTGGGGTAAGGTGGGAAAATTTCTGGTATAAGTGACTATGAAACGGACTAAATGAGTCGTGCACTACCCATCTACCCCTCAAACAATGGTCACTCAACCTTACTCTTTTAATTCTCAATCAAGTCAAACTTAAGTTCGACTTCTTCACCTTATTCCTACCTACATTTCCCATATTTATCAATCCTTTCAATAATTATCTTCTTAAGAGTTTCCTAGACAAGGGATTGTAATCACAAAATGATGTGATTTTCAATACCCTCTCCAAAAGAATAGTATATACACTTCCTCTTTCTTTCATTTTCTGGTTTTTCTGAGTAATATATATATATATTTTTTGGAAAGGTTAATATACTCGATTATAGCCTATTTCGCGTTTTTCCTTTCACCCTTCTTCGTTTTCCACTAGTTTACCCAAATTCAATCCCAATTTCAAGACTAACTACCTTCCAACCGCCTCCCTCATACTCAACAGTCCGTTTGGGTGTCAAAGGCTAAATAAAAGGTAAATTTGCTTGTAGTGTTGGGTATCAAACAAAAAAGCTTAAGCTCAAGGGGCTCAACTAGAGACAATGTCAAATTTGGTGAAAAGGAAATATTTCAAGCTTTTGAAATAAGTTTGATCAAGAATTGCCTAAGATCATTTTTAATGTCACAAGATGTATTGACTTATTCAAAAGTAGAGAATCAAGGCAAGTTCTAGAGACAAATAGATGTATTCAATGAATTTCACACCGAAAGAAAGTTTAAATTACTCCAAAGATGGGAGTATCTTTTAAGGCTCAAAAACTCACTAGGAAACAATTTGATCAAAAGTTTTGAATCTAAGCTCAATTTTGTTTCAAAAGGTCTATCATGCTCTACCATGTGCTTCTTTCAAAAATAATTGTTAAAATTTTCATCATTAATCAATGCCACATTTTTTTCTTTCCTAAACTCATCCAATTGCTTTCTCGAGCTGCCGACCTGTACGATCCCACCCCCTCCCCAAACTTAGTTGCAAACTAAGTTTGTGGAAAAGAGGGGTACAATTTGGTGCTCGCCGAATTTAACCATATTATTCACCACTTTACAATTTATTAAAAATGCAACAGACTGATCCATACAAAGATACAAACCATTTCGAGTCTAATAAATCCAAAAGACAATAGAATAGCATACGGAAAGTTAAACTCTTGAGCTGCCAATACGTACACCTACCAAGACTTCCCCAAACTTGGTTAAAAACCAAAGTTTGTGAGGAAGAAAGGGTACGAATTGATGTCCTAACTCACAGTGGTTTTTGGGCTTCTTCAATCCCATTTAGTGCTATCTCCTTGAATTTCACGGATTGGTCGGTTCCTCATCATCATAGTCTCTGCACTCTAAAAGAAGATAATAAGACAATATCTAATTATAAGTAAACAACCAAAACTACGAAATTGAATATACGAAAATCAATAAACATCGGGTTGCCTCCCGACAAGCGCCTTTGTTGAACGTCGTTGGCTCGACGGATGCTCTTTAAATAAACAAAACAAACAACTATCCAAATTAATTGTATATATAGAATATATACTTAACCTTAGCTTACGACTCTAACGAGTAAAGTGGTAAGTAAGGATCGATTCCACGGAGAACGGTCGAACAGTTCTGCTTTATGTGTTAAACTATTATTGTCACGTAATATAATATAAATAGCTAGAGAAAACAATAAAGAAGTGGGGGGAGTTTTAATTGGGTTTAACAACTAAATCCTAACAAGTAACTAACTCTTAATCTATGTTTTTGGTGTTTTTGAATATAATAAAAGGTCTACCCTCGATCTAATATCCCCTTGAATCCGACTACCTAATGATTATCGTTGATGTCCCAAATTCAATGCGATTTAAATCCTTATCCCACAATCTACAAGGCCCGCTTATGTAGATCGTGTTGTCCCTTAATTGTGGATAAATCAAAGGTCCGCTTATCGATTTATCCCTACCCAAATCAATTAGTGATCCAAACAAGCTCTTTTCACACTAATTGATATTGGATGATCATGAACTAGAACAACGGGATAAATAAGGCATAAACCTCGATTAGATCGGGTTTAGAGGCCGAACTCTATAATGCCACTAATGATATCAAGTATTGTTCGCCACTAAGGGAGATTGAAGCTTCAACAATCACGGCAAAGTGAAGTTCAAACTCTAGCAACATACAATAAATGCCTTCCAAAGGGTGATCAATCCTAAAATAAGAATCTAGGCATGAGACAATCCAATCAAGCATTATAGAATATTTAAATTGCATAAATAAGGTAATATCAAGAGTCAATAATCGCATTCTCATCATCAATCAAGGTTCAACATGATCAAGGGTAGAATTAAGGGTGCTAGCCACCCATATTAACTATTACAAAGATAAAAATAACTAAAAATTAAAGAAAACATGAAAATAGGATAGAAAGAACCAAAGGTTACCTCTTCCATTCCCTTGCTTCCAATGGAGAATAGTGGCTGAATATGTATGGGGGATGGGTTCTAGGTTAGGTTAAATTCGAATGGGAAGAGATATATATAAGCGGAGAAAGTGCTAGTCAAGAATAGGCAAAATCGCATTCAGGATTTTAAAATAGGGTAAGGAATCTCGGCCGAGATACACTAGTATCTCGGCCGAGATGCTTGTGTATCTCGGCCGAGACGTGAAAAAGGGTTTTTCAATTGGTGGGTCGAAGGCTGATCTCGGCCGAGACGAAAGTGCATCTCGCCCGAGACGTGAAAAAGGGAAAAATGGGGTTGGCTAGGGCTTGACTCATCTCGGCCGAGATCTTGGTCCGTTGAAAAGCCTGAAATTCTCTGGAAACACATCTCGGCCGAGATGCGTTTCTTGTCTCGGCCGAGATCTTCAGTTTTTACAATTCTTCATGAATACCCTGGAGACTCATCTCGGTCGAGATTTTCATCCTGTCTCGGCCGAGATCCTCAGTTAGGCCTTCCTTTTGTTGCCTCTATTGATCCCTCGACTCCGCGGTCGTTTGATGTTCTTTTTCAGTCCTTTTTCACCTGTCTTAACACAAAAACAGCACAAACGCATTATTTTGCCCATGAGAGTATAAAAACACTAAATACACGTGATTATGCACATCATTGACACTAAAAGTTCCCTAAAGTGCGTGCACGTATCACGTGTACCAAGTTTGTTACAAAAAACTTTCTGAAACATAAAACGAAAGTAGACAGAAATCATCAAATTACCAAAATGCAATTTCAGGATTTCATAAGAATTTAATCCAAGTAAAAGAGGAATCTAAGGTTAATTTTCAAATAAGACTAAATGCGAATTCTAATTGAAACATTTAAATTATTTGCTCATGGCTTAAAAATTTGAAGAGAGTGTGATTTGGAACACTTGATTTTATTTTATTTTTTCTTTTCTAGAATGTTAATAGAATTGAGAATTGATTAAACAACTCGCTTTTCAAAATTGTGTTTGAAATATGAGAAGCTCAGATGTTTCAATTTATGATTTTGAAGTTGGGAAGAAATCATATATAAGGTAAAAACCTATGTCAACTTGAAATTGATATCGAGGCTGGAATGAGTTAACTATGAAAAATTAATTTTAAAATCCTAGTAGTAGAAATAATTCAAACAAGCAAATGAGTCATACTTAATATTCAAGCTAAAAAATTAAGACGAAAACTATATATAAATATAGAATTGTATTTTTATTCAAATGTATGATGCATGTATTTTTCCAAAACAATGGGATGTCATAAAGTTGCTCTTCATGCTTTGTGGTGCTATCTCTGAAAATTCCTAACTTGTGTGTCATATTATGCATATCATAATGTCTTGGAATAAAAATATAGTATGCATACTTGAACATGTGTATAGTGTCTTGCACATGATACTTAAAATCTTACTTTAAGATCATACGCATCATGTCTCGGTATGTATAATTTTTTTTTGAAGTGAATATAACTTAGACTGTACCTTGAGCTGGCATGATGAAGCTGAGACGGACAGTGAGGCATTAATTCTTAAATTATCATGTGGTCTTTGAATTAGAATATTCAAAACTTTTTTTTTTACGTATATATATACACATTCGCCACTAATTGACTTAAATATATATATCTTCCAAGCAAGTCTATAGAAACGCAGACGTGCTCTGATACCAACTGTAACAACCTAAATTTTCTTAAGCAATTCTTTTCTTATAAATTATAATAAAAATTTACTTTTAAAAAGGGAAAATAAAATTTTTTACAATTAGAAAATCATCAAATTAATTTAAAAATAAGACTGTTATATAAAACTATAATTATATATATGCTTGAAAGGATATAGTCATATTATTTCCAAACTTCAAATTAATATGAATAATACTTTTATAAATATGCAGAAGTAATTACCTAATTTAATTTAAGAGTTAACATAAATTCTTACTAAAACATTGCAATAAAAAAAAAAATTATTTTTCTTCAGATAATTCGTAGATCAAGTCTTAAAAGAAATATCCGTTTTAACTAATAATATATTCTTAACTTTTGAACAATTAAACTAACTCTAAAATTTAGGTCGTTAGACTAGATACAAATTAAAGTTATTTTAATAAACAATATTTAATATAGTTTACCTAATAATATTCCACTAAATAGGATCTAATAAATATATTTTTAATAAATTATGAAAACTAAATTGTAGTGCAATAAATCACCTTAATCAACGAAACTCATGTGCAACTATTACGTAATTTCTTTGAAAACCTTCATAGATATGGTCTTAATATTTAGGCATACATATTGTATCTGAAATCATGAACATATTTAAATAAAACCTAAAATACTTTAATGCGAATTTTATTCGGGTATCATAATAATTATGTAGTACCTAATATGTCATCACAACCCTCTCTTGCCTTCTCATGCAACTCCATCACCTGAAATTGAGAGTTTTTATAAAAGAGGGTGAGCTACATCCAACTCGTGAGATTCAGTTTGCCAAAATTAAATACAAACAAGTAAGTCAATATAAGCGAATCACCATAATGCCACGATATCATGTATTACCATATCATGTATCTCCATATGCCCTTAGACCATTCAGATAGACGGATCAGATAAATTTGAACATAACATCATATTAAACATAGCAACATCATATTTAATAAAAGCACACGTTAGAAGAAAACCCCACCTTAAAAGGTTGATTTTGTGATGCAATCGCATGGATGAAATGCAACAGTTGTAACCACCGTATACTTGATCAGAGAATCCCACGCCATACGTAATCTAACTTAATACTTATTAGTAGTGAATCTTAACTAAAAGAAACTGGAATTAAAGTATATATATAGGCTGGAAATAAATAGGCTTAGATGATTTGGGTGAATAATATGAATTTAGGAGGACTTTTGATAATTAAAATTAAATAGGAAAAATTAGTTAAGGACCTTTTCTTCTTTCTGCAAACAAAATCTCTTTCTTCCTCACCATCACCACACATTGCACAAAATTTCTCAAAACACGCAAACACACAAGTGCACACACAATATCCCACCAAGACACATACACACACCTGTCACACACCGTCACTCACACATATACACACTACTGCACCAGCACTCACAAACCCTCATATACACACTGATTCGTGCACACACACAGAGCAGACCGCACACACATACACAACAACACATAGAAACATGCACCAACAACACACACTATTCACACACATACAACACACAAACTGTTGGTGCACAATAGAATCAACAATAAAATTACCGGATAGTTTTTTGGGTTGAGTCGCGTACTAGGTCGCTCTCTTTAAGACGATTCGCGGCTCTGCCCAAATTGTGCAAGCAGTATTCAGCCCCGTCATCCCCAGGATAAAACAGCCCAGAAAACTCTCTGTCTCGGAACCCTTCTGCACCGGAAAGACACCGGAATACTGACTCCCTCTACTGCTTGGTATACTGATAAAAATATAGAATACAGAAAAAGTTTTTAATTCTCTGTCTTCTCTCTTCTCTATCTCGCCCCCACTTAAATAATGGAGGAGACAGGTTTTTTAACGTTACTTAGTGGGAGAATAATAAGGAAAGAACGGACCTATCAGTTAATTGACTGACTAGGTCTATAATAATTTAAAAAGATATTTTTAAAATTAAACTAAAATATTTTTTAATAAAAATTCATAACTCTAACAATCCCCCACTTGAATTTTTCAAAGTATTTTTCCAAAACATTTTCATCAAGCAGTATTATAAAGTTGTGCATAAGTAAAGGTGTTGATCAACTTGAACCTTTACATAGTGTGGATGATTTAGATTTTACTAGAGTAACTCGTAGTTTTGAACTCTATCTCTAACAACATCCCACACACAACTCTACCAGGGAGTAGTCCAAAAGTCCGTGCTTTTACGGCCATACACGTGTATCCCCGTATAGTGAATGCTCTAGAGATTTTGCCCACAATCTCATAGGAAGCGGCCTCACTTCCACATTCACATAGGTAGGTCTATCAAGAGTACTCCTGTAGCTAGGTACCCCAATCCAACTGGATATATAGAACCTATTAAGAGTTAAAAAATATAAACTCAACCTTAATTATATCGCTTCAAGATATCATGCTTCAACACAACAATACTCGAAAAGATTCCAAAATTATAAAATTAGCATGATTCACACATATTACTTACAACTTGTTATTACCCATTGAACCTATTTCTTGGAATCTCCAGTCTATAGGTTGGGTTACCATCGTATGTAACTCATCAATCAATCTAAGGGCAAAAGTCCCATTCCTTTCGAGGTTCTGCAAACTTTCTCTCGTGCTAATCCTTTAGTCAAAGGATCAGCTAAATTTTCATCAGTCCGTATATGATCCACTATAACAGCTCTTGTAGAGAGGTATTCTCTAACAGTACTGTGCTTACGACGTATTTGTCGTTTTTTGCCGTTATAATAACGGTTATGAACTTTTGCAATAGCCGCGGTACCATCGCAATGGATCAATACAGCTGGAATCGGTCTTTCCCATAAGGGAGTATCACATAGCAGATTTCTTAACCATCCTGCTTCTTCACTAGCTGTAACTAGTGCTATCATCTCAGACTCCATAGTGGACTGAGCCAAAATAGTCTGTTTCTTTGACTTCCAAGAGACAGCCCCACCAACTATATTAAATATATAGCCACTGGTTGCCTTTGAGTCATCTGAAAGAGTATTCCGGTCGGCATTGCTATATCCTTTTAGGACAGCGGGAAACTTCTCATAATGTAAACCAAAGTTCATAGTTCTTTTCAAATATCTCATAACTCTCTCAATAGCATGCCAATGTTCAATACTCGGTCTACTTGTAAATCTACATAACAATCCCACAACATATGCAATATCTGGTCTAGTGCAGTCAGTTACATAGCGTAAACTACCAATTATGCTCGCATATTCAGATTGTCTTACACTGTCACCAGTATTTTTAAAAAATTTTACACTAGGATCATATGGTGTGCATGCAGGTTTACAATCAAAATAATTATACTTTTTCAAAACTTTCTGAATGTAATGTGACTGATCTAAGCAAATTCCTTTTACAGACCTAGTTATCCTAATTCCAAGAATAATGTTTACTTCACCAAGATCTTTCATATTGAAATTTGCACATAACATAGATTTCACATTGTTAACCACATGAATATTAGAACCAAATATAAGCATATCATCCACATAAAGACATATAATAGTGCAAAGCTCATTCTCTGATTTATAATAAATGCACTTATCACTCTCATTCACTTTGAAACCATGTGAGATAACAAGATTATCAAATTTTTCATGCCACTGCATTGGAGCCTGCTTTAATCCATAAAGAGATCTATTCAATTTACACACTTTATTTGCTTGCTCAGAAATTACAAAACCCTCAGGCTGATCCATATAAATTTCTTCAATCAATTCACCATTTAAAAAAGCAGTTTTCACATCCATTTGATGCACAACAAGATCATGAATAGAAGCAAGTGCAAATAAAACACGAATTGATGTAATTCGACTAACAGGCGAAAAAGTATCAAAGAAATCAATATTCTCTTTTTGTTTAAAACCTTTAGCAACTAGGCGAGCTTTGTATTTATCAACTGTACCATCAGGTTTCAATTTCCTTTTCAATATCTATTTACATCCTATAGTTTTGCAGCCAGGAGGTAAATCAACTAAATCCCAAGTACTATTAAAAGCAAGTGATTCCATTTCATCATTTATAGCTTCTTGCCAAAATTCAGCATCTACAGAGGACAAGGCTTCTTGTATATTTTGTGGGTCTTGTTCAACAGTAAAAACATAATAATCAGAACCATAGTCTTTAGCAATTCTAGCATGTTTACTCTTTCTGGGTTCATATTCCAATTCCATACGAGGTTCACTTATTCTAGTTATTCGATTATTACTAGAAGTCGAGCCCCCACTATTCCTTGATATAAAAGGGAATTTATCTTCAAGAAAACAACATCATTTGATTCAATAATGGTATGAGAATTCAAATCAAAGAATCTATATGTTTTACTGTTCACAGCATAGCCAATAAACACACATTCATAAGCTCTACTAGCAAGTTTTTTCCTTTTTGGATCAGGAATCCTTACGTAAGCCAAACAACCCCAAATTTTAAAATAAGATAAATTTGGCTTTCTGCCTTTGAAAATTTCGTATGGAGAGACATTGGTTTTTAATTTGGGAACACGGTTCAATACATAACATGCAGTCAATAAAATCTCTCCCCACAAATAAGAAGCAGCACCAGAATTTAATAAAATAGCAACAACAGACTCAGTCAAAGTCCTATTTTTCCTTTCAGCTTTTCCATTCATTTCAGGAGAATAAGGTGCTGTTTTTTCATGAATAATGCCATGTAATTGAAAATACTCAATAAACATATCAGAATCATACTCAGTACCTCTATCACTACGCAGTCTTTTCACTTTCTTATTGCATTGATTTTTCAATTTCAGTGATAAATAATTTAAACATAAGTGTAATCAGAGCAATCATCAATAAATGTAATAAAATATCGTTTTCCATTTCTAGTCAATACACCATCAAATTCACATATATCAGAATGAATTAAATCAAATGGCTCAAATTCCTTTTGTATTACTGATTTATGAGGAGTTTTAGTAATTTTTGCTTGAGTGCAAAATTCACATTTTTCAAAATCATTTACAGACAATTTCGGAATTAAGCCTAAATTATACATATTTTTAATATACGTTTATTGACATGAAATAATCTAGAATGCCAAGTATTAAAAGAACAGATATAAACAGAAGGAGAAATTTTATTCACGTCAACATTCAACTTAAACATCCCATCAGTAGCATAACCCCTACCAACAAAAACATTGTTTTTTGCTAAAGTATAAACATCAGCCCCTATAGTCTGAGTAAACCCAGCCTTGTTGAGAAGGTAGCCCGAAACAAGATTCTTCCTCATCTCTGGAGTATGCAAAACATCTTTGAGAATCAGGGTCTTTCCAGAGGTAAACTTCAACTCTACCTCACCAGTCCCGGCAACAATAGTAGTGTGAGAATCACCCAAAAATACATTTTTATCCTCGGTTTCAGAATAAGATTTGAACATAGTTCGATCAAAGCAGACATGGTGAGAAGCACCCGTGTCTACCCACCACCCTTCAGATCCTCCAATTAAATGGATTTCAGTAATTATGGCAATAAATGGCTCCTCAATAAGATTAGCCTGCGGTGCCATACGTTGAGTCCCATTTCGACAATTCCTAGCCATATGGCTAGGTTTGTCACAATGCCAACATTTAAATTCTCTCACTGGGACTCCCGTATGGACCACATCTTTTCTCACTGGGGGTCCATTTCTTGAAGGGGGCGTTGATTATTCCTACTCTGGAACTGAGGAGCATTCCGGTTCTGAAAATTACGACGATTTTGATTTTGATTTTGACTCTTCATATTTTTGGGTTTTGGTTTTTAAACAGCGGAGGTGGAGTATTTCTGAATATTTTTGTTGTTAGACACAACAAGAATTTCTTCCTTCTAATCTTGTTTCCGGGCTTCTTCCTCAATACGAAGGCGGGTTATCAGACTTTCCAGTGAGAATTCTTTGGTTTTGTGCCTGAGAACATTTTTGAAATCTTTCCAAGCAACTTGAAATTGTTCATCTAAAGCCATACCTTCTGAGATAATCTCATATGCAATTTTTTGTAGTTCATGAGATTGTACCTCCACGGATTTGTCATCAGACATTTGGTACTTGAGATATCGGCTCACCGTGTATTTCTTTGCTCCAGCCTCCTCAGTGTCATATTTCTTCTGGAGTGCATCCCAGACATCTTTAGCAAACTCTTTGGAGGAGTAGTAATCATATAAATCGTCCGCCAAACCATTAAGAATAAAATTCTTGCACAAGAAATCAGTTTCCACCCATGCTGCTTGTTGCTTAATTTGTTCATCAGAAGGACTATCCGGTAAATTGGGTAAAGTGGGTTTTTCAGAGGTGAGAACGGATGAGACTTTTCTGGTGGTGAGAAAAAATAACATTTTCTCTCTCCATCTTTTGAAATGGAGACCCTCAAAACGAAAGGGTTTGTTGAGGTCAACGGTGACGGAATCAATTTCGGTGTTCATGGCAGAAAAAATTCGTCTTAAAATTGTTGGTGCACAATAGAATCAACAATAAAATTACCGGATAGTTTTTTGGGTTGAGTCGTATACTAGGTCACTCTCTTTAAGACAATTCGCGGCTCTGCCTAAATTGTGCAAGCAGTATTCAGCCCCGTCGTGCCCAGGATAAAACAACCCAGAAAACTCTCTGTCTCGGAACCCTTCTGCACCGGAAAGGCACCGGAACACTGACTCCCTCTACTGCTTGGTATACTGATAAAAATATAGAATACGGAAAAAGTTTTTGATTCTCTGTCTTCTCTCTTCTCTATCTCGCCCCCACTTAAATAATGGAGGAGACAGGTTTTTTAACGTTACTTAGTGGGAGAATAATAAGGAAAGAACGGACCTATCAGTTAATTGACTGACTAGGTCTATAATAATTTAAAAAGATATTTTTAAAATTAAACTAAAATATTTTTTAATAAAAATTCATAACTCTAACACAAACACGCACTGAGATTTACACACATATGTACCTTTCTTTTTCTTTTTCTTAAATTTTAATCTTATAAACTATTATAGCGGGTCGGGAAGAAACAAACAAAACATCTAGATAAAGTAAATATGACCAAAGAATAATAGATAACGAAAGCGGGTTAATACCTGCTATTGTTAAGAAGAAGAAAACGATCGACGTTGTTGAACGGCTGTTTGAGGGAAAAGAATGGCGGCTGCTTGATTTAGAAGGAATATAATTATTTATTTTTTCTGCGCTAATGAATGATACTGACTTCTTTTTTTTTTTTTTTTTTTTTTTTTCTTTTGGTATTTATACTAGGGTTAGACTTCTACTGGGTATTAATCGGATATCTCGAAGGATTATAAATTCTGGTTATAATCTAAAAGATATATTTCATATTCTACGAATCTAGTCAAAATACACAGTAATATACGTTACTTTACGAATATGCAGTAAAAATAATAACTTTATAGTTTGGGTTCAAGCTAGGCCCGAATAACTTTCTCTAGTAATTAAATATGATGCATATTTGGGATAAAAAAATATTTAAATGCAATAATGCATGAATGATTCCTAATGAGATATTTTGGCTTAAAAACTATTTCCTCGGTCCCGGCTTAATTTGTTTAATTGTCTTTTTAGTTTGTTCCAAATAACTTTGTCAGCTCAAAAAAGTGAAATTTCTCTCACAATCTCTACCTTTAAAATCTCCACCTCTGAAAAAGCCAAAGATTTCAAAAATTTTATTTTTTCTTAACCTTCGTGCCCAGTCAGAGTAGGTAAAATAAGTCGGAACGGAGGTAGTAATATTTATAAATTTTGCTCATGGTTGAGTTTACAAATAAATTGAATGATGAAGAATCTCAATATGATTTAGTTTGGTCTGTATATAAAGTAAATTATAAATGAAGTGAAACGAAAATTTAATGAATGAACTTTCCTAGACATTAAACTTGTAAAACAATTGAACGGTGAACTACAATGTGAAAGGACTAACAAAATAAAAATAATTCCTAATAAATAAATAGTAAGTAAAAAATATGAGGTGTTACACTATATATTTCAACCCCCACAACTCTCCTAAATATTAAGCTGTCATCCACAAAGAATAAGTGGGAAATAGGTGGAGCGGTACGATAGACCCGGGCTCCTCTAAAAACCCAGAAATCTCCGCTCTCCGAATCAGAGAGGTTAAATACTCTGCAGATAATAGAAAGAGATAAGGTGACATCGGGTCACCTTGTGGGAGTCCCCTAGTCGGATAAAAGCATTCACCAGCAACACCGTTAATCAAATTTTAAAAGAAGCCGAATCAACACACTTCATCACCAACGCAACGAAAGAATTAGGAAACCCCATTTTTATCATAACAACTCTAAGAAATCCCTATTTTACCCTATCATATACTTTACTCATATCCAATTTAAGAGCGAACGAGCCATTTCTTAGCTTTACTATTCGTGGAATGAAAATCTCAAAAGCTAAAAGAGTGTTGTCAAATAAACTTACCCGGTACAAATGCAGACTGAAGAGGATTAATAATATCATGAAGTAATGATTTCAATCTATTAGCAATAATTTTAGTAATAAGTTTAAACACAACATTGTACAGACTGACAGGGCAGAAATCAGACGTAGTTTGAGGAACTTGTTTTTTCGGTATAAGCACAATAAGGGTCAGGTTAAGAGGACCAGGATTATCAGAACTATTTAAGATGCCAAGAACAACAAAATCAACATCAACATGCAAGGTATCCTAATAAGATTAAAAAGAGAGCAGGCACTCTGTCTGGACTTGGCGATTTGGTTCCATGCATTTGGGATGATGCGAGCTTGACCTCCTCAGCTGTATAGGGCTTACGCAAATAATCCTCATGTCATCCATTGAGCTTTTCATCAACTGCATCAAGTGTTGTATCCCAATTCAAATCTAATCTAAAGGCTATAAGGTTCCTATAATAGAGCTAAGATATCCCCGCCACCTCTTCCTCCTCCTCCTCCTCCTCATGAAACACATTATCATAGTTTTCCTTGATTCACTCAATAGTATTATGTTTGTGCCTCCCCGACCCCATTTTGCGAATAAAAGCTCGTGTTTTTATCCTCGTCTTTCCACCAATTGGAACGAGAATGCTACCACTATATCGTTTTATGTTTCTTCCATAGTCCAACCAACCAAGCCTCCATGTTCTTCATTTCACTCACTACCAATGAAGGTGAAACCTTCCCCTGTAACTTATACAATTCACTCTCCAAGGTAGAAATTTGGAATCGAACATGGCCCATGTGAGGTAGTGTTCAATCTCATCAAGTGAGCTATACTTGGTAATATGGTGTGTTGGGAATGTGGAACCGGGTTCAAGAGGTGAAGAACCGGAGGTTTGGACCGGGTTTGAGCATCAAGAAGCAAAGCTGGTCAGGATGAGCCGGGTTCGTGGCAGTTGTGAATAACCGCTGATTGTGACGAGTTAGTTCAGGATTTGTGACGAAGAAAACCGTCACTTTTGTCCGGTAGCTGAGCTCAACTTGATTCAGTTAGAACTTTTTGTACGGTTACATTCGAGCTTCAATTCATATATCATTGTAAAGCTCTCATCAAGGAGAACAACACTACGTCGAGCAATTTTCCAGTTTCTTAGATTAGAGAGAGTATTTTGAGAGGGAACGATTACTGCCCTAATTTGTTCCAGAATTGGGCATTTTGATTTCTGAGTGTATTCTCTGTAATTGATTGGATTTCTTAGTGGATTGAGGTGTGCCTTGCCTCCGTGGATGTAGTTCATCTTGAACGAACCACGTAAAACTTGTGTGTGATTCATTTATATTTCTGTTCTGCGCAAGTAGTGTTCGGTCACAACTTTGGCCGAATTAAGTGTGAGTTTTCAGATTGATCTTTGAGCGATTTCCAGATTCAGTTTTGCTGTGTGTTTAGGAGTTGAAATCACTAACAGCCCACATTCTCTCTCTCTCTCTATCTCTCTCTCTCCCCCCCCCCCCACCCACCCACCTCTGTTTGAGAGTTTTTTTGCAATTGGTAGCGTCGTTTCTTACTACCAAATTAAATGTGTATGAGAATACACTTTACCTTATCCTACTACTCTAACTAGTAGAGTGGCAAGTAAGGGTCGATCCCACGAGGAACGGTCGAACAAATTTTACTTTATGTATTAAGCTATTATGATAAAAAAATATAATGTAAATAAACTAGAAAACAATAAAGAAGTGGGGGGAATTTAATGAAATAACAACTAACACCTAAATAAACAAAGACAAATAAAGAGATTTGTTTTGGTTTTTGGTTTTTAAATAGTAAAACAAGCCACCCTTGATCATGCTTCCCCTTGGTCTTAGACCATTGATGCAACTATTGTTAATGCCCTATTCAATTGTGATTCTAGCCCTTATCTCAAGACTATTAACAAGCTCTAATAGCCTTGTTATCCCTTAATCTTAGTTAATCAAAACAAGCTCTTCGACTAACCCTATTCAATTTAATCGAATCCTCGAACAAGCTCTCTTAGATTCAATAACCAAATGCATTAAACACTAGGACAACGAGATAAATTCAACATAAAACTCGCAAGCTCGGTTTTAGTGGTTGAACTTTGTGTTATCACCAATGAATAAATCTATTGTTTGCTACACAGGAATCGGAAATCCTACAATTACGGATAGTAATTTCCTATTCTAGCAACACATTCACAAATCCCTTAAAGGGTGATCAATCCAATAATAAACTCGTAAATGTGAGCCAATAACAGCAAATAACACAAAACACTTGAATACACAATATTTTCGGTAACATTAACCGTAATAATCACATAAATGTCTTAAACTCAAGGTTCCACAATAATCAAGAGTGAACAAAAGGGTGCTAGCCACCCATTTTACCTAATACAAAGATAAAATAACAGAAAATTAAAGAAAACATGAAAATAGGATAGAAAGAACAAAAAGTTAGGGTTGAAGATTCTTCAACCCTCTTCCATTCCTTTGCTTCCAATGGAGAAAAGTGGCTGATTATGTGAGGGGGATTGGTTCTAGGTTAGGTTAAATTCGAATGGGATTATATATATATAATGAGAGAAAGTGTTAGTAAAAAATAGGCAAAATCGCATTCAGGATTTTAAAACAGGGTAAGGAATCTCGGCCGAGATGCAAGTGTGTCTAGGCCGAGACGTGAAAAATGATTTTTCAGCTGGTGGGTCGAAGGCTAATCTCGGTCGAGATTGGGTTGCATCTCGGCCGAGACGTGAAAAGAGGAAATTAGGGCTTTTCAGGATTTGACTCATCTAGGCCGAGATGCAATTATCTTCATCTTTTGAATTTCTGAAATCCCCTGCAGACCCATCTCGGCCTAGACGCATTATCTGTCTCGGCCTAGATCTTCCATCTCGGCCTAGACGCATTATCTGTCTCGGCCTAGATTTTCAATTTTGCAATTCTTCATGAAATCCCCTGGAGACTCATCTCGGCCTAGACGCATTATCTGTCTCGGCCTAGATTTTCAATTTTGCAATTCTTCATGAAATCCTCTGGAGACTCATCTCGGCCGAGATTTGCATCCTGTCTCGGCCGAGATCTTCAATTAGCCCTTCCTTTTGTTGCCTCGATCGATCCCTCGACTCCGCGGTCGTCTGATGTTCTTTTTCGACCCTTTTTCACCTGTCTTAACACAAAAATAGCAAAAACGCATTATTTTTCCCATGAGAGTATAAAAGCACTAAATACACGTGATTATGCACATTATTGACACTAAAATGACACTAAAAATGCCCTAAAGTGCGTGCACGAAACACGTGTACCAGCAATCCTCTAATAAGCCCCCCAACTCAGCTGACATTCGAGACCCACAGGAAGAAGACCATATGTTACTAACAAAATCCCCACATATTGCCTCTTGCATCCACATCTTCTCAAAGAAGAAACGACGTGACTTTTTATTTTTCTTTTGTTAGCTCTCCCTTTCCTAAGAGATAATAAAACGAGCGTGATCGGATAGTTTTCACACCAAATGCTCGGCTATAAAATCAGGGAAGAGCATTGTCTAGTCGGCATTTTTTACGGCTCAATCGAGCCTCTTCTAAATATTGTCCATTCTCTCTTGTCCATTTGTCCAAGTATAATGGTACCCCTTGTAACCCATATCCTCCGATTTTCAAAATGTAAGAGTGTCGCCGAATTCACAAATGCAATTTGGATTCGTAGGAAGTCCACCAACTTTCTCAAAATCATATAGTATTTTATTAAAATCACTAGCACACATCCACAATAAATTTTATTCATCTACTAAGCTTCTCACAAGATCCCATGTTTGCCACATATCACCTTCATCCGGCCATCTGTAAATTCCCTTGAATCTCCTCTAAACCCCATTTTTTACTTCAGTGACATGGGCATCAATATGATGCATCGATGAAGAACAAATATGAACCGGTGCACCCTTCCTCCATGCAAGGAAAATTCCACCTCGCCTCCTACCATGACTTTGGTCACAATCAACCACAAGCCAAAACTAATCCTTCTTTGACAAAACACTATCGAACTCATCTATCGTAAGCTTAGTCTCCGTTAAGAAAACCGAGTTGGGCTCTTTAGTGTTCAACAAACATTGAAGCCGTTGGACTGTCGGCTAATTCCCAAGCCCCTGATAGTTCCAAACGAGGCAACTCATTGTCCTCGACGGGATGGTCCTACCGCATCCCGCCACCTTTAAAATATCATTGTGTACATACTCAACCTCCATGAAATCCCTTAGTTCTTATCAGCCCCGTCTCCACTGAGAGAGATAGTATCATCCGCTTTTCACTTGGTTAATTTAGTGGGAGAATTAGGTGGATCGGATTGGGATAGGGTTTGTTTTAGGATAGTTACTTTTCGAGGATGCTTGACAGGTTTTTGGGTCGTGGTGCATGTAAAGGTTGTCTCTGGGGGTGATGGTTTAGGTTTTGGAATAAGAAAAGTAGGTCTTTCTGGGGTGGAGTTATTACTATTGTCCCCATGGATACGTGGGTTTGCACGAGTGATGCAAGTATAACAATAGGTATAAGACTGAGGAGTGTTTGTGTATAAACTTTCTCAATAGGTTTTCTGTTGGGTGACTAGCCGCGTGGTTGGGATTTGTTTGTGTTTGTTCGATCTATATAACATGAGGGTTAGAAGAGTTGGGATTAGATTGTATGGTCAAGTTAGGTTTGGTTATAATAAGAGAGGTATCGTTGGTGTTGTGGTGCTGGGGTATATCTTTGGTGCAGGGAATGTGAGTATTCATGTTTTAAGAGGTTGACATAGAAGCTATAGTGTTTGCACGGGGGTTTGGTTTCTTAGGGGAAGATGGAATTTGGAGATTTGTTAATGTATCAAGAAATGGATGGGGGATGTGTTATGTACCCTTCTCAAGTTTTGATTGGATTTTAGTGAGGCTTGCGTCATGCTCACTTCCTACAGCAACATCATTCGTACCACTGTCATTAGTCGGCTTGCTACTGCTCACCTCCTTTCACCATGTATGAGATGTATATGCTAGGTTAGTCCTAAATAAATTCCTTCCCACAACTAGTTTTCCATACTGCAATTCAGCCCCCACTGCCCGGGATTGCCTTAGTGGCAAAGCTTTTAGCCGAGGTCCGAATATGGCATTAGATGCATCCCCATATTCATTTCGATCAAACATTCTGTAGCTCCGCATTTGATGTCCGATCAGACCACACTCATAGCCATCATTCGGAAGAGATTCATGTTTGAGTGGAATCCACAGTAACTCCCCCGCAACTTTAATCTTCACACCCCTCAATAGTGGCTTCATAATATTAATATAGATCTTAAAGCGGATAAATTTACCAAAAGTGCCTTCTTCCGAGTGGTCCAGTTGTTCTAATACCCTAATTTTTGAAGCGATCACCCGCATAACTGCTTCATCCATACAAGTCACTGGAATATCGTATGCCCTAACCTAGAATGATGTTTCATCAATGGACACAATTGATGGTTGTTGGCTACCAGATATCTCCTTCACCGCAAACATCTAGCCCTCAAAATGCCAGGGTTGGTTTTACAATGACTCGATCACATATCTCTTTGTCATCGAAAAGGAAAAGGATCAACCCCATTCCCCATTTCTGACCCGTGAAACCCTTACTATTCTCCTTCATCCATGACCTCTTCATAACTTCAATGATGTAAAAACTGCTTTGTGTTTTGTTAGAACAAAACCTGCCTAAAAGATATGAGGTCCTGATCGCACTTCCCCCTACTATCTTCACAAACGTCTTCCTCATCTGAACCAATCTCCCCTATAACCCACCTGCAACAACCCGGATTTTCATAGGCAATTTTTCTTTTTATAAATAATAATAAAACTTTACTTTTGAAAAGGGAATAATAAAAGCATCCACATAATTTGAAACTAAGGCTGTTATAATTTTAATAAAAATATATTTATTGATATGCTTCAAAGGATAAAGTCATATTATTTCCAAACTTTTCAAAGTTAATATGAATAATACTTTTATAAATATGTAGAAGCAAATTAATTAATTTAACTCAAGAGTTAACATAAATTATAAATAAAAATATTGAAATACGTACAATGATATTGTTTTTTCCTTAGAAAATTAGTTGATCAAGTTTAGAAGAAATAAAACGTTTCAGACAAGTAATATATTCCTAACCTTTAGAAAATCAAGCTAACTCGAAAATTTATGCCGTTAGACTAGATACGAGTTAAAACAGTTTTAATAAACACCTACAATATAGTTTACCAGAAAATACTTTTCCAAAACGGCCTCTAATAAATACATTTGAAGAAACCTGAAAATTAAATTTATAACGTGGTGATTTAACTCAATGCATCAAATACGAAATAAAATACTTTTACTAGAAATACATTCAATATAGTTTTCCAGATAATATTCCACTAACAACATCTATCACCTACTTTGATAAATCATGATCGCTCATCAAATAGAAACCATGTATATAATGTCATGGTAATTGTTTTAAAAAATTTCATATATAAGATCAAAGCAAGTTGTTATACATATTACTTCTGAATTAATTATAAGCATTTTTTTATAAATAAAACCTAAACTACTGCAATACCGTTTTCACGTGTGTATAATAATAGATATGTGGTACCTATTTATATGCCATCACATCCCTCTCTTGGCTTCACACGTAGCTCCATCAACCTGAAAGGGGATTTTTATAAAGGGGGTGAGCTACATCCAGCTCGTGGGGTTTAGTTTTTAAAATTAAATACAAGCAAGTAGTTACAACTATGAGCAAATCACCATATGTATCTCCATATATATAATATCACCATATCATGCCATAACATCATATCACGATATGCCCTTAGGCCATTCATAGAAACGGATCAAATAATTTGAATCTCATATCATAAAATCATATTTGTAACATCCTAAATAAATTTTTATTTATTTTTAAAGTGTCTTTTTTTTTTTTTGCAACAAAGCCCCTAAATAATAAGGATAATAATAATTTTCACCATAAAACCATACCAATAAAGTAAGTCAACTAAATCCCTATATTTTCAGCCAATTTGATAAAGAAGTAATAAATTCTCTACTAACCGAAAATAGCAAAAGCAACTATATTTCCACTTTAAAACCAAACAACTAAATTTATGAAAACAAGGAATCACAGTAAGACTAATATCCAAAACCCGTCAAATAAAACCAACTAGTTTTACCAAGAAAATATAAGAAAATCAAATACTCCTAAGAATTCAACCAAATCAAACTCATCACAACTAAAAAGTAAATATTTAGCATAACATAATTTTACTAGCCCCTTTTTCCATCCACTCTTGTCACCGGCTTCTTAACCTGAAAGTTAATTTCAGAATTGGGGTGAGTTACATCCAGCTCGTGGGGTTTAGTTTGCTAAAATTAATCATATGCATGTAATTCAATATAATCAAATCACCATATTGTCACCATATCATCACTGCAACTATCACCATAACATCTGTGAAGATTTAGGACTGATATACTCATAAATCGGGTCACAAATGGATCAGAAAACCGGGTCAGAAATGAGCTGAAAGCTGAAGAAAGAAGAAACTGCCATATGGCAGTTATAACTGACATCCGCAACGGTTTTAGCTAAAACCGTTGTGAAAGGCTTTTGACATCAGTTTTTCCTGAATCAGTTTTGGACGCGTTTTTTATCTGTTTCAACTGGTTTTTCTTCCTGAATTCATATATGATGATGTATCTCTCATTTTTTGGATGTAACACACGCATATAGAGGAGTGGGAGAGGGTAGATAGTGAATACACTTGGATAGAAGAGTGATTGTCATTCTTTGAGTGTTTTTCGTTTCTTATGTTGCTACTGGATTGTTTTCAGTAGTGTTCTTCATCTTGTAAACATTTCTTGGGAGTTAATAGTGAGCTGAATCATCCTCCGTGGACGTAGGTCATTCTTGGGCCGAACCACGTAAATTTGGAGTCGTTTTATTTTCTGCTTTTGGTTCATTGTTTTGATTATCTTGTTTGATCCAAATTGATTGTCAACTCACAACAATTGGCGCCGTCTGTGGGAAGATTGCGAACTGAAACGGATCAAGAAGTTGATAATGGCAGCAATGAAGTACGACGTTGAGAAATTCAATGGCAAAAACAATTTTGGTCTGTGGCAGCTGAAAATGAAGGCCCTCCTCGTTCAGCAGGGTCTTGCAGGGGCTCTCAAGGGTATTGATGGCTTCTCTGATAAAATTGGGGCCAGTGAAAAAGCAGAGTTGTTGGATAAGGCACATTCTGCCATTATCCTGTCTCTGGGAGATAAAGTCTTGCGTGAAGTGTCCAAAGAATTGACAGCAGAGGCTGTCTGGAACAAGCTTGAGGAACTTTACAAAAAGAAGACCATGGTGAATCGTTTGTATCTCAAACAGAAGCTATACTCATTCAAGATCCAAGAAGATAAGGCTATAGATGATCAACTGGAGGAGTTCAACAAGTATCTGGATGACCTTGAAGGGGTTGATGCCAAGATTGAAGATGAAGACAAAGCCATCCTATTGCTCAATGCATTACCAAAGTATTATGAGCATCTCAAAGATGCCATGATGTATGGGAGAGAAACAAAAATATCCCTGGAAGAGGTTCAGACTGCTCTAAAGGCGAAAGAATTGCAAAGCTCATCTGATGGAAAAAATGACCCTCAAGCAGAAGGGTTACATATCAAATCAGGACAATTTCACAAGTTCAAGAAACCTTCAGCAGCAAATGGTGTGGGAAAACAACCGCAGCAGTCAAAGCCAAAAGGTGTTGGAGGAAAGGAAACCAGAAAGTGTTTTCATTGCAAGAAGCCAGGTCACCTCAAAAAGAACTGTTTTGAATTCAAAAGAAAGAAGGCAGAAGGTTCCAACAAACCAAATACAACAGATTTGGCACAAGGAGAAGAAGATGCTGATGTCTTGAACATTGTTGAAGGTAGGACAGAAGCCAAGTGGATTCTAGACTCAGGATGCAGCTTCCACATGTGCCCTAATGCCAGTTGGTTTCACAGCCTCAAGATACACAAACAGGGCTCAGTAATGCTAGGGGATGATCATGCATGTCAGATTGAAGGCATTGGTGATGTCAGGCTCAAGATGCATGACGGTTCTGTTAAAACCCTGTCCAATGTAAGATATATCCCCATGCTGAAGAGGAACCTCATCAGTCTTGGGACTTTAGAAAACAAAGGATGCAACTTCAAATCAATGCAAGGGCAATTATTTGTGTACAAAGGTTCAAAATTGGTGATGAAAGGCATCAAGAAGGCAAGCCTCTACTATTTGATTGCAGAAACTCTGATAGGAGATGTAAATAATGTTGCTGTTGAAGATTCCCATTTATGGCACAAAAGACTTGGCCATATGAGTGAAACAGGCATGAATGAGCTGCTGAAACAAGGGATCATCAATCACAAAGGGAGGTTCCAAGTACAGAATTGTGAGATCTGCATTCTAGCAAAGAGCAAGAAGTTGCCATACCCCAAAGGTAAACACACTTCACAACACCCCCTTGACTATGCTCATTCTGATCTTTGGGGGCCTTCAAAGGTAGAAACTATGGGGGGTGGAAGATATTTCTTAAGCATCATAGATGATTATTCAAGAAAGCTATGGATTTACATACTAAAGAATAAGTCTGATGCTTTTAATAAATTCCAAGAATGGTGTAAAGAAGTTGAGATGGAGAAAGGGTCAACACTGAAGTGCCTAAGGACAGACAATGGTTTAGAATTCCTATCTGAAGAATTCCAGAAATTCTGCAAAGAAAGGGGCATAAAGAGACACAAAACTGTCCCTGCTCATCCTCAACAAAATGGAGTAGCTGAGAGGATGAACAGAACAATTTTGGAAAGGATCAGATACATGCTAATAGAGTCTGGAATGCCAAAAAGATTCTGGGGAGAAGCTGTTGGTACTGCAGCATACTTGATAAACAGAAGTCCATCCACTCCAAACCAGTATGTAACTCCATACCAGAAATGGAGTGGAAACCTACCAGAATGTTCACACTTGAGACCTTTTGGATGTCTTGCTTATTCTCATGTCAAACAAGACAAATTGGAAGCAAGGGCATTGAAGTGTATAATGTTGGGATATCCACAAGGAGTAAAAGGATACAGACTATGGTGTCTGGAACCTGGGATGAACAAAGTGATCATAAGTAGAGATGTGAAGTTCTGTGAAGAGCAAATGCCAATGAAACCAAACCCAAGTGTTCCACTGGAAGTGACAGTAAAGAATAAAGGTACACAGCTCAAGGTGGAGCAGGATGACACAGATGGAAAGTCAGAAACTGATGAAGACACAGAATCAATCCAAGAAGAAATTGACTCTGGAAAGAATCAATACCAATTGGTAAGAGACAGAGAAAGGAGGGTTATAAAACCTTCCTCCAGATATGGCAGTGATTACCTCACTGCATATGCCTTAAGTGTTGCAGAAGAAACAGAATATTCTGAGCCAAGAAACTACAGAGAAGTTGTTAGCAGTAGTGACAGAGAAAGCTGGATCATTGCCATGCAAGAAGAAATGGACTCTTTGGAAAGAAATGGGACATGGATACTGGTGGATAAACCTGCTGGACATAAACTTGTTAGCTGTAAATGGATCTTCAAGAAGAAAATAGAATTCAGTGGAACTGAAAGGATAAGGTTTAAGGCCAGATTGGTTGCAAGAGGTTTCACTCAAAAGGAGGGAATAGATTACAATGAGATCTTTTCCCCTGTAGTGAAACATTGTTCCATAAGAATGCTTCTGGCAATGGTTGCACAGATGGACTTAGAGTTGGAGCAGTTGGATGTCAAAACTGCATTTCTGCATGGTGAGCTTAAGGAGACTATTTTCATGCACCAACCAGAGGGTTTTGAAATGCCAGAAAGTGCAAACAAGGCTTGTCTGCTCAAAAAGTCTTTATATGGTCTTAAGCAAAGCTCCAGACAATGGTATATAAAGTTTGATGAGTGTATGAAAAAGATTGGATATACAAAATCAAAGTATGACAATTGTGTTTTCATGAGGAAATCTGGGGATGAAATTCTAAGTTTCTTACTGTTGTATGTGGATGATATGCTTGTAGCAAGCAGATATCAATCTGAGATAGAAAGGCTCAAAACAGATTTGCAGAAAGAGTTTGAAATGAAGCAGCTTGGAGAAGCAAGAAGGATCTTGGGTATGGACATATGCAGAGATAGAAGAAGAGGATTGTTGTGGCTTCAGCAGAGGAGTTATGTTGAGAAGATTCTTAACAAATTCAAAATGAACGAAGCAAGGCCAGTAACAGTCCCTTTGGCACAACATTTCAAGCTGACAGAATCACAGAAACCCAAAACTGAAGAGGAAGAACAGGAGATGTCAAAGGTCCCTTATTCAAATGCTGTTGGCAGCATAATGTATCTAATGGTGTGTTCTAGGCCTGACATATCTCATGCAGTAAGTGTTGTTTCCGGATATATGTCCAATCCTGGAAAGCAACATTGGGAAGCACTCAAATGGATTATGAGATATTTGAGAGGTTCTGCAGATAGAGGAATTATGTTCAGAAAAGTTGATGGTTTGTAGGATGCTGTGAAAGGTTATGTAGATTCGGATTATGCAGCAAACTTAGATAGCAGAAAATCTCAATCAGGGTATGTGTTCACATTGTTTGGTGCAGCTGTCAGTTGGAGGTCCATGCTACAGTCAGTGGTGGCATTAAGCACTACAGAAGCAGAGGATATGGCAATGACTGAAGCTGTAAAGGAAGCAGTGTGGTTAAGAGGCATGATTTCTGAGTTTGGGATAAAGCAGCAGTCGGTAGAAGTGATGTGTGACTCCCAGAGTGCTCTTCATCTAGTAAAGCATCAAGTTTATCATGAAAGGTCAAAGCATATTGATGTAAAGCATCATTATGTTAGAGATATTATTGAGAAGGGGGATGTGAATGTGAAGAAGGTGAGCACGAAGGAGAATGCAGCTGATATGCTTACCAAAGCTTTACCAACAGACAAATTCAATTATTGCTTGGATTTGATCCAAGTGGTCCAATGCAATTAAGAAGAGCAGTGTTGCAGGAACATGTTCAAAGTTTGAACATGGTTGAGGAATGTTCTTGTTTGATATTTCAAGATTGTTTGTTTCAAGGTGGAGTTTATTCGTATATAAGTCAGGTGGAGGTTTGTGAAGATTTAGGACTGATATACTCATAAATCGGGTCACAAATGGATCAGAAAACCGGGTCAGAAATGAGCTGAAAGCTGAAGAAAGAAGAAA
Source organism: Ajuga chamaepitys (assembly GCA_958295605.1). NCBI lineage: Eukaryota > Viridiplantae > Streptophyta > Magnoliopsida > Lamiales > Lamiaceae > Ajuga > Ajuga chamaepitys. The sequence goes on from OY282495.1 coordinate 18,880,332, forward strand.
CTGCCATATGGCAGTTATAACTGACATCCGCAACGGTTTTTGCTAAAACCGTTGTGAAAGGCTTTTGACAACAGTTTTTCCTGAATCAGTTTTGGACGCGTTTTTGATCTGTTTCAACTGGTTTTTCTTCCTGAATTCATATATGATGATGTATCTCTCATTTTCGTGATGTAACACACGCATATAGAGGAGTGGGAGAGGGTAGATAGTGAATACACTTGGATAGAAGAGTGATTGTCATTCTTTGAGTGTTTTTCGTTTCTTATGTTGCTACTGGATTGTTTTCAGTAGTGTTCTTCATCTTGTAAACATTTCTTGGGAGTTAATAGTGAGCTGAATCATCCTCCGTGGACGTAGGTCATTCTTGGGCCGAACCACGTAAATTTGGAGTCGTTTTATTTTCTGCTTTTGGTTCATTGTTTTGATTATCTTGTTTGATCCAAATTGATTGTCAACTCACAACAACATCATATTACCAAAATAAGATCAAATAAATTTGAACCTCATTTCATCATATCACCATAACTTCATATCATCATAACTAACAAATATTTAATTAAAGCAAACAACGAAAGAAAACCCACCTTAATCGTTGAATGAATGAATGTTGTGCGATTACATCTTAGTCCATACTCTTGACCAGACAAACCTAATTAATAAATAGTACATCTTAACTAATATAGGAAGAAATCCTAATTAGGAAATCGAAATTAGATAAAATGTTGGCAGGAAAGGGTATAAGCTTGTATATTGGTAATTTTCAAAATCTGATAAAGGATGTAAAGCTTCTGCTAAAAGAGAATTGGGACAAGGGAAAATAAATCCATTTTTCTATGTTTACTACCCTACACGTGGTCCCCCAAAACAAACACACAATAGCATAATCCATACATTACCAATATATTCCCAAACACACAACCGTAATACACACCACACCACGCAATACACACATCACCAGGGACAGACTTACATGGGGGCCAAGGGAGGCGTTGGGTCCCCCGACCCTCGTACAAATTTGTTACTATGTATGTGTATTTTAGTCAGTTTTGATACAACTTAATTGAATAAAAATAATAACTTTATTGTTTAACTTGGATAATTATTTAATAATAATCAACGGATGTATTTTTAAGTGTAAATAATAGGGATATATATTATAAAAAAATAGAATGAATGATTACAAACGTTATATCTTGATTATTCATTTTTTGTAATTGAATCAATTTATTAATTTTATCAACATTATTCGTACTTTCTAGTGTTAGAGTTGAATATTGTTGAAACTCTGAACTGATTAAAGGGGACCAAAGCGGTGGTCCAACCTTTTTTATTGTCCAACATTTAATTTTCTAATGTAATTTATCCAATATTATAAAAAATAGAGCCTAATATATGAGAGTTTATTTTTTAGTCTCCTCAAAGTGCGTCTCATTTGGCATAAAAAATTTCACCCAATCGAGTGTAATTCGAAAATTTTGCTCCCGTAAAACAAACAGATTTAGCTGTAGTTGGGCCCCCTCGACAAAATTTCTGGATCCGTCACTTGACATCACAATATATTATATATATATATATATACTTATCACATACCTCACCACACTAATATTATAATATATATATTTATATATATATATATAACACATACACACACTGCACCTTATATATTATATACACAACACTGCTATCATATTATATGTATATGTATTATACACACGCACTCCACACTTATTAATATATATATATATGTGTGTATTACACACCTCTTAATATATATATTAACACACATAGGCACCACTGTACTATTCACATATATGTATATCAACGCACAAAACACATACTGCTTATATATATATACATACCCACAAAATATATTATATAGTATGCTAAATAGGTAACAAAATATATTATATAGTATGTATAACCTCCCCCTCCACTAGTGTGGATGTTTAGCGCACACACCATCAACACACACACTAATCACGCACGAATATAAGAACAAAAATCAATCAATTTATCATCCTAACCCAAATCAATTAAATTAAAGTTTCCTATTGATTTATTAAATCAAAATGAAGAAGAAAAAGTTTTTTATTAAATCAAACGAAGAAGAAGAATTTTGATTTACCTCTGGAAGCAAATAATCGGCTGTTGGAGGTGGAATTAGAATGGCGGCTGTCTATGAAAGGGAAGGGTTTTCACTTTTTTCTGTTTTTTTTTTTTCGGCAAAAATATCTTATGACAGTGGTATTCTACTGCCTTGGATTTATACTAGATTATATTCCTACTGGGTATTTGTCAGAAGCCCCATACGAAAAGTGTTTTTCTATTAGGTATCAACTAGGAAAGTATCTAATAGATAAATATTAATCTGGTCAAGATACGTAATAACTGATAGCCTTTATAGATATACATAAATTATGATTTGGGCTCAAACTGAGCCCAAATAACTTGATTTGACCCAGATAAAATATTTATGATGCATGTTGGGCCTAATAAATAATAGAAATATTAATAATATTAATAATACCCGCAAAATATCAATTCGGGGTGTTACATTCTACCCCCGTTAGAAAATTTTCATCCTTGAAAATATAAGGCGTACCGTGTGTAAAGAATTCTGGGTACTTGGCACGTAGCTCATCTTCATGCTCCCAAGTAGCCTCCTCGGGCCCATGACGACTCCATTTCACCTTTACAAGCTCGGTGTCCTTGTTCCTTAGTCGATGTATCTTCCTATCCAAAATCGCTTCGAGCCCTTCCTAGTACAATAAATCTTTACTCACTTACAAATTTGAGTAATTGATGACGTGACTAGGATCGTGAATGTACTTCCTCAACATGGACACGTGAAACACATTGTGTATTGAAGAAAATTATGGCGGCAAAGCTAGTCGATAAGCCAAATCCCAGACTCGAGCGAGAATCTTGAATGGTCCGTCATACCTCGGTCTCAACTTACCTCTTTTCCCTAAGCGGAAATCACCCCTTATAGGTGATACCTTTAGGAAAACGTTCTCTCCAACCTCAAATTCCAAGCTCTTCCTACGCTTGTCGGTGTAAGACTTTTGACGATCTTGGGCCAGCTTCATCCTTTAATCCTCTCCTTCAAAGTTAGCTTTACAACCACAGCTGCACAAACTGCTTCTACCGACTTCGGCGATGCTACTATCTCTAGTCTCAACTTAGAGAACTCTTTGATCAACCGATCTTCGTTCGTCAAGATACAAGACATCTCTCCTCTACCTTTCTGGCTATGTGCATCAACCACCACGTTCACCTTTTTCGGGTGATGTGTATCATACAGTCGTAATCTTTCACCAATTCCAACCACCGTCACTGCCTCATATTAAGTTCCTTCTGCGTGAAAAGATACTTCAAGCTCTTATGATTCGTGTATATCTCACACTTACCTCCGAAGAGATAGTGTCTCCAAATCTTCAGAGCATGCACTACCGTAGCTAACTCGAGATCGTGCATAGGGTAGTTCACCTCATGTTGCCTCAATTGCCTCGATGCGTAGGCTACCACCTTGCCATGTTGCATCAGAATACATCCTAACCCCTGCTTCGACACGTCGCTATAAATCACGAACTCCTTCGTAGGATCCGAAATTTTCAAAACTAGCACTGTGGTTAACCTCCACTTCAACTCTTGGAAGCTGTCCTCACATTTCAGGTCTCACAAAAACCTCTCATCCTTCCTTGTTAACCTCATCATTGGTGCGACTATTTTCGAAAATCCTTCAACAAATCTTCGATAATAACCGGCAAGATCTAAGAAACTCTGAACTTTATTTACACTTAAAGGGGCTTTCTAATCATTCACAGCCTCCACCTTTTCTGGATCGACCTCTATTCCTCGGACAGTTACAACATGTCAAAGAAATACGACTTTGTCAATCCAAAACTCGCATTTGCCAAACATCGCATACAACTTCTCCTCGCGAAGCGTCTCCAACACCATCCTCAAATGTTGTTCGTGTTGTTCTTCATCCCTCGAATACACTAGTATGTCATCTATGAAAACGATGATAAACTGGTCCAAGAAAGGATGAAACACACGATTCATCAAGTCCATGAAAACTGCTGGCTAATTACTCAGTCCGAACGGCATAACTACAAACTCGTAGTGAGCATACCGGGTCTGAATGCAGTCTTAGGGATATCACTGTCCCTAAACTTCAATTGGTGATATCCTGATCTTAGATCGATCTTTGAGAAAACTCCGACACCCCTGAGCTAATCAAACAAATCCTCAATCCTTGGGAGTGGATACTTATTCTTTATCGTGAGTCGGTTAAGTTCACGATAATCAGTACACATCCTCATAGACCTATCCTTCTTCTTCACAAAAAATACCGGAGCACCTAAAGGTGAAACACTTGGTCTGATGAAACTTGTGTCGAGTAGTTCTTGCACTTGTACCTTAAGTTCTTGCAACTCCTTTGGTGCCATTCGATATGGAGCCTTTGATACCGGGGTTGCACCAGGTACCAATTCTATAATGAACTCCACCTGTTTGTTGGGGGCAATTCCTGGAAGATTCTCTGAAAACACATCAGGGAATTCTTTGACCATTGGTACCTCAGCAATCGTCAATTCAGTGGATGATTTCGCCACCACATTCAGCAAAAATCCTTGAGACCCCTTCTTTCGAAGCACTTTCACAGCCTTCAGTGCTGTTAAAACACTTAATGTTTGCTTAACCAATCCATACCCAGAATTACATCGAAGTCATTCATCTCTAACACATAAAGATCAATCTCTAGTCTAAGTTCGTTCATTTCCAAAGTAATCTCCCTAACCATCTTATGAGTGGACAAAGCTTTACCCGAAGGTATACTAATCTCAAGTGATTTATCAGCTCTACAACTTATAACACCCAACATATCACAAAACTTCTTAGAGACAAATGAATGGGTAGCACCCGTATCAAACAACACTAAAGCAGGTATTCCAACTACATGCAACATACCTGACATAGTGTCTGGATTCTGCTTAGCTTCCTGTTGCGTAATTCCAAACATCCTAGCTCTGCCCCCAGGGCCAGGATTGGGAGCCCTTCTGTCAGGTCCATCTGGCTTCCTAGGGCAGTGTGAGACTGTGTGTCCCATCTGAAAGCAACGAAAACACTTGTTCAGACCAAGTAGGCACTCTCCTCTGCACCCCTTTCCACACTATTCCTTCCCCTCTTGTTCTGAGCATCAACTCTGTTATCCTGCCACCTCCTCTTGTTGGAGCTTTCAATTGTCCTCAGCCTTGCTTTCTCCATATCTATACTGGCAGATATATCCTCTGCCCTTATAACCGCCTCGGCGTAGGTCATAGATCCGAGTCCCGCTAGGTTATGGCGAATCTCGGCCCGCAGACCATTGTGGAACCACTGGGCTTTCTTCTGTGGTGTGTCGACTAAGTGAGGCGCGAACCGACACATGTGGTTGAACTTGCGCTCATAGTCAGTTACCGTCATTCCACCTTGAGTGAAACTCAGGAACTCAACTTCCATCTTTTCCCGGTATATCCGGGGATAGTATTTTTCCGTGACAACTTCAGTAAATTGTTCCCAAGTTAGCCCGACACGTTCTTCCACTGGTCGTATTCTCCAGTAATCATTCTACCAAATCCGTGCATCTCCCTTCAGAAGAAAGGCAGCGCATAGCACCTTCTGGTTATCAGTGCGAGCCATGTAATAAAAAATACTTTGCAATGTAAGGAACCACTCCTCGATAGCTGCGGGGCCTTCAGTTTTAAAGAATGCTGGTGGAGCAAACTTGTTAAATTAAGCGATGACCTGTGCTTACGTAGGCTCCTGAGGTGGAGCATTATGATGTGCCCCTTGTAGTTGGGCAACCAAACCTACCATCATTTGTTGGGGATCAAGGGCCCCCGCTGGTGCTCCTGCACCTGGGTTCGCAGGTGGTGCATTCACAGGAGGTGGGTTCACAGGTGGAGGATTGTTCCCATTGTTGCATCGTGATGCCATGATCCTACAACCGACGAACACTACTTTTAACACCATACTATGAAAGACAACAATAATAAACGAAGTAGAAATGAGGAGAATGAAAGAAGAAAGAAACGAATATGAGTAGTTTCACTAAATATAAACATGTAAATGTCATTCATATTCCAAGATTGAACCAAAACAAAAAAGAAAAAAATGTCATTGTTGCTTTCATCCTACCATGAAAAATAAATAAAAACAGAACGAAATGTAATAAATCAATCTAATCTATAACTATAGGACAATCCGAGCCGTCTCCAGGCTCGTTCCAAAACATGAGAAAACTGTTGTCACTCCCACTGTCAGAGTCACTCTGCGGGTCCTCATCACCAGTGCTGGTTTTATTTGATTTTCTTATATTTTCTTGGTAAAACTAGTTGGTTTTATTTGACGGGTTTTGGATATTAGTCTTACTGTAATTCCTTGTTTTTATAAATTTAGTTGTTTGGTTTTAAATTATTTGGGTCAAGTATCAATTGATTGATACTCGATATTGGTAGTTTGGTTTCATAAGATTGTTTGAACTCTCTTTTGATATTGAATTTGGGATCCTCCCGTTTGATCGTGGACGTAGCTAACAAGTTGTTAGCAAACCACATTAATTTTGATGTTTTTATCTTTTGTTTCTTCACGGTTATCATTCGTTTGTTATTAATTTATTTCCCAAAAAGTGGTATCAAGAGCTTGGTTCGTGTTTCAGCTGCTTTTCGTGGAAAATATGTCTAGGATGAGCGTGCAAATTGAAAAATTCACTGAGAGGGATAGTTTTAGTCTATGGCAGATTAAAATGAAAGTATTGTTGAAGCAACAAGGATTGTGAGCGCCACTGATGCCGAAGCGGAAGAAGGACAAGGAAGGCGGGCAATAAGGTAGAGGCCGAGGTCTGGGTGTCTGCCGAGATGGCCACTCTGGAGGAGAGAGCGCACGCAACAATCATATTGTGTCTCGATGACGAAATCATCATTGAAGTAGCAGAGGAAGAAACTGGACAGGGGTTATGGTCGAAATTGGAGAGTTTGTACATGACGAAGTAGCTCAACAATAAGTTGCTTTTGAAGCAACGTCTGTTGGGACTACGTATGCGTGAAGGTCAATCTCTTCGCGATCACTTAGATCAACTTAACAAAATCCTATTAGAATTGCGTAACATTGATGTTAAATTAGAAGATGAGGATGTTGCTTTGATCTTGTTGGTTTCTCTACCACCGTCATATGAGAATTTTGTGTAGTTGTTTGTTGTTGGAGAAGACTATGTGTCTCTAGAGGAAGTGAGATCATCGTTGCACTCTAGAGAGTTGCGTCATCAGGCGAATGGTTTGACGGAAGAATCGGGTGAAACTTTAGCAGTTGGTAATATTGAGGTTCGGGAAATTCGGGGAGAAGGAGGTTCAAGAAGAATTCAGATCCCAAAGGTCCTAAACCAGGAGACTTCTGCAACTATTATAAGGAGACTGGGCATTGGAAATATGCTTGTCCGAGGTTGAAGCAGAAATAAGAAGGCATTGCTGATTCTATTGTGGAAGTTGAAGCAGACTCTGATGAAGATTCGGTTCTAGTTGCTGAGAAACACAGAGGTAAATCTGATGCGTGGGTTCTCGACTCTAGGGTGTCGTACCACATATGTCTGCGTAGGGAGTGGTTCGCAACCTATAAGCAGGAGGAGGTGGCAATATTTCATTGACCAATGGTTCCAATTGCGAGGCGGTTGGAATAGGCTCAGTTAAAGTGATGACACATGATGGTAGGCTGTGTACATTGAATGAAGTCAGACATGTTCCGCTCATGACGAAAAATCTGATCTCATCGAGTCGATTAGACAACAGGGGTTTAAGTTTCAAAGGTGAAGGTGGAGTTTTGAACGTATGCAAAGGTTCAAATGTAATTTTGAAGGGCATCAAAAAGAGAACTTTGTATTTGATGCAAGGTTCTACTTTGGTTGGGTCTGCTGTTGTTAGAAGTTGTTAGTGCCCCATTCTTTGGGACAATTTGTGTATTTAAGGCACATCTGGTACATTGGGTACAACTGACACAATTGAATTTGGTTTGTTTGAGTTTGTTTTTATTTGAATTTGTAAGAAGATTTGATTCGAGGTGGAGCTTTGTCCGAATAAGTTGAATCGTTTGTGGTTTCAAGGCAAGGTAGAGATTGTTAGGAATTGTGCCTTGAATCTAGTTTGGTTTGAACCGATGTTCGTATCAACGTGGAGGCTTGGATTTGAATGTTGTTGGAATGGGTCGCGTCCATCGCAGCCGCGACGAGAAGTGGGCGTTTGCAGATCTATTTTTGGTCGCGGGTGCAACATATTGTCGCGGCCGCGACACGTTAGGCGGCTCTGATACTGGGCTTACGTATTTAGGCCCAATTTGATTCCTTTTCTATATAGGATTAGGTTTGGGGGGCTTATAAATAAGTCCTATTGGAGTCCTTTGAGATAGAGTGATTAGAATTATTTTGATATTGATTTTTGGCTTGGTTATGCGAGTATTGAGAGATAGTTTGGGTCGAGTATCAATTGATTGATACTCGATTTTTTCTTTGTTTGATAGGATGCTTAGTCCTATTTTGTTTGAACTCTCGTTGATATTGAATTTAGGATATTTTCATTTGGTCGTGGATGTAGCTAACAAGTTGTTAGCGAACCACGTTAATTCTTGGTGTTTTTATCTTATGTTTCTTCACGTTTATCATTCGTTTGTTATTAGTTTATTTCCCAACATTATACACATGTACTCCACACTTATTACAATATATATATATATATATATATATAGTACACACCCCTTAATATATATTAACACACACACAGGCGCCACTGCACTATTCACACACACATACTGCTTATATATATATATACCCGCAAAATATATTATATAGTATGTATACATACATATATATATATATATATATATATTTGTGGATGTTTAGCGCACACACCATCAACACACACACACTGATCACGCACAAATATAAGAACAAAAAGCAATCTCTTTATCACCCTAACCCAAATCAATTAAATTCAAGTTTCCTATTGATTTATTAAATCAAAACGAAGAACAAGAACTTTATTAAATCAAACGAAGAAGAAGAATTTTGATTTACCTCTGGAAGCAAATAATTGACTGTTGGAGGTGGAATAATAGAATGGCGACTGTCTATGAAAGGGAAGGGTTTTCACTTTTTTTTTTTTTTTTTCTGGAAAAAATATCTTATGACTGTGGTATTCTACTGCATAGGATTTATACTAGGTTATATTCCTACTGGGTATTAGTCAGAAGCTCCATAGGAAAAATATTTTTCTCTTAGGTATCAGCTAGGAAAATATCTAATAGATAAAATATTAATTTGGTTAAGATATGTAATAACTGACAACCTTTATAGATATACACAAATTATGATTTGGGCTCAAATTGGGCCCAAATAACTTGATTTGACCCACATAAAATATTTATGATGCATGTTGGGCTTAATAAATAATAGAAATATTAATAATATTAATAATATCCGTAAAATAATAATTCGGGGTGTTACAATATTAAACATAACAAGTATCATATTTAGTTAAAGCAAACATTAGCAGTTGAATAAATTGATGTCATGTACAAATGACCTAGTCACCGTGCTCTTGACTAAAAAGTCCTAGATTATAAATAATGTATCTTAATTAATAAATATTACCATAAGTATCCTAATTTTATTAAGGAACCGAAATGCATTTGTAAATAATAAGTAATTAAAAGGCTAGTTTGTACTTTAAACATGATTGCATATGAGCTGGTTGACAAACTTTTTTATTATTGAAGGACTTTGGTAATTTAATAAATAAGTCGAAGTATATTTCTTTTGGAAATTCTATTCCATCCTTGAGTAGGTCTTGGGTGCATCATGTGCACAATAGTGCTATGGTGCACCTATTTGAGTGCCGCGGCCGCGACCAAGTGTCCCGGTCGCGACCGCGTCAACATACATTATTGTTGATATTTGCATAAAGTATGTTTGATATGTGCATAAAGTATGTTTGACAATTTCATAAAGTATGTTTGAGTCAAAATTTTAAAGTGAAACAGATTCAAGACAGAAAATCATAATATAGTGCACTTAAGGTATGGTTGATTTACTCATAAAGTATGTTTGATATTTACATAAAGTATGTTTGATAATTTTATAAATTATGTTTGAGCGTCAACATGCATTATTGTTGACATTTGCATAAAGTATTTTTTATATTTACATAAAGTATGTTTGAGTCACAATTTTAAAGTGAAACAAATTCAAGACACAAAATTCCTAACATAGTTATGGTTGATGTACTCATAAAGTATGTTTGATAATTTCATAAAGTATGTTTGAGTCACAATTTTAAAGTGAAACAGATTCAAGACAAAATTCCTAACATAGGTACGGTTGATTTACTCATAAAGTTTGTTTGATATTTGCATAAAGTATGTTTAAGTCACAGTTGTGCGCGCCCGCGCCAACTCCACAGCCCAAATACCCTTTTCAGTCACAATTGACCGTGACCGAGATATTTGGTCGTGGCCGCGGCCGAATCGATGCACAATAAGGCTATTGTGCACATGGTGCACCCAAGTTTTCCCCTCCATCCTTTCACCGACTTATCTATCATCCCTCGTATTTTCTTTATATATATATATATATGTATTCCTCTCTAAACAATCACACCCACAACCACTCTCTTTCTACAACACATACATAGTGCATATTACTCAAATTAAAGAAACACATCTAATCTTCTCTCCAGAGTACTCACATATCTCCATCTTTATTTCTTCAAAACACACCATTCAACGCACACTCACACACAATGACAAGAACACACACCGAAAACACACATGTTGCCTCCCTATATATATATATACATATCTCTTGTAAGTCCAAACTAGAAACAATCGATCTCACACCCACTGTACTCATATATACATGCTCCCCTAACACATACGCGAAAAATTTATCACAATAAAATAAAAACTAATTTGGTTCAACCTTTTAAACTGGGTCTTAGAAAATAAAGAAGAATATAAGTTCTGCAGATTAACTGTTGTTATGGAATATGGTGGAAGAACTAGTCAGCGTTGAAGAAGAAAACGGTGGAGGCTGACTAAGGAAGAGAAAATATTTTTCTGCGTTTACGGATGCTTCTGTGGTTAAGGTGCATATTTCTAGTTTGTATTTATACTAGGGTAATCCCCTATTGTGTATTAATCAGAAGTCCCGTAGGAAAAGTATTTAATGGATATCTATAAATCTGGTCAAGATACATAGTAAGTTACAGTCCTTTACGGATATGAACAAATTATAATTTGGAATCAAACGGGGCCCAAATAACTTGATTTGATAAATATAAAATTTATGATGCATGTTGAACTTATTAATTAAATAATAATAAACCGTAAAAAATTTCGGGGTGTTGCACAGCCCCTTTAGATCAGTTCGTTCCGAGCAGGGTAATCTGAAAACAAAAAATCAAAAGAAACAAGATAATAATCCAGAGATAGAAGACAACCCTAAATCACCTTCGGAGATCTCGCTCGTAAAATATTGCCAAACCCTAGGAGATCCAACCACTCCGACCAATACGATAGGACTACGAGAACGAGAGCAAGAAACAGAGATGAGGATCAAAGAAAAGAAAGAAAGCTGGAAGAAGGGCAGAAAACCCTAACCAAACCTAGTTGGAACCCTAAGTTCTCACGAGAGAGAAGGACTATTATTATTAATTTCTCACACCATGTTCGACCTGATACAACACTTTCTGGAAAGGCAAATAATTGAAACCACTTGCATTGAGAGAAAAAAGTTAAATTAATTAATTAATTAAAAAAAAATGATTGCAATGCAACCTCAAACACCAAATCTAATCTTAATTGTGAAATAAATAAATAAATCCATCATGAATTATGAATAAACAAAAAGTTGGGATTTAAACTGCTCAATGCAATAAAAATAAATTGTATGCAACCTTCTGCTGCTCTATTTGAGCCTCTCATACCTTCACACTGTAAAATTGATGATATTTATAGCGAGATAATTAATTGTCAAATATAAATAACTCAAAGTATAATATGTTCATAATGTTATAGAATAAGAGTTAATTGAGTGGGAAAAAAAAAATTGAAGCAGGCATCATGATCTCAAAATCTTTGCACATATATTAAAAAAGAAAATATGATTGAATGAACATCTAGAAAGAACAACGAAATGCAAAGTTTCAAAAAAGAGGGTGAAGGGAAAAGCTTGACCCTGAATGTGGTCAATGAATTAGTAGACTGCTGAATCTTCACACTTATTGTTGTTGACCTATCTCCCTCCTTTTTGTTTAAAATGTGCAACATAAGATGTATTTACTCCAAGTAACTTGCACCAACCAAGCACCTGGATAGGTTGTGTACACAATAGAATTAGTAGAATACGATATAGATCTTTGAAATACTACTACCATTTAAGAGAAGGAAAAAAAATAATTTAAATTAAATAGCATGAAATACCTTACAAAAATATGATGGCAATTATATTTTGACACTGCATACATCAGCTCTTTGTTTCCTGACTCACTTTGCATCACTTATGTGGTTGAACTATCTTCAAGCTAATTTGTATGTACCAAATTAGAAGTTGAAATTAACTGTAAAACGTGAGGACTATGCACTGAAAACATGTGTATAGTTAATGGATTGGCTATGGAAATGATGCGATTTATAGATTATAATGAAAAACTAAATTTTCATGGCGAAATTGTCGAAATCGGTTTAGCTGTCATCAATATAAATCTAAACTTTCAATATTTCAAATGATTAAAAGAACTTCAGATATATATGATAACATAAAGTTGAACTTTCAAAATTTCAAATCATAATCAAAATTTTAGATATATGTAAATTTGAATGTTTAAAATCTATCTAAATTTCGATTTTTTATACATTTGAATGATCAAGATTATCTATGTGAACTTTCAAAATTTCAATCAGTCAAAAGAATTTCAGATATATATAATTTTGAACTTTTAAATTCTATCTATTTTTAGTAAATAAAAGTTTTGGCGGAAAAGAAGTCACTTACTAAAAGTAGTGTATTTCTCTTATTATATATATAGATAATTTTAGCGGGAATATGCTGCTTACTGTAAGAAAATAGTCAATATAGCAAAGTTGCTACAGTAAGCAACCTTAAGGCAATAGGCACAAAGCATATTGTACTTAAACTGCATACATTCAGTAATGCTCATGTACAGTTTTATGCAATGGAATATGCAAATCTGTTTTCTTACAAAGCAATGCAGTAGATAGGTAGTATCCCAACAACAATATAAAAGCAGTAATAAAATAATCACAAAGTTTATAGCGGTTTGAAGGTGGGAGAAATCCTTCTACGTCTACTCTTCCCCTCGCACAAGGAGAATTCACTAAGCTTTTCACACAATACAAACTAGTTTCACCAAAGTCTAAGTCCAACTTAGCTCTTTGTAGTAATTTTTGCCTATCATCGGACGGTTACTCCTCTACTATACACACATTCTTAAGAACACCTAGTCTACTTTGAATTCCGGATTCAAAGAAGACTCCCCGTTCCAAAAGCACTCGAAAGAGTTAGTTAATGAAAGTTTTTTTCCTTAAACTTTGGCCCTAAAATTGAATATCAATTGAGATGTGGACAATGTTCCTTGATTAGAAGGATTAAGACCGAGATAAAATTTTAGAGGTAGCTTGCTTGACTTGAGAAGTTTGCTACAACTTGAATCTTCACTAGTTGATTGCTTGCTGCATGCATGCTATTTGCTCTTGTTTACTAAGCACCACTACTTGTAAGAGTTAGAGTAATGTATACTTTGGAAGCTTTTATTTGAAGCTCGACTGCTTCATGCATAGTAATTTCAGTCGTCACTAAATTGTTTCATTTTCGTAGTCTTTGCTCATCCTACATCTCCTTCTATTTATAGCTACTGCTTGCTTTCTGGTTGCTTATGTAGAACTAGGCCTTTCTGTTACGTAGATTACATAAATTATGGCGGCACTAGTTCCTACTTTTACATTGTGGTTTTTCCATCATTAAAATTATACATAAATTTTCTAACAATTTCCCCCTTTTTTATGAGGCCAAAATAAGCAAAATGAACCTAAAGTCACAAAACAACAAATTGTTAGCAATAAATAGTTAATCATTAAAAGGTAATAAAATGCAACATATATGATGCAAGATTACGAGCTGTAATTAGTTGGCAGTAAATGATAATTGTTGTCATTAGATATTCTATATATAGTGTTACAGGAAGCACATGACAAACAAAAACTTATCTTACATCAAGAGCCATTGCGACATTTATAAGAATTTTACCCAACAACACTTCATTACATCTTTGTTTAATTCAGTGTCGCTTTTTGAAATGCTGCTCGGTGACTGTGTTGTCAGGCATGCAAAATTAATAATCTTATCTCTACCTCTACTTAATAATAGCAGTGCCAAGTAGGAGTCGATCCCACATGGAGCGGATGCATTAATTGCTTTCTAATATCAATCAAAGACACAAAAGTAAATGGGGGATCGGTAGGTATTTTATCTAATTAACCTAATCAAGAAATTAACTATCAAGCAGATAATTCAAAAATCTTAAACAAATAAAAACCTAGAAACAATCAAGATAAGAAGGTACCGTTTCTCAATTCAATATCCCCCTACTCTTAATCTATTATATAAAAGCAAAATCCTCTACTATTTTTAGACAATTTATGTTTTCCTGCCCAAACGTACTTTCTTGATCTGGAAAGCCATGTGTCATCATCTCATTCATCCGATCATAGTTATTTTTGTGTGCTATATTTTATTAATTAGGATATGCTTTAAATCAGCAAATCCTAATAATTTCATCCTCTTATTTAGTGGTCGGTATGTTGAATATATGTTAAGTTTAATTAGTTTCCTAAGTTTTGCACTTCATTATTCCTTAAAAAAATTCATTTTATTGATTTTCAAACATTCCTTTTTCATACAATCCACATTCAAAGTTAACATCACATAATATTTTTTTACATTTAAAATTATTCTTCAATTCATCATTTTAATTCCTCTCTCCCATTCCATCACCTCCTCCACTCGAATCAAGTGTTTTTTTCTTCTCTCAACTAATTCAGTTTCTAATTTCTTTTCCGATTAACTTTCTTTTTTCATAGATTTATTTTCTGAATCATTAGTAGTCGTTAAAGTTTGATGTTGTGATTTTCTGCAGATTTCTATGTTTGTATTTTAGTTTGTTCGATTTGACTTCATGGTTTGTTTAATTGTTTAACTTTTATGTTAGTTTGTGTAACTTTATTTTTTTTATATATTGATTTCATTCTACTACATTTTGAAGATTTACATATGCAAGTAATTCAACAATAATGATTTCCGAATTATATTCTGGAATTGCTAACAAATATTATTTTTTTCGAAACGGGTAGGTTTAATTTTTTTTATAAGATAATAATATAGATTTTTAGATGATACAGATGAATTAGCAATAGAACACCAGATGAAGTTTTTCATTTTATGATTTCAGAATGTAAGACTCCATTGAAAATCTCCATTGTTCATACTATGTCGAAGAATTAGTAGAGGCTTCACTCATGTTTATTTGCATAGAACAGGTGAAGGATGACATCCTGCAGACCAAGTAGAATTCAAGTTTGGCATAACGAAATATGCCGTCATTTGAGGAATTTCTTTTATCTGGTTTTGTATCATTTATCTTTTCTGGATATGTATATCACATGATGGGAACAAAGCTATGCGAATATTGTTGAGAAATTTGCATCACATTAGTTTGACACTAATATTGTTCGTCTTAATATTTTCTACTACATCTCTTATTTTTTTATATGAGTAATTAATTGATATCATGCTATTTAATTTGTATTTTTGCAGGTTTTATACATTTTTTTAAGCAACTACATCTGGAATTTCAAAAACCACAAAGGTAATAAAAAAATCCTTAAAAAACTAGTTCCTTTTATTAATATTCAAACATTCTTTATTCACTTAATCCATATTCAAAGTTAACATCACATAACAATTTTTTCATTTGAAGTTATTCCTCATTTCGTCCTTGAATTCCATCATCCCTCCCACTCAAATTAGGTATTTTTTTTCTCTATACTAATTCAGTTTCTAATTTCTTTCTCAATTCAAATTATTTAATTTTTTTTTTTTCATAGAATTCTTTCTGAATAATTAGTAGTTGAAGTTTGATGTCATGGTTTATTTCTAGATTTTTATGTTCTGAATTATAAAAAAATATTGTTTATTTTTCATAAAATTTTATTTTGCATCTTCCTTTATGGATGTCATAATATTTAGTTCAAATTTTTTACTTTTTTATTTTTAGTTTTATCTAATAAATGCAAATTTAACAAAGTTTCCTAGTTTGCTCTTCATATTTAAGTCGAGTTTTTAAATTTTTTTAATTTGTCTTATTTAATTGTTGTTTGTTCTTAATTTTTTCGTACAATTATTGTTATATTTTACTACAACCAGAACTAAAAAAATAACATAGGTGATGAGAACATTTCACATTCATGCTATTGCATTATTGTTTATCTTGGTTCCAATCTAATTGTTTTTATTCTTTAACTTTTGTTTTTATTTTTTTCATGTCATGCTATTACGGATCTTGAAGATGTATATCTACTAAGAAAAAATTAGGTAATTCGACTTTGTGTATCTATGTCGGTTTTTCGTCTTTAACAATGTAGGTTTTAATTATCGATTTTAAACTTGTCTATATTTTATTGTATACATTTGCTCTATATTTAGGTGTTGTTTAAATTGGTTTGATTTTTATACTATTTTATCATTATTTTTTTTCGACATATCTATTAATTAGATATATTATTTTGAAGTAGCATATATGTCATTTTTAATTAAAGTAGACATTGTTCCCTATATTTCTATGTGTACTTTTAATTTATCTAATACCTATATTGATTTTTATATGAATAAATGTTGGTTTTATTGATTTGATGTTTTATATTTGTACAGGTGATTGATGAGAGAGGCTTTTGTTAGAGGAATTAATCACTTATGGGAATACCAAGACATGTTATAGTGTATTTTTGTGGCCCATGTTGTCGGTTTTCATCAATTATGAGAATTCATCACTACAACATAAATGGCTTTATGTAACACTTCGTTTGTAACACTTTTAAAATTTTGACTTTTATGTAACACTTTTGTAACACTTAGGAATATGTATCACTTTCATGTAACACTTTTGTAACATCTGCGAATATGTAACACTTTCATGTAACACTTTTAGAATATGTAACGCTTTGAACGTAACACTTTTAAATTGTAACGCATTTAGGTAACACTTTCCAATAAGTAACAGTACTTTTTACGCAACACTTTTGAATAAGTAACACTTTTATGTAACACTTATAAATAAGTAACACTTGTAAATAATAAAATTATTTATTTTATTTCACTACAACATAAATGGGCTAATGTAACACCCAAAAAGTGTTACATATATACTAAAATATGTTACTATAGACTTTAGGTAACACTTTATTGGTGTTACATTTGCCGGTGCTACCTAAAGTCTAATGTAACACTTTTGATGATCTTTAGTAACACTTTTAATAAGTGTTACATTAGATTTTAAATTGTAACACTTTATGGTAACACTAAAAAATGTTACATATAACCCCCTTTATGTAACACTTTTAATTGAAAGAAAAAATTAAAAATTTGTCATTGTTGGGTTTCGAACCCAAGTTGCTAGATTGCAGGAGCTTAAGCGCAAAGTTTTAACCACTAGGCTACAATAACTTTTTTAGTTATTATTTTAAGAAAAACAATATATACACAAGATTTTATTATACCATCAATAAAATACACTCAAAATTAAGTTTTCATCAAACTACAATCTAACTTAATTTTATTTACGTTATTCATATCAATTTGACACAATATTTCCACTATTTTTTTTTTTTCATTTTCATCCACTCATATATATATTTATATATATATATAACTTATTTTATATCACATTAATTTTATACATCTAGTTATTGTATATAAATCTTAAGACATTATCATTAATTTTAATTACCATAATTTTATGTATTAAGACACCTTAATTGTTGTGTTTCATAGATTTTAAATAAAAAAATAAACTTACAAATATGAAGAGACATGACCAAATGTCCCAAGTCTAGGCTCTCACACTTAAAAAAATGTATTCAAATTCTTAAAGGCTAAAGCTACAAGTCTATTTTGTAATTGTTTAGTAAAAATATAATGTGTGTATATCTATATACATACACACAAATAAGTCACAAATAAAATTTAATTTATTTTTTATAACGAATAAGTAAATCTTTAGGTGCTCTAATGAATTGTTATTTTTGTAGGTCTGAGTTGATCGCTTTCACCACTTATGTTACAGATATTCTGTTGTGATAATTAAAATGTAACACATTAGACAAATAAAAATTAAAGTCACATAAGAAAAATAATCCACAAATATTTAATTAGTTTAAAATAAAATAAATAATTTTATTATTTACAAGTGTTACCTATTTATAAGTGTTACATAAAAGTGTTACTTATTCAAAAGTGTTGCGTAAAAAGTGTTACTTATTTGAAAGTGTTACCTAAATACGTTACAATTTAAAAGTGTTACGTTCAAAGCGTTACATATTCTAAAAGTGTTACATATTCGCAGATGTTACAAAAGTGTTACATAAAAGTCAAAATTTTAAAAGTGTTACAAACGAAGTGTTACATAAAGCCATTTATGTTGTAGTGTTTTAAACTAATTAAATATTTGTGGATTATTTTTCTTATGTGACTTTAATTTTTATTTGTCTAATGTGTTACATTTTAATTATCACAACATAATATCTGTAACATAAGTGGTGAAAGCGATCAACTCAGACCTACAAAAATAACAATTCATTAGAGCACCTAAAGATTTACTTATTCGTTATAAAAAATAAATTAAATTTTATTTGTGACTTATTTGTGTGTATGTATATAGATATACACACATTATATTTTTACTAAACAATTACAAAATAGACTTGTAGCTTTAGCCTTTAAGAATTTGAATACATTTTTTTAAGTGTGAGAGCCTAGACTTGGGACATTTGGTCATGTCTCTTCATATTTGTAAGTTTATTTTTTTATTTAAAATCTATGAAACACAACAATTAAGGTGTCTTAATACATAAAATTATGGTAATTAAAATTAATGATAATGTCTTAAGATTTATATACAATAACTAGATGTATAAAATTAATGTGATATAAAATAAGTTATATATATATAAATATATATATATATGAGTCGATGAAAATGAAAAAAAAAAATAGTGGAAATATTGTGTCAAATTGATATGAATAACGTAAATAAAATTAAGTTAGATTGTAGTTTGATGAAAACTTAATTTTGAGTGTATTTTATGGATGGTATAATAAAATCTTGTGTATATATTGTTTTTCTTAAAATAATAACTAAAAAAGTTATTGTAGCCTAGTGGTTAAGACTTTGCGCTTAAGCTCCTGCAATCTAGCAACCTGGGTTCGAAACCCAACAATGACAAATTTTTAATTTTTTCTTTCAATTAAAAGTGTTACATAAAGGGGGTTATAGTGTTACCATAAAGTGTTACAATTTAAAATCTAATGTAACACTTATTAAAAGTGTTACTAAAGATCATCAAAAGTGTTACATTATACTTTAGGTAGCACCGGCAAATGTAACACCAATAAAGTGTTACCTAAAGTCTATAGTAACATATTTTAGTATATATGTAACACTTTTTGGGTGTTACATTAGCCCATTTATGTTGTAGTGCATCCAGCTTAGTTTAAGTTGTGTATTGGAAGGAAATAATATGACTAATATGTTAGTTTGTGCAATATGCTGTTTAATCTCAATAGTTTATTTGACAAAAAGTGAGATCAATTATCATAAGTTCCAGTTTACTTATTTGATGTACTTTTTCTATGGTGTTAACAACGAAGTATATCTACTTATTAGTGAGTGCATATTGGTTTCTCTTTGTCTTCATTTGTGACACCACTTACATTTTGTATTTCTTTATGTTGGTATGCTTTAGTTGAGGGATGACAACTGATTGTTATGGTCATAGAGAAACAAATGCTTTTTTTTTTTTTTTTTTTTTTTTTTTTTTCAGTTATATTGCAATATGAATATTTTTCTATTAATTACTTTCTATTTAACCTAATAAATTTCCGCATTTGATGGGTTTGGTTGATTTTAACTTATCCATTTAGAAGTGTTTTAGATATGTCCAGACGTATAATTATAATTTGTTGATCATTGATTTATACATAATTTAGAAACTTTATAATCCATCAGCAATGACAGTACAGGAAATTTAATTGGACGATTAAATATTTAAATTAATTTTGGTGTTTTGTTATTATAATTATAGTTCCCTTATTATATTATGGTCATTTTTGGACATACGTAATCGAACAATATTTTTGAAAGTTATAATTAAGGTTATTAATTGCAATATTTTAGGTCAAACTTATAATAAATGCCCTATATTTGGAATAATATATAATTGTCATTATAATTCATATTATAAATTATGTTAATGACTAATTGAAAAGTTACAATCATACAGAAGCAGACTTGGAGTATATTTTAAATAAATAACGATGCTTTTTATTGTTAATTTGGTAGATTTTAAGGCCTAATAGTCATAATTTCCTTGCAAATATATTGGTAGATATGAGAACTATTTGAAGATTCTATCTTTAGCAAACATAAAACATCTACCATTCACCCCATCCAAGATTCTTAATTATGATTGTCAAACCTTCCTAAAGTTGTTGATGCTGAAATAAAAAAAAATATATATTATTTTTTGTTGCATGTATTAATTTAAAATCTTATAACCAAAATTTAAAATAAGTAATTTAATGTAGATATTTTTTATTCGTATAACTAAAAATATGATGAATTTGGTACATAATATTTTCAAAAAAATACTAAAATTATTATTTATGTATCAACTTATTATTTATGATTTCGAAGAAAAACTTCAATGGTTACTATTCTTGGAAATACTTCTCCTCTATAAAACATCAATTTTCTTCAATTATTGACCATAGATTTCCCATTTTAAGCTCCAACTTATAGCTAACTAAAAAATAATTGATTACTCCCCCAAAAATAGTCAAAATTCAAGCATAAATATCTTTTTACTATTCATTTATGTTATGTTAACTTGATCGCAATATGTCAATCTTTCAAGATTATTTGAATTTTACCAATTTACCAAAAATCGTTAACATGTGATTCAAATTAATTTTACATCTTGAAAAAATATAAGGACTTATATTTCATGTTTTAATTTAAATTTGAATCTTTTTATGGCAAATTGATAATTTAGTGACATGATTTGCCATGATTTTTTCATGCATAAGTTGACAACATTTTGAAAATAAATTCCGAAAGTCTTCCTCCTTTAAGGCCGAATCTTGTGTCAATTTAATTATAAAATTATTGACAATTTCACTTACACACAAATGTTTTTCCTAAAAAATGTGTAGATCTCCTATCATGCATTAACACATCATAAGTCTTTATATTCTTCATTGAAAATATTTTACTCAATTTATCTAAGATAATATAATTACCAAAAACATTAATCCCAAATTTATGATAAGTTGATAGGATAAATGATTTTTAATAAATTCGAATTTCCACTATCAAACATCTTGAACATTTACTTGATCTCCATTTTTAATACTTATTTGTGTTATGTTGATTAGGTTGCAACATGTTATTCTTACAAGTTTGTCTATATTTTACGAATTTGGCAAAAATAGAAAAATAGGATTTGAATAAATTTTAACATCTTTAGAAAAAAGGAATAATTGATGTTTTTGTATTATGCCTATTATATAATATTATCCGATAGACATTGTACTTCATATTTGGTAAAAGTAAGTGTGAATTCTCATGTAGACATTATAATCCTATATAGTGTTGCTTGAAATATTCCGAGTGAAGAATCGAACTTATGTCTTCAAAGTAATCCGAAATACTGACACGTTGATAGGGAACCTGCAATTATGTCTTTATTCATAAATATTAGAATTAATATTCATTTGTGTTTTATTGTTACCTAACGTGAAACTTAATTTGTTTGATCAGTTCGTCAAACATTGTTGTTGAACATGAATGTATGCGTACTTTGACCACTTCCCTAAATTCATATATCAATTTTCAGAACACAATACATATCATGGGATGGTAATATCGTTAACATGTCACATTGTAATCTCACGTACAAGAAGTCACATAACTAATTTTTATAGCGCCTATATGCATGAGATACCGTGTAGGCCTGTGAGACATATTAGCCATATTATTGATTCTACTTGCAAGATTTTTGTTTATGGAGAGACAACAAGTTGGAATGTGTTTCTAAAACGAAAAGAGGAAAGAATATTCTTCGACAGTGATTGAGAACCTTTGGTTTGTGATATTGATATTTGAAGTTAGAGATTGCATTGGCGTTTCGTATGCTGACAATAGGCAGTTTTATATTACAATGATTGGCGATTATTTTGTGATAAAGACTTTTTACTTTGGTAATTAGCATGTAGTCAATATTTTCTTTCTTCTTTTTATAATTCTTTATGTTATTATATGTATCTAATGATCCTAAAAACTATTTTTTTTTCGTTTATTTTGTCAGCTCGGCTTTTAGAGATAATATTGGAGGATAAGGTGTTTAATTGTTAATTTCAAAAAAATATAGTATTTGAGTACTTTCAATCGTATTAAGATAGCAACTGGTGTTTTAATACATTTCTTATGCCATACTATACCAAGGTCATTATATATATATATATATATATATATATATATATATATATATGTTTTATCAACCATTATTTAATACGTATTATTTTAAAATTAGAAACTGAAAGTTGTAACCTTGAGGAACTTAAAATAGATTGGGAGATATTATTTCCTTTTAATAGAGAAAAATAAACAACATTTATTTGGATTAGAGTTTACATCATTGGTTATGATTACTTGAGAAAATTATAAGATTTGTTTTTTTTTTTATTGACAATTAAAACATAATTGACTTTTGAATTGACATAACATTGCACATTAAACAACACAAACAATAATTATCATTTTGCATTGACATAACATTGCACATTAAAAAAATTATCTCCTAATAATTCGAAAATATAAATATTCAAAAAATGATATTACAATGATTTTGAAATATGCCGAATATTTATACATTCTCAAGTTGTTTATTTGTTTAGATATGACACACAATTTTTCTTTCAACCTCTTTTTTTGTTAATCATGTTCAAGTATTAATGTTAATTTCTACTGATTTTTTATTATATTGGTGCATTATATTATTTTAATAAATTAATTAATTAAATTTATGAAACATATATAAGTATTCTTCATCAACAAATCGAAATTTCAATAGATACATTTTTATCTACCAAATGAAAGTCATTGAATTAGTGATTGGACTTCCATATACAATGAACACTCAATGTTAAAGATGGAACATTAAGTGATTATGTATCATTTCCAATGAAAAATGCAATGATTATAAATTCTCTGTAGTAAATTCTCTCATATAAATCATCACATTATTAAACACTATCAACAAAAAACTTTTAAGCATTTTATGTTCGAGCAGTAATTTGCTGAAATTCCAAAATAAATCGCCACAAAATTGAACAAAATTCCAGAATATCATTTTAATATTATACATGGATCCAGTCGTCAACGATCATATCATCAACAATGGTAAGTTTGACCAATTTATAAAAAACATACTTTTTTCATTTTTCATATTTATAAGAAATAAGCTTATAATATAAATGGAAACTCTTTTAATTAAGTTCGTATTGTTTAGATATGATCTATGCAAGAAGAATATAATTAATAATCTAAGGAAAAAGGATATCCTCTATCCTACAGAAACAATTTCAATTATGTTACAAGTTACTATCAATACAGTCGTTTTTTATTAAGAGGATAATACATAGATATTTTGATATTTTCACAATTTAGAAAAATAATATTGTCTATTATTACTCAAGCATTCTGCTTAAAGGTTTGAAAGGATTACGTCTTATGAGAAAATTAGGAAATTTGAACTCATTGTTTACCCCACGTTTAGGGATCCATGCTATACACGAGGTCTTTTGGATGATGACAGGGAATATATCGACGGTATAGCCGAAGCAAGCCATTGGGCATCTGCCCAATCTTTGAGGAATCTGTTCGTAACACTTTTGTTTTCAAGCAGTTTGAGCTGACCCGAGTTCATGTGGGAAAAATGTTGAGAGTATTTGTGCGATGACATTCTCTATAGATAGAGGAAAATCCTATAGTTTGCAAGTAATAATTTTAATTTTTTACAAGAGATTAAAATTTATTTTTTATACCGCAATATTATATCGTATAAAAAGGCAATTAATTATAGTGTATTAATGACATAACTTTCTGCATTTCAGAACTATTTATTGTCTGATGACAAAATCAAGAACTTTGCATTGCTGGATATACAAGAAATGCTGCAAACCTTGGGCAAGTCTTTGAAAGAGTACGATGGTATGCCAGTTCCGGATAAGGAGGCAATTATATCAGAACAAGTTTCTCTTCAATGAACTATCCTACAAGTGGACAGAACTTCGGAGTGAATATGAGGAGATGTAGTAAAAATTAAATGAAGAGTAGAGACATGTCCATGGAAAAATATTGAGTTCGGTAAAAAGAATGACGGTGGAATTTTTTTTGTTTATGGTTACGAGAGTACTGGTAAGGCATTCCCGTGGAAGACTTTGTCTACAACTATGGGTTCTAAAGGTCAAATTGTGATTAATGTAGCATCAAGTGGTATAACATTACTTTTTCTTCCTGGTGGACAGACTGCCCACACACGATTTGTTATTCCTTTGACCATAAATGAAGATTCGACTTGCAACATAACGCAAGGTAGCTACCTATCTCAACTTCTGGTGAAATGTAAGATGATTATATGGGACAAAGCGTCGATGGTCCTCAGGCACTGTATCGGAGCTCTTGATAAAACTATGAAGGACATTATGCAACTAAGTTGATCAATGAACTCCGACAAGCCTTTTGGTGGTAAAAATGTTGTTCTCGGAGGAGATTTCAGGTGAATACTACCGGTCATTCTTAAAGGACCTTGAAAAGACATCGTTCACGCCACTATACACTGATCGTATATTTGGGATATGTGTGTAGTGATGAGACTTACTAAGAATATGCGGCTTCATCCAATCACAAGCGAAAAAGGAATAACTGAATAATTTTTCTAAATGGATGGCAAAACTTGGTGATGGCATTATTGGTGAGATGAGAGATCGGGGTGCCGAAGTTGAGATTCCAGATGACGTTCTTTTGAAAAAATGTGAGGATGTCGTAGACATAATTGTTAAAAGCACTTACCCGAATTTTGAGAAAATGATGGACGATCCATTATTTCAGAAAAGAGCAATACATGCACCTACATTGGACGTCATTGATTCCAGTAATGAACATGTGATCAAACTCAACAAACACGAGTCCAAGATGTATTTAAGCTCTGATAGTGCTTGCAAGTCTGAAAGCAATGTTGACGTGTTGGGGGATGTCCAAACTCCAGAATTCTTAAATTCGTCGAAGTGTTCTGGTGTACCTAATCATGAGGTCAACCTTAAGCTCGCACCCCTGTCATGTTGTTGAGGAACATAAATAACTCAAAAGGGTTGTGCAATGGCACAAGGTTGGTCTTAACTAGGCTTGGGAAACATGTTCTTGAAGGAAATGTCATAACTGGAAATAACTATGGGGACGTGATCATAATTCCAACGCTTTCCCTAAGTCATTCGGATCCAAGGCTACCCTTCAAATTTCAAAACAGACAGTTTCTAATTATAGTGTCCTATGCAATGGCGATGAACAAGAGCCAAGGACAATCGTTATCTCATGTCGGACTTTTCATGCAAAAATCGGTATTCAGTCATGACCAATTATATGTAGCAGTTTCGAGGGTAACCAACAGAAAGGGACTGGAGATATTGACTTGCTACAACGAAGTTGTTGAACATAAAATAACAAAGAATGTTGTCTTTCAAGAAGTTTTTCAAAATGTGTAGTTTCGTGATTTGTGTGTAAATATAAGAAAGAGATCAATGAAATACACTACAACAAAAAACGTTTACCACTACGGTAAAAAACCGTAGTTGAAGGCATACAGTGACCGTAGTGGTACATACCGTAGTGGTAGACCCTCTACATATAACTACGGTTCAAAACCGTAGTGGTTAATACTAAAGACCACGGTTATGAACCATAGTCATTCTAGTAACGTATTCGCACGACATATGACAACGGTTTGAAACTTAATTTGACTACGGTTTAAACCGTAGTAATTTAGACCAACGACTACGGTTTACAACCGTAGTTGTAAATTTAATATCTACCACTACGGTATGTATAACTACGGTGCAAAATTTCATTTTACTACGATTGGAACCGTAGTAATATATATTAACGACTACGGTTCAAATTTGAACTAACAACCGCAGTCGTATATGAAAAAAACTACATTTTTTTGTTGTAATTGACTACGGTTTGGAATGTAGTAAAAGTAAAGAAATACCACGGTTTATTATTATTCATTGACTACGATTTTGAACTGTTGTCGTAGATTTTTAGCAATTTAAAAAAAAATGGTTGTTGATGCTACTTGGAAATTGTAAATTACATTTTTTTTTTGTTATAGTAATGAAATTAATATACAATTAAACATACGATCAACATTTTGCGTAATAAAAAAAGATAATTAAATAGACGATGAATTATAATTCATTCTCTCAAACATGTCAAGTCATTTACAATCAACAATTACAAAAATGATTCAACATTGGGTTCAAATCAAGCAATCAACAATGGGTTCAAATCAACTCCCACTCGAATTGCAAATGAAGTTCCACATCATTGTCCCCCTACAATATATCATGTTGTTCGTAGTCTTTTCTGAAAAGTGAAAGCATCCTGCATTCAATTCTAAAAGAAAGAACAATACAAAATTCTCATTATTAACTGTGACGGCAAAATCCGAATAAGAAACTATATAGACGAATGGGCGTACAAAGTCCTATAGAAAGAATACAAGAAGTCATTTGATCTCATAACAAATCATCATCTATCACTTCAAAATAATAACATATAACTACTCATCATAAATTAATCATGACAAATAATTAAATTCTCATGCTTGCGTCATCTACCATATTATAGAATCCAGAACTATAAATCCAGTAACGCCAACATTTCACGATTAAAAAAATTGGATAAAAAGAAAAGGCAAAGAATCACGTCTATTTAGGCTGACACCAAACTGATGTGATTAAGGCCATCCATCTGAACTGATGATTTCTAGATAAAGTTAAGGAATATAACAATATCACATAATATGTAAGAATAGTTCTAATTAAGCTATATATTTAAAGCATGATCAATTAAGTAGGTAATTCGATGCAAGCAAATTGGACCAAGAAAATACTCATATAAAATCTAAAAGAACCCAAATATAGAGAGATTAAAAAAATTGGAATTTAGTGTCCAATTTTGCTGGTCCAAAAAGTCAGTATTCATTTTTACCCCACATTTAATTGCGGTACAACTGAACTATATATAAATAAGAGTCCATTATTATGACATCTTTGATACTATTGAAAATTCTGTTTCTTTCCCATTAAAAATTAAGTATTAAAATAGTAAATGTCCTTAATTAGTATGAGTGAAAATAACACTATTAAAAGTAAAATTCTATAAATTTTACATTGGACCGATCCGAACATAATGTTGGCGGGCTATAGAACCTCCTATGCAGTAAAATTATGGGAGTAAGAGTCGTCGCGCTAGTTACTCACAACAGCCCTATATCAATTAATTATGTCAATTAAGTTCATAAATTTATGCATGTAAAAACATTTTGCATGGGTTGTTCAAGATAAGAAGTATGGGTCCACAATTTAGCTCATGCTAAAGCTTGGAGTAATATGACTGCATGTGATTGAAATACAAATTGAATTTTGAGATAAGAAGTATGACTGCATGTGATTGAAATACACAAATTGAAATTTCGAGATAAGAAGTATGACTGCATGTGATTGAATACAAATTGAGGGCAATTTAAATTTTAAACGATATCCTTTTTTTTTTTTTAAATTATATAGCATTTTATTTTAAATAATTTAATTTAATAAAGAAAGTTAAAATTGATATAACGTTGGTTGTATTAAGAAATTTGTCCTCATTTTCTTGTACTTATTTTTTAAATAGAAATGGGCTAGAGTTGCATTAAGAAATTTGGTGTTTCTATTCACTGCACTAAAATCTCTTAATGCACCACAACCTTCCTATCATGTGGTAAAACGAGAAATAGACATCAATGTTAGTATTGATGCAAATCTACGAAGCATAAATTACATTAATGTAATTCATACATCACTATGTCACACATAATCCATCCTACCCTTTATATTAGCAAATGCCAGTAAATGGTGAAACTTTGAACTCCTATCAAGCTACAGAGAATACTATGGTTGTCTTTAAGTGTCATCTGCTACATATTATGCATATACCAAGTTAAAAAGTAGACTTAAATCCATAGGAAGTTTCTGCCAATTTTGTCATCAGATACCACTCTTTGATAACAAACCAATATACTATTCGACCACTAAAGGTACGCGAAAGAGTGGTAGAGGCTAAGGTTGCCAAAATCCTAATAGCAACACCGAATAATAAGCCTTGATTTTTTGCAAAATCATAAAGAACATATAGTAGTAATGGCACATACCTTTTCCTTCCAGTAATTATAAATAGATAGGAAAACTCCATAGTTGATTGAAAAAGCTTGCAATGCCTAGCACACAAATCAAGTTAAGATTAGAAATTGAAACCACAATGAAATAACATGACAAGAACCCAACGAACTAAAATGACAAGAACCCAACGAACTAAAACATAAGGAATTTACAAGACCCACTTATAAGCCCGACAATGATTTCAAACATCAATAATAAATGTATTCTAACTAATCAAATAATGTAAATAAAGCCAGACTAGAGAAGAACAAACACTTTTATTTCTGATAAATGAGCATGAAAAGCCAGGAACACCATGAGTAAGTTGTGACATGACATGCACATCCTCCTCACATGCCTACCGCTTACTTGAGGTTCAGTTTCAGATATTCTACGGTCCAAATTTCTAATGAGCATATCTGCTCTTTATTAACACCAGGCTTTTTGCTACCAAAATAGGACTTCAGCTACATCTCTTAAACTTTGAGAAAACATGTAGAAATTTTACGACATTAGGCTTGGCGCTCAGAGCTATGTTGCACAAATATTGGCCACCACTAAAAGCTTATCCTAATTACTAAAAACTGCAGGGAAATCCCTCACTCAGAAGTCAGAATTCGAATGGTCTAAAAGTCATAAATGAAAACCATAACACCTCCCCCACCACCACCACCACCACCACCAAATACTTAGCAAGTACAAGTAATCAAACTCCTGAGGAACTTCAAGTCAAACAAGATGAATTTCTTATGATTGGCCATCTTCCAAATAATTCTTCCAACAATTCGATGAGGTAAAATCACAAGAAAACTACTCGAAACAAGCTACTTTGTCTGTTTGATCAGTAGAAAAAATAAAAAAAGAAGTAATACTCAGAAGTCATTTTCTCTAACAACATCGAGGTCAATCTCAAGTGTGCCTAGAAAATATATTCCCTTGTAAGTTGTATCATCCCGCAGGTCTCAAAACTCTTTACTCAAAAGCCTGTATATATTCTAATTACTTGCGACATCTATTAGATCAAAACAGTTGAATCCATCTTACTGCAGGCATAACACATGTAATAAGATAAAAATATTAAATAACTCATACATAGAAGCATGATGAAGACAAATCTGCTTAAACCAAATTCAAATACTTTTGAACTAGTTACACAAGGTGTTGTGTGAGGCAAGCCAAGAAGTAAGTGTAATGCATCTCTCAGTCAGCAAAAAAGGACATTACAACAAAAAGTACAATATGTTATTCAGAAGATTCAAGAATCACAAAAAGATCGTAAAATAAGAACAACAGAACTTTGTAAACACCACACTAGAAACTGTCATTTTCACCTCAGAAGCAGCATCAAAAGTTAAAAGCACTGGAACTGGAGAGCCAAGGGTTGAATCACTCTAATACAATGGTCAAATCTCTATTTAGCTCAGAAATGAAAAAAAAATAAATAAATAAACTGAAAAGTTTGTGTCTACACCTGATCACGACGTCGGCTTAGAATGGAGAATCCGAAGCTTGAAGGGGATGAAGATGCCTCTTGATAATTTGTTGCTGGCATCTCCCAGAGAGAGAGAGAGAAAGAGATAACGTATACACCATTAATGGCATCTGTACAAGTATACCAAACCACAAACATGTAATTCTAAAGCCTAATACTAACAAACAAATCCTTCACCTTTTTGCTCGATTTCCACAAAATTCTAGTGCTCAATTTTGAAGAGATCAATCAGAAGATTTCAAATCTCTCTCCAATTAAATAAAAATCAGTACCGTTCGTTGATTCAATCGTCATCATCATTCCTCTGCGACGTGCTTCTCCAAAACCCTGCGCCGTAAAATCGGTCCCACATATCATTATCCCAGTCAACGGCATCGTTTTAATCCCGGCTATCCTCATCCACCGTCCTCTCCTCGGCGTTCGACACGACCGCATTAGGTTTCCGGCGATTCCCCTTTCTCTTCACTGAGATTTTCTTCTTAGTCTTCATTAACAACCTACTCCTCCTCTTCTTCCTCCAGATTCAGCTCGGAAGACGATACACGGCGAGGATTAAGAGGTGTAGCATCGCGCAAGGGCAGCAACAACACAGTGCCGTTTCTTCCTGTTCTTCCTTTTCTATTTTATTTAAGGGAGGGTTTGCAATTGTTTTTTTCTAAGTGCTTTGTAATTTATAATTTGGAAAAAGTTATTTTAGAGTATTTAGAAAAATAACTTTAGCTTTAACATAAGTAATTTTAGGCCAAAAATTAAAATAAAAAAATAGTTATTTTTTTCAACTTTTATGTATTCTGGTAAATAAACAAAAGTGTTTTCTCATTTTCATAAGCTAAAAGTTGTTTAAGTATCAAACACTCCAACTTTTACATTTGACCAAAATTAAAATATAATTAATTTGACAAATTAGAATATAATTAGTTTTAACAGAGTAAATATTAAAGGCCTTTATTTTTCTAATGAAGTTTGAGTATCCCAAAAGTTACTTTCTAATCAGTTAGCAAAATCCATGTAAAAATAAGTGCCTCAATAGCTACTATTTGTTGTAGTGTCTTGTGGTGATTCTTGTGAGATAATATTAACATTTTATTACTTTTTTTTAAAAGTAAGATTTAACTGTAGTTATTTTTAAAATAGTAGTATATTATATATTCTATTCATATAATATTAGGATTATTTCAATAATTGTTAATTTTTTTTTATATAGGACACTTTAATGAGACGAATATGGGACAAAATTTATAATAGATCACTCACAAAAAAGTCGTATAATCTCACATAATATGGAGACATGTTTTATTGAGACTTTTCTTAAACAAGTGTCCTATTCTATATTTAATGGGACTTTTAACATGGAAGCATCCTAATAAAGGTGTCTCTAACAGACCATTTTTCTGCTAGTGATTTTATATGGGATACATATTATAAAATATAGGACACTTAGAAAATAGTCATATAATCACACATGATATGGGGACATGTGTTAATGGGACTCTTTTTAGACAAGCGTCCTACAATATATCAAATGGGACGTTTTACATGAAAGTGTCCTAATAGAGGTGTCCTAATAGGCCAATTTTCTACTAGTTGGGCCGAACACCTTTCACATTGTGCAGTTTAATTGTGCCGAACATCTTTCACATAAATTTTAAGAAGAATATTAAAAGGAACAAAATATTTTTTTGTTAATTTTAATATTTTTTAATATATTAATATATGCATAAATTAAAAATATAGCTAGTATTCGACTACGGTTGAACGACAACGGTTTTGCAAAACCGTAGTCTTTTAGCGAAAAATAGATATTCGATTACGGTTCAACCACAACGGTTTTGCGAACCGTAGTCTTTTAGCGAAAATAACTATTCGAATATGGTTAAACCACAACGGTTTTGCAAACCGTAGTCTTTTAGCAAAAAATAGGTATTCGACTACGGTTAAACCACAACGGTTTTGTGAAACCGTAGTCTTTTAGCAAAAAAAAATGTAAAACACTACGGTTTGTACAATGACCACGGTTGAGCGCTAAAAGACTACGGTTATTTCGTAAAACCGTTGTCTTTTGGGCATAGTGATTAACAGTTTTTGTTATAGTGATAAATCTTTTTTTTTTTTCGTATTTATTTTTATACTTGGTCAATAGGTTATTTTAGTTTAAGATTTTTTTCTTTTAGAAAATGTATTAAAATTTGTGAATAAAAAAAGATGCATTTTATGGACATCCCTTGCATTTGCACGGGTGGTAACGCTAGTCCGTATAAAATTATTAAAAACCTCTCTCAGTCTATCCCACAATTCTCTACCCCACGACTGACTCTCTGTCAGCTCGAGTCGTCTCTTAAGTGTAGTTAACTAAAACAAGCTCTTTCGCTAACCCTATTAAATCAAATAGCCTAGAACAAGCTCTCTAGGTTTAATTCATTAAATGCTTAAATAACAAAACGATCGGGTAACTTAGATTTCAAATTCACAAGCTCGATACGGATGACTTAGATTCATGTTACCTCTAATGATTTAATCATTATTAGCGTGAACATCAAACCACAACAATTATGAATTGGGGTCTTAGACCCTAGCGACTCATACACCGACAACCTAATCTAATGGGCCCTGTCAAATCAAGTTATCATTATTTCATAAACAATCTAACCGAGTAACACGAATAAACTACGAAAAAGACGTAAAGAAACAATTATGGATCATTCAATATAAATAAAAGTTAGGGTTCAAAATCCCTTCGAACTGGTAAAAATGAAATTAGCTATGCATAATAATCAACAAAGATGAAATCAAAAACTAAAAAACAAGAATGAAAAATAAAACCCAGTTCCCGAGCCGCTGCTATTCCTCCTGTATGTATCACCCTTTGATGTTTAACCTATTCTTCCTTCATATAATGGGCTGCCCAAATGTGGTGGACCTATGGTTGACATGCTTTTAAAGTAGTTGACTTTTGGGCTTCCGGGGTCGACATTTGATCACCCAAAGTTGGCCCATGGATCCAAGGTGTTGGCTTATTTATTCTTTTCGAGCTGAAATATCTTCTCTTGTCCATCTCTTGGCCTAAACTCATTCCAGAATGTCCAAAATCACTCCGAATCTACTACATTTAACATGAAAACCTAACAATTGGAGTATTCGGTACCAAGGTGCAGATAAGTAGAAAAATAACAAATATGATAATAAAGTGCAATAAAATCACATTCTTAACAATCTAAATAATGCATATTTTTCTACTTATCAAATTCCCCTAAACTCAAAGTGTTGCTTGTCCTCAAGCAACTTTGAACTAAAGCAAACAAGGGGTTAAAACATAAAACTTACTTGATCAGACACCTCGCTAATCACAAATGGGTTTTGAATTGCTTGGTAGAATGAAACACAATCTTACTTTTCTTTCAAGAAATGTATAAATTCTTGACCGAAATCAAAATTTCTCCAAAACTTAAAAGTGGTAGGGCACCGCAATTTAAACTTCCCCGCAAATGATCCATGACTCGTCAAGCATGCTCGTTTTTTTCTTAGTCTTTTTTCTTTTTTCCCTTTTTCCCTTTCCCCCTTTTTTTCTTTATTTTTAAACTATGAAATAGGAAACTAAGTTGCCTATTAAATTAGACTTTGTATCAAGGACCACCTCGCTTTATTCTCTATTGCGTTGTAATTTTTTTGGATGAGAATGACAGCTTCATGCCACCTATAGGTTAGTCCATGTGCTATTATTTATTTGTGAAATTGATTTTCACACTTGGACCCCTACAAGCAGGCAGTTGATTCAGCCCCTCATCATCTTTTCATTCTAGGTTTTCTATTTTTTCAACTAAACTACATTATCCCACACAATTTTTTTCCATCCTTAGAGGGGTAGTATCCACAAATACTCCATCTTTGAAAAATCCAACCCAATTTATTTAAAAAATAAAAAAACTGAAACAAACAATAAATATAATAAGCACACTTGACAAACCAAATCCCAATCACAGATATAATTCAAACACAATGTTATCCTTCCGAAATTTTGGGGGTATCCAACTTCAACAAATTTAACCAGAATTCATTTTACTTAACCACTCAAAATAGCTTGTTCTACTCAAGCACAACAAAATGCCCCAATAACAGAAAAACTCTCGCATCATCATCACATGTTCTTTTCCTTTGCTCTCTCTCTCTCTTTCTCTCTCTCTCTCTCTCTCTATATATATATATATATATATATATAGGAAAGTAAACCTATGAAACCTAAATGAGATCCTAAGATCTAATCTATATGAAAATATGACACAAAAAGCAATAATGCAAACAACAGGGAACTACTTCACATGCAATTAACCCTCCAAACTTAATTTTCGATCATCTCGCACAAGCACATAAACATTAGTAAAACGAGGATTGCAGTAAAGTAATAGTAAAAGGTCACTAGGCAATAGGAGGATGAGTGCTGCATTTTTTTTCTACAAGGTGAGCCACCTCAAGTCTTCCCTCTTCCCAGTGACAACTTTTACCTGAAATTTACATTAGAAAGAAACTATGCAAAAGTAATTTTCTATTATCAAATGAAAAGAAATAAAGTAATGAAAGAAAAAAAAAAATGAAGTGTGATTGCCTCCCATAGAGCGCTTTTTAAACGTCGTTGGCCCAACTCAAGACTTTCCTTTTGAAGAATATACCAAGGAGATTTACGGGTGAAGAACGTGAAAAATTTCGTTCTTCTTGCATATTTCATGTTAATATTTCTATGAGAATTGCGAGTATTTATAATGTCTAAGTATGATTTTGTGTTTAAATGTATTTTTTAGTTGATATTTCTTTTTGATATGATTTGATGCACTTCTAGGTGTTTTGAGTCATGTTTTGAAGGTTAGGAAATTCCGGGAGATCAAGAAGGTCTGTGCACTCATTTCCTCACTTTGACCTATAATTCAAGGCCTAAACGGGCCTAAACTAGGTGGGAGTCTGACCTAAATTGAGTTTCTACAAGTCATAAATAAAAGTCTTGAAATATTCGAGCCAAGAAAATGAGTGGAAAGGCCATAAAGCGACGAAAAATGGAAGAAGAGGTCAATAGCACGCGATTCCCTATTCCGACCTATAAATTGAGGCTCAAATGGGCCCAAATCGAAACCTTAAAAATCCCAACTCGAAGATCATTGAGTCACAAACGAAAGTCATGAAGAAGTTGGGTTGAGAAAATGTAAGGAAAG
The DNA here is from genome assembly GCA_958295605.1 of Ajuga chamaepitys. NCBI lineage: Eukaryota > Viridiplantae > Streptophyta > Magnoliopsida > Lamiales > Lamiaceae > Ajuga > Ajuga chamaepitys. Next base: position 18,915,931 of record OY282495.1, read on the forward strand.
GATCCGAATAAAGGCGGAAGAAGGCGACGCACAACGGGAGCACACGGCATGCCCGACGTGGGAGCACTAGGTAAAGGGTTAAACTGCCAGCCCGATACTGGACCGGCATATCACTGGAGAAAGTGTTAGCTGGACTGGTACTGGCCCACTCGGTCCGGTACTCGGGTCTGGTTTTCGTTTTCGACGAGTAGGAGTTTTGTATTTACACCATAACTTCCTCACAAGAACTTGGATTCACGCGATTAAAGTTGTCACATGTAGCCAAGATGATGATCTACAACTTTTTCGTTGAAGTTGAAGGCTAATTCTGGATGAAAGATTCACGGAGTTTCCGAGAAGGTCGAGTCGAGCGCGATTGAAGGGTTCGATTCAATATTTTAAAGGGTCAAGCACTCTCATTTGTATTTTTACTCTTTTACCCTTACTTAAGGGGTGTCTTCTACAGATTTTGTGTCTTTTCACACTTGCGGGGTTCAGACATTATAAATACACCTTCCCCATCTCATTTGTAACTTAAGCCTCCATAGTTAAATCTTCTCATACACTCGTCTCACTCTTTCTCTCTACATTTTTAGATTTTTAGCTTGTAGTTAGGAATTTTTCTTCCCCCTCTTTAAGAAGGAAGCCAACTTTGGAGAAAAACTTGGAGATTATTCACGGGCTTGTGACACCCATCAAGATTAACAAAGTTTTACGAGGATTCTTCAAACAATTAAGCATTTTCTTTCCCCTTCTCTCTATTTTGGTTTTTATATTTTTCTTGCTTAATGTTGTTGATTATTGTTATTGCTTTGATGAGTTTTGAGTAATTTCATTATTTCCGGAAGCTCGAAAGTAGCGCAAACTTCGGGGTTGATGATTAGTTGATTAATTGTTGGATTTCTTGAGGGTTATGGTAACCTAGGGTTATGGCTTGGTTAATTTGTGATGATTTCCAATTAAAATCCAGACTAAGTTCACATGCTTGCATTATGGCCTCTCAACTTTCGGTGGCTTAGAATTATTTTGATTGGATGTGCAATTAGGAGATAATAGTTGGCTCTCTAGGCTTGGGATTACTACCCTTTCGAGGCTTGTCGACTAGATCTTAATTGAGTTTAGGGATTAACTACTACGCCTTAGGATGGTTGGGTGGGGAATTGATCCTGGAAAGTTAGGTTAATGGAGACCCATTGGTATGAGGGAGACCTATGGAGGAGAAGCTCTACTGAGAGGGAGAGTAGAGTCTAGCAGGCGTTGGTTGGGATGGACGAAATCAAGTTTAGTCTCGTGTGTAGGTTCTACACATATACGACGGTCTTTAGCGTATGAGAAGTCGGGCTACCTTATTCTAGTCTTACGTAAATGGAATTTCGGGGCCGGGGTTGGATTATAATTTCTTATCCATGTAGGTAGTCTACATAGAACCTCGTTTCTACTAATTTTAGGGGATTAGGGAGCTTCAACCTCTTTTCTAGAAGTCACATTCAATTGGGACGTCTTTTGTTTTGGGAATTCAACCACATAAAACTCACAACAATATCTTACAATCATCTTTGAAATATCAACCCCATCTTGCTTGTGAGAAATCGAGCCACGAGAATATCTTCCCATCGATCAGTTCCCTCTTTGTCTTATTTATTTTCTTTATGTTGCTTAGTTTAATCATTTCTCTCATTTGCATTTGTTCTAACTTACTCGAATGTCTTTAAGACGATTCTCATGGATAATTCTCCCTATGGCTTTGATATTGTTTATACAACCTCTGTCACAAGCCATATCCTTGCAGTTTGAGAAGGTCGTTCTAAGCCTAGTAATTAAGAGAGACTTTCGCGGCAAGTTCAACGAGTTGGTTTTGATGTTTGTGGCTCCTCTACTACCATATGTGTTTTCATTTTGACTCGTTTCCTTTTCAAGCATGCAATTTGAGCCACATTCATATTATACCCGCACTTTAATGCTTTTTCACAGACTGTCTGTAGCACATTAGGTGATTCGGTGTACGTCTTAAACCCAATGCCTGGCGACACACTGGATAATCCAGTATGCATCTTGTATCTAAAGTATTTCTCCAGCCCAATGTCCGAAAGCATACTAGATGACCCAGTGTGCGTCTTAAACCTAGTTCTGATGGCACATTGGATGACCCAATGCGCATCTTGAACAAAATTTTGGTCGTTCCTCGGGTTTTCTTGGGGTCGCAGTGCTGATTTCTCATTATTTTGTCTTTATAATCAGCTTACTGCAGTGAACAACTGACTCATTTGAGTCTCAAGATTCTTTATTCTCAATATATTCCAAAGATGTATTGGAATTGTGCTCTGCCATGTTATTAACAAATATCAACCACATACAAACAAAATAAAATCAACAACTAAAAATAGGCACATTGGATGATCCAATGTGCTATATGTTTGCCAATATGTACTACAACTGAAACAAAAACAAAACAATAGCTGGATAGATACACTAGATGATCTAATGTGCAATGGTGGTGAAGGAAAGCCAAACAAAAATTTATATGATTTTTTTTATAATATGACCCAAACACGTAAATAAATCAACAAACAAAAGAAAATAGAATTAGAAAATGAAACTAACATAAAAACTAGGTCCTAACTAGACTCTATTAACACCAAGAAACTAATTAATTCTACACCATTCCTTGGCAACTGAGCCCAAATTTAACTGTGTTGTCGAGGCACGCAAAATTAAACTACCTTATCTACCTCTGCTAACTTGTAGCAGTGACAAGTAAGGGTCGATCCCATAGGAACTGGATGAATCAATTAAGTTTCCAGTGTTAGTCAACAAAACAAAGTAAATGGGGGGAAATGGTTGGAATTTTATCTAATTAACCTAATCAACAAATTAACTATGAAGCAGATAATTCAAAAAGCTTAAACAGAATAACATCTAGAAACAATCAATATAACAAAGTACCAGTTCTCAGTTCAGAATCGTCCTACTCTTAATCCGTATTAAATAGTTATAACCTCTCTCAATCTTTCCCGCAATTCTCCACCCCTAACATGACAAGAAGCTCTAGAAGCCCAAATCGTCTCTTAAGTATAGTCAACTAAAATAAACTCTTTAGTTAACCCTATTTAATCAAGCATCCTAGAACAAGCTCTCTAGGTTTAATTCATTAAATGCTTTAATTATAAAGACGATAGGGTAAACCTAGGCTCCAAATTCACAACCTCGATTTGGATGGCATAGATTCGTGTTATCTGTAATCAGTTAATCAGTATTAGATACTTGTGAACATAAAATCACAACAATTATGGATTGGGGACTTATACCCTAGCAATATATACACCGACAAGCTAATCTAACGGGCCTTGTCAAATCAAGTTTTCAATATTTCATAAAAAATCTAACCGAATAACACGAATAAACTACGGGAAAGACATGAAGAAACAATTATGGATCATTCAATATAAATAAAGGGTTAGGGTTCAATATCCCTTCGAAATGGTAAAAACGAAATTTACTACACATAATAATCGACAAAGATAAAATTAAAAACTAAAAAAAAGAATGAAAAATAAAACTTAGTTCCAGAGCCGCAACTCTTCCTCGAGTATGTAGTCCCTTCATAAATGAGATGCCCAAGTGTGGTTGGCCCACGGTTGACATTCTTCTAATGTAGTGGCTTTTGGGCTACCGGGATCGATATTGGATCACCCAATGTAAGCCCATAGATCCAAAGCGTTAACTTATTTCTTCTTTTCCAGCCCAAATATCTTTTCTTGTCCATCTCTCGGCCCAAACTCATTCCATAATGTCCAAAATCACTCTGAATCCACTGTGGTTAACATGAAAATCTAACAATTGGAGTATTCGGTACGAATGTGCAGATAAGTAGAATAATAACAAATATAGGATAATAAAGCGCAATAAAATCATATCCTTAAAATAACTTATTTTTAGTTATCACTTGGCATACTTTTTGCCTCTTCCTCTTGCTCTATCTTCTTATTTGAGCCCCTACTCCTTCTGGATCTGTCAATATCATTCTTAGTGTACTAAACTTATCACAAAAATAGCTCTAAATCACTAGGATTATAGTGACCTTCTCAAACCGCAATCGTCTAACTTGTGACAAAGGTAGTATAAGAGATTGTTGAAGCACAAGGAGGATTATCTGTGAGAATCGATTAAGCACTTTTGCGTAAGTTAGGCAAAACGCAAAACAGAGTGAAGATTAAGCTAAAACATAAATGCAAATAAATGTAAACAAGGAGGCAACCGATCGATGGGGAGATATTCCCGTGGTTCGGTTTCACACAAGCTTAGGAAAGTAAATCAAGCAAATACGAGCTAATAGTTGAACAAACGATGTAGGAAGGTTATGTTACCAAGTTAGAAATCCAAGTGGACAAACAAAAGGGATCACTAAATTAACCAATTACAATGCAATTCTCCTTAAATCCTATTACTAAAGTCTGGCAATGGAATTAATAAACACAAGGCAAGTTAATTAATAAAGCAACCAAATTAACCCATTAATCCCCACCCGAAGCGGATCTTGTTTAAGGAGCAAGGATTTAAGACATCCTACAAGATCGAAAAATGTGATTCGGGTCCCCTCATCATCCCCCATGGGCTTTGGAGAGGACTAATATACTTCCGGTTATCTACTCTTAAGGTATTAGCCATACAAACTCACATTGTCAATTCCATCCATCAATCACACCCACATCAACAAATATTATACTTAAAATTCACAATCATAGGGTAAGGCTTCTCCCTAACCTTGGGAAAAAAAGAAACTACTCGTAAATCAAAGCATAAACAAGAATCAACAACATCAACCAAGAAAGCATAAAAATCGAAAAATAAAGAGAAGAGCGAAGGGAATGCCTAATGGGTTGATGAATTATTGTAAAACATCAATAATCTTGACGGGTGTTTCAAGCCCCTGAATGATCTCAAAGTATTCCTCCAAAGATGGCTTCCTCCTTAAAGAGGAGGAAGAAATAAACCTTAACCCTAGTTCTAATTCTAGAGAGAAATGAGAGAAGAGATTCTAGAGAGAGAGAGAGCGAGAGAGAGAGAGAGAGAGAGAGAGAGAGAGAGAGAGAGTAATTAGAAATGTGAAAATCTAGCAAATGAATTAGTTGTTCTAAAATGGGTGTGAGAGGATTCTAATATAGGAGACACATTTCCATCCCTCACCCCTCAAATTCTGCATAAACAAAGCCCTTATTAAGGGTAAAAGGGTAAAATTACAAAAGGAGCTCGCTTGGTCTTAATAAGCATAGATTCGAACCTTTGAACGCGCTCGATTCGTCATTCCCAAAAATTAAACCGGGCACGGTACAGTAATGGTATTGCTCTTGGCACTCGGGCATCGAGTCTTTCAGCTCCCGTCTTTGCGTACCTCTTCCATTTTTCATCATTTTGACCTCTTTATACTCCTTTTCTCAACCCGACTTCTTCACGATTTTTATTAGCAACTTGACGAAACGTGAGTCGGGATCAACTTGGGTCTGATTCAAGATCGTTTGGGCCTTGTTTTGTGGGCCAAAGTGAGGAAATGGGTACAAACGGCCTTCTTGATTTTTCGGTTTTTAACCTTTAAAACACGACCCAAAAACACCCAAAACTGCATCAAATCATATCAAAAAGAAATTTCAACCTGAAAATGCAATAAAATTCCAAATTGCCCCTAAATGTGATAAGCACTCGCATTTTGCTTGTACTGCACATCCGGAATTAGATCTTCCATCAGCAACCATTCATCAGAAGGGGATGTCATGTAATGTTCCCACTTCACTCCATTCAGCTCAATCTAAAATGGAAGTCTACTGACAGGCCTAATTTGTAAACCTAAAACGCCGTAAGTGTACGGGTGTAGATGCGTATAGGATAAGTCAAGGTCGATCCTCAGAGAATAGGTTGACATAGTTGGATACCCCAATTTATAAGGTTACCCTAACTAGACACTCGAATTGGGAGATTGATTTTAATAAATTAAATTATTTATACTAATTAAATTCCAATTAACGAGAATGTATCCTTGGACTTCGATTTCGTGAATTACTTCAATGTTGATTAAGTTCAACTTAATGACTTTTAAACCAAGTTTTAGTATTTATTAGATGGAACTTGAGTAACTTAATCCCCCTCTCGAAGAGACTAAGTCGTGGATTGATTAGGACAACTACCCTCTCGAGTCAATTAATCCTAACAACTCCTAAAATACCCTTAACCCTTGCCCACACAGTCATATACAACTGTGATATATGTCGTGCTCTATTAAGAATTCCCTCCTCTCGAAGCGGAATTGTTAAACGTGTAACTAAGCCTAAGTGATCAATTATGCTTAGGAATAAAACAAACATATAGATGAATACTTAAACTGGAGTCTATAAATCAAAACATTGTTATTAACACTACTCTCTAACCCTAGGACTCGAGTAGTTTAGCTACTCATGCCTAGTATCAAATCCTTACAATCATTCAAAGAATACATCATAAAGAATTAAAAACTAGATAAGAAATAATTAAACCCGCTATGTTGGCTCGTCAATCTTCGTGTGCTCGTTCTTCAAGTTGCTTTCTCCAAAGTGTATATGACATAATGTAGATAATTCCCTCAAAAAAAGAGCTCTACTTGTCTTTTTTATAGGTTTTGTAGAAGTCCTGGGGGATTTAGGAATCAATTCCTACATGGGACAAGACTTTTTCTTTGAAAACGACCTTTTGACGTGGCCGTGTTGGATGCTTGATGCGGCCGCGTCACTTTAAACTTGGAATTTCTTCAAACTGCAACAATTTGACTCGGCCATGTTACATGTTGAACGCGGCCGAGTTGTAGCAACAGTGTGGATTCTCGTTACAGCCATGTTTTGACGTAGCCATGTTGATGTTTTGACACGGCCGTGTCGCTTCTCTACTGGTTTGTCTTCTGAACCGGTCCAGACCAGTCAGAGCTGGTCTAGGCCGATTCTTGATTAGTTCGGACCGGTTTTGTCCGGTTTAGACTTCCCTTTGACTTGTTCTTTCGTCCGTTAGTCGTAAATTACGACTTTTAATCCTGAAATTGCTAAAAAATACCTTAAAACAAGTCAAACACATTAAATGGTCCAATTTATATCAATACATCCCACTCTTGACCAAATATGCACATAATTGCCATAAAATACTATCCTAGATCGACCTAATTACATGCATAATTAACGTGTATCAAAATCCCCCAAACTTAAATTGTTGTTTGTCCCCAACAACATAACAAAAGACAAGACATACAAGTGATTTATGCAATGGTTTAGGGTGATTGGATGATGATTCGGTTTCAGACCGATTTTCTTTCTACACAATTTAGGCAAACACAATGTACTTGAGCATATGCGATATCATGAAAATCAACTAATCTCGAGACTTTGAACTTTCGAGTTATTCAATCCTCACTGGTTATTTATTTAACTCGTCTCTCAAGTATTTAGGCTAATTTCACTCATATTGAATTACATGCAAAGTCTACCATATGCTTGTCAATCGTCTAAACTAGGCTTCGTACTTAATGTGTGCGAAAAAGGATAAAAAAGGTTTTTTCTTGGTTGTAATGTTAGCTTAAGGTGGGATATATTTGGCTAAAAGTGACTAAGTTTGTACTAATCAAGTCTTATCTAACCTGACTACCCCTCAATAACATCACTCAACCTCACTCTTCAATTTTCAGCAACTCACCCCATAAGAGATGACTTCTTCACCTTTTTATAGACCTTTACAACAAAGTGCTTTTCAATTCACAATCAATACATGGGTACCACATTTTTTGGACTACTCGACTGTTCTAATTAATTCAAACAATGCTTAGCACTTTTATGATTCCTTAACCTCTCCTCACCATACCTAGCAATTTATTGACAACTGATTTTTTCTTTTCTTTTTCTCAATCATTTTTTTTTGCTGCTAGGAGAGATTATTCTTCATTTTTCACCTATCAATTTTCTCTCATTTCCTTTATCTTTTGAAATTATTTCTACTTTTCCCATTCCTTCCCACAAATTGTTCACCCAAAGTTCTTTCCAATTCTCCTCCCTCTAACTTGATTAATCCAATTAAGGCCAAAAGAGTTAAATTGAAAGGGTTCGGCTGATATTGTTAGGCTATGAAAGAATAAGACTTTAAAGCTCAAGTGGACTAACTAGGGATAATTTCTAGACATTATGGTCCAAAGGCAATTTTTCATAGTTCAAGTAAATGGGCTCAAAACAAAAATGCCTAAAATCACTTCTTAAATGACACCACAAATTTGACACATTCTTAGTTAAGACTCAAGGCAAGTTCTAGAGACTCATACATGTATTCAATCTAATTTACACCGAAAGAAAATATATTACTCCGAAAATAGGAGTACACTTAGGCTCAAATTCTCACCAAGGTAATTCTTTATTGAACACTCTATGTTCAAGCTCAATTTCATCTCAACTCACTTCTCATGCTCTATTATGTGCCTTTTTCTCATCTATTTCTCAAAATCATCTCATCATTAACTATTCATCATCCATCTTTCCCTATTTTTTTCTTTTTCTTTTCACTTGTTATTTTTTTTTTCGGGTTTAATTCTTTCGACTCTAAAAACTAAACAATAAGATTCTAGACTCCTAAGACTCAACATAGAAACTAACTATAATCGAAATTGGGTTCACAGACCTAACAGCACTAACAAAACAGATAAATGGGCTCATAGACCCGAGAATTACATTAAAGCAACAACTAAGCAAATGGGCTCACAGACCGGACTCTTAACCACAAATAACGATATAGCAGGCAAATCGGACGATCAACTAAACAACATAATGACCAACTAAAAGTAAAAACAACAACAAAACTATAAATATAGCTTCCAAGATGTCCCACGGTATACCCCCTCCCCCAAACTTGGCTAAAAGCCAATGCTTGGAGGAAGAGAATGGCACGCCTTGGTGCTAACTTACAAATCACTGTGGAGGCGGTGGTGGTTGGAACCCATACTGGCTCCAATATTATGCGATGGCCTCCACTGGGTCCTCTGTTGCTGTCTCCACTCTTGGTCTTCATTAATCCTTTGAAGGAGTGTGTTCAAGATTCCTCTTTGATCACTCAATTCATTGTGGATCGTTTGAAGTGCTCCTTGGACTTCCGTTCGCTGCATTTTCATCGAGGTGCAAGCTGATCGCACCGATTCTTTACAAATGCAAACATCGTCCCGGAGAGAAGTAATGATGCCGACCATGTCCTCATTCAATTCGGACTCGGAGGCAACTACTGCTGTTGCTCGTTTCTTCTGGGGTTGTGTCGAGGCTTGGCTGCTACCTTCGGCTAGTGGGCCGGACTGGAAAACCTCAGAATCTGGTGGTTGGGACAGCTGAAGATGCTCTTCAGTAGATAAGGAAAGATTTGTTGTATCTTTGGCATTTGTGACAGCTGTCTTGAGCTCAAACGGAATACGAAGGTAAGGTCCAACATTTTGATACACATATAGGACCGTCCCATTTTCACCTGGGACCACGACTTGCATAGCTTCTAGCAAGTCCCATGTAAATTGGACCTCGCCCTTTACTGACACCATATCAGTTAAATTAATATCATCAAATGCTGCTGCGACTAGAGTAATCAAACCTCCAATCATGATGCTATCCTTCTGCTTCTGGATGACACCTACGAAGTGTTCCATCAGAATCTTGGCATAGTCAACTTTGTACCCTTGTAGTATGTTCCAAAGCATGTGGAGCTCATTTTATCTCATGGCCCCTACTTCACGCCTTGCAAACAAGGTGTAGGCGAGCATCTTCTGTATGTATCTGATAACTGGATTGCGAATCCATGAAGCTTTTGCAGACTTGGATACATAGTATTGTGCTACCATAAGTGGGGGAGCAACTGTCAGCATACCCCAGAATGTTTGTGGTCGAATAGCTCCGGTGGCTCCTCCCTACAGGCTTTTGGAAAGCCATAAATCTGTTTCAACAGACTATATGTCAAAGATCGAGATTTCCCCATTAGTTGGAAAGTGATGCCATCCGGTCAGCGCGAATGAAGGGTGCTGGCCATTATGATGCCAAATGAGCTCAAGAATCGATGGTGATCCACCTGTATGTCTGTTGAACACCCATAAATCAAAGTAACCCAGCTCTAGTGAGCAACGCATGGACATTATCATGGGTGCCCATTGCCCGAGTCGGATTATCACTGCTGAAGAGAGTCGGTACGATCATGCGATGACGGAGCTCATCAAAACGAGCCTTGTGTTCATCTCTTGCCAAAGAAAACCCGAAAAGAGCTTGACTGTCATTCAGGTTGACCGCCGGAGTGTCCTCTACCATTACTTGCTTACCCTAACTTCGACTCGTACTACCTTTCGGTGGTGCCATTTTAGTGAACCTATACACACAACCCAACAACACACAAATCATCAACCACACAAGCCTCAATACTTCATAAATAATGTCTAGAAATGAAAAATTCCTAGTTAATCAAGAAGAGCATCATATGCTAGCAACAACCAAACAAATTGCACATTGTGTACCCCCATTACATGTTCAACTCCTAAATTCATCAAATTGAAGTCATTAGATAGTGAAACATTGAATCCTACCAACTTAAGAGATGCATCTTAACTTAATTCATCATTGTATCCCATAAGAAAGCACAACAAGAGGTATCAACTAGGCAAAAAGCTCATTCTGAATCATGTACACAACACCTTCTATAAAATTCCCCAATGACTAAAACATATGAAATTCAATCTCGTTATTTTTATTTAATTCCAGCCACAATTTTCACTTCAATTCCAACTATAATCAACACAACGTTCATGCATAACTCAAGACCCAATCTAATTTTCAGCAAGTTCATACTACAAATAGCCATATTTCTCAAATATGCAATATATTGTGCTCACAATTTGAAATTAAACATTCTCCAATACATAAAAATTTGGGTTAGCTTTACTTATCGGAGAGGTCTAGTCAAAAAAGTCGAAACTTGCAGTGTGCCCCTATGCTGTTTCTTTAGTAAGCAGGTTCATGTCAAATCCAGGTGTTGAACATTGGGAAGCTTTGAAGCATGTGATGAGGTATTTGAAGGGTACAGTGACTTGTCACTGAAGTTTGAGAAGAAAGTGAATGGAAGCACTGTTGCATTGGAGGGGTTTGCTGATTCTGATTTTGCAGCAAACATAGACACTAGGAAATCTATTTCTGGATTTGTGTTCACCTTATTTGGAACAACCATCAGCTGGAGAAGTGTACAACAATCAGTTGTAGCACTTTCAATCACAGAAGCATAATATATTTCTCCCACTGAAGCCATCAAAGAAGCAATCTGGCTTAAAGGAATTTTGAGAGACTTGGACATCAAGCAAAAGTGTGTGGTGATTTACTGTGATAATCAAAGTGCTCTACACCTTGTGAAACACCAAGCATTTCATGAAAGGTCAAAGCACATTGATGTTAGGTTGCATTTTGCTAGGGATATCATTGATTCTGGTTCTGTGGAAGTGAAGAAGGTACACACATTGCATAACCCTGCTGATTTTCTTACTAAGGGTGTACCTGGGAACAAAGTGGATCATTGCTCGAGCCTGCTGCAGCTTGAGCAATGTCATGAAGAGCATTGACAGACAAGGCAGTGGTGAGGCAGGAAGAGGCACACATGATTCATTGAGGTGGAGATTTGTGAGGTAATGTTCAATTTCATCAAGTGAGCCTATACTTTGTAATATGGTGTGTTGGGAATGTGGAACCGGAGTTCATGAGTGGAGAACCGGCGGTTTAAACCGGAGTTTATCAACAAAAAGACAAACAGGTCATGAGCAAACCGGGTTCAAGTTAGGTGAGTAACCGCCATTTGTGACGAAGCAGTTGCAGTTAGTGACGAAGCAAAACTGTCACATTTGTCCTGTAGCTCAGCGTAACTTCTTGCAGTTCTAACTTCCTATCCAGTTGCATTCGAGCTTCAATCCATATATCATTGTAAAGCTCTCATTGAGGAGAAGATCACTATGTAGCATTATTCCTTTGTACTTTAGATTACAGTGAGTATTTAGAGAAAGAGTGTTTGTGCCCTAATTTGTATCCAGAATTGGGCATTTCATTTCTTGAGCTAATTCTCTGTAATTGATTGAAGTTCTTAGTGGATTGAGGTGTGCCTTGCCTCCGTGGATGTAGTTCATCTTGAACGAACCACGTTAAAACTGTGTTTGATTCATTTTTTATTTCTGTTCTGCGTAAGCTGCATTCGGCCACAACTCTGGCCGAACAAGAGGAGTTTCTTCATACGTTTTTCAAGTTCTTTGGTGTTGTGTGTTCAAGAGTTGTTTTCACTAACAAACCACATGCTTTAATGTGATTTAACCTCTCACTCTTGTGTTGTTTTTGAGCTTCGTATATTGAAAACATGACTTTCTCCTCTTCTACCCTCAAAGTTAACTTCCCCTTTTTAACGTCTATAAGTGCGCTCCATTGCTAGAAACGGGCGACCTAAGATTAAGGGAATTTCCTTGTCTTCTACCATATTTAAGACTACGAAGTCAACGGGGATTATAAAATTACCAACTTTTATCAAAACATCCTCTACAATGCCCCATGGCTAAGTTATAGAACGATCGGCCGTTTGAAGGGCGATTGTAGTGGGTTTTAATGTGCCTATCCCTAATTTTTCATATATAGATAGAGGCATTAAGTTTGTACTTGCTCCTAGATCACACAATGCTTTATCAAAAGTTAAATTACCTATTTTGCATTCAAGAGTAAAACTACTTGGATCTTTGCACTTTGTTGGTAACTTCTTTTGGATAATTGCACTGCATTCTTCTGTTAAGTTCGCCGTCTCATAATCCTCCCATTTTTTCTATTGAGAAATCACCTCTTTTAAGAATTTCGCATAGTTAGGTATCTGTTGTAGTGCCTCAATAAAAGGTATACTGATCTGAATCTTTTTCAGCATATCCAAGAACTTTGTGACTTGCTCATCTATCTTTTTCTTCTTCAGAGCTTGCGGGAATGGAATTGGAGGGACATATTCTAGTAGATTGGCTTTTGGCTTCTTTGCCTCATCATCTATCCCTCTTTCTTCCACTAAATGTTCTTTCTGTACCTCCTTTCCTATATCAGTCGACAACTCTGGGCTTGCATAACCAATGTCACTTCTCACTTGAATTGTGTGACACAGTTCTCTCGGATTCACCACTGTATCACTCGGGAACTGCCCTTGCTTGTGTTGGGCTTCGACTATCTTTATCAGCTGACTCATATTGGTAGTCAATTCATTAATATTAGTCTCGAGTCGCTTGATGTCCGCTCCCTGTCCAGTCATCTACTTATTTAGCTCAATAAACTTTCCATCCACCTTTCTCTCCAGTTGAGCTAACCTTTCATCGTATTTAGCAAATTGAGACTACATTATTTCCTCTTGAGTTGGCTCTTTACCATCATGAATCATTCCATTCGTGACAGCGAATCCGGGTGGCAGATTAAGTGAATTCTTTGTGTTTCCATAAGAGATTTTTTTGTGATTCCGATTAGGAGGGTAGTGATTGTACCTTGGCTGATTGTTTTGGAAGTTGTTGAAATTCCTTTGATTTACAAAATTCACATCTTCAACTTCTTCCTGACCCACTATCTGTTGTGCTAACGTCAGATTAGTTAGCAGATTTACTTTGCTCGTCAAAGTTGTCATCTGAGATGCAAGATTTTCAATTTGCTCATTTTTTACTGGCTCTACTTCTTTGACACTTGCTACTCGTGTCGACTAATTTATTTCATTAGGCCATTGGTAACTCGTTCTGGCCATAGCATCCAAAATTGAGAATGCATTTTTCACAGTCTTCTCCATCAGACTTCCACCTGCAGCCGCATCTACATGATCCCGTGTTGGAGCAAGTAACCCATTATAGAATTTGCAAACTTGTTGCTTCTTTGTGAACCCATGTTGAGGGCAACTCCGGATAAGATCTCGGAATCGCTCCCAAGCTTCACCGAATGGCACTTGATCCATCTGCTTGAATTGGTTTATTTTGTTCTGTAGATCTAGCATCTTGCTTGGTGGAAAGTATCTCAGAAGGAACCTTGTGCTCAGGTCCTCCCACTCGGTGACATCATCCAGTGAGTTGTACCACTGTAAGGCTCTATCTTTTAAAGAAAATGGGAACAGCCTCATCTTGACTTGGTCATGTGGCACATGGTTAATCTTGATGGTGTTTGCCAGCCTGCAAAATTTATTCAAGTGCATAGGATCGTCTGGGGTAGTATTTATTCAAGTGCATAGGATCGTCTAGAGCACTACCCCTAAACCGGTTCTGCTGCACTATATTAATTAGTGTTGGCTTCAACTCAAAATGGTTTGCATTCAATGGTGGAGTTTGTACTCCTCCGAACTGCTGATTCGGTGTAGGCCGAATATAATCACTGATAGGAGTGATATCCTCGTCTGCATCATCTTGTGCAATCTGAACTCGTCTCTGTTGCACTGGCTGCTGTGGAGGTTGTTGTTGCTGCAAATTAGTGACTCTATCATCTAGACTAGCGAGAGCTCCTAATATGCGATTCAATGCCTCTTCATGGTTCAGCTTTGGTGGAACGTTTTCCATCTCGAAGGTGGGTTTTCTTCTCGTTCGGTATCTACGAGCTGTCGCTTTAATTTCTGGATCTAGAGGGACAAGATGTTCTTTCCCTTTTGATCTAGTTTGCATACGAAACCTGAAAACACCACCAAAAAGAAATACCACGTAATATAAAAATTAACTATGTAAATAAAAACGAAAATTAAAATAACAAAATTAAAATTATGAAAAAGTAAAATCTAGTCTAGTATCCTCCTATTTCTTAGGATAAAAACTAGGACGCTATACCTCCCCGGCAACGACGCCAAAAACTTGACATGCCTAATTTCTAACCCTAAAACACCACAAGTGTACGGGTGTAGATGCGTATAGGATAAGTCAAGGTCGATCCTCAGAGAATAGGTTGACGCAATTTGATACCCCAATTTATAAGATTACCCTAACTAGATAATTGAATTGGGAGATTGATTTTAGTAAACTAAATCATTTATACTAATTAACTTAACTAGTCAAACAATTAAATTCCAATTAACGAGAATGTATCCTAGGAATTCGATTTCGTGAATTACTTCAATGTTGATTAATTTCAACTTACAGACTTTTAAACCACGTTTCAGTATTTATTAGGCGGCACTTAAGTAACTTAATCCTCCTCTCGAAGAGACTAAGTCGTGGATTGATTAGGACAACTACCTTCTCAAGTCAATTAATCCTAACAACTCCTAAAAGATCCTTAACCTTTGCCCACACAGTCATAGACAATTGTGCTATATGTCGCGCGTCTATTAACAATTCCCTCCTCTCGAAGTTGAATTGTTAAACGTGTAACTAAGCCTACTAATCAATTTATGCTTAGGAATAAAACAAACATATAGATGAATACTTAAACTGGAGTCTATAAATCAAAACATTGTTATTAACACTACTCTCTAACCCTAGGACACGAGTAGTATAGCTACTCATGCCTAGTATCAAATCCTTACAATCATTCAAAGAATACATCATAAAGAATTAAAAACTAGATAAGAAATAATTAAACCCGACTATGTTGGCTTGTCAGTCTTCGTGTGCTCGTTCTTCAAGTTGCTTTATCCAAAGTGTATATGATATAATGTAGATGATTCCTTCGGAAAACAAGCTCTACTTGTCTTTTTATAGGCTTCGTAAAAGTTCTGGGGGATTTAGGAATCAGTTCCTACTTGGGCCAGGACTTTTGCTTAAAAAACGATCTTTTGACACGACCGTGTTGGATGCTTGACGCGACCGCATCACTTTAAACTTGGAATTTCTTCAAACTACAACAATTTGACGCGGCCGTGTTACATGTTGAACGCGGCCACGTTGTAACAATAGTGTGGATTCTCGTTGCAGCCATGTTTTGATGCGGCCGCGTTGATGTTTTGACACGGCCGTATGGGTTCTCTACTGGTTTGTCTTCTGGACCGGTTAAGACCGGTCTGAGCCGGTCTAGGCCGATTCTTGGCTGGCTCGGACCGGTTTTCACCGGTTTTTTCCAGTTTAGACTTTCCTTTGACTTGTTCTTTCGTCCGTTAGTCGTAAAATACGACTTTTAATCCTGAAATTGCTCAAAAATACCTTAAAACAAGTCAAACACGTTAAGTGGTCCAATTTATATCAATACATCCCACTCTTGACCAAATATGCACATAATTACCATAAAATACTATCCTTGATCAACCTAATTACATGCATAATTAACGTGTATCATCTACCAGCATGTAGACCTTTTGAGTAAGCTCGTAGTCGTTGCCCACTAGTTCCTTCAACATGATTGTACTTTCTTTCATCCAGTAGGTACTCAAAGCATTTGAGAATTTTAGTCGTTCTCCATTTATCAATCTCATCCCTTAAGGGATTTCCTCTTGTTGGAATTAGATACACTAGAAAATCTCGTAAGTCAACATATGAGTAACTTATGACCCAATCTTCGTACTTCGAGAGAATTGATAAATTTCGAGCAAAATCATATGTTCTTGAAGGGGCAGGCTGCTGCAAATAAGCAGGTTCCTCAGTCGGACCATACCTGTAGCAAGGTATATCTCATGCATATTTGCATTATATCTTTCAAGTACGCTCTTCATTCGTGCTTGTAAATCTCGCTATTTGAAACTCTTGTTGTTCACTAGCTCTCCACTCTCTTATTATTTCCTTGGCCTCCTGTTCCTGTCTTAAGTGCTCTACACGGAAAGCCTCTTGCATTTCTCTTTGTTTGCGTTTAGCATGCCTTTGCCTTAACTCTTTTCTTCCCTCCTTGAGATCATAATATTAATCTCAGTATGTGCTTCCAAAATAGTTTGGATATCGACCGATATTGTTCTGTCGGCTTTGCTTTCTTCTTGGAGCTAGAAGATTTCTTTCTGTAAGGAACAATAGTCTTGTATTGTGCTCTTTCAGATTTTTTCGTACTCCTGATGCGAGGCCTTCAATTTGTCTATTCATAAAACCCCTGAATGTTATGACAAGGTCCTCATTCTATTCTCTTTCCATTTGTGCATCGTGCACAAATTGGTTCTTCAGGTCCTTCATGCTTTTTGGAAGTAAAGTTACTGCTTCACAAAGCGATCCAAGAGCTTTGATGACCCCAGAAGTGTTGTTGCCCATAGCTTTGCATAGATGTTGTACTGATTGCTCAGTTGCTGATATTGTACGCTTCAAATTTTTCTATCACTTCCTACATGGCAACACTTGTTTGTAGATTTAGGTCCACGTGAGACTGTCTAGTTCCAGTATGACCTCATTTTCCTTCTCAAGAGACTTCTCCTCTCATCTCTTGTGGCTTTACTCTACATTCTAAGCTACGACAGAAAGGTGCTTAGCTGCTTCTATGATTAATCGATTTCTCCATCGAATTTTAGTGGGTTCTATACTGCTCTCAGTTGAGGTTGTTAGGGAGGGAGCTTGCTGCTTCTCTAATCCTACATCTTGTTTCTTTCCTACTCCTGCAACATCTTTTTCTCCAGTAGCAATATCTTCATTTTCTTCATGAGCTGGTTCAGTAGGCACACCATGTTGCTACATCTCTTCAGTTGATTGTTGTTCCCCCTCAACTGGTCCAGAGGGTTGTTCAGTAGGCTGAGGTTGCTGTTGAGTTTCTACTACATCATATTCTTTGTCTTGAGTTACTGCTTCATTTGTGTTGTTTGCATCGGTACAAACAACATATGCATGCTCCTTAAAAGAATTTCCTTGTCTCTCCGTTGGCTGAGCTACTCCATCATGTGCTGAGCCTGCTTCACTACAGGTAGCATTTGCTTACTCATTAGCCAATTCTTCTTGTTCTATGGCTTGTGCTAATTCCTCATTTGTTTACCTGCTCCAATACAGTCAATATCAGTTGGCTCCTAAGCCATTCTCTCTTCTGCTTCTGTGGCTTGAGTTGTTGCTTCACTTGCTGAAATTGCTTCAGTACAAGCAGCATCAACTTTATCTTTAGCAAATATTTCTTCTTCCTCCATCAACACTGCCATAGATTATAGTCTCTCTTTACGCGATGGCTTTACTTTTCAGCTTAGCTTGGCAAAGATGGTTTTAGTTTCTAGATCAATCTGTATGTACTCATCTTCCATTGGACAATCTTCTTCCTCATCGGCATCACTCTTGAAGGAGTATGTACTGGACTGCCCCATAATCCAGAAGTTGTTCTACTTTAGTTTCTTTAAATACATGTGGGTTTGGAGTTTAATCATTGTTTGGTACCCATCAGTAGTTTGAACTAGATCCGCAGCAGCTGGAGCTGCAACTTCAACAAAGAATACTTGGTGTTTGTTCTTCCTCCGTTGCTGCTTCAATTTCTTGCTGCCTTGGTGAAGTAGCTGCCACATCTCCCGCTACTTCCTGGACCCCACCTTGTGTACTTCATGGCAACGCGAGAAGTGTGTACAACCTCATCTACTCCCACTTCTGCTGTAGTAGATTCATTGGCTTCTACAACATCTGCTTGAGCTACTAGTTCCTCATTTGTAGTAGCTTCATGGGCACTTTGAGAGTTATTGTTGTTTCACTTACTATGTCATCTCTTACAGTAAGTTCATTGGCGATCTGTTGAGTATTGAATATAGCAGATAATGTAATCTTATCCTCATCAGAACTCTCTGGAGCACTTGGCTTCCCTACTGTAGAACATCAACAGGTTATTATGACGAGCTTTCTGGTTCCCTTACCACTAGAAACTCATCTCTCTGATTGAAGTCTCTTCTATTTTGCTACATCACCTGATGAAGCCTTTTCTGCTCATCAATTTCTACTTCATCATCATCAGGGTCGTCGTCAACCGGGTATATTAAGGCTGACTTCTCCTGTAGGCATGTCCTTCTTACTGCCCTTATGCAAATTCTAAAGTCCCTGGAGGTTACTTCAACTATGTCTTCACACAAAGCCCAGGTGGTGACCCGTTTAACTTCCTCACCCCAGTCTAACCAATCCAAGATGGCAGGGTACATCTTTTCCCTATTAGCACGCCATCTATGGTACCTTTGTATCTCCTACTTCAGTAGCTCCTCTATGAACTAATCTCCTTCAAGCTGGAGGAGGGGGGAAGCATTCTGTTCGGCGAAAAATCAAAGTTCATCTGTTGCTGCACATTATTAATCCCCTACTTCATAAGGTTCAACCTCTGCATGCCTATGTTGGGAACTGCTCGATAGTGCCTAAGTTAGAACTGGCAACTGTTGGGGCTGATTAAAAGCTTCTTGTGTTGCCTCTTCCTAGGTTGCAGAGGTAGCAGGGGTGGGTGCTAGCTCAAAGGCGGGATAGAGAGAATAACATAGGAATCAAGAGTTGTGCATCCTTAATCTTGCATTATGTGTGCTGACACATGATCAAGAGAAGAAGTTGTGGTGATGAGGGTGTTGTCTCAAGCTCATCAAAGAGTTGCTTGACAGTGCTTGGCTTCACTAGCCTTCGTCTCTTCTTCTGTAGGGTTGCTCTCTTCTACTTCCTTTTCTTCTAAGGCTCCAGAAGAAATGATTGATTGCTTTACATGTCTCAATTGTTAGGATATGTTCTTGGAAGGGGGATTCACAGAAATGGCCTTGTTCTTGCAGATCACATCAATAGGTGCTAGGGGGACCTCTCCCTCTTCATCCATTCTCTTTGAGTCTTCTCTTCTATCTCCAATCCACTTGCCCTTACCTAGTTCTACGTCTCCAATAATGCCAATACTGAGACTGTGTAAGACATAGTTGAGCATTATCCCATAGCTGTTGTGTCCTTTCGTCTTAGTGATCTCTTCCACTAGACGAGTGACGAGGAACATAGGCTAGTTCACTGATTCCCCTTATCCATATTGCCATCATCAGTCAGGATCTCGGACTAGTACACTTGTCATAACTCCCAGTTCTGTATTCAATGGTGTGGCTGAACACATCATGCATAAACTAAACCTCGGGGAGAATAGTGACCTTGGTACAAGACTCATCCACGTTGTTGCTTGTTGGATGCCAACAAAATCCCTTCAGCAATCAAGTAGTGAATCCTCAGCATAGGTCCTCGCCTTCGTCCAAGTGAGCCCGTCCTCCAGTATTTTATAGATCTTGCAAGTGTGGATGTGATCTCCACCATCTTCTCCTCCACAGTGCACGTTATGGTGATTGGTTCACCCTTTTCATCGTTGGTGACCTTTGCAGTTTTGTAGAACTACTCCAGCAAGCTCTCTTGGTATCTTGGTGGTTGGGCACCAAGAAAGAAAGTCAGGTGACTCGACTCAAGCTTTTGTTATATTGACTCGATTAACTGAGATCCTCTATTTCTCTTCATCCTCCGTACCTGAAGATACTCGAGAGAAGCAAGACGTCCTTCGATGATCTCAAGGTTATTCTTAGTCGGAGTAGATTTCTTTGAGAAGAAGGTTTGAAGATCTAAAGTTGGATCTTTAGGGTTTCATCGCAAAAAGATGTAATCGAAAAGTAATTTCTAACTTTCTAAGTTTATGTATATATAACCTTCTACTTGAGATAATCATAAACATATCTTGGTTCATTTGACAAGAGATCCAGGTAATTTGCAGTGTTTAGATTTACTGATGGAAAAAATAATTGGAATTAGTGGCTACGATTTAATGGGTTCATTGGTCAAATATAAATCACAATAATTACCTCTGCCAAAGGCAACTATTGTGGTGTAGTAAATGACATGTGTATTAAATGTGCGGAAAGTTGTGTTGGATAAGAAAACAATGTTTTTCCTCTTTATAAACTGTAAAGTTCAAGGCTCAACACATTAAATGCTACGAGGAATTATTAATGCTGGAAATTAAATACTAACATGTTGTTTTAGAAATTAAATAGTTATAACATTTGTGCCATGTGAGGTAATGTTCAATTTCATCAAGTGAGCCTATACTTTGTAATATGGTGTGTTGGGAATGTGGAACCGGAGTTGGTGAGTGGAGAACCGGCGGTTTAAACCGGGTTTTATCATCAAGAAGACAGACTGGTCATGAGCAAACCGGGTTCGAGTTAGGTGGTGTAATCGTCGTTTGTGACGAAGCAGTTTCAGTTTGTGACGACGCAAAACCGTCACATTTGTCCTGTAGCTCAGCGTAACTTCTTGCAGTTATAACTTCATATCCAGTTGCATTCGAGCTTCAATCCATATATCATTGTAAAGCTCTCATTGAGGAGAAGACAACTACGTAGCATTATCTCCTATACTTTAGATTAGAGAGAGTATTTAGAGATAGAGTGTGCGTGCCCTAATTTTCATTCAGAATTGGGCATTTCATTTCTTGAGCTAATTCTCTGTAATTGATTGAAGTTCTTAGTGGATTGAGGTGTGCCTTGCCTCCGTGGATGTAGTTCATATTGAACGAACCACGTTAAAACTGCGTTTGATTCATTTCTATTTCTTGTTCTGCGTAAGCTGATTTCGGCCACAACTCTGGCCGAACTGTGAGTGTGAATTCAGAGTGTTTTTCTTCGTACGATTTCCAAATTCTTTGGAGTTGTGTGTTCTTGAGTTGTTTTCACTAACAAGTGGCGCCGTCTGTGGGAAACCAACTCTCACAGCTTGAAGAAGGGAAGGAATGGCTGGTATGAAGATGGACTTTGAGAAGTTTACAGGGAGAAATGACTTCACACTATGGAAGATCAAGATGAATGCAGTTTTGGTTCACAATGGCCTTGATCTTGCTTTGATACCTCTTGATTCTTGGGAAGAAAGTGAGAAACCCAAGTTTGTATCCGTGGATAAGAAAGCCCTCAGTCTTATCTTTCTGTGTTTGGGTGATAAACCGCTAAGAGTGGTCTCAAGATGCAAGAGTTCCTTAGAAGCATGGAAGAGGTTGGAAGAGTTGTATCAATCTAAGTCAGTTTCCAACAAGCTGTTCTTAAAGAAGAAGATGTTGGCCTTCAAGATCACTGAAGATAAGGTAATTTCTGATCAACTTGATGAGTTTATTAAGATGGTTGAGGAATTGGAAGACCTGGATGTGAAAGTGGAGGAGGATGATAAAGCATTGATGGTGTTAAACATTCTTCCAAAATCCATGGAAAGTTTTAGGGATGCCTTGATGTATGGGAGAGATGAGCAGCTATCTTATGATGGGATAGTGAAGGCTCTGAGGTCTAAATGCTTCCAGACTCAAGATGATAAAGGCATGGTGCAATCTGGAGAAGGTTTGAATATTAAATTCAAGAAACCTTAGCAAGGGAAGAAGGGACAGAATTCTAAGGACTTCAAAGCAGGAGATCCTAATCCAAAGAAGGGAAGTGAATGGGTTGAGAAGAGGAAATGCTTCAAGTGCAAGCAGCCTGGTCACTTGAAGAAGGATTGTCCTAAAGGAAACAAGAAAGGTGGAAACCAAGGGGCAGAAGCTGCTGCCATTGACCTTCAAGAAGATCCTCCAGAGGTATTGAATGTTACTGAATCAAGAATGGTGAAGGAATGGGTCTTGGACACAGGCTGCTCCTTTCATATGTGTCCACACCAGTCATGGTTTGATGAATTGAAGAGAGAAGATGGTGGAAATGTTCTCCTGGGCAATGACCAATCATGCAAGGTCAAAGGAATTGGATCAGTGAGCATAAGAATGTTTGATGGTGTGGTCAAAATCATCTCTAATGTAAGATATGTTCCTGGCCTTAAAAGAAATCTTCTATCTCTTGGTTCTTCGGTAACTAGTGGTTGTCAGTTTAGCTCAGTGGATGGCTTATTGCATATCACTAAACATGATAAAGTGGTGATTAAAGGTAGACAGCATAATGGGTTGTTTATCTTGATTGGTTCACCTGTTGTTGGGAGTGTTGATATGGTCTTGAGCAGTTCTGAGTTTGTTAAATGGCACAAGAGGCTTGGACACATAGGAGAGAAAGGGTTGAAGGAATTGTCAAGAAGTGGTGTAATTGGAAACATGGGAAATCAAAACCTGGAGTTTTGTGATCAGTGTGCTTTGGGCAAGTCCAAGAAGCTGCCCTATGGAAAGGGTGTTCACACAACTCAAGAGCCATTAGATTATGTCCACTCTGACATATGGGGTCCTGCAAGGACAGAGACTCATGGTGGAGCAAGGTATTTCATGTCTTTGATTGATGATTACAGTAGAAAGGTGTGGATCATGTTGATGAAGAATAAGAGTGATGCTTTTCATAAATTTAAAACATGGTTGATTCAACTGGAAAATGTCAAAGGGAAGAAGCTGAAGCACCTTAGGACTGATAATGGATTGGAATACCTCTCTACTGAGTTCACAAACTTCTGCGAAGAAAGAGGAATCAAGAGACATAGGACTGTCCCAATGAATCCTCAACAGAATGGGGTTGCTGAGAGGCTTAATAGGACTCTTCTTGAAAGAGTAAGGTGTATGCTGTTGGACGCTGGGTTGCCAAAGGTATTTTGGGGTGAAACCATTGCTACAGCATGTTATCTCATTAACAGGTCACCCTCATCAGTGATTGGGTTCAAAACACCTGAAGAGGTGTGGAGTGGACAGAAACCAAGTTATGAAGGTTTAAGGGTGTTTGGTTGTCTTGCTTTTGTCCATGTCAAGCAAGACAAGTTAGATGCAAGAGCTCTAAGATGTGTATTTCTTGGATATCCAGATGGAATAAAGGGCTACAGATTGTGGTGTCTAGAGAAGGGAAATCAGAAGATAATCACAAGTAGAGATGTAAAGTTTAATGAGAATGTGATGGCTTATACTTCAACAGGCTCTAAGGAAGAACTTGATGGTGCTAAAGAGACTGAAGAGATACCAATTCAGGTGGAGCATCCTGCTGAAGATGATCACACATCTCAACAACAAGAGAATCTACAAGATAGTGATTCATCGTCTGAAGAAGAAGAACAAGCTGGACCTTCACAAAATGTGAGAGAATATAGCATTGGAAGGGACAGACCTAGAAGAACAATCAATAGACCTGACTTCTATGGTCAAGCAGGGAGTGTTTATTATGCCTTGAGTGTTGCTGAAGACCTGGAATCACAAGAGCCTAGAAGTTTTAAAGAAGCACTAGATTGTGAAGAAGGTGAACACTGGATTCAGGCAATGATTGAAGAGATGGAATCCCTGGAAAAGAATGAGACCTGGACATTGGTGGATAAACCAAAAGGTCAGAAACTTGTGAGTTCTAAATGGATATACAAAAAGAAGTTAGAGACTGCAGGATCCAAACAAGTGAGGTTTAAAGCAAGATTGGTGGCTAGGGGCTTTACACAAAGGGAAGGGATTGATTTTAATGAAGTATTCTCTCCAGTAGTAAAACACTGCTAAATCAGGTTGCTTTTATCAAAGGTTACTCAAGAGGACATGTAACTACAACAACTAGATGTAAAGACAACATTCTTACATGGGGAACTCATTGAGAAAATATATATGAAACAGCCAGAAGGCTTTGTTGTTCCTGAACAAGAAGACAAAGTTTGTTTGCTGAAGAAGTCACTGTATGGACTCAAACAAAGTCCAAGACAGTGGAATAAGAGGTTCAATGACTTCATTATCAGTGTTGGCTTTGTAAGAAGTCTTTATGATAGTTGTGTTTACTTCAACAGGTGTTCAAAGCAAGATAAAGTCTTCCTCCTTTTGTATGTGGATGATATGCTGATTGCCAGCAAGAACAAGAAGAGTGTACAATGGCTGAAGGACAGACTTAATGCTGAATTTGACATGAAAGATCTTGGAGATGCCAAGAAGATTTTGGGCATGGACATTCTGAGGAAAAGATAAGCTGGAGTTCTTTGGTTATCTCAAAGGCAATATCTACAGAAGGTTTTGGAGAGGTTCCACATGCATGAATCCAAATCTCTCTCCACTCCAGTTAATCTACAGAAGAAACTCACCAAAGAACAATGCCCAAAGACTGAAAAGGAGGTCATACATATGAGCAATATTCCTTATGCTAGTGGAGTGGGCAGTCTCATGTATGGTATGATTTGTAGTAGGCCTGACTTGGCCTATGCTGTTTTTTTAGTGAGCAGGTTTATGTCAAACCCAGGTGTTGAACATTGGGAAGCTTTGAAGCATGTGATGAGGTATTTGAAGGGTTCAGTGAACTTGTCACTGAAGTTTGAGAAGAAAGTGAATGTAAGCACTGTTGCATTGGAGGGGTTTGCTGATTCTGATTTTGCAGCAAACATAGACACTAGGAAATCTATTTCTGGATTTGTGTTCACCTTATTTGGAACAGCCATCAGCTGGAGAAGTGTACAACAATCAGTTGTAGCACTTTTAACCACAGAAGCAGAATATATCTCTCTCAATGAAGCCATCAAAGAAGCAATCTGGCTTAAAGGAATTTTGAGAGACTTGGACATCAAGCAAAAGTGTGTGGTGATTTACTGTGATAATCAAAGTGCTCTACACCTTGTGAAACACCAAGCATTTCATGAAAGGTCAAAGCACATTGATGTTAGGTTGCATTTTGCTAGAGATATTATTGATTCTGGTTCTGTGGAAGTGAAGAAGGTACACACATTGCATAACCCTGCTGATTTTCTTACTAAGGGTGTACCTGGAAACAAAGTGGAGCATTGCTCGAGCCTGCTGCAGCTTGAGCAATGTCATGAGGAGCATTGACAGACAAGGCAGTGGTGAGGCAGGAAGAGGCACACATGATTCATTGAGGTGGAGATTTGTGAGGTAATGTTCAATTTCATCAAGTGAGCCTATACTTTGTAATATGGTGTGTTGGGAATGTGGAACCGGAGTTGGTGAGTGGAGAACCGGCGGTTTAAACCAGGTTTTATCATCAAGAAGACAGACTGGTCATGAGCAAACCGGGTTCGAGTTAGGTGGTGTAACTGTCGTTTGTGACGAAGCAGTTTCAGTTTGTGACGACGCAAAACCGTCACATTTGTCCTGTAGCTCAGCGTAACTTCTTGCAGTTATAACTTCCTATCCAGTTGCATTCGAGCTTCAATCCATATATCATTGTAAAGCTCTCATTGAGGAGAAGACAACTACGTAGCATTATCTCCTGTACTTTAGATTAGAGAGAGTATTTAGAGATAGAGTGTGCGTGCCCTAATTTGCATTCAGAATTGGGCATTTCATTTCTTGAGCTAATTCTCTGTAATTGATTGAAGCTCTTAGTGGATTGAGGTGTGCCTTGCCTCCGTGGATGTAGTTCATATTGAACGAACCACGTTAAAACTGCGTTTGATTCATTTCTATTTCTTGTTCTGCGTAAGCTGATTTCGGCCACAACTCTGGCCGAACTGTGAGTGTGAATTCAGAGTGTTTTTCTTCGTACGATTTCCAGATTCTTTGGAGTTGTGTGTTCTTGAGTTGTTTTCACTAACATGTCATAGTAAGGTTACTACAGTAGGCTTCAACAAATCACCGTATTTCAGCTCATCGGGTTCTTCCTTACTACGTTTCCTGTTGTAGGCATTTCGTGAATCACCACGAGCTGTCAACAGCCATCCGACTTACAGTATTCTTATTTGCAGTATGCAACGTATCACCGTGGCAATACTTAAAGTTTATTTAAAGGCACTCCAGTAGGGTTACGATAACCTTCCGATTAACTATTTAAAGTTTATTTTAATGCTTCCCATAACTTTCCTATAGGGGTTTTTCGTACAGAAGTAACATCCCTAATTCGGTCCTAAGCATATTGAAATGGGATTCACATCGAGGTTTAGTGAATATATCAGCTAGCTGTATGTCTGCGTGATTTTTTTTTAGCTTGACATCTTTATTTTCCACATGATCACAAATAAAGTGATATCTTAGGTGCTAGGAGGTCAGACTCCTTAGGTACTTCTTAGTAACGTGCACAAACTCCTACAACGAACAAGATGTCACGACTTCTTGCTGCACGATACAAAAGTGAGCCAATTAGTCTTTTGTACTGTGTGATAGGAACATCCTTTCCATCTTCATGTTTGTCAAGTCTGGTTGTTATACTCATAGGATTTCTTACAGAGGTTATGTTTTCTTTCCCAAACTTCTTGTGGAGTTTCTTAGTGTACTTTACTTGATTGATGAAGACGCCATCATCCAACTGTCTTACTTGTAGTCCAAGAAAGAATCTTAACTCTTCCATCATGCTCATCTGAAACTTCCTTTGCATCAGCTGGGAGAAATTTGTTCATAGTTCTTTGCCAGTTGATCCAAAAATAATATAATCAAAATAAGGTTTGTCCACAACACCTTTCTGGAATCCACTTTGGACTAGATACTGCGAGAGAGTATTATACTAAGCTCGAGGTACTTGCTTAAGGCCATACAATGCCTTTTTTAGCTTGTAGACTCTACTCCAATTGGATCATCAAAACCCGGTAGTTTTTCAACATGGACTTCTTCAGCAAGAAGTACATTCAAGAATGCAGTCTTCACGTCCATCTGATATATAGTGAAATTATTGTGTGCAACATATGCTAGAAATATTCTGATTGCTTCAAGGCTGGCTAAAGGGGCAAATATTTCATCTAAATCTATGTCTTCCTCCTGATTGTAGCCTTTAGAAACAAACTTGGCTTTGTTCCCAGTAACAAACCCTGACTCATCCAGCTTGTTCTTGAACACCCACTTTGTCCCAATTAAGCCTTGATGAGTAAGCATGGGAACCAAATTCCAAACTTTCATCGAGCTCTTCTTACATGACTTGAACCCAATTAGGATCACTTAGAGCTTTCTCAGTGATACCAGGTTCCGTTTTAGATACGTAGCAGGAGAACATGTCTTTGTGAGATGTACATCTTCTTGTCATTACTCCATCATTTACTTACCCTATGACAAAGGTCGGTGGATGATCTCTGAGCCATCATCTATTGTTTCCAAACCTTGTTTCACAGCATCTAGCAGAGCTTTCAGCTATTTTTTAGGCTCTAGCTCTATAGCTTCTGTTGTAGGGTTCGCAGTTCCTGTAGTATCTACTCCATCCTCTACAGTAGGTTCTTCCTCAGCTAGTGTTGGTTGTAGGATCTCCACATAAGGAACTTGTTCCTTATCTTTTTCTAACCTTATCTTTTCAACCCTTGATGTTATCCCGTCGATTCCTTCTGGGTTACAATGGTTCATTAAATACCACATGCAGAGAGTCTTCCACCACAAGTGTTCTTTTGTTGAACACTTTAAACGATTTTCTTACAAAGGAGTATCCCAAAAATACTCCATATGATTTAGCATAAAGTGCATTTAGATGTTCTTTCCCATTGTTCAAACAAAACATTTACAACCAAAGATATGGAAGTATAAAATGGTAGGCGTTCTTCTAGTCTATAGATCGTAGGGTGTCTTATCCAAATATTTCTTGATAAGACATATGTTCTGCGTATGACATGCTGGTCGGTTGCCTCTGCCCAAAATCTCTTTGGCAGTTGTGCTTCAGTAATCGTGGTTCTAGCAGCTACTTTCGATGTTATTTCCTCCTTTTTGCGGCACCATTTTTCTAAGGAATTCTTGCAACTGAATACTCATGATGATTTTCATTACTGTTGCAGAAAATCTATATGAACTTATTGGTGAATTCAGCGAATTCTCTTCATAAGGTCTGGGAGCTTCTTCTGAGTATCTGACTTATTGGCTAGGAACACAGTAAGTGTATCTGGAGAAGTCATCCGCTACTACTAGTGAGTACTTCATCCCACTAAATCTTAATATTCAATAGATCTGAAGAGGTCCATTTACAGTACATCCAGGAGCTTGTGAGATGATCTTAGATGCTTGTCTTTGAAACATTTCCTATTTTTCTTGCCCTTTTGATACATGTTTATGCATGCATTTAGGCCAAATAAGAGGAGTATTGGATTCCGGGTTCTTATTATCTCTTGTTTTACTTTTAATTTACAACATTTTTTGTCTATGAATCTTGTTGGTTTTTATCTCTAGTCATTAGTAGCTAAACTTTTTGTGTTCTAGGGCTATAGAGTATAATACATGTTTTACTATGTTTTGATTTAATCATTTAATTCTATACTCCGTTTTATTGTTTATCTATATGTTTTTTTTATCCACATGATTGTATAAATTGATCACTTGATATTTGTCTACAAGTTTAAAAATTCAGCGTCCGAGAGGATAGTTTTGTTAATAGACTTACGACATATACCGTAGACACCAATAAGCGTTCGAGAGGAGTGAGGTGTTTTCTCAATTTACAAGGTTAGAAAATTGTGCATCGCCTTGAGGCATGTATAACACACACTCTCTTTTCTGTAAGCTACATCTGGTAATCCTCTTACAAGTCCCTTGCTTCCTAGAGTGCTACGAAGAAACACACACTTTCAATTGGCACCAGAGACGATTTTGGACAGATCCAATTATGACTATTGGAAAATCAGTCTCAAGTGTCATATCCAATCCTTTAATGTCAACTCTTGGAGAGTCGTTATGGAAGGATGGAGGCTACCTATGATCACTAACGAATAAGGTGTAAAAATTAGGAAGCCAAAGGCACAATTGACGAGAAATGAATTCGATGCAGCCAATTACAATGAGAAGAACCTCAGTTTTGTTAACCTCGCAGTTGCTATGAATATGTTCAAATTGATTAAGCCATGTAAGATGACTAAAGAAGCTTGGGATATTCTTCAAAGGCATCGTGAAGGGGAAGATAGTGTTAGGTAACGCTTCGAATGATCATGGATCGATTCGAAAATCTCAGAATGGAAGAAAATCTGAGCATCCAAGCTTACTTCAGCAAAATTCTTGACATTGCTAATGAGCTTTAGATTTGGGCGACTCTGTAAGAAACAAGAGGCTTGTATCCAAGGCAATTTGATCTCTCCCTAATCATTTCAATTTCAAGGTCTCGACCATTGAAGAGGCTCACAAAGCATTCTTCAGACCTACGGCATGAACATGAATCATCTAAAGATGTTATACAAAGGGATTGATATTTTCCTTCATGTTGATGATGGAGTCTCAATCAAGGAGTCTATTGCTTCACATGAAGAAGAAGAAGACAAAGACTTGGAAGAGATAAGCAAAGGAGTTGATGTCGTATCGTTGACTCGGAAGATCAACACTATGATGTGGAAGTTGAAGAATAAGTCTTCGAGCTCATCAAAACCACCCATTCAGAAGGAGTCACCACCCAAGAAGACTCCACTTGTTTCAATCCACCAATTTGATGAGCATTTTCAGATCAGCAGAGTTTGAATCCAGAAAAATGGATTTAGTGCAATGTCATGCTTGTAAGGGATTTGGTCACTATGCAAATGAGTGTGCCTAATATCATTTGTAAGTATGGTATGGAAAATTGGGTCTCCTTGAGTGACGATGATGAACAATAGACTAAATTGTCCATGTTCTCAACCACAACAGATTTTTTTCCATTGGATGACATTGAAGTTGTGTATGCGCTTGACGCAACCTTCAACTTAACTTCAGCTTCGTATGATTCCAGGTACTACCTCAATCTATTTTGTGTCAAAACTACTATTGAGAATGAACCTAAGAAGGTATACTATGAGGAAACAATTCAAGTGGTGGAGGAAACAAAGGTAGTCTACTTCGAGCTGCTCAAGAAGTGGAAAACACAATATCAAGAGCTGAGTGACCTGAACAAAGAAAACGGCAATCTTCGTGACCTTGTGATGTGTTTGGAAGTACTCCTGACAATGAAGGATGCAAAACTTAGCGTAGCAAATACCAAACTGGAAGAGGCATCGGAAACCATAAAAAGGTTGAACACAAGTACTTCTAAACTTGATATAGTTCTAGCTATTGGTAGAACAAATCATGTTGGTTTAGGGTATAATGAAACTAGGGAAACTAACAGTCTGAGTAGTAATGGTTAATCGTTTTTTCGAGAAGGCGAAACAAGTCATAAAGAAGAATCTTATAAGTCACCTAAATGATTAACATGTAAATGAAAACGTAGATATGTATGTCACTACTGCTTTATTCCTGATAACATTAGGACTTTTTGCCTTACGATAAAACCTGATGTTAAAAAGGACAAAAGGGTTGACTTAATAGTTGCCCAACACTCGTAATAACCTACCTGTCCAGAAATCTAGAACTCCTCTAAAATATATATGGGTTCGTAAATCTGATCTTAAATGTAATGTTGTGTTCACTGCCTTAAGGACTAACTTTTCAGGTTCTTGGTATTTTGATAGTGCCTGTTCATGACACATCACTGGTGAACTTATCTAAAAAAGTTCTCGAACCTATTATAATTAGAACACCTTTCTTCGGCAAGCGTATGACTTGTGACAGAGGTAGTATGTAAGATTTTCAAACCAGAGGGGGGATACTCTCATCAAACGCACTTATGGTCAACCAATTAACTAAGTTAGGCTAAATTATAAAGGTAGGGAGATGATTAATTACTAATTAAGCATCAATAAAACAAAAAGATAACTCAAAGGTACTCAAGAACTAGGAACGGGCTCCTAAGGTATAAGTTTCACCTCAAACCTTGGATTACAATCTAGTGATTACTAATTAACTTATGGGATGTGAAGGAAGGTCACGTTACCAAATTACAAATCCAAGTGGGCAAACAAGAGATATCACTATATTAACCAATTACAATACAATTCACCTTAATTCCTATTACTAAAGACCGACAATGGAATCAATAAAGACAAGGCAAGTGAATTAATAAAGACATCAAGTAACCCGTTCATCCCTACTCCAAGCG
This sequence comes from Ajuga chamaepitys, assembly GCA_958295605.1. NCBI lineage: Eukaryota > Viridiplantae > Streptophyta > Magnoliopsida > Lamiales > Lamiaceae > Ajuga > Ajuga chamaepitys. The sequence goes on from OY282495.1 coordinate 18,947,524, forward strand.
AATCTTACTCAAGGAGCGAGGTCTTAAGACAAACTACGAGATTGGCATTAATGATTCGAGTTCTCTCGTCGAACCATGGGCCCAATGGAGAGAACCACTATACCACCAATTAGCTGCACCTAAGGTATAAGTCATACATTACCACAATGTCAATTCCAACACAAAGTCACCAAAATTAATCAAATAACTAACAAACAAATCATAATCCTAGGGTACGGCTAATCTCAATCCTTAGGAACCACAATCTAATACTCACATGACATTAATATCATTCCAACAACCATTACATAAAAACACCCAAGACTAAATACAAGAACAGAAAAGAAGTAATAAATGCAATGAAAGAAATAAATAAAAAGGGAGAAAATGCTTAGTCTTGTAATTAACGTGAAGGGAATCTTCAATTTCTTTTTGTAGAAAACTTTCACCAAATATCTTAGCAAAAGCCCCATATTATTCCAAGTCTCAAGAACCCTACATATAATTCTTGCTACAAGATTTGAAGAACCCTAGTTCTAGAGATAAAAGGGATGAGAGATTTTAGAGAGAGTAAATAGAAACTTGGAATTCTAGCAAATGGAATTAGTTATTGAAAATGGGAACAAAGGCATTCTAATACGGGCGACACATTTCCATCCCTTACCCTAAAATCCTATAGAAATTAAGCTCTTAGTAAGGGTAAAAGAGTAAAATTACAAAAGAAACTTGCTTGGTCTTCATAAGTGTTGATTCAAACCCCTTGAACGCCCTCGACTCATCCTTCTCGGAAATTATAGGCATTTTGCGTCCTTAATGTAACAACCCGAATTTTCTAGTTACATTATTTTATTTGAATATATATTAGTTGCATTATTTTTGTGCGCATTATACTTGTTGTGATTATTTTCTTATACGTGCATAATTATTGATCCCTGTAAGTAATGGTATGAATAATATTTTTGTAACGGATCGGGATACGGAATTTTAATTAGACAACACTTAGACGCTACATTACCCAATGATAAGAGAAGTCTACATTTTATGGCAAGTCCTCTCCATAGGATTATTTCCCAAAACTAATGGCTAAATTCCATGGTTTTATGCCCACAAGATTTCCCAAAACTAATGTCTAAATTCCATGGTTTTATGCCCACAATATTTCCTAAAACCAATGGCTAAATTCCATGGTTTTATGCCCACAAGATTTTCTAAAACTAATGTCTAAATTCCATGGTTTTATGCCCACAATATTTCCTAAAACCAATGGCTAAATTCCATGGTTTATGCCCACAATATTTCCCAAAACCAATGGCTAAATTCCATGGGTTTTAAACCCACATTATTGCTCAAAACTAACAGCCGATACCACGGTTTCATTGCCACGGTTTTGTGCTTGATAGGTCTATAAATAGAGGTGTGAGGAAGTCTTCATTCCATCACCTCCTCCCACCAAAACATAGTTTGAAGTCTTCCTTTCTTCTCCCACAAAGCATAGCTGGTAAGTTTTCTTTCTTTCCATCTCAAATGTTTCATCCCCAGCCACCGAAATACGGCGAAGTCGCCGGAAAACTGACCCGACGGCTTTTTAGACTCGTCGGATCAGCTACTGCCCCATTTTCATTTTCGTCCCTTTATCAAAACCCATATTTTATTATGTAATATGATAGTGCTTGGCGAGAGGATTCCGGAACAGTTTTCGGAATTGCAATCCGAGCTCTAGAACTCCGGTTATGGCCGGTCAAAGTTTAGGCGAAACTTATATAACCGAACCACCTCCAAAGAGTCATAGCTTGTTGTTCCAAACTCCGATTTTATTGTGGTTGGTCATTCTGGAAAGCTCTTGACGAGTGCTTTCCATAGCCGTGTCTGAATTATAATTCCGACGACTGAGTCATCGGCAAAGTTTGGTCAAAATTGCTGCAGAAATTCTTGTACCATATTTTTTTAAAAAATAAATTAGATATTCTTTAAGGGCTAAAATGCAATTTTTTATTTCAATTTCTATCTGCCTTTTTTTCGGACGTCAACATATCCATGTATTTATGAAAATTCCACTTCCCTTTTTATACAAATTTGCCACTATTTTTCTAGAAATTACAAAATGGTCCCTCAACTTTTAGAAAATTACAAATTTTGCTCCAATTCTTCAATTTATGTTTAAAGCCTAGTACCCACCTTTGCTAAGACAAGTATTCTATATTGTAGGACTAAAAGAAGTTGAAGTAGAAGAGGACCTCTGTCTAGAGAAGGACTATACAACCAACTAGTCGTACACACTTCTAGGTGGGGTAACTCTATGTGGCTATTTTATGTTGTCTACTTGCTTTTCATGCAAATTATTGTTATAATGGTTTTTACATGAATGATTGCTTACGCCTATGTTTATGTGACGAGTATGTGAAATTTATGTGAAACTTGTGTGAAATTTATGTGAAGCCATATTATGTGTATTGTATATGGGTAATACCATACTAGCTATGTTAGGACTGCGGGTAACACCGTACAAATCCTCGGGTCGCCCCCGAATATGCTATGCTTTTCAAAAATCTTACGGATAAAACCGTACATGCTACGCTTTTCAAAAACTTTACGGGTAAAACCGTACATGCTATGCCTTTCAAAAACTTTACGGGTAAAACCGTACATGCTATGCTTTTCAAAAACCTTACGGGTAAAACCGTACACGCTATGCTTTTCAAAAACCTTACGGGTAAAACCGTACACGCTATGCTTTTCAAAAACCTTGCGGGTAAAATCGTACAGGCTATGCTTTTCAAAAACCTTACGGGTAAAACCGTACACGCTATGCTTTTCAAAAACCTTGCGGCTGAAACCGTACATGCTATGCTTTTCAAAAAAAAAAACCTTACGGGTAAAATCGTACATACTATGCTTTACGGGTAAAACCGTACACGATTATGCTTACGGGTAAAACCGTATATGATTATGCTTACGGGTAAAACCGTATATGATTATGCTCTACGGGTAACACCGTACATGTTATGGATTGAAAGATCATCCTCGGGTCGCTCCCGAATATGCTATGTTGCTCGAGCAGGGCAACACGTGCCCCACCTATGTGCTCCTATGTGTATCTATATAGTATGTTTTATGTGTTGATGGTATATGCATTGTTTATGTAACTGTCCATTATTGCAATTCTTTGTATGACATCTAAGTGGGCAACCGAGTGAACCCACGGAGTGTTTTTCTCGAACACTCACCCCCTCCTTTCAGGTACTAACGTGGAAGAGGAATGAAGATGGATGTGGGCCCTCGTCCGAAGTGAAAGTTACTGATAATTGATAAAGAACTTTATTAAACTCTATTTTGTAGGTCATGTAAGCAAACTATGAAGATTTTGTTACGCACTTCCGCTTTAAACTTTGTTAAACTACTTTTTCAAACTATGCGACCTCTATTTAAAAGTTATGTTGAACTATCTTGAAGTAATTATGAACTTCCGCTTATTTTAAGATTGCGTCAATGTGACTTACAAACATCTTTTGAGTATTTATTATTTCGAGCAAGAAAAATAATTTTTCATCAATTAAAGTTCAACGATTTTTTTTTATAGATTTTAGTGATGTTGCCCATTGTTCTATTAAATATAAGTTTCTTTGAGATGGGGACGTCACAGTGTGGTATCAGAGCAAGGTCTACTTTTTTGGAGACTTGCTCAGTAACGTTTTCCAAAGATTCGTCTCAAGAAGGAAAAAAAAAAAAAAAAAAGTTCTCGAGAATTTATTTTCAAATTTATTTTCAAATTTATGTTCTCCAAATTTCTTTTGAAAGGTTAAAAGTATTCTAAAAGTATTTCCTTTCAAAACTCAAACTCAAACCAAATAGCACTTCGAGACGAGACTTACAACCATCTTCAATCCGCCCCGAAGCTCGGTATGTTTTCTTAGTTTATATATGAGGTTTTGAACTTTTGATGCTTACTCTATGAGTCGTGTCGTATACGAACCTCCCCTGGTATTAAACGAGGAGTTAGGATGAGAAAAACGGGGTTAACTTGGGCATTTAAGAATTTCGCTTGGTTATTGGAATAGACCATGGCACGTAGAGGTCGCCCTCGTCGAAATGAGCCACCTACCCAAGATCCGCCTACTCCAAGACGAAATAGTCCAGCTCAGGAGCCAGTTGCACCGAATGCTGAGTTTCCAACCCAGGATTTTATCGCCATACTTAGGGGACTGGCTCAACACTTTAATGCTACCCAAGCACCCGTTGCACCCACAACACCGCACGCCAATGAAAACTCTGTAGTTCATCAGTTTCGAAGGTTTCAGCCACCCACCTTTAATGGAAAAGGAGACCCTGCTGAACCTGAGGAGTGGCTTAGAGCGCTTGATAGACTTTTCACTCACCTGAACTGCACCGATAGACAGAAAATATCGTGTGCCACCTTCCAACTTACAAAGGATGCTGGATTTTGGTGGGAGTCCTACTGTAGGACCCGCACTCAGGCTCAGATGGAAACAATGACGTGGAATGATTTCAAGGAAGCGGTAATGCAAAACTATCTGCCACGCTCTTATCGTGGGGGGAAGGAAACGGAGTTCATGTACCTGAAGCAAGGGACTATAACTGTAATGGAATATGAGAGGAAGTTCGCACAGCTCTCCCGCTATGCCGTTCACATGGTCGATTCAGATGAAAAGAAGTCTCGTCATTTCGAAAGGGGACTACGTCCCGAGATCGGATGCATTCTAACTGGACAAGGGGCTATGACTTATGGTGAAGTGGTCGAACGAGCTCATGAGATTGCTACCAGATTGAGGTTGGACGATGCACTTAAGAAGCCAGTAGGAACCACAAGCAAAAAGAGATGGGCAAATCAGGTGCCGGTTCAGAACAAGCAAGTTAGGACCGGGGGCAATCGTGGACCTAATACATTCAAGGATATACCTGCTTGCCCTAAGTGTGGGAAACACCATGGTGGAGAGTGTCTCTATGGATCTGGAAGATTTTTTCATTGTCACCAGCCGGGCCACACCGTTAACAATTGTCCAAACCCAGGGAACAGAGACAATGACAAAGGAAAGGCCAAGGTAGGACAACCCATTGGCGGCAGAGCTCATGCTTATGCTTTGACCATAGAAGAAGTAGCTGAGGACCCAGGAACCATGAAAGATATGCTAATTGTATACAATATACATGCTCTCTCACTTTTTGATACTGGTGCCACACATTCTTTTATTTCTGCCCGGATGTATGAAAGGCTGAGAGGCAATAACCTCAAAGTAGTTAATGATGATCTAGAAGTTAGTATACCTTCTGATAAAGTTATTAGAACGAACTGGTTGTGTAAGGATGTAGTAATCGGTATCGGGGATAGGGTCTTGAACGCCGACCTGCATGTCATTAACATGAGGGACTTCGATATAATTTTGGGAATGGACTGGCTTCAAACACATCAAGCGACGATCAAGTGTCGGGAAAAGGAGGTGTTGTTCCAAAAACCCGAAGGGGAAGATTTTACCTTCATTGGTTCAAAGGTGGGGTCTAGTTCCTGCGTTATATCAGCAACGAAGGCAACCCAATTGCTAAAAAAGAAAGGCGTGCAGGCTTTCTTGGTGAACGTAATGGAAACTAAGAAAGAAATGCCAATAGTTGAGGATGTGCCAATAGTAAGGGAATACAGTGATGTTTTCCCAGAAGACTTGCCCGGTTTACCACCAACCCGACAAGTGGAGTTCACGTTAGACCTACTTCCAGGAGCAGCACCTGTGTCAAAGGCGCCCTACAGAATGGCACCAAAGGAACTGCAGGAACTAAAGGTTCAACTACAAGAGTTACTGGATAAACGATTTATCTGACCAAGTGTGTCACCTATGGGAGCTCCGGTATTGTTCGTTAAAAAGAAGGATTGGACCTTTCGAATGTGCATTGACTACCGGGAATTGAACAAACTCATGATTAGGAACAAATATCCGCTTCCCAGGATTGAGGATCTTTTCAATCAATTAAAGGGAGCCAGCGTGTTCTCTAAGATTGACCTTAGGTCGGGTTATCATCAAGTGAGGATTAAGAAAGGAGATATACCTAAGACGGCGTTTAGAACACGTTATGGACATTATGAGTTCGTGGTTATGCCTTTTGGACTCAGCAATGCACGGGCAATATTTATGGATCTCATGAATCGAGTTTTCCATCCTTATCTAGACAAGTTTGTGATTGTCTTCATCGATGACATTCTGGTCTTCTCACGAGATAGGACTCAGCATGAGGAACATTTAAGGGTCACCTTAGAAACCCTTCGCAAGGAGAGACTTTATGCCAAATTCAAGAAGTATGAATTTTGGTTGGACAAGGTAGTCTTTCGTGGACATATAATCTCAGCCAAAGGAATTGAAGTGGACCCAGCTAAAGTAGAGGCAGTCAGTAACTGGAAGACGCCGACCAATGTGAATGAAGTTCATAGTTTTCTTGGTTTAGCAGGGTACTATAGAAGATTCATCGAAGGTTTTGCGAAGATTGCAGTACCCCTAACACGTCTAACCCAGAAAGGTGTTAGTTGTCAATGGACGGATAGGTGTGAGAAAAGTTTCCAGGAGCTGAAGAAGAGGTTGATTACTGCACCAGTCCTGACTATACCCGATGGAAGTGAGGGATTCGTTATCTACAGCGATGCATCTAAACTTGGTCTTGGTTGCGTCCTGATGCAAAATGGAAAGGTAGTAGCCTACGCCTCCAGACAATTAAAGAAACATGAGGAAAACTATCCAACCCATGACTTAGAACTTGCTGTTGTTGTTCATGCTTTGAGGATATGGCGACACTACCTCTATGGTGGGAGATGCGAGATATACACGGACCACAAGAGCCTCAAGTACCTATTTGAACAGAAAGAGTTGAATATGAGGTAAAGGAGGTGGTTGGAATTAGTCAAGGACTACGACTGGACCATCCTCTATCATCCAGGGAAAGCTAATGTGGTTGCTGATGCTTTGAGCCGTAAAGGAGGAGGAAGCATAACTTGTATGTTGACTAGTCAAGAACGACTGGTTGAAGAGTTCAATAAGATGAAGCTGGAAGTTGTAGTGCCACCAGCTAGGACTAGCGGAGTCATAGCAGCCTTCGTTGCAAAGCCCACACATCGAGAGAAGATAGTCGAAGCCCAGTGTAGATATGAATTTCTGGAGAAGCTGAGGAGAAGAGCCACGGATGGTACCATCAAGGGATTTACCATAGCTGCCGACGGTGCTTTACTATTTTGCAGTAGAATATGTGTGCCAAAGGATGAGGATATCCGCAGAGAGATTCTAGAAGAAGCGCATAGTACTCCATATGCTGCTCACTTGGGAATCAATAAGATGTACCAAGATTTAAGGAAAGTCTTCTGGTGGAGGAGTATGAAGAGGAGTATAGTCTTGTTCGTCCAAAGATACTTAACTTGCCAACAGATTAAGGCCGAACACCAACGACCAACTGCTCTCCTACAACCGCTGGAGATACCAGAATGGAAGTGGGAACACATCACAATAGATTTTGTCGTTGGATTACCAAGATCGAAACGTGGAAACGACGCAATTTGGGTGGTTGTGGACCGTTTGACCAAGTCAGCCCACTTCTTGGCAATCAAGATGACATTTAGCTTGGATAAACTAGCGCAGATATATCTGGAAGGAGTATTAAAACTCCATGGGGTCCCTGTATCCATCGTCTCCGATCGAGATCCAAGGTTCACTTCTCAATTTTGGCGAAGCCTGCAGAAGGCCATGGGAACTAACCTCAACTTTAGCACTGCTTTCCACCCACAATCAGATGGACAGACTGAGAGGACAATTCAAATACTGGAGGATATGCTAAGAGCATGTGTTTTGGATTTTGGAGGAAAGTGGGAGGAATATCTGCCCTTAGTCGATTTTGCCTATAATAATAGTTTTCAAGCCACCATAGGAATGGCACCCTATGAAGCACTTTACGGGAGAAAGTGTAGATCGCCTTTGTACTGGGATGAGGTTGGAGAAAGAAAGATTCTAGGCCCCGAGATAATTGAAAGAACAATTAAGGCCATTGAGAAGATCAGAGTGAAGATCAAGATGGCTCAGGATAGACAGAAATCCTATGCAGACCGAAGACGGAAGAAGTTGGAATTTGCAGTTGGGGATAAAGTCTTTCTCAAGGTAGCACCCACAAGAGGAGTTGTGCGTTTTGGCAAGAAACGGAAGCTACAACCGAGATTTATTGGACCCTATGAGATCTTGGAACGTGTGGGAGAGGTGGCATATCGCCTTGCACTGCCACCCGATCTCTCCGGTGTACATAATGTTTTCCATGTTTCCATGCTGAGGAAGTATGTATTTGACCCAAAACACGTGATTCGCCATGAAGGGCTAGAATTTGAGAATGATTTGTCCTACGAGGAAAGGCCGATTGCTATACTCGATCGAAAGATCAATCAGCTACGAAACCGGGAGATTCCCCTAGTAAAGGTCCAATGGAGTCGCCATGGCAAAGAAGAGGCCACTTGGGAGCTCGAGAGCAAGATTTTGGCCCTATACCCAAACTTGCCAAGATTAGGTAACTTCTAAATTTCGAGGATGAAATATTTTTTTAGAAGCGGAGGGTGTAACGACCCGAATTTTCTAGTTGCATTATTTTATTTGAATATATATTAGTTGCATTTTGTTTGTGCACATTATACTTGTTGTGATTATTTTCTTATACTTGATAGGTCTATAAATAGAGGTGTGAGGAAGTCTTCATTCCATCACCTCCTCTCAGCAAAACATAGCTTGAAGTCTTCCTTTCTTCTCCCACAAAGCATATCTGGTAAGTGTTCTTTCTTTCCATCTCAAATGTTTCATCCCCAGCCACCGAAATACGGCGAAGTCGCCGGAAAACTGACCCGACGGCTTTTTAGACTCGTCGGATCAGCTACTGCCCCATTTTCATTTTCGTCCCTTTATAAAAACCCATATTTTATTATATAATATGATAGTGCTTGGCGAGAGAATTCCGGAACAGTTTTCGGAATTGCAATCCGAGCTCTAGAACTCCGGTTATGGCCGGTCAAAGTTTAGGCGAAACCTATATAACCGAACCACCTTCAAAGAGTCATAGCTTTTTGTTCCAAACTCCGATTCTATTGTGGTTGGTCATTCTGGAAAGCTCTTGACAAGAGCTTTCCATAGCCGTGTCTTAATTATAATTCCGACGACCGAGTCATCGGTAAAGTTTGGTCAAAATTGCTGCAGAAATTCTTGTACCATATTTTTAAAAAAAATAAATTAGATATTCTTTAAGGGCTAAAATGCAATTTTTTATTTCAATTTCTATCTTCCTTTTTTTCGGAAGTCAACAAATCTATGTATTTACGAAAATTCCACTTCCCTTTTTATACAAATTTGCCACTATTTTTCTAGAAATTACAATATGGTCCCTCAACTTTTATAAAATTACAAATTTTGCTCCAATTCTTCAATTTATGTTTAAAGCCTAGTACCCACCTTTGCTAAGACAAGTATTCTATATTGTAGGACTAAAAGAAGTTGAAGTAGAAGAGGACCTCTGTCTAGAGAAGGACTATACAACCAACTAGTCGTACACACATCTAGGTGGGGTAACTCTATGTGGCTATTTTATGTTGTCTACTTGCTTTTCATGCAAATTATTGTTAGGGAAAATTGGTATAAATGCCCAGTATGTTTTCTCTATTTAGAAACTAGGACACTAAGTATACCACTTTTTAAAAATGCCTTCTAACTTATGAAAAATTAGTGAAAATACCCTGTAACCGGCTATAGGCTGTTAACCAGCCGGTCACCTGTGAGCTATCTTTTTACTTTCGGAAAAATTGGTATAAATGACCAGTATGTTTCCTTTATTTAAAAACTAGGACATTAAGTATACCACTTTTTAAAATACCTTCTAACTTACCAAAAAATGGTGAAAATGCCCCGTGACCGTCTATAGACTGTGACACAACCAGTCATTAATAAGGTGAACCTTTTTTCCTGACGTGGCATTAATTTTTCATTTTTTATTTTTATTTTTTCTGTCGACTCGCTTGTTAGGATGGAAAAATAAAAATAAAATATTAGTTTGAATTTATAAAAAATTATAACCCCAAAAAATTGTTTAAAATTGAGAAAAATAAAAATTTTATTTGTGAAATTTATTTTAAAAATTATAAAATTTAAAGATTTAAAAATAAAAAAAATTATTTCTAAAATTCATTTTAAAAATTATAAAATTGATTTAAAAGTTCAAAAATTCTAAAATTTATTTTTGATATTTTTTAAAAATCTAAAATTTATTTAAAAATCAGAAAAATAAAAAAAAATTATGATTTCTTTTAAATTTCTAAAATTCATTAATATTTTCAAATTTCTTTTTTACTTTTCTCATGTCATTATTATTCATATTTTTTTCACGCTAACAACTGAGTCAACAGAAAAAAAAAAATTTAATGCCACGTCAGAAAAAGAGCTTCACCTCATTAATGACCGGTTGTGTCACAGTCTATAGACGATCACGTGGCATTTTCACCATTTTTTGATAAGTTAGAAGGTATTTTTAAAAAGTGGTATACTTAACGTCCTAGTTTTTAAATAAGGGAAACATACTGGTCATTTATACAAATTTTCCCGAAGATAGCTCACAGGTGATCGGCTGGTTAACAGCCTATAGCCGATCACAGGGCATTTTCATCAATTTTTCGTAAGTTAGAAGACATTTTTAAAAACTGGTATACTTAGTGTCATAGTTTCTAAATAGTGAAAACATACTGGGCATTTATACCAATTTTCCCTTATTGTTATAATGATTTTTACATGAATGATTGCTTACGCCTATGTTTATGTGACGAGTATGTGAAATTTATGTGATGTCATGGGTAAGCCATATTATGTGTATTGTATACGGGTAATACCGTACTAGCTATGTTAGGACCGCGGGTAACACCGTACAAATCCTCGGGTCGCTCCCAAATATGCTATCCTTTTCAAAAATCATACGGATAAAACCGTACATGCTATCCTTTTCAAAAACTTTACGGGTAAAACCGTACATGCTATGCTTTTCAAAAACTTTACGGGTAAAACCGTACTTGCTATGTTTTTCAAAAATCTTACGGGTAAAATCGTACACGCTATGCTTTTCAAAAACCTTACGGGTAAAACCGTACACGTTATGCTTTTCAAAAATCTTACGGGTAAAACTGTACACGTTATGCTTTTCAAAAACCTTACGGGTAAAACCGTACATGCTATGCTTTTCAAAAACCTTACAGGTAAAACCGTACACGCTATGCTTTTCAGAAACCTTGCGGGTAAAACCGTACATGCTATGCTTTTCAAAAACCTTACGGGTAAAACCGTACATGCTATGCTTTTCAAAAACCTTGCGGGTAAAACCGTACATTCTATGCTTTTCAAAAAAAAAACCCTTACGGGTAAAACCGTACATGCTATGCTTTACGGGTAAAACAGTACACGATTATGCTTACGGGTAAAACTGTATATGATTATGCTTACGGGTAAAACCGTATATGATTATGCTCTACGGATAACACCGTACATGTTATGGATCGAAAGATCACCCTTGGGTCGCTCCCGAATATGCTATGCTGCTCGAGCAAGGCAACACGTGCCCCACCTATGTGCTCCTATGTGTATCTATATAGTATGTTTTATGTGTTGATGGTATATGCATTGTTTATGTAACTGTCCATTATTGCAATTCTTTGTATGACATCTAAGTGGGCAACCGAGTGAACCCACGGAGTGTTTTTCTCGAACACTCACTCCCTCCTTTCAGGTACTAACGTGGAAGAGGAATGAAGATGGATGTGGGCCCTCGTCCGAAGTGAAAGTTACTGATAATTGATAAAGAACTTTATTAAACTCTATTTTGTGGGTCATGTAAGCAAACTGTGAAGATTTTGTTACGCACTTCCGCTTTAAACTTTGTTAAACTACTTTTTCAAACTATGCGACCTCTATTTAAAAGTTATGTTGAACTATCTTGAAGTAATTATGAACTTCCGCTTATTTTAAGATTGCGTCAATGTGACTTACAAACGTCTTTTGAGTATTTATTATTTCGAGCAAGAAAAGTAATTTTTCATCAATTAAAGTTCAACGATTTTTTTTTTATAGATTCTAGTGATGTTGCCCATTTTTCTAATAAATATAAGTTTCTTTGAGATGGGGACGTCACACTTAACTAGACTTTTACTTCAACTAACAAGTTTTTTATATTCATCATAGCTACGCGTGGCACTTTAAATTGCCTTGATCCGACATTGTATGAGGGATATGTGGGCAAAATATGAAACTGCAACGATCGACCAAACAGTCGGGCAACCCGTAGGGTGTGGTACTGCCGGCGGTATGAACTCGTTGGAAGATGTACCATATGCAATATCAGGGTGGAGCTTCCCTTAGCACTCGGGCTGCGGGTCTTTCGGCTACCATCTTCCGTACCTTTTTCCATTTTTTGTCGTTTTGACTTCTTTCCACTCATTTTCTCGGCACGAATTCTTCATGACTTTTGTTCGAGTCATGCCTTACCTGGGCTAGATTAGGCCTCGGTATATGGGCCGGAGTGGGAAATTGCGTGCAAACGGCTTTCTCAAGCTCCCAGATTTTTCTAACCTTCAAAATACAACTAAAAAGCACCCAAAAGTGCATCAAGTCATATCAAAAAGGAAATTAACCCAAAAATACATTTTTATAAAAAAAAATTGCACTTAAACATATCAAAAAATCGTAATTCTCAATTAAATATGAACGTAGACATCTGCCAACAAGTATTTTCAGTTGACTACAAACTAGTGAAGGCGCCATGAACTTATCGCGAAAATCGCTCCAAATCGATGCAATTTGAACGACCTTCTCAAACCGTAACCGTACGATCTGTGACAGAGGTAGTATATAAGATATCGTATCCACAAGGAGGATTTTCCATGAGAATCGGCTTTAGCTCTTTCGTATTAGTTAGGTCAAATGGAAATAGAGAGTGAGCTTACTAATCTAAACAACATAAACTAATAAACAAAGAAAGGAGGGAACCGATCGATGGTGAGATATTCCAGAAGTCATTTTCACACAAGCAAAATGGAATTAACAATTCGAAGACGATTACAGGACACAAGTATGGGCTCTATGTGATTGAATTATCGACCCAATCGATATCCTAATTGGGGGATAATTCCGGAATACGGTTGAGGTGCCGTATTCCCCTAGGATAGGTGAGTAATCGGGGTTCGATGTAGTCTACCTACACGAATGAGATGTACAAACTCAACCCCGGGCGCCGGGTTACAAACTATGGGAGACTAGAAGAGAATAGCCCGACTTTTCCTACGCTAAAGACCGGCGTAGGTGTGTAGTTCCTACACACGCGACTAAACCTAATTTCGTCCATCCTAGCCAAGACCCCCTAGACTCTACTTCCCCATTTGTTAGGGTTCTCCTTCATAGGTCTCCCTCCTACCAATTGGGTTTTGATTGATTTAGATTCCGGATTGAATTTCCTTCCCGACTAATCTAAGACATAGAAATTCAATCCTAAACTAATTTAAGATCAAATCGAATCTCCTCGAAAGGGTGGCAAACCCTAGCCTAGGTTTTGATTATCCCGTCTCAAATGAACAAACATACAAAATAGGACTAAATTATTGAAAACAAGAGCTACCAAAACAAGCCTATTATCAAGCCCTAATTTCATATGAAAATCATAATAAATCAACCAAATCCTAACCTAGGTTACCACAACCCACAACAATCCAATAATCAATCAACTAATCATCAATCTCGAAGCTTGGGCTACTCCCGGGCTTCGAAAAACACGAAAACTACTCACAAATTATCAAGGCATAAACAAGCATCATCAATATTAAGCAATGAAAAAGATAAAAACTTAAAATAAGAGAAGGGAAGAGAAATGCTCAATAATTTGATGAAACCTTGAAATCCCTTGATGAATTAGACGGGTGTCACAAGCCCGTGACTAGCCTTCGAGTTCTCCACCAAAGATGGCTTCCTCCTTGAAGAGGAGGAGAAAAACCCTAGTTTTCTAAGCTTAAAACTGAAAATGTAAAGAGAAATGGAGAAAAGTGTAGGGAAATGAGGCAAATGCTTAATTAATGGATAGAATGAATTCATTTCTTACCAATGAGAGGGGAAGGGGTATATATAGGTCTCCCAACCCTCAAAATCTGCAGAAAATAAGCCCTAGCAAGGCAAAAGTGTAAAAATACAAAAGAGAGTGATTGGTCCTTTAAGTTGTTGAGTCGAGCCCCTTATGCGCGCTCAACTCGTCCTTCTCGTGATTTCTGGGAAATATCTGTCTTGAATCAGCCTTCGACTTTAACTACAAAGTTGTAGAAGTTCGTCTCGGCTATGCATGAGAACTTGAATCACTGGAATCAGAGCTTAGACGAAGAAGTTACGGCCAAAAAACGAACACAGCGCGAAATAGGGGACCGGCTCGCGAACCGACCACGAACTACCGGTTCAACCGCCGGTCCGGCAGTCGGGTCGGTCGGAGGTCCTGCAGGTGATTGGGTGAGATCTGGACCGACTACCGGTGGTCCTGCCGGTCCGGTAGTGACCCCGGTAGTCCCCTTTTCTCCTGTTTTACACCTTCGTCTTCCGTCGCTGTTTCGGACCTCTTCCTCTCGTCTTCTCGACTCAGCCCCTACACGACTTTTGTTTGTGAGTCGATGAACATCGATTTGAGCTCCTTTTGGGCCTGATTCGGGTTTCTTTGGGCCTTGATTTCCAGCCTGGAACGTGGCATATGTGCGATCTACCTCTTCTTCGTCCTTTCTCCAATTTGAAGTCTTTTCATCCATTTTCTCGGCTCGACTCCTTCACGACCTTTACTCATGACTTGATGATCTTCAGTTTGGGCCTAACCTCGACCCTTTCTGGGCTTGTTTGGGCCTTGGGATACGGGCCGGAGTATGAAAATGGATGCGAACAATCTTCTAAATTCTTCCGAGTTTCCTAACCTTCAAAATACGACTCAAAAACACCCAAAAGCGCATCAAATCATATTAAAAAGGAAAATCAACCCGAAAATACAATAAAGCACGAAATCGCACATAAACACAACAATTACGTGTAATTCTCCATAAAATATGAACGTGAAAAGTGCAAGAAAAATGGTAATTTTCGCGTTCATCAGGCGGTCGTGTTACATATGGGGGAGGATCAAGTGGATAGATTGTGGGAAAATGAACCCTTAATGTTCCAGGTTTTCTCAAGTTACATAATGTATACCATGTCCAACGATTTTTCACTAACTTAATTAGCATAAGTTAGTTGTGTGTTGATGACTTCCAGGTTAAGTTCACATGAAGTACATGTGATGTGTTCGACCGATCTAACACATGTGTGATGAATGGTCGAAGGTCAGCAGATAATTTCTACCTTGTTGGAGAACTAAGGTGCAATCGAGCCCAGATTGATGACACTATTCTATGGCATCAAAATATAGGACATGTGAACTTTTGAAACCTGGACAGACTACTAAAGTTTGACGCTGTAAGAGGTATACCTAGACCAAAAAAGAAATGGAATTTTGTGTGGGGTAATTGTAAAAAAGGTAAACAAACTCGTGTTGGTCATGAGGTTATCCAACATCTAGGACAGACTTCTGTTATCTCTCGTTGTTTCGAACTACTTTATATAGATCTCATGGGTTCAGTTGAAGATGGGAGTTTAGGAAGAAAGACTGAATAGAATGGTGTTGAAGATCTTATTGAAGAATCAAAAGAAACTGAGAAGGAGAGTAAGCTTGTTCAGGAGCTTAATTCAACCCCCGGACCAGTTTCCATCTCACACATTGAGCTCAGCGGTGAAACCTATGATGAGCCCGATCAGAATCTTTTGGTTACTATACGACTTAATCCTCCAACAAGGATCAGAAATGAGCATCCATTATCCCAAGTACTAGGTAACAATGGGGAGGGAGTGGGAACCCCAAACATGGTAAGATTGGTTTGCTAGACATCTACATGTAATGAGGTACATATTTCATGTTTTGTGTCTTTAATTAAACCCAAAATGTAGTTGAAGCTCTTAAATATCATTTTTTGGCAAATGCCATGCATGAGGAATGGAACAATTCACTCGCAATATTGTTTGGTATCTAGCGCATTAGCCCTCAGATACGAATGTCATTGGAACCCAATAGATCTTTAAGAACATGTCTGATGAATTGGTTAGTAATTCAAAATAAAGCACACTTAGTAGCCTAAGTCTATAAACATGTTAAGGGGTTGATTTTGATCAAACCTTCACATGTTGCTAGAATTAAGTTAATTTTTTAATCCGAATTATTAAGTAGCTCGGAGCATAGTATCGTGCACTCTTGTCAAAAGATGGTGGTAGACTAAATATTCATTGAACCAAAATCATAATATTCTCATGACATTGAAAGACAAAATTGAACTTCAGCATGTTAATTTAAACGTTGTATCAAAATTGGAGTGAACAAATTAGAGTTGATCAAGCCAAGTCAGTTCCGATTTTCCCTTAATTTATTTTTTATTCTATTTTCACCCCCTTAATTTATTTATTTATTTAATTTTTTTGTGTGTTAACTGGTTTGCAGGTCATTTGAATTTAAATTTTAAATAAAAATAGATGTTAGAAAAGTGGAAGGGTTTTTAACTTACATCCTTTTCTTTTTTTGGGACTTTATTTGCTATAAATCCCACTTGAGTGGTAATTTCATATCTACCTAAGAATTTACTTTTTTTCTCTCTCTTGCTTCTCTAGTCTCACAGGCTCTGCAACCCTCCTTCCTCTTCGAAACAATTCACAATATTACCAAGAATAACGACAAGCTTAACAAGCTTATTGACGCAATCACTGCTACTATTCAAATTTGGATCACTTCGCTGAATGTAAATCCCCATGAGCCGACGGCTAGTCTGACCATTACACCGATGGAAATTCTCCAAAACTTGTCCGACAAGCTACAACAGTGTCTTTGTCGCTCACTGATGTTGAGCCAAATGTTAGCACCATCATGGACATGTCCCATGTCCCATGTCCTATGCCCCATGTCCCATGTCCATGGCATTGCAAACTAGCCTAGTGCTCCAATTCTGCCTTTGACTGCAAACCCCCAAATGCCAGTCTCGATCATGATACTTCCATCGGAAATTTCAAGACCCCGTTCACCCAAACGTGTTCAATTTCGGCTGCTTCTGAGGTGCCTTCCTTCACCACAGGTGCTCGTGACATTCTAATTCTGAACCCCAAAAGAACATTCACAGGGGGGGCTACTTGTATCAACTCCGATCACTACACCATTTTCAAGAGATCTAGGATACCCCTTTAAGGTTGATACCCCCTGAAGACGCTGAAAAAGGGTTAGTGGGGAGCTGAAAAGGATGGTAGGTGGTGAAAGTTCCGAAGCCCTATGACATTCATCAAGGCTGACCATAAAGGTACTTGATGTTGCTGATTCTAGATCATCTAAGAAGAATAAGGTGACTGGAGCCTCATCGTCGACTCCCCCTTCCAAGAGACGAAAGAGCAGCAAAACCCCTCAGACTTTGTGCCCATTTGACAAGCCTACTGATAAAGATAATGAATTATTTCAAATGGTTGATGAACATATGAAAAATGTTGAGAAGGAGATTCCCCAATTTTCCTCCTCAACAGAATTGGATGACAAAATCGACGAGGGCTTCAATACTAATAAGGAACTCGTTCCAAAAGAGAATCCATGCTCTGAAGAAGAAGAACATTTCTACTAGCAATCCAGTTACGGTCCATCAATATATGAGAAAGATTCAAAAGCAAAAGGAGAAAGCCAAATTGATCCGAATGTGGCTCCACCTCCAGGTTAAACCACTTGAAAAAGCTAGCCTACAACAACCAACATGGGATGGTTCTCTTTATACCGAGTATGATTTTGGAAGTGATTATAATGAGAACTTTTACTTTTATTCTCGTGCAAAGCATTGGGAAAAGTATGAACGGGGGAAGATTCTACCGGAGGAAAGAATTAACACAAGCTAGTTTAGACAACATGGGATTCACCAGCTTCTTGAGAAGAATCGTTTGCTACCCACGATGATTTCTTCTACTCTTTACCATGAGGAGACTGTGAGGTATTTTTATGCCAACCTTGTGACAGTTGTTGTGGACCTGCACTCATGTTACTATGGAAAGGTTTATGTTAAGGGGAAAGTGTATCAATTCACTCCTCAAATAATCAATGAAAATTTGAGAACAAGAAGTGAGCCGAAGAGTGCAGGGTATGGTGACCATGATGAGATTGCTAGGGTCATCATAGGAGTGAAGGTGCAGCGATGGCTGAAGCTCATGAAGATCTCTATGTTGTCTCAGTTGTACATGGGCCTTCACAAAATAGTTGTGCACAACTGGTGTCCATTCACCAACACCATGAAAGTCACGACAGAGCAAGGCATTCTATTCTACAAGATTGAAACGGGGTGTTATGTGAATTTCAGAGAACATGATTTTAAAGATATATGGCACATGCAGAGCAAAAGCAAGAATATGATTTACCCTTTCCGTTCCTCATCTTAAAATTTTTGAATTCCCAAGGGTTACCTAATGCCAGGGAGTTAGATCCCACCATGCCTCCAATTCTTCAGGCTCATGCTACCATCAAGTTCACTAATCGATTTATGGATCCTCTCTGAATCGATAGTGACGTTGAATAACCTGCAAAGGGTGACAACAATGATGGGTCAACTTTTGAACCAACCTTGAATAGATCGTTCTTGCTCTATCAGTACGCTTGCTCACTAACCAAATAGAAGGCCCTTCAAGATAACCTTCATGCCTCCATTTCTATAAAAATGGGAGGTTGCAATGGTACAGTTGTGGCCAATCTAGAGGTTGAAGCCAACCCTAAGGATGACGTTGATCCTCTCTGATGTCAAATTATTCAAATCCATGAAGGAAGAGGAAGATAAGTTCCTCCATGAATTGAGGGAGAGGCTGCTCCGAGCAATCCGTTGGTTGATGCAATCCGGAGAGGGAAAGCTGATGATGATGGCATCATTGGGGATTAAAATTTCTCTGATGATGACAAAGATAAGAAAGATGAAGAAGAAGAGGATGAGAAGGAAGGTGAAGAGACTGAAGATGGTGAGAAAGAGGACTAAAATGTGTTTGTTTCAAAGGGCTTTTGATTTGGCTGTTTTTTTTTTTTCAAAGTAATTATAGTTTTTTTTTTTTTTTTTTTTTTTATGTTTTTGTTGGTTGGTTGTTTTGATGTTTTTTAAATGGATTCGTTTGTTTGCCTTGCATGTTTTGAGCATCCTCACAGTTTTCTTATTATTTATTTTTATAAGGGGAGTGATTGAGATATCTTGAATTTAGGGAGAGTTTGATTTGTTTGACTTAATTTATTTTGGCGATACATTGCTTTTGTGTCGAAAAGGAAATAGGCGAGATTGCTGGATATCAAACTCTTAAAAAATTCTCATTTTGTATGTTTTTCCTTTTATACACTTAAACTAATTTTTTTTACATTTTGATCGAAATATTTGAAGTGTGTTATGCAGGGTTCTTGGAGAAAATTTAGAAACAATGTAAGACCATGTCAATTTGGAAACAAAGTTATTGAGAGAATGAACCTAGAATTGTGGAAGAAGTTGGAACGTGACCAAGTACATCTCCATAAGACCAAGATACCAATTGATTTCCTATGTTTCAGGGCAGTTTCAACGACCAACTAACCATGTCCTAAATTGGTGGAATGATGGTTAGTGGAGAGTGATATCCAAGTGTCCAAGAGGTTTATAATTAGAGATCTAACCATAAACGGAATATAATGAGTATCAGAGAGAAAAATGTCTATCTGCATAACAGTTTGTATTGTCTAAAGTGTTGAGTATGTTTTCTATCTAATCTAGTGTGTCCAGATTGTAATAGATTTGGATTGCTTAGGAATCTGAATCCATTTTATTTGGATACTTTTAGGATAGCTTTATTAGATTGTTTTGTACTCTAAACTATGTTTAATAGTCTGTCTAAGACGTTAGGATTCAAGTGTTGTGAGTCAAGGTCTGTCCCGATTCACTGTTAGAATCTTTTTATAATTCACCATGTTATATAAAGTTATTTCACCCTGAATGCACCCACATGTTATTCTGAACTTGTGGAAAATTTTACGACATTTGTTATTTAAGTTTCCACTGTGTTTAGACTCAAGGGTGGGAAAACCTCGTACCCAACCTCACTATTTTATGAAGCAACACACACATTCATCTATGGTTGCAAACAATTGATTCTTAAATCGAATATCCTGCGATAGCTTTCTTATCATTGAATTTAGTCGTATTATTTATTGACATTAGTTATTATTCATTATTTTGTTGCTATAGTCTTAGGGTCTTGACCTTAGTAATTAGGATAATTAACCACAATAATTATATCTTCTATTAGCCTAGATATATCAGGTCCAAAACGACTGTAGTACTTTGACTGGGCTTCCTTCACCAATCTCTGTGGGACACGAACTTGCTTGCCACTCAACTGCTGCTACACCGTACACTTGTGGTTTACCTAGTAGAAAATATAGCAATCATGCGGAGGTGGGAAATGTCTGGCTAAGAGTTATCTGCATACGGGATTATACATGATAAGCAGTGGGGTATAATTTAATAGCCATAGATACATGTAGTACTGCATAACCCCAATGCTTCAATTGGAATTTTGATCTCATTAATAATGTTTAGGTAACAATTTGGATTCTTTTAATCAAAGACTCTACAAATCCATTCTGAGTATGGACATATGTCACACGGTCTTCAACATTAATCCTAAGTGTTGCACAATGCTCATCAAAACATCTTGACATAGATTCTTCTGCATTATCCATTGTTATATTTTGTATCCTATGGTTTGAGAAATGAGTCCTTAGTTTAATGATTTCCGCTAATAAATGTGCAAAAGCAACATTACGGGTTGACATGATTTGCAAAAAAGTCTTTTGACATCAACATCTTTGTATTTTTAAAGGATGTTCTCTAGTATGTTTTGTAATTCTACGAATCATTGTGTTACCAGGGTGCCCTAACTGATTATGTCATAATCCAAGCATTTCTAGATTGTAATTTCCAAGGCATGGTAGCGTCTAATTCAATAGCTCTAATTGGCATATAATATAAGGCAGAGGTCTTTGCTTAAAAAAAATTCGTAGATAACAATTTTCCCATCTTAAAAGATGTGATGCATAAAACTCTATGTCACTTTCTATAAGTGTTTCTAAATGATAGACGTTATAGCATAAATCCTTAAAACTTAACAAGTTTATTTTTTATTTTCTTCATAATAATGCATTCCAATATGCAAGATGGTATCATTTGATAATATGATTTTTGGATTACCATAGCCATCTATAATTTCTACGAAAAGTGGCAAAATCATACTTGAGAAATATTTCTTGCTAGATAATATTGAGTGCTTCATTGTGTATCAAGCAGACAATAGGCTTAGTTTCTCACTTTATTAACTTAGACGCGAGAATATTTCATTCAAGTTGGATAACTCTTAGGAATGACAATGGGGCGGGGGCAGGACGGGTAATTGAAACTTCAACCCGCTATACGCATCTCACATATTGAGTCGCCCCTCCCCGTGCGCCGCCACGGGTCACTGATAGTTGCCCCATGCCTTTGACTCGTCCCGCCCCATTCTACTTTTTACAAGAAAGAAACTTGTACAAGCAAAAAAGTTTAAATATAATAAAATATGCAGTCACCTTCAACACCCATAACCAACAATTCCAACAAAAAAGTCGAATTATAGTAGAGTATAGCTAATTTTGAAACACAAAGTGTGCTCAATCAATTCATAATATAACAAGAAAAATCCTGTTTTGATGCTGATAAAAAGACAACAACTCATTCATAAGTTTTTTTAGTCATAACAAGGTTTAATTTTAGTAATATAAATCTACTTAAAAGATAAACTAACAACATCCTTGATTGAAATTCACTACAAAAGGAAATGAAAGTCATAACAAGGTTTAATTTTTTTAATATATATCTACTTAAAAGATGTAATAACAACATCCTTGATGAAATTTTTTGCTTAAAAGCCAGGCACATTCTTCCCAAATTCAAACCTACAATATCAAGATAAAGTTGAACATAAGTAATTACATTTTATAAAAACATATTAAAATGAAAAGAACTAAATAAGATGAGCTTGCTTACCTCAAGCTCATTCTTCTCCTCATCTGAATCATAAATGATTGTTTCATGTGGTCCATTCAACGAATTATCTGCATTACCTATTATTGGATCTTTAAGCATTTATAATAATTTATTATGTATCTCAATTAACTCAAAATGTAAATGTATGTACTTACCATTCTCTGAAGCAATGGGGATCAATCAATCGCCCACTTGTATTGAAGACATAATCAGAAGCAATGGTAGTAACTGAAATTGCTAAGATATATTTGCAATTCGAGGTTGTTTGCCTTCAACAAATCCAAAACATCAAAATTCAGAGTTTGAGGTTGAACATCCTCATCTAAGTAGTTATCCAACTTCGACTTCATAAGCTTTATTTTCTTACTAGAAGTATAAATGTCAAAATCATTAATCGAATCACTAATTATAGGACATGTGTCCATAAAAAAAAAGTTGGAGTCTCCTAGGGCTGAACAAGCTACAGAGTTTGACCGAGTGGGAGAACCAATCGGAGATTCACATGGTGAAAGTTCGTTAGGTGAAAATCCAGGTGACATGGAAGGTAAAATCCGATCATCTCGACTCGTCGGATGATATTCACCTTCACCGACAATTATATTCATACACACCAATATTTGCATTAGAACTTTACTAATATTCAGATGTTTGAATTAAAGAAATGTCAAGGTAGAATAAAAAAAGAGGGATAGATTCTATGAAAGAATGATTGTGGAATGTTATTCATTCATTAATGAGACAAACGATAGAATATATACAATAAGAGTGTTACATCAGACGAGATCATAACTGATCTCTTTACCAAAAATATAGGAGAGGGAAATCAATTATAATACGTACAAGATTAAAAAAAGATTATGTAGAGAGTGCTGCTATAGAGGGTTCCGTAATACACCCCCGCACAATCGATGTTCCGTCGGCAACAGAGATTTTGGAACAGAAAAGTTCAAACTGGGAATCGAACTTGGGAGAGACTTAGTGAGAACATCGACAAGCTGATGCAAAGTGCTAACATGGGTGACTTGAAGAAGGCCCTTCTCGGTAGGATCACGAACAAAATGTATGTCAATGGTAATGTGTTTCATCCAAGAGTGAAGAACACGATGCAGCGCTAGGCGAGTGGTACTGATATTGTCGCAGAGTAGATTAGGCGTTAGTCAAGAAAGGATACCAAGGTCAAGAAACAAATGGGTAATATAGCATACCTCCGAGGCAACGAAAGTTGTTAGTAAAATCAACTCCTAATCACACAACACTAAGATTCTGGAACGAGTTCGAAGAATAACAATTTGAAAACACACAACTAGTTCGGCCAGAGTTGTGGCCGAGGTGAACTTGCGCAGAACTGGAAATATAAATGAATCACACACTCGTTTTACGTGGTTCGTTCAAGATGAACTACATCCACGGAGGCAAGGCACACCTCAATTCACTAAGATATCCAATCAATTACAGAAATTACACTCAGAAATGAAAACGCCCAATTCTGGAACAAATTAGGGCAGAAATCAATCACTCTCAAATTCTCTCTGTAATCTATGAAAGAAGGAAATTGCTCGACGTAGTGTTGTTCTCCTGGAAGAGAGCTTTCCAATGATATAGGTATTGCAGCTCGAATGTAACTGACCAAGAAGTTCTAACTGAAACAAGTTGGCATCTGCTACCGGACAAATGTGACGGTTTTTCCCGTCACAAACCTGAAACAGACTCGTCACAAATGACGGTTATTCCCAACAACCATGAACCCGGTTTATTCTGCACAGATTCACTTCTTCATGCTAAAACCCGGTTCATCCATCCGGTTCTTCACCTCCTGATCCCGGTTCCACATTCCCAACACATCCTATTTCAAAGTATAGCTCACTTGATGAGATTGAACACTTCCTCACAAATCTCCACCTCAATGAATCAAGTGTACCTCTTCCTGCCTCATCACTGCCTTTCAGTTAATGCTCTTCATGACATTGCTCAAGCTGCAGCAAGCTCGAGCAATGATCCACCTTGTTTCCAGGTACACCCTTTGTAAGAAAATCAGCAGGATTATGCAATGTGTGTACCTTCTTCACCTCCACAGTCCCAGAATCTATGATATCTCTAGCAAAGTGTAACCTAACATCAATGTGTTTTGATCTTTCATGAAATGCTTGGTGTTTCACAAGATGTAAAGCACTTTGATTATCACAGTAGATTACCACACACTTCTGCTTGATATCCAAATCTCTTAACACCCCTTTCAACCAGATTGACTCTTTGATAGCTTCAGTTAAAGAGATATATTCTGCTTCTGTAGTTGATAGTGCCACAACAGATTGTTGTGCACTCCTCCAGCTGATGGTTGTCCCATATAAGGTAAACACAAATCCAGAAATGGACTTCCTTGTGTCCACGTTTGCTGCAAAATCAGAATCAGCAAACCCCTCCAATGCAACAGTACTTCCATCTACTTTCTTCTCAAATTTCAGTGACATGTTCACTGATCCTTTTAAATACCTCATCACATGTTTCAAAGCTTCCCAATGTTCAACTCCTGGATTTGACATGAACCTGCTTACCAAAGATACAGCATATGCCAAGTCAGGCCTGCTACAGATCATTCCATACATAAGACTTCCAACTCCACTTGTATAAGGGATATTGCTCATCTGTATGATTTCCTCTTCAGTCTTTGGGCATTGTTCTTTGGAAAGTTTCTTCTGTAGATTAACTGGAGTAGAGAGAGGTTTGGCTTCATGCATATGAAACCTCTCCAGTACTTTCTGTAGGTATTGTCTCTGAGATAACCAAAGTACTCCAGCTTCTCTGTTTCTTAGAATGTTCATGCCCAATATCTTCTTGGCTTCTCCCAGATCTTTCATGTCAAATTCAGCATTAAGTTTATCCTTCAACCATTGTATTCTGTTCTTGTTCCTGCTGGCAATTAGCATGTCATCCACATACAATAGAAGAAAAACTTTATCTTGCTTTGAACCTTTGTTGAAGTAAACACAACTGTCATAAAGACTTCTTACAAAGCCAACACTGATCATGAAGTCATTGAACCTCTTGTTCCACTGTCTTGGACTTTGTTTAAGTCCATATAGTGACTTCTTCAGTAAACATACTTTGTCTTCTTTCCCAGGAACAACAAAGCCTTCTGGCTGTTTCATATATATCTCTTCATTGAGTTCTCCATGTAAGAATGCTGTCTTTACATCCAGTTGTTGTAGTTCCATGTCCTCCTGTGTGACCTTTGATAAAAGCAGCCTGATTGAGCAGTGCTTTACTACTGGAGAGAAAACCTCATTGAAATCAATTCCTTCTCTTTGTGTAAAGCCCCTAGCCACCAATCTTGCTTTAAACCTCACCTGTTTGGATCCTGTTGTCTCTAGTTTCTTCTTGTATATCCATTTGGAGCTTACAAGCTTCTGACCTTTTGGTTTTTCCACCAATATCCAGGTTTTATTGTTTTCCAGGGACTCCATCTCTTCTGTCATTGCCTGTATCCAGTGTTTACCTTCCTCACAGTCTAGTGCTTCTTGGAAACTACTAGGCTCTTGTGATTCCAAGTCTTCAGCAACACTTAAGGCATAATAGACACTCCCTGCTTGGCCATAGAAATCAGGTCTGTTGATTGTTCTTCTAGGCCTGTCCCTTCCAATGCTGTATTCCCTGATGTTTTGTGAAGGTCCAGTTTGTGCCTCTTCTTCAGATGATGAATCACTTTCTTGTAAATCTTCTTGTGGTTGAGGTGTGTGATCATCTTCTGCAGGGTGCTCCACCTGAATTGATATCTCCTCTGTCCCTTTAGCACCATCAAATTCTTCCTTAGAGCCTGTAGAAGTGTAAGCCATCACATTCTCATTAAACTTCACATCTCTACTTGTGATTATCTTCTGATTTCCTTTTTCTAAGCACCACAATCTGTAACCCTTCATTCCATCTGGATATCCAAGAAACACACATCTGAGAGCCCTTGCATCTAGCTTGTCTTGCTTGACATGGGCAAAAGCAAGACACCCAAACACCCTTAACCCTTCATAACTTGGTTTCTGTCCACTCCACACCTCTTCAGGTGTTTTGAACCCAATTACTGATGAGGGTGACCTGTTGATGAGATAGCATGCTGTAGCAATGGTTTCTCCCCAAAACACCTTTGGCAACCCAGCATCCAACAGCATACACCTCACTCTTTCAAGAAGAGTCCTGTTGAGCCTTTCTGCAACTCCATTCTGTTGAGGATTCATTGGTACAGTCCTGTGTCTTTTGATTCCTCTTTCTTCACAGAAATTTGTAAACTCTGTAGAGAGATACTCCAGTCCATTATCAGTCCTCAGATGCTTCAGCTTCTTCCCTTTGACATTTTCCAGTTGGATCAACCATGTTTTGAACTTATGAAAGGCATCACTCTTGTTCTTCATCAACATGATCCACACCTTTCTGCTGTAGTCATCAATCAAGGACATGAAATACCTTGCACCACCATGAGATTCTGTTCCTGCAGGACCCCATATGTCAGAGTGAACATAATCTAATGGTTCTTGAGTTGTGTGAACTCCCTTTCCATAGGGCAACTTCTTGGATTTGCCCAGAGCACACTGATCACAGAACTCCAGTTCTTGATTTCCCAGATTTCCAATTACTCCACTTCTTGACAATTCCTTCAATCCCTTCACTCCTATGTGTCCAAGTCTCTTGTGCCATTTAACCATTTCAGAGCTGTTCAAGACCATATCCACACTTCCAACAATAGGTGAACCAATCAGGATAAATAGTCCATTATGTTGTCTGCCTTTTATCACCATTTTTCCATGTTTTGTGATATGCAAGAATCCATCTACTGAGCTAAACTGACATCCACTGGTTACCAAAGAACCAAGAGATAGAAGATTCCTTTTAAGGCCAGGAACATACCTAACATTTGAGATGATTCAGACCTCACCATCAAACATCCTTATGCTCACAGATCCAACTCCTTTGACCTTGCATGATTGGTCATTACCCAGGAGAACATTTCCACCATCTTCTTTCTTCAGTTCATTAAACCATGACTGATGAGGACACATATGAAAGGAACACCCGGTGTCCAGGACCCATTCCTTTACCATTCTTGAATCAGTAACATTTAACACTTCTGGAGGGTCTTGTTGATGATCAATGGCAGCAGCCTCTGCCCCTTGATTCCCAGCTTTCTTATTCCTCTTAGGACAATCCTTCTTCAAGTGACCTGGCTGTTTACACTTGAAGCATTTCCTCTTCTCAACCCAGTCATTCCCCTTCTTAGGATTTGAATCCCCAGACTCTGGATCCTTAGCATTCTGTCCCTTCTTGCCTTGCCAAGGTTTCTTGAATTTAACATTCAGTCCTTCTCCAGGTTGCACCATGCCTTTATCACCTTGAGTCTGGAAACATTTAGACCTTAGAGCCTTCACTATTCCATCATAGGATAGCTGATCATCTCTCCCATACATCAAGGCATCCTTAAAGCTTTCCATGGATTTTGGAAGAATGTTTAACACCATCAATGCCTTGTCATCCTCCTCCAATTTCACATCCAGATCTTCCAATTCTTCAATCATCTTAATGAACTCATCAAGTTGATCAGAAATTACCTTGTCTTCAGTGATCTTGAAGGCCAACATCTTCTGCTTCAGGAACAGCTTGTTGGAAACTGACTTTGATTGATACAGTTCTTCCAATCTCCTCCATGCTTCTGAGGAACTCTTGCACCTTGAAACCTCCCTCAACGGTTTATCACCCAAACATAAGAAGATAAGACTTAGGGCCTTCTTATCCACTGATGCAAACTTAGGTTTCTCAGTTTCTTCCCATGACTCCAGAGGTATCAATGCAAGATCAAGGCCATTGTGAACCAGTACTGCGTTCATCTTGATTTTCCACAATGTGAAATCATTCCTTCCAATAAAATTCTCAAAATCCATCTTCATACCAGCCATTCCTTCTCTTCTTCAAACTGTGCGAGTTGATTCCTACAGACGGCGCCACTTGTTGGTAAAATCAACTCCTAATCACACAACACTAAGATTCTGGAACGAGTTCGAAGAATAACAATTTGAAAACACACAACTAGTTCGGCCAGAGTTGTGGCCGAGGTGAACTTGCGCAGAACTGGAAATATAAATGAATCACACACTCGTTTTACGTGGTTCGTTCAAGATGAACTACATCCACGGAGGCAAGGCACACCTCAATTCACTAAGATATCCAATCAATTACAGAAATTACACTCAGAAATGAAAACGCCCAATTCTGGAACAAATTAGGGCAGAAATCAATCACTCTCAAATTCTCTCTGTAATCTATGAAAGAAGGAAATTGCTCGACGTAGTGTTGTTCTCCTGGAAGAGAGCTTTCCAATGATATAGGTATTGCAGCTCGAATGTAACTGACCAAGAAGTTCTAACTGAAACAAGTTGGCATCTGCTACCGGACAAATGTGACGGTTTTTCCCGTCACAAACCTGAAACAGACTCGTCACAAATGACGGTTATCCCCAACAACCATGAACCCGGTTTATTCTGCACAGATTCACTTCTTCATGCTAAAACCCGGTTCATCCATCCGATTCTTCACCTCCTGATCCCAGTTCCACATTCCCAACACATCCTATTTCAAAGTATAGCTCACTTGATGAGATTGAACACTTCCTCACAAAAGTCAAAGCGTGGTATTCAGCTTCAGCTTCACTGAAGAAGGCCCTTATTAGTAGAATCACGAACAAAATGTATGTCAATGGCAATGTGTTTCATCCAAGAGTGAAGAACACGATGCAGTGCTAGGCGAGTGGTACTGATATTGTCGCAGAGTAGTTTAGGCGTTAGTCGAGAAAGGATACCAAGGTCAAGAAATAAATGGGTAATATAGCATACCTCCGAAGCAACGGAAGTCAAAGTATGGTATTCAGCTTCACTGGAAGACAGAGCAACTCCATTTTGTTAGCGAGACCGCCAAGAAATTGGATTTGGGCCCAAAAATATAATGTAAGCCGAGGTGGACTTACCACCGGACAGATTGGCCCCAAAATCAGAATTTGAGAATTCCGTGATGGATATATCGGTAGGTTTACAGAGAAGGAGACCATGAAGGAGCGTTCAGTTCAAGTAGCGAAAGATTCGCTTAACAGCCGCTTAATAGGAGCTAGTGGGAGCCGACATGTACTGAGCAAGTTGACTGACAGGAAAAGAAATGTCGGGACGTGTAAAAGTAAGATATTGGGGACCTCAAGTGGCTCGGCGATATTCTGTGGGTTCAACAAAGGCAGCTGAAGCAGCAAACATCTTGGCACTGATTAGTGTGCAAAAAGTTTTGGCGCCATCCATGTGATTTCATCGTAAGAAGTTAATGGTGTACTTGTGTTGTAATGGAAACAAACTGTCTTTATATGTGGCAACTTCAACCGGACGAAAATATGACGAAACACCCCAAATCTTTAACCGCAAATTGAGACTTCAGATGTGAGAAAACAGCAGATATTTTATGAGTGTCGGAGCCAATAATAATTAGATCATCCACATAAACTAAATAAACACATGAAGTGAACCCTGATAAAGAGTGAACAGGGACGTATCGGCAAGAGACTGAGGGAACCCATATGCCACTAAAGTGGAGCTGAGCGCATGGTACCACGTCCGGGGAGCCTGATGAAGCCCATACAGAGATATATGTAGTCGGTAAATATAAGTGGGATGAGTGGCATCGTGAAACCCGGTGGCTGAGACATATAAATTGGCTTTTGTAAGGTGCCTTGAAGAAACGCATTGTTGATATCCAGTTGATGAAGGGACCAATCATGCATTAGAGCAACAGAGAAAACAACTTGAATAGTCACCAGTTTAACCACGGGGCTAAACATTTCGTTATAGTCGATACCGGTGCATTGGTGAAATCCTTTGGCTACAAGGCAAGCCTTGTATTTGTCAATAGAGCCATCGGGTTTCCATTTGATCCGAAACACCCACTTACACCCAATGATGTTGACGTCGGGTGGGGAAGGTACAAGATTCCAAGTACCGTGCCGAAGGAGTGTCGTAACTTCTTCGGACAAGGTAGAGCGCCATTGTGCATCATAAATAGCTTTAGAGACACATGTAGGTTCGGTGTCTTGAGGCAGAGGGTATTTGGTGGTGGTGGTGTTATAGGTTTTCGGTTTGAAGATGCCAAGTGGGTGCAACCAGAGGGCAGTGTGTAGGATGTTTGAGGGCTTGGTGAGGGCAGCCTAGTAGCGGTTGGGCTGTGAGCTAGTGGAGCAAGGGCACTGCCTTGGAAGAAGGGTTGTTCGGCTGAAGCATCGTCGAATAGTGGCGCAGGCCCAAGAGGCTATAACAGGGGCTATTGTAGTGGCCCAACAGTAGGTATGGGTGCAAGGAATAACGAGCTGGTGTGCTGGGGCAGATCGAAAACAGGGCTGATGGAGTAATTTTTGTAAGGAAATTGAGTCTCGGAATTTAAAAGGTCGGGGGATGTATATGTGATTCATTTCAAGATCAAGGCATTTATATGCACTTTGCTGGTAGAGTAACCGAGGAATAAGCACGGACGGGATGTGTCATCCAGTTTCCCAGAGGTGTATGGTTTTAACCATAGCAAACACAAGCAGTGAAAGACACGTAGCTTCATTGTAGTTAGGTTGTTGTTAGAATAAAGCTTCAAAGGGGTCCGACCTTGTAGAGAAGTGGATGACATCTGATTAATTAAGTAAATTGTTGTTTGAACTGCAGAAGCCCAAAATGTGTGGGGCAGACCAACGTAATGTAGTAAGGAGCCAGTTGAGCCCCTGTAACCTGATCCTTTACAACAAAATGAGCGGGATAAAACTCAAAAGAAACATTATTATCCTTTGTAAATTGATGAACGTACAACAAATTGAGTTTAGCGGCTAGGACATGTAACACTCGTGAAAGAGTAAAGTCCCAAGAAGGAAATGCTAAGATAGAAATACCAGTATTGTGAATAGGGAGACCCTAACCATCAGCGACTTGCACCTCCTTAGTTCTATCATATTTTGAATGGATGGAAAGGTTATTTAGATCAACGGTAAGATTGTGAGAGGCCCTGGAATTGACTAACCAAGAGTTATTCGAGAGCGATGGTGTGGGCGAGCGAGCCATACTTACAACTGGCTTGAGACTGAATTTACCACAGTACGGAGCACCATGACCCATATGGCCACATAGTTGACAGGCAATGGGGGCACGGGCACAACTAGAGCTGGGGTGGCGATAATTCATATTGGGGTAAAATAACACATTAGATTTTTTGTATAACTAAAATGAAAATTGACAAAAAAGAGCAGTAGATTTTAGAATTCGTATAATTCAAATATCAATATTTGCATTAGAGCTTATTACTAACAATGCATCTTACTTATTTAGATTTTTATCACATGACAATTGACAAAGAAGAGCAGCAGATTTCGTGGATTTTTTTTTATTATATGACAAAGAAGAGGGCCAAGTCAAGGATCATTCAAATGTCTCAAAAATGGGGTGATCGAACTCAAAGAAAAAATAAATCGAAACATACCATACTTTGGGTGGATTTGTGGGCGTGTCGTTGCCGAAAACACGTTAGGGACTCAGACAATCTTAGAATTTAAGAAGCTTCAAGAGGCGGAAAATAGATTCTTCATCTTCTCGAGTAAGAGGAGAAACCTTCTTTTTTTCCGGAGAAATTGAGAAAGGTCAGCGACTAGGATGTGGAGAAATAAGGCTAGAATAGTATTAATAAAAAACAATTGCATTTATATATAACTAAATGTACTATAAGTCAGAATGGGGTAGGTCAGGGTGGTAAAAAAAGAAAAAAATCCTTGTCCGACTTTCCCCGCCAGCGGGTCAGGGCTGATTAATATCGTTCTCAAAATAGGTCAAGTTTGACCTGCCCCAAAGGCCTCAAGGTAGGGCAGGTTTCTTTGGATCGAGTCCATAATGTCATCCATAATAACTACTCACGTAACCTTACCATAAGATGATCTCAATCTAAGAAAAACACACAGTCCGAGAGAGTTACAAAACATGATATGTACAATGAGGATGGCAATGGAGCGGTCGGGATGGATTTTGGCATCCCCGTCCTTGCCCCTTCAGGGATCAGGGTACGATTGGGGGAATCATTCGGGGTGAATCGAGGTCAGGTATCCCCGTCGAATTAATTTTTACTTAAAATAATATATTAATTTATAATTTTCATACTTTAAATAAGTATTATGTATATTTCTATTAAGTTTTATGTTTTATATTTAACAATACACTAAAATATTATACAATAGTTCTAAATAAGATATATTTTTCAAATAATAATAACTTATTATATTCATATTTAATATAAATATAATGAATATATATATATATATATATAATTTAAAAAATTGTGGAGGCGATACTCGGGAAAGGGGGCTCAAACCCGTCCCTTTGTCATGGTCGAGGAGAGTTTCGGGAAACCCCTTTAGTTCGCGACATTTTTCCATCGCTATGTACAATGGATATGTACAGAAATTTATTACCTTTTTTATAAAGTAGACTTAAGTTTGAACATTTTTCACCAATCAGAATCTTGTTTCGGGGTCAGGTTCTTCTAAGAAATTTGACACATCTAATGGTTTCCTATTCTGAGTTGGGATCTGATCACATATAATTTCTAATGTATAGACCTCCACAATAGCAAGTGGCTCAACAACCTGGGTCAAATGAGCTCAAATGCCTTTTCCTTTTCCGGGGCCTGGTTCAATTCTACCAAGTGTATGCGGTATGACAAATTCGTAGCCAGTGTCTAGTCCTCCCACATCTATAACAAGTATTTTTAATGGAATCTCTTGCTGCATTTTAACCTGATTCTGATTTTACTGAGTAGATTGCGCTTGTTTAAGTTGATAACTACTATTTCTCGATAATTAGGTCATATCTTGAGGACCACCACGTCTATCCTTATAGACCCCGCAGATCGGTTTGTACTCGTAACCTCTAGTTCGTCCTATAAATCTGCTAGAATTAGCATGTGCGTCAGGTACAACTTCAGATTCCATAGGACATAAATCATGATTTCTCAAACTAACTCATTAGTTTTCTCAACTATAAGCATGACATAAATCAATTCATGGTATGTATTATATTGTCTTTGTTAGTAATGTTGTTGGAGTACCGTATTCAGGACATGCACAGTAAGAATTTTTTTCTATAACTTATCCTATTCTGATAACATTTTCCACAAAGAGCAAGTCAAGATTTAATATTGAACAACTTTGAGTTGTAATCAGCAACATAAACAAAATCTTGTAACTTCAACTGTTATCATTCATATTGTACGTGTGATAGTATCACACTTCTAGTATGGTCGAATCTCTCGCTGAGTCTTTCCCATATTTCACATGGTCTTTCAATTTGTACGTACTCATTTTTTAGATCCTCTGAAAGGTGGTAGCAAATGAATATGAACGCGTTTGTCATCCCTTTTGTTTGTATGTTCTATATCTGTATCATTCTAACTTTCAACAAGAAATATACCTCGACAATGCACTTTAACATCAACACACTATGTCAGATAATTAATGTTGGTAATATCAAGGATTTAAAACGTTTTTTTCAATGCCCATTATTTCTTTCAGGGAAGAAGAGAAGTTAGAAAAAGAATATTGAGTTCAGTTTCTCCTACATTCTTAAGCAAAACTCATGCTTATAATGTATTCCGAAATATTCGTCAGAACTACAAGAAATAGAACATAAGTGGAAGCAGAGATTATCATATGAAATCGTATGTTTTTCATTTAACATATGAGCCCTAGAAAAAGAACTACAATAGTATTGTCGTGCTTCTTGCATTGTTGAACTTCCGCATTCACTTTTAAAAAAAAAAATGTCAAATTCCAATGGAACAAAAATCATTGGAATTTAGTAAGTTTTTCGTTGGAATTTAAGATTCCAAAAGAAATTCCAATGGTTTATTTCGTTGGAAAGTGTTCGTTGGAATGTTAAAATTTCAATAATTTTTTTCCAACAAATAACATCTTCCAGCTGTTATTTCGGTTGGAATTACCATTGGAATATATGTATGTCAGATAATTTTTCAATGCTTATTCCAACAGCTGCTAGAATATCCATTGGAATTTTACAGAATTCCAACCGATTTTTGTTCCTTTTGAATTTTTTCTTTGAAACTTGATAATTTTCTTGCCGTGATTGTTGTACTTAGCATTTACATTGTCGTACTTTTTACACTGTTGTACTTCTACATTGCCGTATTTCGTGCACTGTCGTGCTTCTACATTACTGTGCATTTTGCGCAAGTAAGCACTGAGCTACGATATCCAAAAAAAATACATGAGCTACTCCAAAAAAGATGATTTTTAGCCAAAGGGTCCTTTTTCCGAAAGACCTAACAGGTATGTTCTAAAATTTTGTCGCCAAACATATAAGAACACTACAATAATATTCATAAATTTGTGATTTTCGCATGATTTTCAAATCACGATCACTTTCCGACCAAAAGACTGCCACTTCAAATTCTCACGTTAATTTCCACGTTGCACTAAATTAGTTTGTTTTTTTTAATAATGGGGCGTGGTTTTATGTCTTCCCAACTATCAACCATGAGGTCATGGGAAATGGGTTGTATTTGAGTTGGTAGAGTAGTTTGTAATGTAGAGTAACAGTCAAGATCGATTTTCACAAATCCTATCCCGACAAACTTATACAAGAAAAAGCATGAAGTCACTAAAAAATGATTACATTTGTCACAACTTATCAGTATTTATCAAAATTTTATTATTAGAGACAGTGTGTCGTTATTAATTAGTTGTCTCAATATCGCGGGCGCAAATAATATATTCGTGACGATAAAAGTGGTCTCAAATGTGTCTTAATATTACAACAATTAGTTGTCTCTAAAAATAATTAAAATGATCTCAAATAATTTATAGAGAAATTTGTGACAAGTAATCACGAATAATTCACTATTAGTGATCATAAATATAGTCTCAAAAAATATTATACAAAAGATCTATATTGGTAACGTGAGTATCACTTAGTTGACAAGCCATGAAAAAGGCTTATTTGTCATGTTCGTAACAAGATATCGTATTTTGTCATGAAGAAGGCCTATTTTTCATTTTCGTAATAAGATATCGTATTTTTGTAATACCATTAGTTGACAAGCCACGAAGAAGGCTTTTCTTTTTTTAGACAAATGAAGAAGGCTTATTTGTCAAAGGAACGAGTAATTTTAATTGACAAATACTTATATACATTTTATATATATATGGATCTTTTTTGTGTATAATGAGTCGGACTAAGAAGTATCACTTTTCTGGTAATAAGTACTCCCTCCATTTCGGTGATTTGTTAAATCTTGGTCGGGCACGGAGACTAAGAAAAAACAGATTTTGTGGAATTTTTTATTTTTTCAAAGATGGAGATTAAAAGTAGAGATTTTGGGTGAAGATTGTGAGAAAATTTATCATTTATGAGCTTGAACAATTAGTTTGGGACAAACAAATATGACAAATTGAACAATTAGAACGGGACGGAGAAAGTACTACTTAATTGACAAAAAATATCATAATATCAATTAAAATATCATGATACTTTAATTGATATTTTTTTGAAAGTAAACCGAAAGTAATACTTTTGGCAAATATCAATTTACTTTTTGCTATAATATTGACCCTGGCGGAGTGGGCCTTTAAAATGTGCTTAATCAGTAAATAAAAAAGTTAAGAATCCATTCATTTGACATTCAGTTTTCAGCGATTAGTACATTTTTGCTAAGAAGTGATATTTATTCGAGAAAAATTAATACATTAAAAAATACTATAATACTTCTTTTAAAACGTATTATCAAAGATGATGAGATATTAATATGAACTTATAAATTATATACTTGTATATACACGTGATGATGAAAACTTATATAAAACTTGATAAGAACCTATAAAGTTAAAGAAACACAAAAATTATAAATTTTTATAAAAATTTATTACATTTTATTAAAAAAAATTAAAAACTCAAGAAGAGGTATTACTATTGAAAATCAAAGTAGTTATAAATAGTTTTTCCCAGAAACATAATGTTTCTTTCGAAAAACTTATTATGTTTTTTCAAAAGTAATACTTTTAAAATAATCCAATTAAATAATAATTGAATATAATATGTGAGTTATAAAAAGAGAATTTATATAAATCTTGACATTGAAAATTTATATAAATTTGATGGAACATATAATCTATTAAAAAACACATGAATTATTAAGTTTGCTGAAAGAGTATGATATGTTTTCCAAAAAGTATTACCTTTTCTAAAAACATTATCACTTAACCTTTTTCTATTTTCCAAATTGTGATTTTTTTTGTTGGAAAAAAAAAATTAAAATCCGCTTGAATTAAATCGATATTTTGTACATAAAGATCATGTTCCACTTTGACGCTGCGGATGGGTAAATAAGCCCATCTTTAGACCATAAAACCATAACCCCTGTTTTAATTTTGGGTTTGATATGTCGGCGTGGGCCTCATGACTGGTGGATCTATGATATGTCCAGGTCCTATGTGGGTTAAGTACAACCTGAAATTGAACTACACGTTGGCAAAGTCCACTTGAAATGAGATACCACGATATTAATGACCACTGACGGGGAATGCATGAAGTGGAAATTTAGAAATTTTATGGAGCTTTCATTATATTAGATTCTTGCCTCCATTTCCTTTTGGTAAATAATCTAGGATAATGATATTTTATCTAGTTTCATCTAATATTTACTTCGATGAAAATAAAAAGTCGTGTTATCTTTTTGACCCGCGGTAAATTGCTAAAATCCAGGTAAAACTTTAGATAGTAATCTAGGCTCTCCCCCTAGGATACTTTACCCAATACTTGGGAACACTACGAAATTGCATTTATGTTACTGTGAACATTTCTAGTCACTAATTCAAGCAGTATAGAATAATGAAGAGTGCACGCATGTGAGATGCACGTGAGGGTTTTAAGTTGCATAAGTAAACAAGTTGCAAAAAAAATTTTACACAATCAGTTACATCCGTTTTTATCTTTCTTGAGAAGTCAGTTTCTAAAGTGCACTAGAGAAGAGCTAGAGCAACTGCAATCTTGAAGAACCTGGATATACAATCACTTATTTAGAAGATACACACAGAGTTAGTGTTCAATTCTTGTTTTGGAATTGTGCATATATATAGTTTAGAGGTATTCTTTGTTGTGAGGAGCGAGTGAAAGTATTGAGAGAATACATTGTATATGTTTCTGATGTATCAAGGCTCTTAGGTAGATTGTCTAAGTGTAAAGCCTTGATCTGAACATATTGTAATCTCTGGCATATAGTATACATCTTGGATCACTTCCGTGGACATATGTTGCATTTAACCGAACCACGTAAAAATCTTGGTGTGCTTGTGTGAGTACTTTTTACAAACTGTTTGTGTTTTTGCTTGTGTAATCAAGTGGGTTGAGGCTGTATTGGTTTTCTGGAGTAACAAGTGGCACCATCTGTGGGAATGCCTCATTATTACACCACCATGTCCACCACAAGATTTGATACGGAGAAGTTCTCTAGCAAGAACAACTACAATCTTTGGACGATTAAAATAAAAGCATTACTCACTCAAAAATGATTAGAAGAGCTTTGAAGGGTGTGAAAGGATTGCCTGAGAAGCTTGATAAACCGCAGAAACAAGAAATCCTGAACAAGGCCCACAGTACGATTATCTTGTGTTTCACTGACAAGGTACTAAGAGAGGTGGCCAAGGAGAAGAGCGCAACCGAAGTTTGGGCCAAATTAGACAGTTTATATATGACTAAGTCTATGGCAAACTGGTTGTATATCAAGCCGATGTTGTATTCTTTTCATTTTGCACAGGATAAGTAAACTTCTTGATGACCTGGAGAGCAATGATGTGAAAATCGATGATGAGGACAAAGCTATTATGTTGTTGAATGCGCTGCCAAAATCTCTTGAGCATCTAAAGGATGCTATGTTGTATGGAAGGCAGGTATCAATCATCCCATCTGAAGTTCAGGCTGGCTTGAGGGAAAAATAAATGCAAAAATGCAATGAAGTGAAGAATGATACTGGGGGTGAAGGATTAAACATTAAAAAGGCAAGCAGTTCAGGCCTAAGAAACAACCACAATCTGATCCTGTTAAGAAGAATCCTCAAGGAAAACCCAAGAATTTTGAAGGCAAAGAGACTAGGAAGTGCCATCACCGTAAAAAGCCTGGGCACTTAAGAAGAGATTGTTTTGAATGGAAAAGGAAACAAGCTAAAAAAACTAAGACACAGGATTCTACAGAAGTAGTAGAGGCAAATCAAGAAGCTAAAGTTCCCAATGTAATAGGTAAAAGAGTTGAGACTGTTTGGATCCTGGATTCCGAATGTAGTTTCCACATGACCCCTCTTAAGGATTGGTTCATACAATATACTGCAAATGAAAGCGGCTCTATCCTTCTTGGAAATGATCATATGTATGTTGTTAAAGGCATAGGGAATGTGAAACTTAGAATGGATGATGGATCTTTCAAGATTTTAAGTGAAGTGACATATCCCACAACTCAAAAGAATTTTGATCAATTTAGTGACTTTGGAAAGAAAAAGCTTCAATTTCAAAAGGAAGGATGGATACATGTATGTAACAAAAGGGGAAAAGGTGGTAATTAAGGGAATCAGGAAATCAAGCATGTATTACTTGCTTGCAGAAACTGTAGTGGGAGATTGTGAAGCTGCTGTGACTGATAACTCAATGCTTTGGCATAGAAGGTCGGCCCACCTTAGTGAAAGAGGGTTGAATGCACTATGGAAAAGGAAACTCATCACAAACAACATAAAAGTCAGCATTAATAAGTGTGAGAGATGTATTCTGGGAAAGCGCAAGAAAGGTCCATTCCCTGTTGGGAAGAAAAGTTCACAAAACTCACTGAATTATGCTCACTCTTATCTCTAGGGCCCTTCAAGAGTGAATTCTTTGGGAGGAGGAAAATATTTTATGAGCATCATTGATGACCACTCAAGGAAGCTTTTGATTTATATCTTGAAAAATAAATCAGAGGCTTGTGAGAGGTTTAAGGAGTGGTGTGTGGAAATGGAACTGGAAAAAGGCACAAGATTGAAATATCTAAGGACTGATAATGGATTAGAACTTCCAACAGTGGAGTTCTTGAGTTATTGCAAGGCCAGAAGTATCAAGAGGCATAGAACAGTTCCAAGCACACCTCAACAGAATGGGATTACCGAGAGAATGAATAGAACAATTTTGGAAAGAGTAAGATACATGCTCATAGGGTCTAAATTGCATAAGAAGTTCTAGGCAGAAACTGCCACCACTACTGCATATCTGATAAAGAAATGTCAATCATATGCTTTTGACATGAGAACACCAAATGAAGTATAGACTGGAGTTACACAGAGTTATTCAAACTTAAATTTTTTTGGATGCTTAGCTTATGCACATCAGAAGCAGAAGAAGCTTGAAGCAAGAGCTCAAAAGTGTGTCATGTTGGGATGTCAACAAGGAGTGAAATGCTACAGGTTATGGTGTATAGAGCCTGGAAAGAACAGATTTGTGGTTAGCAGGGATGTTGAATTTAATGAACAAAGGATGCCTTTCCTAGAGAAGTCTTCAAATACACTTGAGATGGAAGATTGCTCAACGAAAGGTGATTCACTAGTGAAGGTGGAGCTTGGTGATATACAAGTAGATGACTTAACTGATGATGATCAGAAATTCTGAGGGACAAGAAGCTGATGAACATGATAGTGATCTAAGGGACTATCATTTAGGAAGGGACTAAGATAGAAGAGTTGTGAGACCATCTACAAGGTATGGAAATGATTACTCGCTTGCTTATGCTCTCGCTATAGCTGAAGAAGATATTTTCCATGAGCCAAAGAACTTTTATGAAGCTATAAATAGTAAAGACAAAGATAAGTGGATCATTGATATGCAAGAAGAACTTGACTCATTGGAAAAGAATAATACTTGGATATTAGTTGATAAGCCAAGGAATCAAAAGTTAGTCAGTTGTAAATGGATCTTCAAGAGAAAAATTGAGGTTGCACAGACTGAACAAATGAGATTTAAAGCTAGGTTAGTAGCTAGAGGTTTCACAAATGAAGAATGCATAGACTATAATGAAGTGTATTCACCAGTTGTGAAACATTATTCTATCAGAAAACTTTTAGTATTAGTAAATCAGTGGGGTCTGGAACTTGAGCAATTAGTGTTAAAACTGCTTTCCTACATGGAAGTCTTATAGAGACCATTTTTATGACTCAGCTAGAAGGTTTTATACTACCTGAGAATGATGGAAATGCCTGCTTGTTGAAGAAATCCTTATGTGGATTAAAACAGAGCTCAAGAAAATAGTATGTTAGATTTGATCAGCATATGATGAAGATTGGATTTATAAAGTCTCGACATGACAGTTGTATGTTTATGAAGAAAACTAAATTAGAAATAAGAGTATATTTATTGTTGTATGTTGATGACATGCTAGTTGCTAGCAAAATTCATGAAGAGATTCAGAATTTAAAGCTTGAATTACAATCTGTATTTGAGATGAAGGTGTTGGGAGAAGCTAGGGGGATCTTGGGCATGGATATCATTAGAGACAGGAAGAAGGGTGTTTTGGGTCTGCATCAGAGAGATTACATTAACAGAGTATTGAAGAAGTTCAATATGCATGAGTCTAGAAGTGTTTCAGTGCCATTAGCTCAGCATTTTAAATTGACAGAGCAACAAAAGCCTATAACTGAGTCTGAGATTGCAGAAATGAGTTCAGTACCTTATGCCAATGTTGTGGGTAGCATTATGTACACTATGATTTATACAAGGCCAAACATAGCTCATGTTGTGAGTACAGTGAGTAGATATATGGCAAACCCTGGGAAAAAGCATTGGGAAGCTCTCAAATGGGTTTTAAGATACTTAAAAGGTGCATCTGAGTATGGTTTAGTTTTCAAGAAGGGTGAAGACAGAAAACATGATGTGTTGAATGGGTATGTAGACTCTGGTTATGCTGCCAACTTGGACACAAGGAGGTCACAGACTGGTTACATATTTACACTATTTGGATCAGCCATCAACTGGAGGTCCATGCTGTAGTCTGTGGTAGCTTATCTACCACAGAAGCTAAATATATGGCCTTAATAGAAGCTGTAAAAGAGGCCATATAGCTTAACGGGATATTGAAGGAGTTTGGCATTGAATATGATGTTGTAAAGATCTTTTGTGACTCACAATCTGCTCTTCACTTAGCAAAACATTAAGTGTTTCATGAAAGGTCGAAACACATTGATGTAAGACATAACTTTTTGTAAGGGATATCATTGAGAAAGTTGTTGTTGAACTAGTTAAGATTGGAACAGATCATAATGCTACATATATGCTAACTAAGGCATTACCTGTCAAGAAATTCAGGTATTGTCTTGAGTTGGTTAATATTACTATGCTCTAAAGAATGATGGTGTTGGCCCTGATTCTGGGGCTGGTTTGGAGTGAGATGTTTGTCTTGGTTTGTAAAGCTTTCATTAGCAACTAAATTGGAGATTCATTGTGAACATTTCTAGACACTAATCCAAGCAATACCGAATAATGAAGAGTGAATGCATGTGAGTACACGTAAGGGTTTTAAGTTGCATAAGTAAACAAGCTGCACAGAATTTGACACAATCATTTACATCCGTTTTTATCTTTCTTCAAAAGTCAATTTCTAAACTGCATTGGAGAAGAGCTAGAGCAACTGCAGTCTTGATGAACCTGGATATACGATCACTTCTTCAGAAGATGCACACAGAGTTAGTATTCAATTATTATTATGGAATTTTTCAGATATTGTCTTTAGAGGTATTCTTTGTTGAGAGGAGAGAGTGGTACTATTGAGAGAATACATTGTACATGAATCTGATGTATCAAGGCTCTTAGGTAGATTGTCTAAGTATGAAGCCTTGATATGAACATATTGTAATCTCTGGCATATAGTATACATCTTAGATCATTCGCGCGGACGTAGGTTGCATTCAACCAAACCACGTAAAAATCTTAGAGTGCTCGTGCGAGTATTGTTACAAACTGCTTTATGTTTTCGCTTGTGTGATCAAGTGGGTTGAGGCTCTATTAGTTTTCTGGAGTAACATCTATCTCTTACTGCTCATTTTTTAGCAAACTTAATTATTAAATGGACTTTTAAGTAATATCACCCTTATCCAAACCTCTATATATCACATAGTAAAAGGTGGATAATGATAGTTAATATCCTTATCTAGGATGTTATATATTACAGTAAACATTGGAGGTAGAATACAATTTATATCTTATCTTATAAAGTTATCTCATTAGCTTAGAATATTCCTATCTCTATCTGTCAAGGTAAACGAAATCTTATTTAATTGCAACACTAATTATTAGCGTTGGTAGGAGTTTTTTCATTTTTTTTTTTCTTATTCTCTTTTTTCCTTTCGTTCATTTAAGGTTTCGCTACAGCTTGGGTAGGATAGGAGCTCTATCCATAGACTTACTAGGATTTAGTTTAGTTAGCAAGTACAATATTTAATTCTTTGCAGCGAGATGGACTATGGTAAATGGAAAGTATATCAGTGATTCTAATTAATTCAAACTGTGAATATAATCAGAGTTTCCTTTTTTCAAAGTTCACGAAGTTGGGTTTAAATTAATATTTTTGCAAATTGTTTTGCCAAATTCAAATTTTGGGTTTAACATTGCAATTTTTGCGAAGGCCGCAATTTTTTTAACAGTATGTCATCTAAATTTAGAGCATAAATTCAACAATAAACTATGAATTTAAATTTTAAATACTAGATCTTAAATCTAATGAAAGATAAAATTGTTTAAATATTTTTTACATTACGTAACTGCATTTTAAATTCTAAGTATTTAAATTTCATTGAGTAGTTTCATAATAATATATATACACCAGTAAAATGTTTGAACTTAAATCTGTATTTCTATTTAAAACTTATAACCTATGTACTTTTATTTATGTATTTAGAAATTGTATGTTGAATTTG
Organism: Ajuga chamaepitys; assembly: GCA_958295605.1. Classification (NCBI taxonomy): domain Eukaryota; kingdom Viridiplantae; phylum Streptophyta; class Magnoliopsida; order Lamiales; family Lamiaceae; genus Ajuga; species Ajuga chamaepitys. The sequence continues at coordinate 18,990,698 of OY282495.1, forward strand.
AGATTGTTAGAAAATATATATTTAGATTTCAACAATGCAAAACTGATTTTGCAGTGGATGAGAGCCTTCCAATTTCATATAATAATACTTACTGTAAGAGCGGCGAAAAAGTCATTGAAAGAAGAAGATATAGCTAGCAGCAAGTAGTAAGCAATAAAGTCTGCAGTTGTAAGAAGAGAGGTTACATGTAGGGATGACAGTTGGGTGGATACCTGCAAAATTAAGGATGTCTAAACCCTAACTATTAAAAAATTATATTACCCATACCCGTCCCAAAACCTCTTTAAAAAATACTTACAATACCCAAACCCGTTTACCAATATCCATAGGTACCCTAACCCATCTAACATGTATTAAAATTTTAAAGTACATCATATATCATGGGTATCTAAACGAGTATTGAGTCGTTACCTTAACCATCAGTAATATGTTGATTGTTGCTATTTTGACCTGAATTATTATTCATGTTTATTAATAACTAGCATGTTTATCAAATTGAGTGATTGTCCCAATAGTAAAGTTTTTGTCTGATAGAATGGAAGGTGCAGTATTTGACTCTTACTTAATACATATAAATATATTTTTTATTAACTTTTTATGAAATATAAATAGGTTCACGTAGTTCGGGTACCATAACTAAAACCTAATGGTATCTTTCTTCCAAACCTTCTTCAGGCCCATTTCGGTTCACCTAATCCATTCCCAATCGGGTTATGTGGACATGTACCCGCCAAACCTGCTCGACTGCCATCTGCAGTTATAGGAGGTGTAAGTAGGCAAGGCAACAGCCAGCGCTGTCAAATTCTAAAAGTCAACTGAAGGATGAAGAGTCAAAAGTCAGCCAAGTTTTCGAATGAAAAGTAGTCAGTAGAGACAAGACATTTCCTTGTACAAGTCAATGGTAAATGACACAGAGCCTTACAAAAAGCAAAAACAAATGTTGACCTACAGTCTGCAACATACTTTGACAATTTTGTAATCGCTCTTTTTTTTCTACCAGCTAAACATCAAGTATACAATGTACTTAATAGCAAATGGCAAGTAAGGTCGCATCCAATGGAGACCAGTATAAAACAAATTGATTAGCACAATTATCGAGCCTAACTTTATAAACTACCAAATTAGAAGATTTATTTAATTACCCAATTTATATTACACTATTAATAATAAAGGAAAAAAGAAATAAAACAAAAGCAGACAAGTAACAAGACTAGGCATGAATCCAATAATTAATAACTATTCTTGGAGTTCGATTTCAGTTATTTTTTATTATCTTAATTATCTAATTAGTGTTGTCCTAATTAATATGAGACTTCACTAATGTATTTCAATCCCTTCCAGAGCGATTGAAGTGTGATTGCATGTATAATTACTCTCACTCTTCCGATCTTATTGAATAATTGCATTATATATTATTTGACTGTTCATTGTTCCTCTCTCCTGAGTCTCGAACAGATAATTCATGTGCACACAAGTAATTGGCCAGGTTAATCATGCATCAATCATAACATGAATACATAAATAACCAACAAGAAACAATAACTAGAATAACTAATCCATCATCAGTACACAAAAAATAATCTACTCTCTAATCCAAGTATATAAAAATATAGTCTATGAAATTTAATATATAAAGACATAGAATAAATAAATTGAATTATTTCTACAGATATAAATGGAAAGTGAAACTGAAATATGATTTTCTTGATGCTTGGCTCCACCGGCTTGCTCCGTTCCTTCCTCTGTTAGCTCTCTAGATCCTCGAATACTAATAATATGAGTACTCCTTGTACTGATGTTATTTCATGGCCAAGGGTATCAGTTTATATAGGGAACTGTGTCAGACTGATTAATAGGGTTAAAACAGGTCCACGTCGAAAATCTTAATTTCGGCTCGCAAGTTGACTCGGTCGAGTCGCGAAACAACGTGCTTGGACTCGATTGGGTGCCCCTGACTTGATCCAAATCCTAAATAATTTCTCCTTAAATTGTTAATCATTAATGGGGCACATGAGTTTTATTGAAAATAAATAGAATCATGATCACATGCTCTTTAAATTAAAGTTTTAATATTAATTTTTCCATTGCATGGTAATGCGAATTGTCTTATTTGATTGATGAGATATCGTGTGTATGAGAGAATTGTCATTGTTTATCATCTTGTACTTATGTCTAATGCATGGTCGAGGACAACCATGGTTTATGTATGGGGGAATTTAACGTGTATTTATGTATCCATATCTTATGTTCATATTTCCTTTACTTTTAGTTAGCTTTTGAGCTTAATTAATCTAATTAATTATCTTGAGGAATAAGACAATATATTAATAATTGGTCTTGGAGTAAAATTAAGCTTAAAAGTGGAATTTTTAACTGAATATTAGTATGTTGCCAAAGTAAAATTTAGATAATAAGAGAAGAAGAGATGGGCTTGGATTATTGAAGAGTTCAATAATATAGAAAGTTCATGAAGAGTTTAATTCTAACATAAACACTAACTTCTTCTTGTAATTTAATTATTTTCGTTTTATAATTAAGATTTAATAGGATAATGAAGATAATGCGTACTTTTACAAAGAAGAGGAGACGTCGGTATAGTTTTCTTGCTCCCCTTCCCCTCCCCTCGACATAAACACCAATTTTCTCTCTTTTTTCCGTTTTAGTTTACTTCATCTTTTCACCGCTAGATTTTGTTGAAGACTTTGGATCCTACCATCAATAATTAAGGTTCATTTTCTATTCAGTGGCATATTATTTCATTTATATTATGTGAGGCTTATGTAATTTATTTGATTCTTTTTATATTCAAGTATTTGAACATATTCCATGGGTGTTGTTTATTATTTTGAATTGACAATTCAATTAATGTATAATTTCCTATTGCTATTCATAAATTTGTAATTTTCATGAATAATTGGACTATATTAGCAGTAGGTTAAATTTTTATAAATTTGTGAAAGTAATAATAAGTGTAGTTATCCTGGTCGTTATTTATTAGGTGAAACTATTTTCGGAGATCGTAATGCTATTACAATCGGCATGGAACTTGTTGTGCTTAATTGATTAATGATAAGTATTGAGTGGGTGATAGATTTTATCAATTAAACTACGAAAACACAAGATTTATTACGGTTATGCTAATACATCTTTCTGTAAACATTTAAATTGCAACTATTAATATGTGTTAGCATATGATCAATAATATAGTATATTAGGGACCTTAGATCGAAACTTACTTAGTTTTTTAATTTGCAAGTTTATTATTAATCTTACAATTAATTCATTTTTATTTTAAATTCATGCTCTCCAGATTCTTAATTATAGGAATATAGTTGCTAGATAAATCAAACAAGAATCCCCACTTTTTATTTTATTCATTCCCAAAAGATACAAATCCTCGTTTCCTATGGATTTTCGACCCTACTCATCATAATACTTTATCTTGAGAGCATTAACTTAATTTGGCAGTTTGACATCCACCATTTAGTTCCACCGATACTCTTTTATATTCCTGTAAGCCTCACAACCTCTTTTTTCTCCGATCCAGATGAATGTGAAGGATCCAAACATGATGATTGCATTGGTGATGGCCATGGCGGATGGTAGCAATAACTCAATGGTGGTTATGCAATGCAGATATAGAAGAAATAATTTTACCATTTTTTTCTTTGCTTTTGTTTTTGTTTGTTTGTTCGCTTAGTCCATCTTTCAGTGGTATAGTTAGTCTCTAAGGACCTAGGAAAACATGTGTCTACCCAAGCGTGACAAAGAGAAGAAGATAAAACTAACTTAGCTAAAGAATAAATGACCCTATTACGGCATGATTGGTATGAGTGAATGGAATAATGCCTGAATGGAATCAATTTAGGAATGAAATGAAGATGGGAAAGGAATGATATAATTACAATCATTCCAATGATTGATATGCTCAAGGAATGATAAGGAATGAAAAATCAATTATCTTATACCAAAACAATAATATTAGTAACATAATAATAATAAATAATAATAATAATAATAATAATAATAATAATAATAATAATAATTATTATTATTATTATTATTATTATTATTATTATTATTATTATTATTATTATTATTATAATTCATCATCGATAATTGTAGCTAATTTAATAATTTAATTAATTATCAATTATTGATAATGATGATAATAATCATAATAATCGTAATAATTTAAATAGTAATAATGGTTGTAATAGTAATACTAATAATCACTACTACCTCCGTCCCAGCTTAACCTGCCAACTTGTCATTTTAGTTTGTCCCACCTTAACCTGTCAGTCCCATAAATGACAAATTTCTCTCACACACCCTCAAAATCTCCATTCTCAATCTCCACCTTTAAAAAAGTCAAAGATTATACAAAATTTGATTTTTCTTAACCGCCGTGCCCGGTCAACCTAGGCAGGTTAAGCCGAGATGGAGGGACTAAAATTATTAACTAAATAACTAATTGATAACGTTTAACTAAAAGTAATTATAAATTTTGAAAATATAATATTAATAAAATAAATTAGAAATAATAGTGAATATAGTAATCAGTTAATTAATAATATCAACAACAACAAAAATTATAAGAACGAGAACAGCATTATCGTCAATCAATAATTTAGTTAATAACGATTAATTAAGAATATTAAAAATTATTAAAAATATTGATAATAAATAATCATAGAAATAATAAAAACTAATTAATAATAATAATAATAATAATAATAATAATAATAATAATAATAATAATAATAATAATAATAATAATAATAATAATAATAATAATAATAATAATAATAATAATAATAATAATAATAATAATAATAATAATAATAATAATAATAATAATAATAATAATAATAATAATAATAATAATAATAATAATTTCATTCCTGGTTGTTATGAATAGCTAATACCATGTGGTGTGGAAGGAATGGTTAATCCCATGGATATGGGACTAGCTATTCCTTTGGAAATGATTATTCCCATCACAAATTCATACCAATCAAAGGAATGAGAATAAACAAGTGAATGGGCATTTTATTCCCACATCATTCCTTCATACCAATCATGCCCTTAGTTTCTTGTAAAACATTTTGCACATCAATAGCAAATGAGGCCACACAAATATCTAAAATATCCAATTAAATAATCCCCTATGGACCATAATACGGCTGTTGAACGATGACTGCCAACAACGAGTTAGAAAACATCTGCAACCTCTCTGAACCCACTTCCTTATAAAAATTTAACCCAAGCCTAACAACTCCGCTCCCAACACCGAGATTTGTCGAGGTAGTAAACGGGTTCCCACCACTCTCAACCCCCTTGGAAGTTCCTAACCACAAGTCATACTATAATGCCCCATTTCATCATCAGAACAAGCATCATCTCCAAATCCCAAACCTCTTTGCTCCGGACAATACCAAAACCTAGTAGTGTCATGATTCAAATATGCAGTGGTATATATAAACTTTCTGGCCTGCTGAAAGGTCACCATACACTTCTGCCCAAGCTACCTTTGACGTATATATTTATTATAATTTTATTTTTTTATTATTTATTATTTTTTAGATGTTTTCTCTTATAATCATCGGGAAAATTTCGTTTTTAATCATGTAACTTAGGGCTTGTACAAAAATAAGCCTTGTACGTTTAGAAATTACAATTTTGATCATGTATGTTACACAATATTATCTAGGTTGAGGATATTTTTTTGCTGGAAATCACTAACATCATCAGAAAGTGCCACGTGCCATGCACACGAGGTCTTAAATTGGGGTATTTTTGTCCATTTGACATACATGGAATTACATGATATTTTATATTTTGTTGATGTAATTGTTCATTTTTTACACACATACTCCACAGAGAAGAAAATCTAAAGATAAAGAAAATCAACCCCCCCCCCCCCCCTTCCTCCCCTTCATTTCCCCACCCCTTCCTCTTGAACCCTAACCCACTCTCAACCTCACCCTGAATTCTTGACCATCATTTTCAAAAAAAATTCTCTGGAGAGTACACATTGAGTGATGGTTGCTCTAATCTCTACCAGCTAACCGCAAGTACACGGTGTAGTTAATAACAAGTGGAAAGTAAAGTCACATCCTCCAAAGACTAGAGAAGATGAAATAATCAGAGTACTACAGTGTCCTACAACAACCTTAGATCTTGGCAGATCGTTTATAAGATTGGTTCGTTGTTATTACCCTACTTACTAAATATCTAGACCCTAAGAAAAAAGTAAGAGAATATATATTAACTAATTGTCACTATTCGCTAATTAAAAAAGGGTTTATCAAATATTAAAGGCTAAAGTATGTCGATTTCAGAATTAATTATCGTCAATCATAGACGATTGCACGTGCAAACGTTATATGAATTACTATATTATTATTCTACTAATTTGTTATAGGGCTTCGCGAGTATGCATTCTTAAACCTCCTTCAGAAGCATCTAAGGAGGTTATAGCAACAGACAACCATGAGTAGACATATATGTAACTCCAAAACGTGCCTAGAATATACCCCCCATAATTCGCCCTCACCTTCCAGTCCTATATCGGTACACATGATGACATGTTATGTTTATCCACCAATAACCTCACCTTGCGGTCCTATTTTGAGTATGTGATTGTGATTGTGATTGCTAGCCTTAGGTGATTAATTTATCATAACATCAATCATATCTCAACATATTGAATAACATCAAAAGCTTAAAATCACAGCATGCATCAAACAGTTCTACATTTGTAACTAAGACATACTCTCTCCTAAGATATAATAAAACTACACCAAAACAATAAAAACAAAATTCAATAAATTAAATAAAAATATTGTTCAACAATAAACAGAAAATAAAGTACTACAATCACCGATCAATTTCGACAGAAGAATCTCTGACGTTCTTCTTCGGCTCCCTATGACCGCAGAAGACTACCCTCATACTATTGCTGGAAAAATGTGCATAAAATATTGTTTGATGTTTTAAAAATGACCCTAAGGCTAGGTATTTATAGGAGTACACAACAGTAGGTTTGGACCAGGCTTAATCGGACAGAGAAAACTCGCCATTTTGCTAGGTCGAATGAAGTGCATGTATTCGGTCTATCAAATTCTAACCGTTTATACATGTTTTCATTGTCAAGGTAAGAAGCTAGACCGATTCAAGTGAGTATCTTCGGTCTAGCAAATGCTCCAAGTTTACACAGTTTTAAGTGATCAATGCAGGAAGCTAGACTGAATCACTTGAGTTATTTGGTAGTGCAAAATTGCACTTTTTCCTCTTCTTGTTTTGCTTTGTCTTTTGGGTTTCTCCACTCCATCTTTGGCCTACTCAAAGGCTGGGCCCGATTCTCTAATTCCTTCCTTCCAATACTTCTTTTATACGTTTGAACTTGTGATTCCACCATTGACTCCCAAAACACATTATTTTGTATTGAAAATACTACAAAACCAATAAACACGTGAAATCCACCAAACATATGAAAACGTGTGTTAAGAAGTACTACGCAATAATGCAACATTTGAGTTATGAATAAATGCCTAAAAATCATGTAAAATATACAGTGATCATGAATCTCCCAAACTTACCAGTTGTGCATCTCGAGCAACTAATAAGAAAACATTGAAAACTAGAACAGGCACAACTTTTATTATAGATCAATGGCAACGTAATATTATAGATATATGACGAAAAACACACTTCAACTACTTGCAAGCACTAAGTCCCACTAAAAAATGATCACCACTAGGTTTCTTTATCACTCATCGCTCAAGTGTATAATAAGGACAATTTCTCTCAGCGAAGTTATATCATGCGCAAGGCCTGCCACATGCTTGAATATTGTCTAACCCTTCATCGGACTTAAATGGATATCGCTTGGAATCACAAAGGTCTTTATTTTTTGTTGTGATGAAGGCTCTTTGGTAAAGATGGGATAACTATTTGGATAATAGTGGCACAACTCAGACTAACTAAGTTAGCTACTCTGAAGTACCCTCAGAACCACTTTCTTCTCTCTTTTTTGACTCTCAATAAAGCTAATTTATCAATAGCTTTCTTCACCCTCTTCTAGTACTACACTACTCATCAATAAGACTAACATCGTTAGCGATTTCTTTGCCATCCATCTTTTTATTTTAAATAGTCCTTTGATTGCCTTGAATTTTTTCTTCTTTTTTTGTACGAAAATTATAGTGTAGAGGGCATAAGTGTGATGTTTTATACCCCTGCCTACACAATAATTTCTTCTTTTAAGGCAATCAATATCGTCTAACTTTTATTCTAACCTCTTCCAACTACTGGTTTTACGACAATCCTTTTTCCTCTTATTCTCCTCTAATCACCCAGCACCTCTCTCACTTATTCGTATTTTCCCTCTGTCCATTACTCAAATAGTCTAAGTAATAAGAAAAATGTTGAAATTCATTATGAGCTTGTATTAAGCCTACCAAGAAAAGCTAAGGCTCAAAGTTGGCTGATTAAGGAACATTTTAAATTTTTAGGTAAGAAAAATTTGGCTAAGTAGGATAAAATTATTTTTTTAAAGAATGCCTAAGATCATTTTCCAAGCTTATACACAAGACAAATCTACACAGACTTGATCGTAAGTTTTAGAGATACCGTATGCTATGATCAATGTAACACACCCAAGAACAAGAAAATAATACTTCAAAATTTGGAGTTCAAATTACGGCTCAAATCTCATAGCTTTTTTTATCAATGCCTAAAGAAACTAGCTTCAATTTTGGCATCCATATGTCCGGCCATGTCCTAACGTGTGCATATTATCAATTATGACAAAATTTTGCTCATCACGAGCTTGTCATCATGATCATTTTATTATGTTAGCGGAGTTACTAGCTTCACGCCTCTTTCGGCTGGCCCATCCTATGAAAAAGTAAACGTACGAATCAATAAAATAAGCCTAACATGCAATCTACATGTAACAAGGTTGTCAAATTTTACTAACTATTACAGGCCCAATAATTCAATAATTCAAATTTTAAAGCAAATTTAGACTACCTATTACAGGATGAATAATTAATTAGCAAAATTAAAATCCAAAAGATTAAAAAGCAAATAGGAAAAAGGACAGAGCCAATGACAAAGAAAAATAAAAATATTTCCACGGGTGTACTACTCATCCCCCTCCCCCAAACTTGTTTTGGAAACAAGTTTGTGGGACAAGCTGTACACTGTGGGTGGTCTTACGAATGCAAAAAGAAGAAAAAAATACTTTAGCTGAGGCGAATGATGTGACGATCTATAGTGTTACTAGTGGATCCGTTAGAAAACTAATATATATGGCGTCTGAGTAAGCCATGTAACTCCTCCATCTCCGGATCCAAAGTGCTCAGGTTTAATATCTAGAGAATCTCGGACTGCCACGTCAATCTAACCAAAGCAGCATCATGCTCTGCTAGTGCTGGAAGCTCTTTGACACACTATTTCTAACCCCTAATATACCGCAAGTGAATAGTTCTATTATAGATATAAGTGAGCAAGGTCGATCACACAGAGATTGTGTCCTATGTTAATTTAATACCCCAATTGGAATAATCCAACTATATCTAGACTCTATATTAAGGGTGATTCATTATTAAACTAAAATTTCATAAGCAAGTAAAACACTTCTAACGCTTTAAATTAGCAAACAATTGACAAGTGGGAATAAATCAGATAAAAAGATGTATCCTAGGGTTCGATTTCAGTTAATATTTCCTGTGTATAATTATCCTAATATTCTACATCTTTAAACTGAATCCGAGTGTTTATTAGGCGATCACTAATATAATTAACCCTCCTCTCGGCCGATGCTAATGTATTGATCTCGTATGAATAACTACTCTCTCAGGTTAAATATCACGTACGCAATTTCTAAGAGATCCTAAAACCAGGCCTTCAAAAATACCTCACTCATCTCATACGATATTTATATTTATGTTATACATCGTAGGCCTATTAATAACCCTCTTATCTCAGGTGTCGAATAATTAAGTAGAATCAAGAAATTGGCCAAATTGATCGATTCATAAGATAAGAACAAGTGTATACAGTAAACACATAGAACAGAGTCTAAAATAAACGGAATAATTAAAATATGTTCAATCGCAACCTACTTTCTAACCCAAGAATATCAACGAGTTTAGCTACTCATGTAAATAATTAAAAACCATCATATGTTCATAGACAAAGATTGATAAGGAATAAAAATAAACAATAAACGATAAAAGCCGCAATAGTCTTGAATCTTGATCATTTCCGCCTCTTGTTTCTTGCTCTCTAGTTCAAGCCTTCAAGCTCTCAATATGATCAAAATTATGTATTTCGGATCTAAAGGAGTCTATTTTTAAGTTTGGAAAGGAGTGAGATTGAAACGGTCTGATAAACGGCCCAGAAATACAAAATCGCGTAACCAAAGAATCGTGCCCGACTAGCCTATAATTTCTGCCCAGCCAGCCAATTTATACAAGGAAAAAACATGTTTCCACACCAGTTTTCGCTCGGCCAGGCCAAAATCTTGCCAGGTCGGTCCTGTTTCAGTCGTTCGGTTGGGCCGGTCCACTTTTTGGCTTGCCTAATCCATCTTCTAACTCCATAAAATTATCATTTTGGCCCCTAATCACCTAGTTTTCTCTCTCGTACCTAATTCCAACGGATTTCTGCCCTAAAATATAGAAATTTAACTATAAAATGACCAAACACGTCATTCAGCTCAAGATATTAATATGAACATAAATAAACCGAATTTATATGAAAATGCCACCAAAATGATCCTATAACTCGGCCTAAATGCATGCATACACAACGTGTGTAAAAACCCCCCAAACTTAGATTGTTGTTTGTCTCCGAACAAAAAAAGTAGACAAAGCAAGAGCACAAGTTTGAGGGCGATTTAGATTATGAATCTAGTCTCATATACGATTTTTAAAAAATAGACAACATAAGCAATGAGTGTATAATGACATTGCAATACATCAACTATGTTCGAAACATTGCACACAAAATAAGTGATTCCTCACTGGTTCAATGTAAAACTCATCTCTCAAGTGTATAAAATAGGACGTGTTACTGCTCGTGTTGGAGCACATGCACAGACTACCATATGTTTGCCTACTGTCCAACATATTCATCATACTTGACACGTGTGAAAAAAGAATTAGAAAGGTCTTTATTTTTTGTTGTAATGTATGCTTAAGGTGGGATAAATTTTGGATAAAAATAACTCATACTTGGACCAATAAAGTCATTACTAACTTAACTATCCCTCAAATAAATCACTCATTCCTCACTTTTCACATCTCAAAAAGCTTAAATATAGCTTCTTCACCTCAAAATACAATCAGTGTGCACTACATCACCCAAATGCTTTTGTTGCCAACATAGATTGAGTACCACTTTGGGACTACTCAACTTATCAAAACAAAGGCATATTTAAGCACTTTTTATAATTAACCCCCTCCTGTAAAACATAAACTAAAGCAAAACAATAAACAACAACCTTTTTTCTTTCTTTTTTCCTCTTTCTTCATTTTTTCTATTTTTTTTAAGAAAACAAAATACTAATAACTAAAAGGGGCTAATTTTTCCAATATTTTGTCCATCGCTACTTATTCTAATCACCGAGTCTTCCCAAATATCCTTTTCACTCAAAAACTTATGCTTTCTCTCAATAAAACCTTCCAATCTACCTCATTCACACTCATCCAGTCCAGGTCAAGGGACAGAGGCTAAAGGAACGAGTATAAGTTTGTCATATACAGCTACATAAAACAAAAATAACGGCTCAAAGTGGCTGACTAGGATTTTTTTATATAAAATTCGGTAAGAATGTCAATTTTAGCTGACAGATAGACTAAATAAGGAACACCTAAAATCATTTTGTAAGTCTACAAAGGGTACTCAACAATTTTTAAGCAGATGTAAGGTAGTTACAAAGACACACTTGCAAGATGACCAACAAATCACACCGAAAGAAAAGCAATAAATAACTCCAAGAATGGGAGTTCCAATCAAGGCTCAAATTCTCACATGCTAATGTAATCATGAAGTTGGCTTATCCTTCTAACTTTTGAATCTTTATGTCTTATGTAACCCGAAATCAATAGTTGTGGATTAGGATTTAGATTTTGTAACCCAAATTCGCTAATGTTCAACCTTTCCTGATTACTCCATTTTTTGTTGTTTGGGGGCCTCTTTTGTTAAATTTTTTGTTTTGTTGGTCTGATTTCATAGTCATTGAATATATTATGTTCGATGTTTGTTCTATTTGGGGTCCTTTTTGTTCAACTTTTGGTCAATGTATGTTTGTTGTACAATGTTTGTCTAATTTCGTGTTGTTTACTGCTATTTCCAGGTATTGGTGAGGGTTTTTGGCAAGTCGTATATCTCCTTCCGAGATTATGATTCATCCATGATGTGAGTTGTTTACATCTCGTACCACAACTGCAGAACTCGTCCATATTTAGTAGAGAAAATGATGAGCAGTTAAAGGAGAATGTTTTTGGGCTTTTGGAACCCTAACAAGAGAATTGATATTTAAAGTGCGGAAGAAGAAGGGGCTTAATTTTACCATTGGGGGCACGATTTATTATCAGAATTTTAAATTCTACCCTTAAAAAGCCTCAAAGGTGACTCATTTGATATGCATTATGATGAGTCTTAAAAAATTCTGGCCAATTTCGTTAAGTTTCTAGTTCCGTGAATGGGGATGTTAATCGACGAGGTTCATTAATTGCTAATTTAGTAAAATGCTAAATGACCTAAACTTGGGGTGGGTTTTCATTTTTTACCCCCAAATAAATATCTTAATGCAGCGTGGTCCTTATACACAATCATCTTTGTTCCAATCAAGTAGGCCCGGAACTTAATACGCATACACCACTACTAACATCTCTTTCTCTGTGGTGGTGTAATTTGTCTGAGCAGATTCAAGAGTCTTGCTAGGTTAGTAGATTACTTGAAACAACTTATCTCTCATTTGGCCTAAACTAACTCCCATTGCTAAATTATTAGCATCACACTCAACTCAAGAGTTTAGGTCCAATCCAAAGTGATCAAAATGGGTCCTGACACAAAAGCCTTCTTACAAGTCTCCAATGCTTGCGGACAATTATCACCGAAAACATAAGTAATATCTTTTTCCAGCAAACGAGATAATGGCTTAGAACTTTAGAGAAGTCATGAAACCTTCTATAAAAGCATGCATGTTCCAAGAAGCTTTTGACAACATTTTCGCTCACTGGAGGTAGAAGTCTCTCAATTGCTTCAAATTTAGCTCGATCCACTTCTAAACCTGCAGCAAACACTCGGCGACCAAGAACAATACCATCTCCTACCATAAAATGATATTTTTCCCAATTTAACACCAAGATAGTCTCCTCACATCGCTACAAAACTTAAAAAGGGTTATGCAAATAGTGATCAAAAGAAGAACCAAAGATTTAAAAATCATCCATGAAAACTTCCATTATATTTTCAATCAAACCACTAAACAATCATTATATATTTTTGAAAGGGGAAGGAGCACTACATAGCCCAAATGGCATCATATGGAGTTTAAAAGTACTATAAGGACAAGTGAAAATGGTCTTCTTTTTGGTCCTCAATAGCAAATATGATCTGATTATTCCACAAATTAATAGCCATCAACAAAATAATTAAATCATACCCTGCCAAACCTATCGAGCACCTGATCTATAAAGGGGAGGGGAAAATGATCATTACGCGTCATAGAATTTAATTTTCTATATTCAATCCAGACTCGCCAACCAGTTACTAACTCGTAGGTATCATTCTAGAACTATGTGATCACACTCTTCAACTGTAATGTTCTACTTGGTGGAAAATACTTGAGTAAGAATTTTTGGCATTAATTATTTCAAGTGGTGATTATATCTGAGGACAATGATGAGTACCATAATTTTGCCTTATCTCAAACGGAGAATGAAAATAGAGGAAGCTTAATTGAATTTTCAGACACACCGTTCATCTTTATTATGTCACAGACCTCCAAGAATTGGGCTAGATGTGTGTTGGGGGTCCTCCAATGCACCTCCCTCAAACTGATTTTTTTAGATCATCGAAATCAAGCTAGTCTTAATTTAAAATTATTCGCAGCTATTGGTGGTCTTACAACTTGTCCATAATGTCGTTGCTAAAGACACGTAGAAGATCTCTTACGGTTGCCTAATCAACATCCTCTTGAGGATGTTGATGTGGTATAGGTTGCCTCTGTAGTTGATTATGTTGTTGCTAGAGAGTTTGCATTTGTTGTTGTTGTACCATCCCAAACAACTGTTGCAACATTTGGGCTTATTGATCACTACCCAAATTCACATTGGTAGTTTGATTCTGATTGACATTTTCCATTTGTGCAATCAACTTTCTTCTTGTGTTGCAATGTCTAGCAGTGGCTTATATCTCTGAATCAAAATAAATCAGAGTGCTTGACCATTTAGGCAAACTATGCATGCATTACCTGACATCAAACAGAAAAATTAAGAAACTAAAATAAAATAAAATAATAAATCTAAAATAAGTGCCAATTGCAAAAGAATAATGAAAAATAAAAATGTCAAAATTAAGACCGGATTATCTATCATAATATTAATGGCTTTAATCGACCGATCCCTTGAAACGGTGCCAAAAACTTGTTTGCTAATTTATGGACTCTAGTCATACGATAGTTCACTGCGTAGCAGCAGATAAAAACGAGCAAGGTCGATCCCACACAGATCGAGGTTTCAAGCATATTAACTAGTGCAATCCAAATAATCTAATCTTATCTAGACAATTGAATTGTAGGTTGTATTTTCTTACTAATAACTAAGCTAAGATAATAAATCAAAATAACCAAATTAAAGAGCCAACAAGATAAACAGGGATGTATCAAATGGCAAGAATGTATGTTAGGGTGTCTATTTCAATAATGTTTCACCTAAGACTTCTACTTAAGTGATTAAATCTTTAGATCGCATTCTAATTCCTATAGAACGATCACAAAGATCTTTTAAACCCCCATCTTGAAGTGAACAAATCATGATTACATGCAAGAGCCATTGTTTCTGATCGACTGCTATACATTAAACTCATAAAAGTTCTTAACATCAATGCCTTCACAAATATCTCAAACTTGTCAATTCTAAATATTTATTGCTATGTAATATGGGCCTGTTAATAATTCTCCTATCTTGAATCTCAATTTATTAAGCCTAAAATGTCTAATAATTGGCCAAATTATCAAACACTCAAGAAAAATAAGAACACATAGATAAAAATATAGAATGGGATTTAATCAATAAGTAAAACTTAAATGATCCACACAATTTACTTTCTAACCGTAGAATATGAGAAACTAACCAAACATTGATATTCTTGAATTCTTGATCTTCAAGTTCTCTTTGCTTTCTCTTTGTTATAATCTTCAAAATATGATTTCAAATCCCCAAATTCATAGCCTTAGGTCCATCTTTATATGTGGGATGAAAATCAATGCTTATGCACTTAAAATACGTAAAATGCATGAGAACACATAATACACTGCCAAAACCCACACGGCCAAGCCCTGCGAGGCCAAAATACACGAACTCTTTGTATAAGACGCATGGCCCGTGCAAGGTTTTATGGTTGGGTCGTGTGGGCTCCACCAGACACATGCTTCCAGCACGTGGCACACGACCCATGCAAGATTGCACAGCCAAGTCGTGCACCGGCCCATGCTCTCATATTGATCCTCGTATGCTTGTTTCTCCACCTTGAACCTCCAATTTACTAGGATCGGCAAAATATATCTTTGAGATTGATCGGAATAAAATACAATAAAATATAAACGGTTGTAGAATACACAAAGAATACACAAAATGTGTCCAATATGAACTTAAAATTAACATAAGGATCACTGTTTAATTTTGAGAAAAAAAAAATGGAAAAAAATTAGAAAGTCAAAACATACATCTTTTCCTTTCTCTCTTATTGTATAAAACTGAAGTGGCCATCGGCCCCATTCCAAGAAACAGAAAAGTTCTCTTCCTCGTCCTTTTCCTTAGATATTTATGATGATGTCAAAAATCATGAGATCATTCGGATATATTATGTACCATAAATATATATATATATATACATATATATATATGTATATATATACAGATATTCTTATGTATAATATGGGTCAACTCGATTCAATAGAATTTTAAACTTTCGTTTAATTACAAAATGGCATAAAAATAAATGATACTTTTTTCTAGAAAACGTAATATTTTTTCAGAAAACTTTATAGTTCATAATTGAATTTATATATGTTTTCAATGTCCAATTTCTTATAATTTCTCTATTAATACCTCACAAATTTTATTTACAATTATCATTTAGTTGAATTACTTCAACAGTATTACACTCTGAAAAAGTAATACGTTTTTCAGAAAAAAGTATCATATATTTCTGGGAAAAAAACATTATATTCTAGGAAAAAAATTTGTTGTTTTTACTTTCAAGACCAATATTTTTTCTAGAAATTGTAACACTTTTCTACAAAATTGTAATATTCTTTTATAAAATTTAATAAATCTTTTGTTATATTAAGTTTATGTGTTCTTATCAATGTTTACATATTTTTTTGTTGGGATTGTCAACAAAATTCTCCATCACATATACATAGGAGAATCATAGAGTTTATTAGGATTAAATTATCTCCATTGGTATGAGGTATTTTGGAAGTAAGCCAAAAATAAATCTGTGCGGGTTTGACCCAAAGCGGACAACACCATACCAATGTGGAGATGCGAACCCATCAAGGACCCACATTTTTACCATCAAGTTTATATACAAATACATAATTTATAACTTCAATATTGATATTTTATCATCTATTTTAGAATAATACCTTTAAAAAAATGCATTTTATTTAAAAAAAAAAAAGGTTTTTTTGTGAAAAAATATCATTGCGAAAAATTATTTATCTCTTGAGAATGAATGTCAAATGAATTGACTTTAAAAAAGCTATTTTTATTTTTTTGATTGAATGCCTTTTTTTAGTTCCGTAAGCGAAATGTATCATTTAATTGACAATAATTATTACTATTTTTATAAATCTGTCAATAAAAGTGTTACTTTATTGATAATCTTCTCAAAAGAAGTTAATATTGTTAGCCAATTCAATAATACATTTTCATTGAATAAGTAATACTTCTAGAATTAATCCCACATGTTATACATAAAAAGATTCATATATATAATGTATATAAGTTTTTCGCCAAACAAGAATTATTTATACCATAATTCTTGTAGGGTGAAATTCAATTTAATATTTCAAATAATTTTTATTGTGCACCAAAGTTAGATTTTGTTTGGAGATGATTTAGGCCCACTAGGCCATACTATATGTGCAATTTAATACTTGATACTCTCTCTTATCGAATGAACTTGCACACATTAGGGTGCACACATATGAAGAAAATTTATATTTTGCTTTTATGATAACTTTTCAAAAGTAAATTGAGGGTGGAGATTTTAATGGTGGAAATTATGTTATAACTTTTATTTTTAAGAAATGTGTAAATTTAATTGGGACAAAAGAAAAAGGAAAATGTGTAAGTTCATTCGAGACGGAGTGAGTAAGATTTGGTGAAGGCCCAAATTATTTACCAAGGGTATAGGTTAAATAGGCAAATGGGTCAATTTTCTACGAGCCCATTAGGCCCGGTCTTTAGAATTTATAAATACGCAATTAAAAGGTTGATTGTTGATTCAGCAATTAATCATATCAAATATTCTAATCTTATCTTTTGTTTATCCAATAAACATTTTATGAATGTTTTTTATTAGAATTGGATTATCGAACAATACAAAATAAAGACGTCCATATAGAGCATAGAGTAAAATAAAATATAAATTAAAGCAAATGCGTAATCGATCTGGAATTTATGATGTGAGGTAGTGGTCCAGGTGGATATGGTCATGGGACCACTGGAGACGAACAAAGTCCACATCTCATACTCATTTTTTCAAAAATCATTCTTGCCAACCTTCATTTGCCTCCTAGTTCTCCATCATTTATATCAATGATTCACCGGTCGCTGTGACCCCACATGAGGACTTAGTATATTTTCATCTTCCCAAGAAAATTATATTTCAAAATTATTTGTTACTTTCCAAATAAAATTTTTTAAAAATTTAACTTTACGAATACATTGTATGTCATCGAACACGCCAATTCAACAATAAAAATAGTTGCAGAAACTAGAATTTTGCGACATGGTTGATGTAAATGATGGGATAATGCATGAACATAATCAATTAAAGAATGGAATAACGATGGGGATGGAATGATATAAGTAATATGAAATATGAAAACAGAATGTAAAATAAATTGAGCTCCGTCCCATTAAAATACATTCCTGTAGCCATTTCAAAATAGTTCGTTAAGTTATTTATAAACAAGAACTTGGGTAAGACTAATTACAGTGTGATGATTGATAAAAAAGAAATTATACTCCCTCCATTTCATAAGTATAGTCTTGTTCGAAAATTATATTTTCTGAAAATGAAAGTCATGTTTCAAATGTTAATATCTTATTTTGTTAGTTCAAGTAAGAAACTTAGTTTTTAAATTTCATGAATTACGACATATGATTGAATATATCATATAAAAATTAAATAAAGTTTGTGTATTTGAGAATTAATTATGATGTGAATTGAAGCTATATATCATATAAAAATTAAAAGAAGTTTGTGTATTTGAGAATTAATTATGATGTGAATTGAAGCTTCAACCAAGAAACTTTTTATAAGGGGAGAGTTATAAACTAAGAGGTAAAAAACCGGAAAGTACATGACCCATAAGGATTTTCAATCCTAATCAATAATACTCAGAAAGTGATCAGTTTCCAATGAAACAGTAAAAAGACAACATATATCATGACATTATAGTGCAAAAAGGATGATCCTCACAGCCATCCCATTTTCCTTGTTTCTTCATTGATTACCTGCAAAATAATCCCCCGGTGGAAGTCCTCTGAAGATTAAGTCAGAAAGAGTTGGAAACTGGATCAATAATGCAATAAGTAAGTTTATGTTCTTCTGCTCTTATCTATCGTGTCCTCAGGATTGAAAAGAGAACATATATATATTACTCTCATTCTTGAGAGCAAAAAGGAGAAATTAGCGGGGCCTTACAAAACCCTACCGATATGGGCTTATTTCTCGGAGGCCCAATAAGGCCCACTTCCACCCAGGCCTAGACCACATTTCCGCTCGGGCAATACTCCACCCTGTCTTCCTTATTGTGCAAGCTGAGTTCTATCCCGTCTCTTAGGACCCTTTATGTCCTGAAATGTTCCAGCCTGCTCGCAGCCTTCTTCCCGAGCCTAGGCGGTAACATCACAGCCTGATTGGGATGAGAGTTGCTTCTCATCCGGAATGGCAACTGCCTTTCCCCGTTGCTTCCTGTTAGGGTTGTACCTTTATCACGCATCAGAACTCCTCCCTACTCTGAGGCGGAAGCCTGTTTCTGACTCAGAGTAGCAAACTTTTCTCAGTCAGCCTGCTTTTATGCCTGTTGGGGCCCCGCGTAGCGCTGCCACCTGAAGGAATTACGCTTCAAGGTTTTCAAATGGCTCTCTCTCTCTTTTGAATTTTTCATCTCCCGCCTTTTTGGATGGGAGAGTGACTGCTGACATTGCCACGCGTCTCTTCCTCTTCCCATTTGTGATCCTACCCCTTTGGATTCTCTGAGGTGGCTGCCACGTGTCCATCATCCAAGACCTATGACGGTTGAGCTTCCCAAGTCTTTGCCTATATACAGCCGTTTGCTTCAACATTCACCATTTTTGCTCCCTGCAACCCTTGAGTTCATCTTCTCCGGCGATTTCGTACCTCCGATCACCTTTCACTCAGGTTACTTGCTTGATTCCTTACATTCCTCCCCACCTTCTTATACTTTTTGTTTGGACATGGATCATTCAGTCATCCCCTCAACTTCTCCAGCTACTATTCCGTCTTCCTCCGCCGTCGTGGTCTCTGAACCGGTGCGAGAAAATCCTACGCCGGGGAAGACGGCGGCCACCCCTAGTGACTCCGAACAAACCATCTCCGATAATATTGGTGATACAAGGAGTGATCAGGCCTCGTCATCAGGGGGTTCCCCGTCCGGGCCGGTTACCGGCGAGTCTTCTCAGGTTAGCTCCGCCTCTGAAACAGGGGTATCTGCTCCGCCAAAATTCCCCACAGAAGTTAACCCTACTGACGAAGAGACTTACACACTTCCCGCTGATACGGAGAATCCTCTATGGCACCGGTTCCAGGCATCCGCCCTAACTAGTACTTCGGCCCTCCGTCCACGCGTCCATAGCGTGTACCTCCCCGATTCCAATGAACGTCCCAACTTCTTAGGGGGGCCCTTACTGGCCTTTTGGCCCCGACAGCTGGATGTCGGCCTGCATCTCCCTGCTCCTGCTTTCCTCGTTGAGCTTTCAATTTTTTACGGCATTCCTCTCAACCAATTCACCCCATCCGGTATACGCCTAAAACTGGTCTTTTACATAATCATGACGGGGTCATTGACATGGAGCTGGTCAACAGTTGCTTCTATTTGAAGTGTCAAGAGGCGCACTTCTTCTTGTCCATGTGGAAAGGGGGGCTTATCAGCTTCCCCTTGAAGGAACCCTGGGGCTTTCCATCCGACGGCTGGTATTATGAGGCCGCCAACCACCCTGGACCCGCCTGCCCATCTCCCGAGGATACCGCCGAACTCATCCAAAAATTAAACCAAGATGTCCTAGTCAATGGTCAGTTCAGCTTGACAGAGCTGACTGGCTCTGAGGGGAGACTGTATCACTTTGGCATATCCACTAAGAAAGCCAAACTCCCTAAAAACGCTAGTATATACAGCGCGTCTACCGCCCGTACCATCAATGTGAGACTAAATTTTTACCTTTGATTATCCTTGACTGTTGTTTCACTTTGTTCCCTGCAGAGATGTCGTGGAAGCTGGGCATCCCACGCAAGAAGACCGATCAGGGCGGCTCACATTCCGAGCGTGTCTTGGACGCATCCCCGATCCAATCTCATCCGCTTATCCCTTCCTTAAGCCGGGGTGCTCCTCCGAAGGGCACCTCATCGAGCACCTCTGCCACCCAAGAGCTCCCCAAAGCTTCCAAGCGGAATGCTCATGCGCCTATTTTCTCTACGCCCATCCAGAAAAAGGTGAAGGGCAAAGTCTCTGAGGCCCCGGTGGCCGCGCCGGGCAGGGCTGGGACAAGTACTCCCCCTGCTCCTCGTGATAGGGTCCGTCCAACTAGGGATGATATCTTCACCTTGGAGCTGCCTAAGTCCCTTCTGGAGCTTACTCTGGGGGAATCCGTCAGCTTCCTTCAGAGGATGTTGACTGATGATGACCGATGGAGCTTCCACGAGAAGTTGGATAAGGAGAATAAGGCGTTCACTGCGGAGCATCTGGTTAAGGTAACCCACTCTGCCGCTTATCAAGCTGATATGATCTTCATTCCTGTGGTTTTTAACCTTCTTCTATTTTTTAGTTCCTCGTTGGCTTCTCCTAAATGATCCAGTTCGGTCCCTGTCCTGCTCGGGTGGAGGCCTTGGCTGTGGAAGCTGAGGCTACTACCACCAAGGCGGCTAGCCTTGAGTCAAAGTTGAGGTGACTATGGCCTCTATGACCCAGGAGCGAGCCCAATTTCTAGAGGAGAAGACCACTTGGGCTTATCAGCTGGAGATGCTCCGCACGGAGAACGGCCGATTGAGGAAGAGGGCTGAAGAGGCGGAATAAGCAAGGGCTGAAACAGCTGCGTCAGCCCAGACTGAGGGGGCTCGTGAGTCTTTAGCTCGCTTCAGGAAGGTCTTTTTCATATCGGAGGAAGGGCAAACCCTTTTGAGGCAGCTTCATGTGGGGCTATACGAATCCTATCTCCAGAGCAGCCGATATCTCTATGATATGGGTCCTCATATTAGCTTCTTTTATGGGTATGGGTTCGAAGCGGCTGAGGCGCAAGCGCGGGCTGCATGTTTCGAGGATGTGCTGGATCGTGATAGTCCAATTGTCGAGCTACTTGATACCCCTCCTACCTTTAAAGGTGACGCCACCACCGATGCAGAGACTCATGCTTGGTGGCTGCCCACTATTATCGAGCTATAGAGATGTTCAGTGCTACTTCTAGCACTGATCTGACTCCTGCTCAAACTCTCGACTATCCTTCGCAACTTCCTCCTGGTTTCCTCGCGTCTCCCTCCACACCGCCTGCCCCAGATGCAGCCCAGTCTCCTTTTAATGCTGCCAATCTTTCCCCTCTGCCGCCGGTTACTCAAGTTGAGGCCCCTACCTTAGAAGAGGAGCCGATTTAATGCCCTGAGGAGCTTAATTGTTGTTGTTTTTCTTTTCTCTTCTCTTCTTTTTTTTTTTTTTTGGGTAATATGAACAATCTTTTGTATTTGTTAATAGTGTGTCATGTTTATTATCTTTCGACTTATTAGGCTGTGGTATGCCAGCCTGGATGGTCCCACTGGGCGGTGTACCATCCAAGGCATACTACTCACCCAGTCACATATTACGAGCTGTAACTCTAGATATGTGACTCAATGATGATATTTATACTTAGACGAAAAAAATTTCAACTTCTCGGGTCGTAGTATGCCAGCCTGGATTGTTCCACTGGGCGATGTACTCTCCAGGGCATACTAGTCCCCCCAGTCACATATTTAGAGATGTAACTCTAGATATGTGACTCAATGATGATATTTATACTTAGAAGAAAAAAACTTCAATTTCTCGGGTCGTAGTATGCCAGCCTGGATGGTCCCACTGGGCGGTGTACAGTCCAGGGCATACTACTCCCCCAATCATGGATGGTCCCATTGGGTTGTGTACCCTCCAGGGCATACTACTCCCCCAGTCACATATTCAGAGGTGTAACTCTGGATATATGACTCAATGATGATATTTATACTTAGATGAAAAAATTTCGAATTTCTCGGGTCGTAGTATGCCAGTCTGGATGGTCCCACTGGACAGTGTACCATCCAGGACATACTACTTCCCCAGTCACATATTCATATCTGTAACTCTGGATATGTCACTCAATAATGATATTTGTACTTAGACAAAAATAATTTCCAATTTCTCGGGTCGTAGTATGCCAGCCTAGATGGTCCCACTGAACGGTGTACCATCCAGGGCATACTACTTCCCCAGTCACATATTCATAGCTGTAACTCTGGATATGTCACTCAATAATGATATTTGTACTTAGATAAAAATAAAATTCAATTTCACGGGTCGTAGTATGCCAACCTGGATGGTCCCACTGGGCGCTGTATCATCCGGGGCATACTACTCCCCCAGTCACATATTCAGAGTTGTAACTCTGGATATGTGACTCATTTCGTGGACAGGTGTTGCTGGTGTTGTGTGGACCAGAGTGATCAGCTTTGTTCTGCACTATACCGTTGCGACCGGAGCAATGCCTGGGATTACGTAGATTCAATGCAACCAGGGCTAAGCCTGGGATTACGCATAATTCAATGCAATCAGAGCGGAGTCTGGGATTACGCGGAATTCAATGCGACCAGAGCGAAGTCTGGGATTATGCATAATTTAATGCAACCAGAGCGGAGCTTGGATTTACGCTGCTTCCAAATAGGCGGTTCGTATCATAAGGCGATGTCCAAGACATGTATTTCAATATGCATTGCGGCTCAACTGTCCGCTTGATTATAAACAAGCTGTCCTGCCCTCTTACAAGTAATACTTTTTAAGGTTGGCTATGTTCCATGGTCATGGTAATGTGGTGCCCGCGCAGTCTTCTAATATGAATGCTCCCTTCCCAAGGTCCTTATTGATACGGTATGGCCCCTCTCAGTTGGGTTGTAATTTGCCAACATGCTTTAATGCGTCTACCCTCTTCAACACCCAGCCTCCTGCCTTCAGCTCTATAACTTTAATCTTACACCCAAAAGCGGCCTTTACACGACTCTTATACTGCTTCATACGTACCATCGTTGTTTCCCACAGTTTGGGTAACAAGTCCAGCTCTGCTTTCCTTAACTCTGCATTTCTCTCCTCTTGATAACTCATGATGCATGGGGAGTCCATCCCTATTTCAACTGGGATGACAGCCTCTGACCCATAGACCAAGGCAAAGGGGGATATTTCGGTAGCCGGTACACGTGTCCCGTGCACGCACTTTAGGGCATTTTTAGTGTCAATAATATGCATAATCACGTGTATTTAGTGTTTTTGTACTCTCATGGGAAAAATAATGCGTTTATGTTATTTTTGTGTTAAGACAGGTGAAAAAGGATCGAAAAAGAACATCAAACGATCGCGGAGTCGAGGGATCGATCTAGGCAACAAAAGGAAGGGCTAACTAAAGATCTCGGCCGAGACAGGATGGAAATCTCGGCCGAGATGAGTCTCCAGGGTAAACATGAAGATTTTTAGAACTGAAGATCTCGGTCGAGACAAGCAACGCATCTCGGCTGAGATGAGTTTCCAGAGATTTCAGGATTTTCGAAGGACCAAGATCTCGGCCAAGATGAAATCTAATCTCGACCGAGATGAGTCAAACCCTAGCTAGCCCCAACTTCCTCTTTTCACGTCTCAGCCGAGATGAAGTTGAACATTGGCCGAGATCAGCCTTCGACCCATCAGCTGAAAAATCTCTTTTTCACGTCTCGGCCGAGACACACTTGCATCTCGGCCGAGATTCCTTAGCCTGTTTTAAAATCCTGAATGCGATTTTGCCTATTTTTTACTAGCACTTTCTCCCCTTAAATATATCATTCCATTCGAATTTGACCTAATCTTTTGATACTTTTGGAAGCACTATTCAGCCACCATCACATCCAAGGAGGAGAGAAGGGCAACAAGAAGCCACATCATCTTCCCCATTGATCATCATTGGGTTTTATCACTCTATCTTTATGAATTCTTGTATTTTCTGTAATTTCTTGATTGTATTAGGTGTAATGGGTGGCTAGCACCCTAAATTCTACCCTTGATCATGTTGAACCTTGATTGATGATGAGAGGGTGATTATTGACTCTTGATGTTACCTTATTTATGCAATATAAATGTTCTATAATGCTTGATTTGATTGTCTCATGCCTAGATGCTTGTTTTAGGATTGATCACCCTTTGGGAGGCATTTATTGTATGTTGCTAGAGATTGAACTACACTTTCCGTGATTGTTGAAGCTTCAATCTCCCTTAGTAGCGAACAATGCTTGATACCATTGGTGGCATTATAGAGTTTTGGCCTCTAAACCTGATCGTGTCGAGGCTTATGCTTTATTTATCCCGTTGTTCTAGCTCGTTACCACCCAATATCAATTAGTGTGAAAAGAGTTTGTTTGGATCACTAATTTATTTGTGTAGGGATAAAACGATAAGCGTACCTTCGATTTATCCACAATTAAGGGACAACACAGTCTACATAAGCGGACCTTGTAGATTGTGGGATAAGGGTTTAAATCGCATTGAATTTGGGAGATCAACAATAATCATTAGGTAATCGGATTCAAGGGGATACTAGATCGAGGGTAGACCTTTTATCATATTCTAAAACACGAAAAACATTTGTTATTTGTCTTTCTTTGTTTGATATAAAATACCAAAAATATTTATTGCTTATCT
This sequence comes from Ajuga chamaepitys, assembly GCA_958295605.1. NCBI lineage: Eukaryota > Viridiplantae > Streptophyta > Magnoliopsida > Lamiales > Lamiaceae > Ajuga > Ajuga chamaepitys. Next base: position 19,016,355 of record OY282495.1, read on the forward strand.
ACAATTTTATTTGATCACTTGTTAGCATTTAGTTGTTAACTCAATCCAAAACCCCTCCCCCCTCGTTTACTTGTTTAAGTTTATTACCCTATCCATCGTAAATCATTAGTTGCTTGTAATATCCGAACAACACTAATCCACCGTTCTTTGTGGGATCGACCCTTACTTACCAATCTACTAGTTAGAGTTGTAAGTTAAGGTTAAGTATATATTCTATATACAATTAATTTAGTACGGTCCAACGACTCGTACCAGTAGCCGCCCAAGGTGTAGTCCTGTAAGCCCATAATACAGACTCTAACTCATCTATCCATCTTCCTCCTGCCTCTTCCAACCTTCGTTGCAACCCTTTTACTATAGTTCTGTTTGTCACCTCCACCTATTCGTTTGCCTTTGGATGGGCTACACTTGAGAAACGCTGTTCTATTTTCATCTCCGTGCACCAAGCCTTTATCTTCCTCCCGCAGAACTAGCGGCCATTATCTGATATTAGAATGTGTGGTGCTCCAAATCGGGTGCAGATATTTCTCCATAGAAACTTCATGATTACTTCCTTCGTAATACATGTGGTGGCCTCTACTTCTACCCATTTGCTGAAGTAATCGACTGCAACTATCAGATATTTTTATTGGCCACCAGATGGGGGGAACTCCCCCACAATGTCAATCCCCCATTTGTCGAAAGGGCACGCAATGCGGAGGACGTTCATTTCAGTGGTTGGCTGATGAATAAGGGAACCATGGAGCTGGCAACTCTTGCAACTGCGAGTTAGGGCTGAGGCATCACGACCTATCGTGGGCCAATAATACCCCACTTGGAGCTCCTTCTTAGCAACTGCGCATGCTCCTTTGTGGCTGCCTCCGCATCTTCATGAATTTTCCGCAAGACGTACTCACATCCGCTTGCGATAAACACCTCTAATAAGGCCTTGTGAAAGATTTTTTGAATAGTGTCTCGCCGATAGTGCAGTATTGGCGCCTATATCGTAGGCTTATCCTGTCTTAAAAACAACTCACAATAATATATAGCCATAAATGCACAGTCATACTAAGGTAGATTTGAATAAAGTGAGTACCAATCAGCCCTGATAAACCATACATTTCCCCTTCTGATTGCCACTGTCGTCTGCGTTTACCCCTTTTAGGTAGTTCAAGATCTCTGTTCGCCAATCCTCTTTTATCTCGACAGGGCAATCCAACCCGTCAGCCACACTGCCAAGCGTAGTGAATACCGTAATCTGCCACTTCGGCCCGTCCTCCGTAGTCACCGCCAATATTGTGAGGCCATTTGCCTTGTGGTTCTCAGCCCGAGGTATCTGTTGCATTTCCAGACTGCTGAATTTCTTTTTTAGTTTCTCCACTTGTTCGTTATAGTTGGCCATTCAGTTATTACGGATTCCGTAGCATCCTACGCTCTGTTGGGAGATCAACTGGGAGTCAGAGTATATTACGACATGAGAGATTCATACTTCCATTGCGATTCTCATTCCCCATATCAGAGCCTCGTACTCAGCCTCATTATTAGAACCTTGAAGGTTAGTTTGACTGCAAAGCTGAGTTCTTCTCCAGTAGGTTCTGTCAAGACCACACCAACCCTACATCCAGCCATACATGAGGCTCCATCGACAAATACCTTCCATACCTCGGGTTTTATTTCTACAATAAACTCTTGGAGGAAGTCAGCTAGTGCCTGGGCCTTGATTGCATTTTGAGGCTCAAACGCTACATCGTACTCACTCAACTCGACTGCCCATTTCACCATCCGCCCTAATAAATCAGCCCTGGCCATGGTTTGCCGTAAAGGTAAATTAGTTCTCACGATCACCTTGTGCGACAGGAAATAGGGTCGTAGTTTGTGGGCGGCCACCATCACTGCTAAAGCAACCTTCTCTATGAGAGGGTATTGGATCTCGGGACCTTGCATAACATGGCTGACGTAATATATGGGGAACTGCAAGCCCCTACTGTAACGACCCAATTTTCATAAAGTGATTTAATCTTAATTAAATTTTAAATAAATCAAATCATGGAACCCTTTTTTTTTCTATCTATCTATATATATATATATATATATATATATATATATAGATAGAAAAAAAAAAGGGTTCCATGATTTGATATATATATATATATACACATATATATATACACACACACATATAAGTAAAAGCCAATTCTTAGTTGGGCCGTTAAAGGAACCACATAAACACACAAATACTAATCTTCCTATCGCATGTAGCAGCGGAATAACACTAGCATCCTCAAACTATAACTAAAACGTTAATTAACTAATAAATTATCATGAAATATTACTTATATATAATCAAATAGGAAAAATTATTTCTAGACATGCTTGTAGTGTAAAACTAACAAACTTCCATATCATAGTTTCATATCAATCTAGAGATTATAAAAGAATAAATCATGCATAGGAGCAGAACTTACTAAACACATACGACACAGTATCACAAATAAATTATATTTTTAATCTCCTCAAAGCTAACATCCTAAGAAATCCATGAAATACTTCAATGATCAACTATAAATAACTATTTAAATAACAAGCTTAAGTATTATTCCATGCTTCAAGATAAATATATAAAACTCCTTCTAATCATGCAACTAGTGAAATAGGCTTCCCCATTAAACTCACAACATAAAAAATAATTTCGAATCCACGTCAAAGATTTCATTTGATTTATAACTTAACAACAACACTCCTTAAAAATTAATTAGTCAAATAACATAAACAAGTAATAACACGTTATCAATTAAATAGTCATCTTGTATAAAATTGCACCAAAGTAGTCATGATGTCATATGCTTCGACTCCCCCCGTACTCCACCCGCTCGCTCCAAGCTAACCTAGCTCAATAAAGGGTTGGGGTGAGCTTCTTTCACCTCGTGGAGGATCACAATTCATAACAATCATATACAAAATTAAGAGCATAAAATATAAACAGTCATAACTTATAACTTGTAACTTGCAACTTGAATATTATATTCAATGAATTGAATATAAACTTGTAACTTGTAATCCATGTACTCACGGAATTTGCATATCCAAGTAAATTAAATATACACTTGTAAATTAAAAATATAACAGATATATTCACACAATTAATCAAGCATATAATTGACATAAAAAGTAAACCCCCACCTGAATTGTGATACAACTCGGAATGTAGATGCAATTACTCTATTGTTTGTAGCACTCAGTAGTATCGTCTCCTTCCTACTTAAGCATGCATGACTCCATCTTGATCTCCAATTAAATATATGGGATTTGGAATTTAGGGTTTGGTCGATGATTTAGGAAATTTTGAAAATGGATTTGAAAGAAATAGAGAACTTCTAGGAATGGATTTGCTGCGCAGCAGCAGATAAATAATTTATTTTTCATAAACGATAAGAGATAAAACTTTGAAAATTTTACAGAAGGAAATAAACTTTCTTTAAAGTATCATACTAAAATTTCATGATTTTAAAAGAAGTTTAACTATGGGTTTTGAATTTTTTAAACCGAATAAGTCGAAACTGTAAATTCTGTACAGCGGGGGAAAAACTTTAATAACTAGAACATTACTACAGGGATAACTTTGAACATTTACAGAATAATCGAAGACATGTATATGTTGTACATATCCAAAAATCATAATTTTTCAACATGTATAAATATATTTTTCGAATTTCTCAAATCAGAAAGCATAATATTTCAGATCATGTGTAGACGTAATAGAAAGATTATATAAAATAAAATATAAGTTGGATGGATTTTAAACTATTATATAAAATAGATAACATACTGGGGAACATTATATTCAAAAATAATAAGATTTGAAGACATATTAATATATATCACGAATTTTCTAGATGGAATAACATAATATTTACAATCTGAATCATCAGAGATAGAAAATTTATATAAAATGAAATACGACTCATATGGAGTTGAAATTTTTATTGTAACTTGAGAACATATCATGAAATAACATACCAAAAATTTTATCGAAAAATAATATGTATTGGCGTGAATTTCGAATTTTTCAAAGAAGATACCTGAAAATAGAGTGAAAGAGGAAAATGAGGTTGACGGCTCTCGGAAGGGCTTCTAGGGCTTATGCACGAAATTCTTAAGAAAAACAGATGATTTGGATTACGACTTTGATTTATGACATGAACCCCTTATTTATAGATTATATTTCTAGGTTTAGAACTCCTATTTCTTGTTCCCTAAGTAAAAATCATCATGGGCTAACTTGGGCTTGACTAATGCATTGGGTTAGGATCCAAATTAAATATTTAAAAGTCTAATAACATGAAATATAATTTTAGCCATAACTTAAAATAATTTCCATAGTTTACGAAAAATAAATATTTCTCATTGGACAAAAATATATATTGAAATATAATAATAATTAAATAGTTTACGGGGCGTTACACCTACCCTCCCTAAGCAAAACTGAACTTAAAGCGTGCTCGCCTATCGAGATATACAAATATAATATATCCCTAAGCACTAGTTTTGTCAACAAGGGTAGGGACGCCAGATGCTTCTTCAACTGCTCAAACGCCTCCTGACATTCGCTCGTCCATTCGAAACAACAACCATTCCTTAATATCCTACAGAAGAGTAAACTTCTCTCTGCTGATTTGGATATGAACCGACTCAAGGCGGCTATTCTCCCATTTAGTCTCTAGATCTCTTTGATACCTCGGGGTGGATACATGTTGATGATCGTCTGTACTTTCATTGGATTGACCTCTATACCCCGTTTGGTAACCATGAATCCCATGAATTTTCCACAGCGTACTCCGAAGGTGCATTTTGCCGGATTTAACTTCATTCCCACCGTTCTGATGACTGTGAAAGATTCCTCCAAGTCATGAGTGTGATCCACCGCTCTGACGCTCTTGACAAGCATGTCATCCACTTAGCATTCCATATTACGCCCTATGATGATTGTAGTCTCTTCAAAAGCTAGGAAAAAAAATAGCCCAAATTATCTTGAAATTAATAGAACTACTGTCAGAGGGTCAATGCTGATGCATTAAATTCTAATCTAGTAATCCGCAGTATATTGTGCTAGTACAGGTAGTGGCAGTCATGGTCGATCCCACACTTGCTTCTCAAATACTTTGTCGACCATCCTTTGGTAAGTCGCCCCTGCATTTTTCATCCCGAATGGCATCTTTATGTAGCAGTACGTTCCGCACGGGACAACAAGGCTTACTTTGGGCTTATTAGCCGAATTTAGTAGAATTTGATGGTAGCCCTGGTAGGCGTCCATCATACAGAGAAGCTCACAGCCAGACATGGAATCTATCAGCTAATCTATACGAGGGAGTGGGTAATAATCCTGAGGGCAGGCTAAGTTTAGGTCCGTAAAATCTCGACACATGTGACGGGCTCCTGCGTCCTTGGCCACCATAACCACATTTGACAACCAATCCGGATACATAATCATCTCTAAATGTCCGGCGGCTACGAGTTTGTCTATCTCCACTTTAATGGCGCGCTCCTTCTCAACCCCGAAATGCCTCAACTTTTGTTTGACCGGCCCGACACGTGGATTGGCGTTCACATGATGCATAGCTATTGCCGGGTCAATATTGCCAATGTCTTCTGGGCTGAATGCAAATAGGTTGGCATTCCTCCTCAATGTTCTTATTAGCTCCTCCTCAGCCTGTTGGGTCATTTGTGCCCCAATACGCGTCGAGAAGTCTGTCCTTCCCGGGAATAACTCGGCGTTCATCAACTCTCCCTGGGGTTGGATCTTTGTCTCGGGCATATCCTCATCCTCCTCCCACTTCTTCCACCGTTTGCCTTCCTAGTCCTCCGACCGCCCGGCAGTGGCAGCATTGGCAGCATGGGCCGCACGGACAGGTTCCACATGACATTTACAGGAACTACGTTGGTCTCCTGTCACTTCACCCTTCCCTAGGCCCGCGGGAAATTTAATCTTCATGTGAGACATCGAGATGATTGCATGGAAATCGTTTAGTGTAGGCCTGCCTAAAATGACATTACAAGCTGACGGGGCATCCACCAAAAAGAAATTCATAGCCTCCACCCTCTGTTAAGGCTACCTCCCCAAAGCCACAGTAAGGGTTACCTGCCCTAAAGGCTGTACAGAAACCCCTGCAAAACCGAACAGAGCGGTATCCACTGCCTCAATCCTTAACTTCAGGTTCATCTGTTGGAAGCATTGCAAGAAGATGATATCGGCCGAGCTGCCCGTATCCACAAAGACACGCGACACAGTATAATTAGCTATTTTTTTTGTGTAAGTACCAGGGCGTCGTTTCCAGGCTGTCTTCCAGGTGTGAAATCCTTCAAACCAAAACTAATGACTGGGCCATCATCGTGCATACTCTTTTGTGTCATTTCCATGATCTCCCACTGTCCTTCTTGACAGGCGGAACGTATGTAGACTTTGCGTGCCCTACCTGAGTCTCCTCCGTCAGGTCCTCCCATTATCATGCTAATGAACCCCCTCCTCGGGGGAGAAGGTAGGGTATCCAGGGTTACCGCTGCTGCCTTGCCCTTGTCCGCTTTCTAACCTCCTTGTTGTTCCTCCACAATCCACCTCTTGGGGTCAGGTTGACTACGCTCTTAATATACAAACTCCTTAAGATCCCCCGCGTGGATAAGTCGTTCAATTTCGTCCTTCAGGTGGTAGCAGTGGTCGGTGTCATGTCCATATTCGTTGTGGAATCTGTAGTACAGCTTCAACCGCGGCCGTCTGGGATGTACTGGGCGGTTGGGTGGATATTCCAGGGCGACATGGTTTCCGGCTATGTTCAAGACCTCCTCCCGACTTTTCTTCAACGGGGCATAGCTCTCGTGCTGCACCACTCCTTATTTCGTATGGGGAAAGATATAGGGTCTCTGCTCTGGGATGCTCGCCACCGCTCGGACCTTCTCGAGGTTCCCCCCCCTCCCCTTCTTCTGCCCGGGGCCCATCAAGTTGTTCTTGCCGTCTAATCATCCCTTCAGCACTTCTTTTCACGATCATAATGTCCTCCAGGTTGATAAATTTCTTCGCCCGACTCAGTAACTCCTCAAAATTTTTAGCTGGTTTCTTCGCTAGGGAGATGAAAAAATTCCCCCTCTTTCAGGCCATTGGTCAGAGCGTTAATCTTTACTTCGGATGTGGCCTGAGGTATCTGCAGGGCTTTTACATTAAACCTTCTGATAAAATCCCTCAATGAATCCCCATCATTCTGCCTAAGACTGAACAGGGAGAGAGGCGCATTTCGTTGCCTCCTAGCGCTGGCGAATTGCTGGAGGAACAGTGCGCTGAATCTCGCGAAAGAATGAATTGAACCCGGGGGTAATTGTCCAAAATATTGTTGTGCAGATTTAAAAAAGGTTGCCAGAAATGCTCGGCACTTCACTCCGTCTGTATAACCATGCAGTAGAGCAGAATTCTCGAATCGCAGCAAGGGGTCACTCGGGTCGGTGTTTTTGTCATATTCAAATGGGAGCTGCTTGAACCCCGTGGGAAGCTCGTCCCCTAGAATCTCCCTGGTAAACTGACTTCCTGCCACCCTGCTTTCCTCGACCTCCGTGTTCCCCATTCTTCTCTTCATCAGGCGGATTTCCCGCGTAAGAGCCTCTAGCCGGTCACTGCTATCCGCCGAATCTCCTACCTCCTCTCTACCGTGAGACTCCCCGGATAAGTTACGCCTAGCTCGCCATGGGCGTTCCCCCCTTCTCAACTCCCGGTTCCCCACAATGGCTTTAGGCACTGGAGGTCTGTCTACGCAGACCTCCTCCCCTTCCACCCCATTGTATCGACATAAGCTCGGAGTTGTTCGGCTCCTAAGGTGACCGTATCGGGAGGATTGGTTGTATGGGCCACCCCGCTGAGTGGGGTACGCTCGACATCCCTATAAAAAGCTTATGCGGCTCGATTCATGTGCTCCTCTAAATTTCAAGCCGTGATCGGAACTTCCCTTCCGATCATACTGTATAAATCTGTAAAGAAAAGGTCGTTCCTGCAAAATATCCCACCAGAGGGGTGAGACGATCTCCATGGGGGCAATAAATTCACAGGCATATATTGAAAGAAAGTAGAGTAAAGAAAAGAAAGATGGTCGCTGTCTAAAAACTCACCCCCGATCACCCCAAATCAGCTAACATTTAGTAAACATCATAATTATCAGGTGTCCCTAACTCACGTCCTATGCTTATAAATGATTTCTCACAGACGGCGCCATTGATATGAATTGAAGCTTCAACCAAAAAACTTTTTATAAGGGGAGAGTTATAAACTAAGGGGTAAAAAATCGGAAAGTACATGACCCATAAGGATTTACAATTCTAATCAATAATACTCAGAAAGTGATCAGTTTCCAATGAAACAGTAAAAAGACGACATATATCATGGTATTATAGTGAAAAAAAGATGATCCTCCCAGCCGTCCTATTTTCCTTGTTTCCTCGTTGATTATCTGCAAAATAGTCCCCCGATAGATATCCGGTGAAGGACCCATCGAAGATTAAGTGATAAAGAGTTGGAAATTGGATCAATAATGCAATAAGTAAGTTTTTGTTCTTCTGCTCTTAGCTATGGTGTCCTCAGGTTTGAAAAGAGAACATATATATATAAATATATATATATATATATATATATATATATATATATATATATATATATATATATAACTCTCATTCCTGAGGGCAAAAAGGAGAAATTAGCGGGGCCTTACAAAACCATACCGATATGGGCTTATTTCTCGGAGGCCCACTAAGGCCCACTTCCACCCAGACCTAGCCCACATTTTTGCTTGGGCAATACTCCGCCCCCTCTTCCTATCCCGTCTCTTAGGATTCTTTATGTCCTGAAAGATTCCACGCTGCTCGCAGTCTTCTTCCATAACTCGGGCGGTAACATCACAACCTGATTGGGATGAAAGTTGTATGAGAGTGTGAAGAATAATTCTTATTTACTAAACACGTATTACATGGGTTATATACCAGAAGAATTACAACAGTATTGTAAGCCCTAACTAACAACATTATTTACGGGATTTGAGTATCATGAGGATCACTATTATCTTGGGGGAAGAATATCATAATCTTGGATCTTCTTTGATACGCCCCCGCAAAATGGACGTTCCGTCAGCAACGGAGATTTTGGATCGAAGATCCTCAAATCGTGAACGGGGTAAAGCCTTTGTGAGCAGGTCAGCAAGTTGATCAGTCGTGCAAACATAAGAGACAGATAAGATACCCTTGGTTGCAAGATCGCGAACAAAATGGACGTCAATGGCAATGTGTTTCATTCGGGAATGTTGAATCGGGTGAAGAGCAAGACGCATAGCACTCATATTGTCACAAATGAGTTTCGGGGTGGTAGTGACAGGAATGTGAAGTTCAGTACAGATTGACTATCCACCCGACTTCAGAGGCAGCAGAGGCAAGTGCGCGATACTCAGCTTCAGTAGAGGAGCGTGCAACACCATTTTATTTGCGCGATCGCCAAGAGATAGGATTTTCACCCAGAAATATGATGTAGGCAGAAGTTGATTTACAGTCCTTAAGATCGCCGCCATAGTCCGAGTCCGAATAAGCCGTCAACTGAAGGTGTGTGGGTTTGTGCAGAAGAAGACCAAAGTTCAGAGTGCCCTTCAAGTAGCGGAAAAGACGTTTAACTTCACTCCAATCAGCAGCCGAGGGAGAAGCCATACGTTGAGCGAGACGATTCACAGTAAAGCAGATGTCTGGACGAGTGAGAGAAAGATATTGTAGGCCTCCTATGGCGCTGCGATACTCGGTAGAATCAAGTGAAGAACTATCGGAGGAGCTTTTTGGATTGCTGGGTGTGCGAAGTGGTTTGGCACCATCCATGTGATGATGACGAAGAAGATCAATAATGTACTTATGTTGGGATAGAAACAAACCCTCCTTGCACCGAGCAACTTCAATGCCAAGGAAGAAGGAAAGAGACCCGAGATCTTTGACGGCAAATTTGATTGAAGATGGCGGATTAGTTGCTCCACAAGGCGAGAACTAGAACCTGTGACAATTAAATCATCCACATAGACGAGAACAAAAAGACGAACACCAGCATGGTTATATATAAAGAGGGAATGATCAGCTCGAGATTGGACAAATCCGAAAGCCAAGAGCGCAGAGCTGAGAGCATTATACCATTCAAGAGGGGCCTGTCGCAGACCATATAAAGACTTACGGAGAAGGCAAACATGCTTCGGATGCTGAGAGTCGACAAAACCAGGCGGTTGAGACATGTAGACGAGAACGGCCAGGTGACCATGGAGAAAAGCATTACTGATGTCAAGTTGTTTCAAAGACCAATTGGCGGAGAGAGCGAGAGTGAGAACCGTGCGGATGGTGACAGGTTTCACCACGGGACTGAAGGTTTCATGAAAATCAACACCAGGACGCTGATGAAATCCTTTTGCAACCAAGCGGGCCTTATACCGCTCAATCGTACCATCAGGTTTTCTTTTGATACGAAATACCCATTTACAACCTACAATATTGGCGTGGGAAGGAGGTACAACAAGATCCCACGTACCGTGTCGTTGAAGAGCAGTGAATTCCTCGGACATTGCCTGTCGCCATTGGGGACTGGCGAGAGCTTGTGACACGCAAGTAGGCTCGGTGTCGGCGGGAAGAGGGTGCTTAGTCGTAAGGTAGAGCTCCTTAGGCTTGAAGATATTGTTCTGGGCACGGGTGCGCATGGTATGAGTGCGCGGGGCTGGCTGAGGGGGAGGCTCGACAGACGTTGATGAAGAGGAAGGAGTAGGAGTGTGTGTAGTAGATGTGGACGAAGCAGGAAGTGCTGCATGGATTATTGATGCCACGTCGTTGGAGAATGTGGAGGTTTCCTTGGGTAGTGAGAGAAGTGGTGGAGGAATAGGAGATGACGTAGGGAAATCATCAAGGTCCAGTAAAGGAGTTTGCATGGGTGGAGTGCCAGTAGAAGATTTTGTAAAATCCCAAAATGAGAATTTCAAAAATTTGACATGGCGGGAGACATATATACGATCAGTTGTCGGATCGTAACAGCGGTAGGCACTTTGACTGGTAGAGTATCCAACGAAGATGCAAGGCGTCGAGGGAAAATGTAGTTTGCCAATATTATATGGGCAGAGCCAAGGAAAACAAATGCAACCAAATGTGCGCAATTTGAGATAATTCGGAGCATTGTTAAATAACTTCTCGAACGGACTCTTGTGACCAAGAATTGGAGTGGGAGTGCGGTTAATTAAATAGGTAGCTGTCTGTACCGCAAACGCCCAAAAGGAGGCAGGAAGATGAGCATGATGGAGGAGAGCCCGAGTGATTTCGAGGATGTGACGATTTCGGCATTCGGAAATCCCATTTTACCGTCAAAGATCTCGGGTCTCTTTCCTTCTTCCTTGGCATTGAAGTTGCTCGGTGCAAGGAGGGTTTGTTTCTATCCCAACATAAGTACATTATTGATCTTCTTCGTCGTCATCACTTGGATGGTGCCAAACCACTTCGCACACCCAGCAATCCAAAAAGCTCCTCCGACAGTTCTTCGCTTGATTCTACCGAGTATCGCAGCGCCATAGGAGGCCTACAATATCTTTCTCTCACTCGTCCAGACATCTGCTTTACTGTGAATCGTCTCGCTCAACGTATGGCTTCTCCCTCGGCTGCTGATTGGAGTGAAGTTTTCCTTGGCTCCACCCATATAATATTGGCAAACTACATTTTCCCTCGACGCCTTGCATCTTCGTTGGATACTCTACCAGTCAAAGTGCCTACCGCTGTTACGATCCGACAACTGATCGTATATATGTCTCCCGCCATGTCAAATTTTCAGAATTCTCATTTTGGGATTTTACAAAACCTTCTACTGGCACTCCACCCATGCAAACTCCTTTACTGGACCGAGGATAAGTAGCAATAAAAGATGAGTCCCCAAATGGTAGTTTATTAGATTTGCTCACACTACACGAAATACAATCATCAGTGAAACCACTCGATTTAGTAACAACGGGTAAATGAAAATGCGACAAAATAAAGGAGCTTGTTCGTCGGGAGGGATGACCCAGACGGGCATGCCAGTGTTGAGGTGAGGTGCGAACTCCAAGGGCAGCTTGTTTAGGGCGTGATCCAGATAAAGGAGGTTGCATATGATAAACGCCATCTTTACATGGGCCGCGGGCCAGGGCGATTCCCGTGAGCTGATCCTTAATCAGAAAATAATCAGGATAGAATTCCTACGAAACATTGTTGGCCTTAGTGAATTGGTGTACAGAGACCAAATTTTTCGCAGCACCAGGAACACATAAAATATCTGATAAGATAAAAGAACGAGAAGGAATTTTAATAGAATAGATACCAGTGTGTGAAATCGGGAGCCCCGTTCCATCAGCGATTTGAATTTCATCAGTTCCATCGTACTCGGAGTGAATTGACAGGTTGTTGAGATCATTCGTTAAGTGGTGGGATGCGCCGGAATCCACCAGCCATGGGGTCGAGGAGTGGTAAGGATGAGGAGATTGAGCCAGGTTGGCTGTGAGGGGAGGGCGACGGCAGTAAGGAGCGGTGTGGCCCTTGATGCCACATAATTGACAGTAGACAGGGACGGATGAGGTAGAGTGAGATTGACCACGTCCAGGTGTGCGACCACCACGGTTGGAATTGCCCCCTCGACCGTTGTTCCGAGTCTGAGAGGAATGCCAGCGATTGCCATTAGCGGGTTTGTATGCTGATTTTCCATGCGAGGGAGTAGAGGAAGCAGGATTTGCCGTGGCAACCAGATTAGTGGCGGCAGTGGCAATTGCTGAAGATATATTTCATGTTCAATCAACCGATCCCGGAGTTCTTCAAAACGAAAGGGCGTCTCCCGAGTGCGGGCTGAGCTTACGATATCCCGATAGTCCTGGTTAAGGCCATTGATGATGTAGAGAGTGAGATCATCATCGTTTACAGGAGCATCAATGAGGCCAAGCTCATCAGTCATTGCTTTTATGTAATTGACGTAATCGGAGATAGAACGAGAACCAATGGAAGCCTTGGAGAGAGCAGTTTTTAACTACATAACATGGGCCCGAGAGGTGCTGGCGAAAGCCCGAGTGAGGGTATTCCAGGCAGCCTTCGCAGTCGTAGCGGAGGACAGAAGCGGAAGTATATCAGGCGACACGGACCCGAGAATTGCCGCAAGGAGGAGCTGGTCCTGTTGAAACCAGCGGGCGGCAGCGGCATCAACATCAGCATCAGGTTGTGGTGTTTTACCATTAATGTGGCCAATCAAGGAGAAACCATTGAGGAGTGCGCAGAGATGATGACGCCATGAAGGAAAGTTGGACGTCGTTAATTTAATGGGAAGATGATGATGGGTGTAAACAGGGATAAGGGGAGGAGGTTGGGAGGAGACGGCTGTGGCGCTGGCAGAAGTGGTAGAACTCTCGGTAGTCATTATCGAAAAGAGAAAGGACCGAGTGCGTCTCGTTAGAGAGTGGCGATTGATACCATATGAGAGTGTGAAGAATAATTCTTATTTACTAAACACGTATTACATGGGTTATATACCAGAAGAATTACAATAGTATTGTAAGCCCTAACTAACAACATTATTTACGGGATTTGAGTATCATGAGGATCACTATTATCTTGGGAAAAATATCATAATCTTGGATCTTCTTTGATAAGTTGCTTCTCATCCGGAATGGCAACTGTCTTTCCGTGCTGCTTTCTGTTAGGACTGTACCTTTATCCCGTATCAAATTATTTTATAGAGTTGTACACAAATTAACAGAAAATAAAAATTGAATATTTTGAAATATAATTCTTATTCTGGAATGGGGGGAGAATTTTTTCGGGAAAAATTGACTAGTTTGACTCGAATATGAGTTTCTGAAGATTTGTAGTTTTTAGCATGACAAGAAAATAATAGATTTTGGAAAGAAAGAATAAAGTGATAAAAGAAGTATATTTTTTTGAGACGGCGAGGACCCGAGAGAAGCAGGTGGAAGTTTGGTCGACAATGCGAGTTCTTGATGGAAGGGTATATTCGGAAATCTGTAATATACGCGAAAACACATGGAAAGAAATCAACCGTGGAAGATTATTAGCATGGAAAACAGCTGAGCCTGTCAAGAATCACTTTTGCTCTCACTCCCACTTGCAATTTCACATCAATTCCACTCCTATCCTATCCGTTTTGTTTCCTATATATACACACACCTATCCCTTACTCCAAAACCTATATAAACCAGAGAGAGAGACAGAGATTAATGAGGTTGAATATCCAACAAGCCATCCCCTCCGCCTTGGGCCCCGCCGTAGCTGTTGGCGAATCGGGGCGATGGAATTCGTCGATTCCGTACATACTGAGTGGTCTGGCTCTTATGCTGGCAGTTATAGGTGTGGCGTTGATACTCCTGGCTTGCTCTTTCATTAAACAACCCTGTGAATCCTCAATTCAAAACTCCAAAAAACCCTTGCCTGCAGCTTTACACCTGGATATGGAGCCCCGAGTAGTAGTGATTATGGCCGGAGAAACTAACCCCACCCACCTCGCCAATCCAATCGCCGTTACACGCGCCACCGACTGAACAAATGCTTCACTCAGATATTATTTGTAATTTATTTACTTAATTTAAAATGATTGATTAATTATTAAATCTAATCCGAAAGATGTATATAGATGATGTTCGTTTTGTGCCTTTTCGGCCTGCGGGAATCTGTAAACACATTAGAATACACAAATGGTTGGTTTTCCCAGATTCTTTTGCCCATTTCACGGACTCCCCCTTTAAATATCTAATATTACCATTTCCGCTCCATTCTAATTTGTACATTTTTCTTTTTCGGTCGTTTCATTTTATTTTGCACGTTTTCAAATTGAAAATAAATCTTACCATTTCTATCATCAATCTCTAACTTTAAAAAAGTTAATTAGAAAACAAAAATAATTTTTTTTAATAAACGTATCGGAACAGATGTGCAATTAATTAAGTCGAGATGGAGGAAATATATAATTATATAACATGTATAATATAAAAATGGATTACTGTAATTCATTAATTCATGCAATTAAGTTTATATTCTACTCTAAAACACTTAAGTTTCCACTTATATTTTAGTTTATGACTTATTGATATTTGATTTGCTACTCATATAAAAGATCTATTATTAGATTTAGTTCACTTGATTATTTAAAACACTACATGACATGATGGCCAATTATAGTATTAGCTATAAGTATTCATATTTTTTCAACAATATAATCGAATGAGTGAACATTCATAAAATGGTCAAGTTGTATCCATTAGCAGACTAAAGAAATTAAAGGGGGGACAAAAAGGAGGTGAGTGGCTTTAATATGATGCAGGAATTATTCGTAGCCTATAAAATTTTTTAATGTAACACATTTTTTATTACACTCCACTTATATTCAAAAATGTTTCAGCTTTCTCAATCTAGCCTATCTAATTGCAATCTTGTCATTATTTACACTATATTAATTAAAAGAAAAATAAAGTAAAAAAAACCAAAATCATCCATATCCCCATCTTCTTCGACCACTTCCCACCACTATTACCATCACCAACCAAACTTCTCAAAACATGTAAGAAACGTAGCTTAGGAAATGTAGAACATAAACCTTCTCTTAATTTTAAGAAGTATCAGTATCTTCGTTGCAAATCACTCCCAAAGGTCTTATGCTTCATATACAGCAACAGGGGGTACTAAGGACGAAATTTGAGTATTAAAGACTTCATTCTGATAGCAGCAAGGGTTCTTCTTGTAATTATACCAGTTATCAATTGTGTGCTTCTCTGCTACCTAAGAATGAGTAGAAAGCGGAAAAGCAATACCACCAGTATGGCAACGGCAACGGAAAAAAAGGTATTCAACGGATGGCAGGTGAAATTGAAGTAGCGCTTGGAAAACATGAGGGAAGCTTCTGCAATTTTATGGGCCCATGGTTGATGGAGTAGATGATATTTATGTTTTTTTGGCATTAGATTGGTGCAATTCATCCTCATAAGTAACCGAAGAGATAGCAACGTGAATGTTGATGCTAGCTAATCAGAGGAGATGATGATGATGATGATGATGATGATGATGATGATGATGATGATGATGATGATGATGATGATGATGATGATGATGATGATGATGATGATGATGATGATGATTGGTAAATGTATTTATGCGTGCATAATATGTCTAGTTAAGTGTCTATTTAGTGGCATTTGCATGCGTAATTGACCATGTATTACTCGTATTTGTATTATTGCGCAATTTGATGTTTGTGACTTGTTTTGAAGTTATTTGGGTGAATTTAGACCAAAAATTCGAAAACCAAGTCTTTTGAAGTTATTTGGCAAGTCAAAAACCAAGAAAAATCGAGCCAAAGTTTCAGGAGACTGAGCTCGGCCGAGCTAGTGAGTCTCGGCTGAGTTAGAAGGTCAGGAAGTCCGGATTTTGGCCATAGAAGATTCTCGGAAGAGCTCAACTTTCTCGGCCGAGAAAGATATACATAGGGCTCGGCCGAGACAGATGGTGGCCCAGCCCAGTTTTGCGCGCGGATTAATCGTTTCCCAACCCAAATTGAGCCAAATTCATCCCTTCTATAAATAGAAGATCCAAAAAGTCAGAAAATCACACTTGGACATTAATTGAAGAGCTCGGACTGAGAGATTCTGAAGAACACGACATTTCAAGATTCGACAATTCGGGTTATTTTCTTTTTATAATTTGTTCTTAGTGATCACTATGATCGGCTCAGTTTATTATTTCCCGTCTTTGACTTTGTTGAACCCTAGACTGATGTTTATGTAAATAATCTGGTAATTGTTTGATTTAATTATTTTCTGAGATTACTTATGTTATTGGTTTACTCTATCTTTTATATGGTTGATATTGTGGATTGATCACCCTAAAAATAGGCATATAGATGTAGCTAGGTCATAAATACATAATCCGTAATTGTTATGCGTTTGTGTCCAAAAGTAGCAAAAAGTGGTTACTCGCTAGGATAACATAAGTCGCGGTCACTTGTATCGAGCTTGTGAGTACAACATCGTACCTACGTCGTTACCTTAGGTCTTTAAGCATTTGATTAATGGTGTTCTAGCGATCGTATCCTAGGACTACTTAATTGAATAGGATTAATTACTAAACGAACCTGTAGTTAATTATTATTAAGGGGTAACAAGAGTTGGCTAAGTATACCTGTTAATTCTTGGAGTAGGAGTTTCAGAAATAATTAGTCAAGCAATTGCATTAGTTACATAAATATTCGGACTAGGGGGATACTGGGTTAAAGACGAGAATACATTTTATTCATATTTTAATTCTTCTTAATTTGCTAGTTTAATTAATTTGCTTCAAATAAAACCCCCTTTTATAGTTATACTATTATTATTATAATTACTTATATAAATTTGGTTAGTACAATAATTCGATTAGTTCCTATTCCCTGTGGGATCGACCCTGACTTACTCTACCTACTAGCTAGGAAAGGAATAGTTAGGTAATAATAATAATCTAATTTATCTGCACCCGACAGTGCGGGTCAATGATGATGATGGTGATGATGATGTTGTGTTTCAATAACACAGTACAAGGACTTTACATTGGGTTACAATGAAATAAACTATTACAATATGTAACTAGAATAGACTGGAAAATGTGGGAAGCCAATGCGAGAACTCTTTCTACAAGACATATACGTTCTGCACAAGAGCTCACAGTCTAACGTGATATCTCCCAGGATATGACGATTCATTTGTGTTGCTACAGGTAGAAAGTGGCCAATTTGTTAGCTTGATATACACAACGCATTCTTACATGGTAATATTAATAAGAATATTTGTAGGCTACCACCACTCGGTTATGAATTAGAAAAGAAGGGACATGTATGTAAATTGTAAAGGAGATTGTATGGCCTTAAGCAAGCTTCAAGGCAATGGAATCATGTATTTTGCGATAAACTCAAGGAATTTGGCTTTTCACAATCTCCTTCAGTTCATTGTCTTTTCTTATACCACACTAACACAACATTTCTAGCACTCATAGTGTATGTGGATGATTACTTAGTGGCAGGATCTGACATTAGTATCATTGACCAATTGAAGCAGTTTCTAGATCAGGCTTTTATAACCAAGGACTTGGGTTTTGCTAAAAAAAAATTAGGAATGGAGATTGCAAGAAATAAGCAAGGGACATACTTATGTCAAAGGAAGTATCTATTAGATATATTGAGAGATATAGGATGAACAGGGTGTAAAGTTGTGTCAACTTCTCTTCCTACTGGTTTACACTCGGCAGCTACTAAAAGAGAACCATTACAAGAGCCTGAGCAGTATACATTGGCAGACTACTTTATCTAAACTTGACTAGACATGACTTTAGTTATTTGGTACATCAACTTTCTCAAATTGTGTCCAATCCCACTACTACACATTGGAGTGTTGCACTTCACATTGTCAAGTACTTAAAAGGCTGCCCAACATTGGGGTTGTTCTACTCATCTACAAGCAATAATATCCTACAAGCATTTTCTGATTCT
The DNA here is from genome assembly GCA_958295605.1 of Ajuga chamaepitys. Classification (NCBI taxonomy): domain Eukaryota; kingdom Viridiplantae; phylum Streptophyta; class Magnoliopsida; order Lamiales; family Lamiaceae; genus Ajuga; species Ajuga chamaepitys. The sequence continues at coordinate 19,034,890 of OY282495.1, forward strand.
GATTGGGTTGCATGCGAAGATACAGGAAGATCTATTGCCGATTTTCCTATATTTCTACGAGAATATTTGATTTCATGGAAGAGTAAGAAGCAGACAACAGTTTCTAGATATTCTACAACCTAAATATAGTGCTTTAAGTGCAACCGTGGCAGAGTTGCAATGGCTAGAGTCTTTGGCTAAGGATTTTCAGCTTAATGTCTCAATTCTTATTCCTTTGCTCTGTGACAACAAGGCAGCTATACATATTACACATAATCATGTATTTCATGAGAGGACAAACCATTTAGAAATTGGTTGCCATGTTGTAAGGGATATGTACAAGTCAGGATTTCTACAACTGCAGCATGTCTCCACTAAAATTCTTAGACCTTCACAGTTTCATTATCATTTGTCCAAGTTGGGCATGTTTGACTTTTACCATGCTCCAACTTGAGGAGGTTTAGTTAAGCCACATCATTTGTAGAATTAGTTATAATTGTACATCTTCTAGAAGCATCGGCTGGAAGGCTATATATATAAGATTGTAATCGTGTTTCCATTTCTTAGTTGTAACTTCTAGATAATGAAATGCGAGTTCTCTAAGCTGGTTTTGAGAGTTTTTTTTAGCTCAATCAACATTTTGATCTTTTACATCTTTTTTTAGTACATATATAAGATTGTAACTGTATTTCCATTTCTGAGTTGTAACTTCTAAATAATGAAATAAGAGTTCTCTGAGCTGGTTATGAGATTTTTTCAGCTTAATCAACATTTTGATCTTCTACAATTTTTTAGTACATTGAAGAATTTGGGGTGGAAAATGGGTCTAGGACCCTAGACCTTTTGGTTACAAGACTAAGATTAGAGTCATCGAACTACAAGGTTCTTGGTGACAAGCTGGCGTTCTTTCTTCTGAACCTAATTAGTGCAAAAGTATTAAATGTAATACAAAGAAATAAGATAAGGTTTGTAAATATATCTTATAAGTAAGCAATAACAAATATTAGTAGAAAATTCATTTGATACAAGGAATATGCTCGACATGAATTTTTTTTTAAATAAACCTATAGAAAAAATTGCATTAGTATTAATATCTATATGTCAGGAATTATGATAATTAGAACATTAATTTTGATATATATATATATATATATGAATGAGTTTTCAATGGTTACCTACTTTTTGTAACCATGGATGAATACTACGAAAATGTGTGTTGTATTAAATGATATTAAATGATATTTTACCTGCTATAGTGGGTTAAAGATAATTTTGTAGTTTTCTATTTGTTTAATTCATATAATAAGATTCCTTAAGAAATTTTAGATTCAAAAGGTCATATTGGTATTTTAGAGTAAAGTAATTAATGTTAGTTTATTGAAAATAGCAACTCCAATTAATAGCATACATTTAATAACTAGTTTTTCTTTTAGTATATTGAGAAAAAATACTGACTTTTTTAATTAATTCATATAATGCAAAAAAAAAAAAAAAAAAACAGATAAAATAAAATAGAATAATTATAATAATAAATTAGAATTATAAGTAGTTTTAGGTAAACGACAAAGTTTAGTTGTGATAAAAGTGATTGTAGGTAAATTTACACTATAAAGTTTCGCTTGTGATAAAAGTAATTGTAGGTAAAATAACACTACAAAATTATTTACTAAAAAGTATAAGAAAAAATAAAAATAAATCAATATCCTACTCCCTCTGTCCCACTTAATTTTGCGGAGTTGACCAGACACGGATGTTAGCTTTTAAGTTGACTTTATCAAAGATGTAGATTGAGGGTGGAGATTGTGAGAAAATTTTTCTTTTTAAGGGTGTGCAAAAGTGGGACGGATGGAAAAGGCAAGTGTGCAAATTTAAGTGGGACGGAGGGAGTATTACTTAAAAATTAGTAATTTCACGCAGTGTTTATGGGATCATATCGGAAGTCATAGAGCTCTTAAAAGCAAATGAAATAAAAAACAGAAACAGGTTTTAGCGAGTTGGCAGTCTGGCGGAACAACCGGTTTTGGACGATTTTCAACGAGTATATCTGGGTTAATGGTATATCTAGTTAATTAGCCCTATTGGACCAGACTAGGGCCGATTTGAGGCTGAACCGGTTCAACCGGCCGGTCCGGTTCCACGAACCTTGGTTTCATGATATCCATTTAACCCTTTTACTACAGTCAACAAGTACTCACTATTTGACTCGATTCAACTTCTTGAATTAACAAGTATCTACCATTTGACTCGATTCGAGTTATTAGATCAAGGCTACAAATTATTTGACTTGTTTGGCTTATCGGCTCAACAGGTACCCACTATTGACGATTCGGCTAATCAGATAAGCAAGTACACACTATTTGACCATATTCGACTTATCGACTCAACAGACAGCCACTATTTGCCCTGATTCGACTTATCGGATCAACAAGGTACCACTATTTGACCCATTCGACTTCTCGGATAAACATGCACCATCTATTTAGCCCATTGGACTTATCAGGTCAAGACGTACCAACTATTTGGTCGATTCAGTTTATCGAATCAACAAGGTACCACTATTTGACTCGATTCAATTTATTAGATCAAGACGTAACAACTATTTGACCCGTTTGGCTTATCGACTCAACAGGTACCCACTATTGATTGATTCGGCTTATCGGATAAACAAGTACACATTATTTGACCCGATTCAACTTATCGGCTCAACAGAAACAAACTATTTGACCCGTTCGACTTATTAGATCAAGACATACTAACTATTTGGCCGATACGATTTATCGGATCAACAAGGTACCAATATTTGGCCCGATTCGACTTATTAGATAAAGACGTGCTAACTATTTGACCCGTTTGGCTTATCGGCGCAACAGGTACTCACTATTTGACAGATTCGACTTATCGGATAAACAAGTACATACTATTTGACTCGATTCAACTTATTGACTCAACAAATATCCACTATTTGACTGATTCGACTTATTAGATCAATAAGGTACCACTATTTGATCTGTTTGGCTTCTCGGATCAAATGTATCAACTATTTGACTAGTTCAACTTCTTGAATCAATAAATACTCACTATTTGACCCGATTCGACTTATTGGGTCAAGACGATCCAACTCTTTGACCCGATTTGACTTATTAGATCAAGACGTACCAACTATTTTCTTTAAATTTCCTATTCGATTATTAGTAATCAAATTTATAATTTCGAAGTTAAAAAAATTCTATAAAAATAAAGACACTATCAATAAATATAGGGTGTCATTACTATTTGACCGATTCGACTTATTGGGTCAAGACGATCCAACTCTTTGGCCAAATTCGACTAATTAGATCAAGACGTACCAAATATATATATATATATATATATATATATATATATATATATATATATATATATATTTCTTATTTGATTATTAGTAATCAAATTTATAATTTCGAAGTTAATTTTGTTTTATAAAAAATAAGGACACTAACAATAGATATAGGGTGTCATTACTATTTGACCCGATTATACTTATCGGGTCAAGACGATCCAACTATTTGACCCGATTCGACTTATTAGATCAAGACTTACCAACTATTTTAAAAAATAGGACTAAACACATTCCTATTACAAAATACCAATAAGTTGTTCTGAAGTAAATACTATTCCATCATTTCACAAATACTCTCTAATATTTTTTATCAATGTCACTCTTTGCTTGTTATATTGGGAACATGCCAACGAACATGCTAATCTACACCTCTCTTCATTGGAATCAAACTGCATCATTTCAAAATAAAAGTAAATTAAGCAATAATCCAAACTAAAATATAATGATAATATGTTATGGATCTTACCATAAAAGATCTTGAATCAATTATGCAATCAGATTGCATAAACAAAATAACAAACATTCCACAATCAAAATGATTGGGCTGCCTTGCAGCATATGGCGCACGTACAATTCGAAAACTAGAAAAACTGAAACTTGCAGGCATCTTCTTAATTTCTCTCTCCATGCCTCAGTTCAAATTGCGCAGCTAAGTAATTCATAATATGGTGAGATTTAGTGCTAATTTTAAGAATTATTAAATATGAAAATAAAGACTTGTACCAAACTTACAATATCCTTGATTTTCGAAGAATAACAGATAGGATGTGTCGCATCGGAAAAAGAATCCCAAACTTCAACATATTTTGTCTTCAAAACCACTCGCGTAAGAATGTAGTGATTTGATATCAAAAGCAGTATGAATATTAATGTTCAAAATACCAAATAAGTTATACGTTTAATTTCCACAAGAAAAAAATTGACAAGATAGCAAAATATTTGCACTTGCCTCATCGCACTTGTGAAGATATCCCATGAACTTATCATAGTAGTGCATTTTCCCCCACATTTTGTGTACGGGTAAATTATATGACGGTAAAAACTCTTTCTCAAAAAAGTATAAGACATATGTGTGAGTAACAAAATTATAATTAAATTACACCCTAAACAAATAAAATGGATACTCACTGTTATTCTAACAGGAAAATACCACTTTCTAACTTTTCCACAAGTTTTCATCCTCTCGCCTTCAATCAATAGTAAGGAAACCATAGTAATAATCTATCTAAAAAAAAAAAAAAAAAAAAAAAAAAAAAAAAACTATTTTGATTAAATACAAGTTTATTAACCTTAATATTTTTTTTTTCAACAAAAAATATGAAGGTAAGAAAAAATCTCAGTCCCTAACTCCATTTTAGGGCCAAGGTATAAAAAGTGAGAACGTACAAGTGCATCACTGCCGCTATCCACGACCACCTCGCTGCCTATGCAAAATATATAAACTTAGATAGCATCGAAATAATGACATAAATAATGCAATATGTTAAAAGAAAAGGCAACTTACTGTTTATTTAAACTCTTGGAGAAGATATACTCCAACACTTCTCTTTTCATTGCCCTAAATGTATAATTTACTTTAAACTCTTCAAACTAACACATCTCCATCGACTTTGAACTTCTAGCTTGGTCGTGATCTACTCTTTCAACGTCAATTGTAACCTTGACCTTTTTTCGATTAGAATAATTACTCCCTTCATAACATACTTCAACTTCTTTACTATTGAAAGAATCGTTTTGTAGCATGAAAGCTTTCATCAACCATATTTAATTCTTCGTGGAAGTCATTTCTTGTTCCATGCGTCTTCTCCATTCTTTTTCAGATGCTTCCATACTCATTTTCTTTATTCCTTATCTTGAAATAGAGAAGTATATTTAAATGATATTTAATTTCTAATGTCTTCATTTATTATGAGTTTTTTTTATATAGTAAAATATTTAGGATAGTTAAACATTAAACATATAGCTTCTATTTATTATTTACTTTGGAACCCCCAAAAAAATCATTAATAATCGGCTAAACAAAGGAATAACTAGTTGTTTCTTCATGATTTTTTTATGTATCATGCCACAAATAATTAATGTTTCATTTTTAGAAGAAAAAATAATAAAAGAAAAAAATCGCCTATACACAATAAAAGATAGAAATGCCACCTATATTAATAAAAAGCAACACAAAATCGTACATTACTTATTAATGAAAAAACAATTCTAATAAGATATAAAAGAAAGGATTCTTTCAATAGTAAAGAAGTTGTGTATTAGGTTGTGTATTTTAATTAGTAGTTGATACCTATTACACAAATAACCAAAAAAAAAAAAAAAAAAAAAAAAAAACCCCAGCTAATTGTATTATAGAAAAAGTATTAATTATAAGGTGTATCAACTACATAGCAATTATCAATCAATGCGCATGTAGTACATTTAATAAGGTTCGAGAATCAATAATCCCTACTAAAATGACAAGAAAGGACATGAAGTCTTTAATTTCAGCTTTCTTAAAATATAACTAAAAAAATAAAAAAAAATGACACATCATCACTATTACCTACATGTCATCAGGTTACTCATTCTCTCACCATTAAATGTGTTTATTCTTTCTAGGTGAATTAAATGCATGACTCAACTACTTAATCAATCTTAACCTTTAATTTTTTATCCAAGGGCTAATATTAGGTCACCATCCATAGTGATAAAGTGATTATTGACCTAATGGTTACTTTCACTTTATCACCATGGATGGTGACCTAATATTAGCCCTTGTATCAAAAATTAAAGGATGAGATTGGTTGAGTAGTTGGGTCATATATTTAATTCACCAAGATTGAATAAATCACATTTAATGGTGAGAAAATGGATAACCTGATGACATGTAGGTAATAGTGATGATGTGTCATTTTTTAATTTTTTTTAAATCAAATTTTAAGAAATCTGAAATTAAAGATTCCATGTCTTTTTTTGACATTTTAGTATGGATTATTAATTCTCGAACTTTATTAAATGTACTACATACACGTTGATTAATGAGAATCACTGAATATCATAATTACTATTTCACTTTACCCACTAATTTAAAATAATTAATTGTCTAATTTAATTTTTCATTGATAGTTGTTATGTAATTAATACACCTTATAATTAATACTTTTAATACTTTTCTTTAACACAATTAGCTGCGTTTTTTTATGTTTAATTAAAATAATACTCTCTCCGTTTCAGAATAAGTGTCGCTTTAGACACTTTAAAATTTTTCAAAATAAGTGTCATTTCAGCAAAAAACTCATATTCCTTCCAACATTACCCTAGCAAACTACTTAATTTAGTTGACTATTTCCTTTGCCACAAAATTTATCTTACTTAAATAGATTATGTATGGATATATTTTTCATTTTTACTAATTCTTAATTTTTTTAAGAAAGGCTAAAATGATACTTATTTTGAAATGGTGGGAGTAGGTGACAACTACTAATTAATACACAAATGACCTTTTTTAAAAAAATACACCTTATAATTTTGTGTTGCTTTTTTTCTTTCATTTTTTTTCTTTCTATTAATTAATAGGTTGTGTATTTGCTTGGTTTTTTCCTTAATAATTTATGTACAATTTTTTATAGAATTTTTTTAACTTCGAAATTATTAAATTTAATTAGTAATAATCAAATAGGAAGTTTAAAGAAAATAGTTGATACGTCTTGATCTAATAAGTCGAATCAGGTCAAATAATTGGATCATCTTGACCCATTAAGTCTAATCGGGTCAAATAGCAATAACACTCTATATCTATTGTTTGAGTCCTTATTTTTTATAGAATTTTTTTAACTTCGAAATTATAAATTTAATTACTAATAATCAAATAGTAAATTTAAAGGAAATAGTTGGTACATCTTGATTTAATAAGTCGAATCGGGTCTGTTGGATCGTCTTGATCCGATAAGTTGAATCGGGTTAAATAGTTGGTTCATTTGATTCGAGAAGCCAAACAGATCAAAAGTGGTACCTTATTAATCTGATAAGTTGAATCAATCAAATAGTGGGTATTTGTTGAGTCAATAAGTTAAATCGGGTCAAATAGAGTGGACTTGTTTATCCGATAAGTCGAATCCGTTAAGTAATGGGTACTTGTTGAGCCTATAAGCCAAACGGGTTAAATAGTTGGCCGTCTTGATCCGATAAGTCGAATCGGGTTAAATAGTGAGTATTTGTTGATTCAAGAAGTCGAACGAGTCAAATATTTGGTACATTTGATCCGAGAAGCCAAACAGGTCAAAAGTGGTACCTTATTGATCTGATAAGTCGAATCGATCAAATAGTGGGTATCTGTTGAGTCGATAAGTCGAATTGGGTCAAATAGTGTGTACTGGTTTATCCGATTAATCGAATCGTTCAAATAATGGGTACCTGTTGAGTCGATAAGCCAAATGGATCAAATAGTTGGTACGTCTTGATGTAATAAGTCGAATCGGGTCAAATAGTAGTACCTTGTTGATCCGATAAATCGAATCGGCCAAATATTTGGTACATCTTGATCTAATAAGTCAAATTGGGTCAAACAATTGGATCGTCTTGATCTGATAAGTCGAATGGGATCAAATAGTGAGTATTTGTTGATTCTAAGAAGTTGAACGAGTCAAATAGTTGGTACATTTGACCTGAGAAGCCAAATAGGTCAAATAGTGGTACTTTATTGATCAGATAAGTCGAATCGATCAAATAGTGGGTATTAGTTGAGCCGATAAGTCGAATCGGGTCAAATAGTGTGTATTTGTTTATCCGATAAGTCAAATCGATCAAATAATGGGTACATGTTGAGCCGATAAGCCAAACGGGTCAGATAGTTGGTACGTCTTGATCGAATAAGTCCAATCGGGTCAAATAGCAATACCTTGTTGACCCAATAAATCGAATCGGCCAAATAGTTGTATGTCTTGATCTAATACGTGGAACGGGTCAAATAGATGGTATATGTTGAGCCGATTAGTCGAATCGGGTCAAATAGTGTGTACTTGTTTATCCGATAAACTGAATTGATCAATAGTAGGTACCTGTTGAGCCGATAAGCTAAACGAGCCAAATAGTTGGTACACCTTAATCTAATAAGTCGTATCGGGTCAAATAGCGTTACCTTGTTGATTTGATAAATCGAATCGACCAAATAGTTGGTACACCTTGATCTAATATGTCGAATGGGTTAGTTGGCACATGTTGATCCGAAAAGTCGAACGAGTCAAATAGTGGTACCTTGTTGATCCGATAAGTCAAATCGAGGCAAATAGTGAGTGTCTGTTGAGCCGATAAGTCGAATTTGGTCAAATAGTGTGTACTTATTTATCTGATAAATAAGCCGAATCAGTCAAATAGTGAGTACGTCTTGATCTAATAAATCGAATCGGGTCAAATGGTAGGTATTTGTTAATTCGAGAAGTTGAATCGAGTCAAATAGTGAGTACTTGCTGACTCTAGTAACGGGGTCAAACGGATATCGTGAAACCAAGATTTGTGGAGACGCACCGGCCGGTTCGATCGATCCAGCCTCGAATCGGCCCCTAGTCCGGTCCAGTAGGGCTAATTAACTGGACATACCATTAACCCAGATATACCCGTTGAAAACCGTCCAAAAACGGTTGTCCCGCCGGACCGCCAACCCGCTAAAACCTGTTTCTGTTTTTTATTTCATTTTCTTTTAAGAGATCTATGACTTCCGATCTAATCCAATAAGCACTGCGTGAAACTACTAAATTTTTAAGTAATAAATAGTGTAATTTTACCTACAATCACCTACAATCACTTTTATCACAAGCGAAACTTTGTAGGGTAATTTTACCTAAAATCACTTTGATCACAGACGACATTTGTAGTTTACCTAAAATTACTTATAATTCTAATTTATTATTATTATTATTTTATTTTATTTTATCTTTTTCTTTTGCATTATATGAATTAATTAAAAAAGTCACCATTTTTCTCAATATACTAAAAGAAAAACTAGATATTAAATGTATGCTATTAATTGGAGTTGCAATTTTCAATAAAATAGCATTAATTACTTAACTTTAAAATATCAAAATGACCTTTTGAATCTAAAGATTCTTAAGGAATCTTATTAAATGAGTAAAAAAAATAGAAAAATACAAAATTATCTTTAACCTACTATAGTAGGTAAAATGTCATTAATATCATTTAATAAAGCACACATTTTCGTAATAATCATCCATCATTACAAAAAATAGATAATCATTGAAAACTCATTCATATGTATATATAGTCTAGATCCATGATAGTTATCGAAACGAAAAATAAAAAAAAAGAATAAAACAAGTATATCGTCGTCGAAACTAAATGAAGAAAACAAAAGGTGCTTTGGAATACATTGTTGTACAGGGTGGAATATATTTTTCCAATTTCAGACGCCAAGAAAAGACAGAGAAAAAGAAGAACTAGTTTTTCTACATTTCAAAAAAGTAACTAAAAATCAATTGATTCAGTTTAAAATTATGTGCATTTTTTAATTCAAGGGAAAGTAGTTTTTATATACTCGAGACGATGTCAATATCTCATGTAAATGATTAAAAAAAAATAATAAAAAATAAAATAAAATTGTAACAGATCAACAAAGAAACGTAGTTTACTAAATTTCCATAATTGAGAATCAAGCAAGAATTAATTTGTACTTCAAAATCGTGCGGTGCTATTCTTATTTACAAATAGTTTTATTTGTGGTAAAAAAAAAAAACTGAATGAAATCACATAATTCAAATAATATTTCATCTTTCTATTAGAATCTCACGAATGCATGTCATACATATATAGAATGGCATTATAGTAAAATCATAATAGAAAAATACTCCCTCCGTCCCGGTTAAAGCTTCCACTTTGACCGGGCACGGATGTTAAGAAAAAATAGTTATTTGACTTTTTTAAAGGTGGAGATTGAGTGGTTGAGATTTTGAGAGTGAGGATTGTGGGATTAGTTTCTTTTTTTGGGGTGGCAACTTTAGTTGGGACGGATCGAAAAGACAAGTAGGCAGCTTTAAGCGGGACGGAGGGAGTATTATATATTGAGAAAAATAGAATGAAAATATCATTTGAAATAAGTGATGTTATTTGGAAAACAACGTTATTCGATAGGCTATGCATCCAAATTTAATTCATACTACTCCGTTCCGCTCTAATTTGTCTTTTTTTTTTTTTTTTTTTGTCCCAATTTAACTTTTCAACTCATAAAATTTTTCTCACAATTTTTATTCTCAAAATCTCCACCCTCAATCTCCACCTTTAAAAAAAGTTAAAGATTCCACAAAATCTGTTTTTTCTTAACTTTTGTGTCCGGTTAAAATAGGAAAGTTACGCCGGGGCGGAGGAAGTATACCAACATAAGAGGCCTAAAATTATGCTACGAGGCTCACCTGAGTTGCGACTTTAACTGAATTGGATTAGAGCATCCCCATTGATGGGGTATTTGCTGACATAGATTTGTGGAAATACCCAAAGTTAGGTATTTTGCCATTGTGGGGGAGAATTTGGGGTAGGGGAAGTGTTCCTAGGTAGCAAATGTGCTACCCAGGAAGTTGAGAGAGAAGGAGGGCCGAAAAGCATGGGGAGGGGCGCGGTTGGCAAGGAACGTGCACGGGGAGTGGCTCAGGCAGGGCGTGTGACCCCCACCCGTGCGTGGGCGGCGCGCGACTTGGGGCCCGCACCTGCAGGCCTGTCCCCCCCCCCCCCCCCTCCTTTTATTTATTTATTTTTTTCGTTTTTTTCTTTATTCTTTTACATACTTTAGGAGACAATAGCCGTTTCTCTTCCTTTTTTTTTTTTCTATTATTATCATTTTCCAATGGCTATAATTTATTTTCAGCATTTTTTTTAAATAAAAATTATTTTTTTTCTATGAATATATGTTCATCAATTCACCATTTTCTTCATTCTCTACTACTACTAAAATTTCAATCTTCTAGCAAAATTTCACAATTCTCATATGAAATAATGGATAAAGATTCATGAAATCAATGGTGCAATTCTTCAAATTATGGAGAAAATGCAACGCCTCCAAATATCAATTTTCTCCACCGATCACCAACTACCATCCTGAAAATCCAAATTTTCATTCCCAAAATTATCCAACCCATTTTCCAAAACTTTCAGAAGGTGGTAACACTCAATTTAATCCGCTCAATTCATCTGGAGCATCATTCTACGGGCATCTACATGCCAGTTCCTCAATACGAATTTCGTCCGACAATCGACGCAAATTCATCAAGAAGACCTAGCACTGATGGATCGGATACAGACAGAGACACTCCAACTCCAACTTCTTAACGTTCGTCTCCCTTCTCGTTTCAATTTTCGTCAATAGGACTTGAGCGGATAAATATCACTGGCAACTTTGAAACCACCGATGATCCACCAAGGTTCCAGCTGTAAAGAAGAAAACTTACTCTGATGCAGAAAACACTCTTCTTGCAAGCTGTTGGCATGATATTAGTACAAAATATGTGGTAAGCAACTCACAAAAGTTGGAACAGATGTGGGTCCGAATCGGTGAGGCGTACAATCGGAATCGTCCTAGCAACACACCGTTTAAAAATCATGATGTGTTGAAGACATATTACTATACACTCCAGAAACAGGTGAAAGCGTTATGTTCCTGTTTCAATCAGGAGAAGAAGACTTGGGGAAGTGGTTGTAGTGATGCGGATATCATAAAGAAGGCGAAGGCCCAGTAGAAAGCAAAAAATGAGGGGGCTGATTTTAGGTATATGGGTGCTTGGAATGTCTTGAAAGACAGTCCGAAGTTTGCCGATCCAGACGATGATGTTCGTGGACCTAAAAAAAAAAAAATCTCTGCGTCTGGAGAGTATGTGACGTCTTCCAACACTGATTCAAGCGCTGGGGAGGAGTTTAGAGTAGAACGCACCCGCCCTATGAGCCAGGAAGCGACAAAGAGGATGGGTAAGGGTAAAGGAAAAGCAAGCACGTCTTCTGAAGATAACAGAGACGAGATTGAGCAAAGGCTTCGGTACTGGAAGAACAGAACAAGAAAAAACTCGAAGGGCTAATAAGTCTTGCCGCCACACGTGAGTACAAAATACTCATGAAGGATACCTCGGAGATGACGGAAGAACAACTCCGTATCCATCTCCACATGTGTAATAAAATCAAGAAGAATTGGGGGCTGTAGGTTTGAAAATTATTTGTTGTGTGCCTAGTCGTTGTTAAATTAGTTGTTCGGTACTTTCGTTCAGTAAAACTAGTCGTTGTGTGCTTTCATTTTTAATCTACCCGTTGTTTGCTTTCGTGTAATCTACGTTTCTTGATTATGTTTCGTTGTTAAAAGTAGTCGTTGTAAAAGTAGCTGTTATTAAAGTAGCCGTTATAAAAGTAGCCGTTGTATAACTAGTCGTTGTGTGCTTTCGTTTTCTATTAATAGACTCCAATCGGATTGTTGGATCTCTCATCTCAAACCGTTACACTTCACTAGTACTTCTTCCATTGAGTTTATATCCATCTCTAAAACATGTCTTCGTCTTCTCACTCGTTACCCGAGAAAAGTGATAGTGAGAGCTTCTTGAATTCTTAACTGATGACACGACTGAGATAGAGATACAGTCGTTGCTCCAAAAAAAAACAAGAGTTACTTAGCGGTGCTGGGAGTTCTGCTGGCAGAGTCAGGAAACGTAGAATGTATGTGGAATGAGATCGTGAGGTGGGTCATGCAAGACTCTACCTTGATTACTTCACTGAAGATTCGATATACGGAAGTGATGTATTTCGCCGACGTTTTCGTATATCTAGAGAGTTGTTCTTGCGGATAGTGAATGCATTGGAGTCCAACTATGACTATTTCCGGTGGAGGGTCGATGCAGCTGGAAAAAAAGGGTTCTCCCCACTATAAAAGTGCACGGTGGCTATTCGTCAACTAGCGTATGGTGGACCTGTCGACCATTACGATGAGTACCTACGCGTTGCTGAAACAACCGCCATTGAATGTCTATTTAATTTTTGTCGCAGTGTGATTGAACTATTCGACGAATACTACTTCAGGAAACTCAATGTCCTGGATTGTCAATGGTTGTTACAGATGCATGAAGAAATGCACGGCTTTCTCAGAATGCTGGGGAGCCTTGATTATATGCATTGGGACTGGAAGAACTGTCTAGTTGCTTGGAAAGGTCAATTCACACGTGGTGATCATGACGTCCCAACTATCATGCTCGAAGCGATTGCGTCCGCCGATTTGTGGATATGGCATGCATACTTTGGAGTGGCAGGATCTAACAACGACATAAACGTGTTCAACCAGTCTCCTTTATTCACGGATACTTTGCAAGGTTGCGCTCCATCCGTTAATTTTACAATTAATGGCAAGCAATATAATCAAGGATACTATCTTAAAGATGAAATCTATCCAGAGTGAGCTACTTTTGTGAAAAACTTTTCATGTCCACAAGATCCGAAGAGAAAGCATTTCAAAGAACTGTAAGAGGCTGCTAGAAAGGATGTCGAACGTGCCTTTGAAGTACTTTAAGCTCGTTGGGCAATGATTAAAGGTTCAAGTTATTTCTGGTACAAGAATAACTTAAAGAAAATAATGTTAGCTTGCATTATATTGCACAACATGATAATTAAAAATGAAGGAAATTCAGCGGCCGATTGGTCCGACGATCCCAATTACGCTACGCCACCTCCACAAGTAAGTCAAGGATCAACCGGACATTCAATGACTACATCCGGAGAGGTGTTCAACTACGCGATAAGCATAAACATTATCAGCTTCGACAAGATTTATTTGAGCATGTTTGGAACCGATCCGGCAATAATTAGCACAATATTAAGTTAGCCCTCGAAATTTACTTTGTTACTTTCGAATTTTTTAATGTACTGTGTGTGCCTACGTTTTGTATTTTTACGTTTTATATGAATAAAAAAATTAATAATAATTTTTAGGGAATTTTTTTTTTCCGAAATATAATTAAATATAAAAAACTTCAATAGTTGGAATATTAATCATTTATTATTTATCCGAAAATTAAATAATTAATTTAGCTGATAGATTACTAAATAAAAAAGATAAATATGATATTGAAGTGGATCTCCCACATATTTCTCTTTTTTGAGTATATTGTTGCGGAGGAGTTTTGTTTTGAGGTATAGATAATTTAACTTTTGAGGTGACAAACATATTCTTTCTTTCTTAGGAAGGTCATTGGAGATGCCCTTAAAGAAACCCAACTCATCACTAAACTCTAGATCATTTATTTGTAGTACATGATTTATCAGGAACGTCTTCAGCTTCATATTTCATATTTAAGCTCCACAATTCGGACTTTTTAAATAGAGAAGTAATAAAATATTAAATACGGGAAAAGATTGATAGCAAAGCACAGCACAAACGAAAGGAGGTTGTGAATGTTGCTGTTTACATTATTTAATATATATATATATATGGGCCTTAGTTCGGAGCAGAAAGCAATTACTTTATGTATGGGGCCCTAACTGGTAATGATCGAAAGCCTGTTTTTCTTTGAAGACGATGCCCATGGGCCCCACTAACATCATCCGTCTTTCTCAAATGCAATTTTAAGCCTAGAATGACCAGGAGATTCTAAAGAAACTGTCTGCATCTCAATAATATATAATTTGTAATATTTTGGGAAATTAGTCATTGTAAGTGAGGGGTGGTGTCCTGAGATGATTGATATATATGATTCTATTGTTGGAGTCTTGGAGAAGCGAAAGGAAACAGGAAACAGGAATGGATAATTTTCAAAATCACGTTTAATATTGTCTACTTTTGTTAGTGGGAGATGCTTTGCAGCTTTTTGTTAATGGGAGTATACTTGGACACACGACTATTTCATCAACAATCATTTTTAAGGTATCCAGCTTCACAAAATATTAAATAAACAGACCACAGATATATTTGACGTACGTCCCTTGTTCTTCTTAATTCTAATTATCAATTAATGCACCTCTTCTTCTATGTCCATTCCTTCTCAGTATACAACCCAACTAGTGTCTTCACACCATAAAACTATTTCTCACAGAAAATAGGAATGTGTACCCATTTAATTTATTTGATGATACTATTTATATTCAGGAATTACTACAACTTTTAATCCGTACTATTTTTCTCAGATGTTCACCTTATTGGATGGAGTAATAAATAGTCCATATGGATGTCACATATATATTTAGTTATATCAAATTGAATTAATAATTTAAAAAAATCACGTTACAAAATCAATTTTAGAAAAGAAAAAAAAGAAAGTACTAGCTTAATTTTGGAGAGTGAGGAAGGTATAATTGTAGCAGTAGTCTGCATGGGATGAGACCCCAGAACACAATTTCCTTATGGTTTATCTGTTTCTGTCAGAGGAAAAAGAAAAACTCCCAGATGTACTACAATTAATTAATTACAAATATTATCCAATACGAGCACATGAATGGCACATCAATAAGTTGTTTGTATTACTATTACTATTACTATTAATTAAAGTTTTGGTGTGCTCCGCGGGCACTGGCTTAGCGAGGTAGGTGGGGTTTGTTTCTCCGGCCATAATCACCACTACTCTGGCCTCTATTTCCGGCTGTGTAGACTGCAGGGGCTTTTCCGGCTTTTCGACAGAAGACTCATCGCATGGTTTGAGGTAAGAGCAAGCCAAAAGCACGACCGCCGCAACTACGACTGCTAACATCAGAGCCGTACCACTGAATATGTACGGAATCGGCGAATCCCACCTCCCCGAACCTCCACGAGCTGCGCCTGGAGAGGGGGCGGGTGCGCTGCTGGATTCTTCCAAGTTCGCCCTCATCTCGTTCACTTTGTCTGTTGCTCTCTCCCTTGGTATGTATATAGATGTGGAAAGTGATGTGATGTGACGTGTAACAACTACAGGGTACAGCCCATGCTATTTCTATTTCTCTAATCATTTTGAGATAGCTAGAGCAGCTTCCTAATTTATAGACCGACGAGAATTGGAATTAAAGTTAATGTTAAGTGGATAATCAAATGGATCTTTCCCCCACTTTTTATGGTGTGCCAACTATGTCTCACCTAAAAACTTGACATATATTAAATTATTGAGTTTATTACCAAAAGCAACCTGATGTATACCCGTTTTTACCACTTGCAACCTATTTTAAAAGTCGTCGTCGATTGCAACCTGACTTACTCTCGTTTTACCGATTACAACCTATTTTATAAATTCCGGCCAAAATTAAGAGTGTGTGCCACACGCGCGTAATGTTGAGCAAGTGGTAAAAACGGGTATACCTCGAGTTGCTTTTGGTAATAAATTATTTTTCTTTTTTATTTTTTCTTTTCTTCCCGCCATCATTTTCTCTCTCATCCTCCTTTTTAACAGAGCTAAATCGAATATCTAAGAGTTTGAGTTTAGTTCATTAATTATCGAGTCGAACTCGAGCTTAATTTGTCAAATATATGGACGGCTCGTGAACTTACTCGAGCCTCTAGTGAGTCTAATCGAGCCCAAATGAATTCAATAAATATAAATTACAAATATGTTACTAATCATTATATAATTAAAAATAAGCTATAAATTCTTAAAATTATAATATACCTACTAAGATTAATTAATTACATATATACAAATGCATGGTTTTAATTATATAATTATATATTTTATTATAAGTATAACTATAAAATTAGAAATTAATTATAAGCATTAGCTTAATATTTACGAACTAGCTCTCGAGCCAACAAATAAAATTGCTCGCGAGCTAACGAATCGAATATCATCAATCTTAAGTTTGGTTCGTTTACTTTAACGAGCCACATTAGACTAGCCCGATCGAGCTTTTCACGAACCGAGATCCGAATAGTTTACGAGCGAATTGGTTCGTGTACATCCTTATCCCTCCCTTCTCTCTCTGACCTAATTCACCCTCATCCTAACACCAGTTCGTCTCCTCTCTCCACTAATTTCCATAAATTTCTTCAACACGAATCCTCTTCTACATTTATGATTTACAGATCCAGAAGAAACTAACTCTGAATCATCAAAAATTCGATCATTATCCAGAAGAAGTACTTTGAACAGTTCGGTGAAATTTTGGAAGTTGTGGTTATCACTGATAAAGCTACTGGAAGATTCTATACATGCTACTGTTGGATAAGAGTTCAATTCTCTTCGGTTTATTTCTCAGTAGAAAATCTAGCTTGGAGTTGTTCTTATTTGTATGTTTTTGTATCTATACTCATTCATTTCTTCAAATTATCCTGTTGAGGATAGTTCAATTTTCTTCAATTTATTTTTCAGACGAAGATCTAGGTAGGAGTTGTTCTAATTTGTATGTATTTGTATCTATACTCGGTCATTTCATCAAATTCTCCTGTTGAAAATGATGGAGGGAAGAAAAGGAAAAAAAAAAAAAAAGAAGAGTTTATTACCAAAAGCAACCTGAAGTATACCCGTTTTTACCACTTGCTCAAAATTGCGCGTGTGTAGCACGCTCTTGATTTTGGCCGGAATTTATAAAATAGGTTGTAATCGGTAAAACGCGAGTAATTCAGGTTGCAATCGGCGACGAATTTTAAAATAGGTTGCAAGTGGTAAAAACGGGTATACCTCGGGTTGCTTTTTGTAACGCCCCAATCCCATTAGCTCGGGATTAAAGTGCTACTAAATTTTCTTTTCTTTTGATTAAATAATAAATCAGAAAATGTGCGAAAGCGTGACATAAAATGTTTATCGGACAAAAGTAGAAATTTTATTGACGATAATATACTGCCAAAACAAATTTACACTGGAGGTTTCAAAGTTCTTCAGAAAATGAAAACACCCAGACTCAGTGTCATGTAAACTTATTTTTATACATTGAAGAGGCAAAAACATCTTAAAGTTGCGGGTAGGAAAAAGGAATCCGGTGACCTTTGCCGCAACAGCCCCGCCACCTTACTCAACTAACCTGAAGATTTGTAATAAATTATGGGCATGAGTATAAACTCAGTGGGAACTTTGTAAGCAGTTATACTAACGAAGGTGCACAATAATAAACACATCCTTGACTTAGGAGTTCATCTTACAACTCAAAAGCCATATTGCTAGACTAGGGGCCAATCTTACGACTCCCAAGTCCCACTCAAAAGTCAATCTTACGACTTAAGAGGTATCATATCATAAGCCCGAAGGCAAACATATTTATAAAGTACAAGTTCAATAGCATAATATATTCACAAATAGCCCAGTCACCCACCTTGTTTTGCTTGCTTTAAAATAGTTGAGTCGTGTATGTCCTAGGCCCAACCTGCACTACACCTAGCACATGTTGTTTAATTAATTAGTATTACTTATCGGGTTTAGTATTTTCAAAGTGATTAAGTGTGGTACAACATCTTTGGATTATGTTTATCTTTTACAATTTCTAATACATAAGTCGAGTCGTAATAAATTATAGTCCTAAATTAAAAGGCCTAATCATTTTATTAAATTTAAATTATTAACAACATTGATAAATATTTTAAACTAACTACCATGCATTTCAAACAACAACTATTTAATACAAACTTAAGAAAATAGCTAAATTTATAAATCTACTTAAGTCAAGAAAATAATTAAATTCTTAAATCTATATAAACTATAAATGACAATGACAAGAAAAATAAATTAAAAAAAAAAAAAAAAAAAAACTATTAAAGAAGACGTACCTCAAAAGATTTTAACACTATTCAACAACTTCCCAAAACACCGGTCCGAGCGTTGTCGAAAATAAACTTATAAGGACCTCCTAGTTAAAGGAATTCCTTTTAATACATTCACTGAAATGTTTAGTTATTAGTTCATTTCCTATAACTTATTTATAAAGGAATTTTTCAACTATTTTTCAACTTTTTTCCGATGTGGGACGATCCAAATTTATTTCTTTTGGTTTATCAATTCCTGCATCTTATATGCTAAATTTAGTAGTCATGATGATTTACTAAATATAGTAAATCAAGTTGTAACATTAGTTTAGTATTAATAGTTATTATCTAATTATTATCATATGTATGTATGTATGCGTATATTATTTATATTATTATTTTGTTATTACATTCTCTTGTTATTTTATGTTACTATTTCATATGTATATATAGTATAAATTAAATATGTTTCTTATTTCTTATACCCGATGTTAATATATTTTGAATTTTCATCCTTTCGGTGCTAGGAGTGCAGTCGACCTGGTACATCGCGGTCACACATATTTTCTAAAATAAAATCATAAATCAAATAACTTTGTAATTTAAAATACAATGGGTAAAAATATTTTAAAATACAAACAATGTATTTTATTGTGTTTCAAAGGTTCGGGGTATCACAGTCTCCCCTACTTTTTTAAAAATTTCGTCCTCGAAATTGTACTTACTTGGTTTAGGATGTTCGGATATTTTGCTAAAATCTCATCTTCTCGTTCCCAAGTAGCTTCTTCTTTCCCATGTCTACTCCACTGCACTAGTACTAAGGGAATCTCTCTATTCCTCAAAGTGTGAACTTTTCTTCCTAAGATAGCAATGGGGTTCTCTTCATAAGTGAGGTTTTTATTGACTTCCAGATTCTCATGATGAATAACGTGATTCGTATCTGGGACATACTTTCTAAGTACTGATACATGGAAGACATTATGGATATCAGTAAGTTCTGGTGGTAGAGCTAACTTATAGGCGACGTCTCCAATTCTATCTAGAATCTCAAATGGGCCAATATATCTTGGTTTCAACTTCCCTCTCTTTCCGAAGCGTATTACCCCTTTCATTGGTGCCATTTTGAGAAAAACCTTATCGCCTGTATTGAATTGTAGATCCTTCCTTCGTGTGTCAGCGTATGATTTCTGTCGATCCTGGGCGGCCTTAATTCTTTCTCGAATCTTAGTTACCACTCCAATGGTTCTTTCGATGATTTCAGGCCCTAAAATCTTTCGTTCTCCAACTTCATCCCAGTAAATCGGCGATCTACACCTTCTCCCGTAGAGTGCTTCATATGGTGCCATCTTTATTGTCGCCTGGTAACTGTTGTTATAGGAAAACTCTACCAGTGGTAAATATGTTTCCCAGTTTCCTCCAAAGTCTAGTACACAGGCTCTGAGCATATCCTCGAGTGTCTGTATTGTTCTTTCTGACTGTCCATCGGTTTGTGGATGATATGATGTGCTGAAGTTGAGCTTTGTTCCAAGGGCCGTTTGTAGACTTCTCCAGAATTTAGAGGTGAAACGAGTATCTCTGTCCGAAACTATGGTCACTGGTACTCCGTGTAATCTAACAATCTCGTCCACGTACCGTTGAGCAAGTTGATCCATGGTAAGCGTCATTCTTACTGGTATAAAATGTGCTGTCTTTGTAAGTCTGTCAATGATCACCCAAATAGCTTCATTCCTTCTTGCTGTTCGTGGCAGTCCAGTAACAAAGTCCATTGCTATGTGTTCCCACTTCCATTCGGGAATCTCTAAAGGGTGTAAGAGTCCTGAAGGCCGTTGGTGTTCTGCTTTAACTTGTTGGCATGTTAAACATCTTTCAACAAATTGCCCTATTGATCGTTTCATATTCCTCCACCAATAGATCTCTTTTAGGTCCTTGAACATTTTCGTCCCTCCTGGATGAGCTGTGTACGGGGTATTGTGAGCTTCTTCAAGAATTTCCTTCCTTACGTCATCATCCTTAGGTACACATAATCTTCCTTCGTATGTTAAAGTTCCATCTGGTGTTACAAAGAATCCCTTGATGGTTCCTGCAATTGCCCGGTCTTTCATCTTGAGGAGGAATTGGTCAGTCCTTTGTGCTACCTTTATTCGATCTCTCAAAGTAGGTTGTACGGTTAATGCTGCGATCATAGCTGTAGTATGGCCTGACTTCACAAAATCTAGATTCAGCTTTGCTAATTCTGTCAGCAGTTGCTGTTGTTGTGTTGGTAGAGCGATCATGTGTCCTTCATTTTTCCTGCTAAGTGCATCAGCTACGACATTCGCCTTACCTGGATGATAGTGGATGGTACAATCATAATCCTTTACTAGCTCCAGCCATCTTCTTTGGCGCATGTTGAGTTCTTTTTGTGTGAAAAAGTACTTTAAACTCTTATGGTCTGTGTAAATTTCACATTTCCCACCATAGAGGTAATGACGCCATATCTTTAATGCGTGAACAACAGCAGCTAATTCTAGGTCATGTGTAGGGTAGTTTAACTCATGGGGTTTCAATTGTCTTGAGGCATAAGCGACGACTTTTCCATGTTGCATCAAAACACATCCTAGTCCTAACTTTGAGGCATCGGTGTAAATGACAAACCCTTCTGATCCGTCAGGGATAGTTAGAACTGGCGCGGTTACGAGTTTCTGCTTAAGCTCTTGAAAGTTATTTTCGCATTCGTTAGTCCAGTGGAACTGGTTGCTCTTCTTTGTCAATTGAGTCAAAGGCCTAGCGATCTTCGAGAAATCTTGAATGAATCTTCTGTAGTAACCAGCTAGACCCAGAAAACTTCGAACCTCATTCACATTCTTCGGAGCTTTCCAATTCATTACTGCTTCAACCTTCGCGGGATCCACTTCGATTCCATTAGCCGTGATAATATGGCCTAGAAAAACAACTCGATCTAGCCAAAATTCACATTTGCTAAATTTAGCATAAAGCTTCTCCTGTCGTAAGGTACCTAGTATAGTTCTAAGATGTTTCTCGTGTTGTTCTTTATCTCTTGAGTATACTAGGATATCATCAATGAAGACTATGACAAACTGATCTAGATAAGGATGGAATACCCTATTCATCAAATCCATGAATACTGCGGGTGCATTTGTCAATCCAAAAGGCATTACTATGAACTCGTAATGACCATATCGTGTTCTAAAGGCTGTTTTAGAAATATCACATTCTTTGACCTTGAGTTGGTGGTAACCCGATCTGAGATCGATCTTTGAGAACACGCTAGCTCCCTTCAGTTGGTCAAAAAGATCTTCTATCCTGGGCAAGGGATACTTATTCTTGATTGTTAGGCGGTTGAGTTCCCGATAATCAATGCACATTCTAAGAGATCCGTCTTTCTTTTTGACAAACAATACAGGGGCTCCCCATGGAGAAACACTTGGCCTGATGAACTTCTTGTCCAGCAACTCTTGAAGCTGTAATTTTAATTCTTGTAATTCCTTAGGTGCCATTCGATAAGGTGCTTTAGATATAGGTGCAGCTCCGGGCACCAAATCTATTGTGAATTCAACCTGTCGATCAGGAGGTATTCCTGGCAACTCATCTGGAAATACGTCCACATAATCTCTCACCGTTGATATATCAGCAGGTGTAACCTTAACAGTATTATTTTCCATGATATTTACAAGGTAGCCTTCACTTCCCTTTTTCCGTAACATTCTTACAGCCTTCATTGCTGACACAATACGCGGTCTGGTATTAGTTTTGGCTCCGTAAAAGGTGAATTTGGATCCTATTGGTCTTTCAAAATCTATTTCACGTTCAAAGCATCGGATTGTTGCTTTATTCTTGGTCAACCAATCTATACCCAAAATAACATCGAAACATTTCATCTCTAATACGTACAGATCAGTTTCCATTTCTTGATCACCTATCAAAAGCTTAACACCAAACACGATATCCTTAGTCCTAATGGTCTTTCCTGAGGGGATACTTACTGTCAACTCCTCCCCATTTGTGTTACTTTTCAAACCCAGTTTTCTTTTAAAATCTTCTGACATAAAAGAATGTGATGCACCAGTATCAAACAAAATATATGCTGGAAGATCGTAGACAAGTAGTATACCTGCCATGGTTTCATTCTCCTCGGTCACTTTGTCTTGTCCTAGAGCAAAAACGCGTGCCTTCCTTGTCTTCTTGTCTGGTGTATTATTATTTTGTGGTGCCTTGGTCTGCGTAGTAGTGCACTCCCAATACCAATGTCCTGGTCGATGACACTTATAGCAAACATTCTTTCCCAACAAACATTCTCCATAGTGGTGCTTATTGCAATTAGGACATATTGGAACTGCATTTGGTCCTGGTCCCCCCCTTGGGGTTGCCTTCTTCACAAAGTGGTTAGTCTTATTCTTATCTCTAAAATCCCATTTCCTTTTTCCGGGTTGCTCTTGAGGTTTCTGGTTGTATTCTAAATTCTGGCTAAGGGATACAATATGTGCTCGTTCAAACGTTTCATGGTACGTAGGTAGTTTCAAACCCGACACGATACCTCCGATCTCTGGACGCAAACCTCTTTCAAAACGTCTTGCTTTTCTTTCATCTGTATCAACCAAGTGTGGGGCATATTTAGATAATTGATTAAAACGTCTTTCATACTCCATCACTGGAAGAATTCCCTGCTTCAGATTGACAAACTCAATTTCCTTTTGGTCACGGATAGACTGTGGAAAGTAACGATCCATCATCATGTTTTTAAAATCATTCCAGGTCATGTTTTGCTTTTGTTCATTCGTCATTGTTCGCTCGTGTGATTTCCACCAGTGTCCAGCATCTTCCACAAGTTGGAATATTGCGCATGAAACTTTCTGATTTTCCGTTGATTCCATATGGTCAAAGATTCTTTCAAGCTCAAGAATCCATTCCTCAGCGACCATAGGTCCTTCGCTACCTCTAAATTTTGGTGGTGAAAAACGACGAAATTGCTCTATAATGACATTAGTATTGATACCCTGATTCTGTGGATTTGGTATATTCTGGTTAGCTGGTATTTGTTGTATGAGTCCCTGCAGAGAGTTCAGGAACTCCCGAGCAAAATCCGCTCCCGGTACTCCAACAGCAGGTGGAGGTTGCCTCTCAGCAGCTGGCCCGACAAATGGCTCATTTTCATTTTGCACATGCTTACGTGGCCTTCCTCGCGCTGCCATACTTTTGGAAGAAGGAGAAACAACACTTAATTACATGCATATATACCCTTGTTTAACCTACCGAATAATTTGTAAACAAATCATATACGTAGAAAATATTAGGTTTACAAATCCATATATATATACAATAGGTACACTGGTTTTTGATACTCTTACCCGTACAAAATGTCTATTAGTTAATCATGCTTATACGAGCAAAAAGATAGCATGATCAAAGGATGACTTATATACATTCCTATTAGCAAAAGGATATTTACGGTCTAGTTATGTACCTAGACATCATTATACAAAAACTATCTACTATTACTATATGTACATTCTCTAGGTTTCCAACTATATCAGAACCAATTACTGGGACCCGCCTGGTTCTCTGCTGGTGGGGTACGTATACGTCGACCCCTAGATGGTATGCTCTCATCATGGACTGATCCTATGGACTCGTTGGGTTCGGTATCTTCTGAGGGGTCCTCCTCCTCTTCTGCTACACCTGCTTCCTCCCTTTGCGATCTTGCGAACTCGAGACAGTATTCCGCCCGATCCCTAGCGCGTTCGGCAAGACGTTCATCAGCAATAGCTTCTGAGCGCTTCTTGGCGGCGACCTCGTCATAATGATTTGCCCTTTGCCTCTGTTCCTCTGCCTCCATTTCCATCTGGTCTGCAATTGCGAGGCACCTTTGACGTTCTCTAATAACCATAGCGAGGCGGATACTAAAACGTTCATAATTAATTGTCAGTCCAGCCGTAGAGTCTATCGTAAGCATTTCGTCCAATAACCGATGGGCAACATCTCTATAATTTGGGAGGACAGTGTCTGCTAAGCGCATAGAAGCCTCGTACTCAGTAATGTGATGTCCTTCTTGTATGGCGTTGTTCCGACGTCTCCGTAATATATTTATATACTCGCTTATATTCTGATACTCACCCTGTCTGGTCCTCCGGTAGACTGACATCGCGGGTGGTAGATCTCTGTTAGCGAGTATTCTTCGTCTATATACTACTGTTTTTCTAGCAGTTTGTTTTCTTCGAACCATCCTATCATAAAGAAGAAATATGGGTCAGTCTCTAATCTGGCTTCTTAATTGGTAGTAAAAGTTTCGAGGACAAAACATTTTTGAACTTATATAAAACTCGTAATAAAATATACATACCTTGGAGCGAGTGTCGGTCTGTTGGCAAAGTCACGGTTCCCCTTGGTTTTATTTTATAAATCAAGTATACAGAAAAGTAGACCCGCTCTGATACCACTCTGTAACGCCCCAATCCCATTAGCTCGGGATTAAAGTGCTACTAATTTTTCTTTTCTTTTGATTAAATAATAAATCAGAAAATGTGCGAAAGCGTGACATAAAATGTTTATCGGACAAAAGTAGAAATTTTATTGACGATAATATACTGCCAAAACAAATTTACACTGGAGGTTTCAAAGTTCTTCAGAAAATGAAAACACCCAGACTCAGTGTCATGTAAACTTATTTTTATACATTGAAGAGGCAAAAACATCTTAAAGTTGCGGGTAGGAAAAAGGAATCCGGTGACCTTTGCCGCAACAGCCCCGCCACCTTGCTCAACTAACCTGAAGATTTGTAATAAATTATGGGCATGAGTATAAACTCAGTGGGAACTTTGTAAGCAGTTATACTAACGAAGGTGCACAATAATAAACACATCCTTGACTTAGGAGTTCATCTTACAACTCAAAAGCCATATTGCTAGACTAGGGGCCAATCTTACGACTCCCAAGTCCCACTCAAAAGTCAATCTTACGACTTAAGAGGTATCATATCATAAGCCCGAAGGCAAACATATTTATAAAGTACAAGTTCAGTAGCATAATATATTCACAAATAGCCCAGTCACCCACCTTGTTTTGCTTGCTTTAAAATAGTTGAGTCGTGTATGTCCTAGGCCCAACCTGCACTACACCTAGCACATGTTGTTTAATTAATTAGTATTACTTATCGGGTTTAGTATTTTCAAAGTGATTAAGTGTGGTACAACATCTTTGGATTATGTTTATCTTTTACAATTTCTAATACATAAGTCGAGTCGTAATAAATTATAGTCCTAAATTAAAAGGCCTAATCATTTTATTAAATTTAAATTATTAACAACATTGATAAATATTTTAAACTAACTACCATGCATTTCAAACAACAACTATTTAATACAAACTTAAGAAAATAGCTAAATTTATAAATCTACTTAAGTCAAGAAAATAATTAAATTCTTAAATCTATATAAACTATAAATGACAATGACAAGAAAAATAAAAAAAAAAAAAAAAAAAAAAAAACTATTAAAGAAGACGTACCTCAAAAGATTTTAACACTATTCAACAACTTCCCAAAACACCGGTCCGAGCGTTGTCGAAAATAAACTTATAAGGACCTCCTAGTTAAAGGAATTCCTTTTAATACATTCACTGAAATGTTTAGTTATTAGTTCATTTCCTATAACTTATTTATAAAGGAATTTTTCAACTATTTTTCAACTTTTTTCCGATGTGGGACGATCCAAATTTATTTCTTTTGGTTTATCAATTCCTGCATCTTATATGCTAAATTTAGTAGTCATGATGATTTACTAAATATAGTAAATCAAGTTGTAACATTAGTTTAGTATTAATAGTTATTATCTAATTATTATCATATGTATTTATGTATGCGTATATTATTTATATTATTATTTTGTTATTACATTCTCTTGTTATTTTATGTTACTATTTCATATGTATATATAGTATAAATTAAATATGTTTCTTATTTCTTATACCCGATGTTAATATATTTTTAATTTTCATCCTTTCGGTGCTAGGAGTGCAGTCGACCTGGTACATCGCGGTCACACATATTTTCTAAAATAAAATCATAAATCAAATAACTTTGTAATTTAAAATACAATGGGTAAAAATATTTTAAAATACAAACAATGTATTTTATTGTGTTTCAAAGGTTCGGGGTATCACACTTTTGGTAATAAACCCTAAATTATTTCTCATCAGAATTCATGCTTTTGTTCAAAATATATAAATCGAGGTTTAACTCTATATTCAAGCTTCAGAGATTATATATACAATTCGTGATTTCATGATTTAAGCTTCATATATTGTATTCTTTAATTTTTAGAGGGATGTGAGTTGGGCAAAGACATTCCAGAATAAAAAATTAAAGTTAGTATAGGAAAATACTTTTGTTTATATCACGCATATAAGGCTCATTCATTTGGCATTCTTCTATTCCAAAAAAGGAAAAAGAGAAGGTAATTTCTTAGCCGCAACTTAAATTTTATTACTTTTTTCAACTAATTGGTTTGATCTGAATTTTGTTGTACAGCTGGAAGATTAAAATGTCAATGATGGAAGACAAATTGATTTTGTATTGTGGCTAAACTTAATTAGAGGTAGTTAAATTTAAAAACGTCTCCAATAACAAGGAAACATTTACACACGACATTCCCCCTAATTCAACTATGTTGCTTTCTTACATCTTATATAATTTGAGATACTGTTTATTCTTCTGTCTCAAAATTTTCAACAAATACAACCTGGAGTTGTACTGGTTAAGGTCAACTTATTTAGCTTTTTGTAACACTTTCTAACTTTCTATGGATCTTAGAGTTTATCACTTCTTTTTCTCTGTTTTCTCACAAGAAAGAAGATCAAAATATATAAAATTGCACAAAAAAAACAAACTAAACAGATCTAGACCACCAGATGAATAATATTGACCAACTTAATTAGTTGCTCTTGCTCTCGATGGGCCTCTAAATGAGTCAAACGTACTGCTATTCGAGTTTATATGAATTATCACCGATAATATTATGTTTTAACATATTTAATTATTAATCAAATCGAGCTCAAATGAGCTTAGTCGATTCAAATACAAGCCGAATTCGAGTAGTTTATATTTTTACACTTCTTTTAATAGTTTTTACCTGTCATGCTCAAACTCAAGTCAAGCTTTAAGTTTCATAAAAAAAAAATATGTCCAAATATATTCGATATTTTTATTCAAACATATTTCAGGTGAACTTAATGAACAAAATTAAATTGAGTAGATCAATAATTTTGATTTGGCAAAAACTTGGGTATATCAGATGCATTATAAACCTTATTGTACACCAAGGACATTTTAGGATGTTTTAGGGTTTTTAGTATTTAGGCTTTTAGGGGTTTTCATGGGTACTCGGGTTCTTTAGGGTTTTAAGGGATTTTTTAGGGTTTTTTCGGGTTTTTCAGTGTTTTAGGATTTAGGATTTTTAGTGTATTTTTTAGGGTTTTCCAGGACTTTTAAAGATTTTTTAGAATTTTAAAATTTAAGATGTACAATAATACTATTATGCGTAAGAAGCACACATATTTCACTCCTTTGATTTTGTTTGATCTATCCTTGGAGTATAATGGATTGTATTAAATTTGCGTGTTAATGTTTTAGATAAAATTGTATACTTGATAACCGAACATATATATCTATCCCAGGATAAATCTCGAATATAACAGTAATATTTTGGAAATGGAAAACCGAAGTGAGCTTCACTGGTGAACTAGATTAGGGGGCCCTACCAAAATTATGTTGTCTATATTATAATTTTGCCTTGCCTTTGTTAAAAAGTAGTATATAAAATATAATTATCCATTAAATCACTTTGAAAAAGTAGAGGGAAAGAAATAAAAAATTATCCAGTGCATCCGAACCATGTTTCTCTATTTTTGGTGTTATGCTGTCGGAAAATGGTTTATTTCACGTAAGCCGGCGTCATCATAAATATCTACATCAACATTTAAAGAAAGAGGGCACTCACCAAATAAGTTTAGGACTCCATTTTTTGGCAGAATCTGCAGAGGCATTTTTTTTTTTTACCTTTTTAAAATTACGATTAATCTTAATATTAGATTGCTATTATGCTAATAATTATTAGAGAAAACTTCATATATAATTATCATTTTTTATGACTATAAAAATATTGTTGTCTTCTTTTTTACCCTTAATCTAACTTGATGTTAAAATATTAATTATTGTCTTCACACTTAATCTAGTATGAACATTTTCAATACTTTAACAACCTTAATATAAATTTAAAAAAAAAAAAAGAAAAATTATGCCCTTCAGCATGTACCCACAATAAATTTCCGATAAGTTTTTCTATTGTACATGGTACTACAACATCTGCGATAAATCACTTATTTCAGATAATGTTCCATATACATATATATATATATATATATATATATATATATATATTCTATTCCTATCGCTACTTCGGTTCAGCTTGATTGTAAAAAAATAAGCTATTCGATTTTTTATTTTTTCGGACAGTTTTCAGTCGAATGCTCATCCCTTATGATGATGAAGATGATGATGATGGGGGATTTCTACTAGCTTCAATTTTCCATCGGAACGATTATGTAGGTTCCATTGTCTACAACTAGTGTATAGGGATGACTGGCCCAGCTAGAGGTGTTGGGCTTAGC
This sequence comes from Ajuga chamaepitys, assembly GCA_958295605.1. NCBI lineage: Eukaryota > Viridiplantae > Streptophyta > Magnoliopsida > Lamiales > Lamiaceae > Ajuga > Ajuga chamaepitys. The sequence goes on from OY282495.1 coordinate 19,064,544, forward strand.
CCAGAGGGATGAGCCCTCCAACAAAACGAAGGCGTCCTTCATAGGGAATCATGTGCGCTGATACTTGTAGAAACTAGTGGCATTGACGGTCTTTGCATGAAATGCTGAGAATGCTCGTGCTGACTAGATTCTCGTCCTCTAGTATGCGCAAGAGGGATGGAAGATAGATGGGGCGAGATACCTCGCCACTATTTTTCAGAGAGTCATTACCCTCCAATCGGAGTAGATAATGAAGGTGGCATGAGAATGCCATCACCTCTTATCTCGAGGTATACCTTGAGGACCTGGAGGTGGTGTCAGGCATCATGACTCTGACAATTAAGGATTTGGTAGACGTGCATTTTCTTGAAGAAAAGGGCAACGAGTTCCTATCTATTCAGCCTTACGGAGATTTGGCATGTCTATCAAGCACACCAGTACCACTCTGCTACCATAAGGGAACGATGCCAATCTGCTGATAGACATTCCTTGCGCACCAGAAAGTGGTTATCTTCCGTCTACTAAACCCACTACAGCCAGCTGATGAGTGCTTGAGCAAGTACAGGCACTACAAGAAATTTAAGTTTTTGTGACGATCAAATTCGTCATATAAAAATCATATTTCGTTACTGTAAGTATTTGGTGACGAAATTTTAGCGTCACAACGATCGTCATGGTATGTCTGTGGTATTAGGTATATGTGACAATATTTGAATTCGTCACCAAAAGTATGAGTTTTAATGATGTTAAATGTCATTGTCACCATATATTATAATTTATAGTGATGGCTAATTCGTCACTATTAGCATCCAAAATTTGTCATCTTATAATGTATTTCATCATTGAAAATAAACATATACTATGACGAAAGTTATTTTTGTCATCAACCCATCAAATTTTGGTGACTAAATTCAATATATTACCTAACTCATCAAACTTTAGTTACGCTTTCATCGTCACAACTTTATTCATTATTTTGTCATGTTTATAATAATTCGTCACAAAAAAGTTATTTTATAGTTACAAAATACCTATAGTTGCTTTATCAATATCTATAATGACAACACATTATGTCATAAAAAACTAAAAATTAGTGACAAAATAGCATCGTCTCTAAATAGGCACAAGTGATGATAACGTATTTTGTCACAATAAAATTGCATCGAGCGTCACTAAAGACTTGGATATGCCGACAATATATTTTATCATTGTAAAGTGACATCCAGTGACAAAAAATTTAATGTCACTAAACGAGTACAAGTGGTGGCACTATGAAAAAGCCCCTAATAGAACACTTGTAAGTGTCCTATTATGTAATATAATAGGACACTTTTGAATTGCATCCCTTCTGGCGACACAATAGGAGTAACATGACGCTTCATTAATTGGACGCTTGTAAGTGTCCTATTATGTGTCAAGGTAATGGGACGCCTATAAGTGTCCAATTAAGTGTCAAGTTACGACACTTGCACGCGTCCTAATAGGGTTTCTTCAATTAAAACATAAAAAAAAAAAAAAAAAAAAAAAAAAAAAAAAAACTAAAATAAACAAATTAGCGGTCTACTAATTTTCCAAAAACCTATAAGATAATTCCAAAATAAAAGAAAACACAAATATCTAAAATCGATGTTAGGTATCTCTATCTCTGCTAAATAATGTCAAATACATATATTTATGATTATTAATTGTGTCAAAAATCGATGTTTGGTATCTCTATCTCTGCTTTTTTTTAATCTGTGATACAATACAAGCCGATGTTAGGCTACGACCGATAGAAGTGATTTCGCCTTTCTTCACAATCTTGAAGAGACCAGGACAAAATTGACCTGCAAACAATATTTTGTCAAAGGAATTCAACATAAACATGAGTATATGATAAAAGATGGAACTTCCACAAAGAAGTGTGTGATTCAGCACCTTTTCTTGCCTGTAGGCATAATTTTCAATGACCTCATAATCAAGGATTTCATTAATGCTTCCATCCCTCTTCTGAAATTGGTCGAGTTCATCAACAACAATCCCTTCTGTTTCTAACTCCGGCTTCGGCAGCCGTGACCACATCAGCTGCGCCGTCTCCACTCTATTCTGCACTAAAAGAGAGATCGATGTTATGTACTTGATATTTTCACAAACACACAGAAAATCATTTCAAAGTTACCAAATCTGATACTTCTAACAATCTAGTTTATCGAAAATGTTGATCTGAAAACTACTTTAGCTTCATTCCAGAGTAAAAAGACAAGATAAGAGATCGGTATGTAGAGAATTGCGTACAAGGTATAAATCGACATAGACAAGTTGCGACTCTTCCGGTGTTTTGTCTAGTGCCTCAAGAAAGTCTTCAGGTGTTCGGTCGCTAGACCTAATATTAATCAAGAAAGATAAATCAAATTATCAATCCCTCAGTAGTCAGCTCAAGTTCACTCTCCTCAATGAAGTAAAATTAGTTGTCTAAATCTATTACCCGGAGATGATAAGCATTATCTTAAAGTAATCCGAACACACTTAATTACCAAATAAGCAACTCATCGCAAAGACCCAAACATTTCAAAGTTACTGATACGTTCTACGGAACATACTTAATTACCAAGTAAGGAAAAAAAAAACCACCACCAAGCAAATTATTGGCACGTGCTAGTGGAATAGTTTAATAAAAGATTCTTAAGTGAAGTATAATAATGGGAATGCTGATTTCGAAATTGCATATAAGATGAGTATAAATATAATACAAAGTCACATGATACGGGATAGCTTGAAATGGTAAGTATTCAAGAAGCGAAGAAAATCAAACTACAGATCTACAAAATATGGGGGATTTATGCAGTTAAAGGTTCTGGTATAACAAGGTGTATGCGACAAAGTTACGTGGCCCAGAATTGGAGTGGAGATTCATAATGACACACTTGAACCCAACTGCAAAAACTCGCAGAATAAAAAGTTTCTAATCACTTCTTCAACCTAGTAATGGATAAGCATGTTCCCAAGTTTAAAAAAGAAAAACATTAATATTATCTGCTTTATTGATCTCGATAGGAAGAATACAGGATGTTAAGTACAAATAACCTGAGTGCCCTTGTTTTCTTTTTATCTTCCTCGGCAGAATCAGTCACAGTAGAAGACCCAAACCTAGCAAGTCTAGCCTTATTTTTACTTCCTCGTCAGTTGAGACAGAATGCACAATCCCAAACCTAAGGAACAATAGCTGTGCATCAGTTAACTAGTCCAAAGGACCACCAACCCCCCTAAACCGAGAGAGAGTGTGTGAACACAGTATTATCAAAGCTAATGTTCATTTATCATCATCGAGTAACATTTCAGTGACAAGAAAATTAAGGAGTGCCACCATCACAAATATATATTCACAAAGTACCTCCTGCTTTAGGTACTTACTGATGAGGTTTGCATATAGTACAAAAATGGCAAACAAGAATTAATAAGATAGAGCTATGTATACTTGGAGTAACTTAAAATAGTAACATCAACCTAAATACTGAGGTAATATGGTAAAAGTGACATAATTTAATCTTGATGGAATTATGAAACTAATACATTAGTATCTTTTCTAATACATCACCTTCTGTGTTTCACTTTTTTTTAATAAGACCTTCTATGATTCACTTTCATTTAAGCAAGAAAGCACCTGGACAAAAAATTAAGAGAAGACCTACCTGATTCATCTCACAAACAATTTTTTCATTTTAGTTGTACATAGACACAAGTTTCTTTGCGTATGATGGTATGTGCCTCTCACTTCTGCAACCATACATGCTACAAATATCATAGACTAGTCTACACCTTTTATTTTGCTCAACAGTTAAATAACCATAAAATGCTTTTATTGCCTTGCTTTGTTCAAGCATTGGCAACAAGAGTAATGTATATAGCTGAGCCGAAAAACAAGGTAAATGTCTTGAATTTATTAGCAGGCCAAATTAAGTAGTACAATTGACTATTCTCCATCTCGTAAACCATATTAATTATGAGATGTCGAGTTACAGATTTGCTAAAACATTAGAATTTGTAGATATGATAGGATGTGTGAGACGAGATTATACGACTAATAATGTTCATCATAAAATTTTCTCTCCTAGCAGGAAATAGGGGAGATCCTTTGTCTCTTCTTCTTTGTCATTTTAGATTGTAAATTAGATGTTGATCTAAAAAGATAACCAAATTATTTTGGAGTGTTTCTATTTACGTCATCCTATCAAGGAATGAGAACAGGGGATGATAGGTTAAATAACTTGTCTCTTCATCGCTATCACATGCCTGGAGAAAGCAAATTATTTTACATCCATCAATAGATCGTATTTCAAGAAAACTAGCTTCCAATAGTTAAGTTCTGCAAGGAGAAAATTAGCCAAGGATATCCAACTTATTTGTAAATGGAGACGTTATCTTTTGAAATAATGAGCAAGATGATAACAAGGATCTCATAACATTTGGACAGACGCAAAAGAATATCAACGGGAAATATCAAGTAATAAGGGAATGTATTCAAATACAAAAAAAATGGTAACTTTGGCCTTTTAGTTTCAAATAAGCTAAAAATGGGTGTTTGCGAGTGACATCTTCTCTCAAATTTAAGCTTATTGGGGCTAAAAGCTTTCAGTTATGAATTGTTGTTTTTAACAATCACTTCTTCAAAAGTAGAAGCAACCACAAACACCACCTAAGAAAGTTGACAGACCTTTTTTGCATATGAAAAATCCTTTCATTTATCTCTTTCTTTAACCTCCGAGGGTTGAGGAAATGCAGAAAAAGTTCTGTTTGACAAGACAACCCACGAAGAATGTATTGGAGACTTATAATGGTAACTAGTCTCATGTAATGCAATTTACTTCTGTTATAGGATATAGATAATTCAAAAGTTCTTCCATCTAGACCAACATCAGGTCTCACTTATAATATATGTTATAATGTTTCATTTACAAAATCTAAGGAAAATATGCACCATATACATAATTAATTGGCAAAACAATTGTTAGCTTTTCTTGTTAATCAATCAACCATACTTGTGAAATATGACTTTAAATGAGATTCCAGTTTATATAGATTGTTATCCTTTTCTTTTGATGGGCTGGGCTGGCTGAGCTTAAGGCTATGTTGTAGCACAGTTACGGGTCCCTAGGCTCATTCTATTGTGATAATTAACTGGAGTATTTTGTGGAAAAGAAAATAAAACTCAACCATCTTCTAGGATATTCTGATCAGTCAATCTGATTTCAATAATATTAATCCCAGAAAAAGGTGAAATAAAATGATTTCGACAAGAACTTATAACCAACATAAAATACTATCTAATAATAGCAGCATCTATAAAATGTGAACACCTAAACGATAAAATTTGCAATTTACACAAGAAAAACTAAATTCCACCAATGAATAATATTAAACCAACTGCCCCTACAACGTATCTATCCCAATTACAATAGATTATTTCTTCCATTATCCAAAGTTGATACCAATTAACAAGATCATGCACACAACACAAGTGCGATGTGAGGCAAATGTAACAGACTATTAATGTAATCACCAAGTAAAAATAGTTATAATTTCAGTTTCTCTTTTCACAATGTAGTTGTTAATAAATGAATCGAGGATTGCATTTCAATTACATAATCCCAATAGTACATTATTTTTTTTTTTAAAATGACCCATGAATGATCAACCTAAGAATTGTAGAGTGTTTATTGATGCCATATTAACATAAATATGATAATTTAGGAGAAGAATTAATAACACAACCACCAAAGACAACTGATCTTTATTGAAGAGTCAATTTGATACATGTGGTAACATGTATCAATAGATTTACATTATTTATAAAAAAAGATAACTAAGATGGAGCTTCAGAGGCTATCTAATGTTGCCACCTATATATAAAGGTTCATCGCAATAGCTCATTAGTCTGTTTCATTAAAAATTCAATTTCTAGGTTCTTCTTTCTTTTTCTTTTTTTGATAAGAAATCATTCTACAAGTCTGACCTAGATCAAACTGCAACTTGAATACTACTAATATATAAGTGGTAAATTGGCAGCCAAGTACGTCGGAGGCACCCTATAAGCCCTAAATAAGAAAACCTCATGTGTATCGATTCAACATGCGGGAATTTAGAAGAATTCTACTGTTATGCTGAATTTCAGAAAATTGAAGGATTTTCAATTAAATGGTAAAAGAGAGAGACGAGAGAGAGAAGGATGAGGGCGAGAGAGTTCAACATTTCTTACAGCGGAGCCTCCAATGAGGAAAGGATTTTAAAATTGAGACTAAAACGGGAGAAGTGATTACCTGAAGTTAACGATAAAAGTGACCATGGCGGAGATGACAGATAGCGGTTGAGACGTCGGAGAGTGGCGGAGACGGTGGAGACGACGGAGAGCGGTAGATCGTGGCGGAGAGCGGCAGAGATCGGCGCGTTGGAGAAGGGTGGATTCTCCAAGGGTTTAAAATTGTGAAGAAATGAAATGTGATGTGTTATTATATATGTGTGTGTGTATTTAGTTGATTTTAATATAATTTAATAAAATAAAATAAATAATTTTATTGTTTGATTTGAATAATTATTTATAAGCATAAATATTATTGTACTCTACCCTATTATGCATAAGCAATAGAGATAAATATTTTTGGAAATAAAATGAACAGAGAAACATTACACCTTGAACTTTTTAAAATTGAATCAATTTATTGATCTTATAAAAATTGTTAATATTTCTTAATTTTATTTATAAAGTTGATTATTATTGACACTCATGTACATATCTAGGGGACGCATTATGATAGTCATTCCTTTTAATTTTTTTTTTTAAATATTATTTTAATATAATTTATCTAATATTATAAGTTTAGAGGGTAACATATAAGAAAAAGAATATAGCCTATCAGAATTTGTCTCCTATTTAGCAAAAAAATTGTCACTTAACTTTAGAACATGGTTAAAAGAATTACTGCATGAGACAAACTCTTAGATCTACTTATCGATGGGCCTCCTTCGATTAAATTTTTTAGTCTGTCACTGCTTAAATTCGATTAATCCCGCCTAGCCACAATTAATTTCCCAGACCCCGATTAACAACTAGCGTCTTATATAATTATATTACGCTAAATTATGTCTTATAACTATAAAAATAGAACGAAAACATAAAGATTAAAAAGGGGGGGGGGGGAGCTGTAGCTGGTAAAGAAAATGAAAAATGAAGACAAAAAAGTAAAGAAAAGAAATTAGTTCTAATACTAAACGACACCGTTTAACTAGCAGAGGAGGGGTGTCGTGTTTACCCCACGGGAGGGGATAAGAATCCTAAAATGATGTTTTTCATCGAAGTGTCCTAATAAATGTATTCTAATTAGCTTATTTTCTAGTAGTGTGACGAATGAAGTGCATCATCGTATAATTGTATAAGTAACAGTAATATAAACTGGGGCATAAAATGTTAAGGAGATAGACTAGGCCGGGCTCGATGTGTTCTATAAAAATTAGGACCAGTCCGACATATAGTGTGACCTGATGGACTAGGTCCGACCGGACCGAGTTACCTGAATAAATAATTCTATTCTTTACCTTGAGTAATTGTTGATAATAATCAGTGGATGTATTATTATATATAAGTAATAAAAATAAAGATTTCAAAAAGTAGAATGAAAAAAATAGAAACATTATATCTTGATGGGTATATATATATATATTCTAATTGAATCAATATATTGATTTTATTAATATTATTAGTATTTTCCATTTTAAATGTTGGCCCAGGCTCGATGATTTTCGGCCCGATAAAATTTTGGACTGGCCCGATGTGGTCCGACATATAGTTAAAGCTAGGAAAATAAGCCAACCTGATGGTCGGTACAACCCGTTAAAATTTTTAGACGGCTGGACTATAGAAATGTAGGCTCGAAGTACCACTGGGCCCAACATGTCCGGTGTGCCCTAGTGGTCCAAAAATCCGATAATATTAAGGGGATAGACCGGGCGGGACTCGATAATTTTTTATTTTATGAAAATTAGGGTCGGTCCTCGAAATATAGGCCGGTCCAACATATAGTGTTGGCCCGATGAACTGGGCCTAACTGGACCAGGCCACCCGAATTGCTCGCTACTCAAGTTTCAAGGGAACTGGTTCTGTCGCTCTTTTAATAGTTTAGTTTCATTGTGTCATATATCTTATAATGAATGTAAAAAAAGGTAATGATCTGTTGCATTACAAAGTTGGTAGACTGGTTCTCAAAAGTTATAGCAGATCTTGAATTCAAATCCATATCTAGACAAATATTTTTATTTAACATGTTATATATATATATATATATATATATATATATATATATATATATTAAGTAATGAACAATACAGTTTCAGCCTTACCGTAAAAAAAATCGTTAGTGTAATTGGTGGCTATGTGTTTGGACATTTGTAGCGAAAGTTTCCAAGTTTTTCTAGGTTCGTCTCGCTATTAGATGTTATATTTTGTATTGACGAATTATAAGAATTAGAAGCTTGAGCCTTAATGGTAAAAGCTTGACTTGTTTGATTAGAGGTCTAGTGTTCGACTATCTATAGTGAATTTTTTAATTTTTTAGTTTTTCTAGGTTCGACTGTTGAATAGATGTTATATTTGATATTGACAAATTATTAACCCGATTAATTTATGATAAAAGAATACCTCGTCACATAAAATAATATTTGCAACAGTAAAATATGTCATGGTTTAACAAGTTATTGTCATTTATAAGTGCACCTCTCTAATAACTGACGAAATAAATGATTTATGGTGACAATAGTAAAAATTGTCATAAGTGTAAATATTTTAGTGATGAAAATTATATTCGTCACAATAGCGCAACAAAATATTAAATTGCGACGAAATAGCTTACATGTCCCCACTTATAACATTTGTGACGAAATAATTTTGTTGTCTATTCTACTAATAGAAAAATATGATGAATTGGAACTCGTCGTCACTAAATATGTACATCTATGATGGAATAATATTGTCACTTAATTTTTCAAAGGATTAATGACAAAATTTAATATTGTCATCAAATTAAACTATGACGGACTATTGCTCATCGTCACTAAATTTAACTAAATAAGACGAAATAATTCTATTCGTCACTAAATTTAATTAAATAAGACGAAATAATTTTGTCACCTATTCATACAGCTAATTAATAATGAATAAAATATTTTGTCACACAAAAATAAGTATTTATGACGATAAACATCGTTGTAAGTTAATAATTTTATTTGTCTTTAAATAAAGTGGTGACAAACAGATTCACATCGTCACTAAATATAAGTATTGGTGACAAAATAAAAGTTGTCATTAATTTCTTTAAACAATTAGTGACGATATATGACATTGTCATGAAAGAAAACAATTAGTGACATTAAATATCGTCATTATTTATTTTGTAGTTGTCATCAAAAGGTTTCCCTCCAAAATTTGATGCGAAATTCTATCTCTAAATATTATTGTGACGCATATCTGGTCATTGTCATGATATACGCATATTAGTGACGATAAAAATGATTTATAATGACAAAAATAAAAGTTGTCATGATAATGAATATTTCTACGACGAAAATTAAATTCGCCGTTGTTAAGCAACAAAAGGTGACAAAACTTTGTGCGTCAAGAAAAAAATTGTCACACAATATGTGATTTCTTGTAGTGAGGAGGACGATGAAGAGCCACCAACACTTCAGCCGAGAACTGGAAGACACGCCAACTGAGAGAGCTCGGCCAACTGAAGAGACATATTACTAGAGGCTCGAGCGCATATTTGATGCCTTTGAGAGAGCCACTAATGCTCGTCTTGATGGCATAGCTAGATAGCTCACATATATGCACACTAAGATGGGATATCAAACGGAGATTGTGGAGGTAATCTAGACGTGGCATGTATCTCAGGGCCACTGACACTACCAACCCCCTCCTCCACATCAGTAGCCAGAATTCTGTAAGTTCACCCATAGTATACCACTTGTCGCCACAAACTTTTTCGTCACAAGACAAATTTGGGGGAGGGGGATAGAGTGGTACACCCATGAGTATTTTAATTTTCTTTTATCCTTTTCAATTTTATCTACTATTGAACTTTTTGTTTATTTTATTTGCATAATGGCCTGTAATAGATAGTTTAAACATTTAAAATTTGAATTCTGTGTTAAATTTGAGCCTGCAATAATTAGTAATTTTTATTCGTAATTATATTACATGGTTACATATAGTTTGCTTATTTAGGTTTATTTTTTAGTTATGCACGTTCAATTAATTTAATTAGGATTAGAGAGTCAAAGGGGTGCGAAGGTAAGCAACTCCACTGGCGTAATAAAAAGATCTTGATGACAAGCTGTTGATGACCCGATTTTTTTAAAACTTTGAAAAATACACTTGGTATGACATTGACGGGAAATGATCAAAAAGTCGTGAGATTTTTTTGTCTATCTAATACTCCAAAGTTTGGAGTAATAAATTATTTTGTGCTTCGTTGATCATATCATGTCGTATCTCAAGAACTTACTTTGAGTCTGTTCTAAATTGTCTTGTGTATATATGTTAGCTTGGAAAATGATCTTAGGTCATTGTTGTATTATATTTTAGCCTACTTTAGCCAAAGTCTTCCATACCAAAAAGAATAATTTATCCCTAATCAGTCATTTTGAGCCTTAGCATGTTCTTGATAGCTTTAATACAAGTATTTTAGCATCTTTCCTATAACTTCGATTATGTGAGTGATAGAGAAGGGAGATTAAAAATGAGTGAGAGATAAGTAGGACTGGATGATAGTGAGAAAACTATTAGGTAGGAAAGTGTTGTTTGTATATATTGATAAAGAAATTAAAATATAATATATGATTTTGGTTGCCTTAAAAAACAACCACGGAAAAATGGAGGATTATTGTGTAGGAATGGTATCATTATAAATAAATATACCCACTGAATCTTATCTAAAAGAGAGAAAATCAAAATCAAGGCAATTAAGAGAGTTTAGTAAGGACTGCATAAGTTAAAAGAAGTTAGCAAATTACTAGCAAGAAATAGAATAGTCCTTATAAATAGGAGAATATAGTATATGATAAATTGTAAAATGAGGTGAAGAAAACTAAGTCTTTTAGCTTTACTGAAAAGGTGAAGATAAGTAAGTCTAGATTTTAAAAATATTTTCTAGATTTAATTATAATCTTATGATTTTTTTAATAAAATTTTGATTTTATTTGAGTATATATTGTGATATTTGTCATCCTTATAAAGTTTTAATGAGAAATTATTAGAAAATCACGCCACATCAACCTCACACCAGCAAGTGAACATTGACTGATTGACTTTGTTTATTACTTTATTTGACTTATATAATGAAATATAACTTATTCGGGAAATTAAATTTTTTAAACTTATCCTTTAACTGATAAATCAAGACACTGGTTTTAATACATGAGTCTCTCTTGAAAGGAAATGCTCTCCTACCCTCAGTAGGTATATATTAATATGTCTATCGTTAATGTGAAAATAACTTATCCCTAAATTATAAATAAGAGGATTAGTTTATAATATGATATGTGTACACATTAGCTGATCATGAACATATGTTTTAGATTCTGGGTGGGAGTGCTCTCTTAAAACATGTGTCGTAGCCCTTGATCATTAACGTGGGGGAAAATTTCATTTTTAGTCCAGTATGTTAGGTCTTGTCTAGTAAAAGTCCTGTATGTTAGAATATTTCAATTTTAATCCTGTATGTTCCAAAAGTTGTCCAATTTAAGGACACTGACCATCACCAACGACCAATTAAGCCGGAATTAGACTAATAAATTTAGGGCTTTTGAGTGCTAATGCTTATGTGTTAAGTATTTGTCCAGATAACATGCCAAATCATTAAATTACTTTAGTAGCTCGCTTAAAAAAGAAAAGAGAAAGGTTGCATTTTATTTTTTATTTTATTTTTCTTTCTTTCTTCATCTTTCTCAAATTTATTAGTGATGTGCATCGCACGTGATTAATTGTAGCCAAATTGGTCATTTCTGATCGTTAGTGTCCTCAATTTTTGAACATACATGACTAAAATTGGAATTTTATAACATACAGGATTTTTACTAGACAAGACCTAATATACAGGACTAAAAATGAATTTTTTTCCATTGAAGTCGTGTGCATGGAATATATAGAATCATATTTGGAAAGTGTTTTTCTTTTTTTCTTTTTTTTTTTTTTTTGAAGAAGTGATTAAAATTATAATTTGTGCAAAAACCACTTATAATTAAAAGTAAGTAGTGGATGAGATTAAGTGGTTTTATCCAAAATTTTAAAATTTAAGTGTTTGAAAAGTAAGAACTTATTGTCTCTTAATTTACTAAATAAGCAGAAAAAAGTACTATATTTGTTGCTTATAACTTTCGGCTCCCATACAATTAAGCAGTAGAAGTCAACGCCTTAAAGACTACATACTAGCTTATATATATTAAGCTAAAATCCAATATTTACTTAAAACAAGCAAATACAATCAGTGGTTTAATAAGCCACTAATTGTGAGTTAAAATGCATTTGGTGGAATGGTCCGTTGCTTGATCATATACCTAGTAAAGAAAAAAAGAGATAGGACAACTTATCAGCATGAAACGTTCTACAATCATTTTAAGTTATTTTTAGGAATAATTACTTGTTCAAAAAATATTTAACACATATTTTATCTTTTCAAATAACGACGAGTTGTTGAGACAATTATTTGGTGAAATTACCTCTAATAATTTCTTATTACTTGATACAATTTTTAATTATTTCAAAATAGTGATGAGTTTGTGCGGAAAGAAAAAGAATAGGTTATGCAGTGTGGGCGGTCGCGATTAGAGGAGTGGGAGGGTGGTGTTGTTTTTATGATGGGGAGAATGGAAATTCAGATAAATCCTGTGGCCGAAAACAAGAAAAAGAGTTTTATCTTGAAGAATGTCAACATTTTTAATTGGACTTGACACTCCAAACATAATCAATAAAATTGTTATTGGAGTACATAAATATCTGCTTCCACTAATCAACTTGAGTGGGGAATTGATTAAAAAGTAATATTTGAAGTACAATAGTAGAAGGGTTTTGGTACGGCTCCACTAATAACGTTAACCACGATGGCTTTATTACTTTAAAACAACTAATTGTGGATATCTGAGTGGAAGGATCAAATTAATTTCTAAGTTGGGTCCTATACATTTTCTATTTCATTTAAATAATATAAATTAATGTCAGAATGTATTCATCTATGTTTTAATGGATTTTGACGTACGTATTCTACATCAACATTCATCAATAAATTATGTTATCACTCTATTAAAGTTATATAACAAAAAACTATGCTTTTTTCTTTTTCTTTTAAATTCTTTTAAATTTGAAATGCTTCTTCAGTTGGGCTACAACCATCCATTAACTTTGTTTTCTTTCTTTTTTTTCCCCAGAAGTGCCTAAGTGCCTTTTCAATAGTCAAGTTTCTTTTTTTCTAAAGTACATCTCGAATGCATAGTTGGAAATCTTAAAATAGAAGCGAAAGATGGTAGATATATTTGTAATTTTTAAATTTTATTGGCGCTGCAATTTGATGGCTTCGTAATCTTACAAGTTAGGATAGTATTGTTCGATTTAGATAAATTTATATGTTTTGATCTTTCTGTTGGAAATTGATTTGGAATTTTGGGTTTTGACTCAAAATTGACCAATTTAATTAGTTCAATCCATTTGTTAAAAATGGAAACAAGTTGCAAATTCATAATCTACACTTCGAGTAGATGAATTTAATGTATTAATATGCTCAAAACCAATTTCGGATGAATGAGATATTAATTGTCAAAGGTTGCAACTTAAACATGAAAGTTGAAGAGTCTATAACATAAATATATGGTAACTTGTCCCACATAGGAAAATTGGAGTAAGTGGATACTCCTTATTTAGTAGAGCACTTGATAAATAGTTATCAAGTGTGCTCTCCTATGGTGGACCTTATGGTGGATCCTAGTGGGATTTTAACCTTTGGCTAAAATGGACCCGAGGATGGTGCTTCGCACCATCCGAGCCCGGGCCCGCACGTCGCACATGTCGCATTGAGTCGCTTTAGAGACGCACTTTGCACTTCGCGAGGAGCTGGAGGAGCCTTAAAGTTTTGGCTAGGTGGTCCAGACGGATGGCTCACAGGTTCGTGGCGGTTCGAGTCAGGCGGTGCGGTGACGTGGACCGGTCCGGTCCGGGTCGAACCGGACTGGATCGGCGGTTCGGACCGGATCGGCCGGTGGGTCGAACCGGGTTGGCGGTTCGGACCGGGGCAGTGGGTCGGACAGACCCGCCAGCGAACCAGTGCGACCCGTCGCCCGCCAGGGCGCGGGTCAGCCTGCGGGTGCGACCGCCCAGCGAACTGGTGGGTCCAGTCCAAAGGGTGCAACCAAGGGGTGAAGAGGTGCCTTTCCAAAAGGGCACCACAACTCTTCAACATATATAAATAGGCCCCTCCATATTTCATTTTAATTAATTCGAATTCACAAATTCTTTGCAATTCAAAAGCTTTCTAAATTCTGCATTAGTTGAGTCCGAAAGTTCCAAATATCCGAGTACGTTCGCCGATAACTTCCGACTCGTAGTGCAGCGGTCTGAAGTTTTAAAGTCGTTGTATCTTGGAGGCGTTTTGCTACTATAACGTATTGCACCTGAGTACGTGGCAATTTCGTCTTACGGATATAGAGTCAAACTCTAGCCTCGACTTTGTCTGTATTCTACTTCTTCGTCTATACAATCACATACCAACATATAACAGCGTAAGACGAAATTTTTTTTTGTATATTTGGAGATGTCTTCTACTGTTTCTACTCCTTCCATCCCCGCTGCTCACGCCGAAAAACCGGCTAAATTTGCCGGAAATGATTTCAAGAGATGGCAGCAGAAAATGCTGTTCTATTTGACAACTCTCAGTCTTGCCCGATTCTTGAGGGAAGATCCTCCTACTGTTGAAACAGGGGATAAAGAAGGAATGACTGCTTTGGACGCCTGGAACCACAGCGACTTCCTGTGTCGAAATTACATTCTGAATGGATTAGACGACTCACTTTACAATGTCTATTCGATTTTTAAAACCGCAAAAGAATTGTGGTTGTCTTTGGAGAAAAAATACAAAACGGAGGATGCCGGAATGAAGAAATTCATTGTCGGACGGTTCCTCGACTTCAAAATGGTAGACTCGAAGACGGTCATGGACCAAGTTCGAGAGTTGCAGTTGATCCTCCATGAGATTCATGCTGAAGGTATGCAACTATCTGAATCCTTTCAAGTAGCCGCATTCATAGAAAAGCTACCGCCTCAATGGAAGGATTTCAAAAATTATCTCAAGCACAAACGCAAGGAAATGGGGCTTGAGGACTTGATCGTGAGACTACGGATCGAGGAAGACAACCGGAAATCCGAAGTCAAAAGCGACAAGAACCGTGGAGAGGCACGTGTGAATTTGGCAGAGTCCGGAAATGGCAAGAAGAGAAAACGCGGTGCTGGCTCTAATAAGCAACAGAAGACCTCGAACAAAAGATTCAAAGGTAACTGTTATAACTGTGATAAGCCCGGACACAAGTCGAGTGAATGTCGACTGCCAAAGAAAGCAAATCAAGGCCAGAAGAATCAGGCCAACCTTGCCGAGCACAAATCCTTGCCAGAAGAACTGTCTGAATTGGATCTGTCCGCCGTTGTATTCGAGGCCAACTTGGTAGATAATCCAAGGGAGTGGTGGATCGACAAAGGGGCTACCCGTCATATCTGTTCAGACAAGGAACTGTTCTCCACTTACCAAGAGATCAATGGCAGAAAGCTTTTTATGGGAAACTCTGCAACATCTCCAGTGGTAGGGTTGGGAAAGGTCGTATTGAAGATGACGTCGGGAAAAGAACTAACTCTCGTGGATGTGCTGCATGTCCCAGACATTCGCAAGAATTTAGTCTCTGGTTCTTTATTGAGTAAGGCCGGATTTAGGTTGGTCTTTGAAGCAAATAATTTTGTACTGACCAAATGTGGTCAATTTATTGGAAAAGGCTATCTAGAAAAGAGCCTTTTCAAAATGAATGTAATGACTGTAAAGCGCGACATTAAGCGCAATATTAATATAAGTGAAGTTAATTATTTGCTTGAGTGTTCTAATTTATGGCATGGTAGATTAGGACATGTAAATCAAAATACACTTCGACGTTTAGTGAATTTAGATTTACTTTCTAGAATGGAATTTGATTCACAAAAATGTGAGATCTGTGTGGAGGCAAAATTAGCCAAAACAGCATTCCATTCAGTTGATAGAAGTACTTCTCCTCTAGAACTTGTTCATACTGATGTGTGTGATTTAAAGTTTGTGCAAACTAGAGGTGGTAAGAATTATTTCATTACTTTTATTGATGATTGCACAAGATACTGTTATGTATATCTTTTGAAAAGTAAAGATGAAGCCATTGAGGCATTCAAAAATTATAAGAATGAAGTTGAAAATCAACTTAGCAAAAGAATCAAAGTGATTCGTAGTGATAGAGGTGGAGAATATGTAGCTCCATTTAAAGAATTTTGCCAACAAAACGGTATTATTCATCAAACTACAGCTCCATATTCACCTCAATCAAATGGCGTAGCAGAACGCAAGAACCGAACTCTAAAAGAAATGATGAATGCTATGTTGATAAGTTCGGGCTTACCCCAGAACATGTGGGGGGAAGCCATCTTGTCTGCCAACTACATTCTTAACAAATTGCCACATAAGAAAAGGGACAAAACTCCGTACGAGTTGTGGAAAGGAAGAAAACCTTCCTACCATTTCCTTAAAGTGTGGGGGTGCCTAGCTAAGGTTGAAGTACCTAAGCCAAAACAAGTGAAAATAGGACCGAAAACTGTTGATTGCATTTTCATTGGATATGCGCATAACAGTAGTGCATATCGATTTCTGGTGCACAAATCAGACATTCCTGACATAAACGTGGGAATGACTATTGAGTCAAGGAACGTGGTGTTCTTTGAGAACATATTTCCTAAGAAGGAAAACACAGAAGTAAGTTCTCGTAAAAGAACTTATGAAATTACAAATGGCTCACCTGTTGAGGTTAATAAAGAACCCGAGGGTAATGATGAACCGAGACGTAGTAAAAGGGCCAGAAAGGAGAAGTCCTTTTGGCCGGATTTTCTATCATACATGATGGAAAGTGAACCCAGGACAATACATGAGGCATTGTCCAGTCCAGATGCTCCTCTCTGGAAAGAAGCAATAAACAGTGAAATCGAGTCCATCATGCAAAATCACACGTGGGAGATTGTAGATCTGCCACCAGGCTGTAAACCACTTGGATGCAAGTGGATCCTAAAGAGGAAGTATAAAGCCGATGGATCAATTGATAAATATAAGGCTAGATTGGTAGCCAAAGGGTTCAAGCAAAGAGAAGGATACGACTTCTTTGATACATATTCCCCAGTTACGAGGATCACATCCATTAGAGTTCTCATTGCTATTGCAGCTCTGCATAACCTTGAGATACATCAAATGGATGTGAAGACGGCCTTCTTAAATGGGGAATTGGAGGAGGAGATATATATGGAACAACTTGAAGGGTTTGTAGTTCCTGGCCAAGAAAAGAAGGTGTGTAAACTTGTTAGATCTTTGTACGGACTCAAACAAGCACCTCTTAAATGGCATGAAAAATTTGATAATGTGATGCTCTCTAATGGTTTCAAAATTAATGAGTGCGATAAGTGTGTCTATATAAAGGGCACTCCAGAAGATTATGTAATAGTGTGTCTATACGTCGATGACATGCTTATTACGGGAAGTAACCATGACTCGATCATGAATACTAAAAACATGTTAAAACGAAATTTTGACATGAAAGACATGGGTCTGGCTGACGTCATTCTAGGGATGAAAATCTCTAGAACTTCTGATGGAATTTTCCTATCACAAACTCATTACGTTGAGAATGTGTTGAGGAAATTTGATGCTTATGACGTACCCCCGGCTAACACTCCTGTAGATGTTAATCTACACTTAGCCAAAAATAGAGGTGACCCAGTGCTGCAACTGAAATATGCAAGAATTATCGGAAGCCTGATGTACTTGACAAATGGTACGCGTCCGGATATAGCATATTCAGTTAGCAAACTTAGTAGATTTACAAGTAATCCTAACAAGGATCACTGGAAAGCTCTGATGAGAGTTTTAAGGTATTTAAAACATACCATGAATCATGGAATTTTGTATACAAGATATCCAGCCGTATTGGAAGGATACACAGATGCAAACTGGATATCTGATACTAAAGATTCAAAATCCACCAGTGGTTATGTATTCACTATAGGTGGAGGAGCTGTGGCTTGGAAATCCTCTAAACAAACTTGCATAGCTCGTTCCACAATGGAATCGGAGTTCATTGCTTTAGACAAAGCTGGTGAAGAAGCTGAATGGCTTCGGAACTTCTTAGAGGATATTCCTGGTTGGTGCAAACCAGTGCCTCCCGTGATGATACACTGTGATAGCATGTCTGCTATAGGGAGGGCACAAAGCCACATGTATAATGGTAAGTCTCGACACATCCGGAGGAGACACAATACCGTTAGACATTTGATCTCAAGTGGGGTAATCTCCATTGACTACGTAAAGTCAAAAGACAACATTGCGGATCCGCTGACTAAAGGCATTGGTCGAGATCAAATGTATAGCGCGGTAAGGGGAATGGGGCTAAAACCCACACACTAAAGAGTGTTCATAGTGGTAACTCGTCCATGATGACTGGAGGATCCCAAGAACTTGGTTCAACGAGACAACTAAGCTTTGAAGCACTCAGTTTTGCACTTGAAAACAAATTTCAAGCTCATTCTCGATTCCGCTCAAGTGCCAAATGTACCTATTTGGTACAAAACCTGATGACGTGTGGTGAGGGTAAGCTTAACAGCTTTTAATGATTCCTATACCTCCGTGGTAAGGTATTTCAGGTTACCTTTAATAGGAGATCACCTATATAAGTGTGAAGTGGGGCCGCTTCAAACTGACAAATGTAATATTTTTCAGTATACACTTATGAATCCAAGATAAGGTACATGGCCAAAATGGACAACAACGTGAGAACCAAAAGGATATTAGAGTCGTTACTTTGTGGTTGTCATTGTACTTGATTTACACAAAAGCTGACCAGTTCAAGACATCATGTTCACTGAGCAGTGAGTAAATCCGATGGCATCTCACTAGGGAAGGTTCAAAGCCTGAAGCTACCTATCCTGATGAAGGGACGGCTCGTTGGGACTTTCTTAGGTGTGCATTGCATTAATATCATTCATGTGGGGGATTGTTGGAAATTGATTTGGAATTTTGGGTTTTGACTCAAAATTGACCAATTTAATTAGTTCAATCCATTTGTTAAAAATGGAAACAAGTTGCAAATTCATAATCTACACTTCGAGTAGATGAATTTAATGTATTAATATGCTCAAAACCAATTTCGGGTGAATGAGATATTAATTGTCAAAGGTTGCAACTTAAACATGGAAGTTGAAGAGTCTATAAAATAAATATATGGTAACTTGTCCCACATAGGAAAATTGGAGTAAGTGGATACTCCTTATTTAGTAGAGCACTTGATAAGTAGTTATCAAGTGTGCTCTCCTATGGTGGACCTTATGGTGGATCCTAGTGGGATTTTAACCTTTGGCTAAAATGGACCCGAGGATGGTGCTTCGCACCATCGGAGCCCGAGCCCGAGCCCGGGCCCGCACGCGCACGTCGCACATGTCGCATTGAGTCGCTTTAGAGACGCACTTTGCACTTCGCGAGGAGCTGGAGGAGCCTTAAAGTTTTGGCTAGGTGGTCCAGACGGATGGCTCACAGGTTCGTGGCGGTTCGAGTCAGGCGGTGCGGTGACGTGGACCGGTCCGGTCCGGGTCGAACCGGACTGGATCGGCGGTTCGGACCGGATCGGCCGGTGGGTCGAACCGGGTTGGCGGTTCGGACCGGTCGAACCGGACCGGGGCAGTGGGTCGGACCGACCCGCCAGCGAACCAGTGCAACCTGTCGCCCGCCAGGGCGCGGGTCAGCCTGCGGGTGCGACCGCCCAGCGAACTGGTGGGTCCAGTCCAAAGGGTGCAACCAAGGGATGAAGAGGTGCCTTTCCAAAAGGGCACCACAACTCTTCAACATATATAAATAGGCCCCTCCACATTTCATTTTAATTAATTCGAATTCACAAATTCTTTGCAATTCAAAAGCTTTCTAAATTCTGCATTAGTTGAGTCCGAAAGTTCCAAATATCCGAGTACGTTCGCCGATAACTTCCGACTCATAGTGCAGCGGTCTGAAGTTTTAAAGTCGTTGTATCTTGGAGGCGTTTTGCTACTATAACGTATTGCACCTGAGTACGTGGCAATTTCGTCTTACGGATATAGAGTCAAACTCTAGCCTCGACTTTGTCTGTATTCTACATCTTCGTCTATACAATCATATACCAACATATAACACTTTCTAAATGCTCGTACAATAGAGATCTATATCAATGCTTATATGTTCATAACATTTCTATGTTAAATGATGTGAGACTTTAATTGATGCCCTAAAAATCCTAACCTTGTTTACAAATATCAATAATTAATTTTTGTTTTCTATTTTTTGAGAAAGTCGAAGATCCTCTTCCAATAAGATGGATAGTCATACTTAAAAAAGAATAATTTTCTAAAAAAAAGAAAATTTTATCTATCTCAAAAAGGTAGGAGTATAATTTTTTATCCTGCAAATCATATATATATATATATGATTTTGGAAAGTGATATGTTCAGATGAAAAAATTGTATTTTTCCAAAGAAAAAAAAAAATTCCCAATAAATATTTCTCCCTTCGTCCCAGCCTAACTTGCTTATTTTAACCGGGCACGAAGGTTAAGAAAAAACAGTGTTTGTGGAATCTTTGACTTTTTTAAAGGTGGAGATTGAAGGTGAAGATTTTGAGGATGAAGATTATGAGAGAAATTTGTCATTTATGGGGTGACAAGTTAAGTTGGGATAAATCGAAAAGGAAAATAAGTAAGTTCGAGCGGGACTAAGGTAGTAATTTCTAAAGATGGTCCCATCGCTAGATGGTCTTATATAAGTTTTTGTGTTGATCTTTCATTTTATTCCAAATATAAAATTTGTTGAATCTAGATTGGCATCCGTAGCAGCCAAAGCTGGATATATTGCTTTGTTTTGACGGAGGCGAATCTAAATCTTATTTGGATCATATACCAATTTTTAATACACCACTTAGTCAAGATGGCTTTTTGGTTTTAGGTTAAAAGCGCTTATATTAATTTAGTAATGAGTCCAGTAGCATTTGTTTATTCATTATGAAATGGAATTAACTTTCTCTTTATCTTTCAAGGAAAACTGTAAATATTATCTCCCAAATTTTACTATTTATACTAGAGTGCTAGTATCTTGTTCCCTAAATTTTTGGTCATGTGACGTTTTTCACTTATTGCTTTAAATTACTCAATCACAAACAACTTATCCGCCAACTTAAAAATTTTAAATTCTTAATTTGACTAATAAAATAAGACACGCGACTCTTTTGGGGGAAAAGGTTATTTCTTAAACATGATTTTTTTTTTTTTAAATGGAGGAAGTAGTAATAATATAGATATAGATAGATTTGTTTATTAAAAAGATCTTCCCCGTAGTCTAAACCAACCAATGTGTATTTCGCTCTGTACAATCCACTAAATTATAGTCATATTATTCCTCTCGGAGATGAGATAGACCATTCGATTTTATATTTTATATCACATGAGGATAGATTTGATTACATCACCTTTAACCCTTCAATCGCCGGTCCTTTAAATCAAAATATATACACGTTTCCACATAGACAACATTCTTGAAGAATCAACTTCTCTACAATCCACCAGACTGGAAACTTAAACCCAGTACACTAATAAAAGGTTGCAACTCACAGTTTAAAAGTATCGTATCGCACTAGAGTGTTGTGCCTCCACCATCCGACATCAGAGATGCAGCCGCTGCTGCAGCAGTCGGAACCACTCCTGTTGAGACACCGGGTTTCGATAGATGGAGTAACCTGAAATCCACCAACTTCTATAAATATACTACAATTGTAGTGACTATACAGGTCTTCATGATCAAACCCAAAAATTGAAGATAAACAAATTATAGACCAAAATATGTCATGTTCTCCTAAGTACCAAGATTTTATTTTGGGTCAACCTGACAAAGGTGCAATCAGCAATCAGCTTTCATGGATTTTGTATTAAGGGCATTTTCGGGATGGACTATAAGAAGTGGGTTTCATATCTTTAGTCCAAACCTTGCATTACGGAAGAAGTCTGCCGCGCTAAATGAAATCAAAGTAGTTCCCAAAGTTACACACGAACCATAAATTCCATAAATTCGGTTATATTCCAAGAACGCAAACCAGATCCTGCAACTTACAGTGCAAAGAAAGCTACTGCACAAATTCAATAAACCTGGTTTTAAGTATTAATTTCACCCCGGATCAAAAGATTCATGAATGAGGAATAACTAGAACCTATGCTTACTGCAGACAAAACACAGTCAGTTGCATATGATCTCTGAACTTCTTATTATTTTAGAAGATATTTGAGGAAGTTTACTACTGAACTGCCATATATACAGTGTGTTTGTTTTTTCTTTTTCTTTTTTCCCCTGGATATTTTTGGTCTGAGAAACTATCCTATTATCAGTTGCTATCAGTGGAGCACCCTATCCAAATTCTATGCTATTATATAAATGAAGAGATGAAAATTCAAGGAATATATTTTTAGTATATAAGAATCTGCTATCATGATTTTCTTGAACACTATATTAATGCTTGTAGAAATCTGTAAAGCATAATGAAAGTTAAAAAAATAAGTAGAAACTATCATTTCAAGGTTTAGACATCGAGAATTATAGGATCTAATGTCTGAACATATATAGAGGAAAGGGATAAAGTTGTAAAGAGGCCAATGGTAATGTTAAAACAATACACAGATGATGTTTAGACCATTCCATCACATGGCTCAACCAAGATACAGTCAATTCTGTAAAAGTACATTGTTTGAAAAGTGATAAAAGCAAGAGTATCCCTTAGGCCATGTTCGATTTGACTTCATCTGAGAACGATTTGGAACTTTGGAGATCTACACTATGTTTTTTGGAAATTCAAATTGATGGGTTTTGAAATCCTCATCTAATCTAACACATCTCTAACCCTACAATCATCAACTATTATTCCAAAATTCCAACACAACGCGCTAACATTTCAATTTAATACACCTTTACCTACTTTACCAACATTGATGTGACATATCTGCACACATCCTTCGCTACACAATCCTACAACAAACATATATCTTCTATTCTCTATCATTTGATAAACTAGGCACTATGAAGTCTTGATTTTGTCCGACATAAACATCCCCTACATCAACGCACAAGTATCTAACCTACAACAAATTATGCAGCTAAGATGGCTATAAATTTAGGGCAGTGATTATATTCTATGAACAGATCTGATTATTTTCTGGAATCATAATGCTATATCAAAAGTGCTACAGTTTACATTCATTCACACAAAATAGCCTTAAATGGTAAGAAACTACAGAAAAACGACAAACAAACTCAGAGGTGCATTCATGACAGATGAAAGAAAAGCTATGAAAGAGCAGATGCATTCCAAGCTGGAGGCCAATGATTGAGCATCATCGTCAGCAATTCAGAGAAAAGTAAAATGATAATAGAATGATGGATGTTATAAGGTGCATAACAAGAAAAAAGAACGCTGAACAAGGAGAAAATAAATCGAGTATACTTACGGTGCTAGATATTCACAAAAAGATGAGACAGCTGCCACAACTTCGGTGTAGTTCTCGGAAGATGCAGGGGCCGTCACTTCAACCAGCTGAATTCCGAGGGTTACGGGTACAGCTTCATCTGTTGCGTGAAGTTTCAGCATCTTATTAACCGAAGATACTGTCACTGTTATCTGAGTGCCTCTATGGAAATGGAAGGCAAATCCCACTCTCAAAAGCTCGTGGTCTAGTTTGTATCCAAGAGCATAAAATAAGCGGAGAGCATTTTTGCTTACTTTGCTTTCTGCCATAGTCCTCACCAACACTGAGATTTGGTCAGCACCAGCACCCCTCATTGCACCACCAATGTGTCGTACAGTCCTACGAATTAAATCAAATTCACATCATTATCACAGCCAATATAGGAATGTGTAATTACATAAACTGCCCTTGAGGCAGCTCTATTCCAAAACTTAAAAATACTACCCATGACTTTTTTTTCCTTCCATAAGTTGCGTCTGTTAAGGGGTGTTTGTAAGAATAATACTAACGTCAAATGTTCTCAGTATCATATTCATTTATTTGTTGTGTGAATAGGCTGAACCTCAAAATTAGTTTTTGCAATTTGCCCCAACGAAAAATATGTACCCTCCCCTCTTACCATGTGGGTTCTGGCTGCTCAAGATCACATAGAAGACGGACTTCTGAAGATACTAATCCTAAGAGAGAGAAAGAACAGATCTCACAATTAAAACAGTGACACAAAATGTATCATAAGAAAAGTCACTATATCTTCTCACAGACATACAATTAACTAAACAAATAATGTAAATTATTACGAAATGCATAAATACAAAAAGTGCGAATAATAACTGCAGTAAAAGGCAAAGTCGTGCAATTAAGTATAACCATGCTTAGCTAGTTAGCTGTTTCTCCAAGATGCAGAAAGCTCAATACCGAGGTTTGGGACACTTTTCAAACACAATTCGTGAATCCGCAAACTCTCTCGATGAACGCCGCAAAGTCCTTGTAGCAGAATCTCCAGTGCTTCAACATGCTACACAACAACGTAACAAATTCTACATCAAACTAATGAAACACATGGTGCAGGAAACAAAGCAAAACCAAAATCAGGGCAAAATAAATCCGTTATAAATCCTAAAGAAATGCAAAAGAAAAAAATGGAAAAAGCCAATCGAATTTGAGCATGGAGCTCATCTACATTTCCCCGATTCGATGTCGTCAAGAGTAACATCTATCAAATTATAACTCCAATCATAATAACAGAATATTGACAACAAATTTGGACATCCAGAAGCCAAACTATAACTTAAATCATAAACAACTTTTGTATAAATGATAACTTACCTTGGTCTCTATAATCCCGTGAACCACGCACTCCATTTAGATGCCGAATTTGAAATAGTATGAAATGTTTACTTCCCGTAAGGTTAGTATAATCAATTAACTGAATCCTAATAAAAAGATATTGTCCTGAGGAACGGGAGTGTTCAAAGGCGCAGAGGCAGATAGGGCACTGATACTAAAAAATTGGGGCGGCAGAAGGGTGGGGGAGCTGTTGGCCGCCGTTGGGCAGGGGTTAATGGGCTCTAGAATCTTGATGGGCCTGGCACGAAATGGTCGCCTTAATCCTATTTAATATAAAAGTAGATCTGCCCATAAGTAGCAGGTTTCAATTTTCCAGCCCAAATACATATACTATATATATCACAATTTTAGTGTAACGATTATGGCGATTTTGGTCCAACTTTGTTATAATACCAAATACATGTTATGCTAAGTTTGGATAAAATACTATGCACATATCTCGGCTATATATATTGTATAATAATTCCTATAACGGTATGTTTATATTACATATAAATCTGTTTACATGGTAGTTGCGACAATCTGCCATAATTTTATGTGATTCCTCCCAATCTGCATTAAGCTCTTCAACTTGCCATACAAACCGGCATTGAAGATAGTAAAGGTGCTGTTGACTCCTACAAATCGGAGTTCTTCAACTTACCAATCATCTCGGCTGAAGCGTTGGTTGATTGGTCAACCTTCCCTTTCTGCGACACTGCATTAAAGACTGATTAAGTAGGATTACTTGAAATAAAAAATACAATTGGCTAACGTAGATAATTACCATGTATGAAGTCAGTTAGCAGGCATAACATTTGCCTATTTAAATTTTCGTGGAACAACATGCGATGCATGATTCAAATTGGCACGTCGTGCATGCAGATAAAATGGAAACACAACTCGATATGTCTATTTTCATCGAAGTTCTTTAGGCGGCAAGCTTGGAGGACACCGAAGGCTCATTCATCCTCAACAAGTTGTTCCGTGGCAGAATCCCCCTGGTGGTAAACCATCCTGATGATGCAGCAAAGATCATTCGTGCTCTTGCCAACTGTTGCCGAAGTGTTTGCAGCGTGCTGGTGGGCACTCACAAGGTGATAAGCTCAGCGATGAGCTCTTTGAGTGTGTTGCAAGCTGAGCCACAAGCCAAGCTAAGGAGCTACGCGAGCAGATTGAGTTTTTATCACATTATTGCATCCCTTTCTTTGACTTAATAATAAAATTTTATTCAAATAAGAAAAAAAGGGTGAGAAGGGTGCTTTGGTCGTATTTTATTTGTGTTGTTAGTGAATGTCGATATGAAGGGTTTTGTAGCAGCTGAAGGTTGGACGGTGGGAGGGGGTGGGAGTATATGAATAGACATTTCATTTTGGGGGTTGTGAGAGGTTGACAGTGATAGTGTATATATTTTGTATCTCTTAATTTCTAGAAATTCCATTTGCAAATGAGATGTCAGTATTTTAATGAAAAATAATCGACGTGTCACTCTCCTCCTCACGTTTGACTTTCAGTTTCAATTAGATATATTAGTCTACGTGTCTCTTCCCTTTATCTCCAGTTATGCTTAAAATCAAAATTGTATGTTGATGTAATGTTATCTTTCATTGGAGTTTGTAAACGGGTTGGGGGTTGCATCTTAATCTCGGGTGTTGAATTGCAGGACACTTCTTTTGGTTCGGAACGAAACCGTTTGTGATCATCATGGAACCTGAACTAATTAAGGGTGATGAACAAGATTACTCTATACCAGAAGCCGTAGGACTCGAATCCACTGACGAAGTTGTTATCACATGGCCTTCTCAGCTTTATGAAAGACAAATGGGCCAAACACAATAAGATCATTAACCCTGTTTTCCATCCCCAAAATTGAAGGTACATTCACAATTCCAGGTCTTGATTAATATATAGATAGTGGATCATGCCTTAATCCCACATGTTGTCTCCTTTTAATTGCAACTCATGAAACCTGCCTTCAATGGAGTTGTTGATTGAAATATTCTAATGCAATTTTTGTAAGCTTTGTTTATGTTGGTTGTTTGGATCAAGTATTAATCGAGAATACTTGA
Source organism: Ajuga chamaepitys (assembly GCA_958295605.1). Lineage (NCBI taxonomy): Eukaryota > Viridiplantae > Streptophyta > Magnoliopsida > Lamiales > Lamiaceae > Ajuga > Ajuga chamaepitys. The sequence continues at coordinate 19,091,771 of OY282495.1, forward strand.
CACAAGCTTATTATTTCAATCTCATATGTTGCATTGTATATATCCGCTCCAAAATTGCATTTCACATATAATTAATAAACAATGTCCGGACCACACCTCGTCTGATTTTTGTTGAGATTTTGGGTCGAATAGAATAGACCTTATGATAGGATGTGTTTATTTAAGGCCGGAGAGTGTTGAAGTACTGTTGATTGAGGTATACAAAGCTATGAAAAGTATTGTTGGTTGAGGTAAATAAAGTGGTGAAAAGTAGATGACCTTAAACGAATACATCCGTATTATTCACATGTTATTACATTTTTTTTTATTTTTTTGGGCGTTTAAATTAAATTCTGATATTCAAATATTAAAATGATTACGCGACAAGGAGTTAAAACACATGTGCTATAATAAAAAATAAAAGATTTGCGACTTAAAATTAACATAAAAAAATGTTTTTTGTAATATACATCCTACAATGTTTACTCTTACTGTTTCGCCACAATTATAAAAAAAAATTGTAATTACTTTATGTTTTAATGTTCTCATGTTTTTGTACCTAAATATAAAACTTTGATAATCTACTGTGTTCAAACTCTCACTCAAAAGAATATTTTTTCAGGTCTCTCAAAATCAATTTCTCGGAAAGCTCCTGCCAAAGACCGCAATGCGCGAATTTATCATGTTTTCGATGATGTTCTGCAAAATAATTCATTAAATTCTTTGATTAGTCCTCTCGGTGATGTCACAAATAGTAAACTATATAATTTTCTAATGGTGATATAGGCGAGTTTGACACACGTTAGTTTTTGAACAAAATCCGATGTTTTGGAAACCCGAACCATGAGTTGACATTGAAGGGTGGAACACCAGGCATGATTTTGAGGAATATAGATCCTTTTATTGGATTGTGCAATGGTACTAGATTGGTCATTACAAAATTGAGTTTTTATGTTCTAAATGGAAAAGTTTTGGCGTGTAGTAATGCTGGCCATTTGGTATTAATACCAAGAATGTCGCTAACACCATCCGACCTTGCATAACCTTTCAAATTCCAGCGTAGACAATTCCTTATAATTATTTCGTATGTCATGACAATAAAAAAAAAAAAAAAGTCGAGGCATGTCGTTGTCTCATGTTCTATACCTGAAAAAGTCAGTCTTCAGTTATGGCCAACTATACGTTGCAGTTTCAAGGGTCACAAATCAGAGAAGGCTGAAGATATTAATTTGTGATCACGAAAATAAAAGTTCTAACAAAACATCAATGTTGTTTACATGGAAATATTTAGGAATATCTATATTTGTTTGGTACACAAGTATATGCAATATATATATGTATGTATATGCATCATTTTTTGTAAATTACGTTTTACATTCTTTAAACCTTCCACCATTTGTGACAATTCTTCAAATATATAAACATATAGAGATCTTTTATTACTTATATCAGTTTTACTTATTATTTTAGTAATGATAATACATTTATTACAACACACATATCTATACCCTATTATAAAAGTATGAATGTTTTGTTTCGTCTAATTTATGGTATCCCTAATATGCCCTTAGTAGTATTATAATTTTAGGGTAACTAAGTAATTTAAATTTAAAATTATATATTTATTTGAATTACAAATATCTATATCTATATCTATATCTATCTATCAATCTGTATGTCTGTCTATCTATGTATCTATTATTATTACTAATATAAAAGTATGGATTGTTTCGTCCCGTTATTTTGTTCCGTCTTTTCTCGTGATGCCGATAATATCCTTAGTAAGTACTTCTCCATCCGAGCCTAATAGGCCTACTTTCCGTTTTTGTTTGTCCCAACTTAATTGACCTAGCCCATAAATGACAAATTTCTCTCACAATCTCCACCCTCAAAATCTCCACTCTTAGACTAACTTTATCAACAACCAACCTATCAATAAAATATCTATTTATCTCTCTTCCACATGCACAACCTACTCCACAATCTAAAAAATACATTTTCAGACTTTATCAACAACCCAACACAACCCAACATTTTAATATATATTAATTTCTTTTATCCAAATATAGATTTTATTTCCCAATAAAATTAATATTTTTTATACGGTTTAATAATTGCATATTATTTTTCGCTCTTTTTCTAATATATTTCAAGAATAAAAAAATATTTTAATTCCGTAATTACAACAAGTCGATTTTTTTTTACAGTACGTTTAAAATAACATGCTAAAATAGTACCCAAATTAAAATTACAGAAGTTGAATTACAAAATCGAAAAAATAAATTAAGTTACAAATACATGTCTGAAATACTAAATAAAAAATATAAAAAATACAACTTATAGAGGTGGCAATTCGGCCGGCCCGACCCAGTCAGGTCGGGTCTGTCGGGCTAACGTCATATTTTGGATCGATCCAGGCCGGGCCAAAATTTGGTCAGTTCTAGATATATTCGGTCCGACCTGTGGTATTCCCCAATAAAAAAAAAAAAATTGATAAGTTTTTAATTTTTATAAAATAAAAATTATATTATTTATTTATTATTAAAATTATATCTAATAAATAATTTAATACAACAAATAAAATACCGACATGTGGCAGGTTCTAGAATGAGGTTGGATTAACCAAGGTCATGGAAAAGTTGGCCTTTGTTATTTATTTTTTATTTTAGCTTTTTGTCGTGACTCCCACGACCTTTAATGGGGGTCACTGCTAAAGCTGGTCTTAATCTCCACATTTGAAAAAGTAAAAGATTTCATAAAATCTTTTTTTCCTTAATCTCCGTGCCCGACCAAGGTAGGCCAATTAGGCCGGGACGGAGGGAGTATTAAATTTATGGATAGTTAAAGTAATTTAAAATAAATTATGTTTTCTCATACTTCATTATAAAAAACAAGAGTTCCTTTATATTTCAATATACTCCTTACAAACTACATACTTAAATGATTATTCTTCTACACTTTTAATACTTTGAATTTTAAAATAAAATTTGTTTCATATTAAAATAGATCTAAAATATATTTTAAGAAGAGTGTATAACTGTGATTGGATGATTTTTATAAAATAAGTCTAATTAATTAATTAATTATTTTAGAAACATCCGTTTTTCAAACACTATATCTATAAACATGAAAATTACACTTTATAATTTAGTTTAATGGATTAGTTGAAAGCTCCCGTTCGAGATTTCAATATTTAATTACATGTGTTGCTAAAATTTGTCATAGTGTCGTTCTCAAATATCTTTCCTTTCCATATTGAATTTTTTTTTTCATAAAACATATCAAGGATTTTTTTTTTGTAAAAATAGAATTGAATAATTCTTAACCATAATAGAATAGATCTGTAGTATATGAAAAATAAATTATGTTTGCTATTCATAGTTGAATTCTAAAAACACATACTTTGGTCATACACTATAAATAAATATATTTCGAACATAACATTAGTAGTAGTTAGTAACTTAAAATATATTAATATTTAATTACTTGAATATAAAAAGTAAGAGTTCTTATTTAATTCAAACTCCTCCTAAAAAATTACATACTTAAATTATTTTTCTTCTACACTTTCAGTACTTTGACTTTTGGAATAAAAAATTAGTATCATATAAAAGTATGGATTTTTTTCGTCTTATTTTATGTTTCGTCTTTTCTTGTGATGTTTATAATATTCTTACTAGGTATTAAATTTAATTAATTAATTTAAAATAATTTATGTTTCCTTACGTGATTATAAAAAAAAAGAAGTCATTTTATATTTCAAACTCCTCCTAAAGAACTAAATAATTAAACCATTATTCTTCAATGCTACATTGAATTTTGAAATTAAATTAGTTTCATATTAAAACAGATTTATAGAGTTTTCCAGTGATATGTTCTTTGCATTTATTGTAAGCAATTGTACTAGATAATATTACATAATGGTATTATAAAAAAAAAAATCAAATTTATTATATTTTTCAATCTTATTTTTAACTACCATATTATAATATTCACACTGTCAATTATTTTTGAAAAATAAAAATAAATTTTATGGCATAATCTTAAAACTTTTACAATACATACGTTTTTACTATTCACAGTTAGATGGTACTACATTTTTTTTATTTTTGCATGTTAAATTTATTTAATTGACAATTAACAAGTAATATAATTTAAGCTCTTTTGCTTGCATATAATGTGACTATATATTAAAATTATTTTAATATACTAAGAAGAGGAAAAAGGTACGTATACAGATAGACAAAAATAAATATTGTATTTTCTTAACACTATTTATTTAAGTTAGTTTATATTAGAAGAATGAAAAGCCTAAAATAGTTGAATAAAAAAAAGAAAAGAAAAAAAATAGTGAGCAAATTCATTGTGATAAATTATACAAACATTAGCATAGGAAGAATCGCGATAACAAGTACGTTATTATCAAAACTGAATCTTATATAAGACGAAGACACATGCACCCACACTTGTATAGCTTGTCCTACGATAAATTTAATGTCATTTTCAAAGCTAATATTTTCTTAAAAAGAATTATCTCATTTACACCTCTAATTACAAAGTAGAACGTAATACCTTACTAAAACTGAATCTTTGAGGAAATCACACACGGAAAAAAAGTAGGCAGCTAGGTTCCTGATATTAATTCAAAATTGAATAAACCCAGAATAATCAAACAAATAGGAACTTACCAAAATAAAATATTTTTTTATCTTTTTATTCAATAATAAAAATATCATTAAATATCAGTTATCCAACATAATTCAACAATCTAAACTACCTAACTTCTAATCCTATTTAATATTTATATTCCAACTGAAATCCACATATCCAAACTATCTAATTCCTAATCCTATTTAATTATTAAACTACCTAATTTACAAGCCCATTTAATACACTAGGCCTTACAATTATTAATCTAAGCTCGCATAATCAGAAGTTGGAAAAATTAACGGAGATTTGAAGTTAGAGAAATTAGTAGAGAATGTATAGAAGTATAATCCAATGTGGAAGAAATTAGTGGATAACCGAAGTTAAAGAAATTAGCAGAGAATATAGAAGAGGTGGTAATGTTTCTTTTTTCCGCTGAATTCGATACAAGTTCACTTTTTACGATTAAACCCTAGAAATGGAACTTATATATTGTGTTATTTTTCAATGAAAAGAGGGTCCAGTCAACCACACAAACTAATAAATTATTGTGATGTCCTCTTAGATATATATTTTATATATTTTTTTTCTTTTTATTACTAATTATATTGATTTATTTCATTCCAGATAGTATATCAATCAACAATTGTGCAGCGGACTTTAGATAATATTAATTTAAAGAAAAATTTATAATGTCAAATTTAGATACAACAGTTATACATAATCAAATTGCCAACAGATGAAGAATAAAAAAGACGAAGGAGCTTGATGTTCAGAAGAGGAAATATGCAAATTTGAATTCCGCAAGGAAAAAGAATACAAAAATAATATTTTGAAGAACAAAATAAAGAGGCAGCTTACAAGTAATACAAGAGCATTATTGAATCCATATGAGTCGAATGGTGAGTAATTTAAATTTTATAAATTAAAGTAGCTTAGTTAGATGGAAAATTCGATTGTAATTTTGTCATATTTTATATAGGATCAATATTCCATGAACCGATAATCTGCGAGCTATAAGAATTGAATAAAGTACCTAGCTGCATTCATTGCGGTTCTAGAAGATTTAAGTACAAACCTTTGATTTTTTGATGTGATAATGAAAAGGTGAAGTTTGTTCATGTTGAAGTACCAGAAAAATTATATGATTTATTTACCTCTAACACAGAAGAGGCTATTGAGTTTTGATTAAACATCTGTTCATATAATTCTATATTTTCTTTTACTCCATTTGGTGTCAAATTGGATAGGGAGCTAGCCTCTGCAAGAAAAGACATTTTTACTTTTCGTGTACAAGGGATGGTGTATCACAATCTTCCAGCATTAAAGACTGACGATAGTCATTCTCCTTTTCAATTGTATTTTTTGAAACTTCATGATGAAGTTAAGAATAGAATGAGACAAAACTTGCATCTCAAAAATTATTTTCCGGTAACTAATCAAAATTTTGGAGAAAAATCCATATTCTAGAGATTTTTTAAGATTAAAGGAGTATTCTTCTTTAGAAGCTGTTGCACTTCATATTTCAAAAGATGGGAGCGTGGATCAACGAGTCGATAATTCTCCAACATCATATCAAAAAACAATACAGAATAATGCATTTTTATGGATGTTATGACTCATTGCAATATCAATTGTTTTTTCCAAGAGGCGAGACTGGTTGACATCAAAATATTTGAAAGAGTAATGGTATAGAAATTATCATAAAAAGAGATCAAGGTTCATATTTTAATTTAAATTTATAGTATTCAAATTTAAACTCTATCTTTAACAATTCTCTTTGTTTTGCATCATGCTACGCTTTACATTTAAAAAAAAAATAATCGAATGAATATACTACTACATGGAATACATTATTCAACTTTCACTTCATAAAATTAGTCAACACAACACTTACACTTCCTTATACATATCATATGCGAAGAATAATCCAACATATATAAATGACACTTCTTGAATCATGTCATTCTATACTCCAAATGATATTATATCTCAAGAGTAAGAAGTAAATATATTCATATCAAAAGGTTATTATATCAATAACAAGTAATTTATATATCAATATCAATCACAAAAGTAACTATATAATGTTATTTATGTTACACAATTTATTTGTTATATTACTTATTTCTTAATTTTATCTTTATTATTTTTTATAAAAGTTGTTGCTAAAGGAAGTGATAAGAAAGTCTTTTGTAGAGAATATAATTGTTATAAGCTTCATATTCGAAATCAAGGGCGACCACGCCTTTGTTAGTTGGATGATTGTTGCAACACTATACAGTTGATAAATATATAAAGTTGGAGACAACAAGATTAAATTTTTTCTGAAATAATCAAACAAATTTGAGAGTAGAATTATATCAAGGAATCATGGACATTGTCTCAAAGAAGAAACTAGAGGCAGTGAAGTTGGAAAGAGAATCATTCTTCCACAATCATTTATATGTGGTCCAAATTATATACGGGCCAAATATCTAAACACAGTGACATTAGTTCATAGATTTAGAAAACCATGTATGTTTATCACAATGACTTGCAATCATGATTGGAAGGAAATTCAAGAAAATTTATATGATGATCAGCTACCACAAGATCGTCAAGATTTAGTTGTAAGAGTTTTTAGACAAATTGCATGATTTGAAAGATAATTTATTCAAAAAAGAGATATGTGGAAAAGTAGTACCACATGTTCACGTTGTCGAATTTTAAAAAAGGGAATTGCCATGTGCTCACATGCTTATTATTTTAAAGTCGAAGTATAAGATAAATAATGTCAATTAGTATGGTGAGTATATGTTATGAATCAGTTCTTCTCACACACAAACAATACACAAACAGTAAAGCATGAAAATCAACAAGAAACTCGGCCACAAGAAACCGAACAAAGAACAGGAATAGAAAATGATGAACATGGGGATTTTACGTGGTTCGCTCAATGTGATCTACATCCACGGAGGTTCTATACACCTCAATTCACTCCACTTATCAATCAATTACAAGAATTTATCCAGAAAACTAGAAATCCCAATTCACAGACCGAATTGAGCTTAAGAACCCTAGCTATCTAATTCTATTGATTGAGTAATGTTTACAGAGGGAAAGAAACGTGAATCAACTCGCATCTTCAAGTGGTTTCAATGTATATAAAGGACGGAGCTTGAATCAGGGAGTAGAAGCAGTTGTAACCAATTTTGTCTTCAACTGCACAAAACTGTTTCAGCGTGCTTTCCACAACGGTTTTACACGCAACGGTTTTAATTCGTTGCAAACGACAGTTATAACCAACTTGACTCCGGTTTTCATTTTAACCTCTTTAACTGATCCGGCTAAAACCCTGTTCTCTAACCCGGTTCTTCACATTCTAAACCCGGTTCTAGACTCCTCAAATTCCCTACTACATTCCAAGATCACTTGATGATATTGAACTGATGTCTACAGTATATTTGTGCAGAAATTCCTGATCAAGAAAAGTATCCAGAACTATATGAGTTGGTAAAGAAACATAAGATGCACGGACCATGTGGAGGAAAAAAATTCATCAATGGTTAAAGATAAGTGCAAATGTCACTACCCAAGACTGTATTGTGAAATAATACAAGAAAAAGATGGTTACCCGGCATATTGAAGAAGGGAAAATAGATCATTAGTTCAAGTTCGCAATGCACAATTAGATAACCAATGTGTAGTTCCTTGCAATCCATATTTATTGTCTAGATATAATAGTCATATGAATGTAGAAATATGTTATTGAGCAAAAGATGTGAAGTGTTTGTACAAGTACATCTACAAAAGGTCATGATAAAGGGACGGTTAATGTGACACAAAATGATGACAATACCACCATTGACGAAATTAAACAATATCCAGATGCATGGCGGATTTCTGCTCAAGAAGCTATGTGAAGAATTTTTTAATTTAAGTTAAATAAAATATACCTAGCAGTTGTAATACTGCAGCTTCATCTACCTAACCAACATTATATCATCTATTGGAATAATCAAATTTTGCATAAAAGAGTTGATATTCATTATTATTTAAACAATGCTCACAAAGTTCTTTTCCATGTGTGCTAAAGATAAAGATGCAAGATTATATCGTTACAAGGAATTCTCAGAGCATTATGTCTGGGACAAAAAAGAAAAAGAAAAACAAGTGTTGGAAACAAAGGAAAAGGAGAAGTGGTTGGACGTATAAGTGCTCAAAATCCATCTGAATGTGAAAGATACTATTTAAGGTTATTCTTGATGACAAAAAAAAAAGTGCTGAAATCTTCTTTTTTTTTTTTTTTAACCTCGAGACCAAGCTTGGCGACAAAAAAAGATTTGGTAAAATACTGAAACCCTAAGTCTCTATATAAATGTGACTTAATCTGACAAAAAAAAAAAAAAAAAACAAACGTATATTTTGAATGTACCAGATATTTGTGGAATGCTTGCAAATGTGGATAACAAAATAGTCAAAAACAATAAGGGACAAGAATTAACCTTGAGGGAAATAACCATCATTCCATAAAGTGACTCTTAAAGATATCATAGAAAATAGAGAGTCATCGATATAGGTAAGTTTAATAAACCAATAATTTAGAGCATATAATATATTATATTTCGATTAAAAAAAATATTTGTTCTCATGAAACAGGAAATCTATTGTTGTTTTACTGGAATTGTAGACAATGTGGAGAATATTGTAAATATGTGGTAAGAAGCATGTGACAGATGAAAATGTCGTTTGCAAAAAATGTATCGGAAACCCATTGAAGCTAAACCAAGGTAAAACATTTTAAATTTTGCAAAATAAAAATATAAAAATACAGAAATCAAGTTATATTTGTAGAGAAAATCGTTTGTTTGACCTTATCAATATGTACACTATTTTGTTTTCAGTGTAGCTCATACAAATACTAAAGTTACTACAACGGGTAAAATCATCACTTACTTTACCGATTTTAAAATTAGATAGGTACCGAGTACTGAATCTATAAGTCATTCAAGGAGATTGCAGTGTTTGCCGATACAGCAGCTACGCATGTTAAATGCTCGGTCCAAGAATATATTGCATCATTAGCAATGCTAAGAAAGAAAAATACATTATAAATAAATTATAAATTCTGGAAGTATGATCACAAACCCAAGAGCCCGAACTAAAAAAGTAAATAAATTATAAATAATTTTCATGGACATAATGATTCCAACAACTACAAATGACCAACATCACAAGCACATAAAGAGATTCGTTTCCTCATACCATTGAACGAGAAAATAAAGAGTGAACAAGAAAAATAGTGTGCAATTGCCGAGGAAATAGAGATAATGAAATCGAAGAACAAGAGATACGCAATCAAGAGCAGACAACCACGAAAAAGGAACCAAGGAAGAAGAAGAGTAGATAAAAGAAGAATGCAGAAGAGATATCACATAAGTAAGAAGAGGAACAAAGAAATAAGATTGAAACACAGGGAATAACTTCAACCAACAAAGCACCGCAAAAAATCTGGTTAACAAAAGAAAAGAAAAACTAATGCAATTCACCAACGAATAAAGAAATAATGAGATAAGGAGAACAAAACGACATGAATGAAAGACAATAAAAAAAATTTATACAACAAAGCAGCACAAAAGAAACCAAATAACCAAAAGGGTAAGAAAAGAAAAGTCAAAGACAATCTACCACTGAAAAAAGTCGCAACTAGAGAATAAGGAAGAAGCAAATGAAAAAATTAAAAAAAAAAGATTTATGAAGACTGCATTTCAGATAAAAGTGATGATGAAGTACAATTATCCAATACATTACCAAAACAAAAACGAAAATTAATACTAAGACAGTTCCAAAAATGACCAAGAAAGAGAAGGTCTAAGTTCTCCATCAAAACCCATCTTTTTTTATACCTTCTATCCTGACTTTTGAGTTTATTATTTTAATTTAATCCTGCGCTTTTACACCCTTCTATCATGACTTTTAAGTTTTAAGTTTAGATTTATCTTAGTTTATTTTTGCATATGTTTTGCGTGAAACAAACCTGTGAAAATATTACTTTCCTTTCATTAGAATTTATTATTTTTTAAATTACATTAAAATCTACAATTTAGAACTAAAATTGTCGGTACAAAACACAGGGTTATCACAACAAACAACAACTTTAAAACATAACACTACTATATCATTCTATAAAAAATCGATCTGCAAACGACTTTATTACGTAATACTCCCCCCGTCCCGCTCAGATTTCCATACTTTCCTTTTCGATCCGTCCCACTCAGATTTGCACACCCTTAAAAAGGAAATTTTCCAAATAATCTCCACCCTCAAAATCTCCATCTTCAATCTCCAACTTTGAAAAAGTCAACCAAAAAGCAAAAAACAAAAAGTAATTTTTTCTTAACCTCCGCGCCTGTCCCTACGTGCAAATCTGAGCAGGACGGAGGTAGTATATTTTTTCTATAAAGCATGAAGTTTTACAAAAAAAAATTAAAAACCAATGAAACAAAATTTTTAAAACAATACAAATAAGTACTCCAACTATCAAATTTTCATTTGTATTTATTTTTACCACTTAATCTGATCTTGTTTCACATCTTTTTACCTTTTTTAGTCCTTTTCGAAAAAACTTAAACGTACGTAGTCATCTTTTTTATTCCTTTTCGAAAAAACTTAAACGTACATAGCCATCAACTTTCTTCACATAAGAGAAAGTGAAAAGGAATGAGATGTTGAGAGTGTGATTCTATGTTTAAATCAAATTTAATATTTTAAAATATTAATAATTATAAAAAAAAGAGCCCACGTGCAATGCACGTGCTTATTGCTATTATATATATATATATATATATATATATATATATATATATATTTTGAAAGAATGATGATGTGCTATCGTTATATTTACGAAATACCTCATAATCGTGCATCGCACGGATATTTACTAGTAATCATAACAATACAAAATTATTTGGGCCTTGATTAGTAGGCACTACAAAATAATTTAGTTTCAATCAATCAACAAGATAATACAAAATTCCTTGGGCTTTGGACACTACAAAATAATGTGTTTATAACGCTCTTCGTTTTGTTTTCTTTAAATTGTTATTTTAGCTTTGGTATTTTTTTTAATTAATTATTATTTTAGATATATTCTATTATTTTTAATTTTGTCCATAACCCAATTCTAAAACATCTCTTAATATTTGGAGGGTAGTTAATGAGAACGTGGTTTTAGGAATTAATGAGAGAAAAAAGTTATTAAAGGATATATTTGTCAATCAATTTAATCCTTAACTAGTAAATGCAACCCATGCAATGCACGGGCTATTTCATCTTTTAAAAATAAATCGACATTATCATTAATGGTGATTTCATTTTGAAATTATTTTTTTTGTTTGATATTTAATACAAAAAATATGAAAAGATAAGGTAAATTTAGATAATAAATTGTTGGTTTCTTAAAGATTTTAAAGTAATAATTCTTAAAGCATTATAAGGAACTAAAATAAAAATTTCACAAATTCCGGAATGTCTCCTTATACACAAAATTAGTAGTTTTAATACTACATTTACCATCCCCACCACAACTTAAAATTTTCAACCATCCGCGATTTGTCACTCTAGACACTATAACATATAGCTGACCATCGCTGAATATCGGTTTCCTAAGAAAGAGTCCAATGTGAGAGAGTGACTGACCTTGACTCTTGTTTATTGTCATTGCATAAGAAACAATGAGAGGAAATTGTCTTCGTTGGAACTTGAATGATAATCTTTTATTAGAAGGTGTTATAGACATTCTGGGTATTAGAATAGTATCACCCACATTACTTTCCGAAAGCAAATGTGTCTGCAAAACATGATCAGTCATCTTAGTAATAACCATTTGTGTTCCATTACACAATCCAAGCGAGTGGTCAATGTTCCTTAACAAACATCACAAGAGTACCCACTTTCAAATTCAATTGATGATTAGGTACTAAGGAACACTTGATTATATTAAAAAACTCTGGTGCATGTACATCTTGTAATAAGTCAACCCCCGAATTTGACTTGCAGTGGCTATCAAAACTCAAATACATCTTGCCCTCATGCTTATTTTTGGACGTCATATACTCATTTATAGAGTTCACTTCATCAAATGTTGGTGTCAAGATTGATGTACCCTCTAAGTATGATGAGTCATCAGCTGTTGAAATTGAATTTACACAAAAAAATTAAATGCCCATTTACTTTAAATTATGATTACGGGCCAAGTTGTAACAGGTTTATTGGCCCAAAAATTTATCATACTAAAAACAAACACTACAAAAAAATTTCCAAGTAGCGACAACCAATTCCTTCACTATTTTGTCGTCAAAAGGTGATAACGACCAATTAGCGAAAGAAAAATTCAGTTGTAATATGGCTAGTCGCTATGAATACCGACGGACTAACAGTCCGTCGCTAAGAAATTACGACAGATTTGTGATAGAATGCCGACGAAAATTACCTAAAAATTCTTACTTAATTGCGACAATCTATCGACAGAAATGTTGTCGGTACAATAATCCGTCGCTATTATTGCGACTATACTCTGTCGTTAGTCTGTCGGGAATTACCGACCACATTGTCTGTTGGCAATTTTTTCTGTCGTTATTCCATCGCTAATTGTTAAAAGCTTTAGTCGTTATTCTGTCGCTATTTAATCGGCACATCGCAACAGATTTCCAGAAGCCCACTTATTATTTTTTAGGTAATTTGTTGGTGAATATTTAATTTTATTTTTTTAATTATACGGGGCCTACATATATATATATGTGTGTGTGTGTGTACAATACTCTACAAAAATATTTAGAAAAAAACAAGTCTGTAAATCTGTAAATCTGAAAAAAAGTTAATACATATACTGCTACCACAGTGAGATCCCAAACTTCTCAACTTAGTAATTTACATCCATAAAATGTACCGAATGCATTAAGCTGGCAACATCACACATCCATAACATTAGGATATAAACTTTTCAAAAAATATTCAGCGTTAGCATATTATTAGCAAGCTAAGAAATATAGGCACTACGAAATATCCAAAGCCTTCAACGTTCGATGAGTATGGATTGTGATTGCTAGCAGGAACAGTTGTGAAATCACATGGTAATCCATAGAAGTCAAGGAGTCAGTTGGGGAGACCAGGCACCCCCTCCCTGCTGCTCAAAATACCAAAGAAGCGCATGGTAGATCTCTATACCCTCATAAGTAAGGCATAACACGCAAAGAAGGAAAGAAATAAGAAACATACTCTTTGATATCAAATCGTGCCATGAATACTGAAGCCGCCGTAATTTATAATTGTTCTAGTAGGTTTAACTTGGGGTTTGAAGATAGGTAATACAGGTTGAAGGGCCTTTGGGAGACAGAACCCGATTATCGGTTCTGGTCCCTGTTGGATAGCGGCAGATGTAGTAGCAGATCCTAATGATGCTGCAGTGGCAAATGGTGGTAACAGATGATCCCTGTTGAAATGGTCTGCAGACTTTCATGCCCAATTTGTGTTACCATGAATCACTTGTCTATGATCATTCTCATAACCATCAAACTGCAAACACATATATAGGATTCATGGAGAAATGTATGAAAGTAAACTAGACGATTTATAATAATTAGTTGAAGTAAGAGACATACAGTGTGAGAAGCGAGAAATCCAAGGGGTCCGAGATTAAATGAGACAACGGGTGAAACAACACCACTGAATAGATTTGAAGCATGGAGTATGACTCCGTCTCCCACCAAACAAGCAACAAGATCAATCCTCTCATGAAATATCATCCTAATATTGAAAACCACCATGACCTCTAGCATTTGTGAACTTGTGAATTGGACAAGAAACAACAACCAAAAAAATACTTAAGTTATTCAGCAGATAGGATTGAAAATGTAACACTATCTATTAATGCAGTGCACGAAACCTAAAAGATCTATAAAATAGTGCGTCCCTCTAAAATTCAAGCTTGCATCATATGCAAAAGAGATTTACTGAAAGGATCTGTACAGATTCTTTTTGGCAAAAAATGTAAATTGACAACAAGAAGCATAAATCATGTATACTTACCAGACTCCATTCATGTTTGGTTCAATTAATTACAAGTCTGCATAGATAACCACATTTTCGTGATACACACATGGAAGCAAATTTAATCTTAAATAATTCAGTTAGATAATATTCTCAAATGGAAATACATATGAAGATTCCAATCCTATTATAATGGTTCTAACCTGATTTACCACCATTCTTGCTTCATAATTGTCTATACAACTCAAAACAAGATCAACTCCAGTACCTTCTTTCTGGAGAAATAATTTAATTTTAAGACTAGATATAGAGGTCTCACAGCCTTGTACTGTTGTGATGTTCAAAGGATAGTTCTTGAACAAAATCCATTAAGAAGCCACATAAAACAATAATAGATATTCCACTCATGTATATTGGACACGCAAGCTATCTGAAAAAGAGCATTGTATAAGCAATTCATGAACACTTTACCTCTAGCATGATGTTGGGGTTTATATATGTGGATGTCTGGACAGCTGCATCTTAGTCATCCCAACCTTGAAAGGGAAACAAAAATGCCACTAAGTTAGCTTGAAGAAGGAAGAAAAAAAATGACAGATAAATTATACTCGTATTTCTTTATCTCAAGCAAAAGCCCAAGTGCCTAACTAGTTGCACCTCGACTAAATAGAACACTAATACAAGGAAAACATTTAATGCTACGACTTTCACATAATACTGATGGTGTTAGGTAACTAAAGAGAACACTTATGGACTTCTATCCCATGATTTCAACTACATTATAGCAATTTATAGATTCCCCTCATCAAACTCAATATCAACCATTATGACAATATAATAAAATTAAACAAAAATTTAAGTACAAATTACAGAATAGCTATAGCATCACTAACCATTGGTGTACGAACAAGTCAAACTGTAGCAAATGCAAGTGAAACCTGAACAACCAAGCTAGAAACTTGATATTCCAGAATTGAAATATCAAAAAATAGATGTGAATGACATTGTACTTTGAAAATAAAAGGAAGGTAGTACATAAAATGAACTCAAATGTTGAGCCTCAGCTAGAGATGCACATGCACAAAAAATAGCCAGCACGTTTGATTTGCAGCAAATTAAGTCTAGCTTAGATAAGGCTTGGTGGGGTTAGATGAGACCAAATAGTATTATATACTATTTTTCTCGCTCATTTTTCTAGTTTTGCAAACATCAAGAGAAGAAAAAAACATTAAAATCGTTTCTTATTTAAAAGAAGCAAGGGAACTAAACTATGGACCTAATGGTGTTAGTGTTATATACAAGTCTCATAAGAAGAGGATAAAGTAAAATGAATTGAATTTTCTGATATAGATAGCAAGAATTGGAATTAAAAAAATAAAAAATTCTATTGAATCGTAAAGTAACTGATCTGAAGCATCAGCTGCTAAAAGATCCCGAACAATGAGCTGGAATGCACCAGAATTAGAAGAATGGTGGGGTAGAAGCAGTGGCTGGGAATGTGAAAACAATGCAATAACAACCTATAATCAAAGGCGCAGCTTCCCGTTTCTTGATAACACGTTAATTATGCATGTAATTAGGTCGATTTATGATAGTAGTTTATAGGAATTATGTGCATATTTGGTCAAGAATTGGATAAAGTTCTATAAATTGGATCATTTAACGTGTTTGCTTGTTTTAAGGTATTTGAGTATTTTCAGGAGTAAAAGTCGTTATTTACGACTAAGGGAGGGAAGAACAAGTCGAAGGGGCGTTTAAACCGGACAAAATTGGCGAAACCAAGTCCAAACTAGCCAAAAACCGGCCTAGACCGGCCCAGACTGGTCAAGAGGACAAACTAGAGCAGATATGACACGGCCGTGTCATACATACACACGGCCGCATCAAAAGTGGCCTAGAATGTGGAAATTAATGCTGGAATACAACACGGCCGCGTCAAGAAGTGTCCCGAAAGTGAAGTTTTCTATCAGCTTGATACACCTCTAGTATTTTGGCCATATCTTGAGATTTACAACTCCGATTTAGGTGCAATTGGTGGATTTAGAAACCTGATTCAAAGGGCTACAACTTTGTCTTAAAGGGACAAATCTCAAAAATGACAGGAAGACCCTAAAAAATGGCTTGGAAGTCAGACCTGAAAACTAGCCTGCGCAAAACGCGACGCGGCCGCGTCAAAAGGCCAACACGGCTGTGTCAAAAGTCCTTTCCTACAAAAATTTCTTAATTTTAGTAGTATTTTGATCCTATCTTCCCAAAGGTTCGTCCCCAAGTCTATAAAAAGAACCCCAAGCTCTAGAATTAGAGGAGAACATCGAGAACATCAATAACATCGGGAACATCAGTAACATCATCATTCTACCTAGAAGAAGACTTGGAGGACAAAGAAGGCGAAGATCATCGAGACGGATTCATCCGGGTTTAGTCGTTCTTTCCTAGTTTAATCTTTTACAATGTTTTCCGTAGAATCTTGTATTAGGTTATTGCTAGGCATGAGTAGCTAAGCTATTCGTGTACTAGGGTTAGAAAGTAAGGATTATTATGACAATGTTTTGATTTATGTTTTAATTTATTGATTCCGTTCTTTACGTGTTTATCTCTATGTTTGTGCTTATAACTAAATTTAGCTTGATCACCTAGATTTAGTAATTTAATTTAACAATTCTGCTTCGAGAGAAGGGAATCGTTATCAGACTTATGACATAAAGCGTAGTTGTCTATGATTGTGTAGGCCGTGGCTTAGGATCATTTGGGAGTTATTAGGTTTAATTGACTCGAGAGGGTAATTAGAGTAATTAACCAACGGCCTAATCGCTTCGAGAGAAGGATTAGATTATTGTCGTGTCACCTAATAAACACTAGAATTGGTAGATCTATAGGTTAATCATATTCAACATTGAAGTAATATCCTGAAATCAAGGCCCTAGGATACCATTTCTCATTGATTGTTTGTTCTTTGTGTTTGCTAAGTTTGAAATCATAGTTAATTGAGTTAATTAGTTAAACTTTGTTAGTTTTAGTAAAATCAAACCATTTGCAATTTAGTATCTAGTTAGGACAATCTTAGAGTATCGAGGTATCGAACTACCTAAAATCTATTTCTTGTGGGATCGATCTTGACTATCGCTACTACACCTACAACTGTACATGTGCGGAACACTAGGTTAGAAACCGACGTGTCAAGTTTTTGGCGCCGTTGCCGGGGAATAGGATTTAGTTTTTATCTTGAAAAAAAGGAGGAAACTAGACTAGATTTTATTTTTCGTAATTTTAATTTAATTTTCGTTTTTATTTTTGTTTAATTTTTGTGTTACGCGGTAGTTCTTGTTTTTTGTGTTTCCAGACTTTGCATGCAAACCAGATCGAAAGGGCAAGAAAATCTTCTTCCTTTCGATCCAGAAATTGAAGCGACAACTCGTAGACACCGAACTAGAAGGAATTTTGCGTCTGAGATGGAGAACCCGCCACAACAAGTAAACCAGGATGAAGCCTTAAATAGAGTACTGGCAGCTTTGGCACGCTTGGATGACCGAGTCACAAATATTCAGCAGCAACTACCTCCACAGCAGACACAGCTACCACAGCAACAGGGGCAGGAAGAACCAGAAGAAGTAGATGAGGATGACACTCCTATCAGTGATTGTCTGTGACCTAATTCAAATCAGCAGGTAGGAGGAGTACGACCTCCACCACTTAATGCTAACAGTTTCAAGCTGAAGCCTGCACTAATCAACATAGTGCAGCAAAACCAGTGTGGGGGAAGTGCTTTAGAGGATCCGAATGCTCACCTGATAAAGTTTCGAAGACTGGCACATGAGCAGGTTAAACTGAGACTGTTTTCCTTTTCATTGAAAGATAGAGCCCTCCAATGGTTTAATTCATTGGACGATATCACAAGCTGGGAAGACTTGAGTCCTTCGTTTCTGTTGAAGTATTTTCCACCGAGCAAGATGCTTGACTTGCAGAATCAGATCAACCAGTTCAAGCAATTGGATCAGGAGCCGTTCGGAGAGGCTTGGGAGCGATTCTGGGGTCTTATCCGGAGTTGCTCTCAACATGGATTTACGAAGAAGCAGCAAGTATGCAAGTTTTATAATGGTCTATTTGCTCTAACTATAAATCAGGTAGATGCAGCTGCAGGTGGTAGTTTGATGGAGAAGTCGGTGAGGATGACATTCTCAATCCTGGACGCTATGGCCAGAACAAGGTTCCAATGGTCGAATGAGAGAAACATGCCAAGGAAAGTGGCGAATGTAATGAAAGTTGAGTCAGTCAATAATGAGCCAATTGAAAAGCTCACATCACAGTTAACAGCTTTGACGAGTCAGGTAAATTTGCTAACTAGTCTGATGTTAGCACAATAGCTAGGGGGTCAGGAAGAAGTTGAAGATGTAAACTTTGTGAATCAACGAAACTTCAACAATTTCCAAAACAATCAGCCTAGGTACAATCAGTACCCTCAGAATCAGAACCATCAAAACTTCTCGTATGGTAACTCGCAGAATCCACTTAATTCGCCACCCGGATTTACTGTTACGCATGGGATGATTCATGAGGGCACAAAGCCCACACAAGAGGAGATTGTGCAGTCACAGTTTACTAAATATGATGAGAAACTATCTCAGTTGGAGAAGAAAGTAGATGGAAAATTTATTGAGCTAAATAAGCACATAACTGGACAGGGGGCTGCCATCAAAAGGCTCGAGAACACATTGGTTCAGACTCAAGCAAACATTGGTGAATTGTCATCAAACATGAGCCAATTGATAAAGATTGTAGGGGCTCAACACAAGCAGGGCCAATATCCGAGTGACACAATGGTTAATCCGAGGGAGCACTGTAATGTTGTGAAGCTAGAGGAGCAAAAAGATGTTGAGAACTCAGGTGAGGCTCAAGAAACCGAAGCAGATAAACCAGCATATGTGCCTCCACCGGCATATGTACCTCATCCCCCATTTCCCCAAGCACTGAATAGAAGGAAGAGAGCATCTAGTGGTGACAATGATAGTATGAGCACGAAGGACCATGAAGCGAAGAAATCAATTGGGAAAGTAAAAAACATTGAGAAGAAGGAGGAAGTCAATACCATCATAGATAAGAAACTTTCATCTCCTATTCTTGATGAGTCTTTTGATTTTTGTTTTAAAAAATCATTCTATGCTAACCTTGATCCTTTAGAGCGATCTAGCACTGTTGTTGTAAAACAGGAACCAGTACAAGAGAGAGTCCAAGATAGGAGGGTAACAAAGAAGGAAGAGCTTCAACCTACCCAAGAGGAAACCAAGAAGAGGAAGGATGGAAAAGAGACAACGAAGAAGAAACCTAGCAGTCCCAAAAAGAGCGCAAACACAAGCATGAAACCAAAAAGAGCAACAAAAGAAAAAGATCCAGGGAGTTTTACTATTTCTTGCTCAATTGGTAGTCATGATTTTCACAATGTCATGTGTGATTTGGGATCTAACATAAATCTTATGTCCCTTAAGCAGTATAGACAATTAGGATTAAGGGAGATTAGACGATCCTTTACTACTATCCAATTGGCTGATGGATCTTTATTAACGCCATTGGGAGTAGTGGAGGATGTAGTGGTGAGAGTGCTGAATTTTGAATTCCCTAGTGATTTCTTAGTTGTCGACATGAAAGGGAATGATGAATTTCCTTTTATCTTAGGACGGCCTTTTTTGGCGACTAGCCAAGCACTTATAGATGTGCCTAAAGGGGAGTTGATTTTTCATGTTCAAAACGAAACCAGCACCCTCCCAATACATAAGTCGGGTCTGAGGGGTAGGCATAATTGTAGCATTGTTTATACTACCCAAGCTGCTTTAGGAAATCCACACGCCCTAAATAGCTCTCTAATTGTTCATAAAATATCCGACTCGGGATGGCCGGAAAATGGTTGATAAGAGGAGGACGTCTGGCTGATGACGTAAAACAAAGCACTTCGGGAGGCAACCCGATGTTTACCGTTTTTATTTTTATTTTATTTCAATTAGTTCTGTAAGTTTTATGTTTTTACTTGTGTTTTTAGTGTTTTATGTTCTTAGAATCAACATGGACGAGTGTTGCAAGAAACAGGGGTCGAAGAGACGAAGAACTCAAGCTAAAGAAGAAGGAAGCAACACGGCCGTGTCACACTATGGACATGGCCGCGTCAAAATTGAGCCCAAAACAACACGGCCGCGTCACACTTTGGACACGGCCGCATAAGAAATTTAGCCAATTTAAATGGTCCACTTTCAGTACCAGAGGCTTGATGCGGAGACAGCAGCAACAGACTCAATGGGAGGCCATGGCACAATTTTGGAGCCAGTATAGGTTTCAAAACCCCGCCGCCGCCATAATGATTTGTAAGTTAGCATCAAGGCGTATCACGTTGTTTTCCTCCAAACTTTAGCGTTCAGCCAAGTTTGGGGGAGGGGGTGTACCATGGGACGTCTTGGCAGCTATATTTATAGTTTTTGCTGCTATTTCTTCTTTTAGTTGATCGGTCGGTTGATTTGCTTGCTGTTTGATAATAGTGGTTAATAGTGGGTCCGTGAGCCCATTGTGCCGATTTTTATTGCTTTGATTGGAGTTACTGGGTCTGTGAGCCCATTTATCTGCTTTATTGGTGTTGTTGGGTCTGTGAACCCAAGTTTGATTATATTTCGTTTCCATGTTGAGTTTTAGGAGTCTAGAGTTTAGAGTCTTATTATTACTTTAGATTTTAGAGTCAGTAAGAATGAGATAAACCCGAGAAGTTAATAAGTAACAAGTGAAAAGAAAAAGAAAAAGAGAACAATAGGGAAAGATGGATGATGAATGGTTAATGATGAGATGATTTTGAGAAGTAGATGAAAAAATGGCACATAATAGAGCATGAGAGGTGATTTGAGACGAAATTGAGCTTGAATTTAGAATATTCAATCAAAATTAATCTTGTGAATTTGAGCCTAATTATACTCCTATTTTCGGAGTAATATACTTTCTTTCGGTGTGAATTTGATTGAATATGTGTACTAGTCTCTAGAACTTGCCTTGAGTCTTTACTAAGAATGTGTCAAGTCTGGGTGTGATTGAAGAAATGATCTTAGGTAAATTTTTGTTTAAGCCTATTTATTTGAACCATGAAAATTGCCGTTGAACCATAATGTCAAAAAAAAAAAAAAAAAAAAAGTTGTCCCTAGTTAGCCCACTTGAGCCTTATAGCCTTATTTATTCATAACCTAACAATGTCAGCCGAAACCTTTTGAGTTAACTCTTTTGGCCCTACTTGGATTAATTAAGTTAGAGGGAGGAGAATTGGAAGGAATTTTGGGTGAACAATTTGTGGGAAGGAGTGGGAAGTAGGGATATTTTCAAAAGATGAAGGGAAGAGCAAAACGATAGGTGAAAATCCAAGAAAAATAACATCTCCTAGTGCGAAAGCTTATAAAGAAAGAAAAGGAAAAAAAAATTGAAAAAAAAAACAAAAGTTTGTTGTAGTTAGTATTCTTGAGGAGAGGCAAGGACATAAATGATTAATTGTGAATTTGAGTAGAAAAACCGGGTAGTCCCAAGGTGTGGTACCCACACAAATGAAAAACACTTAAGTTGTACGAACTTTTGAAGGTGAAGAAGTCACTTTGCAGGGTGATTTGCTGAGACTTGAAGAGTGAGGCTGAGTGATTATATTGAGGGGTAGTCGGGTTAGACGTAACTTGATTAGTCCAATGAATAGTCACTTATATCCAAATGTATCCCACCTTACCTTAAGCCCACACTACAACCAAAAGAAAGACCTTTTTGATCATTTTTCACACACATCAAGTATGATGTCTAGTTTAGACGATTGGCAAACATATGGTAGGCTTTGCATGTAATTCAATATGAGTGAAAATTATTTTAGCCTAAACACTTGAGAGATGAGTGAAACACTTACCCAGTGAGGGTTGAATAAGTCGAAAGCTCAAAATCTCGAGATTAGTTGATTTTCGCGTTACCGCATATGCTCAAGTGAATTGTGTTGCCTAGTTGTTTTAAGAAAAATCAGTTTGAAACTGAATTCATCATCTAATCGCCCTAAACAAATGCATAATCACTTGTATCCTTTGTGTCTTTTGTTATGTTGTTCAGGACGAACAACAGTTTAAGTTTGTGGGGTTTTGATAACACATTAATGATGCATGTAATTAGGTCGATATATGATAGTAGTTTATAGGAATTATGTGCATATTTGGTCAAGAATTGGATAAAGTGCTATAAATTGGACCATTTAACGTGTTTGACTTGTTTTAAGGTATCTTTGAGTATTTTCAGGAGTAAAAGTCGTGATTTATGACTAAGGGACGGAAGAACAAGTCGAAGGGGCGTTTAAACCGGACAAAATTGGCAAAAGCCAGTCCAAACTGGCAAAAAACCGGCCTAGACCGGTCAAGAGGACAAACTAGAGCAGATATGACACGGCCGTATCATATATACAACACGGCCGCGTCAAAAAGTGGCCTAGAATGTGGAAATCAACGCTGGAATACAACACGACCACGTCAGATATACAACACGGCCGCGTCAAAAAGTGTCCCGAAAGTGAAGTTTTCTATTAGCTTGACCCACAACTAGTAGTTTGGCCATATCTTGAGATTTACAACTCCGATTGAGGTGCAATTGGTGGAGTTAGAAAGCTGATTCAAAGGGGTACAACTTTATATGAAAGGGACGAATCCCAAAAATGAATGGAAGACCCTAAAAAATAGCTTGGAAGTCAGACCTGAAAACTCGCCTGCGCAAAACGCGATGCGGCCGCGTCAAAAGGCCAACACGGCCGTGTTAAAAGTCCTTTCCTATGAAATTTTCCTAATTTTAGTAGGGTTTTGATCCTATCTTCCCGAAGGTTCGTCCCTAACTCTATAAAATGGACCCCAAGTTCAAGAATTAGAGGAGAACATCGAGAACATCAATAACATCGAGAAAATCACTAACATCGGGAACAGCAGTTACATCATCATTCTACCTAGAAGAAGACTTGGAGGACAAAGAAGACGAAGATCATCGAGATGGATTCATCCGCGTTTAGTCTTTCTTTCCTAGTTTAATCTTTTTCAATATTTTCTGTAGAATCTTGTATTAGGTTATTGCTAGGCAAGAGTAGCTAAGCTATTCGTATCCTAGGGTTAGAAAGTAGGGATTATTATGACAATGTTTTGATTTATGTTTTGATTTATTGATTCCGTTCTTTACGTGTTTATATCTATGTTTGTGCTTATAACTAGATTAAGCTTGATCACCTAGATTTAGTAATTTAGTTTAACAATTCTGCTTCGAGAGGAAGGAATCGTTATCAGACTTATGACATAGAGCGCAGTTGTCTATGACTGTGTAGGTCGTGGCTTAGGATCGTTTGGGAGTTATTAATTTTAATTGACTCGAGAGGGTAATTAGCGTAATTAACCAACGGTCTAATCGCTTCGAGAGAAGGGTTAGATTATTGTCGTGCCGCCTAATAAACACTAGAATTGGTAAATCTATAGGTCAATCATATTCAACATTGAAGTAATATCCTGAAATCGATGCCCTAGGATACTCTTTCTCATTGATTGTTACTTCTTTGTGTTTGCTAAGTTGGGAATCATAGTTAATTGAGTTAATTAGTTAAACTTTGTTAGTTTTAGTAAAATCAAACCCTTTGCAATTTAGTATCTAGTTATGACAATCCTAGAGTATCGAGGTATCGAACTACCTAAAATCTATTCCTTGTGGGATCGACCTTGACTGCTACTACTACACCTACAATCGTACACTTGCGGAACACTAGGTTAGAAACCGACGTGTCATTTCTGCATATCTCTCACAAGGAAAGTTCGAATTTAATAATAGAACACTATAGACCATTCTGTTTCTTTTAGAAATCACATGTTGAAGTCAGAGTTTACTTGTTACCAAAATTAATCTTTTCTTATATTATTCTTAGTTAATAATGATTCCTAATGTTGTGAGGAAGACGTAGAGTAATCTGAAAGAAGAAGCTTGCTAACATGAACAGATGATATGGTGTAAGCTTTCAGATTGTAGTCAATATAATAGCAGCTCACAGGCAAATCATCTCCCTATAAATAAAGCAAACATAAGCTTGAAGAAACGGAAAATGAAGTTCACCATCGGTCAAATTTATAAATGAAATAAATTTATAAAAGCAAAGGAAACTAAAGACCTGAATATAATCAAGCACTAAGCGAGCAGAATTGAGCAAAATCCCCCACTCGGCGGACAGGCTGCTTCCTGTGAGTCCGACTTTGAAAATCCTACCTTCATCACCGGCGGTTTGCTCGCTAGCCACCTTTGATTCCGCCGTTTTAGCGGAGGATTTCACCACTCCAACGCAGTGAAGATGGTTTTGGCATTTCAAACTCCGTTTTTTATAGGCATTTGACGGCTAGTTCAGAACGTTGTGACGGCGAGAGAGGGAGGACATACTAGAGTGACACTGCATCGCCAACAACAATTTCCTAGAAACCGAGTTCAAGCACTTCATTGAATTTGGCCAGGATAATTTGCCGTTCCTGCAGCACCATACAATATGCTAAAATCAAGCACTCAGTCAAAACATTCAATCTAGCTACTAGATGTACACACCAGCTGAAGAGAAATGATAACAAATATAATGTTTATCTACGAGGTCAGTTTACATCAAAGGCAACTGGAAAAATTGGTCATGAAGAGAATCACCAAAGTTCAAAGTACGGAAAAAGAAGTTAAAACGCACAGATGATATGAAACACACATCTATAGACTACTATTCTACAATATTTATTCAGGAAAAGCTTGTCACAATACAATCAAGGCATCTACGTAGCTAAAAAATAGATGCATTTACTGAAACATTTTGTTTTTGCCACACAAGCAAGATCCATTGTATGTGGTGAGTGAATAGGTATTTCCTTCTGGAGAAGAATCCTCCAAAAGGTTATGTGCATATGATATTGAAGCATATTTACCACATTTCAACTATATAAATGACATTCCCGTATCACTAACTAAAATGAAAAATAGAAGTCACGCTCTTAATCACAAATGAACATGACAACAATCACATTTGAACAACGAACTTACAATTATCCCGTAGACTCCCCCCCACCCCCCAAAAAAAAAAAAAAAATTAAAAGTCACTATGTATCATAAACAAAATGACTAAACAGAGTTAAGCCAAATACCATAAATACAACTATTATACCATCCGAATCACGAATTCCTCACCGCATTATAAACCTAATTCCACATGCGGTAGAACAAACTTGATCACTGTTCGCAAATTTTAGAAAACGGAAGAGATTTACAGAAAGATGGAAGTATGTCGGCTAAATTTAGAAAAAAAAATTAATTCCAAAATCTATAAAATTGTACTATCAAAATTATGAAAACAAATCCAGCACTTTGCAATAATTTCACAAATTCAGGCTTCTTTTACTTGTTCAACAATATTTCAGTAATCTAAGAAGTAAATCAGCAATTCTAATTCAAGTTCTAATGCGAAGCATTCACATGTAAAATGTGAGAGAGACGGAGAGAGAGAGAGAGAGAGAAGGGGCGAAGCTTAACTTACGCAATGCGGCAAATAGTTTGGTGTTTGTTGCCATCAGAAGGGAATGACAAACAGCAGCTGAGCACAGACTAAAACGACGGTGGAGCATGAGGCTGTCTGGTGGGGAGCGCCGATGTCGACGAGAAAGTGAGGGAGGGTTTGGGGGTTAGGATTTTCATTTTTAATTAACGGCAGGCTACTAAGCAGTAGCCACTTCTATACTTCAATAACCTCCTACATTCCCTTATTTTATTTCTTTAACTAATGGGACCTATTTTAGATACTGTAAAATTAAGAAAAAAATGATCAGCATTATTTTTTAATTGATTCGGAGGAGGGAGTAATATATTTTTATTTATCCTATTGATTGAAATTCCATCGTTATATAGCGATAGCGCATTCGTCGGTTTATCTTTGTTCTTTTGTCTTCTATTTTTATGGGTATGTTGTTGTGATTCTACTTTAATCTACCGACCAATACCTTTTGTCGATAAAGTAGATAGTTAAATTTCAATTTTAACTTAATAACACCGATCGAAAAGCAGTCGCTCTTTTGTTGTATAAAAATTAGCATCCTATTTTACTACTAACTAGTAGTATCCCCGTGCGATGCACGGTTTGTAAGTGTAAATGAATAAATTAATATTTTTATATAATTTTAATATAATAAAATATTACAATCAATAAATAATAAGATATGAAAAATTATATGTTAATGAAAAAAGAGTGCAGTGAAAGTTTTAAAGACTAAAATATATATTAGTATGAATATTTATTTTCCGTAATATATGAATATCTCTAGCATTCTTCCATAGAAGTCATGTTGATGATTAGGGCTGGAATTACAATATGCGGTTGACAGGGAATATATTTGTAATGTTAAAAATTTAGTTACCATCTTCATAAATAAATTTTCATTAATAATATCCAACAAATTTAGTTTTAAAAAATAATTTAAAGAAAATATTTTTTTTCAGCTCAGGCGGGGATCAACCCAAATAGCTTTATAATATTTATTTTAGGCTAATATATGACAAGTTATTGGCAATAATTATATTTTATATTGGGGTTGAATTCTATATATAAAAGATTGTGATTTCCAAAATTAGTAATAAATTTTGGGCGGGAAAACTTTAAAGTTACTAATTTGGGTGGATTTTGTTATTATATTAAGTATAGATTACCAATAGGAAAAATCGGTCACTAAATAGTGTCGTTAGTCTGTCAGTAATCCGTCGGTACATTTTATTTTTCTAATATTTTCATTTTGGTTGATATGCTGTCGCAATTTTTTCGTTACTTTACGACATATATTTTCTATCGCTAAGATCCATCGCTATTTTGCAGATTTCTTGTAGTGAAAAATTGAATTTAAATGTAATTCATAGA
Source organism: Ajuga chamaepitys (assembly GCA_958295605.1). Lineage (NCBI taxonomy): Eukaryota > Viridiplantae > Streptophyta > Magnoliopsida > Lamiales > Lamiaceae > Ajuga > Ajuga chamaepitys. The sequence goes on from OY282495.1 coordinate 19,119,348, forward strand.
TTATGGCCCAAGATAAACAACAACTATTGGCCCAAATGAATACAAATCATAAAATAAATAAACATTTTGGAACATTCTAGTTTAATGTCTGATAATCTCTCTTTCTCTCTCATTTATTTGGACCATTTCATCTAACAACGACTTTCTCTCTTCGACCTTTGGTCTAACTCTCTCTCTCTCTCTCTCTCTCTCTCTCTCTCTCTCTCTCTCTCTCTCTCCCTCTCCCTCTCCCTCTCTCTTCGACTTTTGGAATCACAAAACACATTATAGTTCATCTATCTCTCTCTCTCACTCTCTAACTCTCTTTCTCTATCATTCTGCAAAATTCCAGCCATATCTACAGATTATCAAAGATGAGTTTCCATCGATTTGTTTCATTGTTGTTAATATCGAAAAAAAAATGAGGGATTTGGATTTCTATTACTCAATGAAGTGGGTGTTTGCAGTAAAGCATCTTTTTTCTAACATTTAGATTTCCATCCCCAAATCGATTAACATTTTGGTTGATTTTAGGGTTTTCTCTTCAGTTTGTTTATTCCGATTACACTTTCAATTTCTCTATTCCTCTCTCGAAACACTGCAAATTTAACGCCATCTAAAGCCACAATCCGAATCGGGAATTTCTCTCTCTAAAAATCCTAGGAATTCTAATTCCGATTTCTATCTTTCTCTCTCTAAAACTCTACGAATTTCTCTTACATCTAAAAAACTTCTTTACTTTATGTGCTCAATCTCAAGAAAATATGAATTCCAATAATGATAGGATTAGGGTTTATATTTTTCACACTAAAGACGCCAAATGTCGAGGCGAAATTCTGAGAATTAAACTTCCGATTTCTCTCTTTATCTCTCTAAACTCTGGGAGTTTCACATCTAACATGATCTACAATATCCAGTGGGAACAAAGTGATTTAAATCCCATACAGGTACGATTTTTTCTTTATATGTTATTAATTTATAATTTATATTTACTATTACAAAACAATACATAAAAGTAGAATCTCTAATCGAATTAACTGAAAATTGTAGGAAATATAAACCCTAATGTGGTAGATGGAGCATTTAATTGATTTGCATGCAGATCTGGTGTATTTTCCAGCTGGGTTCAGATCTTCGCATATAGAAAGGTATATTCGGTTAAAAGTATTTTGATTTTATTATTTATTTAAATACAAAAAAATATTCCGCATTTTAATACAATTTGTGTTTTTTGCGAGTTTTTATCAGTTGTCGTGCATCGCTATGAACTGATGAGATTAGCCGATCTAAGCTGAGTCAGAAGGCTAAAGGTATAGTTGCTACTTATGTGTTGCCTCTGTAGAATGATTGTCTAAACTGTAATTTATGACTTGATAAAGCCGAGACCCGAATATCAGTTGATTCGCAATTAAAACGATTTCACGCAACAATCAAACGAGCATGAACGTAAAACGACACAAGAATTTACGTGGTTCGATCTGGAGATCTTTGTCCACGGGTGAAGGCAATCACCTTCAGAGATGTTTTACTATCTTTTTTTGAACACCGGAGCACAACTTTACAAGTAGTGAATTTTAGAATTCAGGATCGGAACCCTAATCTAAACAATATTTCTCCTATTTATACTATACAATAACAACCCTAACAAAATCCCTACAAATTCGCCAATCATATCTGCATGGCCGTTGGAAAAGATCATGGGGATCTTTTCCTAACTTCCCAAAGACGCCGCGCATGGGCTTAGTTGTGTTGGGCTTGCGCTCTTGAGCCCAATTGACCAGTCTGGTGGGCTGGACCGACCCGAGGAGATTGGACCATACCTATCAGATGTCCCCGACCAACCGGGGTCGAACTGAATTACCCCCGGGGTGAAAGAATCAACCGGAGTCGAACTATAATACCCTCGGGGTGAAAGAGTCAATCGGAGTGGAACCACAAAGCTTCTTGGGGAAGTAATTAGCCTGAGTTGAGTGGGCACGTGATCAGCATGTGTGTGGTGCGTGCGAGACACGCGGGTGCTCAACCCAAGGACGCGTGTAAAGCACGCGCTAATGTTAGCCACTAAATTTGAACAAGCGCAATCTGGGCCGTTGATTCTCTATATTAGAGGGAAATGGAAGTGACAGTTTCACTTTACTTTTCATTTGCAAATCGCGATCAAAATCTAGCGGGAAGACGAGAAAGACTTCAGCAGATTTCTGGAAATTGCTTCAACCTCTTTGCACTCTTCTTCCAAATATCAAGTAAGTATGTCTTCTTCCTCAGAGTCTTCTAGTGTTAGGGAGGTGGGAACAGAAGAGAACCCGTTTGAGGCAGCACCTCTGCGAGTTATCTTCCCATAGAGGAGCGAAAGTAGGAAAGTATATAGGGCCGATCTAAGGAAGATTTGGTCCCGAGTAGTGAAATTTCCTACTTGTCTGGAGGAGGAGGTGAATCTGGAAGTGGCCTCAGTGATCCCTCGGGTTACCGAAGCCCAAATCGAGGCGATGGTCCCGTCTTTCTATTTTCCGATAGACTTAGAATATATAATACCGGGGCCAAATGATAGGGCATGCTGTCCACCAAGGGGGTTTATATCAGTGTATGTAGATCAGCTTAGGGTAGGGCTGAGGTTTCCCTTGTGGGATTTTGTGGTTGAGCTGTTGGAGTATTATGGTATTGCTTTAGGGCACTTAGTGCCGAATGCCGTAAGGCAAATAATTGGCTTTATGGTAGTATGTAAGACCTCGGGGGTAGACCCCTCTGTAGATTTATTTAGGTATGTTTTTCAGCTGAAATCAATCGGGAAGGGGAAGGGTTGGTGCTCATTGAACCCGAGGCCGCAGAAAGGGTTCAAGGTGCAAAACCCAAGTAAGGTGGATAACTGGAAGGTTAAATTTATGTATATAAAGGAGTCGAAGCCAATCCGGGGGTGGAGGAGGGATGAAGTCGGGGATAGGGTACTGAAGGGGGTACCAAGTTCAGTGGAGGTGTTCGAGCAGGCGGGAACAATGAAGAAAGTATTTACGGAGGAGGAGTTGGAGGAGGCCGGGTTGAGCCTGTATTATACAAAGGGGCCGGAGGCGAGGACCTCGCCGCCCCAGAGCGAAGGCTCCATAGCCGGGGCTGAAGTGGAGGGTAGGAATTCCTTTGTTGTGATTGTTTGTATAGCTAACTTGATTGCGTGTTGATATGTTGACTGTTTGCCTGCAGTGGGGCGCTTTAAAACCGGCCTGCAGAAGGAAGTCGGCGGGAGCTCGCGGGGGACTCCAGTGCTAGAAACAGCAGTGACCCCCAAGAGCACAACTCCCGAGGTGGAGAAGGCTTAGGGGAAAGGTCGCGGCCAGGTGGCCGAAGAAGATGTCGCGAGGTCTAATGCGACCCCAAGGACGAAGAAGAGGCCAGGGCCTATGCTCACACCGCCTTCTGTTTCTAAGAAGATTCACGCTGATCCCACCTCAGAGGTATGTTGACCATACCTTAAATTTCCAATTTACGAGCCATGTCTGATAGCATTCCTGCAGGACCAGACAAGAGTGGCAGGCCGTGAGGTATCCGAGATGGAGGAGGTATGGACCCTGAGCCAAGGGCTCATTGGGTTCGGGCGCCGGATGCAAAGGGAGGAGACGGAGGAGTTGGCCGGCGAATTGAGAAAACTCTGCGGGGAGTGTGACAAACTCCGCGCCGAAGCGGCAGAGGCCAAGAGTGGCCAAGTTACAGCGCGGGGCAGGGCGCTTGAAGTTGAGAAGCAAGCTGCCCGCCTGCGAGGCGAAGTCGCGGAAATGGCCTTTGTCCGCGAAGAGTTGGCCGCAGCTCGGGAGGAGCTGAAGAAGAAGGCTGAAGGCCAGGGGGCCATGTTGAGGGCTTTCATCGAGAAGTTTTCATAGACGGAAACGTTTGTGAATTTTCTGACGAACTTCGTGGCGGTTGGCGATGTGGCGACCCGCTCCGAGGTGCTGGAGGTTGTGAAGGATGTGTACCCGGAGGTAGATGTGTACAGAAAGGACTTCGGGTACGATTATGCATCCGTAGGCAATGTGGATGCCGCCTACTACAACACTTGTTCCCAGATGCCGGAGTGGCCGCTGGTGGAGGCACTGGCCCAAAAGGGGACTATTTTGACAGCCCAGGACATGATGAGCTGTACAGTGGACCAGGATGAGGAGTTCCTGGGATACCGAATGGGTATGCAAGTGCCGGAGCTGCGACAGAGAGCCCCACCCCCAAGGAGTGAACCTGGGATGCTAGAACCAGCTCCCGAGGAGCCCGGTGTCCTATAGCTGGCAACTAACCCAGCAACAGAGCCGGGTGCCATCACCTCGGCCCTAGGGGAGGTCAGTTCCCCTCCTAACTCAGGCGAAGATGTAGTGTAGGAACGCATGTTTCAAAATATGTAATTGTAACAAACACTGCATTGTATATTGCTGTCTTGATGATTTATAAACGACGATTTGTCGATGTCTGTTTGATTTAAATACCAAAGTCATGTTAGCCAGGATCTAATATGTCTGTTTGAATGTCGTAGCTTATTGGTCTTGTTATAATCGTGCTCTAAATATCACATGTTCAGCAGGAGAACGCCAAAGACCTTCATGAGGTCATTCAAAAGTTGATGCAGTCGATGAACTGGCTGCATAGAGAGAGAGACGACTTGAGGATGTCGGTGGTCCCCAGGCTGGAGAAAAAACTATCTGCCACAGAGAAGAAGGCAACCGAGGCCGAAAGGGCGAGAACTGAGGCTGTAGAAAAAGCCTTGGATCATCAACTGAAGTACTTATCAAAATATGCCGAAGTGGAGCGGTTATTTGTCCACCAGAGGGAGAATAAGCGGATCTTATCGGAGTTTGGCTTACTAACCTTCGAGGAGCTCGAGGAGCGGATTGCTGAGATTCAAAAGGAGATAGCAGCGCTGACGGAGGCCGGACACACGGACTCTGCCGAGGTGGTGAGGAAACGAGAAGTACTAGAGATACTTCTGAACATGTACGAAGACTTGAAAGGTCGCAGAAGATGGCGGCGTGCTCCGGAGGAAAATAGTGCGAGCTGCAGCCGGGGCAAATCAACTAAAGCGGACCGGAGGAAGCCAAAGGGTAGGGCCAAACCCAGCGGGGTCGTGATTCAAGAGCCGAGCCCGGTAGCAGTCTCGGATGAAGAAGTCCAGAGACTCGCCGAGGAGATTGAGGTGATGGCCCCAGCAGAGTGGATCCTGTAGGATGGGCAAACACTCCAGGGCTAGCTCGGCATCCGAGTCCCAGCCGGCGAGGAGACCGAAGGGGTTGGAGGTCCGGAGTCCAGACTCGGGGCGCTTCCAGATCCAAGAGGACTTGGAGAAGCTCCCAAGGCGGGCCACGACGCCGGAGTGCAGGGTATTGGTTAGAAGGTGATAGGTAGATAGGTTTAGGTGTAGGTAGATAGTATTACAAATGTAATGCATACGATAAATAAAATGTATTGAAAAATGAACATGTATGTATCAAATTCTTTTGTAAATGATAGATTATTGATGCATGCGCGGTATGAGGCGATGTTCTTTTTTTAATTGCTTTGTATGATGTAATGCAAGTAGCACAGTACAGAATGTATGAACTCTCGTCTGGAGACAAGATATAAAATCTCCCCGGACGGATCAGGCGGGAGTTAATGCTTGTATGATGACAAGGTTGGGAACCTCTCTGGATGGATCAGGCGAGAGGGAGTTCTTGTCCGTGGACAAGGATTAGGATCTCTCCGAACGGATCGGGCGAGAGACAAATGTGTCCGGAGACAATTGATGATTGACGCAACAAATATGCGTATAATCTAGGTCGGGGCGTCCCCACGGCGTAGGAGAGAAGCAGTAATGCGTTGAAAGTAAAAACTTTTTATTCATAGTTATTGTCGGAACAATAAAAAATACAAGAGTAATCTTGAAGAATAAAGTACCGCGGTGAGGAAGTAAAGGCATGTACTAAAAATAAAAGGAAAAATAAGTACTTGAAACGGGAAACTATATATAGAAACGCCGCAGGTTGCTAACGTGCCAAGTGCGAGGCATCAGGGTGCCGTCCAAGTATTCCAACTGATAGCTCCCGGAGGCGTGAGCAGCAGTGACGCGATAAGGCCCTTCCCAAGTAGCGTGCAGTTTACCCTCGGGGGCAGCTTTGCTAGTAGAGTTTAGCTGAAGCACCAAGTCTCGCACCTGGAACTGTGTTCCTCGGACTCGATTGTTGTGATATCTAGCTGTTTGCTGTTTACACTTAGCTTGATGGATGAAAGATTGTTCACGGCGATGTTCAAGCTCGTCAAGGTTGGTCCGGAGTGCTTCTCCGTTGGCTTTGGGGTCGAGGTGTAAAAGTCTGGGGCTGGGTACCCCCACCTCGGCAGGAATGACAGCCTCGGAGCCGTAGGTGAGGCTATAAGGAGTTTCCCCGGTGGAGGAATGTGGCGTTGTGCGATAAGCCCAGAGAACTTGCGGAAGATTCTCAGCCCAGAGACCCTTGGCCTGCTCCAGTCGTTTCTTGAGGCCGTCAACAAGAGTGCGGTTCGTGACTTCGACCTGGCCATTAGCTTGGGGGTGAGCTACCGAGGTGAAAGCTTGTTTGATGTGCAACTCTTCGCACCAGGATCGAAAGGATCGTTGGCGAACTGTTTGCCGTTATCGGATATGATTGTACTTGAAATGCCAAAGCGGCATATAATGTTACGCCAGACAAATTTTAGAATGTTCTGACCAGTGATGGCAGTGAGTGGCTCGGCTTCGACCCATTTAGTGAAATAGTCCACGGCGACCACAAGGAATTTAAATCCTCCTGGAGCAACTGGGAATGGACCTACGATGTCGATACCTCACTGTATGAACGGCCCGATGCTCTGTATCCCGATGAGTTTGGTCTGTGGCAGGTGCTTCACTCGGGAGTGCCGCTGACATTTGTCGCACTTCGACACCAAATTGTGGGCATCATTAAACAAGGTGGGCCAGTAGTATCCCCACCGAAGCACTTTCTTTGCCAAAGTACGTGACCCGATGTGACTTGCGCATGATCCCTCGTGAAGTTCCCGGAGGACATAGTTGGCTTGGACCGGACCGAGGCAACGGAGGCTCGGCTGCAAGTATGACTGACGGTATAAGACCCCGTCGTGAAGTGTGTACCTCGGTGCTTTTAGAAGTAACTGCCGAGCAAGCAGTTTATCCTCCGGCAGAATGCCATTTCGGAGATACTAGAGGATCGGAGTCATCCAGTTGGGATCGACTTCAGTCAACACAGAGACCACCTGTTCATTGATTGAAGGATGGGTAGCTTCTTCGACAATTATGTCCGGAGACACATTTGACGGGACCGCGGAGGCCATTTTACTGAGAGTATCGGCCTTAGCATTTTCGTCGCGGGGGATCTGCTGAACATCAGTGGAGGTAAAAGTTAACAAAAGTTTATGAGTTAAAGACAGATACCTTTTCAACGTATCATCTTTTGCCGCATATGTGCCCTTGATTTGACTAGAGACCACTTCAGAATCAGCGTATAACCGGATATGCGAAGCCCTGAAAGTTTGAGCGAGCCAGAGCCCAACAATGACTGCCTCATACTCAGCCTCGTTGTTCGTCACTTTAAACTTGAAGCGCAGGACATATTTGATTTCGATACCATTGGGACCAGTAAGAAGGACCCCAGCACCACTGCCTCGGATAGCGGAGGCACCGTCGACGTAGACATGCCACTTGTTGGCCTCGGCTTCGAGGTCGGGTTGGGGTGTAGGCTCAGTACTTGTAATTGCATCGGGGTCGTTGAATGGGACTTCGACGAGGAAATCTGCGAGAGCCTGACCCTTGATGGCTCGGCGAGGTAGAAACTGTATATCATACTTCCCGAGCTCAACTGCCCACTGAGCCAAATGTCCCGAGACATCGGGCTTGATAAGAACCTGGCGAATAGGTTGATTTGTGAGGACCCGGATAGCATGTCCCTGAAAGTAGGGACGTAGGCAGCGTGCTGCCATGACTAGAGCCAAAACTGTTTTTTCTGCCACGGAGTAACGGGTTTCTGCTCCCTGGAGAGCTCGGCTAACAAAGTACATAGGTTGTTGAATGCCGTGATCCTCGTGGACGAGGGCCGCACTAATTGCTTCATCGGCAGAGGCCAGGTATATATAGAGGGGCTCTCCGAGGAGAGGCGCTGACACAGGAGGTAACTGGCTGATATGTCGTTTCAGAGCCTAAAAAGCTTCGTCGCACTGCGAAGTCCACTCAAATTTCTTTGCCTGGCGCAAAATTTTGAAAAAGGGAAGTTGGCGCTCCGCTGCCTTGGATAGAAAGCGATTCAGAGCGGCGAGGCCTCCAGTCAAACGTTGGACATCTTTCGCGGTCTTCGGCGACTGAAGATCCAATACATCCCTGATTTTCGTTGGGTTGGCTTGGAGGCCATGTTGAGATACCATGTACCCAAGGAATTTTCCCGATCCTACGTCGAAAGTACACTTAGGTGGATTGAGTCGAAGATTATGGCGCCGCAGTGTGCTTAATGTCTCGGCAATGTCCTGCACACATGATTCAGAAAAATCGACATACATCCTCCAATCCCCATTGGACTTTGTTACCATCACTGGGTTAGAGAGCTAGGATGGATAGTGAACTTCGAATAGGATGTCGGCGTCCACGAGCTGTTGAACCTTAGTTCGGATAGCTGCCTTTCTCTCCGGGGCAAATTGCCGCCGCTTCTGTTGTATTGGCTTCACATTAGGGTCAATGTTTAGTTTGTGAGTAATGAGGTCAGGAGAGACGCCCGGCATATCTAGAGGTGACCAGGCAAAGACTTCGGGGTACTCCCTTAATGCCTGGATGATGGTATTGTGTAACAAAGGCACGTTCACTGCGCCTATTTTAACAGTTTGCTCCGGTTTAGCAGGATCCAGTGGCACTTCGGCGATGTCATTTCCAAGTGGCTCGAAGACATCCGGAGTGGCTATTTGAAATTGAGGCTTAGGAGGAGCCTTGGTTGTTTTCTTGAGTGCAACATACATGCACTCTTTGGAAATTCTCTGGTTGCCACGGATGGCGATCTCTCCATGGGGTGTAGGAAACTTCAATGTTAGGTGATATGTGGAACAAATAGCCTTGGCTGGGTTGAGCCAGTCCCGACCAAGGATCATGTTGGACGACGAAGAAGAAGATACCACATAGAAATCCACAAAAATAGTTTTTATCGCTGGGTATGTACCTAGCGATGCGGGGAGGTCTATAAAGGCCCGAGAGCAGGTCGGAGCTGCTCGCGGGGTATGCCCATCTTTTGGAAGCAATCAGAGAATATAACACTTATAGCGGCGCCATTGTCGACAAAAACTCGCTTAATAGTAACGTTAGCCATGGCCATGTCAATGACGATGGCATCAGTGTGAGGGGTGAGCTCAGGAACAGGATCGTCCTTGATAAAGCTCACTGTTTCAGATTTATGGAGGCGCTTGTGACGTGGCTCCTCGGGAGGAGGCCTGCGCGCTTCGGCTTTGAGGGCACTTCGGGAAGTCCCTGCTGGCATGGCGCCATAGATCACATTTATTATCCTGTGGACAACATGATCCGGTGGGTCATCCCCAGGACCTCCATGAGGTGGCAGAGGTGGCAACAATTGAGGTTGTTGAGGTTGATTTTGTTGGCGATTACCCTGGTCTTGCCTTGGATAATTGTTATACCCCGACCTGTTGTTTTGCCATTGGGGTCTGCTCTGTCTTGGGCCTCTGCCATTGTAACCTCCCCGACCTTGTTGGGGACCCCCATTTTGGTTCGGCTGAGACCTGTCCTCGGCCCGAGCGATATATTGCCGGAGAAAACCACGTTTCAAACAGTCCTCGATTTCTTTACAAAGTTCTCGACACTCCTCGGTGTCATGCCCATGGTCGTGGTGATATGCACACCACTTTTCACGATTACGCTTCTCTGCCGGAGCAGTCATCCGTGGGCATAGCCGCAAGTCATTTTTGTGAACAGAAAATATTTATGTTCTTAATCGCGTAAGGGGTGTGAATTGAGGAGGATCACTGCGGGGTTCCAACCTGCCTTTGCCCAACCGATTAAAAGCACTGGTCCGAGTACTGTTCCCGGCTTGCGTTCTGTCTGATTGTTTCTTAGCAGTGTATTTCTCTCGCTTTCACCACGTTTGCTCTTCAGCCTTGGCAAACTTACTTACAGTTCCGAAAAGAGCCCGGGTTGTGGTCGGAGGGTGTCGCGCAAGCTCGGTGTAAAGCAGTCCGGCTCGGAGGCGGTTCATAAAAGCAGTGATGATAACATCATCGGACCGGCTACCGACTTTCAGGCTCTCTGCAGTGAAGCGTTCGAGAAACTGAGAAACAGTCTCCCCGTCCCGTTGCTCAAGATTCATCAGATCGGCCAAAGTGGCCATAGGTTTGGCCCGCGTGTGAAAACGGGCCCAGAACTGCTCGACAAGGTCCCGGAAAGAAGTAATGCTGCCGCGAGGCAAGGAATCAAACTAAATTCTGGCCTCACCTTGAATGTATTCGGGGAACACCTTGCACAAGTGATGTGGCGTGCAGTTCCGATTGAACATGGCATATTTGAATGCACTCAGGAAGTTACCTGGATCCTCGGGGAGTGGTGTGTCGAGGACCTCCGGGGAGAAAAGGGTGATTATTTCCCCATCAGCGTCAAGGCCTAATACCTTGTCGAGCTCGGCATCAAATTGAGCCTGCTCCTGTTCTATGGGATCAAGTAAACGAGATTTCTCCAGGCGAGCCCGCTTCGCCACATCGACGGGTCGGCGTCGGTTAGCGGCGGCTTGATCATCATAACGTGGCCTTGAGCCATTAGAACTTCGATTCTCCTCGGGTGACAGTGTCCGGTGACGGCAACGGTCCTGTTTGGCTCTGAGGGGTGGATCGTCGTTGAGTGTGCGAGAGTGATCTTGGCAGGGATGTCATGCCACCTGATTAGCGCCATTGTTAGCGCGCGCACCGGAGTCGGTGCGCCGATGATTCCATTCTTGGAATAGGGCAGCGTGTTCCTGAAGGAATGCTTGTTGTGCCTGCAATAGTTCAATGGTTGGTTGAGGGTCAACCTACGCCGGCGCATGGGCGGGCACGGGATGTTGTGCATCTATTTGCCCCGCGGGTGGGTCCTGGACTTGCTGACGCGGCAACGGAGGATTTTGATCGACGGGAGGGTTCCAGCGAGATCGAGTTGAATTGGCTGACTGACGTGTATTCACCATATTTGACGTAATACGGCTATAGATGATGCTAGGGTTTGCTTCTTCGTTCCCATAGACGGCGCCAATTGATAAAGCCGAGACCCGAATATCAGTTGATTCGCAATTAAAACGATTTCACGCAACAATCAAACGAGCAAGAACGTAAAATGATACAATAATTTACGTGGTTCGATCCAGAGATCTACGTCCACGGGTGAAGGCAATCACCATCAGAGATGTTTCACTATCTTTTTTTGAAGACCGGAGCACAACCTTTCAAGTAGTGATTTTAGAATTCAGAATCGGAACCCTAATCTAAATAATATTTCTCCTATTTATACTATACAATAACAACTCTAACAAAATCCCTACAAATTCACCAATCATATCTGCATGGCCGTTGGAAAAGATCATGGGGATCTTTTCCTAACTTCCCAAAGACGCCGCGCATGGGCTTAGCTGTGTTGGGCTTGCGCTCTTGAGCCCAATAGACCCGTCTGGCGGGCTGGACCGACCCGAGGAGATTGGGCCATACCTATCATGACTGTTGTGTATTATTGTAATTTTACTGATTGCTGATATATGTGCTTGTGCTTGTGCTTGTGCTTGTGCTTGTGAAATCAATCAATGTTTTCTTAGTGGTCCACAAATTTTCCTTATTTTTCGTTAATTAACTTGATTATGTTGCTTTAAATATGACCTTCGATAGTGAAAAGACCAACATGGAAGGATAGTGGACCAACATCCTAATTTTTTTTTTAGGTAAGATGTATATTATCCTAAGATGATTATACCTTTTACAGATTATAATATGCATACCCATCACTTTATGTGCTAAATCTCTATCATCCTAAGGTTGTATATTATCATCAGATGATTAGTTATTATAAATAAACTGCTAAAATGTAAATATGAGAGGAATTAGTGAGTCTTACTTAGGTGCAATAGTTGCATTGGTGCAACTAATTATTTTTAGCCTTTGGATCATCATCATTATCATCCTAACCATTCATTTATTTATATATATTTAAAAAAAGAAAAGGGCCATAGTGTAAATTCAATCTTTATCCTTTTTTCAAAGAATCAGAAGCTCCTAAAAACTGTTTACCAACTCAATTTCTTTCACTCTGTAATTCTGCAGACAAAATTGTAGCAATAGGAGAATTCCTCCACATCTCCCTTGCTCTTGACAAATCACGCACTCTCCTCCAACATTTTATCCTCACCAAAAATACATCCGTCATTTACCCGAGCCTCCTTTGACAGCACCGTCGCAGCTGCCGTCCGACGGCGCCTACCACGCGATCCAATTGGGCTGGAGCTCCCTTTTTTCGAGGCCTAATGTTTAATTGTGAAGAGGGAGAGAGTAGGTGTTGGTGTCAGCCCCCTCAAAGATGTTTCAACACCAGTCTGGGTCGACTGTTCTTGAACTGCCGTAATCAGCCGGTACATTAGCCATCATCAGACTTTTGATTGAGTGGTCTCTAATGTTTCCAATTATCCATTTGTTTGCATTCCTGACTTAGTTCAGTTTCTCTGCCGTTGCTGCTTGATTTATGTTTTCAGGTAGTTTAGGTTTGCCAGCATCCCCCTTCCCCATTCGTTTGTTTTGTTATATTGAGACGGTAAAATCGTGTTCGATTATGATCTCCGGATTTTGGGAGTAAATCGTGAAGTGGTGTTCCTATTAGTTTTATTTGGATTCATTTGTCTATTACTCGATTCCATCAATGAACCATTGAATGAGGGTTGATGTTGTTGTAACCCCAAATTTGGTAACAGATTAATGTAGTAGTTGTTAATTCTACCAAAGAGTTATGCTATTTCGAATAATTTGATCAATTTTCACTTGGCAGTTGGCCACTTTGACAATTTAATTTTGTGAGTTTGCTAAATTTATTTGTATTTCCTCTACTTAAAAATTGTAATTACAGAACATACCCAATTTTTTTGGTGCAAATGGCATCGTGTTCCTTGAATCTTGGTCACTGTATTTGATGCACCCCTGCTATTGTTAGAGATTCAACCTTTTGGAATCCTGCCGCTAGAGACGCACCAATCTTGTTAACCTTTTATTCAATACCCAAAGTAATATTCCCTTTCTGTAACTAGCGAACTCTCTTTAAACATTTAGTCGTTACTTGTTTAGACCTTTGTTCTGTTATTGAGTATAAAAAATCATAATTTTTATCGCCTCTGGTTTGTATTTTAGATTAACTAGTCGAATTCTCGTATGAGGTTATGTTTGGATGTAAGAAAATCTAGTTTGTTACTTCAGTTATGATCTCAATCATTTATGAAACATATATTTTCTTTTCAATATTTGAAATGAAAGTAGTTTTATTTTGCCGGAAACACCATTTATTATTAATTTGACCGTTTCGGGACTGAATCCCACAATTTGATCTAATCTTCTAAACTCCCGGTAGTTATTTTGCAATGTGAATACAGACATTTGGAGGACTGGAAGACTTAAATTTTATTCTCTTCACAGTTACTTCTGTTTCATCGATTTGGTAACTTTTTGGTTTTGATATCATTTAAATGTTATGCTTTACAAATGCGAGGATCCTCCAGATGTTGTCATGCAGGTACGCTTTAGATCATTTTTTAATATATTATAAATTAGCTATTGCCTATCGAATTGACCCTTTATTGTGGTAAGATGGTTGTTGATTTTATCCAGGTTGATGTGTTGGTAATAAATTTCAATGTGGTTACATTATAATGTTTGAATGGAGATTGAGTCTGAACCGTTGAATAGTTATTACTCTGCCGTCTGCATTCTTTGATATTAGGTACATTCAATTAATTTTTTTACTTTTTTTTACCCACAGTTAGGTTTAAATTAAGGCTGAATATAAGAGTCTTTTGTTTGTTAATTATGACTTGTTAGTTATTGTTAAGTTGAAATATCGCATTTTTGTTGGTAATCTGATATCTTGTAACCAACACAAACTGATAAAAAAAATAACTCAATTAATAAGGCATCCACTCATAATCAGCTAGTAAACGAGTTTCCATATTAAAAAAACTTACAAAACTTGCGAGAACGCCAACATATGTGTTATACGGGAATTCTTGTGACACTGAGATGGTGCGGGGGGAAGAATCAAACAAGCATTCCAAATTTTCTCTCTGTTTCTAAGTTTAGTAGGTTTGTTGTTGTGTTCAAATCCTAATTCAATGGGGATTAGAAAATATTATTATGAAATAGGGTTGGGACTTTACTTTTAGTAGTATACAACACATATTTTTTAACTACAAAACATAATCCTTCTACATTCCTCATAGACCGCATGTTTTCGTTTTCTCTTATTCCACATCGATTGTACCCGTTATTAAAGCACTAGGTGTTAATTCTCGCTGCAATCTACAGTCAACCACTATTGACCGACGAAAAATTTGAAACATCTAGTAACCTTGGTCCAGTTTGACGTCTGTCTCAAAGCACTGAAACTGACAGCACTACAACCTAAAATAAGAAGTTAACGCAAACTCATACTAATCTTACCAACTCGGTAACGACTTGAAGTGCTTGAGGCTTCCACAATGTGCAACAGATCTAAATCATTCCTCTAATGGCTTATGTTTAGTGTTTTATGCTTATATGCCTATTTTCCATTATTTTCATGGTAGTAGTTTCTGTCTTTTTTTTTTTAGCTAGAGTTCTCAATTTCGCCTATAGTAAATGTGTTATGCTGCTAACAGTCTGAGTGGAGACACGACCCATATCGGAAATAGGGATTGTTTTGCTTTGTTTGTTCCCTTTTCGTAGGCGACTTAAATCAGTGTTCGTGCAAAAATCGCCAAAATTGAGTAGTGTAAGTGCAATAACCGATCTTTATAAAAAATACAATGTCTGTGGTTGAGAGAAATTATTTTTAGCAAGTTCTCTAATTATGACTACAATTTTAAGCAATGTTCTAATTATGGGTCGTTTGTTGTAGGGCTAATTTAGGCAAAATACTTATCTTGTTGCTATAAATATTCCTATATCGTTAGTTACTGTGTAGTCGATGTTAAGGGAAACTAAGATGTTCCTAAATCTCGTACTCGTATTACAGTTATATGCTTATGTCCTCTTGTATTGAAGCCAATGTTCAAGTGACTTATTGATTGTTTGGGTGGCTATTTGAACATCCATAACGGAGCAACCCCTACTATTTATGTTTTTCAATCACTTTACTCCATGCTAGAATGAAGACCAGCTGGATCTATTTGGGAATGCTGGATTGTTTATAAACATACACCATATGTTTGCTTTTTGGTATTGTAGGTACTAAGTTGCCTGTTTTTTGTTATATCCATTTTTTTGCTTACACCAACGTCTTCTGGATCAATCTCATCACAAATTTAACCCATACAATGAATTTGATAGAAGAGGAAGAAACAAATTAAAGATACTCGCAACTGACAGTCTCACCGACATGTAATATTTCATACTTTCCCTCAACACAATTTCGGACAATATACTGTTCAAAATCAATACATGCAAAATGTCGCCAACAACCACTTCCAAACAACACCAAAAACATCTAATGAGTAGCATGACTTTTTTGTCCCAATTTGAAAGCAACAAAGTTAAAAAACTAACAAAGTATTTAAGTTCCAATCCCCACCAACAACATTTGTACATTAGACAAGTGCGCCCAAAGAACCACTACACAGTTTGGCGAACTATGTGGACATCAAACGATACTGTGACACCGGACGTGGATCCAGCACCCAACTCGAAAACACAGATATCACCCTCCACAAGCTCATTCTGACAATAAAAGTCCTTCCACCCACTGCCAAATCGAAGCCGTAAATACGTCGAACCATCGGCATCGACCTTCACGTTAAATACACGGCCTTCTGAGTCTCTAAGCGATGCCATGCTAGTCCTCCTGCCGAGGTTGTTGGACCTTACAAACTCCGTCGGAATTGTCTGCCAAAAGAATCAACACAATATGGAACAACTCGGGTTATAAATTCCGTGGAGCCATGTACACTATGTAAAACATTAAAGGGCCACTTTTATCTACGATATCCGTCAATTGTATCCAATTAAATGAAGCAATATATGAGCTCAGAACATACCGGTTTGCTAGTTTTCTTGGCATGATTACTCCGAATCGTCAACATGAAATGGGGATTTTGACTTTCAAACAGTGGAGCCTCATTCGCCATTACCTCGTCTGGCGATATTAATTTCAGAATGAAATCAGCGTCATGAGGAAACCCTTTACCTTAAGTATATGAATTTATCAATGTTTCATTAAAAGAACCATTACCTCCTGCGTTGGCGAGTTCCATTGAATTCTCAACGTCACTGTCGATCGCCTCGCAACAAGTGGGATCGAAGACGTGGACCTTAAAGTGCATTCGTCCAATGTGTTTGAACACTATGAAGTAACCTATGCTAACGTTGTTTTCAGCTACAAACTTTGGCCACCCGTCAACGAAGCTAATGCGGCGTCTATCATCCCTGGTAGCTTCAACCTCCCAGGTACCTAACGGTGTGTGTAAGTATGCCAGACTGGAATTTTCATGTGCCGCCTTTCTACAGAATCTTGGCGGTAGGTCCTGCGCAAACACATGGTGAGTTATATGATTTTCGAAATTTATGATAGAAATTGATGACCCTATGTTAAAGTGCAAATAACCATAAGCAAATATTAAGTCCCCAGGTGTAAAGACAATCTGACACTTATGAAGGTTAACGGGGGTACACGAGGCACAAATATCGTGAGAGTACTAATAACAAACAAATATTGAAAGTAAGCAAGGACCTGAAACTTTATTTTTTTTGGGTATAAATTACTTGTGTAACGATTACGCGGTGGAGGAATTAGAGGGATGTAATTGCAACCTAATGGCCGAGACCACTGACGATCGACGACAGCTCCTACGAAATACATTTTTGAGAAGCTCTACATGTAATAATTTATCTCAAAATAGCTCTCTCAATTTTATACTCTTACTCCCTATCGGTATTACTGAAAGGGCAAATTCATATAAGTGTTTTTTATGAGCGTACCTGTACACATGTAACAATTAGCCGTCTAAATTCTGAAACATATGCAAGCGCATATTTGATTTTTCAAGTTTAGTCTAGAGCGTGGATCAACGTAAAAGGTGAATCAAAAGAAGTAGATTATCCAAGGTTTAACAGTTTTGAACAACCAAACATTTATTTATATTAATATCAGCATTGCAACCAAATGCTATCTGTTCTCAGTGAAAAAAGAAATTTCTCCGGAAATTTCGTTGCCCCATCCATACTAAGATCCTTGATTCATTACCTACTTATTTCTTCTACTATCTCACTTATTTGGGAACGCCAGCTACCGCATAAATGTAATTTACGTGCTTTGTTAATCCAAATTACCTTACTGTCTTGTTCTATAAGGAAATATAAAATCAACGTAATAGCAAATAAGACCGCAATCATGTACATGGTGGTCTAAATTATTCAGAGTTCAACTTCTAAGTTAGGCTTACTCATACAGTAGTCATATACGAACATGATGATGCAACTTATCTGGCCAAGAGGTACTACATGCTTAAAATTATTCGAAATGGACTACAGTGAAGTGACTAACATAACGACAAGAATTATTGTGAAGAATTGATATGATAATAAATAAAGAAGGTTACTAACCACTTTAAGCTCAGATCCCGACAACATGACCTTGAAAAACCTTATGTGTTTTGACTTTTTGATTGCCATTGCACCTGGCCATCAGAAGCGCAACAACAAAGGCAAAACCATCGATTGACGAAAAGATAATAGAACAAACAGTATTAGCAATGCCAACTATTTCAGAGTTTAGGACCTTCAGAATTACAATCACTTTGACATGCACACACCCAACACACAACAACACACACAGAAACTTATTTGACTCGAACTGATTTGGTAATGGAATAATAATGGTTGCTGAAGCAGAATTATTTTGTTAAAAAAATGGAACCTCTGAACCTAGGTTGCTTACTACAGCTATTGAAATCAGTTGTGTGCTAATTAATATCATCAAAGCCCTATAGTACCGACAAGGAAATGTCATACCAAACGAAGGAGATATCTTAGTCTGAGTCATAGCATGTCTTCAAATAACATATGTTCATTTTAAATATTTAATATAATATATTTAAAATATAGTTACTGGAGTTATTTATTTTCAATTACACTCATCTTATTACCCATTTATCTTAGCAGAAACATCTTTTCTCTCTTTCAGTTTTGGTTAATCAACAACTTGATGTGTTTTTGTAATTAAAACCTTTGAATTTTAATATTGTAAGTCTTCATTTCTCGGACAAATTGCGTAACTCTTGAAAATTTTTAAGCCATATCTTGTTTTGACCTTCTTTTTTCAATGTATTTTTCATCTACAAAATGTGTCAGTAGCTATGTTGAATGAAGGCTACACTAAAGTAATGTAAATAAAATGGTTTTTAAGCAACAAATTGTTCAAAATTTCACTATCTATGGATTATAATTTCGATTATTTAGAGTACATGATGCGTAGACTATTCCAAGTACCACGGTGAAGAGACATGGGAATTGCTGTATGTTCAGGATGGGCGGTGCTACTCTAGGCCAGTACCGGGCTGCAACTCAATTACAAATTTGTAAAATTAATTTTAATACTATTCTTTTAATTATTTTACGTACTTCTCCAATTTATAACCAAGTCCACCACATTTAATTTATTGTTAACTTACTAATGACTAACTTATATATAAGTAAATAAATAATACTTAAGAACACGTCGACTTCTTTCATTTCACACTAATCCGCTAATTCTTTTAGTAAATTTTCTATTAGAAAGGAAAAAACAAACTAGAACATTTATATACACAATATAACCATTACTTTTTGGTTTTCTAAAAAGACGCCGTTACATCGAACTTTAACAATTTATCCAAATGTCAGCCTACATCTAACTATAACAACTTCTCCAAGTCTCAAACCAACCCAGTATTAATTTTTGGATCTGTCCTATTATATAGTAGTTAATATAAAAGCCTTATTGATTGATTCATAGATTTGTAAGTCACTTTCTTAGATCCGTAACTTAAATCCCCCATTACTTCGGACTGTGTTGTTCTAAAACAATAATATAAGTTACATAATTTAGATACAACGGACTACATATCTGGAAATAAGATGAGATTTAATGGAAGAGATTACATAAACATAAGTCCAACTTACAAGGTACAACACGACTGAATTCAGAGAGATTTGTTAAATTTAAGAACTTAAATATAGGGCTGAAAATTAAAGCCAATTTTGCTGAACAATCGGACGACTGGCAATCCAAATTAATATTTCAATGAGAGGAGTAGTCAATCATAAAAAAAAAAAAGAATTTAGATTTACGAGAGGTAGCCAACACCAAACAATGTAGAGCTCTAAACACACAAGGACATAATTGTTAAGAACACACACCATGGCAGAAATTAGGGCAAAGCAAAAGGGATTTAGAGAATCTCAAATCAGTTCCTAACAACACTTGAAAAAATCCGATAAGGAATACATACCTCGAAACTCGTTGCTTAATTTTGTTGTCGTCGATGGCCGGGAGCAATGAAGAGTCGGTGTCCACACAGTCGGTGGCAACTCTATTGGGGAAGAAAACGTTGAGGGACTTAATTTTGGGGTAAACACATACTTCTACCGTGCTACGCGGGAAGTGAAATGGTTGGAGTGGGCCAAGTTCCCATCGGAGAAATAAGGCCCAATTGTTCACAAGTTGTTGTTCCTAAAAATATAATAATAAGAAGGACTAATTTCCATCACAATTTCAAATGAAACAAGTGCCATAACGGCAAAACACCTACTAAGAAAGTGTGAGGTCCCGGTCTCGAACCTCACTCACGCCAAAACATTATTGCTTTTAGTGCCATTTTTTTTTTTTTTTTTGGGTGCAATTGGTATGCTCACTACCGCCTCCACAAAGCCACCACATATATATATATATATATATATATATATATATATATATATATATGTATACATATATATATATATGTATATATGTATATATATACATATATATATATGTATGTTTAAAGATATATAAATATATATATATAAGCATTGTTCTAAAAAGACGTGCTAGGCGGGCGCGTAGGCGGCTAGGCGGCCCAAGCCCGACTCGTTTTTCTCTTATTCGGCTGTTATTGGCATGTGTCCATTTCGTTGTCGCCGAATCCGATTAGGCGGCGCGAAACCCACCTTGTTTTTTAAAATAAAAAAAAAATAAATTATTTTGTTCATTTTCCCGCTTAATGACCTCTAATTTATTATTTAGAATATTTTGATGACATATTTTATTCTTTGAATTATATTATGCGTTAATGTTTCCCTATTGCTTTAATTGCTATCGACTATTGAGTTTTGTCTTTTATGTACTACATAGGGTCTTTTATTTCTTTGTAGTTTGTACATGTAAATTAAATATTCTAACTATTTTTGCCTTTGTTTAAGGGCGGCGTAACGGCTAGCCCGTCCCGGGCTCCAGCCTAGTGCAAAATTTGTAGAAACTTAATTTTAAATGTATAATTTTTATTATTTTAATTATTTAGTACTCTAAAATTTAAATAAGCACCACTCCATTTAAGTCGCAACTTAACCGAACACTGTTAAATTTTTGCTGTATCAACCAATCTCATTTATAAATCATGGATACCCCCTTGCCTTTGTTGGCTAAAAGGCAAAATATATTTTCTTTAGGTTAGGTTGCTAATAGTTCCAAATTTTTTTATATAACATTTACTTATTAAATATATATAATTAATTAAATTATTCACCTAAGGTGGTGTCGCAAAGTCGCCGTCCAGGTGTCGCATAGGCAGTCTATGCTCTAGGCCCCAGTGGACCGACCGACTAGCGACAAGCAATTTTTAGAACACTATATACAGTAGTTCAACCATTTTTCACTGAATCAAACACTAGTACCCATACAATTATTCTCGGAAAATGGTTTATTATCTAAGTCACTATATCTATATACTATAATTGAAGAGTTAGATGTCCATTATCCATACCCGTAAACATTCTAATCCAAAGCTAAAATAACAACTTGTATAATTGATGATTAGTAGTATTATACTTGTTCAAAACTGTGCTTAAGCAAATCTGATTGGATTTCATCAAAGATTAATAAAATGGGATTGTCTTCACCATTATCACCTTACTTGCCCTTTCAAGACCGTCATTTAACCAATCACCGCCTACTCCAAACATGGTTTTAGTCAATCCATACTGAATTCAGACTTTTGTCTCAACGTCCTAACTGGTTTTACGTTCAATGGGTATGAAATAATGTGTTGTTGTGTGTCGGATTTCAAAGCTTACGTTCACCCTGAAATACGACTCCAGGTTAAGGAATTTCAGCGCCAGTCCAATTCTCCGCGCGGCCCTACCATCACAGCCCCAAAATGTGCAGCCCCTCACCAGCGCAATCGATAATAATACCACACGGTTCAGCAGCGCTACCAAAACATTAATGAAAAACAAGGAAAGTGATTGACCCACTGCAGTTGTTGCGCATACTCTGCATATGCTAAAATTGATTTACTTTTGTATTCCAAGACTTTTATTGAGTTGTCAAACAATTATCTAAATATATGTTGTGTCTAATATGAAGCCGTCTCGACCATGGAACATGAACAATATTAATTAAACTAACTCCTGCCAACTATTGTTTGATCCTTAAATGAACAAAGTTGTGGTCCTGGTTACGTGTAACTGTTTGAGATAATCTAGATTGGTGTGTCTGTTGTCACAGAAAATGTAATATTTAATTAAGGCTAAATACATTAATACACGTAGCAACCAGAAAACAACTCCACCAGCTTCAATCAGGAGGGAGAAATTCAACGTGGCCAAATGAACTAACAAAATTAATAATTATCCAACGAAAAGCGAGTCTGCATTACATCGGTTGACATGCCATTCACCGTGGATATTCCGGGGTATCAATTTTTCTTCATAACGTAGTGGATTGCATGGTGTCACAAAAAATAATCTTCTTCGTCAAATGCCTCAGAACGCAAGGAATCGTTTAGCTGTGTCAAGTCTTCAATCTTATTTCGAACCTCGTCATTTTCCAGTATTGGGCAGCTCGATTTGTAGTGACCAGTTTCCTTGCATCTTCCACATCGACGTCTCTTACGCTTATCACCTTTCTTGTCTGGTTGGCTTCCTTTGGTTAACACTACCTCCGGATCTCTGACTATGTTCCCCCCTTGAACGGGTGCATCCTTCCGTTTGCCGGGCATGCTAGATCCAACGCCAGACTCTCTTTGATCTTGTGGTACGTTAGCGATCGCGGTCTCCATTATTGACATAACCTGGTTGTACGTTTCATCGCTAGTGGAAGCCAGTTGGCATAACTGATGGGCCCTGGATATCAACGAGCCGTAACGTAACTCATTCGAGCTTGCAACACAGATTGTGCCCTTTGCAGAGACAAAAGACGTGGACGATTTAGCCCACCTGTTGGACAATAAACTTTTTGGAATTTCTACCATGTTAACGGCATTCATTGCACAGAACATGTGCCGACAAGGCCACCATACTGACTCTAACAGACCACAATCACAAGAAAGACTATTATTTATACTATTCACGGAGACGATTGTGGGCACCTGACCGTCCTCCCCGAATTTCTTTAGAACAAATTTTTGCTCCCCCCCAACAAAACTAATAGCAACAGGTGTAAAACTACTCTCCATCTTTATTTCATCACGCACCTACGACAATTTAATTCGGACAGTATAAGTAGTTGCGAAACAAGATTTTTACATGGCCATTTATCAAACATGGAACTGAACGTGTGTAAACCAAACAAGTTTTATTCTCAGAAAAACATTACCTTCAGGAAAACTCCTCTGGTATAAAAATTGGCAGCCGATCTTTCAAGGGAGTGCAAGTGTGTCTGCAGAATCATCTCTGACGGGTGATTCTTGAAGTCATGGCGCAGGACATTCTCCCTCAATCTACACATAGCCCTTGAATATTGCCGTACAAACGTGTACAAGCTCAGGTCATAGTTAAAAAAACGGTTCATATAAGCATTCGTACTCTCACATTGGTAGTCATTCCTCCAAAAAAAATACCCTTGAAGAAAGCATCCGCCCATTTGTCCTTTCTCTCGTACATCTCATCTAACCATTGCCTGCAAACTTCGAAAAACAGTCCACGACTCTTCGAATGTGTCCTCCGACATACGGCCCAGCATACATCTCCTGATGTCGCTTAGAAAAGAAGCCTCATTTGAAACGGCTCTAGCGTTTCGCATTAGGTGCCACGAACAGAGTCTGTGCCTGGAATTTGGCATCACCTTAGACAAAGCCGCCGCTATCGCCCTATCGCCATCGATTATCACTGAAATCGGATGTTTGTCAACCATTAAATTCAGAAAAGAACTGAATGTCCAAACATAAGATTCGATGCTTTCATCTGTAACCAACGCCGAACCAAACACAACCGTACTCCGATGATTATTTATACCAACAAATTCCACTAATGGCATCTTGAAGCTATTAGTCTTGTACGTTGAATCGATGACCAGCACATCTCCAAAGTTAGCATAATCAAGCCTGGACCTAGAGTCCGCCCAGTATATTTTGCTTAGACGATTCTCCTCATTCACAGAATACTTTACGTACAGACTCGGGTCGGTTTCAACGAGGGCATTGAAATAAGCTAAAGTAGCTTCTGCATCTGTGGAAAGACTTCTTTTTCTTTCGTTATCGGATGATATGAAATTGTATAAGTCCTTCGCCGTGAACCCAACACTGCTATATCCACCAAGAGTTGTGACCATGAAATCCATAATTTGGCATGTCTTTATACCTGACTCCCTCATGGTTCGGATTTCCATGCCATGCCCAGTTGTTATGTGACGGTTAGAACGAAAAAAATGCACTACATCCCGACTAGCCACCTCATGGTTATGATCCGTAGTGAATTTTGTGACTCTATAAATTCCGTCAGGCTCATTCCGCCTTACAATAAGCACGGCCCGGCAGCAGCACCTAGTAACTGGTCTTGGTTCTCTTTTTCGTATTTCAGTCCCCATATCCCTATTCATTCTTACCCCTTCTCGACTACATACCCAACGACGCATGGTAACTAGCCCTGTTACGCTATCACGGACTTGATTATTTCGTCTAATGCCAAAACCTACCCTCTTCGAGTAATATCGATAGAACTCCTCAGCAGCAGAAATAGTAATGAAACACCTACCTACAAGATCTTCCGACGTCCAAACTGCAATATCTTTTGCAAAAAGCTCCTCCATTTCAGCTGCGTTCACGAAGTAGTTCGTGATATCCGTCTCATCAACAATGCCAAGGTTTGAGGTACCGTTCGTCTCTCCCATTCCGTTACTCGAGTCCAATAAAGTTACCTCCTCCGGCATGCTATCCGCAACACCCGTTACTGCATCATCATTCATTGTTAATAGCAATAATGAATCTTTAAGAGCTCTTTGTTTAATCTATGCAAATGGAATGAGATTTGATCCGGTGAAACATATGTATGCCCAAAAAAAAATGTACAGCTACTGAACAAGTGTATGATTTTAGGGTTTGGGAATTGAAGCCATCAATTGTTGCGGGTTTGATTTGTAGCCACCAACCTAGTCCTAACTTAGTAATATAACAAATGAGGATAAACTTTGTTAAATCTTATTGGTCAATTTTGTTGGTCCAATTAAAATGCCTCTGCCTTACTTAAAAACATACTCGCACAGATAGGTGTGGCGTCTGTTAAACCTCAACACGCAATTACGGTTTAATAATAGATATATCCAAACTGCAATTTTAGTAAGATTAAATTTATATTCTTGCTTTACATATAAAACGACGTACCTAATCTGTAAATGACTACTTTATAATTTCTCACTTCTGGTGAGACAAATTAGTCTAGGAGGGATTGAAGTTAATTTATCCAGAGTTTAAATTTAATTAGACAGAGCTAGGTACGAGTGAATTAACACTAGAAGAAAGAAAGGTAATTGCCATCAGTCTTTTGTAACTTCATGAGTGGTTACTAAACATATCCTCTTTCGTATCTATTAGTATTTACATACAATATTGTATACAATTTTAACGAAATTTGCTATAATTTGCCAATCTCGTTCGCAAATACTTGTAGTTACGAAGATACATTATTAAGTACATAGTAGTTGGATAACATAATTACAAATTGGTTAATAACTACAAGGTAGGTGCAAAAAAACTATTTGCAGCTTATTACAAGTAACCACCATATAGTAACTACTTTCAGACATTAAATTACTAAGTGTATTTTTGTAACTACTCCCCATTTTTTTGTAGCCACATTTTGTAGTGGCAAAAGGCCTTATGGGTGGTAGGGTGAAAGAAGATTGTGCAAATACTGTGTTTTTCAACCCAAATTTAGAAAATTATCATTTATGTTTTACGAATTGCGGTTCTTAAAATGCAATAGCGGCTGGATACGGAATAGGGGTGTGATTGCATTTGCCGCTTGCATTGAGATAATTACTACTTACAACTCCACTAAAAATCTATAGTGTAGTTTTGAAATTCAGCTTTCGCTTAAAGAAGAATCTTATTGCTACCAAATTGAAAGGTCTTAAGATATATTTGAATGCATCTCTTCACTCGATGCCCATACAACGAACGACTGTATATTATTAACAGACATAATGGATTAATTAACATAAAACTTCAACTTAAGAAAATTCAATGTAAATTACGAGTTGGGCAATCCGTACCTATTTTTCGAAAAGTCATTTATGTTAAAAATTAAAACATAAGAAACAAATTTTCAAAAGCATAAGCAATCGCAAGCACCACCTACGTAGTTGCCAGGTAAACTCGTAATTTATCGTAATACACTTACACCTGTGTACTTAACTACAGTAAAAAATGATCGTGATATGTACGTGCAACAGGCAAGCGCTCGAAACTGAAATCTTCCAGCCGCCAGTAATGAATACGTACGAATTACTAGAATTAAATTCCTACGTTCATGAAGGACAAACACAACTAGTTTGTGAAGACGTATGGAGTCATGCAAAAGGGCATTCCACTACCTTTATTTAAGCCTAACTTACTCTCAAACTACATACCCTTCACAATCAAACTGCATAAGCAGAGGAGAGTTGCCGGGTGCAAAGAATAGACATGTCCTCTTCCTCAACCTCGAGAAGGCCGTACCCTCGCCCTCAACCCGGAATAATTTGCCACTGTGGGAAAGGTACTCGCACTTTCGTCTCATCACAACCAACTAGTCAGGGTCGTCTATTTCACTCCTGCCCTGATTGGCCTCATGGAGGCTGTAACTACTTCATTTGGGCCGACGAACAGCAAACCAATAGAGGCGATTCAACCGCGGAGATGAGGCGCAGGATCGCAAACCTCGAAGAAGAGAATAACTTCCTTAAGGAAAATGCCCGAAATTACACTATGCTTGGTGAGGAGCTAAAAACAATGGTGGCAGAGATGTCTAGCAACATGAGGACGATCCACGGGGAAATGGTGCACTTAAATAAATTAGTCAAGCTACTGGTTGCTGTCGTAGTCTTATCTTGGGCACTGCCACCCCTGATTTTTAATGGTTACTAGCAAATTAGGGTTGAAACTTGATTTCGTTGGTCTTTAAAATTACCGGTATCTCTTACTTTTGGGTTCACTCAATCTGTATCTCTGCACTGTGTTGGTGTTTTGTTAAAATAAATATGCTTTTAGCAGGCTACTAAGTTATGGTTACTTGCAATCATTAATTTATGGAGTTTACGTTTCAATTTCCCTGTTTTATGTATTAAAAATAATAATCACAACTTGCGTATTGATGTATATGTATGTAGTGTCTATCCATCGAAGTTCCAAATCAAGTTTTACAATTCGTGTACATGGTGGATAAAGAACTCGATAGCGGATAAATGCCCGATAGATGTGTAACTAAAAGGAGGCAAACTAAAAGTGCAAAAAAATTTAAATGTTTGAAATACAATATTAAAACTGATCCCAACAAGCCCAGTAACCCTAAGCTTACTGTTTTGCTAACAACTATCAACGGAAAGTACAATATAAGATTTCGATAAGAAGGTACTCCGCGCGAGCTTTAATAGAATAAAATTTTGGGTCAAGATTATGGTTATACTAGTCTTTGTATTTAGGAAGGAAATCCTCTGTCGTGCATCCAAAATATTCCAAAGGCGTGCCCGTTGGCCAATTTTCCCAGCTTAACTCGTTGGCCCATGTATTACCATTAACAGGATTAAAATTTAACAAAGAATGAGCATCAAAGAAGCTAGGCAGTGATAAATCATCGAATATATCATCAATCTCTGGTTCAAAACTCATTTTTGTGATTGAATTTTCCTTTGCGCCATCATTCAATAGGACTTTTGTCGTAGAAATAAACATATTTGGGTATTCGTCACAATTTGATTCAACCGGTGCGTTACTTTCCTTTGCGGCATGAACACTAGGCACTTTTGAGCTGGTTGGCATCGTTTGTTGTATATTGCTCTTTGAAACTGGGATTTCCTCGTAGGCTGACGTAGGGTCACGGTAACGGGCTGCTGCAACTGGTAAGTTGGTGAAAGTATTTGGGCCACGAAAGTGGATGGCAGCTTGGTCGTACGCCATTACGGCATCTTCTGCCGTGTCAAAAGTTCCTAACCAAATGCGTTTTCTGGCCACCGGATCACGTATTTCAGCACACCACTTGCCCCAAGGCCGCAAATGGACTCCCCGATATTTCATAACGCCGGCGGTCTTACCATGCCTTTTCAACATTTGACCTGATGGGGCTTTCAAGCGGCTTCGAGTACTTACGGTTATAGGGCCTTTGTTTTGAATTGTGTTCTTCTTGGGAGCATGCTCCCCATAGCGTGATCCCGGCAAATTATCTCGATGACATTGTCGTGTCACGAGTTCGATCTTAAACTCCTTAAGTTGGCGAGGTCTGTCCAAACCCGTCTTCTTTTCGTCAGTTGATGAATCTGTCGCATCATCATCTACTACTTCGAATAGAACAGTCCTGGTGGGACCAGTTGGGTTACGTGACGAAGGCGCATCCAACATAATAGACTTATTTGCAATAGCCATCATAGAGTACAATGTCGAATATCGAACTAGAATATGGACACGATATCCTGAATGTATTACACACTTATAAATGCTTGATTATAGGTACAATTACTAATAGGGTTAGTCTAATACCTCACAACTACTACACTTAAACTAATAGACTAAACAAGAAAATGAATTTGGTTGATTAAACTATTGTTTTACAATAGGGGGCCAATAGGAGGACATCGTGTAACACAACAAATCTAGATTACCCAATCAAAAACCTATACAAGATTTGCAATCATTACAAAAGGTGGAGTTTGATAGGGAAAGCTTGGTGGCCCAATCAAAGGAAGTTACTTTTGTAGGTCATTATCAATTTCCAATGGATCATTTGATTGGATGAAGGGGTGGGTCCAATGAAAAGTCCTCCAAATGTTCATTTTCCTATTGGTTGTGATATTAGCCCAATTAGGACACTTGGCCGTCAAGCATAGGAATAGGGGAATTAGGAGCATTTTTGCTAATATATTACAATTACAATGATATTATTTTAAAGTGGTATGGCTCCCCAGGTCGCTTCCCATTACAAAAAGCTGATACACGGGGACAACGATGCCCCATCGGGTTTTATCCGCAGCTCTATATAGCACTTTCATGTGTATTAGACCTTCTGAAAAAGGGATCTTCTAAAATTAATGCAACAGAAGAAAGAACAAAGACCTAAGATGCAGTTAGCGCAGTAAACAGTGGTAAAAAACACAAAATGTTGCAAAGGGAAGGTTGTCTAAGACAATACGTTTTCATGAATAAGAGTTCTTTCATGTAGCAAGCTAAGGTGTCAATAATAAAAAAATAGAACTGTACTAATCGTGATTTAACACTTTGGAACCTAAACTTTCCTTCTAATCCGATAGAGCCTCTGTACTTTACGTTTATCACGTTCTGACTAGATTATATGTGTATACATAAGGTATAATTATTCAAGATTTTATAAATAAAAACCAAATCACTTAAAAAATATATGCAATTACTTCCATACGCACAAAACTCTTTTTACAGCCGTACCTACGCGTGAAGAAACATAACGGAATGATTCCTCCTAGCTTTATGGTCTAAGCTAAAAAAAAATTTAAATTTTAATTACTAAAACAAGTTAGTTTGCTTAATTTTTGGTCTACAAAAATTAAATAATATTGAAAAGTGTTTAACATCTACAAAGTTTTTTTAAATGACGATTGCTAGGAGCTGAAATGATTTCCTGTTTTATGACATAGAATAGGGATTATATAGATTTATTCAATTTCGAGCCTGAAAAGATATCAGGAGGCTGAGAAAAAAAAAAGGGTAACAGTACTCAGTCGGCCAAAAATTAAAAAAGAATTTATTCCAAAGAACCTAAAGGTGATTGATACAGGTCGAGTCATGTGGAAAAGCCATATATATTACAGTAATCGGAGTTACAAATTACGAGAATTTTCGTCAACCGTCTTTTTTTTTTTTTTATAATTTTATTAATTTTTTTTCTTTTGAATGGCGTAATGCGTTACGTAGTCATAGTCGGCACGTAACATGGCTTGAACCAGGGCATCCATAACTGATAGAGATGAAAGCAGATGGAGGTGATTTGCAGGTATGGAGAAGAACGAGGAAAAAGGTTGGGCATGGTATCTTTTATAGTGATTTGCATGCCAAAAGTCTCTCAAATTCCAGATTTGCTCCCCACACAAATAATAATCATTGTTATCCTAAAAAGGATGATCTACTTTTTGTCTTTACCCTCTTTTTTATTCCTCTAGAAGATTTACATCAATCCATAGGGAGTGCTAAAGACAAAAAAAAAAAAAAAAAAAAAAAAAAAAAAAAAACAGCAAATTATCTCCTAAACGGTGAAGACTACTAGTTCAATAGAATGGGATTTTTGATGTCTACGTCAATTTCGCAGTTGTGGCTTTGGCGAAAATCTTTGTCCAAAATAATTAATGTACAAGGTTGTAAATAATTTATTGCAACTGATCATGACATGATCATTTTGTTGGAATAAATTGTAGTCCATCCCTATCATATTAAATTTTATTACCCCACTGCAATTAAAGTTTTGTTTGTCGAGCCATGGTTTGATCGAATCCCTACAATTTTCGATGGCTTCTATATACTGGAACAATTATTTTGATTCAAACAATGGGGTTTTGACCGGAATATCTAAATAATGGAGTAATTTGTTTCACTACTTACTTTAAATTCTTTTAAGAACACGGTATTTTTGTTTTTCAAAAAAAAAAATATACTGCCATTGGGTTCATGGATACCTTTACAAATTATGAATGAATTTATTTAGATTACACGGTAATTCCAAAAATCACATTCCCCTATTTGGATAACCCTCTATCAGTCCATATGGTGTAATTTCGCAACCCACTAAATTTTTCATCAAAAGAACCTCCATTGATGAATTCTTCCAGAAGAAACTAGTGAATTTTGAATATTTCGGAAAGTATATTAGTGTGTAGATGTTAAACTGAATTTTCGTTGTAAGATCCTCCATTGGTGAAACCTTGACCAAAGAAGGTTTTTATAAAAAAATTGAAAAGAAAATTACCTTGTCCATATTATTTAATTTTTCTGTGTAAGATTCTCGATTGATGAATCAGAGCCAATATACGAGAGTTTTCTAAATTTCTAAGTAAGTTGGAGTTGATCATACACGCAAGAGGAAACCGCATAAGTTTTACTTTTATCTTTTCAAATTCTTTTAGCATTTGTTGGCAATCTAGATTTTTAATGTACAACGTTAAGTTATCGTCAACGTGAGGGTGTTCTGTCAACGCGAACAACAGAATGGTATAAACTATTACAAAAGCAGGTTTCGAACTTACTAAAACGTCAGTTAAGATATATACAAGATTTTTTTGGTTGTTGGCATTTGTTTCATAAAAAAATTGAAGTGCCGTCCTAGAGTATATACTAATTTAGGGAACATATTAAATTCTTTATTTTTAACAAAATAAATTTTGAAGATGTATTTATTATATAAAAAAAGCAGAACGTCCCTTTTAAAAATTTTCTTTTTTGTTTTTAATTCACAAAATTTAAAATTTAAAGACAAATTAAAGTTTTCTATTTACCAAAAAATTAATAATTAAATTTTGTTTTTATTCTAAGGTTCTTCAAAACTTATTTGTCGAAATTTAATGCTTTACAGTTACTTTATATTATCTTATTGAAATTTTATAATTAATTATTTATTTTAATTTGTTTTTCGGAGTTTAAAAATGGCTTAATGGGTATGAAATTTCTTCCTTAAGTTTAATGGGGTCATAAATGTGGCACTTTTGGGACCAAAACACATTAGTGAGTATTGATGTTGGACCATCACTGTCAAAATTATTGAAGCCAGTACCGCCACTTTAAACGTCAGCTGTGAATTTCATGGCCGTTAATCGTCTATCGCAAACAGATGAAAAATTTGTGTAATACTTGCAACAACATTTTGAGACCAATCAATCAAAAATTGTATCACAATGTTGTGACCCGTTTTTAACTATACAGGTAATGGAGGTATGGCAGACAAGGACATGGCCATTTATTATCTTTTTTCTATTCAGTCTTTGAATGAAATAGTTTATCAATATTCAGTCCCTAAAAGGTCCTAATGCTACAGATAATGTCTCATGATACCTAATTCTTTATATGGCTTGTTCGGAAATGTAAACTATCAACAGATTAAATTTATCTCACAACGATGTACCACAACAATGTAGCACTGGATTGGTTCTAAATATATCATGATATATTTCAAAATTTTAATTAATTTTTATTTAAAATAAATAAATATTTTTAAGGAAAAAAAAGGATAAAGTTGTATTCTCAAAATTAGTAGTGACATTTACACTTAAATTTAGTACCCCGTTTTCAAAATATGTGCTTTTATAAAATTCAATTCCTATTTTTATTAAAATTGATCTATTCTTCCCTTCGAATGAAACTGTGAAGGACAACAATATTTTTTTTCATGAAAAACAAACTTTTACCCTATATTTTTTTAAATAAAAAAAAAAAAGAAAAGGTTTCAGAACCCAAAAGAAAAATTGCATTAAACCAAACAAACACTAACTCACTATATATTTGTACATGTCTTAATATATTTAGCGAAAGACGGTTGACCTGTAGTCTTCTATTCGTAAGGGTGGAATATGTTAGTTGAGTCAACGGTTAACATGCTTCCAAATAATGTCTTGATTGATTCTTGCACTGAGCGGACTCCCATTTATAATTTTAATTTTCTTGTAAACCATGTATTGTTTTTTTTTTTTAATAAGGAACTGAGATGATTGGGTATTACTTAAACTACTTTTCTTAAAATAAACAATCTAAAAAAGTAAAAGGACTTTGATAGAGTGAACTATTGGTTAAGATGAGAGGTCCAATAGGGGGTCCTCGGTAAACACAACAAATCCACTTTACCCAAACACAACACTATATGTAGATTTGCAATCATTACATAAGGGTAGTGCTTCATTGG
The DNA here is from genome assembly GCA_958295605.1 of Ajuga chamaepitys. Taxonomy (NCBI): domain Eukaryota; kingdom Viridiplantae; phylum Streptophyta; class Magnoliopsida; order Lamiales; family Lamiaceae; genus Ajuga; species Ajuga chamaepitys. Next base: position 19,152,075 of record OY282495.1, read on the forward strand.
GTAACATTGGTGGCCCAATGAAATTTGTTTGCTTTTGTAGTTTATTTTCAATTTCCAATGAAGCATGCAATTGGTTAAAGGGTTTGGTCCAATCCTAGGGCTTCCACATGTACAATTCCAAGTGGAGTTCAGTGGGGGACCAATAACAACACTAACTTTTGCTTGTCTCACAAGTAATGAGATTTATGGATAAAAATAATTAGCTTGTTTTGGTTTAATTTTGTAAGTGTGGTGAATATTTGTTGAAATTAAGGGGGTATAGATTTTGAGATTAAGCATCTAATTTGAAAGGTCACCGAAGCGGCTGGGGATCGACCATGGAGGCAAAGTTTGAAATTTAACCGGCACGGAGCTAGGCTAAATTGTAATTTTATCCGACTACATAATCTGTTACCTAATTTTACACAAAGAATGAATTTTTCTTTACGTCCTACCTTCTTTGTTCTATTTTTTTTCATAATTTCGAAATGTGCACCGTAAAATTTTTAGCTAATAGCGGGTTGTGTTTTTTCCACATATCGGTCAGTGCATGGGTAAATTTCAGAGTTGATCAACATATAATCGCGGACATCCAGTATGCGGGAAGTTAAAAAGTGTTAAACATAAACTTACGTACACCACTGTTTTCATAAAACTAACTAAACAAAAAAAGTATGTACGACATATTCCTGAAGAAATCAAATTTCTTGAACCACAACCTACTTTTGGTTTTTTTTAAAATAGTTTTTCTATTAAACAATTAGACTAAATTACAACATAGTAAGAAATTATTGTGTGAAAATGTCTTTAAAAAATCTTACATAGCATTTAAAACCCTCGAAAATCAAATGAATCTTTTCTAAAATTATTTGAGAATTCCGACTACCTGCACACTACGTGTGCGACAAATTTGGTATTTCTTCTTCTTCTTCTACTACCGCCGATGGCCTGTGGTTGTGTTCATATGTATATCGGAGCCAAAAATTCGTCATTTATGTAGTAGCCAGGACTCTTTTTTTTTTGTTTTTTTTTCTTTGGTTTTTTTTTTTATTTTCTGGCAGTCTGTTAAATTAAAAGGTGGGAATGAACAAAAGAGAAATAGTACATTTGCTGGCTACCAAATTAGATAACAATATAAAACCCCCCCCAGAAAAAAAAAATTAGGAAACTAATATCGCATATATAAAAATTATTTTGTAAAACGAATATTCCTATAGAAATATATTAGAAAAAACTTTTTGCACATAAAAATTTTAATCAAGATTTACTATTCATCGTTTGAAATTGATGTGCCTGAACATTCTATCAGGACCGCATGCGGAAGGTGTTTTCCTTTTCCGATATCCAGCGCCATTTTCTGGCAAGAAAATGATTTTTTTTTTTTTAAAAAAAAGTTGCTGAAATTAAGCTGATTATGTTTAAAAAGTATGAAATTATTCCTAAAAGTTTCAAATTAACACCACCGCCAGACTTACGTGAAGAACCCCCCTTAAACTACCCCCCCACCCCCCCCCCCCCCCAACCAAAAAAAAAAACAAGGTGTCACCGGTTTAGTAGATACTGGGTAATAATAAAAATGACCTTCGTATGGAAAATAAAATTCCTACATTTACAATAGGAAATTGAGCAGAGGAAAAAAAAGGGTTCAACCACCACTTTTACTGAATACAGTGAATTTGTTTAGTAATTATCATTTAGTTGTGGAAAACTTAGCTGAATCAAATAATAAAAAATTAAAAATTAAAAATTAAAAAATAAAAATTTTTAAAAAACTTTGGCAATTTTCATTTGTTTAGGCTTGCAGACTGTACCTCATTTAGTGGGAAAATATTAAAGCAGGAGATTCATTTCGACATGTACTGTTCGCGTTTTGACCACCTGTGTAACCGAAATTGCCGTTCTTATCCGATGACTACCTGTTATTCACGTTTCTCAAGTTCCGGTTACATTTGTCGGGTTTAAAATGGAGAACAATTAAAAAATCTATAAAAATAAGAATCAATTTCAAAAAGCTGTTGAAATAATAGCCGGAACCAAGAAAAATGTTTTTAAAAAATTGTATCTTCATTATCAAAAAATAAAAGAAAGGTCTTCTAAAATTTTCTATTTTATTTAAAGAGTTTAACCAAATAGATCGGTTAAATATACATGCCCCTAAACATCTGACGCGATGCATTAAAGATCGTATTAACTCTGTCTTGTAACCTACTTCTTCTGGATGCAATATTTAATTACCCACTTGCACCTAGGTGTAATCATTGCATCTAGAAACACATAAACATTTGAGACAAAAAACTACCCTAAGCAATTTGCGTGCATAGGTGCAAGATTGAGAGTGCCACTTGCAAATTAAATATTATTATTTTTACTTTGCTCTCTTAACCTAACATTCAGCGCCCTCCATGTAGCCTCCATTATAAATACCCTTTTCCCTACTTGCTTTCACAATCACCATCTTACACAATCATCTCCTTTAATGGATGATGAGTTTAGCTCGCTGTACAGCAAGGTTTTGCAAGGAAATGGAGAAGCTCAACAATATGTCTACGAAATGCTACGCGAAACAAACTGCCAAGATCCTAATTATTGCGTTGTAAGTTAAATTTTTAGTTGTCCTCTAATGTATGACCTTTCTACAAAGTAATTGTTTCTCGGACATGTAGGTTAACCTATATTATTGTGCACATATTAGGATCTCACGGAGGATTCGGATTGTGAGATAGTTCAAGGTGGGAAAATTAGGACTGGTCGGGGGTTGTTCCTGGACGATGAGAGCCCCAGTGTGCAAATGTCTTTGCGCAGGAATAAAAGGCATTTTAAGGAATTTAGCGTAACTGAGGTGGCAGACGATACAACTAATTTCATCAGTAACTCCCACAATGATCTCGTGGGACCGACACTAAAAACCCGCATTGCTTTACGGCGTTTTGGTGAAATGATTGACAAATTTAGTGCGTCTAAAAAATCGGCTATCGAATCCATTGGTTTTGGCGGTTGTCTAGAATTTGTTGGGTGTGAGTTATATAGACCCTTACTTCATGCTCTAATTCTAGCTTTTGACACTGTAACCTTAAAACTAGAAATATTTGGGCAATCTTACGACGTAACGGTAGAGAGTTTTAGCAAACTTATGGGAGTACCTGACGGTGAACTGGACCTAATCTTCCACCGGGACTTTGGGTTTGCTAACGACCTCCGTCACAAATATATTAGCGATGAAATAGATCGAACCATAATCAAGACAAAACGATTGGAGCAAATACTGCTTTCTTGCGAGGAGACTAATGTAGAGTTTTTGCGATCTTTCGTTTTATTTGCCACGACTACGATGTTAGGGACGACTACTGCAAATGAAATACATCAAAACTACATATATAGTGTTTTGTATGTTGATTCTATACATAAAAGGAATTGGGCAAGCCATTTTTTCAAGAAGATGGTGCAGAGGGTCATGAAATATAAAAGGAACCGCAAACCCTACACATACATGACTGGCTGCTCCTTTTTTCTCCAGGTAATCTCATAATAAAGATTTAGTTGGACTTTTTTATATGCTAGTTCTTGTTTTTCCAGGAATATAATCAATATGAGTGTATATTTTACGACTAATTCTGAAGTCTGATCTGAAATTTGTTTTTTTTTGGTAATTTTTTTTGTAAAGCATCAATTTTAATCTTATAATTTTTTTGTTGTGGCTAATATTGGCGGATAATTCACAATCACAATAGGTGTTCTTCCTAAAGTTGGTGCTGCCCAAGGGACTTGTCGTTGTGGACGACCTACGACTAATTCGTGGCATTGATTATGAGGCACGTATAAAATTGGCGAGTACAATAAACACCAACAAATGGTGCCGCAAAAAATTGGTTAGTTATCATAAATATTATTATTTTAGGTTTATTTGTGCGTATAATGGTAGGCTCCTTCCTGTGGGGCGCCTTATTCCTGATACTAATTGCTTATTTTTTTATTTTTATTTTAGAGCAATCTAGTGACTTGAAACAGTGGTACTATGTTTGCATGTTTATTTTACGTATATTCTATTATGTAAATTAACATAGGCTTTCCTCAACAACGTCGTTCAGTAAATAGCAACTATCAAAAGGAATACCCTTAGTAGATGACCAAACTAAAGTCTCCCAGCACTGTTTACGTTTTGGTTCATTGGGTTTCTTTAGTTACATCGTCTTATAATTAACACTAAAATAAACGGAACCAGAGAATTTTACCTAGTAAATGCGCTAAGTGTAGTGGTTGCCCATGATAGGAGCCGACGTCATACTTAATAAGGGTCAAATGAATTATAGTCATTTTATGTGGGATGTAGATTTAAGGTTAGTGTTAATATTAAAATATTTGCCTCTCACGTCCAAATATTTGTTTTCGTACTGTTTTAATATTTTTTTTTCTCTTAGTTTTCCACTTATACGTACTTAGTCATCTCGAAATATCCATTTTTTAAAACCATAAATTTATGGTAGCGTATGTACAAATTGTAGTTGTAACCTTACCGGCCAAGGAATCTTCCGGAAATTTTTCACTCTCAAACATGTGACTCACGAAAATTTACCCAAGTACTCAAGTATCACCATTACACCCTGATTTGTTAAACGCTTTCAAGGAAATTAAGAAATCGGTCCTTGTGTTCATAACTTTTTTGGTCTCTTTCTTCTTTTAAAACGGGCTTGCTTTTTTAAAATAAAATTGAAAATAGGAAATGATCTTTTCGTACTACTGTAGTCATAACATCTGTTTGCCTTACTTTTGGGATGCAGAAGATTCTTCTCGATTGCAAGATGACCCTAGAACAGTCCAGTCATAAACTTTAATGTTTCCCTTAGTGGGCTAGAAGCATAGTATTTAATATTCTCAAACGTGTCAATATTTCTTTGGATGAATTTTGCAAAAATATCTAAATTCGTCTGCTGAACTGTACTAAAACAATTAACAGTTTAAGAATGATTGTTGTGTAGGAATACTATGCTGAAGAGCTAACACCTAATTCAAAGAGGGTCCTTGGAGAAGCCATGCATCGATCTTCATACAATGAAGCTGCAAGGTACAATATGAACGGAAAGAGAACGACCCCGGAGGCTTCCACACGTGCGAGAACTACTACAAATTTACAATGTGCCGTAGATACAGAATATGTAGAAGTTGAGGGCAGTAACTTTCTGAAGTCGGTTGTCGATGAGATTCATATGCTTAGGGAGTCACAGGACGAGATTCTGAAATTACTGAAAGAGTCGATCGTGTCGTCCGCACAAGAGATGAATGTCACTGCACTTGTTAATACTGTTGGAGCAGTGGAAAAAACCTTGCAGGACATTAGTTCAGGTCTGCATAATTTGGCAAACAACACTATGCATGATTGCGTGCATGCTGAAGGAACAATTGGTGATGTTGACAAAACAAAAGATAGTAACGTGGAGGAAGACCCAAGTCGTCTAGGGAACAATCAAGTCTTGACACCAGATGGGTGTGCAAGAGAGAAGCAGTTTTCTACACCCGGAGGTAGCGAAAATACAACAGTTATCGATGTGGAAGTGGAGGAGGGAGGTAACGCCCTAAATCACGATGGTGATGTGGCTCGGCAAACTAAGGTAACGCCCGAATTAGCCTTTCATATGTATTTGCTGAATTTCCTAAAAAAAAAAAAAAAAAAACCCCCTCCGTTGGGTTTTCCCTTAATATAGACCCTGATACCTTGATTATATCCCCAGGAAGGATTAGAAGTCGGAAATAAAAGGCTAAAATCAATCTTGAAAACAAAAGCTGCATCACCAATGCAAGATGTATCGAAGACAGTCATTGGTAATCGAGAATTGATGAGTTCAACAACGTGGAGACGATACCTACTTCTGGGATACCCGTACAAGCAGGCAAGAATATTAAAAGAGGAGAGATTAATGAAGTTGGTAATGTACATGGTGGATTCAAATTTACCACCAAGGTACTTTAGTTGAACTTCCGCAACTAAACCACTCTTCGTGTTTAAGTGAAATTTATTAAGTAAATAGTGTACTGGTTATTTTATTCAGGGAAATAATCTCTGAGACAAGGAACACCTATTTGCATCGTAATGAAGTGATGACATTGCTGCCAGGACAGTGGGTTACGTCGGCGGTAGTAGTCATACATAAGCGTATTTTTAAATTTGGTTTATTTTGGAACTTTAAGCAGATTTAATTGTATGGTTTGTTTACATTATTAACGTAACCCCAAAAACTTATGAAGGTACTAAACACGGCATCTGACTTACTCAACTTCGAAGAGGAGCGTAAAGTGGGGATAACCAACTGGTTTTTCCCAGTTTTTGTAATAGTAAGTTTTTAGATAATACTCGACTTTTGTGTTGTATACTGAAATAACAACATCAATGTTATCATTTATATTAATTAATGTCGTTTACATGTGTGGAAAAAAATAAGGGGGAGGACTCCACAGACGAAAAAGAGATCCAAACACAGTTTGACAAAATGAAGATTAAGGGGGGATTTGTTTTGGGTGAGATCAGATTAATTTCAAAGGTCAGTTACATTGCATTGGTTTCCTACTTAACAAAAGTCCTAGATCATAAACGGTTCTATGTATGCTTAATTCGTTTTCACCATTGGGAATTACCGGTGTCCGAATCGGAACCAAGCTCATCTTGATTAGTTTACTCAAATGACCCAGATTATGATACCGTTGCACTTTTCCAACCCTGGACATTTTAAATTGATCGTTGTCGACCTACTGCTAAAAGAAGTTGAAGTACAGGATTTATTTCCTAGAATAACCAATGTCGACCAGAGGACCAAAAGAGTTGTTGAAGCAATGGTTAGTTGCGAAATTATTATGGTTATATTTATCATGATTGTAATCTAGTGATTGAAAAAATAATTTATCTCGGTACATCCAGCTGAGTGTGTTGTAGGATCAATACAAGCTCGAAATTAATGTCAACCTTGTGGGAGATCTTAGGAATTTCACTATTTGCAATGTTGTTGGAGGCACGAAGCAATTCAATTCGTAAGATTGACTGTTTTAAAGTGGCAGTACATCTATTTTAATTATACGATTCGAAAGTGACATGTAAAATATCTCTTTCTGCAGGTCTGACTGTAGCTTGTACGTAATCAAGAATATGAAGAATTCCAGGAAATTGACAAGCGTGAGTACTAACGGAGAGGGTGAACAGGAAGAATTTGAGCTCGAGGTTAGTGTACCCGTACTAACTAAATGAAACATCAAATTTGTTGTAGTGTATTTTGCGTGGTCAGCAGTGTGATGAGATATACTTTGTGATTTTTGGGATTGGTAGGGAGCGAGTCAGGACCTTAGGGTAAGGGTACTGTTGTGGATTGTATTGCACAAAAGCAACTTGTTGAGAAAAAGGCTGGAAGAGGACTCTGTTAATTGGTTCGAGCGGGCCTTGAAGGGAGGGAAGGCACAAATTCCATCGAAACAGCATAAAGACAAACAACAGAAAGATGGAGGTGGTTGGGCCTCGAGCCCAAGCAACAAAAAAACGAACCTGCTAGATTGATGGAGCATAACTCGATTTTTGTTCAAACAATAATCCAGAAAATGTGGCAAGGACTAGACTGAATTTTGTATTGGTCTACGGAGTTTCAAAATTGGCAATCTAAACGGTTGCAAATATGACCGATGAAAGGATTATCAAGTCGCCGCTTTACATTTTGTTTAGCATGCTTTGTCTCACGTGTATTTTGATGCAACTGTAAAACTCCACTACATCTGTTGTTTATGTGAGGTGATGTTCAATTTCATCAAGTGAGCCTATACTTTGTAATATGGTGTGTTGGTAATGTGGAACCGGAGTTAGGGAGTGGAGAACCGGCGGTTTAAACCGGGATTTATCATCAAGAAGACAAACTGGTCATGAGCAAACCGGGTTCAAGTTAGGTAAATAACAACCGTTTGTGACGAAGTAGTTTCAGTTAGTGACGTCTCAAAACAGTCACATTTGTCCTGTAGCTCAGCGTAACTTCTTGCGGTTATAACTTCCTATCCAGTTGTATTCGAGCTTCAAGCCATATATCATTGTAAAGCTCTCATTGAGGAGAAAACAACCATATAGCATTATCTCCTGTACTTTAGATTAGAGAGAGTATTTAGAGATAGAGTGTGCATGCCCTAATTCACATTCAGAATTGGGCATTTCATTTCTTGAGCTATTTCTCTGTAATTGATTGGAGTTCTTAGTGGATTGAGGTGTGCCTTGCCTCCGTGGATGTAGTTCATATTGAACGAACCACGTTAAAACTGTGTTTGATTCATTTCTATTTCCTGTTCTGCGTAAGCTTAATTCGGCCACAACTCTGGCCGAACTGCGAGTGTGAATTCGAAGTATTTTCTTCGTACGATTTCCAGGTTCTTTGGTGTTGTGTGTTCTTGAGTTGTTTTCACTAACAAGTGGCGCCGTCTGTGGGAAACAACTCTCACAGCTTGAAGAAGGGAAGGAATGGCTGGTATGAAGATGGACTTTGAGAAGTTTACAGGGAGAAATGATTTCACACTATGGAAGATCAAGATGAATGCAGTTTTGGTTCACAATGGCCTTGATCTTGCTTTGATACCTCTTGATTCTTGGGAAGCCAGTGAGAAACCCAAGTTTGTATCCGTGGATAAGAAAGCCCTCAGTCTTATCTTTCTGTGTTTGGGTGATAAACCGCTAAGAGAGGTCTCAAGATGCAAGAGTTCCTTAGAAGCATGGAAGAGGTTGGAAGATTTGTATCAATCTAAGTCAGTTTCCAACAAGCTGTTCTTAAAGCAGAAGATGTTGGCCTTCAAGATCACTGAAGATAAGGTAATTTCTGATCAACTTGATGAGTTTATTAAGATGGTTGAGGAATTGGAAGACCTGGATGTGAAAGTGGAGGAGGATGATAAAGCATTGATGGTGTTAAACATTCTGCCAAAATCCATGGAAAGTTTTAAGGATGCCTTGATGTATGGGAGAGATGAGCAGCTATCTTATGATGGGATAGTGAAAGCTCTGAGGTCTAAATGCTTCCAGACTCAAGATGATAAAGGCATGGTGCAATCTGGAGAAGGTTTGAATGTTAAATTCAAGAAACCTTGGCAAGGGAAGAAGGGACAGAATTCTAAGGACTTCAAAGCGGGAGATTCTAATCCAAAGAAGGGAAATGAATGGGTTGAGAAGAGGAAATGCTTCAAGTGCAAGCAGCCTGGTCACTTGAAGAAGGATTGTCCTAAAAAGGAGGAAACCAAGGGGCAGAAGCTGCTGCCATTGACCTTCAAGAAAATCCTTCAGAGGTATTGAATGTTACTGAATCAAGAATGGTGAAAGAATGGGTCTTGGACACAGGCTGCTCCTTTCATATGTGTCCACACCAGTCATGGTTTGATGAATTGAAGAGAGAAGATGGTGGAAATGTTCTCCTGGGCAATGACCAATCATGCAAGGTCAAAGGAATAGGATCAGTGAGCATAAGAATGTTTGATGGTGTGGTCAGAATCATCTCTAATGTAAGATATGTTCCTGGCCTTAAAAGAAATCTTCTATCTCTTGGTTCTTTGGTAACTAGTGGTTGTCAGTTTAGCTCAGTGGATGGCTTCTTGCATATCACTAAACATGATAAAGTGGTGATTAAAGGTAGACAGCATAATGGGTTGTTTATCTTGATTGGTTCACCTGTTGTTGGGAGTGTTGATATGGTCTTGAGCAGTTCTGAGCTTGTTAAATGGCATAAGAGGCTTGGACACATAGGAGAGAAAGGGTTGAAGGAATTGTCAAGAAGTGGTGTAATTGGAAACATGGGAAATCAAAACCTGGAGTTTTGTGATCAGTGTGCTTTGGGCAAGTCCAAGAAGCTGCCCTATGGAAAGGGTGTTCACACAACTCAAGAGCCATTAGATTATGTCCACTCTGACATATGGGGTCCTGCAAGGACAGAGACTCATGGTGGAGCAAGGTATTTCATGTCTTTGATTGATGATTACAGTAGAAAGGTGTGGATCATGTTGATGAAGAATAAGAGTGATGCTTTTCATAAGTTTAAAACATGGTTGATTCAAGTGGAAAATGTCAAAGGGAAGAAGCTGAAGCACCTTAGGACTGATAATGGATTGGAATACCTCTCTACTGAGTTCACAAACTTCTGCGAAGAAAGAGGAATCAAGAGACATAGGACTGTCCCAATGAATCCTCAACAGAATGGGGTTGCTGAGAGGCTTAATAGGACTCTTCTTGAAAGAGTAAGGTGTATGCTGTTGGACGCTGGGTTGCCAAAGGTATTTTGGGGTGAAACCATTGCTACAGCATGTTATCTCATTAACAGGTCACCCTCATCAGTGATTGGGTTCAAAACACCTGAAGAGGTGTGGAGTGGACAGAAACCAAGTTATGAAGGTTTAAGAGTGTTTGGTTGTCTTGCTTTTGTCCATGTCAAGCAAGACAAGTTAGATGCAAGAGCTCTAAGGTGTGTATTTCTTGGATATCCAGATGGGATAAAGGGCTACAGATTGTGGTGTCTAGAGAAGGGAAATCAGAAGATAATCACAAGTAGAGATGTAAAGTTTAATGAGAATGTGATGGCTTATACTTCAACAGGCTCTAAAGAAGAACTTGATGGTGCTAAAGAGACTGAAGAGATACCAATTCAGGTGGAGCATCCTGCTGAAGATGATCACACATCTCAACAACAAGAGAATCTACAAGATAGTGCTTCATCATCTGAAGAAGAAGAACAAGCTAGACCTTCACAAAATGTGAGAGAATATAGCATTGGAAGGGACAGACCTAGAAGAACAATCAATAGACCTGACTTCTATGGTCAAGCAGGGAGTGTTTATTATGCCTTGAGTGTTGCTGAAGACCTGGAATCACAAGAGCCTAGTAGTTTTAAAGAAGCACTAGATTGTGAAGAAGGAGAACACTGGATTCAGGCAATGATTGAAGAGATGGAATCCCTGGAAAAGAATGAGACCTGGATATTGGTGGATAAACCAAAAGGTCAGAAACTTGTGAGTTCTAAATGGATATATAAAAAGAAGATAGAGACTGCAGGATCCAAACAAGTGAGGTTTAAAGCAAGATTGGTGGCTAGGGGCTTTACACAAAGGGAAGGGATTGATTCTAATGAAGTTTTCTCTCCAGTAGTAAAGCACTGCTCAATCAGGTTGCTTTTATCAAAGGTTACTCAAGAGGACATGGAACTACAACAACTAGATGTAAAGACAGCATTCTTACATGGAGAACTCATTGAGAAAATATATATGAAACAGCCAGAAGGCTTTGTAGTTCCTGAACAAGAAGACAAAGTTTGTTTGCTGAAGAAGTCACTGTATGGACTTAAACAAAGTCCAAGACAGTGGAATAAGAGGTTCAATGACTTCATGATCAGTGTTGGCTTTGTAAGAAGTCTTTATGATAGTTGTGTTTACTTCAACAAGTGTTCAAAGCAAGATAAAGTCTTCCTTCTTTTGTATGTGGATGATATGTTGATTGCCAGCAAGAACAAGAAGAGTGTACAATGGTTGAAGGACAGACTTAACACTGAATTTGACATGAAAGATCTTGGAGATGCCAAGAAGATTTTGGGCATGGATATTCTGAGGAAAAGAGAAGCTGGAGTTCTTTGGTTATCTCAAAGACAATATCTACAGAAGGTTTTGGAGAGGTTCCACATGCATGAATCCAAACCTCTCTCCACTCCAGTTAATCTGCAGAAGAAACTCACCAAAGAACAATGCCCAAAGACTGAAGAGGAGGTCATACATATGAGCAATATTCCTTATGCAAGTGGAGTTGGAAGTCTCATGTATGGAATGATTTGTAGTAGGTCTGACTTGGCCTATGCTGTTTCTTTAGTGAGCAGGTTCATGTCAAACCCAGGTGTTGAACATTGGGAAGCTTTGAAGCATGTGATGAGGTATTTGAAGGGTTCAGTGAACTTGTCACTGAAGTTTGAGAAGAAAGTGAATGGAAGCACTGTTGCATTGGAGGGGTTTGCTGATTCTGATTTTGCAGCAAACATAGACACTAGGAAATCTATTTCTGGATTTGTGTTCACCTTATTTGGAACAGCCATCAGCTGGAGAAGTGTACAACAATCAGTTGTAGCACTTTCAACCACAGAAGCAGAATATATCTCTATCACTGAAGCCATCAAAGAAGCAATCTGGCTTAAAGGAATTTTGAGAGATTTGGACATCAAGCAAAAGTGTGTGGTGATTTACTGTGATAATCAGAGTGCTCTACACCTTGTGAAACACCAAGCATTTCATGAAAGGTCAAAGCACATTGATGTTAGGTTGCATTTTGCTAGGGATATTATTGATTCTGGTTCAGTGGAAGTGAAGAAGGTACACACATTGGATAACCCTGCTGATTTTCTTACTAAGGGTGTACCTGGGAACAAAGTGGAGCATTGCTCGAGCCTGCTGCAGCTGGAGCAATGTCATGAAGAGCATTGACAGACAAGGCAGTGGTGAGGCAGTAAGAGGCACACATGATTCATTGAGGTGGAGATTTGTGAGGTGATGTTCAATTTCATCAAGTGAGCCTATACTTTGTAATATGGTGTGTTGGTAATGTGGAACCGGAGTTAGGGAGTGGAGAACCGGCGGTTTAAACCGGGATTTATCATCAAGAAGACAAACTGGTCATGAGCAAACCGGGTTCAAGTTAGGTAAATAACAACCGTTTGTGACGAAGCAGTTTCAGTTAGTGACGTCTCAAAAGCGTCACATTTGTCCTGTAGCTCAGCGTAACTTCTTGCGGTTATAACTTCCTATCCAGTTGTATTCGAGCTTCAAGCCATATATCATTGTAAAGCTCTCATTGAGGAGAAAACAACCATATAGCATTATCTCCTGTACTTTAGATTAGAGAGAGTATTTAGAGATAGAGTGTCCGTGCCCTAATTCACATTCAGAATTGGGCATTTCATTTCTTGAGCTATTTCTCTGTAATTGATTGGAGTTCTTAGTGGATTGAGGTGTGCCTTGCCTCCGTGGATGTAGTTCATATTGAACGAACCACGTTAAAACTGTGTTTGATTCATTTCTATTTCCTGTTCTGCGTAAGCTCAATTCGGCCACAACTCTGGCCGAACTGCGAGTGTGAATTCGAAGTATTTTCTTCGTACGATTTCCAGGTTCTTTGGTGTTGTGTGTTCTTGAGTTGTTTTCACTAACAGTTTATCAAACACTTTTTGTTTACTCGAGCCCATGGTTGCGCATAATGGGGATACACTGTCCCGTTGATATTTATTGATGTTTTTAATGTCGTAGGTATTTGACTCCTTGTGGCACAATGAAAATGAAATCACAAAGTATGTCCTAGTTGCTGTAACTCATGCACTTTGACTAAAGTGGCTGAAAACGGTTTGAACAAATTGCATATACAAAAACTTATTAAATTTAGGTTTACATGTTTCTACATTAGCAATTAAGAAACAAAGTCATCGTTTCTTAAATTTCTCTTTAATGTCCTAATTTTACACCCCAGTCATTTAAATTAAAAAAATCTAAGAATATAGGGCATATTTAAAACGTCACTAAAATGATATTTTTATAATTCAGGACTTCCAACTAATGTAATTATTTTTACAAAAATCTAAATTTGTTGATGTGTTATGTTTAGATTACCAATTAATAGGTTTAAATTATTAACAAAATTAATATGTACAAGATATTACGGTGAAATTTAAAGGAGTAGATTAGTATACAACACACAAGTTCGGACGCCACGAAAGTCCTTGAAATATAATTTGAAGGTTAAGCGTCATATGCGGCTAAAATCTTAGCCTTCACTGGCCAAACGATAATGAAATTATTAATTGCCTAATGTTAATAAAAAAAAAATATATGCTTAACATAATGATTCAATTCTACGGATTCAATGACTAATATCTATTGCACTTACAATGTGATACTAATGAAATTTTGCTCAAATAAAATTATATCTGATAGAGTTAAAAGTAGAGATTTGTAAGGATTGTGTGCAGGGAGGAAACTGAGAGAAATAGTGAAAAAAATGTAAAACGTCAATTAATAGGAAAATAAGAAAACTTCCTACAACGTCAATTAAAATGGAATGGAAGGAGTATAATTTTTCATCAACAAATTATGAACATCGACTATACTCGATACATCTTAATCTTACAAAAAAAAAAAAAAAAAAATTCACGTAGAGTGCGATTCAAATTATTGAAAGTCTCTTAAATAAACAATTCAAAAAAAAATAATAAATAAATAAAACTTATATATAGATATAAAAGTTGGTTAAAAAAACTAAAAAAATAAAAATAAAAGTACACTAGATGTCGCCCCTGGCAGGGACGACTTTAGGTATAAAAATAAGGCCCATACTTGATCTCCCCCCTCCCATAGACGAGATCACTAAAATATAAACAAAAAAATAATAATATATTAGAACTCGCCCCTGCCACGGGCGAGATCATTATATAAAAAAAAAAGAATAAATAATAATAATAATAATAATAATAATAATAATAATAATAATAATAATAATAATAATAATAATAATAATAATAATAATAATAATAATAATAATAATAATAATAATAATAATAATAATAATAATAATAATAGTAATAGTAGTAGTAGTAGTAGTAATAATAATAATAATAATAATAATAATAATAATAATAATAATAATAATAATAATAATAATAATAATAATAATAATAACAACAACAACAACAATATAGTAGATCCCGCCCCTCCCACAGGTTTGACTTGAACTGGTTGTGTTCTCTTAATCTGATAAATATCGCAAAAGTTAACTTATAATTTTAAATCAAACACGAACAGTGCGGTGATTTACTAAATTTGCCAAAGTTGCAACCCCTAAATAAGTAACGAATCCCACAATCCTCATCATCAAAATCTCAACCTTTAAAATAGTCAAAGAACTGATTTTTCTTATGCATCCGTGCCCACTCACAGTGGACTTTAACCAGAACGCATAGAGTAGTTGGTTTACACATTTTTTTGCATCACAATAAATGTCAAAAAAAAAAAAAAAAAGCCATTGGAATAACAAAATATTCCGAATAAGTGAAAAAAATAAATAAATAATTCAACTCCCAGAACCACTAAACATTGGAGGCCCAAAATTAAAAAAATATATTTATAAAATTTCGCCACAGTATAGCAAAAAAGTATTGCAGTCTAAACTCCATTAGAGGGAACCGATTCTTATAAAATCTAAGGTTATGATGAAAATACAGACCTATAAAAAATTACTAGATTCACATAGTTCGGAATTGTCGATTGAAGTCTCAATTTTTTTATTTTTTTATAAGCGTGTTAATCATAAATCACAAAATAATGAAAAACTAACAAGAGTAATGATTGATTTCTTAAGATAGAGACGGTAGTTGAGTAAAACTAAAAAAACATAAAGAAAACAAAGTAACATATACTGCTTCACTCCTATCATGAAGAAAACCAGTAAATGATATTTTGAATCTTTGTAACTATATTATGTAAATTTTATTTTGTTGAGTTGAGTCATAGAATAACAGTGAGAGCACAACATCCGTAACTAAATACCGACTAATCTCACTTACATCGGAGTGGAACTTAAAAACACCGTTTATCGAAAGAGCGGATACCTACTCAATAACTTAAGAATTGTAAATTTCAAAATTAACGACTAAAATAGATGTGTGGTCTTTAAAAAAACATTTACTTGCAGTGCTGTTTATAATCACAAAATTAGAAGAAAATTTTTCGTGAATTGATTACTTTTTTAAGGAAGTAGCGACATTGTAGTGGAACTTTAAAAGAACTGACTGACATTCTAATCAATCTCGGATTTCCCAAAAAATTATTTACGGCATATTTGGAAGAACTGTAACCATATTATTTTAATTTTTACTTGGTGCTTTAGCTCTAGCACTAACTGGTTCTATGACAGTGAAATCGTAAGGGCGGTGACTTGTTGCGTTCTAGCCGCATGAAGGGTACGGTGGAAAATAAAGAATAATACTCCCTCCGTCCCAGCTAACTTTGCACACTTTCCTAATCGGTCCGTCCCAGCTAAATTTGCACGGCCAAAAATGGCATATAAAGTCAACACTTTAATCCATTTTAATTTTACAAGATTGCCATTTATTAATCCTAAAAAACAGATTTAACCTAAACTAATCAATTGGCCTAATTAAACCCAACCCACCCAAACCCAATTTCAGTAACAAAAATCTGAAATCCCCCTCTCATAATGTCCCTCGCTGGTTCATTCTTGCTGAAGCCCAGCCCAAAATTTAGAAACCCTACTCTATATCTTCATACACCATCTTCATCCACCTTCTTCATCTACCATCTTCGCTCATCCGCACCGCTCCCCTCTTCTCTGAACTCGTTCTTCTCAAATCTTATCTTCGCTAAACTGCGAACTGAAAACCCTATATTCTTTCCTCTGTCACTATTTCGATGGACTGTGAGTCTGAGTTTTACGACAATTGTGTCGTTTTTTACTCCGATGAGACCGTCGTCCCTGAATCGGAGCTCGAAAAGGGGGTAATGAGCGAGGTCAGGGCTTTGGAGGCTACGCCGGCGATAGCCTCTGCTTCCGTCTCCGATCCGTTGGCGGGTCCCCTTCCTGGGGCAGGATGGCTTGAGGATCCAGAGATGCGGGCCTTTTTCTTCGAATGTTTCGCACATTGGTTCCCGATTATGAGGTTACGCTGCTCTAACCTTAATTTCTGTGTGTATGAAATTCATATGCTTGCATGTTGGCCGGATCTGTGAATCCGAATTATTTTCTGATGCTCTCGAGGGGTTTATTTTCCAGATCTGTGAATCCGGATTATTTTCTGATGTTTTCGATGGGTTTAGTTCCGGATCTGTGAATCCGGGTTATTTTCTGATGCTTTCGATGGGTTTAGTTCCGGATCTGTGAATCCGAGTTATTTTCTGATGCTTTCGATGGGTTTAGGTTTCGGATCTGTGAATCCGGATTTTTTTCTGATGCTTTCGATGGGTTTATTTTCTGGATCTGTGAATCCGGACAGATTTTGCAATCATGTGGTATGCTTGCATTTATGGATCTGTGAATTCGCCTTATGTTATGATGCTACTGATTCTTTTCAAATTCCGGATCTGTGAATCCATATGTGTTTGTGTCGATTCTGTGTGGATCTGTTAATCTGAATATGTTTCAGAGGGTGATTCTGTATGGATCTGTGAATTCATTGGCCTTTTTTTGTTGATGTGTGGCTAGGTGTAATGATGTTTTGTTAGCTGAACTCTTTTATTGCTGCCCAACAAACGAACGTTTCTGGCCAATTTAATTATTTGGTGTTGGTTTTGGTAGCTTAAGTTAGTGAACAACGACTAGCTTAATGTTACCACCAAATAATTAAAAAGTCCTAGTCCCGAAGCCCTATGATGAATCTGTTCTGAGGGTAAAAATAAATAAAAACTGTATTGCTAAAACAATTTAAATTTTTTTATCAGTTTCTGATATGATGCATTTGTAATGAGGGTAAAAAACCATTAACAAAATCACTGCCAAAATGTGATCAGTTTTTTGATCTATTTTTTATAAGTTGATAAGTTTTTACTGTTTACGGTCTAAACAAAAGCTACACGTTTACTGTGTTTATACCGTAAACAACAAACTCAAAAACATCCTACTATTACCCTTTGGTTTTTACAAATACCCCAAATCAGTTAGAATCCCTCCCACCTCATAGTTTCCTTCTGAGTTTTCTTGACACATTAGGCATTCAATAGCCTCTCGCACTGTTTGTTCTTCCACTTCCAAAGCTGTTGGCAGTGTCCTCAGTCTTGCTTGTGCTGTTTTGGCTATGTGGGGTAACCTGTAATTATTACCCCCTTTGTCTTTCATAACTTCTACTAAACATGCTTGTAAACTCAGAAAGACATAGTTCAGCTTGAGTGGGTCCAGGTCTGTAAATGATTTTAAAATGTTGTCAACCAAGTCCTGCACATTGTAACTCCTGGTCTCCACTTGTAATGACTGAATTGCCCGGAAATAACCTAAGTCTAGGACATTAGTGTCTGGAGAATTTGGGGGTTGACACATCAATTGAATCTGAAATCCATCAGTTGTAGCAGCATTTCTGAAATCTAAGTCATAGTTGCTTATGTGAGGTCTTGCGTTGTCCTGTTGTATGATTATTTGCTTACTTGCATGTACCGGCCATTTTGCCTTGATTGCTGGAATTATCTGTTAAAAAACCCCCCTATGATGAAACAGTTTGCCTCTAAAACAAATGTTAATCTGTGACGTCACCGTTTTTGCAAAACATATTCAAAAATCTGTTTTGCAAAAACATGGAGGCTTGCAGTTTTATTTTAAAGTGAACCAGATGATGAATAATTTCTGATGGTCTAAATGGTTACCTTTTGGAGTATACAATCCTTAATAACCTGTTTGGTTATTGATTTGATTGGCTTGATAACCATAGTCCCTCTCGGTCTGTTGGCACTGTTTCTGAGGGCCGGTTCCATCGTAGTGAATGGAAACATACCTATCTTCCCGTCAAATAGTAATTCCCCTTCTTCCGTGTACTGTGGCCTCGCCACAGCACACATGAACATCACCTTGGGAATGAACCTTTTACTTTTACAGGCCCGGTATGGGTCTTCTTCGTCTACTAGTTTATATTGTTGCATGTAAAACCACTTCTCATCAATATGAACTATGTTATGCATATTTTCATACCTGATCTTGTTTGAATTGTTGTCTTTGTGCAAGAAACTGAGGCTGTACTTTAGTCTTTGAAGCTTGTTTGAGTCTGTTAACTGTGGCTTAACTGCTTTGGTATGCGGTTTTATGACTCCTTGTTTAATCCATCTACCAACTTTGCTTTTGCTAACACTAAGCTCACTTGCTAATCTTCTGACTGTTCCTCTTTTGGAGAATGGTATGGCTCTCATTGCATCTTCATCAAGTGTTGCTTCCTTTCTTGCTGTTGTTCTTGGCCTTATTACCGGAAAAGAGACAGGTTGACCCTCTGAAATCTACTTTTTTGCAGATTGCCATATTAGTTGCACCGATCGGACGGACACTCCATATGATGCTCCGACTTCCTTTACCTTGCGATGATTTAAAACTCCGCCGGTGTTGTTGGCTAGAAGAGTTTGAGCAATGAGGAGTCGATCTGATGGAGTAATTTGGGGACCCTTCCGGTTGTTGGTCATAGTTATTTTTTGTAAAATCAGTAACTTTTTCATTCAATGCAGATTTTGGGCTTATTTATAGGATGTAAAAAGCTGTTTTTGAATGTATTTTAGTTTAGGAGGGAAATTTTGGTGTAACATGGGTTATTAGCAATGTTTGGCCAAATTTTCAGATTGTTGAAAATTTGGTGGGAATTCCCCCCCCCCCCCCCCCCTCCCCCTAAACTGTAAAGATTGAACACTGAAATTCCCTTATTTATTGGAATTTGATTTGAACTTTTTTTTTTTTCCAGATTAAATTATGTAGTGTGTAAATTTAATTTGCTTTGATTTATTATATCTACAGTTTTGTAATTCTAAAGCTTAACAGTTAAAAAAGAAAAATTAAGCGTGGGAAGTGTTAATACACTAATCCCACTCTTAAAAAATTGATTAGAGTCCCTCAAAAGTCAAAGAAAAAGCAGCCAACTGCTTTTTCTTAACATCCGTGTCGTGTCAACCGTGCAAAGTTAGCCGGGACGGAGGGAGTAAGATTTTAGTGAAAAACACGGAAAATAAAAAGTAAAGTATAATTAGAGATTTCGAAATTCCCTACTAAATTAAATTATTATTATTATTTTTTGTTTTGGTTGACGTGCTACTTTTTACTAATCAATTATACGTAATTCATGACATAACTGATTAAGTGTTTAGTATGTTCACGACATTAAAATGAAAACTTATATCAGTATCCTGACATACTATTGTACTTCGTATGGCAAGAAATATGTTAATAATTATTTTGAAACTGTAACACCCCACATTTTTCTGCATATTATTTATTTAAAACTATATTATATATTTAATAAAAGTATTATTTATTTTGGCCAATTATGAGGTTTAGTCTCAAATCACCTAGTGGCAGCATAAGGCCCGACTAGTTGTTAAGTAAGTCCATTCGAATTTTTCAAGCCCAAGTACATACATGCATCATAAATCATTCATTTTTTCAAGCCCAAAACATGCATCATATTTCCATTTAATAATTATTACTTATTTAATTTATTTCCTTGTTACATATCCGTAAAGTGTCGTAGATTACAGTGTTTCTTGATCAGATCCCGATATATACAAGAATTAGCATTCCTAATCTTTTAAGATATACACTTAGATATTGATCCCCTAATCCTCATCCTGTCAGAATATAACCTTATCTAATAAGATATGAAACCCTAGGAGACCTATTAATCCCTAACTATAAATACACCATTATATTCACGCCTAACATACGCCATCTTTATACGCTGAAAAGAAAGAAAATGGAGTCAGCCGTTCCTATATTTTTCTCGAGCAACAACAGGGTTTTCTGATCAAGAACACGGTGGTTAATCATTTACGCAAGGTTTTCAAGGTTTTATCATAATTGCTTTTTTAAGGTGGGGGTTTCTTACTTGTTTGTCATTATTAATTATGTCTATATGATATGTGTACATGTTTAACTTTTATTATATGATTTGTGCTTTGCACCCCTAAGTATGATTGATTAGTTCAATCCCTCAAGTTTTGCATGCTACTTTGCTACATGCCCCTAACTTATAAGTTATGTGGATACTCATTACCCACCCTCAAGCTATAAGTCATGTAAGTATTTATTACTTACCCTCAAGTTTTATGTCATGTTTATAATTGTTATTACATGTTATACTATCAAGGGTGTAACTAGCTTGACAAGTACGAGCTGGATGTAGCTCACCCCCCACTACTTTTAATATTTCAGGTCAAGGGGTTGGACGTAGAGGAGATGGCGGTACGGTGAAAGCATATGCTCCAAATATAAATTGAATTTTTCCTATTTTTGGTATTTTATTTGCAAGTTAGTCTGAGACATTATTTTCTTAAAAGTTAGATTTTGCTAATTGTTATGAGTTGGAAACAATATATATATATATATATATATATATATATATATATATTATTTAAATGATTCAAGTTCTTTCTTAAATTGTGGTACTTATGAAATTTAGTTAAAGTTTGTGAAGTTATTTTGGTTGTGAATGTTATTAGAATCTGATTAAGTAGGAATTGATTTGCATTTTATATAGGCTTGTAATTATGTATGCTTGTACATTCACACACTCAAACACTTATACTTAATAGGATAAATTAAAGTACACTCGTATGAGTATCTTTCCATACGGTTAATGTAAGTACACTCGTATGGGTCTTTTTCCATACGATCAGTATTATATTATGTATTATTAGTTAATTATATTATAAGCATGTCAATGTATGATACTAAATAATCTCTTATTGAAGATAATTGTGTTCGCAAATAGATTTAGATGCATTTTTCATTTGGTTCTTTTAACGGCCTGTCTAGCATTGTCTTTTATAGACATATGAAAGAAAAAAAAAACAATTACTTATTTTTATTTGAAAATGCTTTAAAATATTTTTATGAAAATCGGGTCGTTACAGAAACCCTCCACAATCTTCATTCAATACGTTGTAGTTGCTTTAGCCTTTAATCGCCGAATCACAGTGAAACCAACAATGTCCGACACTAATTGCCATGTTATATCACTTGTGGTTAAGTGAATCTTAAAAAATGAAAAATTACAGTGAAAATTCAAAAACTCATTTAATAAGATTTAAAAATTCAGAAATTTACCTTGAGGTTAATGTTTGTCCTCCATAAATAGTCGTGAACTTAGAATAGTGGCATAACCAGAAAATAAAATCTAAGAATGTAGTAAGAATAACAAAACGAGTCAATCATAGATTTACATTTTCAGAAATTTCCAACATAGTAAATAAGAATATATATATATATATATATATATATATATATATATATATTTTTTTTTTTTTTTTTTCTTTGGCTTGCTGTGTTATTTATAACAAACCAAATTGTAAGTAAATCTCAACACTATTAATTATTTTCTAAAAATATCAAATACATTATAGTGAAAATTTTAAAAATAGAGTAACTTACTACTACATTTTCGGAGGGCAAGAAATCGCTTACAACACATTTTAAAGTTGGGTGTTTCTAAATACACCACTATTTTATCTCTTCACACCAAAAATACTATTTAGACCGCACATAAATTGATTCAATAATAAAAATTACTAAGCACACCATATCATTTTCCAATTCTACCCTTAGACCAAATTTTAGAAATTCTCTATTTTTATACAACTCATCTTTAATGCGACATTCCGGCGACTTTTTCAGCCGCCGCCATAACTAAAACACATCGCGTTTTTGTCCTACGACCCACGAAGTCACAATAGCGTCAACATATTTGGCATCGCCTACATGAGAAAATGGTGAAAATAGAATTTGTATTAATTTGATTCCTTCATTGTCTTATAAACACTAAATTTTTCTCTTGGTTCCAAGGAAATGTGCTGCAATGCACACTCTCTCACTCAATGAAGAAAAAAGGCTTTAGGCTGGGTTCTTTTCTGATTTTATCTCAAAATCTTTATGGATTGGGAAACTTCCCTCATAGCCCACTTTCTTCTCTATCAATCTTTTGTTGTTATGGTATAAATTTGGAAGAATAAATTGAAAGTTGGGTAACATTAAGGGATTGTATGATGCTCCGAGTTTGTAGACCAAAATTAGCAGAATGAGGCATTTGCCCTTTGCACCCCAAAACGGCTGGTATTAATCTCGAGGTTGCCGCGCGGGGCTGAATCCCCGTTGTTCTTCTTCTCCTCCTATTTCCCATTTCTTTCTTCTCTCCTTTTTTTTGTTTTTTTTCTCAAACTACTTGCTGCTTTTCAAACTGGAAGAGAGTCTCACAGAGTGGGTTCCAGTGCAATTGGAGTGGAGCTTGGAATCCTTCAATGGTGGATCAATGGTGGCCAATCCGGCCGCTTTGACAGATTCACAGGAAGGAGATCGATTATTTTAATAAGGATTGTTTAGTCATTTTCACTATGTTTATTTTTGGACAAAATAAAATGTGGTGTGAAGAGAGGAAAGAGTAGTGTATTTAGAAATGACCTTTAAAGTTTTGTAAC
Source organism: Ajuga chamaepitys (assembly GCA_958295605.1). Classification (NCBI taxonomy): domain Eukaryota; kingdom Viridiplantae; phylum Streptophyta; class Magnoliopsida; order Lamiales; family Lamiaceae; genus Ajuga; species Ajuga chamaepitys. Next base: position 19,175,223 of record OY282495.1, read on the forward strand.
TAAATTTGTTTAAAATTTAGTTGGTGCTTTAGCCCAACCTCGCTTAATCATAGATTCAAATAACGCCCATCACTAACTGTCTTTTAATTGCATTTTAGTCTCGTGCCGACGAGAATGGTAAACTTTTTGAGACATGAACTGATATAATACACATTTCACAACTGAACAAAAAAATCCCGAACAAACAAACTTTGTTTAGGTTTAAGCTGCTAACAACATTATCTATAATAAACTACCAAAATAATCCACTAAAAAAACTAAATATATGGGTCCACATGAATCTTCAACCATGGTAGATCATATAAATCTTGTATGCAACACTTCTTCTATCTTTTGAGAAGAATACTAAACACAAAGAAAAATTGAAGAACTTTCCGCCTCTATCGTGTTGCCTTCTTCTTGATGATTCCTACAACATGACATGTATGAATCAGTGTAACGAAAAGCAGAGCGCTTAGATTTGGTCAAAAGGGAACCATAAAATAACCAGAACAAAGAGATAAATAGGAAATAAGTACACCTAAAGAAAAACACAATTTCAATATAATTGCAAACTTAATTAGAAATAACAATTCCCAAGTCCAGCACTTCCAGAATTTATGAATGGAAGAGGTATTCACTATATTACTCTATGAGTTGGCAGAAATTGACAACCTTCCTTCATGAACAATCTTCTTCATCCTATTCATATAAACTAACAGCAATCTTCTAAGCACATACTATGCAAAAATGTTGATGATCAGCTAACAAGTCTTTTTTCCCATCAATAACCATTTGATTTAACAAAATGTGAGACAATCTATGAAAAAACCTAGTAGACATAGTTTTAAAAATTCATGAAATGCTAATGCGTTAGACTTCAGTAACTACATATGAAATTATGTCGAAAGGATAAAACTTGGAGGAGAAGAATGTGCACCCTGTATAAACTGTTGATAAATTGAGTACCATAAACGGGCCGCACAGGCCACTAATCGTTAATATAAACTGGATCCAGTAATTCTGGGCATAGATTAAGCTCCTACACATGTGCATGCAGTTGTGGACTGAAGTAGAGATGATGGAAATAAAAAAGGACTATATGATTGGTGATTTATAATCTCTGAAAAATAACTCGTACAAATCTATATTGCTTGTACCTAAGGTGATGCAATCAAAAAACTATATCGTCCGCTAAATTAACTACTTGCTTACCTGCGATAAATGCTCCCAGCATCCGTACAATGCTTTATTCTCTACAAGGATATCCGCTTCGTTGCCCTGAAATTGGACAGAATTCTGCCAAACAACGAACAACAAACAACAAACCAAACCTAATGCTCTTTCACTAACAAAATTAATTTAGTCCGTGCTTTTGTGCAAATTTAATTGTTACAATATAAATTAAAATGGCTCAACAACAATTAGCATTAAAAAACAATTTCAGTTTGATGTGGTTCCAGGATTCCAGCTAGCCAGAGCAAGGAATATAAACATTACCCTACCACAACAATCTATAGCAGGAAATGAAACAAACAAGAAGTATAAAAGAAAATTGCAGGGAGTTACTTGAGAAAAAAAAGGTGTAACAAACTATTAACAACATACAAGAAAACAAAACTAATTATTTTCCCCGAACAAAATAAATCTTATACATGATTTTAATGAAATTAATTGGTAACAGCAACATCAAAAACTCTCCATTACAGAATCACCAATTTCAATTTGATGTTATACAATGAACCCAGAGCAAAGAATACTAAAATTTAGCCTAAGACCACAAAAAAGGTCATAAACCCGGAGAAACAGGTACTAAAGACAAAATATGTAAGGGGTCAATCTCTATTAGCATAGGATGAAGAACACTTAGCTCTTTCAACTGAAAGATTCGTTGACCCTCAGCGGAAACAACGGCCCCAACTAAGGATGTAGATTTGGCGCCGCAAGGGTGCAATTGCTACCAGGATAAACCATCATCAGCCACTGAAATCTGCTGTGCAACCCTTCCTCAATGAAAATTGAAGCTACATCGGTCGGCGACAATATCCGACGACCCATTAATGCAGTTGAGTTTTTGGCGGCGGCCCATCGAAGACCAATTCCTCCAAATTTGGATGATTGCTTCACCACTCTCTCTTCATAGATGCGTTTCCCCCTAAAACGAGCAGGTGCCACCATTTCAGATGAAAAAACTTAAAGATACAGAGATCACTGTTCATATTCCCAAAAAAAAAAAACAATCAGTGGAACGGAGAAGTTGAATTAATGGGAAAAGTGATTATGGAAGTATTTGAATAAGTAATTGTCGATACCCTAAAATATAAATGCAGATCACAGTAAAATATTAGTGTTTGACAATTATACACTTTGGTTGCACCAGTGCAATTATTAATTGCACTGCAGAATCACCCGGAATTAGTAGATTTCCTTGGGAGCAACTTTACCGACTAATATGTTGTTCTAAATCAACACATGAAAGGTATGCATATTATAATCTTTTATAATTTCTTGTAATACATTACTGACAAAGTTTTATGCTATCTCTAGAATTATTGTAAATGTTTTATCTTTGAGATTCTTTTGTAAACTTAGATAACTTACATTGTAAACAATATGCCTTTTGATGTAAATAGACTAGGACAGGTCTCTTGTGCACCTAAGATCGATGCAATTCGGGTCATGGGTTAAAATGTATTGCTATTTATGCCTAAAGTAACGGTATTACATGTTATGGGTAAAGGTATTATGATGAAAATATATCACCATTTATACTTAAATGTATTATATGTTCTAGGCAAAAGGTATATTGTAATACCTTTGCCCAGTATGTGAAATACTTTTAAGCATAAATTGTGATACTCAATCTGGATTGTACCATGCAACTGGTGCACATGAGACTTTATCAATATACCAATATGTTGTTCTAAATCAGCCTCTGATGTTAAAGTACATTTCTATAAAGTCAGTAAGCTAAAAGTGTACCTAGTTTGTTTAATTTTATTTATTTTAGTGTCTAATTATGTTTGATTAATACAAAATTCAGATTTAAAAGATGATGACAAGGAAGAAGATGAGATAACTTAGATGCAAAATACCTTACAAAGAAGGAACTCAAGGACTCTGTTTGGAATTCAATTCTCCAAAAGTGAGTTCTTCATTGTTGTATGGTCTATTGTTTTATATTTTAAGTAACATATGTTTTAAGTAAATTTTGAGAATCAAATTTTGAGAAAGTAAACTTTTGACAGAAACTCTTTTGAATATTGAAGGAATTAATTTAGAATACACATTACTCATCTTTGATTTGTGTGGAATAAAGATAGATGCTACACATAGTGCACTCCCCCTTATTTAGAGTTAATTAGAGTTAACCTTCTGAAAAAGTCCAAACTATGTGATACACATTTCTCAAACTGAATCACATTATTCTGCTACACATTATACATTGTTTTGCGTCTTGATGGTGTATATGCTTGAAAATTTATTTCTGGAAGACTATAAGTTGTTTATGCTCTTAAAGAAATACATTCATGAGATTCGCTTGATTTCTTGTGCTCATTTTGCTGGGATTGAACTTTTTATTTTTGCATTCATCAAAATTATTGAGATTTAAAAACATAAAAAGTAATTTTGAGATGCTGTTCCAATTTTATTTTTCCTTAATAAAAGAACATGAAGACTGATATGTATTAACTAATTAATAATATTTTGAGTATTTTCCCCATTAGAAGATTTCTTATGACAAAATATATTAAAAACATATCATTCTAGCAAAATTACATTAACATTTGCCTTGTTTAGAGTATAACGCATAAGTAGAAGTATCATATGACGAACGAATACTAACACTCAATTGTGATGCAGGATATGTATAACAATACATACCTAAAAACATCAACAACATGCATTTGCTATAACAAAGTGTGTTTCAAGTAAGTTTTTCTAACTCTTGCACCAAAGATGGATGATTTATTTGGTGTATATGTCTTCCTCCCTGTATTCGATATGCCACATGGATATTTGTCCATGATTCTACCAGATGTACTGATATTTGATTATGGATTACTATACCCAGCGAACAATTTGTTGCAGAATTGATTGTGAGGATGATATATATATTTTTTCTTCTTCCTTTTTCTTTTTTTTTTTTTTTTTTTTTGTGGATTTGGATTGTTTGATGTGTATTATCTATAGGTTAGAACTTATAGTTTTCATGAGTGCAGAATGTGAATCTGTGTGGACGATGGTTTATAGATATGTATTGTAGTATTGATATTTTATATAACGTGGTAGGCACTACAACAAATAAGGGAATTAGGGACGATTTGTTTTGGGACGATTTTTAAATCGTCTCAAATAGATTGCGTTCTGTGACGTTTGGCATATATTGTCCCAAATAAATTATTGTGTGACATTTTTTAAAAAATGTCTCTAAATGGTATACTATATGTGATGTTTTCTTAGAAACGTCTCAAAATGAGGCATTTTTTTATGACCGTTTTCTAAATACGTCTCAAAATGTTACAATGTCATTTTCTTTTAAATTTAGAATTACTTTATTACATTTTGTGACGTTTTCCCTTAAAACGTCACAATATCATTTTCTTTTTAATTTTAGAATTACTTTATTACATTTTGTGACGTTTTCCCCTAAAACGTCACAATATATTTTCTTTTAATTTTAAAAATATTTTATTACATTTTGTGACGTTTTTCCCTAAAACGTCACAATATCATTTTCTTTTAATTTTAGAATTACTTTATTACATTATGTGACGTTTTTCCCTAAAACGTCACAATATCATTTTCTTTTTAATTTTAAAATTACTTTATTACATTTTGTAACGTTTTCTCCTAAAACGTCACTATATTATTTTCTTTTAATTTTAGAATTATTTTATTACATTTTGTGACTTTTTTTCCTAAAACGTCACAATATCATTTTTTTAAAATTTTTTACTTACTTTAAAAAATACACATACTGTATAATTTCTCTTTTACTATTAAATTTAACTAAGGAAATAAATGTTGTATTTCATTTCTTATAGCTTCCTTATGTTCCCCTTCTAATTCATTTCCAACGATGATGCCAATCAAAGCAACTCAGAATTAGGTCAAATAATTCAACCCCTTTCCCCAAATCTCCTCCCACAATCCCCAAAGTTCCGACGCAATCCTTCCCTGCGAATCTCACTCCAATCCACATCGCAAAACCTACCCCCAATTCTCTCAGAATCTCATGCAGCAACGAAAAAGATAGCAACAAGCTCACCGACGAAATGCTGGCGGTGGAGCTCAGCGTCGCCATCAGGAAGCTAAGTGCGGACGAGGAATCGTTGAAGAAAAGCAGAGAGCTCTTGTTTGCAGAGATTTGCAGCTTTGAGGGATTGAAATCGGCGGAGCTGAGGAAGAAATGAAGGAGAATGAACGAAGAAGAGAGATGCGTGTTGGTGGAAGAGAAATCGGGTAGGAATAGAGTTTTTGGAATGAATATTAGAGGCAAGCAGAGGAGTTCAACAGCAATCGAAGATGGCAAATAAGCTCACATCAAAGTCGATTTCGGTCCTCATTCTGGTCATATGCAATACGATCTCGTCAAATGCTACCGATTTTTCCTCCACAACTATGCACACCAACAATTGGGCGATTCTCGTCTGCAAATCCAGCTTCTGGTATTGTACTTTTCTGATACTCCACCTCTTTGCTCAATTTCTCGAATTTGACATGCCTTCCATCACTCTCTAGATCCTATCACAACAATTGTTGTAACTTTGATGATAGAAATGTGGAAATTCGGCAGGTTATTGGAATTCTACCGTCATTGTTCTCCACCTTTTTAGATGAGTATTGAATCTATCGATACGCTTCATACTCAAATACTCAATGCAAGAGGGTGTAGTGCATAACAATTAAAAAGAACGTCACTAAAAGAAATTTTTTGAGACATTAAAAAAAAAGTCACTGAAAAAGATTTTTTTGAGACAATTTTTTAAAAATGTCACTAAAAGAATTTTTTTTTGAGACAATTAAAAAAGCGTCACTATAAGAAATCTTTTGAGACATTAAAAAAAAGGTCACTAAGAATTTTTTTGAGACAATTGAAAAATGTCACTAAAGGAAATCTTTTGAGACAATTTGAAAAACATCACTAAAAATAATCTTTTGAGACAATTAAGAAACGTCACTAAAAAAGTGTTTTAGAGACGTTTTAAAAAATCCGTCTCTAAATACTATTAGCGACTAGGATATTGTGACGTTTGATGTGACGAAATAATTTCGTCACACATAATTATTAGTGACATTTTTATGACTTTTAGTGACGTTTTTCATTCGTCACTAATTCCCTTATTTGTTGTAGTGAGGTCATAGATGAATCCGTAGTTTTGATATATTTGTCTCCTTATATTTTGAAGATGAGTGAGTCTTGTGTGTGAACGGTCACACTTGTGACGGAATACACTTTTACAGAAAATATTGATACTTTTACAGTAAAAAGTGATACTTTTACTACATTGATACTTTTACAGATAGATGTGATACTTTTGCTACAAAAAGTGATACTTTTTTTGTTCAAAAAAGGTGATAATTTTACAGATAAACGTGATACTTTTACCACAAAAAGTAATATTTTTTCCCGTCACACCGTGTGACGACCGTATGACGGTCACATACGAATTTTTGTCTTAGGAGATTCTCTGCCAGCAATTTATATTAGTTGCAATTTGGATAGATTTACCCCATCAAATCTAGGAGATTTTTTAAGAAATTAGGTGGTTCATCTGCCCATATCATCCATTCTCCTTAATTTTAGGAGATCTCATCTATCATTGAAATTATGTGCATGGATGTGATCTCCCTAATTTTAGGAGACAGAAGATATTAATGGTATTGATGAACCTAAAAGAAAATTAGCACGGCGAACATATAATTGTTAGTGTATCCCATGCATATAAGATATCTACATAATTTATTTATATATTTTTGAATATTCAGTTGTTTTGTATAGAGTTGTATGTGAATATAAATATTTTGATTATTTTTTTGTTTATTTTTTTTTCTTCTGATTTGAAACAAAAAGATATCTTCATATATTATAATACTTATTTATCTATAGTAATACTTGGTATGGGATAAATTTGCACCCTTATTCTTAGGAGAGTATTTCTATCCAACATCTTAGATGATTAATCTGAAATAAATTCTGCTGATATTTTTCTATGTTCGCGTTAATAAGCTTTCTGATTCTTGTTATTGGTGAATTTAAGAAAAATGTGGAGAATTGAGAGTCAATTAGCTCAAATCAAGTTATAATTCTTAGTGAGGTTAAGTCTGTTTAAATAATCCGATTTTGATTAAGGGTATTATGCATGTTCTTGATTTATTGGAGTTAAAACAAGTATGATGATAGGAGTAGCTTTGTCAAAAAATAGGTGGTTCTTATTTGGTAGAGATCTCGAATATAATATTAAATCAATCTTTATTTTTGAAAGATTGCATATAGACGATTATTTTTGGTAGATATCTGCAAAAGAATATGTAATCAATTTTTATATTTGAAACCTTGAAAATAGGCTTTTTCTTTTTTTTTAGATAACTCCAATAGAATATTTAATCAATAGTTTATATTTCCTAATAGAATCATTAGATCTATATGCATTGATGATAAAATTAATTTGGATATATAACTTAATAGTATATTATATTTAATAAATATTTTTTTATTGTTCGAAATTCAAATATGCATTGATCATAAAAATAATTTGGATATATATCAAAAGAATATACTAGATTTAATTTGGTTTCTATTAGTTTTCGAAATTCAAATATTTTGATTTGTTATTGTCGAATTGACAGTTTCAATGAGTTTAAAAATATGATAAATCGATTCTCTGCATTTCTGTTATTACTAACAAAATTATTAGATTTTTATGCATTGATGATAAAATTAATTTGGATAGATACCTTAACAATATATTATATTTAAAAATAGATTTTATTGTTCGAAATTCATATGCATTGGTCATAAACATAATTTGGATATATATCAAAAGACTATATTATATTTAATTAATTTGGTTACTGTTAGTTTTCAAATTTCAAATATATTGATTTGTTTACAATTTATTATCGTATTGACGGTTTCTATGTGTTTAAAAATATGATAAATTGATTCTATGCGTTTTTGTTTGAGCTTCGACATCAAAATTGACTTTGATAAATGATGATTTGTTTTTAAAATAGTTCAACATATTTTGATATTTTGTAATATATCGACATTCATATGGACTGAATATATTTAACAAAAATAATTTTTCTATCTATCTATCTATCTATCTATCTATATATCTATCTATCTATATATATATATATATATATATATATATACAAACGCACTTGGATATTAAAATGAAAAAAACATTGAATTGATCATAATGCGATGTTGATATATAAAATGAAAAAACATTGAAATGATATTGGAATATAAAGTGAAAAAATCAATGTATACATCGAAGTCGTACTTTATGAAACAGAAAAAGAGTAGCTTTTTACAATTTAGAAATTCTTTTGACCAAGCGAGCGACCAACCTTTTTGTGATCAAGATACTCGACATATGTTGATTGATGTTCTCTTATATTTTGCCAAAATTATGTCTGGATTGACTTATACATATAATAATACTATCAACATTTATTATCACAATATACACACATTGTTGAATAGTTAAAGAAAAATATTGTAAATAATGTATTACCGTACAAAAAGTTGATGACAAGTAAATTTGAATACAACAACTTCCTTCTATGTCTTTTCCAGGTTCGTGCTGCTCCACCATAGGTGATTTATTTTGATCGTCATTCGCAGATGTATTTTTTGTATCTTCCGTTGTTAGCAATATAGAGGAAAATGGTGGAAAATGAGGATTGAGAAAACAGGGATGTATCTATATATAGATGTGAATACGGATGTAATTTTAAACATTTGAATTTTAATTTCTCAATTTAATCCTGATTTTATTGTGTATTTATAGGTTATTTCAATTTACTCATAAAAGAATCTTGTATATCCGATTTCTGCGAGAAAAATACCATCATAATAGGAATAATATTAATTCAAACTTTCAAAATATAACAGAAAAAATTGGAGAAGGACTAATTCGAATTTTTGAATATCTTACGAAAATAGTAACTTAGAAAATAGGCGGAAAAAATTAAAACTTACTAAAATTAGCTGATTTCGCTTATTATATATATATATATATATATATATATATATATATATATATATATAATTTACCTTATTCTAAAATTAATTGAAAATGAAACAAAGGTAATAGTATGTTAGTAATTTTTCATTCAACGAGGATTGGGATTCGAACTTGGGCATCATCGGCCATTGATTATTATGTAATCATTCAATAGCAATTAATAAAGGCAATATACATGTTACAATTTGTTTTGTCTTAATTGGTCTTTAAAACTAGTATTTTATTTTAATTTTTGTTAAAGTTGATTTGATGTGTGTAAGAGTTAGTTAGTGAATAATTAATTATTGATTAAAGTGTGTATTGGGAATGATATTTGATTGGTGATATGTGTAAGAGTTAATTAATGATTTGATGATGTGTGAAGATTGTGGACAATTTATTGCCCACAACCAATGAACAAACACACAATGGGTTGGGCTCAATCCACAACCGATTGACCCAACTAAGATCTTCAAGAAACATGGAAGTGGACTAGAAAAAGGAAAGAGTAAAATTAAAAGGAGAAAATGAATAATAAACTAAGGGAAAATTGATAAAAATGTCCTTTAACTTTTGCGTAATTAAAAAATTACTCTGTAACTTAGACAATTTAAAAAATTGCCCTGTAACTTACAAAATGTTGATAAAAATGCCCCGCTACCGGCAATTGCCTGTAACCCAGCAGGTAACCTGTTGAGGTGGCGTGGGTCTGCTGATGTGTTCCAAATTTTTGGGCACGTTGTCAACAGAAACAGACAACAAAGAACCAGGATCTGAATTAATATTGCAAATTTAAGTTTTCAGCTAATTTTCCCATGGTAATTTTAAGTTATTAGATTAAAATTACAGCAAATCAACAGTCAAATAGCAATGGCTGCCTCTCCAAAATACCATAGAGCTGTCGTCATATTCTGCCTCCTCTCACTCTTCATGCAGCATGCCTTCCCTCTCTCTTCCGACGCCTTGTCTCCGATCAAAATCCGCCACCGGCGTTATCCACCTCTCCGACGACCTCCTGAGTCGCATTCTCTCTCTCCCCCATTACTTGAAGCTTCCATTTCATCATCTTCTTCGACGTTAAGAAGCTCCACTCCAAACCCGACTTCTCTCTCTCCACTCTCAAATCCGAATTCGCCCTAGTTTCCTCCTCTTTCCTATTCAACAACCCCTACAAAAATTCATCAATTCGAAGGATCTCATGCATCTTTCACCCTCTTCGGAGTCATGTATATTAAAGATTTAAAGTTTATTGGATTTCATATGCTTCGAGCTCCACCTCAACTCCACCCGCCCGTACTAAGGCAACCTGAAAGGATCAATATTGGGTTGGGGTGAGCTTCCTTTAACTCGTGGGAGTCACAGTTTATCACAAAAATTATACAAACAAAGAAGCATACAATGTAACAATTTTCATAGTGATGTACTTGTATTGGCAAAACACATAGAGTTAACTTGTATTGGAAAGTAGCATACTGGTAATGGGCAAACTTGTATTGACAAGTAGCATAATGGCAATGAGCTAAACTTGTATGGGCAAGTAGCAAATTGAATAATTACTTGTATTGGCAAGTAATAACTTGAAAATAAAAGCACACGTATACAGTCAAATAAATAAAATTAAAGCAATAAACAGTAAAACCCCCCACCTCGAGTGTCTTGTGAAGAATTGAGAAAATGTTATGCAAATGTCATGTCCGATATCCCCGATCTTTGCAACCTACATGTAAAGGCACGTGTTTTTTAATATATATATATATATATACACACACTAATGCAATGTAATTATTGGTGGGATAAATTAGGATAAGGCTAGACTAGTTTGTGGTTTTTTGGAGAAACTAAGGCTAGATTACTAAGTTTATTATTCAGGAAAAACTTGAATATAGAATCAAGATAAATATAAGGGCCCTGTTTGTTTATGGCTGTGGGTGGCTGGAGTACTGTAGGCTGTGGGGAATATAGTGGTATATGGAGGTTGGAGTAAATAAGTGAGTGTTTGTTTATGTTGGTCAAAGATTGGGTAGTGAGGGTGATTATAATATAATTTTTTGTTGTTTCGTATTTACCACCATAGGTCATTAACATCTCACTTTATTATTATTTTTTTTATGAATGTTCTTGCGATGGACAATTTTTATTCGCGATCATTTAATTTTTATTATCGTCTTCAATTGAGTGGGAGATGATTATGAGCCAATGCGGCGAATTTTTGATCCCATTCACTTGTGAGAAATAATAAAATTTTATTTGGACCCGAATAAAAATATTAAATAGACAACCTTCTAACATAATTTGCGCAAATATTAACAGAAATGGATGCCCAAATGGCTTTTTCTGATCTTTACGGTTCTGGCAAACTAGATGGCCAGAACTATGCCATGTGGCACCGTAAGATCAAATTTCTGCTACATAATATGAAGGTCCTTGACCATCTCACCGAGACTATGGCCGCACCGGTTGAGCCAGAAAACGGTCAAAATGCCCAATATCGTCGCGATTTAGACGCGTACAATAAGTGGGAGAATCAAGATCGGTCTGCGCGCTATACTATGCTTAGCTGCAAGCAGGATCATCTGATTCGTGAGTTCGAGACGTTTACTACAGCTAAAGAGCTGTGGGACAGCTTAAAGGTCACGTACGGCACTACCTCGGCAACGAGACTAAGGGCTTTAACCCTTAAATTCAATCAGTACGTACTTGACTCTAAGCACACCATAGGCCAGCATCTTGATATCATGAAAGACATGATTCGAGAGCTTCAAAATGCTGGAAATGAACTCACCGACGAACAACAAGTTTTGGCAGTCCTAAGGTCGCTACCTGAGCAGACTTGGGGACAAGTTAAACTTGTGCTCACACACAACGAGCAAATCCAGACTTTTGACGGCGTCGCCAGTCATCTTAGACTCGAGGCTGACCGTCGAGAGGCGGAAAGAGCACAAGCGGCTGCTTTCGTCGCACATGCTGGCCAACGCAAGCCTAACACAGGCAACCGTTGGAAAAAGCAAAAGAATGCAGGACAAAGCAACGCCAAAAACCAAAACTTGGGCCCGCAAGGTGAAAAGGCTAAGAAGCGTCACCGTGGAAAAAGGGGCGGAAAGAAGAAAGACACCTGCTATAACTGTGGAAAGACGGGTCACTTTGCTCGTAGTTGTACTGAGCCAAAGAAGGTAAGACCCGCTCCTAGCTCTACTGATTCATTTGTCTGTTCACATGTGTTAGTTGCTAATTCTCTCCATGGTTGGATTGTAGACTCAGGAGCAACCAAACACGTGACAAGAGATAGAGTAGGATTTGTAGATTATCATCGAGTACCAGCGGGCAGCCACTACATTGCTATGGGAAATGGCGTGCAAGAAGAGGTGGTGGGAGTTGGTGCATACCAGCTAACACTTAGCACTGGGCGCGAGCTGCTCCTTAGTGATGTGCTTTATGCGCCTAGTATTCGATGTAATTTACTTTCAGTTTCAGCACTTTTGAGTCAAAATTTTTCTTTCCTGGTTGAAAAGACCATGTTATCTATTTTTCTCGGCAACAACCTTTATGGCGTAGGACATATGAACAATGGATTTTTCATGTTAGATTTATCTATTGAATGCACTATTTTTATTTCTTCATCTGTTGATATTTTGAATGAATCAAATAAATGGCATGCAAGAATAGGACACATAGGGCGTGAAAGGATGACTAGGTTAGCTCGAGAAGGCCTTTTAGGCAATCTCGCTAAAGTCAACCTTCCTGTGTGCGAACCATGTCTGGCAGGAAAAGCCTGCCGGAAGCCTTTTGGAAAGGCAAAAAGAGCTACTCAACCTCTAGAGTTAGTTCACTCGGACATATGCGGACCCGTAAATGTGAAGGCACGACACGGTGCATCCTATTTCCTCACATTTATTGATGATTATTCGCGCTATGGTTCAGTGTATCTCCTGTCTCACCGCTCGGAAGCGCTTGATTGTTTTAAGCGATTCTTAGCGGAGGTTGAGAACCAAAGAGATAGGAAACTTAAAACGTTACGCACTGATAGAGGGCGAGAATACTTGTCTGATCAGTTCAGGCAATACTGTGAGGAAAAAGGGATCATAAGGCAACTGTCAATTCCTTACACTCCGCAACAAAATGGTGTTGCAGAGAGGAGGAATAGGACACTTCTGGAAATGGCCAGATCAATGATGGCGCAAGCAAATCTACCAATATCCTTTTGGGGAGATGCAATCTTAACTGCTGCCTACATATTGAACCGTGTGCCGTCTAAATCAGTTCCTTCGACGCCGTATGAGTTGTGGCATGAAAGAAAGCCCAACTTAGAAGGTTTGCGCCCTTGGGGGTCAGCAGGGTTTGTTCATAATACTTCCCATAAGCATGGGAAACTTGGTCCTAGAGCAGTTAAACATATCTTTATAAGATATTGTGACCACTCGAAAGGCTATGTGATGTATGGTGAACATCCTGACGGAGGAATGACAGAAATTGAGTCGCGCGATGTCAATTTCCTCGAGGAGGAATTTCCAACAATTGGAGAAGTTAAAGGAGATCTTAAACTTTATGAGTTACAAGATCCCGAAGACAACGCTGTAATTCCTGGCGAGGATGCGGTTTCACAACCAAATCCAGCAATCGACGGGAATAATGGGAGCGATCTTAGAGTCAGTGGGAGAATTCCATTGCATGAAGACTCTCAAGATCTAGAGTTGCGCAGGAGCAAGCGTGGAACGGTTCCCCGAAGACGTTTTGAACTCGAAGGGGAATCTTTCATGTGCGCAACAATGGATGTTGATGAGCCAGCCACTTATGAAGAGGCTGTAACTTCTCCAAATGCTACAGAGTGGATAAGTGCTATGGAGGAAGAGATGAGTTCGATGGCTAAGAACCAAGTTTGGGAGCTAGTCGATCTACCGTCTGGACGCAAGACAATTGGGAACAAGTGGGTTCTCAAAGTCAAGCGAAAAGCAGATGGCTCGATAGACAAGTATAAGGCTCGCCTAGTGGCGAAAGGCTTTACCCAAAGAGAAGGTGTGGACTATGAAGAGACATTCTCCCCGGTGGTGAGGTTTGCCTCTATCCGTCTCATTTTAGCAATTGTCGCCCATCTTGATTTGGAACTGTTCCAAATGGATGTGAAGACAGCACTTCTCAATGGAGAACTGGGTGATGAGATCTATATGGATCAACCTAAGGGTTTTCAGGTAAAGGGACAAGAGCGCAAAGTGTGCCGCTTAAAACGTTCTATTTATGGACTGAAACAATCATCCAGACAGTGGTACCTTCGATTTCATCGAGCTATCACTTCGATAGGCTTTACGATGGTTGAGGAAGATCACTGTGTGTATGTCAAAAGGGATGAGAAGAATTTCACAATTCTCTCATTATATGTGGATGACATTTTGCTGGCGGGAAATGATACGGAGATGATTGTCGCCACTCAGCAGTGGCTATCATCTACTTTTGAGATGAAAGACATGGGAGAGGCAGAATACATACTTGGTGTTAAGATACACCGAGATCGCTCAAAGAGACTCTTAACTTTGTCTCAAGAGACTTATATTAAGAGGGTTCTGGAGTGATTTCGTATGCATAATGCTAAACCCGTTGACACGCCTATGGAAAAACATTGTATTCTTAGCAAAGATCTATGCCCAAAAACAGATGATGAAAAGGAAAGTATGGCTAAGGTTCCTTATGCAAGCGCGGTAGGGAGTTTAATGTACGCAATGATGTGTACTCGACCAGACTTGTGCTTTGCAGTAGGGATGGTGAGTAGGTATCAAAGTAATCCTGGACGCGCTCACTGGGCTGCAGTCAAAAGGATACTTAGATATCTAAAGGGGACAAGTGATTTAGCTTTGTGCTATCACGGTGGCAGTTTGAAGCTACTTGGTTACAGCGATGCTGATGGATCAGCAGATAGAGATGAACGCAAATCCACATCAGGATATGCATTCTTGTTAGGAGGCGCTGCTATCACTTGGAGTAGCAAGAAGCAGCCTTGTATATCTCTATCCACTATGGAAGCAGAGTACATTGCTTGTACATCTGCAGTTCAAGAGGCTATCTGGTTGAGAAGATTTCTTCAGACTTTGCGCGTCACGGCGCATGTAGATGATGCCGTAGTTGTCCTTTGTGATAACACAGCTGCACTAGCATATGCTAAAGACCCCAAGTATCATGGGAGGACCAAGCATATTGATACCAGATGCCACTTTATCCGAGATAATATTGCGCAGGGGCAAGTGGTTCTCAGGCACGTTCCTACTGGTGAAATGATAGTTGATCCTTTCACCAAGTCTTTGAGTAGAGATGTATTTCAAAGGCATGTTAGGAGCATGGGACTTCGTAGAATTTAAAATTCTTGTAGCCTGTATGAACAATTTTATTTATCAATAGAATGTGCCCTTATTATATGTTAGAAGTAATGTGTCTATTATGTGTGATATGTCACAAGGCTTGGATTGTCCCACTCACACGGGAAATCGCCCTGGCGCTTTGGTAAGCGAGCAGGATGAGACTGGCGGATCAAACACTTGACTGATCACCTTCGTGAAAGGAACAACACGAAAGGTTGTTGCCCATAGTCGCCTTGGCAAGAGGCCAAGATGAGATCATACTTGATCGATTATGAAGAATGTCATAACTTCATAAAAGCTTCTTAATAGCCGAGTGTGCGAATCATTAGGAGTTGTGTTGGAGACAAATTTCTAAGTGGTCCGCAGGTCAGACGCTAGAAGAGCGACTGGACTAAGACTCGTATGATGTTCAGAGCGTGACATGCCCAAATTTGAGTGGAATGAGTATAAACTCAGTGGGAACTTTGCAAGCCATTATACTAAATGAAGGTGCACAATAATAAATACATCATTGACTTAGGAGCCAATCTTACGACTCCAATGTCCTACTCAAAAGCCAATCTTAGGAGCTCCCACTCAAATTTTGGCATGTCACGCTCTGAACATCATACGAGTCTTAGTCCAGTCTCTCTTCTAGCGACTGACTTGCGTATCACTAGAATTTTTTCTCCAACACAACTTCCGATAATTCGCACACTCGGCTATTATGAGGCTTATATGAAGTTAGGACATTCTTAATAATCGATCAAGTATGATCTCATCCTGGCCTCTTACCAAGGCGACTAGGGGCAACAACCTCTCGTGTTGTTCCTTTTCACGAAGGTGATCACTTAAGCGTTTGATCCACCAGTCCCATCCTGCTCGCTTACCAAAGCGCCAGGATAATTTCCCATGTGAGTGGGACAATCCAAGCTTTGTGACATATCACATATAATAGACACATTACTTCTAACATATAATAAGGGCATTTTTCATTGATAAATAAAATTGTTCATACAGGCTAAAAGAATTTAAATTCTACGAAGTCTATACTCCTAACATGCCTTTGAAATACATCTCTACTCAAAAGCTTGGTGAAAGGATCAGCCATCATTTCACCAGTGGGAACGTGCCTGAGAACCACTTGCCCCTGCGCAATATTATCTCGGATGAAGTGGTATCTAGTGTCAATAAGCTTGGTCCTCCCATGATACTTGGGGTCCTTAGCATATGCTAGTGCAGTTATGTTGTCACAAAGGAAAACTACTGCATCATCTACGTGCGCCGTAACGCGCAAAGTTTGGAGAAATCTTCTCAACAGATAGCCTCTTGAACTGCAGATGTACAGGCGATGTACTCTGCTTCCACAGTGGATAGAGATATACAAGGCTGCTTCTTACTACACCAAGGGATAGCAGCGCCACCTAACAAGAATGCATATCACAATGTGGATTTGCGTTCATCTCTATCCGTTGATCCATCAACATCGCTGTAACCAAGTAGCTTCAGACTGCCACCATGATAGCACAAAGCTAAATCACTTGTCCCCTTTAAATATCTAAGTATCCTTTTGACTGCAGCCCAGTGAACGCGTCCGAGATTACTTTGATACCTACTCACCAACCCAACTGCAAAGCACAGATCTGGTCGAGTACACATCATTGTGTACATCAAACTCCCTACTGTGCTTGCATAAGGAACCTTAGCCATGCTTTCTTTTTCATTATCTGTCTTTGGGCATAAATATTTGCTAAGAACACAATGTTTTTATAGGCGTGTCAACGGGTTTAGCATTATGCATACGAAATTACTCCAGAACCCTCTTAATATAAGTCTCTTGAGACAAAGTTAAGAGTCTCTTTGAGCGATCTCGGTATATCTTAACACCAAGTATGTATTCTGCCTCTCCAATGTCTTTCATCTCAAAAGTAGATGACAGCCATTGCTAAGCGGCGACAATCATCTCCGCATCATTTCCAGCCAACAAAATGTCATCCACATACAATGAGAGAATTGTGAATTTTTTCGTCATCCCTATTGACATACACACAGTGATCTTCCTCAACCATCGTAAAGCCTATCGAAGTGATAGCTCGATGAAAACGAAGGTACCACTGTTCGGATGATTGATTCAGTCCATAAATGGAACGCTTTAAGCGGCACACTTTGCGCTCTTGTCCCTTTACCTGAAAACCCTTAGGTTGATCCATATAGATCTCATCACCCAGTTCTCCATTGAGAAATGATGTCTTTACATCCATTTGGAACAGTTCCAAATCAAGGTGGGCTATAATTGCTAAAATGAGACGGATAGAGGCAAGCCTCACCATTGGGAAGAATGTCTCTTCATAGTCCAAACCTTTTTTTTGGGGTAAAGCCTTTCGCCACCAGGCGAGCCTTATACTTGTCTATCGAGCCATCTTCTTTTCGTTTGACTTTGAGAACCTACTTATTCCTAATTGTCTTGCGTCAAGACGGTAGATCGACTAGCTCCCAAACTTGGTTCTTAGCCATTGAACTCATCTCTTCCTCCATAGCACTTATCCAGTCTTTAGCATTTGGAGAAGTTACAGCCTCTTCAAAAGTAGCTGGCTCATCAACATCCATCGTTGCGCACATGAAAGATTCCCCCTCGAGTTCAAAACATCTTCGGGACACCATTCCACACTTGTTCTTGCGCAACTCTAGATCTTGAGAGTCTTCGTGCAATGGATTTCTCCCACTGACTTTAAGATCGCTCCCATTATTCCCGTCGATTGCTGGATTTGGTTGTGAAACCGCATCCTCGCCAGGAATTACAGCGTTGTCTTCGGGATCTTGTAACTCATAAAGTTTAAGATCTCCTTTAACTTCTCCAATTGTTGGAAATTCCTCCTCGAGGAAATTGACATCGCGCGACTCAATTTCTGTCATTCCTCCGTTAGGATGTTCGCCATACTTCACATAGCCTTTCGAGTGGTCACAATATCTTATAAAGATATGTTTAACTGCTCTAGGACCAAGTTTCCCATGCTTATGGGAAGTATTATGAACAAACCCAGCTGACCCCCAAGGGCGCAAGCCTTCTAAGTTAGGCTTTCTTTCATACCACAAACTCATACGGCGTCGAAGGAACTGACTTAGACGGCACACGGTTCAATATGCAGGCAGCAGTTAAGATTGCATCTCCTCAAAAAGATATTGGTAGATTTGCTTGCGCCATCATTGGTCTGGCCATGTGCAGAAGTGTCCTATTCCTCCTCTCTGCAACACCATTTTGTTGCGGAGTGTAAGGAATTGACAGTAGTCTAATGATCCTTTTTTCCTCACAGTATTGTCTGGACTGATCAGACAAGTATTCTCGCCCCCTATCAGTGCGTAAAGTTTTAAGTTTCCTATCTCTTTGGTTCTCAACCTCCGCTAAGAATCGCTTAAAGCAATCAAGCGCTTCTGAGTGGTGAGATAGGAGATACACTGAACCGTAGCGCGAATAATCATCAAGAAATGTGAGGAAATAGGATGCACCGTGTCGTGCCTTCACATTTACGGGTCCGCATATGTCCGAGTGAACTAACTCTAGAGGTTGAGTAGCTCTTTTTGCCTTTCCAAAAGGCTTCCGGCAGGCTTTTCCTGCCAGACATGGTTCGCACACAGGAAGGTGACTTTAGCGAGATTGCCTAAAAGACCTTCTCGAGCTAACCTAGTCATCCTTTCACGTTTTATGTGTCCTAACCTTGCATGCCATTTATTAGAATAATTCAAAACATCAACAGACGAAGAAATAAAAGAAGTGCATGCAATAGATAAATCCAACATGAAAAATTAATTGTTCATATGTCCTATGCCATAAAGGTTGTTGCCGAGAAAAATAGATAACATAGTCTTTTCAAACAGGAAAGAAAAATCTTGACTCAAAAGTGCTGAAACTGAAAGTAAATTACACCGACTACTAGGCGCATAAAGCACATCACTAAGGAGCAGCTCGTGCCTAGTGCTAAGTTTGAGCTGGTATGACCCAACTCCCACCAGCTCTTCTTGCGCGCCATTTCCCATAGCAATGTAGTAGCTGCCCGCTGGTACTCGATGATAATCTACAAATCCTGCTCTATCTCTTATCACATGTTTGGTTGCTCCCGAGTCTACAATCCAACCATGGAGAGAATTAGCAACGAACACATGTGAGCAAACAAATGAATCAGAAGAGCTAGGAGCAGGTCTTACCTTCTTTGGCTCAGTACAATTACGAGCAAAGTGACTCGTCTTTCCACAGTTATAGCAAGTATCTTTCTTCTTTCCGCCCCTTTTACCACGGTGACTTTTTTTAGCCTTTTCACCTTGCGGGCCCAAGTTTTGGTTTTTGGCGTTGCTTTGTCCTACATTCTTTTGCTTTTTCCAACGGTTGCCTGTGGTAGGCTTGCGTTGCCCAGCGTGTGCGACGAAAGCAGTCGCTTGTGCTCTTTCCACCTCTCAACGGTCAGCCTCGAGTCTTAGATGACTGGCGACGCTGTCAAAGGTCTGGATTTGTTCGTTTGTGTGAGCACAAGTTTAACTTGTCCCTAAGTCTGCTCAGGTACCGACCTTAGGACTGCCAAAACTTGTTGTAAATTGGTGAGTTCATTTCCAGCATTTTGAAGCTCTCGAATCATGTCTTTCATGACATCAAGATGCTGGCCCATAGTGTGCTTAGGATCAAGTATGTACTGATTGAACTTAAGGGTTAAAGCCCTTAGTCTCGTTGTCGAGGTAATGCCGAACGTGACCTTTAAGCCGACCCATAGCTTTTTAGCTGTAGGAAACGTCTCGAACTCACGAATCAGATGATTCTGCGTGCAGCTAAGCATAGTATAGCGCGCAGACCGATCTTGATTCACCCACTTATTGTACGCGTCCAAATTGCGACGATATTGGGCATTTTGACCGTTCTCTAGCTCAACCGGCATAGTCATAGTCTCGGTGAGATGGTCAAGGACCTTCATATTATGTAGCAGAAACTGGATCTTACGGTGCCACATGACATAGTTCTGGCCATCTAATTTGCCAGAACCATAAAGATCAGAAAAAGCTATTTGGGCATCCATTTCTGTTAATATTATGCGCAATATGTTAGAAGTTTGTCTATTTAATATTTTTATTCGGGTCTAAATAAAATTTTATTATTTCTCACAAGTGAATGAGATCGAAAATTTGCCACATAGGCTCATAATCATCTCCCACTCAATTGAAGACGATAATAAAAAATTAAATGATCGCGAATAAAAAAAATATGTCCATCTCATAAAAAAATAACATAGTGAGATGTCAATGACCTATGGTGGTAAATACGAAATAACAAAAATTACATGGCCTCAAAAATGGCCCCTCTAATACATGTGCCCTAGTAAGAAACGAAAAATAAATGAATAAAATTATAATTTTCGTTTCTACTACATGATTCTATAAAAAATTACATCTCAACATCGTATAACCACCACCGTTATAAACATCTTATACATACATCAATCATCATCACATTACGTAATAAAAAAATACGCAAATAATTAAACTAAACCACATAACGCATGTAATTAATTTAAAGATGATATATCTAAGCAACTTAGCCCATAAAAATATATATATATATATATATATATATATATAATTATAAACGTTGCTAATCAAGATTGAATGGGCCCATAAAAAAAAATTGGGGCCCATCAACAAAAATTGGCTCCTGATGCAATTTTTTTTTTATTTATTATTTTTTTAAAAAATAAATTTACAGCCCATAAAAAAACTGGGTAGCCCAAATGTAGAACAGAAGCAGCCCATAATCCTGTTAATCAGGCCCAGCTAGATTGTTTAACAATTAGGCCCAATATTCTCAGCTCAATGTCCAAAAAAAACTGTTTAGGTCCAAAAAAGAAAAAAATCTAGTCCAACCCAAAACCCACAAAGCCGCCGCCACCACCGCCGCCGGGGCGGGGCAGCAGCGCAGCGACATCAGGTGTAGCAGGGCAGCAGCGCAGGTGCAGCGTCGCACGGTCGCGTCAGCGCGCAGCCTCCGGCGCGCAGCACAGCAGCAAGCAGCGAACGACGCCGCTGCGGCCGCCCTCGCCTTCGCACAGCGGCAAGCGCCGCCGACGCCGCAGCCGCGGTCGGCGGACAGGTCCAAATTCAGAAAACAAGCACTTCTTGTTGACTAAAAATAGCAATGGGTGTTGATTACCAATAAATGTTTTCAACGTAAATCAGTTACGAGTACTGGTGGGATTCTTAAAAAAATAAAGTTCCTTCTTTTATGTATTCACAGAAAATTTCTTCCTACTGATGGAAGAAAAAATTAAAGTTGCTGCGTTTGGGGAAAAAAGAATTTCAATTGGAAAAGAATACGTTTTTTTCTTTTTTTCCTTCAATCTTAAACAGTTTTACATTAATTCAAAAAAATTGTTTTTAAAATAGGAAATTAATAACTAACATAGACGAGAACGAATCATTACTCGCTCTGATACCACTGTTAGAAATTAAAGCATCTAGAACATATATCATGTATATAGAGGATCGATATAGGAAAAGTATTTGGTTGATTCCCCAATCGATGGATTGTATTCTAATTCGTCTACTAGCCCGTCTTGACGAACACTACTAGGCCTTTTACTACACACCTTAGGCTCTTGGAGGAGTCGATGGATCGTATTCTAATTCGTCTACTAGCCCGGACTTCGATGATACTCCAAGAACAAGAATAGAGAGAATAATTGAGAGAATATATTATGTGGTGTATTAACCGAATTGATTAACCGATCGAACCGAACTGAAACAAAAAATTCGGTTAGAATCGAAATCGATCTAAAAATTCTGTTGGTATTTGGTTATATATGTTTGTGGGTTTAGGTTTTCGGTTTCAATTTTGTGAATTGGATAACCGATCCGAAAATAGAAAGTCATTTTTATGTTTTAGATTTACCTTTTATTTATAATTTCAGTCCTTGAAATCAATCTTAACCATTGGACTTCAACATTTTAAATTTCACTTTCATTATTATTTTCTTTTACAGGTTATACATTTATTTGTTTAGTAAATATACAGAATAGAAGTTCTATAAGTTTTATTTGTTCATCTATTTTTGCTTAGGTATGTATAATCAAACAAGAAATGGGTGTAAAGCATGCATGTATAATCAATCAAGAGAAGGCATGATCTTCCAGTTTGCAAAGCTGATGCATCAGCTTGAAATGGTAAATTCTATCCTACCCACTTGGGTACTACCCAAGTGGGTTATCCACCACACATCACAAAAAGTGTATTGAAGATCAATGGTGTTTGTATTTTTTATTTAAATAATTATGGAAATGGATGGTGGATGTTCCCACTTGGGTACTACCCAAGTGGGTAGGGTAGAAAAAGCCGAAATGGTAAATTCTATCCTACCCACTTGGGTACTACCCAAGTGGGTTATCCACCACACATCACAAAAAGTGTATTGAAGATCAATGGTGTTTGTATTTTTTATTTAAATAATTATGGAAATGGATGGTGGATGTTCCCACTTGGGTACTACCCAAGTGGGTAGGGTAGAAAAAGCCGCTTGAAATCTTCTTATAGTTAAATTCTATATTTTCACTTTATGTATATAATTTTCATATGAACTTTTGAGATAAAGCATTTTAAGCTTGTGTGGGTATGAAGAAACCAAATTATGCAATGTACCATACTCACTTTTTCCGGTTATTCTAGTTTTTATGAATAGGTGTTGGAAATTTGGAATATATTTAACTTATAGAAAAAAAAAAAAAAAAAACAGTTAACCAAAACCGAAAAAGTCGAAAATTTTCGCTTTTAACCGAACCGTCACAGTTTGAGTCGGTCGGTTTTCACCGGACACAAAACATTGTCTGGGATTTGACTAAAAATCAAGACATGGATGGAGGGATTTGAGAGGTAAATTTAGAAATCCATCATCAAATACACCCAATTTGTTTGGCAAAAAATCAAATGAAGGGATTTTAAATCCCTCCTAAACTTCTAGTTCATTTTGGATGAATTCAAATTCATCCAACAACCTAGTCATTTATAAATTCATCCTACCTCTCATATATGTATAAGAACATTATCATACACATTGCACACACTACACATAACACATTACACATACCGCACACACACATACTACACACATTTCACACACTAGACACACACGCACAACACTACTACACGCACACTACACACACTACACGCACACACTACACACATACTACATACACTTCACACACACTATTATTTCATTATCATCATCATCCTTCCAAAAATATTAAGAAAGAATTGGAAAAGAAAAAATTTAAACAACTCAAATCCACTCATTTGAATTTAAACAACCAAATAAGGGATTTGAAATGAGTGGATTTCCAGATACAAAGAATTGGAAATCAAATAATTTGCTTTCCAAATTCTTCCATCCAAACACAACCTAAGAGATTTTTGTTTTAGTGTACTCTTCTTTGTTTTTTAAGGCCAGTATATTATTATTTTTTACCTTACATCATATTGGTTATTTGATTACCAAGTATTGATAATTTTATTTCTAATTCTTTTTCTCCTTTTCAAGTGCACTACCGGTATGTGGACATTCTCTAGAGCGTTCACCATATTTTTATGTTTATGTCTTGTGCTTTGAAAATGTAGTGCAACTATTTTACTGTGGTGTATGCGAATTAGATGAGATCTGAAGAAGAGGAACAAGCCAATTACATGTGCAGTTGTGCAATAATTAGCCAACTTTGCAAAACTATAACTAGTCTCTTTTTTTCTCTTTTATAAATACAATATTCTATTTAGTGTATTTTCTCTTAAGTTTAGTGTACTTTTGACTTTTTTACTTTTCTAAGCAGTCATACAAGCTTATTGTTACATTACCGTGTTTCTTCTTACCTTTCACCATGTTCATTTAACAAAATATGTATTAAATGATGTCATTAATTAAAACATGTCGAGTGTAACAAAATGTATAACATATAGTGTAACAGAGAATCCGAATTGGATAGCGATAATATACTTTTATTCTCCCTGATTTGTTGGAGCAAGGGGGGCGTTTACAAACAATTATGATTTAAAAAAAAAAAAAGCTTTTAATTGATTTTGTCAAAAAAAAAAAACATAATTTGGTAGTGTTTGGAAATAAAATGATGT
Organism: Ajuga chamaepitys; assembly: GCA_958295605.1. Lineage (NCBI taxonomy): Eukaryota > Viridiplantae > Streptophyta > Magnoliopsida > Lamiales > Lamiaceae > Ajuga > Ajuga chamaepitys. The sequence continues at coordinate 19,199,909 of OY282495.1, forward strand.
TAAAGCTAAAAGTTGGTAGCAGTTGAGTGATGACAACTTCCAAGAATCATCTTTTAAGTGCTTCTGAGAAGTAATTTCACGTCTCTACTATAATGTTGCAAACACTCCCTCAATCTGAAATGCTTCCCAAAAGCAATTTTGTATCTCTAATTAAAATTGAAACACGCCATAACTGTCCTTATTGTAAAAATGCAAAAACCAAAACAACTACTAAGGGGGTGTTTTCCTTTGCTAAACTTTTAAAGAAGTGATTAAAAATAAAGATTTTGGTAAAATTGCTTAAAATTAAAAGTAGGTAGTGTTTGTGAATAAAGGTGATTTTGGTCAAATGTAAAAGTTGAGAGTGTTTGACGCTTAAGCAACTTTTAGCTTATAAGTGAGAGAAAAAAACTTCTATTTATTTACCAAAATACCAAACAGTTGGAAAAGTAACTATTTTCTGCTTTTAACTTTTGGCCTAAAATCACTTTTATTAAAACTAAAGTTATTTTTCAAATACTCTAAAATAACTTTTCTCAAGTTATAAGCTAAAAAGCACTTGGAAAAGCAATTGCAAACACCTTCTAAGTCTACTGACCAAGAAATACATCTAACATCATTATCTAGCGACTCAAAAAAACAACTTTTTGGCAACAATATGATCTGCAATTGAAATAATAATAACTATTATTATTATTTAATAAGAAGTTTCATCATTGCACTTGCTTCATCATCACCATGTACCCTTCCACATTGAAATAATAATCTAATAAGTTTCAATCGGCACCTGTTTCTTCAACTTGTACCATTTCATCCCGTGGCTGCTGACGCTGGCGTATTTTTGTCCCGCGACCTGCTTCTTCCTTTGGCGGCGACGTTGGGGCGGTTTCCAGCTATGAGAGAGGCTATGTTTCATTTTCGTTTTGGGCAGTCTCGGGCTCTTTCGCGTTCTATTTGTGTGATTTATTTTGAACAGAATATATTGAAATTTCCACAATTTGATTTTGTTTAGACTTCTCAAGAAAGGACTTCCACTTTCTTATTATCTTCTCCATCTCCACCTTCTGACAGTGAAACCACCATTTTCACGATTTTCTCCACCACTTTCTTGGCCCTTACCACCGTCTGCATTTCCCTCTTTTTTGGGTGCCATTGTTATGCTCTCTTCTCAAACTGAACAATGTAATTTTACGTAAATAACTGAAATTTGTGTTTCTATTAAAAAATGACGGATATTTCATACTTGGTGATTGTTTAGGTTTTTTTTGTCGGAGAAAGGGGAATTGAGAGGAACCCTTATTTTGCGTCTGAGGAGAGGAGAGAGAAGGAAATTCGTGGTATTTGATTGTGTATGGAGCCTGAAGGTTAGGCCCAATTTAAGGACCAGTTGTGTAATCCTACTATGATTAGGATTAGGGCTTATTTATGCTATTATAAATAGCAATTCTCCTACTGTATATTGCATCTAACGAGTGACGGACCCAAAAAAATTGTCGAGGGGGTGTCATTTATAAACAAATCTAGATACTCGTTTTATCGGGCTAAAATTTTTAATTTTCTTTTTTTTAGATAAATTTTTCTAATTAAACTCTAGGATTTGAAGGCAAATTTTATACCAAGTAGGTGACTCATTTTGAGAAGGCTAGAAAACAAACTCTCATATATTATACTCTAAATTTAATATTTAGTTCAGTCACATTTAAAACTAATATTTTAGAAAATAAAAAAGGATGTCCATAAATTTCAACAATATTCAACTATATATATAAAACTCAAAAGCACTAGTGATATTTATAAGATTAATAAATTGATAAGATAATCAAGATTTAGCGTTTCTAAACATTTCATTCTATTTTTTGAAATTTTATCTCTATTGTGTAGTGTGTACACTTAAAAATACATGGATTGATTATTATTGAATCATATTCAAGTCAAACAATAAAACTATTTATTTTATTTAATTACATTGTATTAAAATCGACTAAAATACACTTATATAATAGCACATTTCGACCAGGGCCAGGGGGCCCAGTGCCCCCCTTGACCCCATGTAAGTTCGTCAATGCATCCAACATTAGTGAATATCATTGGCTTAGTATCGCCCCCAGACGTAGTTACACATCGTAACGAAATAGGTAAATAATTTCGTGTTTTTCTTTTCTTTGCTTTCGTGATTACGTATGTTGTTTCCTAACAACTGGTATCAAGAGCTCCGGATTTGATGGGAGTAGTCACGATGGGCGTGATACACGTCATGTATGCAAGAATTTAGGTCGATTTTAGGTGTGTATTTATAGCAGTTGTATATGGTCGAGAATCACTTATATTGTATACATTAGATCATTTGACGTGTTTTATAAATTTTTGTGGATTTTAGGCCAAAATATCGAGTATATGGCGAACTAGAAACGAAACGGACCAAGAAGAGGTGAAATGGGCTCGGAACATGATTTAAAGTCTGACTTCAAACCAATTTTTTAGGGTCTTCCGACCCGTTTAGGGATTTTCTCCTTTCAGACAAAGTTCTATATCTTTAAATTATCTTTCCAACGCAACCAATTTCACCTCAATCGGAGTTTTATAACTCAAGTTATGGTCAAAACACTGGAGGTGTGTCAAGCTGACAGAAAATCACCATTTCGGAGCAAGAAGTGACGCGGCCGCGTCACCACCCTTCAAGGCCGTATAAAATGTGGTTTTTATGCTGTTAGCGCAGTAAAATTCGATGAGGCCGCGTCCGGGGGATTCAAGGCCGCGTCAAAAGCCTTCACCAAATCGGGTTTTAATTGGGCTTTTTGTCCTATTCTCTCAAGGATTTCAACCCATAACTATTAATAGGTCCCCAAACTCATGAATTAGAGAGGTTAGACACTCCATATTCTCACATACACTTGGAAGAAGAGTTATACAAGCTTGGAGGAAGGAGAAGACGAAGATCATCGAGACGGATTCATCCGGGTTTAGTCGTTCTTTTCTAGTTTAATCTTTTACAATGTTTTTCGTAGAATCAGGTATTAGATTATTGCTAGGTATGAGTAGCTAATCTATTCGTGTCCTAGGGTTAGAGAGTAGAGATTATTATGACAATGTTTTGATTATGATTTAATTTATTAATTCCATTCCTTACGTGTTTATCTCTATGTTTGTGCTTATAACTAAATTTAGCTTGATCACCTAGATTTAGTAATTTAGTTTAGCAATTCCGTTTTGAGATGAGGAAATCGTTATCAGACTTATGACATAGAGCGCAGTTGTCTATGATTGTGTAGGTCATGGCTTAGGATCGTTTGAGAGTTATTATGTTTAATTGACTCGAGAGGATAATTAGCTTAATTAATCAACGGTATAATCGCTTCGGGAGAAGGGTTAGATTATTGTCGTGCCGCCTAATAAACACTAGTATTGGTAAATTTATAGGTTAATCATATTCAACATTAAAGTAATATCCTGAAATCGAAACCCTATGATACCTTTTCTCCTTGATTGTTATTTTTTTTTTTGTCTACCAAGTGTTAAGTCATAGTGAATTAGTTAAATTCTTCAGTTTTTGGTAAAATCAATCTTTGCAACTTAGTATCTAGTTAGGACAATCCTAGAGTATCGAAGTATCGAATTACCTAAAATCTATTCCTTGTGGGATCGGCCTTGACTGCCGTTACTATACCTACAATTGTACACTTGGGGAACACTAGGTTAGAAAGCCGACGTGTCAGGGCGATGGAAAAATTTCGATCAAGAAATTTGATGGTTCTAATTTTTATTTCTGGAAGATGTAGATCAAGGATTACATCTACGGTAGAGATCTGCATCAGTCTCTCAAAGCAAAACTCGAGAAGAATGTTTCAGAAGAGTGGTAGTTGCTGGACAGAAAGGTGATGAGCGCGATTTGTTTGTCGCTATCCAAGGACGTGGCTTATCACACAACTGAAACAAAGTCGACGAAGAAGATATTAAGTATTCTGGAGGGGATGTATCATAAATCATCCACGGCGAACAAAGTACATCTGATTAGGCGTTTATTTAACCTAAGGATGTAAGAGATATCATCTGAACGAATTTAACATGATCACCTCGCTGGTGAATTTAGTTGATATGAAGTTTGATGAAGAGATTTGTGCCCTAATTATGCTATCATCTCTGCCAGACAGTTTGGCCAGGACAGTGACAATAGTTAGCGTCATAGAGGCTAAGCTGCAGTTTGACAAGGTAAGGGATCTGATGATTGGTGAAGAAATTCGCAGGAGAAAATCTAGATCTACATCGGGGCCAGCACTAAATACGGAGAACAGGGGCAGGTTGAAGGGAAGGCAGAATCGAGGAAGGTCAAAATCCAGAGGAAAGAACCAATCCGAGAAAGATAGGAGCTCAGTCAAGTGTTGGAACTGTGACGAGTATGGTCACTTAAAAAATTAGTGTGAAGCACCGAAGAAATATAAAAAGGATCAGAGAGACAAGATGACAGCAAACACAACCATAGCAAACGACGATGGTGATGCGTTGGTCTTGAGTATGAGCAGTCCGCTGGAGTCGTGGGTGCTGGATTCTAGAGCATCATTCCATTCATGCAGTAATCTTGGTATGATGGATAATTATGTTTCTGGCTATTTTGGATAGGTTTATCTTGCAGATGACGAGCCCCTAAAAATCGCGGGAAAGGAAAACATGTGAATTGTGACCTCCAACGGATCCATGTTGATCCTAAATGAATTCAGACACATTCCTAGTCTGAAGAGGAACTTGCTTTCGATTGGGCGCTTGATAAGGAAGGTTACATAGTAACATTCGGCTGCAACAATTGGAAGATTGCTAGAGGAGTTATGATAGTAGCTCAGGGTAAAAATGAGGGTACGTTGTATAAGACAACTAATTCCAAGGATTGCATTGATCTTGCAGGTGTAGTAAACAATGCGTTTGAAGGGTAGACTACCTGGCCTGAAAACTGTCGAAGTTGGCCTATGTGAGGATTATGTATTCGAGAAACAAAAGCGGGTTAGTTTCTCGAGGAGTAGCAGAACCTTGAAGACAGAGCTAGAATTAGTTCATAGTGATCTATGGGGACCAACGCTTGTGACATCCCTTGGAGGATCATCGTATTACATGACTTTCATCAACGATTCCACTCAAAAGGTATGGATTTATTTTCTGAAAAATAAATCTTATGCGTTTGATGCTTTCAGGAAGTGGAAGGCCAGAGTAGAAACTGAAACAGGACTGAAGGTGAAATGTCTACGGTTCGATTATGAGATGAGTATGAACTCAGAGAATTCAAACACTACTGCGCTGAGAATGAGATTCGCATGGAAAAGACTGTGTGAGGAACTCCCCAGCTTAATGGAGTACTAGAAAGAATGAACAGGTTGTTGAATAAGTGAGCGAGGTGCACGAGGCTGATAAGTGGTTTGCCAAAGACATTTTGGGCGGATGCAGTGAACACAGTTGCATTCTTGATCAATAGAGGTCCATTACTTCCAATGGAGAATCGAATACCTGAGGAAGTATGGACGGGAAAAGAGGTAAACTTATCTTTTCTACGTATTTTTTGTTGTGTTGCCTATGCTCATGTTAATTCTGTTGAGAGAAGTAAGTTGGATGCCAGATCTATTAATTATGTACGTTCATTAGTTATGGATGTGATGAGTTTGAGTATAGACTCTGGGATGAGCATAACTGAAAGGTAATTCGTAGTCGAGATGTAGTTTTCAATGAACAGATAATGTACAAAGACAAATTAGATGTATCGAGCTCTGGCAATTCAGAATCATATGCTATTGAGTTAGACATCTCAAACTCCAGTGTGAGTAAGGAGAATCGGAGTGAAGAAGAGGTTCTTGAGGAAGAGCCAAGAACACCCCCACCACCTTAGGATGTTCCACTGCAAAGACACGCTAGAGAGCGATGTCCACCCAGTAGGTACTCTCCCTCTGACTATTACTTACTACTTACTGACGGTGGTGAACCTGAGTGCTATGCAGAGGCATGACAGGTTGGTGATAGACGGAGGTGGAAAGCTGCCATGGATGATGAATTGACATCTCTCCTCCTAAATGGCACTTGGGAACTCATTGAGCTCCCAAAAGGAAAGAAGGCATTGCATTGCAAGTGGGTCTATCGAATCAAGATTGAAGCTGATGGTAGCAAGCGCTACAAGCCTTGGCTGGTTGTGAAAGGGTTTGAGCAACGATGCGGGATTGATTATACTGATGTGTTTACTCCTATTGTGAAGCTGACTACTATTCATATGATGTTGAGTATGGTTGTTGCAGTTAACTTGTTACATTAGATGGATGTGAAAACAACATTCCTTCATGGTAACTTGGTGTTGGACTTATACATGACACAACTAGAGGGATTTATGACTAAAGGAAAGGAAGGACTTGTATGCAAGTTGAGGAAGAGCTTGTATGGGTTGAAGTAAGCTCCGAAGCAATGGTACAAGAAGTTTGATAGTTTCATGCTCGAAATTGGATACAGTAGATGCTATGCTGACTACTATTGTTACTACAAGAGTTTTGACAAAAGTTATCTCATCCTGTTGTTATACGTTGATGATATGTTGATTGAAGGAGCTGATCCAAATGAGATGGATAAGCTGAAGAAGCAATTGTCTGAACGATTCTCCAAGAAGGATCTTGGAGAGGCAAAGCAGATTTTGGGTATGAGAATGAGGAACAAAGCAGCAGGAAAATTGTATCTTTCTTAGGCGAATTACGTTCAAAAAGTCCTCAAAAGATTTAACATGGAGGATTCGAAGCCTACGAATGTCCCGTTGGGTAGTCACTTCAAGCTTTCGGAGAAGGATTCGCCAAGTACCAAAGAGGAACGTGCCCAAATGAAGATGGTTCCCTATGCTTAAGCAATTTGCAGCATCATATATGCCGTGATGTGTACACGATCAGATATTGCACATGCAGTGGGAGTAGTGAGCCGGTTCATGGGTGATCCAGGAAAGCAACATTGGGAAGATGTGAAATGGATTCTGCGATACTTGAGAGGTACCACAGACAAGGCTTTATATTTCAATGGCAAGAGTGGCGAGCTGGTTGATTATGTTGATGCAGACTTAGCGTCAAACGATCTTGATGGGAGAAGAAGTACTACCGACTACGTCTACACTTATGGTGAGCCAGCTATTTCTTGGACATTTAAGTTGCAGAAGATTGTTGCTCTGTTCACCATGGAGGTTGAGTATGTAGTCGTGACGGAAGAGAGTAAGGAGATGGTGTGGTTACAAAATTCTTGGGAGAATTTGGGAAGGAGCATAAGAATAGTACTCTCTATAGTAACAGTCATAGTGTTATTTCCTTAGCAAATAATCCGAAATTTCACTCAAGGACGAAGCATGTTGAGTTGAATTTTCACTACATTCGTCACCGATTGAAGAAGAAGACCTTGAAACTCATGAAGATACTTGGAAGAAAGAATTCAGCTAACATGTTTATTAAGGTGGTGACCTTAGAGAAATTGAAGCTATGCATAGCTTCAATTGTTCTTGGAACTTGAAGATGAGGCTAGGCGATACTAAGCGGATACAGGGATGAGAACAAGAAGATATGATTATTTGGGAGTTCGGTCTCCAAGTGGGAGATTGTTAGAGTATGGAGCCTGAAGGTTAGGCCCAGTTGTGTAATCTTAGTGTGATTAGGACTAGGGCTTATTTATGTTATTATAAATAGCGGTTCCCACATTGTATATTGTATCCAAAATATATAGCGAATATCCCTGGCTTGGTTAGCCCCCAGACGCAGTTACACATCGTAACGAATTGGGTAAACAATTTTATGTTTTCCTTTTCTTTGCTTTCGTGATTGTGTGTGTTATTTCCTAACAATTATTATTATCAAAGCTAAAGTTTTTTCTATACAACTTAGATCACTAATTTCTTATATTGCAATATATTTAAATAGTGTACATGCAAAAGATAATAACTCATACTACATCTATTTTAGACAAGCCTAGATAATATAATATTTAACTTAACAATGAAAAATTATATATAACAAAATAAAAGAAATAAAGTATCTACATATATTGTAGTTTCTTATAGTACCATTTATAGTGAAATATTTTTATTAAATTTATGTTTAACAAAATACCTTTATATTTTAATATTACATTTAAATAAGGATATTAATCACGTGTGATGCACGTTCCATTTGCTAGTTTCTGAAAAGTCCATCTTATCATAGCTCAACTTAAAAAAAAAATATTTATATATAATATATGAGACACTCTTGTAAGATAGATCATAAGCCACATTTAAAAACTATCAATTTTCTTTACATTTTTTTTCCTGAAAATATATTACCTTTTGCTTTGTCAAAAAGTATAAATTTGTTCGAAAATAATACTTCTAGACAAAAGTATTTTTATCTCTCAAAATGTATATTTTTTGCGAAAAATACATTATTTTTTACGAACCAAATTAATATTTTCAAGCAAGAGTTTTATTTTCTCTTGAAAATGTATCATCTTTTTTCTCAAAAACGATCATTTTTTAAAAGTTGGCTTTTCATAACACGGTCTTATATAAGCTTTTCTTATATCTCTATAACAAATTTAAGTTTTCAGGAAGACAATTATCTTAGCATGCTCAACATGGTACAAAAGAATAGGTTTGCGAAAATCTCCAACTAACTTCGACAAATCCTAGTCTATGCGCTAAACTCTTATTGGTCACATATGTTTCTTCCCGATTTCTCTCTGTCTAATGACAACTATACCTGTTTAGCCCCGCCTAGACCCTGATGTTAGGCCTCGGTTTACCATTCGACTAACACCTAATGACTTCGAACAAACTTTGTTTACTCTGACTTTTTTATTAAATTTGTTTCTTTCTTTATCTTTCTTTTATTATCCTTTTTGTGATTTTCTAAGATCATCTGATAATCTCCTTTTATTTATTCGTATAAATGAAAATGATGATATCTCAAGTATTTTTCTTCTTTTTTCAATTTCTAGACTATCTCTAACATATTTTAAATGAAATAATACACTTTTTGGTTAGTTTTTTACTTTTTTCAACTAGTTCACACCATATACAAACATAGAATAAAAGAGAGAGAGAGAGAGAGAGAGATATCCAACTTATAAATCACTCATATTGTAAACATATCGTTTAGAAAATATACATATTTTCTTCAAAATATATAGAGAGCAACATGTCACGCATTTTGGACCCAGAATGCATATTTTCCATAGACTTGGGGTTTTTCCTAGGCTAGTCCACAAATGGCCCAATTCTTTAGCCCACCATCTTAGGCACATGTAAGGAGGATTCTAGAATGTGTTTAGAATAGTGTAGGGGCTTTGTACATAGTTCTAGAGTTAGTCTAGAATAATCTACTAATTATGAGGAAGTATGGAGTGTTCTAGAGAAGAACTCCTAGTCCTGAGATCAAGTTGATCTCCACCATCCATTAGGGAGGTGACCATGTATAAATAAGAGTAGGACCACACTTGTAAATCACAATCCAAGCATTTGAGGTCAAGTGAATACAATGTTTTCCCACCATCTTTCGGAGTTCTTTACGTAGCCTTTTACTTAGCACACACAATACTTACTCGGGAGCAAGACTGACTTAGTTACCGCGAGGAGCAGAAAGGAGCTAAGTGGCGCACACGACGTGTTAAGGGAACAAGTCTGTGATAAGTGGTATCAGAGCCCGGTTTGGGCTTAGGTTTTGTGATAACTTGAAGGTGATGGCATCCAACGATTTCGGCGTAACCGACGAACATGGGAGGGAAGTCATTCCCAACACGACGTCAAAGAAGAGGCGAGACCACAACAAGGCGCGTGGTGAAGGGGCTTCCTTTGAACCTGTGATCACGGAGATGGGTGAAAGGCTGGAGAGGATCTAGCACGAGTTTAAGACGTTAGAGGACCACGTCATAGAGCAACTCGATAACCAGAAGGAGACCAATCAGAAGTCGAAGAGCGACTCCTACAGTTGGAAGAACTCATTCACTCACTACGTGCCAACGTGGAGGGGATGAAGGAGGATATGACACTTTGCAAAAAGGTCGTTGCTAGCGGGGGTGCTAGCACCGTCTGCATTTTGGAGAAAGGGTCTCCACGTATGGCGCCGATAATTGAGTCACCCAACGGAAGAGCTCGAGAGGCCAAGCAGATATCGGCAATGGAACTCACCAAGGTGGTGAAGAAAGGGATGCCGACGTACTTGGTCATACTAAAGGAGGAAGGACAACCCGGTGAGAAGGAGGATGTGCCACCGATCATCCAAGACATCCTTGAGGCGAACAATGATGTAATGCCGGCCGAGTTGCCAAACAAGCTACCACCTAGGCGAGAGGTGGATCACAAGATCGAATTGGAGCCCGGTGCCAAACCACCTGCAATGGCAACATACTGCATGGCCCCACCCGAGCTAGAGGAGATACGGAAACGACTTAAGGAGTTGCTAGACACGGGCAAGATCCGACCATCGAAAGCACCCTATGGAGCCCTAGTGTTGTTCCAAAAGAAGCAGGATGGGACAGTTCGGATGTGTGTAGATTATCGGGCGCTCAACAAGGTAACCATAAAAAAACCGATATCCAATTCCCTTAACTACCGACTTATTTGATAAACTTGGAGGAGCCAAGATCTACACCAAGATGGACTTGCAAAAGGGCTACTACCAAGTCCGGATAGCGGAAGGAGACGAGTCGAATACGACATGTATTATCCGGTATGGATCGTTCGAGTGGTTAGTCATGCCCTTTGGACTAACCAATGCCCCGGTGACATTTTTCACCCTCATGAACAAGATATTCCAACCCTATCTTGATGAGTTCATGGTGGTGTACTTGGATGACATCGTCATTTATAGCAACTCGATGGAGGAACATGCAGAGCACTTGAGGACAGTGTTCCGAGTCTTGCAGGAGAATGAACTTTATGTCAAGAAGTCGAAGTGCTCATTTGCCCAAGAGGAGGTTCACTTTTGGGACATATCATCGGCCATGGAGGTTCCGTATGGACGAGGCAAAGATCAAAGCGATCACCGAGTGGGAGGCTCCGACCAAGGTAACCGAACTTCGATTTTTCCTTGGTCTTGTTAACTATTATCACCAATTTATACAGGGCTATTCAGCGAGGGCTGCACCAGCAAGGGCTGCACCATTGACGGACTTAGTCAAGAAGAATAAGGCGTGAGAGTGGTCCGACGAGTGCTAACAGGCCTTTGAGGAGTTAAAGGCCGTTGTGAGTCAAGAACTCGTCTTGACTTTACCCGACTTCACCAAGCCGTTTGAGCTACATACTGATGCATCCAATTTAGCTATCGGGTGCGTTCATATGCAGGAGGGACATCCGATAACCTTCGAGAGCCGAAAGCTCAACGAAACCAAGCGACGGTACACGGTGCAAGAAAAAGATGGTGGGAAAGCTTTGTATTCACTTGAACTCAAATGCTTGGATTGTAATTTACAAGTGTGGTCCTACTCCTATTTATACATGGTCACCTCCCTAATGGATGGGGAGATCAATTTGATCTAAGTGCTAGGAGTTGTTCTTTAGAACACTCCATACTTCTCTACAATTACAAGGGTATCCTAGACTAACTCTAGAATTATGTACAAAGCTCCTACACTATTATAAACACAAGAATCCTCCTTACATGTGGGCTAAGATGGTGGACTAAGGAATTGGGCCATTTGTGGACTAGATTAGGGAAAACCCCAAGTTTATGGGAAATATGCATTCTCGGTCCAAAATGCGTGACAAAAAAACTTCTAATATGCTGAACCGAGCACCTGTTAATGTATTCATCAGTTAATGTGTCGATGATGTAGCATGGTGCTCACAAACATGTTCTAGTGGTATATTTAGTCAAAACAAATAGTAATTTGTATCAATTCTTTTTTATAACAATATATTACTTGTCAGCAAAGAATGACATATCCAACTTATAGAACAATCATATGCAGACGAAAACCATCATTTCTTCCTCTTTCGGATCACATTAACTCCTCCTAAGGGTGAGAGAATCTGTACACCAGACCAGGGATGAAGATTAAGACTCTTTCAAACCCAATATTGCTATGCTATTAAAAAATAGGCTCTCCTTTAATGCTTTAACTCTACACGACTTCCCCTTTGAGAAGTATGATCAACAAACGGAAAACACAATTTGTTTTCACCTAGGACCCGATAGCTCCATGGCTTGTGCAAGCAATGAAGAATCATCAGTTAGGTCCGAATATCGTTCAGATGAGGACAGCTCTTGTGTCTTAAACTTATGTGGTTCTAATCTCTGAGATGCCTCCCATCTCTCTGCAAGTCCATCGCCTTCAAGCATACGAACCACTTCAGACATCTTCGGTCTGAGACCCGGAAGATATTGCGTGCACAACAGAGCCACTTGGACTATTTCTTCTAGCTCAATTCTGTCATAGCTGCTCTTCAAATCTTTATCCACAAGATCTTCTAGCTTCTTCTCTTGGTGAAGTTTCCTAACCTGAAACATACAAGTTATGACTTTCTCAACTTGATCAAATGGCATGTTCGAATCTACGACAGTTACTTGTAAACATGTATATATATTAGGGAAAATTTTCAAATTATGCCCGTTAAGTTCAGAGATGTGATGGTCGGGCTGCCTACGTGGCAACTGAAAGTTGGAGTGCCACATCAGCAAATCTGGACATTAATTGGACAAAATCAAAAGTTACAGCGCATTCAAACACCTGAAACTTAGCAGGCAAAAAATTGGACAAATTAAAAGTTACAAGGTGTTTTTTAAAACCAGAAAACATAGTTGGCATATATTGGACTATATGAAGTTAACGGGTATAAATTGAAATATATTATATGCATATGCTCACCCAATCAAGAACTGCCCCTTTCTGATTAGCAGATTTGCCAAACTGTAATGCTCTTTGTCCAGTGATCAATTCAAGAAGAAGAATCCCAAAACCAAACACGTCAGTCTTCTCAGAAGACTGGCCCGTCGACAGATACTCGGGGGCTATATGTCCGACCGTGCCACGTACAGCCGTCGTAACGTGCGAATCCTGATGATCCAAAAGCTTTGCCAACCCGAAATCTCCCACCACTGCCTCACAATAATCATCAAGAAGTATATTCGCTGCCTTCACATCTCTATGAATTATCTTCGGATCACATTGTTCGTGGAGATATAACAGCCCCCTTGCTGCTCCTAACGCAATTCGCTTTCTTGTTGCCCAGTCCAACACTGGTTTCGCTGTTCAAGTGATATGTCCACAAGATCAAACATAAATAATAAGGTACATTAATGGCCAAAGAATAATTGATTGGCAGTCGATGATAGATTACCTTTGAGACGAGAAGCAACACTTCCGTTGGACATATAGGGATAAACTAGAAGCTTCTCAGTTGGAGTCATACAAAACCCATATAGTCTGAGGAGGTTACGATGAACAGCTAGGCTGATCATCTCGACTTCTGTCTGGAACTGTCTTTCCCCACCAGTGCCACCATCTTTAAGTCTCTTTACAGCCACGGCTGTGCCGTCTGCCAGATAGCCCTTGTACACATGTCCAAATCCGCCCTTCCCTAGGATGTTTTTGCTGCTAAAGTTGTTGGTTGCTAGCTGAAGTTCCCTTAAATGAAACCTCCTTAAATTCCCCAGCGAGACTTCCTCATGTTGTCGATCTGAGATTTGAATGTCATATGTATGAGTTCAAAATCTTAACTTGCCTATTATAATAACAAGATTGAATATCAAGTATTGGTTTCTAACCATAAACATCGAAGAACTTTTGTTGTTGCCGCCTGTGTCTTCTCCACAGGAACAGCCCAATTCCAACAGCGAGGAGACAGATGCAACCAAGGCTTGTCCCGATCGCAAGGGAAAGCTTGTGATATTTTGATTTTGCAGAGATAACAGCAGCTATTGCAAGAAGGCAGAATAAAATTGGATAATCAGAAAAATGAATAAAGAAACGAACAACTTTAGGGTGGTGAAGTGATTTGATGCTGTATCGTACTTTCTGAAGTGTTCAAAGTCATGGACATGGGCATCAAGGTTATGCTTCCAGTACATTGTGGTTCGTGGCCCGTCTCACATATTAATGGGTTCCCAATGACACTGATGATGATAAATTGGCAAACTGTCTTAGTTCCATTATTACAATATTAACAGAATCATACGACATTAAAATTGGATAACATCTTACTTGAACGTCTTGGATGGGAATCTAGGCACAGGACCACTCAAATTGTTGTAAGACAAGTCCCTAGATTAAACACACAACGTCATTAATTATCCAAAAAAAAACACTGACAACAACAAAAAACTTAATTAATGAGAATTTGCAGTAAAATGAGAAGGCGAAATTACAGTAGAGAAAGCTGCGTCATGTTGGTTAGTGACATCGGAATCTCTCCAGAGAGACTGTTATTGTTGAGCCTCCTATATAGTAAAACAAACCATTTTTAGATGAAAATATATCTTGATAACAAGGTTTTACTATTTCTTATTTTCATTTATTAAACCTGAAATCTTACATGTACTTGAGAATTTTCAAGTGTCCTAAAGGAGAAGGAATGGAACCATTGAAGAGATTATTTGAAAGATCAAGTGTTTGAAGCTTTGAGAGTCTCCCCATTTCAGCTGGGATTGGCCCTGTTATGTAATTGTTCTGCAACAATCTGCACAACTCTCATCCATTAATTAATTTAAAAAGAAAAAAACAGCTTACATGAAACTAAAACCATGGAGTTTTTCTTCAGAAAAATTATATTAACATTGTTAGAGTACTCACAATATCTGAAGATTGGTCAAATTCCCAATGCTTGGAGATAGAGTACCAGATAAATTCTGACTAGGGCTCCCACTGTACAACAAATGTAATTACCAATAAATCTTTCTGAAACCCTTCACAGATTGAAATATATATAATTTTGGGAAGAAGAGGAAAACTTACAGGCTAACAACAAGACCCTGAGGAGAACAAGTGACCATAGTCCAACTACATGGATCAACAGCATCCCCATCCCAATTATCAAGGACTCCATGAGGATCCCTCAACCCACCTTTAATGCCCATTAATGCTTGTACTAAATAAACAAATAACATAACTTCATTTACTTGCACAAGTACAACACAGAGTACAGTACAATCTTATAAAGCTTAATCAGAGAAAAAATGGCTACCTTCAAAATTTACTCCTTTAGGGGAAAGCAAACCAATTGCGGAGCTACAAAAACAAAGAAATAAAAGGGCCCAAAATGCAGCCTCCATCCCCATATAGGTAGTGATGAAGAAGCTAAAACTGGGTGGCTATTATGTGTTTGCGAGTGTTGGATTAGAACAGAGGAGGTGTAGGTGTAGCTGGTTTGTTTGTCCGAAATTCATTTTGATGAGAAAAAGAAAAGGTTGCAGAGTGCATTGTGTGTGTCGTATAAAGAAGAGTAGCATGCTGTCACGGGTCAGGAGGTTGTCAAGAAAAGAATATTTTACGCTAAACCTAATATGGGATCAATTTTTATTTAATCATTCTACACTTTTCTTAAAACAAACAAACACTACACTCATGGGATTGGGTGGGTCCCTAACAATTCTCATTGTTATATACTTGAATCTCAAATATCCAAAATACTAAATAATAGTATATGTATTTATTTTAGGATAAGACACCTTATAATTGGGTACTGGGTGTAGAATCGAAGAAATTATCATTGTACATGTCTAATCACTATTTAAGAGAGTTAGTATTTGTGATTAAATTATTACAAGAAATGATGTGTAATGATTATTATTATAGAATTAGATAATGATGTTATAGTATTATGGTGAAATATAAAGTTCGGATGTACAAGTTATAAAAGACAAATTGCAAAGTCCAAAATCATCCAAGTTAAATTCAAGAGAAACAAAGCTAATTGAGTTGATACACTGTCAATCACTACAAATTGCTAAAGTTCTATAAAGCTCAAATTTGTACTTGAGTTCCTCTTAACATTAAGAACTTGAACTAGATATACATACATATAAGGCTAATTATATGTATAATTTTATTGATTTCTCCTTGACTTAAGAAGAAACGAAAATAATTCTGCTTATCATTCGAATTAAATATTGTGATTGCTAGATCGTAGATAATGTATCTACTTGAATCAACCAAGTCAATTTTAGTAATTTAATTATAAAATCTCAAATAATAAATTACTTGGGTGAGGCTACACTTGACAAGTGTTTATTTGAGTGAAAATTCCTTCAAAATTTCAAATTTTGAGCAGTTAATCAGGACAAATAAAAATAATGCCGAGACAAAATAAATCCAACTATCTTCATGGGATAGACAATCAGCAGGTAGCCATTTTATAGAAGTCTTGGAGTAAGTACAACATAATCTTGTCATTATCCCTCTCAACTTTATCTAATGATAATAATATTATTATTTTAATTTACCTCGTAAGGATAATTTCATATACGTAGATATAGAATAATTATGGAAAAGGAGAGAGGGGAATCCAACATTCCCTGTGTTTGGCCATTCAATAAAATCCCAAAATGTAATATTTTTAATTTAAGGAATGTGAGAATCTCAATAAAAGTGGGTTGGAGATTGATGATGGGTTTGGTCACTTTCCCATTACCATTATCCAATTAACAAGAATTTTAGCATTATTACATGACCATCATCTTTGTCTGGCTGCTCCAGTTCTTTCATTCCTCATGATTAGTGAAATGAACTTTTTTGCCACAAAAAGAAAATGATTTTAAAGAAGGGTATGCCTAAAGGGCATATTGGAATATACTCCCTCCGTTTCATAAAGAATGTCATTTTAACTATTTTTTGAGAAATTAAGGATTGATATTTAATTGGTATATTTTGTGAAATAAGAAAATAATGACATTCTTTATGAAACGGAGGGAGTATGAGTTACGCTAGTTTATGCCATATATTGAACCAAATATGATGGAGTCAAGGTTGAGCTAAAAAGAGCAATTAGTATTTTTATTGATGATGTAATTTTGGTGAATATATGGAAAGGAGGAGAATAATTGAAGAAAGTTGGGAGCACATGAATTATAGAAAAAGAAAGATAAAAGGGCAAAGGCTCCACGCCTGAGTCATAAAAATGATAAAGGGGGCGTGGCTTTATTTCTATGATTATCCCCCGACAAAAATGATTCTTCTTTACTTCTACTTCAATGGGGAACTCATCATCAAGAATCAATCCTCGTTTTTCTTTTCAATAACATTCATCAACCGCCTACAAAATCATGCTGCCTCAATCTTTTTTTTTTTTCTCTTCTTTTATTAAGTAACCGTAGTTTTAAGTTTGCATCTAACTATTTTTTAAAAAATCAGTCCTAACACTTTAGGAACTGCCACTCAAACTTATCAATATCGTTCCCATGTTTACCAAAGAGATATTTTGGATGTCGAAATTTTTAGGCGTTCCCTTTCAAACAATATATATCATCTATCTAATCATACTTTAGCATATTTGTAGAATGTATTAGTTAAATATTATATTTTTTTTTATAAATCATATGTTTACTTGTAAGAATTGTTGAATTAGTATTGATGATTTTGTTCTCTAAATTCGAAAGAAAGAAAATCAAACAAATCCCTATAATACTTTCAACGTTTCATGCAAATACAAAAATAAGGAAAAAGAAAATTATAAATTATTTTCAAGATATTCCGGTTGTTTAGGTCATCTCAACAATTTCGGTCATTTCAAAGTTATTCCGCCGTCCGGTTTCAGGATGGTCGAGAAGTTGAATGAAACGGGATGACTATCAAGACGTACTAATTTCATGATCGGAATGAAACATTTCAATCATTCCCGACAAAAACATAATGGAATAAATAACTATGAATTAATACTATTGTAAATGAGTTGTACAATTAAATTATTCTTGAATAAAATCCCATTTAAAGTAGTATGAGTTAATAGACTTTTTTATAAAAGTTTAGACCTTGTAACAAGATGAAAAGGCACGTGCATGTTAGGGAGTTAGGATTTTTATTCTGAGATGAGCAAATTCTTTTCAATTATAATAATACAAAATACGTGGACGAAGTTTTACAATCAACTAGTGAATTTTGAAAAAGTAAAAAGAACAAATATATAGTAAAAAATTTAATAAAAAAATATAGTGTAACACTCCTTCCATTTCATTTTAGTTTGTTAAGGATTTCCCCGATTAAGTATCATCTAAGATATTTTTCACTATTTTATCCTTATTTTAATCCTAAAATATCTTTTAATTTTCAACTACTGTGCCAAAGAGAGAGATGGAGATAATTATTGAGAACATAATTTTAGAGATTAATGAGAGATAAGAGGGATTAATGAGCAAATCCAGCACCATTGGGCCCTTGTTCTTTCCCCCACTACAAATTGTGTTTCCGAACCAGTTAAGAATGTCCGAACAAAGTAAAATCAACGACTTCCAATGCCAAAAGATCCAGCCCGACGAAATATGCTCATGCACAGCCGCCGAAAAAACCCACTCCACCTCCTGCTTTGTCTCAGGGGAAGAAGCAACAAAATCACCCACCGCCAAAGGATCCAAGTCCACCAGTTTAGTCTGGTGTGAACATTGTCCAACCCACTGCCTCCAAAACCTTCTTCAAAAGGGAAGGAGAAGATGGTTGAACCTGAGACCGAACTTGTTGAGACTTCCAGCGCCGAATCAACTCCATCGCCGAAAAAGCCCAAATCTTCCAAGAAGTCGGTCACTAAGAGGAAGTATGGTGTGGAAATTTCTTCGCGCAAGAAGATAAAAAACGAAGTAGACTAGTTCAAACCCTGACGTTGAACTGCCTACTCACAGATCTAGTTGAAGGAAGTCCGTCAGAAGAAGTACGAACATCAGGAGGGTTCTGACTCCGATGTTGAAATTCTTGACTTCAAGGAGCATGGAGATGACATTCTTGATGTTTGTAATGTTGTATCTAACCAATTCTATTATCTTTATGTTGAATGGCACCACTCTATTTTTGAAAACAATGGAATTTTAGTGTGGAATCGAGTTAGGCATCCCTCTATTCAAACGTCACAAAGTTTTTCTTTTTATTGAGCCAAATTATCTCGTTCAAACTATCTCTGAAATCATCCAAATATGTCCTCGTATTGGTTGAGAATTTTATGTTAACTTTATTGATTCTGTGAAAAATCCACTGTCTCCTCATTCAGAGAAGTTTTTTTTTATTTTTTATTTTATTTTTTTTATTTTTTTTGTAACCGAGTTTGTACTTTCAGTCCAAAAGTTATAAATTCGTACTTTGTGTTAGAGAATATTCCGGGCCACTTTATTAACGACAACTTAGATGTTGTTACTTCCACACTCACTCGAGGTAGGTTAGACGTCTGGCCCAAACCAAACATCTCACCCACCGACCTTGTTTATGAGTGCAACCTGTTGTACAAAGTGAGCATGTTTAATTGGACCCCCAATTCAAACAAGTTTGCCCTTTACCTCCATTCAAACCCTTTTTGTACCGTCTCTTTACAAACAAATCGCTTGATTTTGTGGATTTTATGTTTTTAATTTGGTGATAGGATTTGCTGAAAACCCCATCCCTACTGTCAAACTATCTTTACCTAGTCTTATTTAGGGTAACCTTAAGGCACAAATATCATGATGTTGGAAACTAAGGGTGATGTTCTGCATTCCAAGCCTTTATTGTTAAGGGTGCCACAAAGAATCCCGTCACTGCCACTATTATTCCTTTACCTCTACAGATTGCCCCTTTTGTTGTTCCACGCCAGTGGCCACAATTTATTAAGCAACATATGTTGGTTCTTAACAG
Source organism: Ajuga chamaepitys (assembly GCA_958295605.1). Lineage (NCBI taxonomy): Eukaryota > Viridiplantae > Streptophyta > Magnoliopsida > Lamiales > Lamiaceae > Ajuga > Ajuga chamaepitys. The sequence continues at coordinate 19,219,649 of OY282495.1, forward strand.
TTCATGAATTAGGTTGCCAAGTATAAACTCTATTACCTGTGTATTCTTCAGACTATGGGTCATGAATTAGGCTGATCAAGATCCTTTAGATTTTGAGTCGAAAAAGAGGAGGATGAAGTGGAGGATGAACATGAAGAGGAAGAGGGAGATGAGGATGTTGCCGAGGATGAGGCAAGTGATGATGAGGATGATAGAGAGTATGATGATGGTGAAGAGGAGGATGAAGAATGAAATCTTCATTTTAATTGTTATGGTTGTGGGGGAGGAAGTCTAAAAAAATATTTTATTTAATTTATGTTGATGTTCAAACAATTTATGTTTTCCTCCCCTACTACTTTTATTTTTATGTTTGAATATTGCTCAAAATAGTTCTGCGGTATTTTGTTATTTCTATTGCTATTCACTGCTCTAATAAAATGTTGTTATTGCTTAAGCTTCTAATACCTTATTTTCTCTTACAACTGTTTGAATTTGTTTTAGCATGTAACAGTAAATATGGATTTTGGTATTTATTCTAAAATGTTCGTACTTGGTACGAAAAATAACATACAATTTCATTATTCATTTTGCAGGCACAGGTTCAGGCATTTCAATCGAAATACTAAATTATTAAATATATTTCCATAAATTCGTAATTAAATATTTTGTCATTTGTCAAAAATTGCTTTTGAACAAAATTGTATTTTTATTGTACAATATTTAGTTGGTTTAGAATTAATTATATTTAGTTAGATTTTTCATTTATAGATTAATATTAACTAAAGAACTCTCGTCTAGACATGTTTGGATATGTTTGCTTCTAATGCAAGTTGTAGATAAGGAAAGTCAAAGTCAAACTTGAACTTGGACAAGGAAAAAAAATTGAGGTGTTAATGCTTGGAAATCAGCTACCAACCTGTTGTAAGGAAGCAACTAAACCATGTCATAAATAATCGATTCTTAATCAAGTGAAGAAGATTTTTAGCTGGGTCGGAATCTTTGAAACTATTCGCTGACGATCTTACAAAGATGTATGCGCTTGAACGTCCAAATAGTACGCGCTTATGAAGGAGTCAAGAATCACAAGGATCCAGCATAAGATACCTATGGAGATATTTTCCTTAACTATTGGTGAAGCACTGAGACTTGTAGGACGAAGAAGGAAGGAGTATCTGAGAAAGATTTATTTAGATTAAGTCCATTCGAATATGCTTGGCCCACAAGTATTAAGAGTCTAAGTGTTTTATTATGCTCGTCACTGTTGTTGAGAGCTCTGAGCTTTGCGCCAAACACTTACTGCTTTTATTTATTTCATTAACTTTACCTGTAATATTTGTTCTGACGGGAGATACGAACATTGTAACTAGTCGGGAGATGTGGTGAGTACTAAGAGGAATCTGAGTGCAAAAACAAACTAAGGGGTTTGGGTGGTTAGATAAGTTAGTAGAAGGATGAGGTAGAGTTTGGTTAATAGATACGAGAGAGTCTTACTCTTGGTAATTCGAGTCATCGAGTCCAAATTTATATCATTGTAAGGGATTACAACACTTTGTTCTATTAATGAGATCTGAGGGAAGAATGAATGCTTCTTCGTAAATTTTTAAACAAGTTTGTTTCCGCTGTCTATTTTATTTATTTAAGTGCCTTAGTATTGATTTACTTTTTATGTTCATACATCTGGTCTAGAACGTTGTAAATTGTACTCTAATAAGGACTATTCACCGTTTTTTCTATATTTGACTACCACGTTCGAACATTGGCAAGGCGTAATTGGAATATGCCCTTTTTCGGTTGAGAAAGTGAAATTTGTGTTAATGAAAATTTTCTTGTTGCATTGTTGTATTGCTAAAAAGGTTAGAATAAACTAGATAATTTTAGTTGCCTTAAAAAACAAACTTTGTTGTGTAGGAAAGGGTACCATCCTAAAGAATATATCCTCTGCACTGTAATATTTGAGCAAATATATATATATATATATATATATATATATATATATATATATATATATATATATATATATAAGGCAATCAAGAGAGTCTAGAAAAATTGTGGGTTGTGTAAAGTTAGAAAAATAGTTAAAAAAAATTAGAAAAGTCCTTTATATTTGGTAAATGTAGTGTACATGAAAATAGTGAAATAAGGTGAAGAAAAACTAGTTTAGATTTACTGAGAGATTAATAGGTAGGAGAAATGTGATTTTGTTGAGAGTATTTGAGGGTAGCCAGCTCAATTATTCCACCAACAAGGCCCCGCCATCCACCATTTGCAGTCAAACGTCGCCAGAAATGCGATAAACAAGCCCAAGACTTCCGACGGACGAAAAAACTTGCGAAAAGTAAGGGAAAATGGAAAGAGAGAAGGCTTCTGACGACATGACGTCGCTGGAAGAGATTGAGAGGAGAAAGGGGAGGTAGCGGTTGAGGGAAAAGGGGAAGGGTTAAGGTTTTCAAATTTTGGTGAGAGGGAGAAGCAGAAAGCTAGAGATGCAATTTCTTCTTTGTTACAAGTGTTGCAATTTGGGTTTTAATCAACTCAAGAAATTCTTTTTTATCTTTTTTACTTCTTCTGGTAACTAACCTATTTTTCTTGAGTTTCTCCTTTTTTCTGTTCTTTTTTTAAATATTAGATAATGTTAGGTTTGAATTCGGGTTTGTTAATTAATTAAAGGAAGATAATATGGCAGAAATATCCCTTACTTAATCATGTGCGAGTCACATGCATGTTTTCAGTCGGAATTTAATGCCGGATGTTGCAAAATTGAAGGAGTCAAGTTCTGAAATGAATTTTTTCTAGGAAAAAATCAACGTGTAGTTCGGTACAAATTAATATTAATCCTAAGTAATATCCCATTGTCCCAGAATAAGAGTTTCACCTCACAAAAATATAAATCTTTTATTTTGTCAATTAGATTTAAGGTACAAGTAAATCTATCTAATACCTATGCATTTTGACTTTATGGCGTCATTTATAAGCTGATTTGACTTACCAGATCATATGTAACTTATTTGTGTACATTGATTACATTGACTTTTGAAATATAATTTATAGGGTACATAGTTTTTTTAGTCCATTAAGTTTCACCATTTTTTTATTTGAGTGCATTATCTTTAGTGATTTTTTGGTCCTTTAACTTCCAATATTCGACAAATCTCTTTAATTTTTTAAATTCGATTAATTAATCCTTTAGCTTTTGAAAATTGATAATTAGTCTTATCACTGCCTAGGCAAGTAATGTCCGATTTGTCAAATTTTGAAGCTAAACGACCAAGATCGAAAGGAGCGAATGGTTGCTCCATATCTTACGTGATTTTTAGGCACTAAATCATAGCTAAACTGAGCAAAAGTACGTCAACTAATGTTTCCAACCCTCATTTTCGTATGTTTTGCATATTTCGCTTGTTTATTTGTTTTGTCGCATTTTTTGTAAAAATAAAATGGACTTAATTGGAGTACTTGTGGAATCCCGATGAAGATCGCGAGAACAGAGGCTTTGGAAAAGTATTTGGAAGTGATTATTGGGCTCAAGGACATTGGACCATCCCAAAACGAAGTCGGACCGGTTCATAAAAAGTGAAGAATACGCACTAAGAGACAGACGATCACCCTATCGGGCAAGACTTTGACTAGCCGAGTAAAATGCTAGAGACGAGAATGTGATGGAGATAATAATATTGTGCCTGGCTGGGCTAACCTTTACTCCATTTTTATCATGTGTCTTTTGCCCAGTTCCAGTTTTTCCATACTAACCTAGTTTTGTGTAATCATATATATATCTAGACTCTTCTATTGTAAAAGAAGGGAGGTTTTCATCGGACAAATTAGTGTAGACTTCTATTTTACACAAGTAGAGAGTAGTTTATAGAGAGACGAGAAGGAGAAGTTGTAGTAGCGGATATCCGAGAGGAACATGTTGTCATACCATTTGCTATCTCTGGTGATTTATATAAAACCATGTCTTTCAATTTTAAAATATTTTTACTTTTACGATTATGGAGTAGTCGTTTATATCTTAGAGTTTTAGAAAATAGACTTTAGTTATAATGTAGATGATGTATGGTTTATGCGTTTGATTTATGATTGATTCATACATTGTTATATAAGTGTTGAGATATGATTGTTGTTAAATTAGCCCGATCACCTAGTTATGCACTCAAGAATCGACACCCAAGATCCGAGAAGTGAAAATATTGATGGTCAAACTGCACATAACATAACTAGTCAACAGACTGATATGTTGAGAATGATTATCAAGGTATTTTCTAGGTATTGTTATGATTTATATACATGGGCAGAACCGAGAGGTTGGTCTGTTGTATACGATCTATACCCTAGGTACTTCAAGGGGAGGTTTGATTTACACATAGAAAAGTCTCATAGCAATATGACCAATCTAAATTAGGAGTTAATCATTCATTGCTAAAGTTGTAATTAGATAGTCCGTTATTATGAATTTAGTTAAATAATCATAACTCGTTTTAATTATCTAGTTGCTTTAACAACGGGTAATAGTTACACTAATTAGGGTAATACCAAACTTATCAATTAATCGAGCCACCTAGATATATTATGATTACAACACTGTAGTACTTTAGATGGGTTACCTTTGCTAGTCTCGGTTAAATAAAATCTTTGTCACTAGTTAGCAATTACACTCCAAATATAATTTTCTTTTTCCAAAAACTAGTATTACTCTCGTAGAGTAGAATGATATTTTAACTAAATTGAATGTTATATTATTTTATTATTTAAAAATATGTAAACATTGTGAACTTGATAAAATAAATTTTTGGGTTGAATATATACTTATGAGTTATAAATATATTTTTGTTATGGATACAATTAAAACAAATATTAAACATAAAAAGTAAAAATGTCTATTTTAAAATTCATTTTTTAACTCAAGTACCTTACCCTTCTTAACCTATGGGAATAACCACATATAGTTTAATTAATTCCACGAGTTAAAACAAACACAAATATAATAACACACTACTTACTTTAAAAGATAAGATAGTAATAAGATACAACAAATAATTTATAAAAAAAATTATATTTTTTTCCTTTTAAATAATCCCTTACTTTTTATTGTTAAAAATAGTCAATTGATTCATTTTCATATAATTTAATTCACTATATATATATATATATATATATATATATATATATATATAATTCAACTTGAAGAAGTTGAAACGATTATTAATTTGATATATTATATGTAAAAATAGATGGAACCAGAAAACGTGGTAGTATTTTAAAAAATGAAAAGAGCTGTTGATAGAGAAACAAAGCAGCATAATGTTGACACTACAATTACTTATCTGTAGGGACACATACATAAATAAAATACTTGAAAACATCCAATTTGCAATTGGACAGTGTTTTTACATATTTGGCTCCATTTTATTTTATTACGCTCACACATATTTATATGTATATTAGTACGTATATACATTAATTTATAGAATAAAAGATAGAAAGGTAAATACAATAAATATTTAAAAAGTTAAATTAAATATTTCTTAGAAAAAAATATTTAACTAATTTTTATTTGCAGTTTAAACATGACACCAATAAATATTCACAATAAATACTCAAATTTAACCAAATAACCAATAGATAACTATTTAATATAATATTACACTTTTATATGTGATATGAATGTCAAACTAACGATCATAAAAAGATGATTAGTTTGGTATATAATACGTAAAAATGGTTGTGATAAAAAATATTTAAGAAATGGGGAAAAGGGATTTTTTTAGAAAGAAGGGCAAACAAACTAATCAAAGGTTGTTACTTGTACAAATAATAAAAAATAACACAAAAGAAAATTTATAATTTTAACCCTTTTATAGATTTTATATATGTGTAAATTTCTTAATATATCTAAATAAACTTCAAGTAGTAACTATAAATATTTAACAGTTTGTCTTCTTCTTTTTAAAATTATATTCTCATTTGCAACTTTTTATATTTCACTTGATGATTTTAGATTACTCAAAATAAAATCTAAAAATTATTCAATAATTTAAATGATAATTCAAGTATGTGAGTCCTTCAGTTTGAATATTTGAATATTTTATTTGGTATTATAATTTACTCAAATAAATTATATATTTTTGTTGTAAATATTATATTTTAAAGATAAAAATTGATCAATGCAATTAAAACTGCTTATGTTTCAAAGACTAAAAAAAGACATAGTTGAATTTAGTTAGTGTGACAAAGTATTTTTTAGGTTGAAAAATGAAAACAAATACAAAGTCGAGGTGGGTACACGTAAAAGAGAAGATAAGAGAAGATTAAAATATGTAATAAATATAATAATTTAAGTTGCAAAGTGTAAACTTAATTACTAGAGTAATTTTAACAAAATACATTACATTGAAAATATGAATGAGTAATAAAAAATAATGTCAATAATAATTATGATATGTACATATACATATGTTTAAAGCTCTCATACCTATATATATATATATAGCATATGTAATGATTTAATAAATTGCTTATATAATTGAAGTTTATTTTTTTGCCTTTAATTTAATAAAATAGGTTTCATTACTTAAATAATTTTTTTTTGTCTTGTGAGTAACATAAGTAATGATCTTTTTTAGGAATTCATGTCAAATATAACAAATTAATTCGCTGTACTTTAAAAAAAAAAACAAAACTCAACTAATATCTTGTTACAAGAGAAGTATTATTTTTATTATTTAGTTGCAGCTTAGACCCAATATTATAGTCCAATTCAAAATAAACATTCAAATAAAATGTAAATAATTAACCCATAATTTTTTTGTAAATATAATATATGTCATATGAATTTCAAATTGAATATCGTGAAAACATAAATAATTTGATATATTATGCATAAAAAAGGGATTAAAAAAAATTATGTACATTTTAAAAGATTGAAAGAGAATTATGAACATACCAAAATTGACATAAATTTACCAAATTATTGTTAAACTTTTAGGCGGAAGAGTTAAAATGACACATACACACACATATATATAAAGATGAACCGCTATGCTTGCTCAAAATTCATGTGCACGAAGTGATCCATCCAATTCATGCTAAATCTCATGTACATGAGGTGCACAGATAGAGTACAAGTAGATTTATATAAAAGTATCACTTCTTATATTAGAGGTATTAGATTTTCTGAAGGGAGGTTTTTCGTAACAAGTAATATATTTCAACATAAAAACTAATAGATTTTCATCGTAATAACTTTTTTCAATACAAAAACCATAAATTACGGCATAAACATTATATTTTTTTTTTATGAAAAATCGTTAGCAACCCGAATTGCATATATTTAATATACGTATGATTGGTATACAAGAGAACTACACTACCCCAATCGAAAATCACATTCTAATGTGCTTAAGTATCAATAAATTTATCAGTACTTTCTCTAAATTAAATTATAGCAACGTTTAACCAATACCAAGAAAAAAAGGAAAAGGTTGTGATCCTAAAAAAGAAAAAAAAAAAAAGACAGAAAAAGAAGGAAAAATAAATAAAACCAAAGCAGAGGAAAAGTTGAAATTGTAGAAGGCTGGGCTAAAATTATTTTTGGTCCCATAAATTTTCACTCATATAATTTTGGTTCCAAGAAAAGTTAAAAATTCAATTTAGTCTCATAACTTTAGAATTTGTCCGAATTTAATGATTTTTTTGTCGATAATTATCAATTTGGCTGAAAAATCGCATGTATCAATCATGCGACTCATTATTCAGAATGATTTTTATATAGGTGGCACTGGCGAGTGATGAGGAATAATTATATATATATAAATATTTAAAAAAATTAATTTAACATCACTCGGTAATGCTAGGTATGTAAAAACGGTCGGAAAAATGAATAAGGTGCCGCCACATGTAATTTTCCGACCAAAATGGCCATCGGCTGATAGACGTTGCATATGCATGCATTTTAGGTCGATTTAGAAGGGTATTTTATGACATTTACATTTGTATTTGCCTGAAATGTGTTGATATTCATCATATTGTGCCGTATGATGTGTATGTGCTTGTTTTGGAGTTAAATAGGTTATTTTATGCCAAAAAGTCCACTTGAGCTGAGTTTGGAGAAGAAACAAGTCAAATATGGGCAAAAACGGAAGAAAAAGAGCTAAAGGACAGACTGGACAAGGAGAACCGAAGTTGAGCCGGTTTTGGACCATGAATGCGGCCACGGAATATTCGGTCTGGAAAGTAAAAAATCCTCTGTAGCACGAACACAGTCGCGTTGCCTGACGCGGCTGCGTTACAGAACCGGCCGCGTTGACAGAACCAATCGCGTTCGTTAGTCGGTTAAGTTGATTTCTTACGTGTTTTCATTTCAATTCGACCCCCAATTGATCCCAAACTATAAATAGAAGCTTTCAAGACCGAGAAAAAACAGGATTCTATCATTGGAAAAATATTTTGGAGGCTAGGATCGAAGAACAAGGAACAAAGAGATGAAGATCGAGACCGAGACCTCGAGTCTTTTTTTTTTTTTTGGTTTATTTATTGACCAACAATGTTTGTCCATGAATTATGTTGGTTTTTACCTTTAAACATGAGTAACTAACCTTCTTGTGTTCTAGGGGTAGAAAGTAGACTACGTATTGATTATGTTTTGACTTAATTCGTTTAATTCTAGATTCCAGTTTTGTTGTTTATCTACGTGTTTGTTGTATTCATATGCTTTTGTTAAATTGATCACTTAATACTTATTTACAAGTTTAACAATTCGCCATCCAAGAGGAGAGTGTCGTTAATAGACTTACAACACATAGCGTAAATACCAATATCCGTCTGAGAGGAGTGATGTGTTTATGTAGGCATTGGTCTAGGTACTTTTGAGAGTCTTTAGGTGATAGTTAGCCCGAGAGGATAATTGCCTCTAATTGACCTGCACGTTAGCGTCATCCGAGATGAGGGTTAATCAATATTCATGCTGCCTAATAGATGATATAATTGGTTTAAAAGTCTAGAATTTAGGATAAACAAATCAAAACCCTAGAATACGTCTTAATCTCATCTGAATCTTTCCTTGTTATTTGTTTTCTTGTTAACCAAGCAATCAATTAGTTAATAAGTTAAATCTTGCAATTTAGATTATTGCACAAATCACACCACTTATTCAAGAGCCTAGATATAATAGAATTATTAAAATTAGGGTCTTAAACTGAACATAGGAAACAATTTCTATGGATCGACTTATTTGCTATTACTACACTAGCACTGTATACTTGCGTAACACTAGGATTAAAAATAACTTATCACCGGCGGTGAAAAAATAATAAATTCGGATCAATTCCAAAATTACAGGACTAAATTAAACTTTTAGCTTTTTTAAACTAAATTTTTACGAATGTATAATTACGGAGCCAAAACTAATTTCAACTCTAAAGCCTCAACACAAAAAAACATTGAAAATGCATAACGATGGCTGGGAACTGTGGGCCTTCAGTTCAGTATTGAATGAGATGAGACTTTGAATATTACAATAAATAAGACAAAGATATTAATTAGCATTGTTCATGAAGAAAAAAATGGCCATCCCCTAAATAAACAATAAATAAATAAAATTGGATTTCGTAAGAATAATTGAGAAAAATATTGAAATACTCTTGTTCATATAAAATTAACTACAATAACTACAAGTTGTTAAAAAACAAGGACAAAGGGAACCTAGGACAAGCATATGAGTTGTATGAGGAAGGTGAAAACAACACAATAGAACCCAATGTCTGATTAATTTGATAGGCAGAATTGACCAAACAGGAAAAAAATGGGTGTGCTTTAAATGTGGAAAATGACAAAAATATCCAGTGACTTGGCCTGATGAATTTAATACAGCTGGGTATAATTGTCTCTTTCCTCCTAACATCCCAACACAAGAAAAGCGCCCACACAAGTCTCCCAAATACTCCCTCCGTCCCCGTTAACTTGTCACAATTGATCGGCCACGGATGTTAAGAAAAAATAAATTTTGTAGAACCTTTGACTTTTCTAAAGATGAAGATTGAATGTGAATATTTTGAGGGTGTAGATTGTTGCCTTTATGGGTGTAAAAAGTTAAGTGAGACGGATCGAAATGGAAAGTAGGACAAGTTAACTGGGATGGAGAGAGTATAACATATGATGAAATCATCCCTTACATTTTGGTATTTTATTTTGTCTTTCATCGTATTCACCAATGGACACGTATGTTGAAGATGTCATAAATTAATATGTTTCGTGAGTTAAATTGAGTGTAACAGAAGATGAACACCTACTGCAACAGAGAATCCGAATTGGAAATAAAAGTACACAGACATATACAACAAAACCTCCATAAATTAATACTCAATAAATTAATAACCTCTCTAAATTAATAGTTTTCTCCGGTCCCGATTTGAACCCTTTAATAAACTAATAATTTGGATAAATTAATAAGATAATAATTTTTTTGAAGACCCTTATATAAATATATGATCTCATCAACATCATAAATTATAATCTCTAAAAATTAGAAAGACAACTAGGATAATTTAGTAAAATATAAGTCTATTATTTTTTGTCTTTTATTGAAATTTAAATTAAAACGAATTTCATCTCTAAACTTTTTTATTTTGTTTATATAATGGTTCTTTCATCATGTAGTACATCGAATAACTAGATGCATGTTCTAATATTTAGTTCACGTACACTGAATAACTAGATTCAAGTTCAGCATACTTAAGATTCATGTTTTGTTCACAAAAAGTTTCTAGTATTTTATTTAAGTACATCATATATACTTAGTATGATACAGTCTCATGTGCAGCCGTTGCACGGTGCAATTCAGGGTGTGTATCATGATTTTATGTTTAAATGTATCACTTGTTCTGGTAAATGTATTATTATACAATAATACATTTACTCAAAACAAGTGATAGTGTTCAAGTTTGTTGAAAAAAATATTTAATATCCATGTATTTCCTATGTGATTACGTTTAAGTTCGCTTAATATAAATACCTCTATTAATTAATAAATTATTAATTTATCGATTAATTAGTAAATTATTAATTTATTAATTGATTAATCTAAATTAATGAATCTTGTTTTTTCCTTTTCTTTCTTTTTCCTTAGATTTGCATAATTCTCCATTATTTTGGTATACCGTAAATCTCCGATATTTTGATATGGAAAAAATTCTCAGTATATCATTAAAAATTTGATATATCAAAATATCAAAATATCGTAAAATTTGGGTATACCGATATATGCGAAACTACCAAACTACCTAAATATGTATATATTTTTTTATTATGCCCTGAAAAATGATGAAAAAAAAGAATCAAATTCCGACTGAAATGGTGACGTAGCGGAGGATCTACATCCGGAGATTAGCTAGTTATGTGCTTGTTAGCGCCAAATGAGCGTATGATATGATATGGTTATGCAGTAATTATGATAGGAGTTTGTGTTAGTATTTAGTAAGATGATGCTTTGGGACCACTCTTCCAAACTAGTGAATCCAAGAGATATGGTTGTGTGTTTCTTGCCACTACACTGACATTTCCTTTTCTGTACAATAAAAAATTGCACATATTTTGCCACTTGTGCTTTCATCTTCAATTTTTTGTTCAATGTACTATAGTTATATTTCTGTACTGTAACTTCTAATTTTTATCCTTTTTATTTGAATGTTACAAAAAATGTGAATGTATAAGGTAGAAAATGAAAAAAAAAAAAAAAAAAAACAATGCATAACTCCAAAGGTTAATGATGATTTAATCTAATGTTATTTGGCAAATTTTAGAATTAAAACTATAACGAACAAATCTTATGGGCACTATGTTCAGAATTGAACCGGACCAATCGGTTCAATTGGTGAAACTGGTGCTAGGTGAGAAAATCGGAATACTGAAAAAACCATTTTTTTTTTCGTATATTTCTTCCTCAATTATGGATTTCTTTTTTGTACTTTTTGTTTATGAGTTTATAAAATTTAAACAAGATAGTCATTTCCATTATTTATCATATCTATCATGTTTGAAAACAGACCCTGGAGATAAGGAAAAAGACGACGACTATTTTGCAATCTACTAAATTTAGTAACACAACCCAATTTCCAATGTGACCTACTTATATTTAAAAATAATTACAAACTTCTTATTAATGCCCATTTGATACCAATTTAATCCTTCAATAAATTAAATTATTTTGGCCCTCCAATTCTACCCTTTTTTTATTATTAAATTAACTTATTTACGTCCTCACTTGATAAAACATTAATGACACTAGGGTATATCAAGTTTGAACCTTAATAAAGCTAGGATATATAAAATTTGGGGAGAAATATATGATTTGGTTGAAGATAACACGAAAAAAGAAAAAAATAGATTTCATAGTTATTGCATGAATACTCCTAATTAAAGTTCCAACAATGAAGCAAGAGAGTGATCATTTTCTAGAATAGAATGAAGCTATCACTACAACAAAAGAGACATTTTGTAAAAGTAAAATACTTTTTGTCATTATAATTGTGGTCACTAATAATAAGTTATTTGTGATCATTTGTTGTCACAAATCTCTCTACAAATTATTTGAGACAACTTTAAAATTATTTTTAGAGATAACTAGTTGTTGTAAAAAATATTTGAGACCACTTTTGTGGTCACAAATATATTATTTGCGACCGAGTTATTGAAACGACAATAAAGTTATGATAAATACTCATAAGTTGTGACAAGTACTCATTATTTGAGATCACTTTGCTTAAATTGTGACAAATTCGCATTATTAAAAGTGGTTTCAAAAGACCCATTTCCTTGTAGTGTATCATAACACCATTTCTGCACAGTGCATTATTATTTATTGTTACCTGTGTGATAAGTTTTGTTACTGCGTTCTCAACAAGGCTGATCCAATATCTCAAAGGCTTTGATGCGAAATAAGAATGGGGTCCTTAAAATATTAATATTATTTAATTTCTCGTAAATAATTTTTATCAAAGAAACCATATAAAATAAAAAAACATCACTTACAACTTAAAAAAATAAAATAATTAGAGCCCCTTAAAATAATAATATTTGCTCTCGAAAATAATTTTCATATACTTGACAATATATGAAACAAAAAATTTGGGTGTGTTCGTTTAAGGTTGAAGAGTGCTGAAGTATTGTTGGTTGAGGTAAATAAAGTGATGAAAAGTAGGTAAAAAAATAGGTTTTGTCTTCCCCAATATATTGGGGATAACTTTAAAAAAACACATCCATAACTTGTGTAAAATCGTCATTTTTTTAATGTGGCATATGTTGAAAAATACTTTCTTGTAGTTTGTCTTTTTATGGCAGGATTAACTTAATGCAAAAGGAAAGAAAGGCTGGAGAATCTTGCTCAATCAACTCCTCATTCTCAAGAACTAAACACATCCCAAGAATCAAGGATTTGGAGTCAAAGTTCTCAAAACAAGCTTCAATCATCAAGAAGATTGATAGAGAGCTAACTGAAATGAAGAGAAAAGTCAGGAAAATTTACTGTATAACTTGAGGTGCAAGATAATGAAGTTGTATCGAGTTTTGAAGAGCATTACACTTGTGTGATCCATCAAAAGCTTGTATCTGTTCCATAGATGTTCGAACTGTGAACGAACATCAGTAGATCATTAGATATAATTCGAGAGAGTTGTGTCTGGATTGTTAAGGAGAATACACAAAAGTTCGGGAGAATCTTCTAGGTGCAGATTGAGGGATCATCTGTACTAAGAATCCCATCTGGGGGACTAGAAGGGTAGACTCATACTTAGGGGGAGTAGGAGAGACTCCTAAACGTTTTGTAAGTACAAGGTGTATTTTCTTTACTGTACTTCTCTGTGAGATATTGCTTGTAGAGGAAGAGGGATTTTTCCTCAAATCTTTATAAATCAATTTCATTCTGTTCTGGTCAAGTTAATACTTTGTAAGAACTCATTCATTGTATTAATTGTAGTTCTTTTATAAGTCTTTCTGCTTAAGAACATTGTACACGCGCACAAACTCTGACATTTCAACTTGTAACTAAAGAAAAATATAAAATAAATAATTTTTTTTTTTTCCGAAATTATTAATTTTCATCAACTATATAATATATAAAACAAAAAACATAACTTACAACTAAGGAAAAACAAGTAGATAATATTATTTGTATATTTGTATCTCCTTTCTTTGCGAGGAATAGTAAAAAAAGAAAAAAATGGCTAGAGAAGAATTGAACTCGCAATCTGAGCGAACAAGTAAAAGATTCATCCTCATTCGCCTACCATTTACACTATAGTACAAGCTTATCTAATATTGCATCTCACAAATATATATTATATATAATATATATTATATTAAAAAAATTCGACGGCCCTAGCCGATGGGGGGTCGTGTGCGGCGGCGCTGTGTTGACGGCTCTAGGGCGCACCTATTCCTCAATATATATATTGCTTGAAGTCTTAGTGAATGACTCTGATACTATGTCCTCAGCAATCAATCCAAACATATATTGCCTGAAGCCCTTGAGGAACTTCTTACCAGAATAATTAGACAATATTATGAGTTGCTAGTGGTTCCCTCTTCGTCTGTTTGCATAATTAAAAGGGAGTTTAATTGAGTTTTTTTTTTTTTTTTTTTTTTAATCTTATTAATCTTGAATAAGTTAGGGTTTATGGAGTTTTGGGAGAGACACAATTTAGTTGAAGATGACGGGAAGAAGAAAAGTTAGATTTTTTTAATTATATATATAATATTATTTTTAAATATTTATACTCTGCCATTATTAATGGTATTCTAGTCATTTTATAATATCATTTTAATTTAATTAGTGAGCTACATTAAAAAAATTTGTGTGTTGCGAATAGTCGCTGCCAAGGATTTGAGACAGTGAATTTCAAATTCATCCTCAAATCATTCCATCAAAATGCAACATAAGATTATGATTGGGTGGTGAGATTTGACTATAGATTTGAGGAGTGAATTTGAAATACACAATAAAAATTTAACTAGGTTGCGTTTGGTTGGAACAATTTAGAAGTCAAGATGATTTTAAATGAATTGATTTAAAATCTTTTTTATTTGAAAATCCACTCATTTTCAATCTCTTATTTTGATGTTTGAATTCCAATGAGTGGGTTTAAATGGTTTGAACTTTTTTTCATTTTTATTTTGAAAGATGGTGATAATAAAAGCATATATAGTGTGCCTGCGCACGTGTGTTTGTGAACTGTTAGTGATAGGGATAACCCGATCAGCTCGGGTCGGGCTAATACTAAAGCCCGCTGATTGGCCCAGCAAGCACGTGAAGGCCCACCACGCGTAGGCCCAGCAGGCCCAGGAACGCGCGTTGGCCCAGCGGGTAGTTTGTTCCGCGAATCAAGGCTAAAGATCCGTTCATAACCGCCATGCAGGGGAAGTGGGCGTGAAGATAGGAAGTTTGTTAGGGTTTAGAAAAAGCTGAGTATAAATATGAGAAAAGAACTCTGAATTAGGGTTCGCACTCTGTACATTGAATTACTATCTGTAAACTCAAGATTCGAGTGAAAGTAACACCTCGGCAAGGGTGATTTTCTGCCCGTGGACGTAGATCTCCGGATCGAACCACGTAAATCCTGTGTGCTTTCGTATTGTTTGTGTAATTTTCGGTTAAGGTTTCTTGGATACCGGATTGCGCTTTATCAATTGGCACCGTCTGTGGGAAACGCTTTAACCAACAACTTTTGACGTTTGCATCGCATTCAAGAATCATGGTGACAACACGCTTGAATCAATCTCGTTACGGTGATCAATCTAACCAGGATCCACCTGTGGATCAAGTTTTGCCGCCGAGGCAATTGCCGGCAGGGAGTACATCTAATCATCAGGGTAATCAAAACCCTCCACCCCCTCAAGACCAGCAAAACCCTAATCTTGCTGGTGCTCAACCCCCGGTTAACATTCAAATTACCCCAGAACTGCTCCAGGCTTTCTTACAAGAACATGCACATGTTCTTCAAGATTGGGCAGTTAATCGCCTACATCCCGCGGAGCCTGCCGGCCATAATGCTAATCCCGTGGTGCCTCCACCCCGTTCGCGTGATCAACAGGACCCGGGGCACCGCGGGCGTCAGGATCGCCGACGGGAACGACCTGGTTCTTCCGAGGACCATGGGAGTTCTAATGAATCACGACCTCGCAATGAGGAACCTACTGATGTGGATCGCCGTCGTCCACTTAATGCGGCTAAGAGAGTTCCCTATGTCAATCTTCATGCTCTAGATCTTCAAGAGTATGAGCAAGTTCAACGCAATGTTGAACTGGACAGAATTCTAGGTCTTGATGCCAATGGAGATATCATCACGCCGTTCTCCTCAGAAATCATGGCCACTTCCTTTCCCGAAGGGTTCAAACGGCCAGCTATACCACCTTACAATGGCACCGGAGATCCGGCCAATTTTCTTGGAGCTTTTAGGCACAGCATGCTTAGCCATGATAACATTACATCCCTTAAGTACTGCAAGATTTTCCCTGAGTACTTACAGGATGAAGCTCGGGTTTGGTTTGATTCTCTCCCACGCAACAGCGTATCCTCCTTCAGAGAACTCGCCGAGCACTTTTGGGCACGGTTCGAAGCACGAGCGAAGCCCATGGCCACCCTGGCCGATGTCATGAACATGGAACAGCGGGACAGTGAAACCGTTACGCAATTCCTTAACCGCTTCACAGCGGTAAGTCTCAAGGTGGGAAATTACCCCAACGACGTAGTCATCAACGCATTTATGAATGGACTCCGCCCCGGAGCACTTTACACCGAGTTAGCTCGGAACACACCGGTCACAACTCGAGCACTGTTTAAAACAGTTTGCAAATTTGCTAAGGCCGAGGAGCAGACTCGCCAGAAGCGAGAGAAACACGCTAGCAAGCGGCAGTCCGACAAAGCACAAACCGGGCCCAGTACACGACCTAGTGCATTTTCCCGCCTGACTCCGGGGCGTTTAGAATCCCGAGGTGATATTCCACAATTGACTCCGTTGACGAAGTCACGAGCCGAAATCATTTCTATTCATAAGAACGATCTGCGACCTTGTCCGCGGATGACTGCTCCACCAGAAAAGAGGAACCGTGGAAAGTGGTGCGCGTACCACCGAGATCATGGGCACGAGACAGAGGAGTGCCGGGAACTTAGCAAGGAGATTGAGGAATGCCTCAAGAAGGGTCTCTTGCGGCAATACGTTGCGCGAACCAATGACCAACCTCGGGCAAACCACAATGGGGGTTCGTCCCACAACCGCGGGGGTTATCATGACCGGGGCACTCAACAAAATCGGCCACCGTGGCAGAATAATCGGCCAGGACCTAACAACTACGCACGGCAAGATTCTGGCAATCGCCAGCAACCACGTCTCCCACCACCACCTCCTCCTCCGGGAGGGCCCGAAGACAACGCACCTCCTCACGTGATAAACGTGATATATGGAGCCCTACCCACCGGGGCTTCACGACATGCCTTAAAGGTAGAAGCTCGACGTCTTCCTCCCGAGGAGCCACGTCATAAACGCCTTCATCAGTTCGAGACTGTCAGCTTCACGGATAGGGACCCGGTTCCGGAGATAACACCTCACACAGACGCTATTGTCATCGACATGACTGTAGCCAACATAACAATAAGGCGGGTCTTCGTGGATAATGGGGCAGCGGTGAGTGTTATATTTGCCGACTGTTTCCAAAGGATGGGGATTCCTCGGGACCAACTTCGGCCGGCCCCCGGGCCACTGCAGACTTTCACTCAAGGCGAAGTCCAGCCGGAAGGTGTCATCACCCTCCCGCGTCTCTGGGTACCTATCCGAAAATAAAAACTATTTTCGTGGATTTTTATATGGTGAATTCCCCATCACCGTACAACATGATCCTGGGCCGGGACTGGCTTACCCCCGCTAAAGCCATTTGCTCCACGTATCACCTCGCGCTAAAGTTTCCCACCTCGCATGGAAGTGGCTATCCGCGGAAGTCAGCGGGTTTCAAAGGAGTGTATGTACGTGGCACTCAAAAAGACTGCTAAAGCCCCTCCCAAACAGCAGCTTCAGGTAGCATCATCAACTTTGGAACCTCAAGAATGTACTTTGTTGGGGGATGCCACCGCTCAAGTACCGCTTGATCCGTCCAAGCCGGAGCAGACTGTAACCGTAGGAGCCGTGGATGTGCCACGGTTACATCAGGCTATAATTCGGACCTTGCGAGAATATTCCGATGTTTTCGCATGGTCCCCACTAGATATGCCCGGGGTCTCTCCCGATATAATAACGCATAAGCTGAACATTGATCCTAGCGTAAAGCCGATCCAGCAAAAACAGAGGAAGTTCGCTCCAGAGCGAAATGAGGCCATTCGAATCGAGGTAAAGCAACTCTTGGATGCGGACATCTTGTTCGAAGTATTTTACCCCTCTTGGCTATCCAATCCGGTAATGGTGACAAAAACCGGTGGGGCATGGCGGATGTGTGTCGACTTCTCCGATCTCAATAAGCACTGTCCGAAAGACTGTTATCCTCTGCCCTCCATCGACCAAAAGGCCGAAGCCATTACGGGGTACGTGGCACTTTGCTTCCTAGATTTATACAAGGGGTATCATCAGATTTTTATGGATCCGCAGGATGCCTTCAAAACGGCATTTATCACTGCCTTTGGGTGCTACGCTTTTAAGAAATTGCCCTTCGGGCTCAAGAACGCTGGAGCCACCTCTCAACGTCTCATGGACTGTGTTTTTCACGACCAGATTGGTCGTAACGTTGAGGTTTACGTCGATGACCAATAATGAAGCGGAGTACGAGGCAGTTCTCGCCGGGCTCCGGCTCGCTCAATCCTTGGGTGTTCGTCATCTCGAGCTCTTCACGGACTCCGAGATCGTATCCAGGCAAATTCAGGGGACTTATGTCGCCAAAGATGAAACATTGGTCAGGTATCGTGCTCTAACACTCAAGCTCATGTCAACTTTTGAAGCAGTTACTATCCAGAAAATACCGCGTGCACAAAATACAAGAGCAGACGCGCTCAGCAAGTTGGCCTCCGCGGTTCGAACTAATATATCTCCGGATATCATGGTTGAAGATCTACCTCATCCAGCAGTTCATGAGGCCACGGTTTCGGTACTGACCGATAATGATTCGAATTGGATGACTCCTATCATCCAATATCTCCGAGATGGAGTCCTGCCCATTGACAAGCTACGAGCTCGGCAAGTTGTCCTCAAAGCCCCCAAATACTCCTTTCATGATGGAGTCTTATACCGGCGATCATACCTACAACCGAGTCTCCGGTGTCTTGCTCCTGCCGAAGCTACCCAAGTTCTGCGGGAGGTTCATGAAGGGGCCTGTGCCAGCCATATCGGTTCTCGCACATTAGCCAAGAAAGTTCTCCGTTGGGGATACTATTGGCCAACCCTGTTCAACGATGCTCATGACTTAGTGTCTAAATGCAGCAAGTGCCAACTGCACTCCCGTGTAAAGCATCTGCCACAGACCGAACTCACGGGAATCCAGAGTGCGTGGCCATTTATTCAGTGGGGTATCGATATTGTTGGGCCATTCCCCGTTGCTCCGGGAGGGCTGAAGTTCCTGGTCGTTGCCGTGGACTACTTCACTAAGTGGGTCGAAGCCGAACCACTTACAGCCATTACTGGTCAGAATATCTTGAAATTTGTGTGGCGCAATATTGTTTGTCGCTTCGGCATCCCGAGCACTATCATCTCGGACAATGGTAAACAGTTTGCCAATGATCCATTCCGGTCATGGTGCGAAGAACTCCACATCAAACAAATTTTCACTTCGGTAGCCCACCCTCAAGCCAACGGGCAGGTTGAGGTCACCAATCGGACACTGCTCACGGGAATAAAGAAGCGCTTGGATAATGCCAAAGGTCTCTGGGCTGAAAACCTTCCACAAGTCCTATGGGCTTATCGCACTACACCGCATACATCTACCGGGGAGACTCCCTACAGCCTTACTTACGGTTCTGAAGCCGTTATCCCTGCTGAAATCAGTGTTCCAAGCCCCCGTCTCCTTACATTGGTTCCAGAGGATAATGACGAAGCTCTCCGGACAAATTTGGATGAACTCGAAGATCGCCGGGATCAATCATTCATTCAACAGGCCAGATGTAAACAACGAGTAGCCCGGTATCATAACCTCCGGGTCCGAGGTACTCAGTTCAATGTCGGGGACTTAGTTCTTCGGCTTAACTCAGCCAGCAAAGTTGCCCCTGAAGGGAAATTGCACGCTTCTTGGGAAGGTCCCTACCGAGTCGTTGCTGTACACGACTCTGGATCCTATCAGCTTGAACATCTCAACGGGACCCCGATCCCCCGAAGCTGGCACGTCGCTAACTTGAGGCGTTTCTATCTATGAAACATCACAAGTACTATCTTATCTTTAATTTCTTTTATAGTTGTTATTTCTCTTTGTACTTTGGAGTTTGCCCCGGCATTTATCGATGAATAAAATTTCTTTGTTTACGCATCTTGCTGTGTTCTCCTTCACGTTTCGGGGACGCCCTAACGTTATCGTATTATCGTTATCAGTCTCCGGACAATTACAATTATCCCTCGGTCCGCCCGAGGAGATTCACATTCAGTCCCCGGACTCATATCACCTTCTCGCCTGTTTAACCGGAGAAGTGTTTTCTCCCGCCTGATCCGTCCGGGGAGACTTTTCTCTCGCCTGATCCGTCCGGGGAGACTTTTCTCCCGCCTGATCCGTCCGGGGAGTAAATTTATCCATACTATGTTTCCGAACACTCAATTAAAATAGTTAATAGTTCTTACTGTGTTCCCGAACACCCAGTTAAAGTGATTGATAACTTGTTGCACTCGGATATACACACTAACAGTCTTATTATTTCCAATATAATACAACATCAAGAAGTTTTTTACATAAGACTCCATATATATATAAAAAAAAAAAAAAAAAGGAAGAAGACAAATCTTGCTAAAGATTAACTATGTTATTCTCTATTTTTTTCGGAGCCTTCTCCGAACCAATACGCGAAACCGCGTCGTCTTGTCTCTGATCGAGCATGTCCCGTCCTCCGGGATGGTTCTTGCACGTTCCGACGATGCTCGGCTTCACTTCGGTTCCGACGATGACTCATCAATTGGGGACCCCGGCCACCTACAGCGTGCTCGGTTCTTGTTCTTGGCCCTGACATATTGGCCCATTCTGCATGGCCCCACTCTAGTGGTGCCAACGGATCCATAACCTCGGGGGTTTTATCTGTAACTTCCCTCGTCTTGTGCCGAAGAGGATTTGGTGATTTCTGCGGAATTGAGCTTTTCCTCCTTTCTCGTTCCCGAGTGTTCGCCCATTCTACAGCATCCCACTCCTCGGCAGGCATTTCGTCGATCTCCTTGGCCAATGCCACAACTATCGCTCCACTGGCCTCTGGCTCCTCCGCATGAGTTCTTTCTGGTTCTTGAGGTATTTTTGGTATTGCCTCGGGTGTGACGCCAGTTTTCCCAACGTCAACAGCTTGATCAGACAGCACTATGCTCTCTTGGATATCGGGCTTTGTTTTCTTGCCCCGACGTCCTTTCTTGCGGCTGTGCTCTGGTTCACCCTGCTCGGCAATATTCAAAGCTTCATTCCGAGCCTCGACCTTCTTTTGAAGCTCTATCAGAAATCCTAGTACCAGCCGACTCCTTATGATTTCGGGATCATTAGCATCACTTCGCTTACTCCGCTGTTGGATGTCTTCCCGAACCTCGGCCCTCCGGGCTTGAATATCTTTCACTGATAATCGTCCGCAGTCCACAAGAAGATGATCACACTCTTGCTGGTTGATACGAAGCTGTTCCAATTCAAGATCCTTTAAAACACACTGGGCTTTGTACTGTCTCATTTGTTGTGCAGATTCTTTCCATGAGCCCTCCACCTCGGCATATCTTTTCTCTATTAAGGATAAATTTCTTGATAGTCGGGGGACTTCATGCAACATCAACATATCTCGCTCTTTCTGCAGCCAAACTATTGATGAGTTGAGCTGCTTTATTACTTCATACGGGTTTTCTATGTTTTCCTGGCAAAGGAGACACCTCGGGTTTTTCAGACTTTATTAATATACATACATTGCGTGGATAAGGGAATAACAGCATTTACTATCCATACAAACAAAGAATTTTTATTACAAAAAGAGACAACTCGGGTTTTTCATTACAAAACAAGTGATTACAATAGCATTCTTTTTACAAGACCCTCTATTCTACATTCTGCTCATGAGTTGGGAGGTCACTGACCTCTCCGGGGGTAGGGTTGGCTTCTTTTCCTCCCGGGGCCTCCCCAACATCACTTGTACCCTCAGCTGCCTTGCTAGGACCTTCGATCATAACGGGGGGCGTAGCAATCACCTCTCGGCGGGGAATAGGAGCCCGGTTCCTCAGTTCCCTTACATAAAAACCGTTGCGGAAGCCCAAGAAGTCCTTATCTTGGTCTTCGTTGCACCGTTTAATGATCTCGGAGTAAGGATTGTGTTCTTCTTTGCCAAGGCCTCGATCAATGGCCACTTCGGAGCTTTCGTCAACGCATCAAAATATGCGCCATCTTCGTTCCCGACTGCATCGTAATTATACCCGAAGTCCTCATCGTAAATGTCGACCTCTGGGTATTTATCATGTATGGCTTCCAACAGCTCGCTCTTGGTGGCCGTATCACCTGCAGCCACGAACGTGCTCAGAAACTTCAGGAATGACTCTGTTTGCATCAGCTTCTCGGCAAATGTTTCCAGCACAGCTCCCTGACCCACGATGGCCTTGTTCAGCTCTTCCCGGGTTGTAATTAGGTCGCCTCTCATAATGGCAACCTCGACAGCCTGTTCGCGTAATCTGGCCGCTTCTCTCTCAGCAACTACTGCCCTGTCCCGAGCTGCTCTGGCGCTTTTTTGAGCCTCCACGAAACCAGCTCTTAATTTAGCCACCTCGGCTTCAAGTTCAGCGACCCTACCTTGGGTGGATTCCTTCTCCAGTCTACCCACTAGCCCGCGGATGGGCTCCAACAGTCTCTCAAGTTCGGCTCCAGCGGCCGATATCTCTACTCCTTGCCCCTGCATTGACTTACTATTATGACGGGCCTGTGCAGCGAATAACAGAATTATTTATGATGATACCTCGTGAGCCGGAGTCAGGTGCGGTTTTTTGGAAGGCGGGGGTGTCGTCGGAGAGGTGACCCTTCTCTTGGTGTTCGGGGTCAATCCAGAGAGGGGAATGTTGTCCTCAGGATCAGCTCTGTGGCTACCCTCAGGTGTTATTCTCTGTGGCTCCGGCGTTTTTGAACTATCACCTCGGCCCCCCGAGCTGGCTTCAGTACTCTTCCTGGCAGCGCTCTTGAACTTGCCCACTGCACATGACAAACACACATTCAAGGGGTTGATATTGTTATATTATACAACTTATGGAGCAATAAAAGCCCTACCCTCTACTTCCGCCCGGGTTTTAGTTCTCTCCCCCTCAGACATGCTCGGTGTCCTGTCAGAATCAGTCCCGATGGGGGTGTTGCTCTCTTGGGAATCCGAAGTCCCACCAGCCCATTTGGAATAGTACGGACTCAACCCCGTCTCGTCTAGTACTTCTTCCGGGAATCTGGACTCCAATACACCAACTTTTTTCAAGACATTCGCACCCTTTGGTTCCCCTGCCGGGGCACTATCTACCACCTCTAACGTTTGCCACTTGAGTAATATGGTTTTTTGCCTAACATATATGAATCTTCCTCTCCATCCCTCGATTTTACTTGGGTTTTTAACCTTAAACTTTTTACCCGGCCTGGGGTTAAGGTAATACCAACCCTTATTTCTCCCCATCGTCTTCAGTTGGAAAAAATGCCTAAATAAGCTAATACTAGGCACTAACCCCCCCTTACTACACTCCACTAAAAAGCCCACTACCTGCCTCACAGCATTGGGTCCTAATTGTCCCAGCGCTATTCCATAGTAATCCAATATTTTTATTAAGAACCCCCATAGGGGAAACCTCAAACCTACGGCAAGTTGATCGATATACACGGAAATGAATCCTTGGGGAGGACAGCAGGCTTTGTCATTACCTTCGGGAATGATGAATTCCAAATCAAAGGGTAAGAAGAAGTTCGGCACCCATCGCCTAATTTGCTTTTCAGTCACTGTGGGTCTTACCCCTGCTACCTCGAATCCTTCTATTTCTTCTTCACACCGGGGGAAATTCACTGCTTCTACTCTTATCTCACTAAGGTCACCGCGATGGACCTGTCTACTTTCACTATTCACGGGATAGATCACTCGAATGGGAGGTGCTCTATAAGGCATTCCTTCGGGGACTACCTCTCCTACCTTGGATGAAGATGAAGATGAAGATGAAGATGAGTTAGACATACTTACTTGGTTTGAATTCGAAAGGGATGATTTGAAGAGTTTTTGGTCTGAGATGAATCGCGAATGCAGATTTCCTCTTTTTCCCGCTTTCAAACAGATGAATCGCAATGAAGGAGATGAAAAGTTACTGTGCAGTTATTCCCAATATAAATGCAAAAAACCGACGGCTCTGATGCAACCTATTCAAATTCAGTGATGGAGATCCATGCGTGCTCTTCACGCGCTTTACAGTTACAAAGGCGCGTGGGGAACAGCTTTCTTGGAACTCGCAGAGTGTGTCACTTCACATCCCTCTCTCTCATGATGGCGCCGCCAATCACATCAGCCTCACCCTTCTTCAGGAAGATTCAAACTACACCGGTGTACCCTCCATCTCGGCCATACCACCACACTCCGGTGCTCCCTCCATTTTGGCCAGAATACTCACCCCGGTGTACCCTCCACCTCGGCCGGGTTGTCATATCCTTCCAACGCGTTTCTGGCTTCTGGGAAATTCGGTACCTCGCTGTATGCCCCGTGCACTTCGACCTAGCTCGGCGTCGCGTCCGCTGACGACCCCGCAGAGTCCCCGAAACGCGGATATGTTCAGTCCTCCATAAACACTTCGGCCCGCCAGCGACCCCGGTCCTTCTTGCTTACGGTTCCACCCCGGTAACAACCGAAGCTCCTACCTCGCTTCGGCTGGGGGGGGGGGGGGCATTTGATAGGGATAACCCGATCAGCTCGGGTCGGGCTAATACTAAAGCCCGCTGATTGGCCCAGCAAGCACGTGAAGGCCCACCACGCGTAGGCCCAGCAGGCCCAGGAACGCGCGTTGGCCCAGCGGGTAGTTTGTTCCGCAAATCAAGGCTAAAGATCCGTTCATAACCGCCATGCAAGGGAAGTGGGCGTGAAGATAGGAAGTTTGTTAGGGTTTAGAAAAAGCTGAGTATAAATATGAGAAAAGAACTCTGAATTAGGGTTCGCACTCTGTACATTGAATTACTATCTGTAAACTCAAGATTCGAGTGAAAGTAACACCTCGGCAAGGGTGATTTTCTTCCCGTGGACGTAGATCTCCGGATCGAACCACGTAAATCCTGTGTGCTTTCGTATTGTTTGTGTAATTTTCGGTTAAGGTTTCTTGGATACCGGATTGCGCTTTATCAGTTAGTATTTAGTATGTGAAGGTGTATAGACGAAGATGTATAAATGCAGACAAAGTCGAGGCTAGAGTTTGAATCTATATCCGTAAGACGAGATTCCCACGTACTGAGGTGCAATACGTTTTACTAGCAATCACCTCCAAGATACAACGACTTTAAAACTTCAGACCGTTGCACTACGAATCGAAAGTTATTGGCGAACGTACTCGGATATTTGGAACTTTCGGACTCTACTAATGCAGAATTTGGAAAGCTTTGAAATTTGAATAAAACTTGTGAATTTTGAATGAATGAAATGAAATATGCAGGGGCCTATTTATATATATTCAAGCATTGTGGTGCCTTTTTGGAAAGGCACCTCTTCACCCCTTGGTGGGCGGTCGCACCCGCAAGCTGGCCCGTGCCCTGACGGGCGATGGGTCGCACCAGTTCGACCCGCCCGGCTCGCTGGCGGACCGATCCGACCCGGTCCACGTCACCACACCGCCTGGCTCGAATCGCCACGAATCCACGAGCTATCTGTCTGGACCACCTAGCCAAAATTTTAAGGCTCCTCCAGCTCCTCGCGACGACGCGTACGTGCCAAGTGCAAAGTGCGCCTCTAAAGCGACTCAATGCGACATGTGCGACGTGCGCGTGCGGGTCCAGGCTCGGGCTCGGATGGTGCTTCACACCATTCTCGGGTCCACTAGGATCCACCATAAGTTCCACGATAGAGAAGCACACTTGATAACTACTTATCAAGTGCTCTACTAAATAAGGAGTATCCATTTACTCCAACTTTTCTATGTGGGACAAGTTCCCATATGTTTCCTTTATAAACTCTTCAACTTCCAAGTTTAAGTTGCAACCTTTGACCATTAATATCTCATTCACCCGAAATTGATTTTGAGCATATTAATACATGAAATTCATCTACTCGAAACGTAGATTATGAATTTGCAACTTGTTTTCATTTTTAACAAATGGATTAAATAATTAAATTGGTCAATTTTTAGGTCAAAATCCAAAATTCCAAACCAATTTTCAACATGAAGTATGTGTAAAATGTATGTAATATGTGTCGTGTGTCTGTGTAGTATGTGAAATGTGTGAATAATGTGTGAAGTGTGTGTAGTGTATGTAGAATATGTTGCATGTGTTTGTGTAGTGCGTGTGTTGTATGTAGTATGTGTAATATATGCCTTGTATATGATTATGTGGTTATTATATAAATGTGAGATAGTAATGATGAATTTCAAAGTAAAAGATAGTGGGATGAATTTTGAATTCACAAAAAATAAATTAGAGATTTTGGGTGAATTTGAAATCTTTAAAACTTTTTTTTTTCTTTTTTTTTTTTTTGCAAACAAATCGAGTGAATTCGATGATGGATTTCAAATCTATATGCACTCACATAACGGTGTTAGGTCCCATTGTGAGCTATCAACAATGCCACAAATTCACAGCCAAATTCCTCCATCGTAATGTAACTTTATTGTTTGTTTTTTTGAATGGAACCTTATTGGTTTTTTTATTCTTAAAACATAATAACAATAACAACAACAACAACAATAATAATAATAATAATAATAATAATAATAATAATAATAATAATAATAATAATAATAATAATAATAATAATAATGGGGAAAATGCTTTTTAAGTCATTTATGATTCGCCTAGTTGCATTTTTGGACTTTTCGTTTGACGTTTTGCAATTTAAGTCCCCTAATAAAAAAAATTATCGCAATTTCTGGATTTTTATCTCTAGAACTGTCCAAATTCGCGCGCATCTCTAGATAGGCCAACAAATTCCGGCAAATTTTTTTTTGAAATCGCGATAAATTTTATTGTTCGATGACTAAATTGGAAAGTGGCAAATAGAGAATCCACAAAATGCAATTAGGATAAACACAAAGGTCTAAAAAAAACATGTTTCCCTAATTACAAATTTATAGTCCACGAAAATTCGAAGCAATGCAATCAGAGAAAATCACAAGTCATGGCCACATCAGGGGCACAAACAAAATAAATGGTCCTACGTTATCTTCCAAGAACGACACAAAATAATTTCTTTAATTCAAAATTTCAGTAACCCTTCTATTTTTCTGTTGTGGTATAGTGACCCTAATTTCAAATGATGGCCTCCTCCACTCATCAAAATGACAAGATGCAACCTTAATCTTGTCGATTAATTAAAATTTTGGACACAATAATTACTTAAAAACCCCTCCACCATTGATAACAAGGCAAATTGTTGAACTGAAAGAGAGAGATGAATTTTGTAGGACAGCGTGCAGCTTCAAGAAGCGTGCTTCAACTTCTGGTCCCCCTTTTCTAGAGAGAGGCCGGTGTAATAGCTACTCATCATCATCATCATCACAGCTTGATTGCATTTTGTCATTTAGACAGCTAGCACATGAGCTAGCTAGTGTCATCTTGTTTTCTTTTTTAACATGAACAATATTGTTGTTGATCAGTAAAGTGCAGGCGGCAAATATATATAACAGAATGAGTCAAACACAACACTCCAACTCTGTATTTCGCAGACTTGTGTATTCAAGAAAAGAAAGATGATGATGTGGAGACGAAAGTTACCTGATATGGGAAGGTTGGGTCAGCATCATCGCGTTTTGCTCATGGAACTGTCTGATTCACTTCAACTAACCTCACACTCATTCGACCCTATAATGCTCATCATGCATCTTGGTCCTTCCTCACAATCAAACAAGAAAAATCAAACCACAATATATATATATATATATATATATATATATATATATATATATATAAAATAAGGAAGACAAATATATATTAAAACATTTGCATAGCTTTAATTACAATAATTTTAGGAAAAAAGAAAAGGAAATAATGAGCAGTTAGATTTTGAAAACTAAGAATGAGACAGACATGGAACTATATAAGAATGGGAAGAAATAGAAAGTTAAATGTTGTGAAATATCACTCAAGAAACACTCAATCACCTCGCACAAAAACAATATCAAATAAGCGGTAAATACACCTTCTAACTAAGAACAAAACCAAAACAAAAATGAACACATAACACCAATTTTACGTGGTTTGGCAAGATGTCTACGTCCATGGGCCAAGGGAAGCTTTTACTAATACAGGATCCGAATTACAACTACAAGAATCAAGGGATTGAGCTCATACATACCATGGCTCTTTTCTTCCTCTCCTGATCTCTCTAAGTGCTATATATTTCTCCCTCTAGAGTGTAAAGAATGGAATTAATTTGAATATCTAACTTCCTAACTACTAATACACCTTGAATTAGAAATAGGATGTGAAACAAGCCAAAATCACCAAGTTGCCACAAGCACAACTGCTATAGAAACAGACTGAAAACGACAACAATTTCTTCTTCAAACGACAACGCATTGACAACGGTTTTGACAGTTAAGTTAGTTAAAACAGTTGTTTGTTGCTTTATGAATTAAAACTGCTTTTGACTTTCATTCTTCAACAGCTTATTTTAAGCTCTCTTTTAAATGCTTCTACACATGCATTGTATCAACTTCTTGGCTTTATGTTTAGACACATAATTCCATCTCAACATTCTTCACCTTGGCTAAACATCTGGCCAAACAACAACCCAAATTTGTCAGCAACACACTCCACCTGAACCTCACAGCTCTCTGATCAAGAGTTGCATTCACTTCATCTGAGCAATCTAAACTAACTACAAACAATGCTTGAATTTGTTTGTGGCTAAAGTCTTGGTCAACATATCTGAGGCATTATCCTCAGTTCCTACCTTTGCCAAAGTAACAATTCCCTTCTCAGCTATATCTCTCACAAAGTAGAGCTTAAGATCTATGTGTTTACTCCTCTCATGAAAAACATGGTGTTTTGCCAAATGTAGTGCGCTTTGAGAGTCTTACTGACTTCTGATTGATCCCAAACTCTTCCAAGATTCCTCTCAACCAAACTGCTTCACGGCCTTTGTAACAACAATATATTCAGCTTCTGTTGTTGACAAAGCAACCACAGACTGTAACATTAATTTCCAACTAACTGTTGCTCCAAACAGAGTGAAAATATAACCAGATTGAGACTTCCTTGAGTCTAGGTTAGCTGCATAGTCTGAATGTGCTCTTCCTGGATCTTCCATGTACCTGCTAACCACGCTTATAGCATGTCCCACACCAGGCTTGGTACATATCATAGTATACATCACACTTCCAACTGCATTAGCATATGGAATTCTACTGATTTCCTCTAACTCCTGCTTTGTCTTTGGTTTTTGCATTCTTGATAGCTTGAAATGTTGTCCCAATAGTACAGAAACAATCCTGGCCTCATGCATATTAAACCTCTTCAGTACCTTCTATATGTAATCCTGTTGATGTAGCCACAATACTCCACTGGACCTTTTTCTTTCTATGTCCATTCCAAGAATCCTCTTTGCATTACCAAGAACTTTCATCTCAAATACACTTTGCAATTCTCCTTTTAGGTATCTGATTTCATTCTTGCTTCATCCACATACAGAAGCAAGAAGACCAACACTTGTTTCCCAACAAATTTCAAATACACACAACTATATATGTGTATCAAATTTGATATACCATTGTCTTGGACTCTATTTCAGTCCATAAAGTGATTTTTGCAAAAGACACTTTATTCTCACTTCCTGGCATGACAAATCCCTCTAGTTGAGCCATATAGATCTTCTCTTTTAAGTCTCCATGTAAAAATGCAATTTTTACATCTAACTGTTCAAGCTCCAAATCAAACTGAGTTACCAAAGCAAGCAATATCCTGATTGAACAGTGTTTAACTACTAGAGAGAAGATCTCATTGTAGTCTATCCCTTCTCTCTAAGTAAACCCCCTGCCACTAATCTAGCTTTGAATTTCACTGATTCAGTATGAGTTACCTCTACTTTCCTCTTATAAATCCATTTACAACTGAACAATTTCTGCTTGTATGGTCTGTCTACTAGAGTCCAAGTCTTGTTCTTCTCCAATGAGTCAACTTCGTCCCTCATAGCCAACATCCATTTGTCTCTATCACTGCTCATCATTGCTTCTTTATAATCTCTTGGTTCATTGCATTCTATCTCTTCAGCTACTACAAGAGCATATGCGGTGAGGTAATCTTCAGCATATCTTGTAGATGGCTTGACTGTTATCTTTTCTCTATCCCTTACCAGCTGATGGCCTTGAAAATCATGATCAGAGTTTGACTGATGCTAATCCTCAGACTCTTCTAATAGATCTTTTGCATCTTCTACCAGTGGATCCACCTTAACAGGTAATCTATTATCTACTGATTCTGAAGCCAACTTCCCTCTATGTTTTTCCTTTAAAGGCATAACATCTTTTCTAAAGACCACATCTCTGTTGATCATGATTTTTCCAGCACAAGACTCTGTACACCATAGTCTATATCCCTTAACTCCAGTGGGATAACCAAGCATTACACACTTTACAGCCCTAGCATCCAGTTTATCATGTTTGATATGTGCATATGCTCTACATCCAAATACCCTGAGATATGAATAAGATGGTACTTTCCCAGTCCATTTTTCTTTAGGAGTTACATGTTCATTTGCAGCCGTTGGACATCTAATGATGAGATAAGCAGCTGTAGAAGCTGCCTCTCCCCAAAAACTTTTGTCCAATGGTGGACTAGATAGCATACACATCATCCACTCAAATATTGTCCTGTTCATTCTTTCCACAACCCCATTTTCTATGGATTTCCTGGCACAGTTTTGTGCCTCTTAATACCTCTGCTACTGCAAAAAATGTTAAACTCTTCAGACAAGAATTC
The DNA here is from genome assembly GCA_958295605.1 of Ajuga chamaepitys. Lineage (NCBI taxonomy): Eukaryota > Viridiplantae > Streptophyta > Magnoliopsida > Lamiales > Lamiaceae > Ajuga > Ajuga chamaepitys. Next base: position 19,250,912 of record OY282495.1, read on the forward strand.
CAACCCATTGTCTAGTCTTAGACATTTGATTGTGGTGTCCTTCTTATTCTCTACTTCCTTACACCAGACTTTGAACTTGTCCAATGCTTCAAATTTTTCCTTCAACACGTATATCCAAAGTTGTCTTGAGAAGTCATCAATTAGACTCAAGAAATACTTCCCTCCTCCAAGAGTTTGATCTCTTGAGGGCCTCCACAGATCAACATGAATGTATTCCAAAGGCGTTTTTAAATTCTGTTTCCCTGCTGGACATGACTGCTTCTTATTCTTGCCCAATATGCAATCCTCACATACCCTTTTGTGATAATTGTCTCCTTTATAATCAATCAACTTCTGCTTAGCAAACTGGTTTAATCCTGTTTCACTGACATACCCCATTCTTGCATGCCAAATATCACTATTATCCCTGACAGTGTTATCAGATTCACCAATCACAACTGTACCAGTCAAATAATAGAGACTTGATTTTCTTACTCCCCTCATTACTACTTTGGAAGTCTTAATTATGTCTAGCTGACCATTTTCTAATTTGAAACAAAACTCTCTCCTTTCCAAAGTACCTAGACTAATAAGATTTCTCTTAAGCTGAGGTATATATCTAACATCTTTCAGAATTTTAATAGAACCATCATGCACTTTGACCATAATATCACATATTCCTTTTACTAGCATACTTGATCATTTCCTAGCATAACTGTCCTAGTTTCTTGTTCTTAAAAAGTTAATAAACCACTCTAGATGTGGGCTCAAATGGAAGTTACATCCAGAGTCTAAAATCCAATCATTAATGGCCTTAAAATCACACACATTCGATACCTATGGTTCTTCCTCTGCTGCTTCAACTACTTCGGCAGACCTAGGAGCCTGATTCCCTTTCTATGCTTGTTTCTTCTTTTATCCGAAGCAATCCTGTTTCTAATGGCCAGGTTTCTTGCAAAAATGACACTTCCTGGCCTTCTTTTGTTCAGTTTGTTTCCTTTTACCATTGACTAGTTTCTTGGCTTCATCATAGGTTTGGGTCTGTTTCCACTTGAAATTATTTCCCTTCTTGATGTTTAATCCTTCTCCTGCCCCATCAGTTCTATCTTGATTTAACCTCTGCATCTCCTTAGCTCTTAAAGTTGTCTGGACTTTAAGAAGAGTGATGCTAGTGTCTCTCCCATACAACGTAGCATCTCTCAGATGATCAAAGGTCTGTGGCAAAGAGTTTATCAGCAGAATTGTCTTGTCTTCATCTTCCATCTTCACATCAATAGCTTCCATGTCATCAAGTGTCTTATTAAACTCATCAAATTGATCTTCCACACCTTTTTCTTCAGAAAATCTATAAGAAAATAGCTTTGTTTGAGATACAACCCATTCGCCATAGATTTTGCCATATATTGTTTATCCAAATTGTTGCACTCTTCTCCTTTGAAACTTCTCTCAAATATTTATCAGAGAGGCAAAGAATGAGTAAACTATGGGCCTTCTCCAGGATTTCTTGTCTCTGAGACTCCTCCATCTTTTCTGGGAAACCCTTTTCCCCTTTCAATGCAGCCTTCAATCCTTGCTGAACCATAAGTGCTTTGATTTTGATCTTCCAAAGACCATAATTATTTTTCCAGTTGAACTTTCATGTTTCTATCTTGGAGATCGACATTGCAACGATCAAGATTTATCCCCCTCTATGGGATTCCTACAGATGACGGCCACTTGTTGTGAGATATCACTCAAGAAACACTCAATCACCTCTCACAAACACAATATCGAACAAGTGGTAAACACACCTTCTAACCAAGAACAAAACCAAAATAGAAATCAACACACAACACCAATTTTATGTGGTTCGGCAAGATGCCTACGTCCATGGGCCAGGAGAAGCTTTTACTAGCACATGATCCGAATTACAACTACAATAATCAAGGGATTGAGCTCATACATACCGTGGCTCTTTTCTTCTTTTCTTGATCTCTCTAAGTGCTTTGTATTTCTCTCTCTGAAGTGTAAAGAGTGGAATTAATCTGAATATCTAACTTCCTAACTACTAATACACCTTGGATTAGAAATAGGATGTGAAACAAGATAAAATCACCAAGTTGCCACAAACAGAATTGCTGTAGAAACAGACTAAAAACGACAACAGTTTCTTCTTCAAACGATAACACATTGACAACAGTTTTGACAATTAAGTTAGTTAAAATCGATGTCTTTTGCTTTACGAATTAAAACTACTTTTAACTTTCATTCTTTAACAGCTTATTTTAAGCTCTCTTTCAGTTGCTTCTACACATGTATTGTAACAACTTCTTGGCTTTATGTTTAGACACATAATTCCATCTCAACAGTTAACAATCCGCAATGTTTTTCTTTTAAGAAAGAGGGACTCCAGCTTTAGCAACCTACATATTTTTTTTTCTTTTGAAAATCTTTTTTTATAAATACACTAGTAGCTGCACGATGCACGATTCTAAGATATTTTATAAAAGTACAAATAAATTTTGTAATTTTATCTATTTAAATTTATAGAAATACATAAATAAATAAATAAATAAATAAATAAATAAATAAATAAATAAATAAATAAATAAATAAATAAATAAATAAATGTGCAACGGAATGACAAAAAAAACAAAAGCTTATTGCTGTAAGCCAAAGTTTGGGGCCCCCGACTCTGAGTAGTAAGACTTCCCCCGTTTCTTAGGCCAACCATGGTGACAACTGAGACCATTAGAAAATGGTGACAATAAGGATGATCTGTCATTTTCTCCGTAGCTCTTAATATGTGTATATTTATTGTAGGCACATATCAAGCATTTAAGCTCAATTGAGGAGAAATTCTTTTAATTATAATGTAAGGTAACAATCAAGACAAGTCTATTCTAAAGAAGTAATGAGGCGAACTATTATATACTACTATGAAGGCCGTTTAAATGAAAGAACATCATACAAAATTACATGTAAAAATATGGAGGAAAAAAAAACAAACAAAGGAATTATGCGTGCTAGGGGATTAGTTGAAGTTACTAAATGTAGAATCATTTTCTTCTCTTAACAGTTTAAATTTTTAACGAGATGGTCAGATACCCTACTACTAGTTACGAATTTAGAGTGTGTTTGGCTAAGCTTATAAGATCCTTAAAATATCGTACGAGATGTTTAAGAGCATACATGCATTTGAAATGTGTTTAGCAAAGTAATATGTTTAAGCAACTTATAAGATGTAAAAATAAGCTCTTAAAGCTTAACAACTCAGAAAAATAAGTTCCTTTTAGTCCATCTTACCTTTTAAGATCTTATAAGTTACACTCAAATTTCACATACTACACACTACACACATTTTAAACACACTATTAAAAAGAGAATATCTATCAATTATCTTTATTTGTGTCATTTAATCTAAAAATACCATGTGGAGCTTGTTTTGTATTCGGCAAGTTTGACATTGGTAAAGATTGACATATAGTTGGCAAGGTTGATAAAGAAGATAACAAGTGAAGATCCTCCACCAAATCATTCCATAAGGAAGTCCATCATATCCCAAGAATCGTGGAAAGAATTATGACTTACCTCTTAAAAGATGATATGCGATGAAACAAAGATGGAAATGAAATCAAGGGCGATGTGTTCTAAGATAGTAGACTTGGTTATATTTAGTGAGAGTCCGTCCGCAACTGCATTTTGTAAATTGTGAATAGGCCATTCTGATCATACACTAGAGAGAGGAAGTCAAAGTCTGTGGGTCGAGGTTCCTTCTGTGAAAGAACATCGAGTAGTTTGTTAGCCAAATTCGGGAGAATTTTGTTAAATAAGTTCGAAAGAACTCTTTGAGCAAATGGAGGAATTCAGTGCTTCAAGTAAAACTGGGGAACCAAGTGGCCAGAACATTTTCTCTAATGAAAGAGGTCTGAAAGGAAGTGGCATTCTTTCTCGAAATCTGTAACCATTGTCTCTTTAACACTGTTCTGTTTATATTCTTAGTTTGTTCTATTCATGTTCCTTATCTAATCATACTACGTAAGAACATCGCACATGAGCATGAGTTCTAGTATTTCAATTGGCACCAGAGCAGGTTCCAGTTTACTTAAAATAGGTAGATCAAGGGAACTGTGATGGCATCACTTGACCACACCTAGCTGCGTCCTCCATTTCTAGATGGGGCCAACTACTCGTACTGAAAATCCATGATGATAGTCAGTCTATGTTCAAAGAAATTATGGGACATTGTTGAGAAAGGATGGGAGTAGCCTAGAATGGAGAATGGTGAGAAAAAGGTTGCCCCAAAATCTAAAGAGTCGTTTAATGATAAAGACAAGCAGGACGAAGAGACAAACTTCACTGCTTTCTATGATATTCTTGCCTCGGTTGATCAAATGTGTCACTAGATGATCGTCAAGTGCACCACTGCAAATTAAGCTTGGAAAATCCTGCAATGTTAGTTCGAAGGAAATGCCTCGGTTAAATCCTCAAAGCTTAAGAGACTATCCTTACAGTTTGAAAATATTCAAATGAATGAGGATCAAAATATTGACATCTTTTATACTCACTTTTCTGATAATGTCAATGAGTGCAACATCCTCGGTGATGTGATCTCTGAAGATAGGCAAATCTAAAAAATCATGAGAGCACTTCCAACTCCTTTTTTGTGAGAAAGCCATTGTTCTTGAATCCTCTATGAAGTCAAAGATATGACTTTAGATGGCTTTATGGGGGAACTGCGGACCTTTGAGATCAAGAATGGGTATGATTCAATCAAAGCCAAAGGGATTGCTCTAAAAACTTAAGTAGCCCAAAAATAAAAATAAAAGAAGAGGATGAAGATCTGGATGAGGAGGTTTTGCTGACATAATGGTCTTCTGGCCAGAAACTATGGGAAGATGATGAAGAAATTCAACAACTCTAAGGGGTTCGGTAAGAACTTTTTTGGAACTACCAAACCCGGTGGCAAAAAAATTGACACCCAACATAACTGGAGATAATAAGTAGAATGATCACTGTCAAGAACGCAAAAGATTTGGACACTATCAAGCTGAATGTCCGAATTTTTCTTGCACTTTTCACGTTCATAATTTATGGAGAATTACGCGTAATTGTTGTGTTTATGTGAAAAAATGTGTTCGTTATTGACTTTGAGTTAATTTTCCTTTTTAATATGATTTGATGCGCTTTTGGGTGTTTTTGAGTCGTATTTTGAAGGTTAGGAAACTCGAAAGAATTTAGAAGATCGTTCGCATCCATTTTCATACTTTGGCCCACATCCTGAGGCTCGAACATGCCCAAAATAGATCAAGGTTAGGCCCTAACTAAAGATCATCAAGTCACGAGTAAAAGTCGTGAAGGAATCAGGCCGAGAAAATGGATGAAAAGGCCTCAAATTGGAGAACGAAAGAAGAAAAGGACGATCATGCATACTCCACGTTCTAGCCTATAAATTGAGGCACAAATGAACCTGAATTAGATGCAAGAAGAGCCCAAATTGAAGTTAATCGAGTCACGAACAAAAATCGTGAAGGGATCGGGTCTAGAAGACGAGAGGAATGGCTTCGAAACAACGACAGAAGACGGAGGTACAAACCAGGCGTTGAATCGGACCAAACAACCACAGCACCTACCGGACCGGAAGGCCGCCGGCAGTTAGTCCTGAATCGACCCATGAAGACAGCCGCACATACTACCAGCCCGGCAGCGGGTCTGGCGGTTCGCGCGCGCTATTTTCGTATTTTGGCTGTAACATCCTCTTCCAAGTTCTGATTCGAGTGATTCAAGTTTCCACGCGTAGCCGAGACCAAGATCTACAACTTTATAGTTGAAGCAAAAGACTAATTTCAGACGGATATTTCTAAAAAATCACGAGAAGAATGAGTCGAGTGCGCACAAGAGACTCGACTCAACAACTTAAAGGCTTGCTTCACGGTAAGCCCGAGTAAGGGTAAAAGTGTAAAAATACAAAAGGGTTAGGATTTGGTTAATTTGTAATAATGGTTAATTGGAATTGAACCTCCGACCACAGGCTTGCTTCACGGTCGCTCCGGCTTTCGGTGGCTTAAGATCACTTTAATTAATCATGCAATTAAAAGATGATAGTTGACCCCCTAGGCTAGGGATAACTACCCTTTCGAGGATTGTATCGACTAGATTTTAATTGAGCTTAGAGGTTAATTTCTACGCCTTAGTGTATTCGGGTGGGAAGGTAACCTTGGATAATTAGATTAACCAAAACACAATTGGTAGAAGGGAGACCTGCGGAGGAGAAGCTCTACCGAGCGGGGAAGTAGAGTCTAGGGGATCTTGGCTAGGATGGACGAAATTAGGTTTAGTCATGTGTGTAGGAACTACACCCCTACGTCGGTCTTTAGTGTCGGAGAAGTCGGGCTAACCTCTTCTAGTCTGATGTAGTTGGTAACTCGAGGCCCGGGGTTGAATTTGTAAATCTCATTCGTGAAGGTAGTCAACATCGGACCCCGATTACTTACCTATCTTAGGGGAATACGACACCTCAACTGTATTTCAAAATTATCACCCAATTAGGATATCGATTAGGTTAAGAATTCAACCACATAGAACTCATACTTGTTTCCTTCAATCATCTTTGAATTGTTAATTCCTTTTGCTTGTGTGAAACCGAGCCTCGAGAATATCTCCTCATCGATCAGTTCCCTCTTTGCTTTGTTTATTTGCTTTATGTTATCAGATTAGTCATCACTCAATTTTCATTTGATCTAACTTGCTCGAACGTGCTTAAGCCGATTCTCAGGGAAAATTCTCCATGTGGATACGATATCGTTTATACTACCTCTGTCACAAATCATACGATTGTGATTTAAGAAGGTCATTCGAATCGCATCAATTTAGAGCAACTTTCATGACAAGTTCAGGAAGGTATATAAAGCCACCTGGAGTGACTCTGAGCCAAATGATGAAACTCAAACTTCAGAAGAAACTCAGCACACCAGTAATCTTGTGTTTTGCACATCTTTGGGCTATTACATGTTTCTGATGGTGAATGTTGAAGAACAATAGAGACAAATCAGATTTTGCAGAGTCTTTTGACGAATCACGTCCCATTGCAGAAGATCTTCGGGCCCCGTATGAAGTAGCATCCTCAAAATCCAACAAAACAGCCAAAATTATTAAACCTCTTGAGGCAAAAGTGAAGCTCTATGTATAGAGAGGGATACAAGCACATCATCACAATCTCAAGACTTGACATCGGCCAGAAGATCCTGTTGGGTTTTTGTGAGTGTGAATGGAAAAATGTCTTTTAGTCGAAACGGTGTCTCGAAAAGTTGCACCTATTCAACTGGAATAGGTACAAACAGAAGGACATGGGCATTCAGAAAGTGGTGCAATCTAACCTATAGATCGTGACTTTTAGTCAAGAGGTATGATCTAACATTTGTGTTTGATCAAGTCGAAATGTTGCACCTGTTCACGAAATAACACTCAGAAGTCTATAAATAAGCCTTAACATTTGCATCTCCAATCAGTCTTAATCGAATACAATGACGACTTCACTACAATATGCATTTATCATCTTTTGCAATTGTGGTATTCGAGTCTTTTGAGTCTTCAAGAAAGTCCTGAGTATTGAGTAGTTCACCCAAAACTTTAGTCTCATTGTGATGGGATCCTAAAACAAAAAGTCATTGTATCTTGGAGACAGTTTTCGAAGACCGTGAGTACTTGTATCCGGGGCAATATCGTCTTACGAACATCGAGTCAAACTCGTGCCTCAACTTTATTAGTGTCGTCGTTCTTTAGAGTCATTTTCAAGTACAACGCGAAATTTTAGTTAATTTGAATAGCGACTAGAAAATAAATCCTCTCAAAGGTGATGTGTTTGATATGCTTTATTCATTTAATCAAGTTTTTTTTTTTTTTTTTTTTTTTTTTTCCTTTTTTGGCTTGATTAATGTTCATCATGTTTCTTACTTGATTACTGCAAGGAAATAACATTATGAAAGTCACAAGAATGGAACAAGGATGTCGGCCCCATGAAATTGGGACATCAACACCATTCTTCATAACCCCGCTATTCAGTAAAGGAACACAATCGCTATTGCAGCACTGCGTCCATCCACATCTAAAAACGACGGCGGCATGGCCGTGGCAGGGAGAAATACTTGACCATTATTAGGTCACCGGAGGAACCGAGTGCAATACGGAAGCACTGGGCTCCCAGAAATGTCCTGCTAACATATGACAGGGGAAAAAAGGAATTTCAGGTTCCGAAAATCAGTTGATTTTTCACCGGAACAACGTCTGGTGGTGCAACAATCCTTGAAATTAGATCTTGAAAACAAAATTGGGGTGTTGGACCATGGTCCAGCGATGCACCATTTGTTGAATTTAGCAGCAGCTTTGAGTTGAAATGGTGATAAGAAACATTGTCTCTTGATTTGGTGGAAACATTAGTGACGAACTGTTGCGATGCGTCGTGAAGTGAAAGATTCTTTGCGAAAGAGAAACACGCATTTGCAAAATGTCTCCTTGGGAAGAAGACTTGAAGCGGTGAGGAAGAGGTGCCTCAACATCTCTGATTTAGGCTGAAAAGATGCCGTATGTGTAGTGGAAATATGATAAGTTATGATCGGTTCATATGGGCATTGAAACTCGAATGTGTTTAGTCTAAAACTTGGAAGTCATTAACTCATTGCCACAAACAACCCAGTGCCATCTTGATGACATGTGGTAAGGTTATATGTAAGCTTTTAATGACTCATATACCAAAAGTGGTGGAGTATTTCTCCAAGATTAAGTCCTAATAGGATGTCACCTATATGAGTGAGAAGTAAGGCCGCTTCAAGTTAAATACTTATCAATCCAATTTATGGTCCTTGAATACCTTGTTAAAAACTTCTTCCACTTATGTGGGGGACTGTTGGAATTTTATGAGTGTGAATGGAAAAAAATTTATTAGCCGAAAAGATGTCTTACAAAATTGAGTCTATTCAAGTGGAACAGGTACAAAGGGAAGGACGTGAACTTTCAGAAAATGGTGCAATCTAACCATAAGATCGTGATCTTTAGTCAAGAGGTACGATCTAATGGTTGTGTTTGATCAAGTCGAAAGGGTGTACCTGTTCACGAAATGACCCCTATAAGTCTATAAATAGGCCTTAACGTTTGCATCTCCAGTCACTCTTAATCGAATACAACGACAACTTCACTACAATATACATTTATCATCTTTTGCAACTGTGGTATTCAAGTCTTTCGAGTCTTCAATAAAGTCCTGAGTTTCGAGTAGTTCGCCAAAAAAATTAGTTTCGTTGTGCTAAGATAATAAAGTTAAAAGTCGTTGTTTCTTGGGAACGATTTCCGAAGACCATGAGCACTTGTGTGCAGGCAAATATCGTCTTACGGACAGCGAGTCAAACTCGTGCCTCGACTTTACCAGTCTCGGCGTTTTCTAGAGTCATTTAAATACACCATTGCTAATTTTTTCAAACACGTTCATCTTGGAAAATGAGCTCAAGTGGACTTTGATCCATTCATATGTTATACGCAAGTGCTACTCGTGAAATAAATACTTTATTTATCCTAAAATATGAGTTATATTTCTTAATAAAAACTTTTTTTGGTAGCTAAAGTACAACCTAGAAAGAGTCATAAATTTTTCACTCCTAGAACTTTGTTTATTTGTTGATTTGACTTATTCACTAAAAAACACAAATTGTTTTTTAAATTTAGTATTTCAGGTTTTCTTTTTTTACCAAAAATACGTAACATTTACATAACTCTTACTTTAAAAAATTTATTTTGTGAAACAAAATTCTCGCTTTAAATAAACAATAGAGGGATGACTGGTATTTACGCATATACCATCTACGTATGAATATTTGTAGTATAAACTAGTAAAACCACTGTGTAATGCACAATTATGAGATGTTCTATAAGCAAAATATTATAACATTATACGAAAATGTTGAATGCATTTCATTTTGGTAAATAGATGTATGAATAAGAATAAATTTATATATTAAGAGAATCATTTTTTTTTTTGGTTGAAACATATTAACGAAACTAATAGATAAGAAAAAGAACTTAAGATTTTGGAGTGTCATAAATATATAGGTAAGAAAAAGAACTTAAGATTTTGGAGTGTCATAAATATATAGGTGGTCAAATTTAATTAGATGGAGGTAAAACTTTCCAAAAATCATCAATTCTTACTTTCATAACTTATTTTATTTTTAATTTGATGGAGGTAAAACTCTAGGTAGTGACCACGAATTTGTAAATTGGTCCAAACAATGTGTTCATTCCCATGTCGGCAAAGTTTACTTCAAATGGTAGCCTTTAAAAGTAAACATTAGCTTAAGAGGGACAATTTGATATCAATCCCTTGATAACTAACAAAGTAAACAGGTCATAGTGAAGACTACATTTAAAATGAACAACATAACCAACTGTGCAAGTCAACTGCATATACTAAACATGTAAAACTACTAACTAGGGTAAATAATTAAACAATAACTATGAGCCCTTTCCCGAAATTCCAAATAAAATCTCTTAACAAACAAAAAAGGACTATATATGTTCAAATAATTTCATTAAAAGGAATATAAGTTCATTTTTCAAACAAAAAGACTAAAACAATGCAAATCAACTGCAAAAAAACTACAACTTCAATCAATCAATTCAAATTGGAAAAAATAAAAGGAAGAAAGAAAACACATAATCCAGGAGCTCGACGGTGACATCGTTGCAACAACCATCCTATAATTCTAAAAAAACATGTCTCTGAAAACTCATATTCCTCTGTCTAGTCAAATCCTTTAAAACTCCAAACCACCTTCTTTCGGCGAATATGGCCACTTTCGGTGTCGAAATAGTGTCAAACTTTATCAGTATAAATATACCGTCAACAAATCTGCAGCATACTTAATCACCACCATCACTGTTTAAATCACAACCACTGCAGCCATCAATATCATCTCTCCGATCTATCAGCCCTTTTATGTGAAATCTCCAGCACCACAACATTCGCCAGAAATCTCCTTCACAACCACTATTCAGTATGAAGGGATTTATTTTTCGGCAGTTACAATAATTATGCTATAAATACCGCAGAATGAACCACATTTAAGAATACGTTGTCCTTCAATTTTGCGAGGACAAAAACTTGTGTGAGCCCGTCACACCGTGTGACGGGAAAAAAATATCATTCTTTTAGCAAAAGTATCACTGTTATCTATAAAAGTATCACTTGTTTTGAACAAAAAAGGTATCACTTTTTTGTAGTAAAAGTATCACTTTTATCTGTAAAAGTATCATTGTAGCAAAAGTATCACTTTTATCTGTAAAACTATATTCCGTCACACGTGAGATTGTCACACACAAGACTCACTCTTTTGCGAGATTGAACGGATTTTGGCACGTTGGATATTTTTTCCATAAAATTATTTGTTGAGATATTTTTGGATGTTGGATTGTTTTGTATGTTTTCAAATATTTCCATAAATTTTACGATTTAATCGGGGAGTTAATATAGGAAACCGAATTAAGATTAAAATATTTGCTGAGATATTTTTGGCTAATGGATTATTTCAAATCTTTCGGTATCTTTTACGATTTGATTGGAGAGTTAATATCGAAAACTGAATTTCACCAAACTTGGTGAATATTAAGGCCAACAACACTAAAACACGTTTTTATAATTAGGGTGGTGTATATATAGGAGAATACACGTTTTTTTCGGGAACAGTAGGTAATTTTGACGAGAAACTACCAAGAGTTTTCTTTTGGAATAATTTTGTTATTATATTAAATAAGATTAGTGCCAAGTAATATCTCCGGCTTAAATTAAATTCTATTTTTTTTTCTCAAGTAGGATCTCGAACTTTTAAAAAAATCATAATAAACTCGAGTATTTTTAAATGTCAGACAAATAGAACATTCATATATATCAAAAGAAAATAAATTCGGAAAAGCTGACTAATCTAAAGAATTAACAAACCAAAAGAAAGTAAATTTAAATAAATCAAGAACAGTAAAATAAAAATGAAAACTATTTAATACAAATGAAAACTATTTAATACATTTGTAAATAAGAAGATAGTTTCAGTTTGTTTTTTTTTTTAAAGTTTTAATTTTTCCAATTCTTTAAATAATTTCAGGTTGTTTTATATTTGTAGATCTATTAAATAATTCTTTGGTTTATTTTTAGTTTTTAGAATACTCAATTCCTTTTTTTTGAAGCATTAGAATACTCAATTCTTAAAATATGTGTATTTGTACATTAGTTGCATGGATTTTAGATTCGTGCAATCCAGGTCATGGACAGTTTTTTATGAAAATGGATCAATGTTTTATGCATAAAAATATTACTAACTGTTTTGAAGAAATGTATGACACTGAAAACATGTAAGTATTTATGCATAAAGACAGCGAGCAATATCTTTCAGTATAAAATAATAGGCAAAAACTTGCGTGCATATGATGCACTATATGCTTTTTGTACACCAACCCATATAAAGACCCTTGTGCGCCCGTTTCGAGCGACCCGACCCGCGCCAGTTTTGTGTTTTTTTTTTTGTTTTTTTTTTCTTTTTTTTTTTTTTATTTTTGTTTTTGTGGAACATATAAGACATATATTATGCCGCGTTTGGGTTAACAAGTTAGTAAGTGGCGCAACGGTTTCGCTCTTGCTCTGAGGCACTGGAATGTAGAGAGGGCAAGGGTTTGAACATTGTTGCCTCCATTGTTGTGTTAACTATTTTGCTTTATGTGTTTTATATAAACTAGTGTGCGAAATAATATAAATTAATATGCAAATAAATAGCCATAAATACTGGGGGTCTAGTGGGTAGTTCCTTCATCTCATACTTTGAGGTCCTAGTTTCAAATCTTAAACTCTAGGGGTTTTATCGGTCAAGAACCTGAAAGATAGGTCAACTATCAATTCAGGTCCTGAAAGAAAATTTCTATCAATCTAGGACCTAAAAGATTTGAACCTATCAATGTAAGACTCGTAAGTTTAAAATCATAAGAGGGCATGTTTGGAAAATTTTAAAACCCACAAAATAAAATCCCACAAAATAAACTCTACAATTTTGCTTATTTGCTTTTAATTTAATTCATATACCTTTTTATCTTTTATTCTATTTTTTATGTAATTCACACATCTAGGTTACAGTGTATTTACTATTTGCTTATAATATATATTATGTTGCCTAATAGTATAAGTAGTTGTTTTTTTTTTTTAATACTATATATAATTTTCCGACCTTACACTATACTTATTGTTCCCTTATAATATATATTAGCGTGCTTAAAAGTATATGTTCATTTAATAATACGTTGTTTACAATTTACAGTATAACTATTTATACTTTTTATATTACTCTATAGTTATTATCCTAGGGTATAGTATATTTACGTTTTGCTTATAGTATATATTATGTTGGCCAATAGTATAAGTTATTAGTTACAGTTATAATTTTGTTGGTGTATACAATTATACACTCCCTCCATCTCTAATGAACTTGCACATGGGACTTGACACACTTATTAAGAAAAAATTATGTTTTGAAATTTTGTTAACTTTTCAAAGATTGATGGAGGGTGGAGATTGAAAGTGGAGATTTTGATGGTGGAGATTGTGTTATAACTTTTCTTTTTAAAGGTGTGCAAGTTTGATTGGAACGGATGAAAACGGAAAGTGTGCAAGTTTATTCAGGACGGAGGGAGTATTTATTTTCCTAGCTTATAGTGTAATTATTGTTACCTTATACTACCTCCATCCCGGTTAAATCTGTCTACTTGTCTTTTGAGTCCGTCCCAATTAAACTTGCAACCCCAAAAAAAGAAATTAATTTCCACAATCCTCACCCTCAAAATTTCAATCATCAATCTACACCTTTAAAAAAGTCAAAGAAAAAACAGTCAACTATTTTTTCTTTAACATTTGTGCCCGGTCAAAGTGGCAACTTTAATTGGGACGGAGGGAGTAGTATATATTAGAGTGCTTAAAAGTATATGTTCATTTAGTAATACAATGTTTATGATTTATAGTATAACCATTTATTCTTTGTATATTACTCTATAATTATTTTTTATAGTTACAGTATATCTATTATTTGTTTATAGTATATATTATATTGACTACTAGTAAATATTATGTTACCTATTTGTTTGAATAATATATTATGTTACTTAATAGTATATATATTATGTTGTCTAATAGTATAGCTTATGTTGTCTAATTGTATATATTATATTGTCTAATAGTATATATTAACTTACTTAAAAGTATAAGTTCATTTAATAATACATTGTTTATAATTTATTACGGTGAAATTTGATATAATAAATCAAAAGAAAACATAACAAAACCAAGAAACAAAAGAAACCATTAAAAATCTTAAATTAAAGAATAATCCACTAAAGTATAATTTTAGTAAATCAAAAGAAAATATAATAAAACAATGAAACAAAAGAAATCAATAAAAAATCTTAAATTAAAGAATAATCCAGTAAAGTATAATTTTTTTTACTATTTAATTAAATACTATTTATTTAGTAATTAATATTATCAATTTTATATTAATATACAAAGAAAAAATAATATACAAATAAATACATAAAAAATATGTAGTAGATAGATCTTGAACTCAAAATCTTTGAACTAGGCAAGCAATCCCAACCAATTTAGCCACCACACTTTTATAATATTTTGGTGTAGAATCTATGAATAAGGTTCGAACATGGAACCTCTTGGATGACTAAACGTGGCGCTAAACAAAAAAACAGAAAAAGTAAGGCGAACAGGATTCACACAAACGCCTCCTTGCTGCCCTGCGCATTTCAGCCCAGCGCGCTTACCGCTGGCACACGCTCGAACTTGTTAACTGAAACGCAACCTTAAATTATTAACATAATATGTTGTATTAAAAAAAAAAAAGGTGCGATCCGCCGGGTCGCGCACGGAATCGGTTCGCGGACGCGACTTTGTTACAAATTATATTGCAGCGTTTTTTTTTAGTTCCTTCTTTAAGTAGTAGTGGTGTACAATAAGTCCTATTGTACACTATATGCACCCAAGTCCCACTCAAAATAATACTTTTTATGGATAAACTGAATTGTACTTTGCACCTAGGGGCCCGTTTGGTTGCTAGTAGCAACAATTTGGTTGGTATAGCTAAATGGGCTTTTGGGAGTGTTTACAATGATTTATGTTGAATTACTAATTTTTTTGGTTGACTGGTTTATTCAGGTTGATTTCACCCAAGTTAGCTTATAAATTGTTTGGTTGACTGGTTTATCCGGGTGTATCACCTAAACCTCGGGTTAAAACTCAGACTTATACAACCCACTCCCACCCCCCACCGTTGTAATTAACCGGACTTTGTTGTTATAGAAAACGAGCTTGATAATAAAGCCGGACTGTCAAATGTGCAGCCAAACATGTTTATAGATGGGTTGAGACTTGTAATAAGGCCTAAACCTATTAACCAAACAGGGGGCTAGTGTATATTAGACTTTATCCAATTCTTATATGAGTGAATTTTGTGTGTGACAGAATACACTTTTACAGAAAAAGAAAAAATGATACTTTTACGAATAAAAGTGATACTTCTACTATAAAAAGAGATTTTTTTTCTCGTCATACGACCGTTACACGAGTGATGATTTCACACAAGTTTTTGTCAATCTTATATTCTACTTTGTCAATTTCTCGAATTATTCTACGTGACTGTGATTTTATTTGATGATTTTATGTTAATTGAGATTCGTTTAGTTATTTTATTAAATTAGAAGGATGCTATTTGTGTGGTACTTAGAGGCTGAGAGACTTATTTGTCATGGGACAGCCTGCGAAGAATAGCGGCCTAAATGGGCCGCATGATTTGGGTTTAAACACCTCAGTGGGTCCATCAAAATTTACTAAGCAGAGCCTGCTTGGAGCCACTGGATGATAATTTCGATCTGACCCGCCTTGACTTTGCATATGGGTCGTTTCGTCCTGTAATTCGTGATGGGGAGGGGGAGGGGGAGGGGAGCCCTTGCCCCGTCCCGCCCCACAGTATTATATATACATATATATATATATATATCACTACAACAAAAGAGGTCTTTTGCATAACATTTTTTGACACCACAATTGTGGTCACTAATAATAAGTTAGTATTTGTGACCACTTGTTGTCACAAATCTTTCTACAAATTATTTGAGACCACTTTAAGATTAATTTTAGAGCCAACTAGTTGCAAAAAATATTTGAGATTCATTTGAGACCACATTTGTGGTCACAAATATATTATTTGCGACGGAGTTATTGAGACGAAAATAAAGTTGTGACAAATGCTCATAAGTTGTGACAAAACTCATTATTTGAGATTACTTTTTGTGGTCTCAAAAGACCCTTTTTCTTGTAGTGTGTAATATATATATATATATGTGTGTGTGTGTGTGTGTGTGTGTATGTGGTGTTATTCACATAAATGAATCAATTTAATATATAATAATAGTATTTAATAATCATGCAATATTTATAATAATAGCATGTATCAAATAATACCAAATAACAGACAACATACAACGTAAAAATTATTAAATTAAGTTTAGGCACATAAATAAATGGGTTAATTACCAACAAAATCACGACTTTTGGTCCAATTTTCAATTGCAACATGACTTTTAAAACTTATCAATGTTGGTCATCAACTATAACTTTTTTTCTATTACAACATCGGCTAATTTTTTAACACCTGATTGTGTCGACATCACCACCATTAGATGCACATAGACGAGACCGTCATTTACCCTTGATCAATTTCATAATCCGTCAGTTTTATTGTCGTTAATCGGTGATTGAAGTTATTATATCACTTCTTCGACTCGCAATTAACGACAGGAGAATTGACGGATTGTGAAATTGATCGAGGGCAAATGAAGGTCGTGTCCGGGCGCATCTAATGGTGGTGATGGAGACACAATCAAGCGTAAAAAAATTTAGCCGATGTTGTAATTGAAAAATAATTATAGTTGGTGACCAACATTGGTAAGTTTTAAAAGTCATGTTGCAATTAAAAATTGGACCAATGGTCGTGATTTTTTTGGTAATTAACCCTAAATAAATATTACAAGATAGGATTATAAATGTATTTTAAGCATTTACTAGTTTTTTATAGTTTACGATGACTCTTTGAAATAATATTTGTATAGAATGTATTAAGTCAACATTTATTTTAAATTATACTCCCTCCGTCCCGGTTAACTTGTCACAGTTGACCGGGCACGGATGTTAAGAAAAAAACAGATTTTGTGGAGTCTTTGACTTTTTTAAAGGTTGAGATTGAATGTGGATATTTTGAGAGTGGAGATTGTTGCCTTTAATTGTCATTTATGGGTGTCACAAGTTAAGTGAGACGGTCTGAAATGGAAAGTAGGACAAGTTAACTGGGACGGAGGGAATAGTAACTAAATTTTATTTATTTTTAAAAAATAATGGGTCAACCTTCCCCCGACCTGTGACCCGCAGCGAATCGCCCCGCCCCGTTCAAAGGATGAGGCGGACATGAATATTCAAGTACCTGCCCCGACCTGCTCCATTGTCATCCCTAGGTCTAAGATGGTCCGTATTCCACTTTATTTATATTATATAAAGAATTGATTGATATATTATTTTAGAAAAAAAATTGATCGATATGTTAATTTATACTATCTTTTTCTAAACTAGGGAATTCAAAGGATATTCTTTAGGGGTGTGTACCTACGGTACAGTAGTAGGATTTGAAAATCTTAGGTACACTGGAGGATTTGAAAATTTAAGATTTCGTTCTATATATAGTTTGGTACTTCTAAAATTTAAGGATAGAATTAAATTAAAATTATAAATATTTGTACCTAATCATTCTGAACTTCGGGGCAGTATGATATTCGAGATCTAATAAATATAGTGAGACAATATAATTCGATATGACATACTCGGATATTCAGAGATTTGTATTGAGATTTTTTATATCAAAATTAAAATAAAATAAAATAAATCAAGATACTCATATTAAAGTTGCAATTGAAATTAAACTAATGTTAGCATAAACACCGAGTCATAAGTAAACCTTTCAAGTAAGGTTGTACAAAAGTAGTATTTTATAAAATTATGCATATCAGTTTTTAGTATAGAATGGTTCAGAGACGGAGTCAGCAGGGGGCAGCGGCGGCGGCCGCCTCCCTCAAAATTTCTGGCGAACTATTAATGTGTGTGTATATATATACACAATGTAATTGTAGTCAAATAATGAATTTCGCCCCACTCAAATTCTAAAAACTTTGACTAAATATCCCAAAATAATTGTTCACCCCCTCATTATAAAATTCCGGCTCCATCCCTGAAATGGTTCATGCTAATTCGATGCAGTTCCGCATGGCTCTCGGTAGGATATCTATTAAATATTTGAAATCGTACCATAATTTTTTTCGGTACATTTTGATTCGAAAAGAGTCAAAAGATAACGATCATTTTCAATTTAATGTGCTTTTGGCTCAGATTTCAGCTCAATTTAATGTGCTTTTGGCTCAGATTTCGGCACAATTCGAGTAATTCTGAGTTACACAAACACCCCAAAGTAAAGGAGGTTTCTTGTGCAATCCGAATCATGGGTCAAAAGATATTACTATTTATGTTTAAATGTATTACATACAGGTAAAAGTATCACGGTCAAAATGTATTAATGTCTATCCTTAAAGTTCACATGTTTTGAGTAAAGCTATAAATTCACTAACAACAGGTGATACTTTTTGATGAAACTTTGCCCATAGTATTGTCTAATATTCATTGCTACTATACTGGCTTTTCTTTTTCGTTTTCTTCTTTTTTACGACAAATTGCAATTATAAAAGAAAAGGGAACATACATCATCACCGGCAGCGATTCGATCCACATCTTACTTGAGAAGGAAAAAGGCCATTACATGTTTTTCATCTTATGCTTCCATTTCAAAATTTTTGTCTAACGTTACTTTTTCTATTTTTAGACTTTTGCGCTGTATAGTTAGTTTAACGTTGAATTCCGTTGGAGTAACCTCACATCAAAGAACCCTTGGATGCTGCCCCTGGAAAGACAATACGCACAACTTGGCCCATTTTATAATTTCGGAATTGACAACTTCTTATGAATATAGAAAGCGTGTGTTTGTTTTAAATTGTATAGATACACGTATGTAGACTTCGTATTACTACCGGAAAAAGTGGATTAGACATATCATCATTTATAAATGGGAGAAAATGTGAAGTACCCTGTCAGAGGGTACTCACCCTTTTTTTTACTTAGTTGACTTTTTTCCTGATAATATGCCCCGAAATAACCAAATTGCCCTTTTGTTCTTTTATTAAAAATGCTCTTCATTATTCTGATTTTTCTTAAAACGAGCGAGCATACTTTTATTTCAATTCAGTCCTTATATTCTTATCCTTTTGGTTTTGTCCAAATAAATTTTCGTCCAATATTTTCTTAATTATAAATTGACCCCATAATTAATTTTCTCATGCAAAATTAATCTTTAGTATTAATATGAAAATAGTCCATTACGACCATATCAGGCCCATCATGCTTCCGTCAATTAAATTCTTGAAACATAAATCAAGTTTTGTACCTTTTTGACCGAATTGTCGTCGGGTCGTATCCACCGGATTTTACGAACTATTCCTCACAGCCCAACCACACGATCGCAATCGATGGTTCCAGACGTAGACTCCTTCAACAACAACCAGCACAGCCTCGTTTCGTTTCCTACCTCGAGGCGTACAGTATTTTCTTGATTGATGATCAGAAATAAAGTTTATGGAACACGATGAACAAAAAGCCCAACTTTTATTAAGAAATCATGAACTTATTATTACATTAGTACATCTCCTTTTGGGAGGAGACAACTTGTTTAGCTACTCATGGTAGCTATGCTCTCCTCACACATACACTCGAAGAAATTATAATGGAAAAACTGGAAACTAGCTATTACAAATTTTATTGTTGTAAGAAAACAGAGGGGAATGGTCGATGCCTTCTGCTTCCTTCTACCCTGTATTTATAGAGGTTTGAAACCCCTATCCTTGAATTATTGCGTCCAGTTGTAAGCTTTTGATTCGTCTCTCAAATTTTCTGGATGCATCTTCTTATCTGGATCACATGCATGTGGTCCCTCCTTCACATGGTTCACATGTTGTGGACCCTTGCCTCACATGCAGACTTTAATTATTCTGCTGTGAATGCCTCCACCTTTTGCCGTTTTGGGTGGATGCGATTCTCGTGACTCAACCCATCGCTGCTTGTCGGAGACCCCTTTATTAATTTTTTCTGGGTGGTCCCCTTGGCATCTTTTGCTTTCTCGATGGTTCTTTCTCGTTTCTCTTCCCTTTGTCATTGATGACAGGGAAAGCTTGCCCGAATAGTGTCTTTTCCTATTCTGGGCACCTGGGGCAAATCCGACTCGTCCACCGTCCATTATGCGCCATATTGCAATACTTTCTGGCGGTTTCCGAACTTGCCGGCAGCTCGTTCTTCCATAACATCTCTCTCTTTTGTTCAAAGATAGTCTCTGCATATGGAGAGGTTTTGGATGTCATGGTATTGATCAAAAGTGATCCATTCGCCGTCTTGTGGAAGACTTTGAAGCTTCCTTTGATCTTTCTCATTTCCATGAGACAAACCCATAAGCCCCAAGCTCTCCGTGTAGTAATATCATCCTCCGTGAAGGTTGATACTAGGGGGATCTTGTGATCTGGGACATACATGTTTTTGTTTGCCTGTCTGGGATCAGGTCTTTGTAGCTTTATAAAATGAAAAGTTGGGTAAGATCCGTTCTTGTATGGTTCCGGAGCTGCTGATATAAACTTCAGCTCCAGAATATCTCCTCGTTCGAGATGATTGTTGTTCTCCCATGTCTCGAACACAACATTGAATATCCATCCCGGAAGTTTTGAGATTTTCGGGAAACTTGGTGCCACGGTATGAACCGAAGTTAGAGCTCCAAAATCATACCATTCTTTTATTTCTTGTGGACTGGCTCCTGGGTTCGTCCACATTCTCGGATATTTACCAGATCGATCAATCTGGCATTTTGCTGGGTTAACTCCAGCCCCTGTAAGAATTTTCTCCCATGTTCTTTGATAAACCTGAAACGGAGAAACTTTAAGATCGTTAATATCAATCTTAGAGGTACTAGCCATTGGCCTAAGATTGATCTCTCCCTCTTTTACCCCAGAGGTGATGGGTTGGCTTGAGACATCAGGAGGAGTATCCTCCGTTTGCTTAATTGTTTCTTTAGCTAGATCCGTGTAGGGATCCAACTGAGAACTCGTGCTCACAGTACTTGAATCTGTGGCGACCGGGTTAGAGGTTCGTTCTCGAAACTCGACCTTTTGCTTTTCTGAAAAAGCTTCCCGTGGATAGGAATAATCAGGCTGTCCCAAAGGCAATTACTTGCAAGTTTGGTAGCCTTTAGCGCGCTTTGGACTTTTGACAAGTCCTCCTGTTGTACTCGACCCGCGACTTTGGCTTGAATATCCAAATCGTTGATCCTCTTATCAAGCTCCTCCAAACGTTCCTGGAGATGCCTGTATCCTGTTAGGATGGAGTTGGCTTCACTGGACTCCATCTCTCGTTAGAAAGTCTGCAAGAACATTTTCATGAGACTTTATAATGACAACCTCATAATCAAAATATTGACAATCAGCTTGCCATCTAAGTAATCTAGCTTTCTCAGGTTTAGATTCAATCTTTTTTGTTAAGAAAGCTTTGACACTTGTGTTGTCAATTTTAAGAATGAATTTCTTAGGCAGTAGGAATAATGGCCATTTTCTGAAGGCCTTTCGCACTACAAAGAATTCTTTCTCATTGATGTGCCATCTTGCTGCTTCGTTTTCTGCAAAGAGACCGCTGCAGTATCGGCATGACACTTCTCCATTAGGGGTAGCTTTTGTTAATACTACTGCCCACCAATGATCACTGGCATCTGTATAGAGTACCAATTCTTCATCATCACTCGGTATTGCAAGCTTTGGAAGATCTTTACAGATCTCTTTAAGCTGTAATACTGATTCTTGGTGTTCTTTTCCCCATTTGAAATTTGCATCTTTCTTTAACAATGGGTTGAACACCTTCCTGTATTTTGCCAGGTTTTTAATAAACATCCCGGCAAAATTGACAACTCCAAGAAAACTTTGAAGTTGCTTCTTGTCTTTGAGGTCTTTTGGAAATCCTTGCACCTTCTCTACAATATGTTTTTGAAGGATGATTCCAGACTCATCGATCTCGATCCCAAGGAACTCGATCTGTCTAGTGGCGATTACTGCTTTCTTTTCTGATAGCACTAATCCTTCCTTATGACAAACTTCCGAAAAGATATCTAGATGTTTGATGTGTTCCTTCATATTCCTTGAAGCAATGAGTATATCATCGACATATACGAACATGAATTTAAAATAATCTTTAAACAAATTATCCATCTTCCTTTGAAATATCTGGGGGGCATTTGCTAATCCCATTGGCATCACGTTCCAGATATAATGTCCTTGTGGTGTGGAAAACGCCGTATACTTCTTGCTGGCCTCTTCCATTTTAATCTGATAGAAACCAGATTTACAATCAAATTGAGAGAATACCTTTGCATCCTTGATGCAGTTCACCAAGTGTTCTCTACTTGGGATATAATATCCATCTAATTCCAAGATATTGTTGATCCCTTTGTAATTGATCACCAATCTTGGCTTTCCTCTCTTCATTTCTCCATGGTTTCTCACCAGAAATCCTGGGCTACTGTATGGAGAGATTCCTTCTGAAATCAACTTACAGATGTTCCTTAAGTATTTTCTTCATATCCTCACGATCTGCCTGATTCATAAGGATTGGTTTGTACCGAACAAACTCATTTTCTTTTCCAGTTTTCACCTTCAAAGTTGCCTTGAGTTCATTTTTGTTCCACCATGCTAGAGGATCTTCATTGAAATTCATCTTTATCCTCTTCTTGACATCTTCTAAAGATATTTGTTCTTCAATGGTGATATCAAGTTGTGGACTTGCTTCCATAGACACCTTGAGGAATTGGATTGTCTCTTTTGACATTCTCTCATCCTTATCTCCTCCTAATGTTTCAGCTCGATATTGAAAGAGTGCATCTCCATATCTTCGTTGATCCTTCATTTTTGGGTGACTTGGTATGTTTGCTTAGGGCTGGGGTGGCTAGGCTTGGGCAAGTGGATGGTATTAGTGGCTTGGGTTGTGAAGAGAGTGATGTTTGAGCCAAGCCCCTTTACAACAAACATCAAGTGGGTTGGCCCAACCGGTCACGGGTTGGGCCAACCCCAAGCAAACATACCCTTAGTTTTCCTTCATCACCACGCTTGCTGCGAAAATTAATGGGCATTTTCCGATTAAATGCCTCCCTTAATCTCTGAACAATAATCTTATGATCACATAGGATTGTGAAAATTAATGGGCATTTTCTGTAGGAAATTGTTTCCTAACAGAATATCTGCCCCTGTATCATGGAAATAAATTGGTGGAGTCTTGACTTTGTACCATGGGGTATCTCCGGCTCCGCCAATCATGATTTCCGCTTGCTTAATTCCTCGTTTGAGGATAAGAACCCTCTTAGAGAAATCTCTTCCTGCAATAGCTGGTAGATCTTCTCCTACTCCTGTAGGAAAGATTTCTGGCTTTGCTGTGCATATTCCTGCACCTGAGTCAATGTAGGCCGCGAAATATTCTGCTCGATATTTTTCATATAACATCCCTATAGAGATGTATATTGAGAATGGACTAGTAGCCATTACTAGCGGGCCTCTTTCTTCATAGAACCTGGTATTTTCTATGAGCCACTGTAAAGACCACCCTATCTGGCTGTCGTTCCCAAGGTTTGTGCCCCTCGAGAAATTCCAATTCAAGAATAAGACGCCCATTTTCTCGTCCTGCTATTCCTTGGATTATCAACTCGTTTTCTCCTAGCTGGAGAAGTCCTTCAAATCTCCCCAATGAAGGTTGTTGTAGATAATATAAGACGTCACAAGGAAACATGTTATCCTTTTGAGTGATAGCGAATACTATCTCCACTTCTCTCCATCCCTCTGGACATTTTAATTCACCTTTAGTTGTGAATTTTTCTGGCTCCAGATTCTCTTGTGAGATAGGTCTCTTTTCCCAGCTCCGACTCATGATTCTACTATCATGAAAAGAAACCCTTCTTGATTCGAACCTTTGACTTGTAGCTCTAGTCATAATAGGTTGATCCGCGATCCGCATATCCATCTCATGGATTGGTGGCAACTCCATAATCTCCGGACGGACTGCATGGGCCACCTGCTCGAAGATATCTGGTATTTCGATGAACTTCTTTCCCACGAACATTTCTGAATGGTGGGTATTGGACAGTGCATACGAAATACTATAGGTAATAGAGTATGGTCTATTTCCTTCTTTCATCAACTCCTTGTTCTTGATATCTTGATGAAGAGTTAGAACTCTATTAAAATCGCGATCTGCCAAGTTATAGGCAATCCTTGGATAAATGTAGGATACCAATTTCCCGGCATATAGATTTCCTAAGATTCCTCCCAGGCTTGCATCTCGCAAATTCTTGATTCTTTTGTCGAAGATAGCAATATCAATCGGAGAATCTATTCCTTCTTTGAATGTTGATTTGATCAGAATTCTGATGGCTCCGATATGGATCCATTTCATCTTCTGAGCAATCTCTCTATTCATCCTGCTTAGTTCCTCTCTGATCTCTTTCATCGGAACTAGCTGCATCTCCATCACATTACTTGTCAGTTCCATGGGAATTGCAATTTCCCCTGTTGTGACCTTGTAAAATGATATGATGCTTTCTCTTCTTTAGGAAATGTCCCAAAGTCTTGTCAAATCTCCCGACTGAAAATCCATCATAGATTTGGAGTTTTGGGTCTTCTCTCTTAATTTTCATAAGAGTCTTATGAGAAATTGACATTTGTGAGAAGAACCCGGAGAGATCTTCTTGCATCTCCTGTCGGAAGACGTCCTCTTCTTCAGTCTGATTCTGATTCCGAAGACTCATCCTCGCTATAATCTTCTTCTTCGTATATGCTTTCATCTGAAGGGATTCATTCAAACTGATATACTTGAATTAGATCCTGAAAGTATACAAACTCTTCCATTTCTGGAGTTGCTTCAAACTTTCTGATTCCTCGTCTTTGATTGTCTGGACAGTCTGTTGATATGTGGTCTTTTGCACCACATGTCCAACAATTGCAATCTTTGAAACTTTCATTAGCTCTTGTATGAGCACTTCTGAAAGTTTTCCTTGTTGATGATGATCTTCCCATGCTCATTTGATTTGAGCCTGAGGAAGAACTTCTACTCCGACTTGGTCCTAACCTCTGCCCTGTTTTGTAACTACGGGCCTTTTGTTTGGACCAAAACTTTCTAGGTCTCCATGAAGTCCTAGATTTCTGGTTACCATCTCCTCTGGCATAAGGATGATTTCTCTTTTTCATCTTCTTTTGCCTAAATGGTTGACCTCCCACAATAGTAGGAATATCGTTTTCAACGCAACATAGAGGAACACTTTTGTTTATTCCTCTTAGCCTCTTGTAATTCTTATGAAGCGCCGCTTGATAGCACCACTCAGCAAGCTTGATTTTGAGGAACGACATCCTTCTTGCCACGGTATCCAATCTATTCTCTAGAGGTGGCTGATATTCTTTAATCAGCATTTCTCTCCATGGACTGGGGATCTTAGCAAAGAATAATGGAATGGCGTCTCGTTCCTCGATTTTTTATTTCCATCTATACTCTGTAAAGAGTTTGATGAACTCATCTACGTGACAAATATCACGTATCTCCAGGCTATGAAGTGCTTGTCTGTATCGTCTGACCTTATCGTCTTCAGCTCCTTCAAAGTAGCCTACTCCAACGAATCCTACTTTAAGTACTTGAGCCATTTTGTCGACGATCTCTGCTAAGGCTTCGCCAGCCCAGACATTTTCTACTATCTCAAGATTAGTAGCTTCCCAGGCAATTTTCACAGATCCTTCCAAACTTATCTTCAGAAGTGAGATAAAATTTTCTTTATCCCGCTCTAGCGTACCAACTGCAATCTTCATTGCTCCTGCCCACTCATCTATGAGTAGTTCTCGATTCTTGAAGTCTAATGTATCCACGTTGAGAACTATTCCGTATGGATGTATTGGCTCCAACTGAGATCTCCCATAAGGCGATTGCATTAAGTTTGGCCTTGGGGATCTCTTTCTTGTCTCTGCGGGAAGCCCCAGTAGAAAAATCTCCCGTTGGTGGTATATTTCCACCTGTTGGAGGGTCATGGGATCCCTCGCTTTCTGCCACATTTGTTGGATTTTGTGGTGTATTTCGGGGAATCTGTTGTTGTCCCGTAGATACATTTTCTTGCATTTTTAGATCTACAAGACCCAATTCTGCAAAGGATTGTGCAAGGTCGTGTAAATCCTCTAGATTTATTCTATCCATTAGGATAGACTCTTCCGGTTTAGAAAAGCAATCATCTTTTCTGTATCCGTCAGTTCTCTCTTTACTTCGGTAGTTTTCCCCTTTTGATGCAATAGAGGTTCTGTGCCGAAAAATGGGGAACCTTCTCTTCTCCTGGCCATACTTGGCTTTGTTTCCAAGATGGTCAATCTCCTTTGAACCTCCTTGAGTACTTCAAGGATTTCCTTCTGTTGGTCGAGGATGGTCTCTCCATAACTTTGGACCGTCTTCTGGATTTCTCTAAGATCTGTAATCTTAGATTTTTCTCCACTTACTTCTTCCCAATTCGGTCCCTTCATGATTTTTTCCAGAAATGTAAATGAGGTTTCTGGATATCCGATGGGGACTGATTGGGACGCCTTCTCCAGATTTCCTTGGTAGGAAATCTTCCTTGGATGCTGGTGAAATGGATGAGATCAGCTGCATTCCCTTCTACAGGAATTTCCTGTTTAAGGGTCTTTCGTCTGATTTCTTCTCTTGTTTCATCATCGTTTGGCATCTTGAAAGGCTGTCGTAACTCGTGGTTGAGTCTCTTAGTTCTTTCAAGAGTCCGTTCACATCTTCGGATAAATTCTCCAAAGAAATCCTGTTTCTGTCTTTCCAAAATATGGTAATATTCTGGGTTACTTGAGTCCTTACTCAAGTATTCCTGTGGAGTATTTTCTCTCGAACTTTCGTTCAGATTCATATTTACTCGTATGTCTCCTCCGTTAGGATAGTACGTAACATAATAAATATAATTCATGATTTCTTTAAATAAACCTAGGGCTCTGATACCATTTTAATCGTCGGATCGGATCTTGCATGATTGTTTAATTTAGCGGGTTAATTTATTAAATTATGAAAATTAATTAGGACTAAAATCTGATATTAAAATTTTGTTTGGACTTAATTAAAATTTAATTTATAAAATCTGAATTGAAATAATTTTTTTTTTTTTTTTTCATCTAAGGGCAAAATGGGTAGTTCACTTGATAAAAGGGTATTCTATCAAATTTAAAGTTAAGTAAGTAAAATAGGGGTTTTTTCTTCTAACATGGGCAAAGAAACCTATTTTCCCTTTATAAATATTGCAAAATGGAAGTGTATAGATAGTGCAATTATTGAAAAATGAAAAAGTGGTGGAATGAATAGACATATATACTTTCTTTTTAGAATCAAAATAAACATAACAATAGAAATTCCTCAACTAACTAAATGAAAAGACATAAATCAATGAAAAAGGAAAGCTTCAAATTTCTGCAGACAGTTAAGATGAGTAATTCACGGGGTGGAGTTGATGCCACACTTTATAGAGTAGCATCCACCACTAATTTGACACACAATGTGTTACTATATGTAAATTAAAGGTAATACTCTACATATGCATTCCTCCAGGTGTAACAATTCACGGATGGCATTGGCATATGATACTAATGACTGCTAGATACTTCAGAGTTCAAAAACTATCTTATGAATCCACATACATCAAAGTTCAACAGAAAGATTGATGAAAGACATTGCCAAAAATAACATTATTGAGTTATTCATAACAAAACCGAAGCTCATGGTGTTCTAAAAACAGAAAACCGTCACATCTAAATAGTATTCCTAATTAGTAAAATACTACACTGCAACACCTTCAGTCCTAATTTCACCAGATTTTCCAGACAAAAACAGATTCAGAACATCAGCATGGTTCTTAATGTGTTTAGGACATTTCGAAAGGAAGTCCTGTGCTTCGGATAGCCTTCCTGCTGTAATATATGCCTCAAATAACTGGAAAAACACGTTATTTGCGGGATACCTTTTTGACGTCACAGCCTGTGTGAATCTAATAGCATCTTCAGCACTGCCTGTTTCTGAAAGGTACTCAACAAATGGATCCAAGTATGGAGGGTGACCTTGATTCTTAATCATACTCATAACGTCAAAAGCTTCTTCGAAATGATTATGGGCTAACAGCCCTTTCGTTAATGTTCTGTACGTCGCATATGAAGCACTCAAGCCTTTATCCTTCACCATCAGAGAAACAAGCTTGTAACCATCACAAGGTTTGTTTATCCGGCAGTATGCACTAATCAACACTTCCAAAGCATAAGAGGCCCCTTCTTTCTGAACCATCTCGTCCGTCCGCCCAACAGTATCAAGAAACGCATTTCCATTGTCTTTAGAGGCTCCCAAAACTCTTGAAAACAAGTCCATATCTAGCTCTTCGCTCGCTACTATCTTCCCTAATAGCAAAATGGAATCCTCTTCCGAGGGCTTAATCCCACCATCCATTGCAAATTCATACAAATCCACAGCTTCACTTACCATATTCTTCGCAACATAATTCTTCAAAACGTGTACATAAGTCTCCCGCTCCATCTCATGCCCTTCGTTTCTCATTTCATTAGCAATCCTCCAAAAATTCTCATCATGATCCTCTTCACCCAATACCCTAGCAATTGCATTAAACGATTGCTGATCATGCTTGAATACACCACTCTCCTCGACCCACCTAAAGAAAATCAACGCTTTGTTTGGATCCATTTTAAGACCCTTCAATACCCTAATGACCAAATCACATGAAAACTCCACATCCAATTCCTGCAACTGTTTCTCCACATCATCTCCCCAAACTTCCCTCTTAATTATGTTACTAACCCTATAATAGTCCTCTTCTACAACATTTTCTTCAGTTTCATCATTATCTGTACTACTCGTGGAATACGAATCACAGATCTCCACATTTTCTTCACCTGCATCATTTTCCATACAACTTGCAGAATCAAAATCATACAACTCTTTCAACTTCTCAACATCATCATTCAACCCATCTTTCTGAAATCTCTCAGAAATTTTAACAAATGTGTCCTCCGATACAACATGACTCTTCTCTTTCATAATCGCAATCATATCCCAAGTTTCTTTCACAAGCCCATTGCCACCTAAAATTCCAAGCACCAAATTATACGACTCGGAGCTCAATTTCTCGCTTAGATTCTCCGAAACCCAATAAAACATCCGCTTAGCAACATCAGGATCAGTGTTGGGATTCCCTAAGATACTCAAAATCAAATCATGTGTTATAATAACGTTTGCATCGTCTAAAATCACTTTAATTTCGTCGTTAGACCTTTCAGGATTAGCAAAAATGTCAGCTAACAGAAAAGCTTGATCGGAAGGGGGTTTGGGAGGCTCAACGGCGGATCCAGGGGACGACGTAAAACGGCGAGGAAGGGAGAAGGGCTTTGGAGACACGTGAGGTGCACGTGGGTGAAGAAGTGCGGGAGGAAAAGAGCGAAGATGTTGTACCTGAGAAATGTGAGGCTGAGACGGAATGTGGCGGCGGAGGAGAAGCAGGCGGAGCCATTGATTTCTCATTGATATTGGATTTGAAGTTTGATTAAATTTCGAGCTGTTTCTTCTTAGAGCTTTGGGAGCCTACAAGATATTGCTATCTTTTTACAAATTAGGGTTTTAGGGTGGGGTTTGGGGGGTAGAAACCTAAACAGACCCTACCTAAATTATATTATTTGAAGTTATTTTTTTCTTTTCTTTTTCCTTTAAGGGTAAAATTATATTATATTATTTGAAGTTGAAAAACAATAATGTCTTCAAATAATAGAACTGTTATCGGAAACGGATCAGGTGCGTGACAAAATAATTGCACCAGCTGAATTAAGCCAAATGATTCCGTCTTTGTATGCTATTCTTTAACTTTTCTTTTATCTTTTCTTGTCCTTATCGTTTACTCCCTTCGTCCCGACTTATTTTGCACAAGTGATCGGGCACAGATGTTAAGAAAAAGCAGTTTTTGCTTTTTCTTTGACTTTTTTAAAGGTGGAGACTTGAGTGTTGAGATTTTGAGGGTGAAGATTGTGGGAGAAGTTTCCTTTTTTGGAGTGTGCAAAATAAGGTGGGACGGTCGAAAAAAGAAGGTGTGCAAAATAAGCCGGGACGGAGGTAGTATGTTTCTTTCTTCTTATTCTTTTTTCTATTATTTTTCTTTCCATCTTCTATTCTCTGAAAATATCATACATACAGTATCGAAATATTATCAAAATATTGAAATTCTTAATATACCGAATGATTCGGTAACGGTATGAGAATTTAAAAATTTTCATATTTTGGGATATCAAAATACCAAAAAAATTGATATTTTCGGTATATATTTGTATGCCATTTTTTATTTATATTTCGGTATATATTGTTATACCAATTTTTTTTTTTTTATACATATTTTAATAGTTTGGTATTTCTGTATATCAAGTTTCTAATGGTATACCGAATGATTTTAGTATACCAAAATTAACGGTAAGTAATGGCATAATTTGGTACAATATACCATATCGAACAACTCTTATCTATTACTTCGTTGTTCCCCTTTCACGTTTCTTCTTTCTCCGGCATTTTTCATACTCATTCTTTTTATTAGTTTTCTTTCATTTTGAAGACAAGTCGAGTTGCAAAGTCAATATATTTTGTTTAGTCATTTTGAAGATAAGTTGGACTGTATAGTCATTTTAGATATGAATATGTATATTAATGTTTGAAACATGTCGTTTTGATTTGGGTAGTTCAATATATGTATGGCTTATAAAACTGGACTTCTTTAATAAAATGATTATTATGAAAAAAAAAAAAATTGGTAAAAAAATTAAAAGAATAAAGGAAAAGAAGAAGAGTCATGAAATCAGTATCAGCAGAATGAAACAAAAAAAGAGTTAAAAAGGAAATTAAAGTATGGGAGCAATCAATTCCCCTACTGCACGAGGTGCAGTTATATGCATACTGCACCGGATCGGTGGCCCAAGTTATCCACCTAAAAACTTAGCATAGCCTTGGGGTAAGGTAGACCAAATTGTTATCCCTGAGAGACAGTTTAATGTGGCGTCGGTAGGGAATAGCATGTCCGCTTTCAAGTTTGGAGACACGACATAATGTTCTAGGGTTTAAAAGAATCAGACCTGGAACTTTATGGAGGCATTTTCGGGATTGGCTCGGCTGCCCGGCAATAAAAAATCGGAACCGTTGGTGATTTGCATTGTCTCGTTTTGGGTGCAAAGTCACGGGTAGCAGTTTCGACATATGACGGAGGAAATAGACAGGGCAATTAGGGCCAAGATTGGGAGGGTTTTGGAGGAGGATTGGTAGTCTGTGATTATCGCCATAAATTTAACCTATTCTTAGCCCACAATATTAAATAAATTAGTATATGGTAAGAAAGATCGTTTCCCACGAGGAGAGTTTCGCTTACTTAATTTTAAAATCAAACATAATCAACATTTAACTCCAATTATAAACTACAAATAATAGAGAAAAAATATATATATAGAAATTCACACACACACACACGAAAGGAGGTGGGGAGGGGGTGGGGTGTAGCAAGGTTGACAACTAAAAGTAAAAGAATAAATAATTCTAAAACTAACATTTTTTTAAGAAAAATAAATAATCAACACATGTAAATTTTAAGATTATTAAACCAAATAGCTTGATCCTTGATCAATGGCATAAAACAAAGTTGATAGATGAAAGTGAGAACTTTAAGTAACTAAAATTTCACTCTAATCCCTCTTATAAAATTAGAACCATTCTAGGACAATTCTAACACTAACTAATCTAATCATGTTAATCTTTACTATTCAATTGATAAGGTTTCGACTAATTGCATAAAGTTTAGGAAAAATATCAATTCTAGAAAATTAAACAAGAAGTTGAACTCACTAGATTAAGTCATATTCTAGTTTGAATCAAGACCATGTGACTGTTTCCGGTTTTAACTAGTTGCTACTTGGCTCTTGTTTGATTTAGAGTAGGCCATACCAAAAAAAAAAAAATTAGTTATAATTCCAATCAACAAATATGAAATGGATCCGCAATCATAAGAATGAAGGTTGGAATTCAAAATCAATAATCATAATCTGAACAAGAATATCAACTAAATTTTGTATTCACTTGAGCAAAATATCAAACACCTTGTGTGCATAAATGTCAACATAAACATGTTACAATATAATTTAACTATAATTCAAGAGGGATGTGAGGGACATACTAAAAATGACATTTGGAAGATAAAAAAAGAGAACTTTAACAAGAATTAGTATTAGAAATCTTCCCCTTGTTGAGTTGCTTTGACACTTCTCAAAAGCGAAAAATTTTCTCCGTCTATCGTAAACGAACTAGCCCGTTTCCGATAGATTTCTTTCCTTTCTACACTCCCTAATATTACTTTACAAGCCCTCACACCCTCAAAAGATTACAATAAAGACAACCCCAAAAGATTAGCTATTCTACCTCTACTTTAGAATTTGAGTTGTTGTTGGATTGCTGGATTTTAGGATTATAGGTTGATCCTCTTCTTCCCTCCTATTTATAGATGAAGAAATGGACATTCAATTGCACTTCAATCTACTGATTTTGTTATCAAGTTGCTGCAATTTGGTGTGAATGAGCTGATTTTACTGTGCTTATTTGTTGTCATATTGCTACCCAGAAGCTGTCTACACAAGTTGCTTTGTTGTTGTTCCTTTTGTAGTTGTATATATCTTCTTTCCTTGAGCATATAGATACATTGTTGCAAGTGGCTGTTGTAACCGATGTTCCACCACTTCCATCTTTTCTCAAAGTTCATTTACTGATTTAATTTCTTTCTTTCTTTCCTACAAGTGGTCAAGTGAAAAAGCTAGTCAACAATTGTAGGCTTTAGTAAATAATGACGTTGGAATTGCAAGTATAGTTTGTCAAAGATTGTGGCTGTAGAGATTAAATGAAGAGAAAGTTAATTAGCAGCTTAGGCTTATTACATACGTGACTTGGGAACTTCATTTGGGCCTACTTTGATTGTAGGGATTTTTCTAGCAAGGCCGGATATGGGCTTAATTCCTAATTGCCAGATAAATCCATTTTAGCTCAAATTTGATTAATATAAGAATGAATTAGATTAAGATTCAAATTTAATAAAACGTAATACTTTTCCCAAGTTGTTTCTCGACTTCTAACTTAAACTCCTTGAATTTTTTAAAGGCCTCAGATTTGTGTTTTATGAGATACATATATCCGTACCTTGAAAATTCATCAGTGAAAGTTATGAAGTACAAATATCCTCCTCTTGCTTGAGTTAGGAATGGTCCACGCACATCTGTGTGGATCAACTCGAGCACAACCTTGGCACGTAGCCCTTTCCCAGAAAGTAGTTTACTTGCCATCTTTTCTTTGAGACAAGATTAGCAAACACCAAATGATTTAAAATAAAATGATGTGAGATAGTCTAAATTTCTAAATCTTGTTATTCTTTCTCGTTGATATGACCAATTCTACAGTGCCATAGGTAGGTTTTATTATTTGTATTACTTAGCTTAGGTCATTTGTTTTGTACATTGAGAATATTTGTTCACATTCAAGTATATATAAACCATTCGAAAGAGAGACACTTCTATAAAATAATCCATTAAGCAAAAACGAGCATCTATTATTTGTAAAATGGAAGGAGCAACCTTGAATGTCTAACATTTGAATGAAAATAATATTCTTTGAAATCGCAGGAACAAAATAACAATTAAGTAAATCTAGTCTATATCTTTAAGGAAGATCTAATCTATAAGTTCCCACTCGCTCAACAACAATTCTTGCTTCATTTTCCACACGTAAGTCGACCTCCCCAAGCCTCACTTTCCTGCTATCACTTAGACCCAACACATTATTACAAATGTGTGAGCCACAAGCTGTATCTAATGCCCAGGATTGTGAATTATTATCTCAATGACAAACATACCTGAGCTCCCAACCAATGTATCTTGTGCTTTGAAATTTAGGCAGTCTCGCTTCCAATTTCCCTTCTCGTGATATAATAGAAACTCATCCTTTGGCAGTTTCGGCTTCTTTCGAACCCATCCACTCTTAGGCTTCAAGGCTGCATCGTTAGATGCCTCCTCCTCCTCCTTCTTCTTCTTCTTCTTCTTCTTCTTCTTCTTCTTCTTCTTCTTCTTCTTCTTCTTCTTCTTCTTTCATAGGTCTTAAGTATGTTGTGAAGCTCAAGCAAAGTCACCATCATGTTGTTCATGTTGAAGTTCACTATGAAGTTTTCGAATGAACAAGGAAGTGACTGCATTGAGACACTTGAGGGTAACACCATTCTAACGCAAGTCAACCTCTCAATTAATCCGATCATCTTCAGTACATGTTCAGAAACCTGGCCCCCATTATGAAATTTACACTTAAAGAGATCATTGAGTATCTCATACTCCATTGTCTGAGCTTGTGAGGCATACAGACTCTCTAAGTGTTTTATCATCTCATAAGGGAGCATGTGCTCATGTTGCCTATGCAGTTCAATACTCATGGATGACAACATGACACACTGAGCCGACGTGTGAACATGTCCTCGAAAAGCGTTCTAAATCATTACAATTAGAACACCTTTCTCAAATTGCAAGCCTAAAGCTTGTGACAGTGGTAGTATAAAAGATTATCGAACCACAGAGAGGATATTCTCGTGGAGCACATCGGAAGGTCTATCGATTAGCAAATTTAGGCTAAGTGGAGAAATAGAAGTTTATTATTTCACTCCTAAAAGTATTAAGGGTGTAATTATGGTCTAAGAAATACTCTCAACTAAAAGTGGGGTTCTAAGGTAAGGTTTCACCTATGTCCTAGAAGTTATGCCTTGCAATTACCAATTAAACGAGAGGTTGTGTTGGAAGATTTTGTCCCAATTTGGGAATCCAAACGGGTAACAAGAGGGAATTTTACAAAAAATTACAAACTATCACCTAATTTACCCTAATCCCAATCATTGTGGACAATGATGGCATTACTAGACCTAAAGGTGAGTAAATTATGATAATAATTTAATTAATCCTCAAAATCCTACCCCAGAGGATCTAGCCTAGGGAGCGAAGCCCTAAAACATCCTACAAAATTAATATACACGGTTCGGATTCTCCCTTCGTCCCTCATGGGCCTTCGGGGAGAACCAATATATTATCGGTTAGCTACTCCTAGAATATAATCCATACAATTCCGTAATATTGATTCCAGTTAAATACAAATAATCCCCACAATTTAATCAACAATCAACAAGAATCATAAATTCTAGGGTTAGGCTACTGCCAACCCTAGAAACCTAAACTAACTACTCACAAGCCATGAATATATCAACAAGAGCACAAAAAATACATACACTAAGCATTAATGGGATGAGAATGAGTGTAATAAATGAAAATGAAATAAATGAGAAGATAGAGAATTAGAAAGCTTAGTTTAGTATGCTTTCTCCAATTGAGTTTCAATCCTTGTTCGTAGTTGGATTTGCGCCTACAATATCCGAAAAGTCCTAAAATCCTTCAAGTCTTCAAGAACCCTAAGTGAATTCTAGAAGAGAATGAAGAACCCTAGTTCTAGAGAGAAAAGTAGGAGAAAGTTTTAGGGAGGGAGTAATTAGAATAGCTGAAATCTGAAAATTGGAAAGTGGTTTACAAGTCATTTAAAATAAAGAAGGAGGTTGTATTTATACACACCCACTCCCCACACATACAAGAGTGAAAAATCTGCTGAAAAGGTTCTCATAAGTAAGGGTAAAATAGTCAAAATCTAATTAAAACACAAGGGATTGTAAGTTGTTGGTTGAACCCCCTCTCGCGCGCTCGACTCGACTTTCACGCAAATTCTGGGAAGAATTGCCTCAGAATTGGCTCACGGCCCAAACATTAAACTTGTAGGTCTTCATCTTGACTACACGAAGCGACTTGAATCACCTGAATCAGAGCTTGGATGAAGATGTTACAGTAAAAAAAAAACATGGCGCGAAACAGGAGACCGGCCGCGGACTATCGGGCATACTGCCTGTCCGGCAGTCGGGCCAGTCATGATAGTTGCGGGACATTCTGGACTGACTACCGGTGGTCCTTCTGGTTTGGTAGTGGCCCCGGCCGTTGGTTTGTTTCTTCTGTTTTTGGCACCTCCGTCTTCCGTGGCCGTTTCGGACCCCTTCCTCTTTTTTTCTCGACCGACCTCTTCATGACTTTTGTTTGTGACTCGATGAACTTCGATTTGAGCTCTTGTCGGGTTTAATTTAGACTCGTTTGGGCCTCAATTTGCGGGTTGGAATACGAAGCACGTGCAATTGCCCTTGTCTTCAATTCGAGGCTTTTCTATCCATTCTCTTGCCTCGACTTCTTCACGAACTTTTCTCGCGGCTCGATAGTCTTTTAATTGGGCCTCAGGATATGGGCCGGAGTATGATCCGCGAACGATCTTCTAAATTTCTTCGAATTTCCTAACCTTCAAAATATGACTCAAAAACACCAAAAAACGCATCAAATCATACTAAAAAAGGAAAATCAACCCGATAATACAATAAAGCACGAAATCGCACATGAACATATCAATTACGCGTAATTCCCTGCAAAATATAAACGTGAAAAGTGCAAGAAAAATGGTAATTTTTACGTTCATCATCCCAACAAACTTAAGTTGTGCTCGTCCCCGAGCAAATTAAACAATTAAGCACAAAGAGAAAATGGATTTGTAGAGTCATTGGAGGTCCACACAACTAATGAAAATCTCTCTTAGGTGAGCAACATTTTCAACTTTTTAGTTCACCACACTTACCTAATTAAGGTTTGAATTAAGTGGTTTGCGAAGGAGTAGGGAAACATGAGGGCATAAGACTTAGGAGAACAAGTGCTATTTTTATTTCAACTTCCCCCTAAGTTTAGTACTAGGGACTCTTACTTCTTTCCCAAAACGTGCTTATGTGTGTGACCTTGGATGACTTGCCATTTTTCGAAATTTTTAACCATTGGCGGTTTAGCTCGATTCTTTTTTAGGAAGAGGCACGCACTCTCCCTGTGTGGGTGATGAGGCTCTTTTCTCCCTCGAGCCGATTGTGTCTTTAATTTTACCTCTCTATTTCTCCTTTTTCCATTGGGCTTAGTCTAGAAAGATAGAATTGTCATCCTAGCAATATTGTGCTTATCAAACAATACTCTTTTCGCATTTTTACAACATTTATAATGATTTCATACTCTATCGATTTTCTTGAGCTTCTTTTTTTCTTACGTTTCATACAACGCATTTTTCTTTTTCTTTTTATGCTCGAATCAATGACTAGAGTTTACGGATGTTTACAAGGATGTATTGCAACAACTGAATGTAATGACCTTGCCCGGTGACCTAATCCACCTTATTACTCCTCCTACATCTCCTTTATTTTTCCACCTATGGCTAATGCATTCTAGGTTTCGCTCAACATCCTTGGTCGTGTACTATGTGTTTTGGAATCGAAGTGACGCCCACAAGCAAAACGACATCGGGATGAGCTATTTTATTTTCACACCTCTAGTCCTATTTATTATGCCGAGAATCTCCCTACTCATCAATTTACAATTTCACCTTTCTGATGAATTAGGTAAGGAACTCTCTAGTTTTTATTGCTCAACCCTTCTTAGAGATTTTGAATTTTCTTCATTTTCTTACACAAGTGGACACCTCAAATTCTTCTCATTATTCACACAAAATGGGGTTCTTCCACCAACATCCCTTTAAGTGCACTTTTTCGAGCAAAAACATAAAGCATACAACATAAAACATAATGATGGATGGTTGGCATAGATCAAGGTCATAATATAGTCAATCAACAATGAGGAGCATCCTCGTCAAGAATATATAACAATAATCACTCCTTCCTCCCCACAAACTTGAGCGAAATCCTCGAACTCAAGTTGTGAAAGAGTTAGGAAACACATGCATCAACAAGTGATTAATTAAATAGCAAGTACAAGAATTCTATATGTATGCAAGGTTACCACACATGCCATGATTGACTAGTCAAAAGAAAAATCATAACCATTCTCATGTCCATCCTGCTCCTTATTTCAAGTTGAACAACCCTAAAGCATGCAACTAAAAATCAGTTAATTAAAATGAACTCTTACACCAAATAAAATGTCCTAATAACATAAAGAAATCAAACAGGAAATTAAAGACATAGGGAAAGTGTATGGTACCGACTTAGTTGGAGCTCGACGGGCCAACTCCGGCCCTCCAATGGTCTTCCTCTCCTACTTCATCATCTCTAACCCTAGTCGGCATACCCCAATTTTCATCAATGTCGAGGTATGTGTAAAGGTAGTTCGGGGAGCACTAGTCTTCTTTGAGCTTCAAAGTTAAGCTTAATGAGGCGGCTTCAACTCCTCTTGATCTTCCTAAATGATATAAGGTCCTCCTTGGTGAGCTTTGTGGGTCCTTTCCCTTTTTTGGTAAAGAGTGGTGTCCACACCAACCGCAATGAGAATGTGTGTAATCAGACCTCCGCAACACACGCCGTGTTATATGGAATGGCATATTGCACCAAATGTTTGAGGTAGAAGTATCCCATGTTGACTTCGTTTCCCACCACCCATGACCAAAGAGCGAATAAGCTCCATTTGGTGACCGTATTAGAATTGCTTCCCCTACCATAAATCTTGTGGTTGATGCAATAGTGAAGATACCTCAAGTTTGGATTCTTGATTTGCATTGCCCTTGCACTATCTTCATTGAAGTAGCGATAGCCCGTCATTTCCTTCCAAAAGCCGTTAGAATTGAACTCTCGACAGTAAGTGCGCCTCTCAGATCAAAAGAGTCAGAAGATGTTGTTCATTTCCTTAAGATTGACTTGGTAGTCGACTCCGTTGATAATGAAAGTGAATCCAAAATTCTCGAGGTACCTCTCGGTCTCATCATGAATGTGGAGGGTACATAAGAATTGGATCACAAGATCCGGATAGGTGGGAAACTCCTCCGTCATCATTTAAAACCATGAATTAGTCTCGGCCTATTGACGAAAATCATCTCCTACCAAGAGTTCATCTACCACATTTTGATCCAAGAACTTTGTGCTGTGAAAAGACATCCTTAGCACCTTCCCCACCTTCAAAGCATGATGGGGGAAAATCTCCCAAGGGCGGCTCAAATATAGGTAGTTTGGATGTGCCATGTTTTGTGGAATGAAGGCTTGGATACAGGCTTTAACTATTTGTGAGTCGGTGAAGTATTGAGGGATGACCGAATAGTGAAGTGAGAGGGTATAAGTAGGGAGAAGGAGAGAACAAAAGTGCAGAATTTGAGTCCTTTAATGTGACAAAATGTTTGGGGGTAACTATGAGCCATCACTATCTCCTTGAGTGTTCATATCTTGCTTTAATGATAGGCTTCTTGGTTGCATGCATACCACACTCCCAACTTAATAAAGGGGGATTCTCTTCCCACAAACTTGTCTTCTTGCTAATGTCCAAAGGATCAAGAATCTTGGAAGAACATGTGAACTCTTCAAGATTCTCCACTCAAAGTCTTTTGTCTCCTTCTCGATTGTTCAATCCTGAAATGGCACAAAAAATAGATTACCAAGACATAAATAAAACTAAATACTAACTTCAGAAATTAAACTACACTAGTGAAAAATTAGAAAGCAATTAATTAAAATTCTTTGGGTTGCCTCCCAAGAGAGCTTGTTTTAAAGTCGACGGCCTGAATTTTGGTGGTGGTTCAAGAGGTGGTCCGGTTGGACTCGTTAAGAGTATGACTCTCGTCCGGAGCAATGTCTTCATCTTGCACACAACTCTTCAACCCGTGACCATTAACCAAAACAGGTCCCCTCTCGGGGTCATTAATTTCTACCGCTCCATTCTCATGTACTCTCTCAAAAACAAAATGACCCCTCCAAAGGGACCTAAATTTCCCGGGAAACATCGAGAGTCGAGAGTCGAAAAGTAGAACCTTTTGTCGTTGCTTGAAATGCCTAACCTGAATATTCCTATCATGCCACCTTTTCGTTCTCTCCTTGTAAATCTTAGAATTCTCATAGGCATTTAGCCAATGCTCTTCTAACTCTACAAGATCGAGTTTCCTCTTCTCACCGGCTTCCTTGAGGTTATAGTTTAACTCCTTGATGGCCCATAAGGCTTTGTGCTCCAATTCAACCAGGAGGTGACATGATTTCCCATAGATAAGCTTGAAAAGAGTCATTCTAATAGGGGTCTTAAAAGCGGTCTTATACGCCCAAAGTGCGTCACTAAGCTTGAGAGACCAATCATTTTTTGATTTAGAGACCGTCTTGTTCAAGATCGCCTTTAACTCCCTATTTGAAACTTCGGCTTGTCCATTGTTTTGACAATGTTAAGGGAAAGCTACTCAATAAGACTTCAACACACTAGTGAAAGCTTTCCCAACAAAGTGTGATCCACCATCGCTAATCACCACCCTAGGCATTCAATATCTCGGAAAAATGGTGTTCTTGAAAAGTCTTATGACGGGCTTGATGTTACAAGTGCTTGTGGCTATGCCTTCCACCCATTTGGATACATAATCAACGGCTACCAAAATGTATTGGTCCCCAAATGAGGGTGGAAACGGGCCCATAAAGTCAATGCCCCAAACGTCGAAGATCTCTACTGCTAACATGAGCTGTTGAGGCATTTCATTCCTTCTTGAAATAATTCCCACTCTTTGGCATGCATCACACCTTGCCACAAATCTAACGGCATCCTTCTTCAAAGTAGGCCAGAACAATTCGGCTATTAGAACTCGTTTGCACGTCTTATCTGATCCACCATGTCCTCCCCAAGGAGAGGCATGACACCTTTCAAGGATTGCTTCTTGCTCTTCCTCAGGTACACACTTCCGAAAAATCTCATCCTCTCCCCCTTT
Source organism: Ajuga chamaepitys (assembly GCA_958295605.1). NCBI lineage: Eukaryota > Viridiplantae > Streptophyta > Magnoliopsida > Lamiales > Lamiaceae > Ajuga > Ajuga chamaepitys. The sequence continues at coordinate 19,292,022 of OY282495.1, forward strand.
GTAAAGGAAAGGGTCACTCTAATAATAATATTTTACGTCCGAGAGTAATTTCCGTCTTTGTTGATATTCCATTCTCAGGTAAGATATCCCCCCACAAGGTAAGTAGCAAAATCTGCATACCACGGTGCATGTGAATACCTGACAAAGCATAACCTCTCATCCTAAAAACATTCGTTGATCTTAGCCTGACTTGGTCTTTTCTCTTCATCTAATCGGATCCAAGAGAGATGATCGGCTACCCCATTCTCCATTCCTTTTCTATCAATGATTTCAAAGTCGAACTCTTGGAGCATGAGCACCCAACAATCAACCGAGTTTTGGTGTCCTTCTTGGTCATCAAATATCGGATTGCCGAATGATCGATGTGAACTCGAACCTTTGACCCGATTATATATGCTCTGAACTTGTCGGCTGCAAAAATGATGGCTAAGAGCTCCTTTTCGGTGGTCGTATAATTCCTTTGAGCTTCATCCATAGTCTTGCTAGCATAGTAAATAGCATGCAACTTTTTGTCTTTCTTTTGCCCCAACACCGCCCCAATGGTGTAGTCACTTGCATTGCACATTAATTCAAACGGAAGACTCAAATCAGGGGGTTGAATAATGGGGGCCGAAACCAAAGCTTCCATTAACTTGTGGAATGCATCAAGGTAAGATTGATAAAAAAAACTCAACATCCTTAGCCAACAAATTAGATAAGGGTTTTGTGATTTTTAAAAAATCCTTGATAAATTGCCGGTAAAAACCGGCATGACCAAGGAAGCTTCGAACATCCTTGACACAAATTGGTAGAGGTAGCTCCTTTATCACCGAAACCTTGGCCTTGTCCACTTTAATTCCCTGCTCAAAAATGAAGTGCCCTAACACAATTCTTTCATTCACCATAAAGTGGCACTTCTCCCAATTGAGCACCAAATTCACTTCTAAACATCTCTGCAACACTTTTGTTAGATTTTCAAGACAAGAATCAAAGTTAGTGCCATAAACAGAGAAGTCGTCCATAAATATGTCCATAATATTTTCAATTAAATCTGAGAAGATGTCCATCATGCACCTTTGAAAGGTAGTCGAGGTATTACAAAACCCGAAAGACATTCTTCTCCAAGCAAATGTGCCAAATGGACATGTGAAAGTGGTTAAGTGTTGGTCATCGGGGTGGATGGATATTTAAAAATAACCCGAATACCCATCTAAGAAACAAAAGTGGAAGTGCTTAGCAAGCCTTTCCAACATTTGATCTGTGAAAGGTAAAGGAAAATGGTCCTTTTTCGTGTATTTATGTAGTTCCCTAAAACCAATACACATCCTTCACCCTACAACCAATCTTGTAGAAATCATTTCATTACATTCATTAGATACCACGGTGATACCTCCTTTCTTCGGTACCACTTGGGTAGGACTCACCCAAGTGCTATCGGAAATTGGAAAAACGATTCCTACATCAAGAAGTTTTAACACTTCTTTCATCACTACATCTTGCATGTTAGGATTCAAACGACGTTGTGGTTGCCGTTTAGGTTTGTGGTCCTCTTCAAGTAAGATGCGGTGTGTGCAATAAGAAGGATGGATGCCCTTTAGATCTTTTATACAATACCCTAGAGTATGTCTATATTTTCTTAAGACTTTCAACAAATTATCACATTGTTCTTCTTTCAAGTAAGCACTCACAATTACCGGGTAAGTAGATTCAGGGCCAAGAAATTCATACCTTAAATGGGAAGGGAGAGGTTTTAGTTCTACTATGGAGGTTCCAACTCCTCCCTTGAAATGACTTCACTTACTTCCCTAAGTTCTTCCCTCGTGAGTTCGATCTCTTCATCCTCGATGGCACTCCCCATTAGTGTTTAACATGATTCACAATCGAATTCTTCTTCTCATCCCATGTGCTCTATGACCTTTTCCATGATTCATCCTCGAGGAGGGAGCTTACTTCTTCCTCAATCACGCTTTCGAGCACATCAATCCTGAAACATTTCTCATTTTGGGAGGGTTGGTTAATGTAACCATTAAGGTTGAATTCAACTCTTTGATCACCAAGTTCAAGTGAAACACTCCCATCTTTCACATCAGTTATGGCACCCGCCGTAGCCATGAAAGATCGACCAAGAATTATGGGGTTCTTGGGATCCTCGTCCATGTCGAGAATGACAAAATCAACCGGAATGTGAACTCTGTTGATGCGGACGGGAACATCTTCAAGAATTCCCATAGGTTTCTTGATGGATCGATCGGCTAATTAAAGTGAAATAGAGGTGCTTTTATGATCGTAATATTTTAGTTGCTTCATAATAGACGAAGGTAATAAACTAACACTAGCACCAAGGCCAAGTAAAACCCTATCTACTTGAACATCATAAATAGAGCACCTAGTAGTGAAATTGTTCTTAAGCTTAGAATAATGCTTATTTTGCATGATGGTACTAATGTCTTTGGCTAGATAGACTTTTTTCATTTTTCCCCCATCTTTCTTGTTATTTATGATATCCTTTAGAAATTTTCCAAACCGGGGAACAGTGGAAATTGTCTTGGCGAAAGGTAGCGTTAGAGTTAATCGATTTATAGCATCAAGAAAATTTTAAATTGTCGATCAACTCTACGCCCCATTTCACGCTTGGGGGGAGATCGACTTTCAAATGAAGGAAGGTCATCTCTCTCTTCCAAAAATGGTTCCTCGGTTACTTTTTCCTTACCCTTGTCATTAGAAATCTTTCCGGGGGTTCCTCGCTCAAGTTCTCTAAGAGGCCTTCCATTTCTTAGGTCCACGACATTGCCTCTTTCCAAAGGAGTGAAACGAGAGTTAACTTGAGGAATTATCATGTTCCTATCAATATCACCAAGAACATTACAAGGTTTTCTACAAGGGCACAATCTCTTTTCTTAGCACGGCTCTTCGGAACAAGGTTTTCCACTAAACCATGAATTTGTTCTCTAGTGGAAACCCCATCGAACTCATCCTCATTAGAGCTACTATTAACCAATTCCACACGAGGTTCCGTCCTTCTAGAATAATTTCTAGTACACGAATGGATTAATAGTACTTTGACATCTCACACAAAGAGGGTGAGCGGTACTTACCTTAAATCTCTCATGCACGTCATGTTGAGTAGGTGTCTCACCTTGGTCATTGGATTCACGTTTTTCCCTCTTTACACCTTCCTCTTGATTTTTCCTCTTCCTCTTTTTATCTTCTTGGTCCCATTGATTTTGATTGGAGGCCATCTCTTTTAACCAAGCAATGACTTCATCAACTTCCTTGTCGAGGAAAGATCCTCGTGAAGCTACATCCATGAAAATACGTTCATCGGGAGTTAATCCGGCATAAAAGACATTAATAACAAAAGCATCATCAAAACCATGGTGTGGACATGACCTACACAAAGTTTACAGTCTTTCCTAAGCTTCAAACTAATGTTCGTCATCTTGTTGGATGAAACTTGAGATTTCACGTCGTAGCCTTGCACTTTTTCCGGCCGGGAAGAATTTATGAAGGAAAGAGGTGGAAACATCCTCCCATAGAGATGAGGAGTCGAATGCCTCTTCACGAAACCATTGTTTCGCGGCTCCTTCAAGTGTAAATTGAAAGAGTTTGATCGAGTATTCATTTATGACATCATTGGAGATTTTTACACATTCACGAATTTGTAAAAAATCCTCTAGACGTTCATAAGGATCTTCCCCTTCTTTCCCACTAAATTTCATCCCTCTAGCCAAATGCACCATAACCGGGGTGACTTCTACTCCGGCGTAAGCTTTTGCGGTCTCGGTGAGCCGGGAGTAGGGAGTCGTGATCCTGGTGTAGTGGAATTTTCCTTTCCCACGATTCATAGCAAAGAATTCAACAAAGAAAATAAATATTTTTTTGAATTTTTTTTTATGAGTAAAACAACTTAACAAAATGCAAACACTGGCAATAAACAAGAAAAGCAATAAATATCTACAAGCCTAACATCAACACACAATTGACCCTACAATGCCTCTACGAGGAGGAAATCCTCCTCGGCAACGACGCCATGAACTTATCCCCGAAAAGCGTTCTAAATCATTACAATTAGAACACCTTTCTCAAACCACAAGCCTATGGCTTGTGACAGTGGTTGTATAAAAGATTATCGAACCACAGAGAGGATATTCTCGTGGAGTACACCGAAGGTCTATCGATTAGCAAATTTAGGCTAAGTGGATAAATAGAAGTTGATTAATTAATTCCTAAAAGTATTAAGGGTGTAATTATGGTCTAAGAAATACAAAAGCAGGTTTTTAAGGTAAGGTTTCATCTATTTCCTAGAATTTATGCCTTGCAATTACCAATTAAATGAGAGGTTGTGTCGGAAGGTTTTGTCCCAATTTAGGAATCAAACGGGTAACAAGTGAGAATTTTACAAAAATTTACAAACTATCACCTAATTTACCCTAATCCCAATCATTATGGACAATGATGGCATTACTAGACCTAAAGGTGAGTAAATTATGATAATAATTTAATTAATCCTCAAAATCCTACCCCAAAAGGATCTAGCCTAGGGAATGAAGCCCTAAAACATTCTACGAGATCAATATACACGGTTTGGGTTCTCCCTTCGTCCCTCATGGACCTTCGTGGAGGACCAATATATTGTCGGTTAGCTACTCCTAGAATATAATCCATACAATTCTGTAATATTGATTCCAATCAAACACAAATAATCCCCACAATTTAATCAGCAATCAACAAGAATAATAATTCGAGGATTAGGCTACTCCCAACCCTAGAAACCTAAACTAACTACTCACAAGCCATGAATATATGAACAAGAGCACAATAAATACATAGACTAAGCATTAATGGGATAAGAATGAGTGTAATATATGGAACTGCAATAAATGAGAAGATAGAGAATAAGAAAGCTTAGTCTAGTATGATTTCTCCAATTGAGCTTCAATCCTTGTTCATAGTTGGATTTCGCCTATAATATCCGAAAATTCCTAAAATCATTCAAGTCTTCAAGAACCCTAAGTGAATTCTAGAAGAAAATGAAGAACCCTATTTCTAGAGAGAAATGTAAGAGAATTTTTTTTAGAGGGAGTAATTAGAATAGCTAAAATCTGAAAATTGGAAAATGGTTTACAAGTCATTTAAAATAAAGGAGGGTGTATTTATACGCACCCACTCCCCACACATACAAGAGTGAAATATCTGCTGAAAAGGTTCCCATAAGGGTAAAATAGTCAAAATCTAATTAAAACACAAGGGATTGTAAGTTGTTGGTCGAATCCCTTCTCGCGCGCTCGACTCGATGTTCACGCAAATTTAGGGAAGAATCGGCTCAGAATTGGCTCACCGCCCGAACATAAAAGTCGTAGGTCACCACCCGACAAATTTTAGACCTCGAGATACAGGCCGGAGTTTGAAAATGGATGCGAACGATCTTTTAAATTTCTGCGAATTTCATAACCTTCAAAATATGACTAAAAAAACATTCAAAAGCGCATCAAATCATACTAAAAAGGAAAATAAACCTGATAATACAATAAACTGATCTCACATGAATATATCAATTACACATAATCCTACAAAAATATGAACGTGAAAAGTGCAAGAAAAATGGTAATTTTTATGTTCATCAACGTGGCATCCTCAACATGCTTCGTATGAGCATCTGCGTCAAACTTATCATACTCAGGAGAAGTTTTGTCGGGGATGGCACTGATTGGTTCGTCCAAGACATACTCAACCTTTTCTTGCCTTAGCACCATGCGCAAGCAATGAAGCCAATCCGTAAAGTTAGACCCAAACAACTTGTTTGATTCCATCAAACATTTATAAGCCAAATTCGACATTTTATTTGAACAGAAAATAATCTAACGAGAAAGTAATTTAGAATAAAACAAATAAAGATCACATTCATATCGCTAATCATTAATGATTAGCTCCCGCTAATTTTAACATATTTTGCGTCCCCATACACAAAATATGGATTTATTATAATTATAAATCTTAGTGGTCCAAGATCCAAGTCTATATTCTTGTAGCCCCTACTTTCACTGATGACTACAATAACATCACTCGATAGGCCTCAAAGTCAATTGCAACAACAATTGTGCAACTCTTGGTTTATTAATCCACTTAATATTGCGTCCTCAAACTATTTTGGTCGCTTTGGTATCTCAAAATAATTTAAGCAAGTTAATTCCATCATACGATGGTAACCATGCATTTATGGATGAGCCAAAGTCTTTTCGATTTAGAGTAACACTTTGGTGAAAAATTCGTGGTAGAAAAGATTAGGAATTTCAACCAATTATGATGGACGACGCATTTTGTTTCTAAACAAGACTTGATTTATAGTGGAAATTTTTTATATGTGATACTAATTGTTAAATTTAATATCTAATATTAAATTAAAACACAATTACTAGGTGACACCTACCTAGACATAAGAAATGCGGATCACACATATTGGCCGCCGTCTACCAATACATAATTACACGGACTACTTGTATTGGGCGCCGCCTACCCAAACATAACGCGGACTTAACTACTATATTAAATGGAATAAGCATAAAATCAAATAATTGCTTATCACATAAGATATCAAATTAAAGCTCAACGAATAAAATTATTAATCCAATTAAAATTTTATTCTTTAATTAAATGTGGATCAAAATTATATATATTAATTCTAATTGATATATATGTATATATATACACATTTAATATTAATCCTAAATCGACATAAATATATAAGTCTAGTATTATTCTTTCAAAGTTAATAATACTATCAAAATTTATTAATCTAATTAATATTAGTCAATTAGATTAATATATTAATTTCAAATTCATATAAGTATACTTTTAATGTTACTTGCAAATTGACATAAATGTATAAGTCTATTATTATTATTTCAAAATAATAATAACAAGTTTTATTAACTAATTAATAATATAATTGGGACTTAACAATTAATCTAATTTGATTAATAAATAAAGTCAATTTTTTTTTCTTTTTTTTTTTTTAAATTGCAGCAGCCCAAAGGGCTGCATAAAACTACATCAGCCTAGTCCACAAGGTTCAGTCCATAATGGGCCCAGCCCAGCAATCTGACAGCATCCCAACTTTATTGTGGCCCAAGAGATTAAACTAAATCCAATTCAAAATTAATCCCAACCCAATAACCTAGCCTGAGAATGGCTGATGAACGCAAAAATTACCGTTTTTCTTGCACTTTTTACGTTCATATTTTGTGGAGAATTACGCGTAATTGTTATGTTTATGTGTGATTTTGTGCTTTATTGTTTTATCGGGTTGATTTTCCTTTTTAATATGATTTGATGCGCTTTTGGGTGTTTTTGAGTCGTGTTTTGAAGGTTAAGAAACTCGGAAGAATTTAGAAGATCGTTCACATCCATTTTCATACTTCGGCCCACATCCCAAGACCCAAACGGGCCCAAAAAGGGTAGGGTCCGGCCCGAACTGAAGATCATCAAGTCATGAGTAAAGGTCGTGACGGAGTCGGGCTGAGAAAATGGATGAAAAGACTTCAAATTGGAGAAAGAACAAAGAAGAGGTAGATCGCACATATGCCACATTCCAGCTCACAAATTGAGGCTCAAATGAACCCAAATCAGGTCCAACAAGAGCTCAAATTGAACTTCGTCGAATCACGAACAAAAGTCATGAAGGGGCTGAGTCGAGAAGACAAGAGAAAGAGGTCCGAAACGACGACAGAAGACGAAGGTGTAAAACAGGAGAAAAGGGGACTACCGGGGTCACTACAGGACCGGCTGGACCACCGGTAGCTGGTCCAGAACTCGCCCAGTCACCTGCCGGACATCGGACCGGACCGGCTGCCGGACCGGCAGTTGGACCGGTAGTTCGCGGCCGGTTCGCGAGCTGGTCCCCTGTTTCGCGCTGTGTTCGTTTTTCAGCCGTAATTTCTTCGTCCGAGCTCCGATTTGAGTGATTTAAGTTGCCACGTGTAGCCGAGACGAAGATTTAAAACTTTTTAAGTTAAAGTTGAAGGATGATTCCGGATGGATTTTTCTCAGAAATCACGAGAAGGACGAGTCGAGCGCGCACAAGGGGCTCGACTCAGGAACTTAAAGGACCAAGCATTCCCTTTTGTATTTTTACACTTTTGCCCTTACTAAGGCTTATTTTCAGCTGAATTTTGAGGGTTAGGGAGACCTATATATACCTCTTCCCCTCTCTTTTGTAATCATGCTATCATTTATCAATACAACATTTGCCTCCTTTTAAATTTTCTCTACATCTTCTTCTTCAATTTTTAGATTTTTAGCTTAGAAAAGTTAGGGTTTCTTCCACCTCTTCAAGGAGGAAGCCATCTTTGGTGGAGAACTCGGGGATTACTCGCGGGCTTTTGAGACCCGACTATTTCATCAAAGGATTTCGAGGGTTTCTTCAATACATTGAGCAATTTCTATCCCTTTTCTTTATTTTCAGTTTTTATTGCTTTTATTGCTTCGATAATTTGTGAGTGATTTTCGTGTTTCCCGAAGCCCGGGAGTAGCCCAAGCTTCGGGGTTGATGATTATTTGATTGGTTATTTGATTGTTGTAGGTTGTGGTAACCTAGGTTAGGATTTGGTTGATTTATTATGATTTTCATATGAAATTAGGGCTTGATTATAGGCTTGTCTCGGTTGCTCGGGCTTTCGATAATTTAGTCCTATTTTGTATGATTGTGCGTTTGAGATGGGATAATCGAAACCTAGGCTAGGGATTGCCACCCTTTCGAGGAGATTTGATTTGATCTTAAATGAGTTTAGTATTGAATTTCTATGTCTTAGATTAGTCGGGAAGGAAATTTAATCCAGAATCTAAATCAACCAAAACCCAATTGGTAGGAGAGAGACCTATGAAGGAGAAACCTACCAAACGGGGAACTAGAGTCTATGGGGTCTTGGCTAGGATGGACGAAATTAGGTTTAGTAACATGTGTAGGAGCTACACCCCTACGCCAGTCTTTACCGTAGGAGAAGTCGGGCTATCCTCTTCTAGTTTCCCATAGTTGGTAACCCCGGACCCTGGGTTGAGTTTGTACATCTCATTCGTGTAGGTGGTAGCGTGGTTTCTTGCTACCAAATTAAATGTGTATGAAATATACACTTAACCTTATCCTACTACTCTAACTAGTAGAGTGACAAGTAAGGGCCGATCCCACGAGGAACGGTCGAACAATTTTGTTTTATGTATTAAGCTATTATGATCAAGAAATATAATGTAAATAAACTAGAAAACAATAAAGAAGTGGGGGGAATCCAATGAAATAACAACTAACACCTAAATAAACAAAGACAAATAAAGAGATTTGTTTTAGTTTTTTTGGTTTTTAAATAGTAAAACAAGCCACCCTTGATCATGCTTCCCCTTGGTCTTAGACCATTGATGCAACTATTGTTAATGCCCTATTCAATTGTGATTCTAGCCCTTATCTCAAAACTATTAACAAGCTCTAATAGCCTTGTTATCCCTTAATCTTAGTTAATCAAAACAAGCTCTTCGACTAACCCTATTCAGTTTAATCGAATCCTCGAACAAGCTCTCTTAGATTCAATAACCAAATTCATTAAACACTAGGACAACGAGATAAATTCAACATAAAACTCGCAAGCTCGGTTTTAGTGGTTGAACTTTGTGTAACACCAATAAATAAATCTATTGTTTGCTACACGAGAATCGGAAATCCTACAATTACGGATAGTAATTTTCTCTTCTAGCAACACATTCACAACTCCTTTAAAGGGTGATCAATCCAATAATAAATTCATAAATGTGAGTCAATAAGAGCAAATAACACAAAACACTTGAATACACAATATTTTCGGTAACATTAACCGTAATAATCACATAAATGTCTTGAACTCAAGGTTCCACAATAATCAAGAGTGAACAAAAGGGTGCTAGTCACCCATTTTACCTAATACAAAGATAAAATAACAGAAAAATAAAGAAAACATGAAAATAGGATAAAAAGAACCAAATGTTAGGGGATCTTCAACCCCCTTCCATTCCTTTGCTTCCAATGGAGGAAAGTGGCTGATTATGTGTGGGGGATGGGTTCTAGGTTAGGTCAAATTCGAAAATGACCTTATATATATAGAGGAGAAAGTGTTGGGCTGAAAAAATGGGTAAAAACGTGTTTCAGGATTGAAAACAGGGTATCGGGTCGCGGCTGTGAACCAAAGTCGCGACCGCGAACCCTTCATTTTGCTTAAGCTGTAATTTGGTTCGCGGACACAGTCGCGGGCGTGACTCTGAGTCACGGGCATGAACCCTTCATTTTGCTTAAGTTTTAATTTGGTTCGTGGACACGGTCGCGGGCGTGTCTCTGAGTCATGTGCGTGAACCCTTCCTTTCTCTTTGATAGGTCGCGGCCGTGAATCCGAGTCACGGGCGCGATCTGTGCCCTTTCTCTTTGATAGGTCGCGGCTGTGACTTGTATTCGCGGGCGTGTCTAGTCGTTCGAACCTCTTCCCCGTTGTTCCATCCTTGGCTCGTTCTCCGTTTCGGACTTCTTCGATACTCGTTTTTCGGCCTTAATTCACCTGTTTTGTCCTGAAACGAGCTCAACACATTAAATGACCCAATAATACAAATATGCAAAATACACGATCAAATGTGCATTAAAATATCATTAAACGACACTTAAAGCGACCTAAAATGCATGCATTTTCACGTGTACTAGTAGGCAGTCTAGATCGAACCTTGATTACTCACCTATCCTTAGGGAATACGGCACCTCAACCGTATTCTGGAATTATCACCCAATTAGGATATCGATTGGGTCGATAATTCAATCACATAGAGCTCTCACTAGTTTCTTTTAGTCGTCTTCGAATTGTTAATTCCATTTTGCTTGTGTGAAACCGACTTCGGGAATATCTCCCCATCAATCGGTTCCCTTCTTGCTTTTATTTATTGTTTTTATGTTGTTTAAATTAGTTTAACTCTCAATTTCCATTTGATCTAACTAATTCAAAAGTGCTAAAGCCGATTCTCACGGAAAATTCTCCTTGTGGATTCGATATCTTATATACTACCTCTGCCACATACCGTACGCTTGTGGTTTGAGAAGGTCGTTCCAATCACTTCAATTTGGAGCGATTTTCGCGACCGCCGCAGTCCACGCCACCGCCACCCCACCGCCGTCGATGACATCATCAATAATAGGTTGCTGTACCAGAAGCAAACCGCCGCCGCCACCGCCACCGCCACCGTCGATCCAACTTCCTGCTCGTCTCCATCGCAGTGCCACCACTCTCCGCTGCCGATCCACCACCACCGCGGTCACCAATCAGAAGTGAGCAAGTCGCTGCCGACCGACATCGCGTAGTAGCAAGTTGCGCAACAGCAGTAGCCGCCATCTGGCATCGAGCAGCAAGCAAGTCGCCGCCTGGTCGCTCCTGATCTACTGCTGCCGCCAACCACCATCGCCGGCCAAACCAGCCGACGGCAGTCGCGCAACAGTGACAGGTGCACCGAGGCTTTACTAGAACACGTAGCAACAGCAGGAGCAGCATCAACAGATGCCGCCTACGGTGCTCCGACATAAGTTTAATAATAGGGGTCTTGATTTCGTTCGTCGCGCAAAAGGAATGGTTCAAAACTCAAGTTCCCAAATTTTTTATGAGTGGTCTACAATCACTTCTATATTCAAAATGGTTTTCGTATGATCGCGTTTCAAAACAGATTCAGAATCTCAAATTTCTCAAATTTTAATCCACAAGTAATTAAATCAAATCAATTATAAATCGAGCCCTGGGCTCTAATACCCCTGTTAGTAATTCTCGATTTCATCTAATGTACACAATGGAATAATTAATTGAGAATATTGATCACGATCTATAATTGAATTTAAGGTTGGGCTATAATCACGCAAAAGATCGAATACTTACTTGTTGTGTAATTATTCGGAAGGAACGACGCGACTGAATTCACCACTTTAGATATCCACGCGTATACCATCCGCCGCAGGAACAATTTCCTGGTATAATTGTTCAATAAGTGATTGCTAGGAAATCTCTTATTGAGCTTTGTGATGTCTCTCTATTTCTTATTAACAAGATTAATTGTTTCCTACAATAGAATATATATAGAGTCCATATACCCTAAGTATATGGGCCTAATATTTTGGTCTACTTTAATTAATTAATCATTCTAACTTATTAATTAACTAAAGCCCATATCTAATCTAGTCCATTACTTTCAGATTCATAAATTGAGCATGTTGTGAAGCTCTGGCAAAGTCACCTTCGTGTTGTTCATGTTGAATTTCACTATGAATTTTTCAAATGAACTAGGAAGTGATTGTAAGATCAGATTAGTTGAGACAGTACATGTTTAGAAACCTGACCCCTATTATGAAGTTTACACTTGAAGAGATCACTGAGTATCTTATACTCCATTGTCTGAGCTTCTGAAGCGTACAGACTCTCCAAGTGTTTTAGCATTTCATAAAGGAACATGTGTTCATGTTGCCTATGTAGTTCAATACTCATAGAGGACAACATAATACACTGAGCCGATGTGGCATCCTCAACATGCTTCTTGTGAGCATCTGCGTCAAACTTAGCGTACTCAGGAGAAGTTTGGTCGGGGACGACACTGATTGGTTCGTCCAAGGAGTACTCAACCTTATCTTACCTTAGCACCAAGCGCAAGCAACGAAGCCAATCCGTAAAGTTAAACCCAATCAACATATTTGTTTCCATCAAACATTTATAAGCCAAATTCGATAATTTATCTAAACAGAAAATAATAAAATGGGAAATTAAATTAAAACAAAGCAAACAAAGATCACATTCATATTACTAATCAAAATAAGGGTTTATTGTATTTGATTAGCTCCCACTAATTTTAACATATTTTACGTCCCCAAACACAAAATACAAATTTTACAATAATTGTAAATCTTAGTGGTCCAAGATCCAAGTATATTATTGTAGCCTCTGCTTTTGCTGATGACTACAATAATATTACTTAGTAGGCCTCTAACCCAATTGCAACAACAATTTAGCAGTCTTGATTTATTAATCCAATTAATATTATGCCCTCAAACTATTTTGGTCGCTTCGGCGTCTCAAAATAATTTAAGCAAGTCAAATATATCACAAGATGTCAACCATGCATCTAAGAATGAGCCTGAATCTTGTCATTTTAGAAGAAAATACTTTGGTATAAAACTAGTGGTCGAAAATATTAGAAATTTCAAACAATTATGATGAACAACGCATTTTGTTTCCAAACAAGACTTGGTTCCTAATAGGGAATAGTTATGTGATACTAATTATTTAAATTTAATATCTAATATTAAATTAAAACACAATTACTGGGTGCCGCCTACCTAGGCATAAGAAATGTGGACCACACATATTGGGCGACGCCTACCCAACATAATGTTGCAGACTACATGTATCGGGCGCCGCCTACCCATACATAAAAGCGGTCTCTAACTACTATAGTTAATGGAATAAACACTTAATCAAATAGTAACTTATCACAGGATATCAAATAATATCTCAAAGAATAAAATTATTGATCCAATTAAAATTTTATTCTTTAATTAATTGTGAATTAAAATAATATATATTAATTCCATATCAATATAATTATAAATTTGATAATAATTCTAAATTAATATAAATATATACATGTTTATTATTATTATTATTTCAAAAGAATAATAATAAATTAAATTAACATTTATTATCCAATTAATAATTTTTAATCCTTAAAATTCTGGATTAATTCTTTTTTTTGTAATAGTCCAATATCACACTTAGTCCAATTTTTAGCCCATTGTTTAAAACAACCCAGCCGTCAAGAATTGAGTCAATCCAGAATATAGATTAGCAGACTCATTGTTAATTAAAACTTGCAGGCCCCAATTTTAACTAGCCCTGCTTCTTAAATAGGCCAACCCATTTTCGTCCGGCCCAAAACCCACAGACCCCGCCATTATGAGCAGCTCAGGTCCAATGTTGAGCCCAACCCATAATCCTTTTTGGGTTTGGGCAGGGACAAATGCCACCTGGAGCTATCGCCGTCATCGCCGCAGCAGCAGGACCGCTGCCACCACCGTCGTCGGAACAATAGCATAGAAGGATCGCCGTCGCCGCAGTAGCGCAGCGGGACTGTCGCCGTCTCCATCGCAGCAGGACCGCCGGCGTCGCAACAGCAGCGTAGCGGGACTACCGCCGCCGTAGCAAAAGCGCAGCAGTGGTGAACCATCGCCGGATTTGCACAGAAACAGTAGCGAACGCCACCATTGCTGATCGGCACGCAGCAGCGACGAACGCCGTCGTCGCTGTGGATCGTCGCACGCAGATGGACTTGTTGCAGGGCAGTTTTGATTCGTAAAGAGTTGTGCAAACCATGTTTCAAAACATGCTTACGTGGTCAACAACAAACCATGCTTCAAAACTTGCGAATTTGGTCAACCATCAATTTAAATTATCAAAAACTAATTTTCAAACAAAACAAAGTTAGAATTTCAGTTCTAAGAATCTTTTTAATCCACAATTAAAATTTGAGTATTAAATTAATTACAAATCGAGTCTCGGGCTCTGGTACCACTGTTGGAAATTCTTGATATCATCTAATGAATGCAGCGGAATAACAATCAGGAATACGATATAGATTTACAATTGATTTAATCAACGAGCTTTAATCACGCTAAAGTTAGAACACTTAGTTGCGTAATTCACCGGACTGTTTCTTGCAACTGGATCCACTATTGTAGGTATCCACGCGTATACCGTGCGATGCAGGAACAATTCCCGGTACAATTGTTCAATAAGCGATTGCTAGGAAATCACTTATTAATTCTACGGTGCCTCTATATTTTTATCTGATAAAATCTTATTATTCTCTACTATATAAAATATGTATATATAGTACCATATTACATTAGGGACATGTTTGGTTGGGGTTGGGGTTGGGGATGGTGGGGGTACTGTTGGCTGGGGATAGTGACTGGAGTCAGTAACTGGGAGAGCAAAAAGGGATATTTGTTTGGGTGGTTGGGGTAGTGATTGTAATGTAGGATATAATTTTTAATTGTAAAATGTGATTTGATGTGTGTAAGAGTTTGTTAATAATGACTGATTTAATAATTAAAGAAGTATTGAAATTTGTGATGGTTGGCTCAACCTTCGTAAACAAACATAGGGAGGGGTTGGATCATCCCACACTACTAGAAATAAGATTTTTTGCCACTGCAAAATGTAATTACAAAAAATAAAGAATAGCCACAAAAATATTTTTATGAACTAAATATCTAAAAGTGGTTACTATATGGTAGTCACTTATAATAAGATGCAAAATGTTTTTTTGCAACTAGTTTGTAGTTACTAATGAATTTGTGACTTTGTTTTGCAACTACTTTGTAGTTACTAATATATTTGTAACTACAAGTTGCAAAATAATTTGTCATATTGTATCAAATTTGGTTAAAATTGTATGAAATATTTTATATAACTATTAATAGTTACAAAAGGGGTTATTTTTAGTAACTATTTTGTAGTTGCAAAAAACTAGCGGCAAATGTCCTTTTTTCTTGTAGTGTCATTAGGGTTTGGGTCAACCCAGCCAAACATACCCTAGGTATATAGGCTTAATATCCATGCCCTCTTTATTTAATTAATTAATTAGTCTAACTTACTAATTAATTAAAGCCCAATTATCCTAATTTAGTCCATATCTTTCAACTTCTTGTATAAATTAATGAATTAGTAGAATATATAATTCTATGATTAATTTTACAATAATTATTCAATTGTCAATATCTAATATTATGGATCGAATGTAAATCGTGGTATTAACAGCTAGCTATTATCATTTAGAGCGTAACCATGCTGAACCACATAGCATCGTTGCATCAATTATCCTAGAGTCACTACAGATTTCCTATTTTATACCAACCATATATAACTGTGCATGGTTGGACTAGATAATGAAAGTAAAACTCATTGTTTGTTGGGTTACTATTAGTAGTGAACTTCTTTAAAAAGGTTTCATCCCAACTCATTGTTTGTTAGTGCAAATTCTATAATAGTAAAAAAAAAAAAAATTATCTGCACCAGTTGCACGGTCTAATTCAGAATGTATATTATAATTTATACTTAACTGTATCATTTGTTCTGGATAAAAATATTATAATAACTTCTACCAAAACAAGTGATACATTTAAGCATAAACATTAATATATTTTCACCATAATCAGAACATATACGTAATACATTTATATATACATTCTAATGTATTTTTGTCCATGACCCGAATTGCACGGATCTGATGCACAAGAGACCTCCTCTAGTCAAAGTGGGTACTAACCCGAATTTGGATCCTCTAAAGTACTTCACTTTACATTTTGGAGAGAGGGTGATACACTTTACGTGGGTTCTACATTTCTATTCTTTTATTCACATTTAAGATGTGTCACTCTCTTTGCGAAATGCATGGTGGAGTATTAGGGGATTCAAATCTGTACTAACCCACTTGACTCGGCCATGAACACTTGATTAGTGTAGATTAAAAAAAGCCTATTTGATCTTATAGATTTGCCAAGTATATACGCGATGTTACCGTGACTAGACTAGATTTCTGTACAAATCTTCTAAAAAAACTGATAAATTGTTTTTAATTGTATCACATGCATAACGTGGTTAATTTCTTAAAATACATTTAAAAGTATCTATATATAAAATTTTATGTAGTTTAATGGTTTTTTTTTGGGAAAAATTGATAAAAATACCCTTTGCCATAATTAAAACTTACCTTTTAAGTTTGACACTTTATAAAATTTTCTCGTAGTTTAACAAAAAATGATAAAAATGTAGCGCCACCGGCTATTACCTATTTCTCAACCGGTGACAGGATTACATAGCATAAGGAAGCTGATTTGGATCGATTTTCGGACTCGTGCCACCATACAAAACAGGTGCCAATCCATTACCTCTTATTCGTTTTTAATTTTCATGAGTCCCAACTGTTTCTCATTCTATTTCTTCTCACCATGAAATCGATCCCTTACAGCCTTCAACAACTTCCTCCGGCTGCTCGATTACAATTTCCGCTGCCATACCGGGGCCCCTATACCTGATTATGCCCGATTACAACCTCCGCAAGCAAAAAACATTCACAAACCCAATTTAAATTCATTGATTGACTTACATATTTCAGGTTTGTGTTTCCCCAAACCTAAAAAGCCCCCGACATCCACCACCACCAGCACCCCCACCCCCGAGCCACCCCTACTCCCGCCCATGGAAGCACATCAGATCTGCAAAATCGAACAATTCTTCTTTGTTTACGGAAATATGTGTGAAGGTTAAAAATCTATTTGGATGAAATTTGAAGAAGAAACAAGAAAGAAAAGGGCCAAATTGGAGTTAAATTGCATAGTCGTTGGAGAATGAGTACCACGTTTGATGTAGAAGTCGAAATTCCACGATTCTTAATCCCTTGGAAAACTAAGAAAGAGAGAGAGTTACAACTTCTATATCGACAACATTCTCCTATTCCCACAACTCAACAGATATTTTAAAGAAGGTCAGAGTTGTGCAAACATGTTATAGTTTATGGCACGATATACCTCTAATATTCGCATATATCTTGAGATAAACACATCCAATGGAGGTGAAAGAAGTGGCATTGAGAAGCCAATTCAAATATCAACAACTTTATGAGAACAATTTTCCAAGTTTAAAAATACTTTTAACTTTCTTTGAATTTAAAAAATAATAGCATTTTTCAAATGCTCTTTAAAATAACTTTTTTTAAATAATTTTCAAAATCTTATAAAATAATAATCGGGTTTTGAAAAATAAAAATTTTCTATATAACTCAGAGATTTTTTTTTGAAATAATTTTATTTTTAAATAATATTTTGATTTTTATACTCCCTCCGTCCCAGCTAACTTTGCACACTTTCCTAATCGGTCCGTCCCACCTAAATTTGCACGACCCAAGATGGCATATAAAGTCAACACTGTCAGCCATATTAATTTTACAAAAATGCCACTTACTAATCCTAAAAATCTGAATTAACCTAAATTAAAGCCCCCCTAATTCAGCCTAACCCCACCCACTCAATTTAATTTACTAACCCCCTCCCCCCCCCCCCCCCTCCCCTCATTCATTATCGCCACCAGATCTGTGAATCCAGCCTAACCCACTATTTATGAAACCCTAATCTATCTCTCTTCTTAGTTCATCCCTCCTCTTCCCCCAAACCCAGATTCTGAAAACTAGAAACCCTAATCTATCTTTCTTCCAAGCTCATCCCAGCGCCGCTCCCCTCTTCTCTGAACCAGTTCCATACTCTTATCTCTGTATCTCAAAAACCATAGATGTGAAACCCCGTACCCTTTCCTTCTTTTCTTTGCCGATGGCTAATGATTCTGGAAGTAACGATGAAGCGATCGTTTTTTTATTTCGATGAGACAATAGTTCCTGAATTGGAGCTGAAAAGGGGGTTTTGAGTGATTTGGAGGCTTTGGAGGTTTCGCCGGTGAAAGGCCTTGCTTCCGCCTCCGATCTGTTGGCGTATCCCCCTCTTAGGGATGGATGGCTCGCGGATCCAGACATACGTGTGTTTTTCTTCTAATGTCTTGCAAACTAGTTCCCGATCATGAGGTTATGCTACTCTGACCTAATTTCTGATTCATGAAAACTTATTGGATCTGTGAATCCTTGTTTCTTTACTCGAAGTATATTATTGGGCATTTGTGTTGTTGGCTTTGCGCGTTTTTCGGTTCTGAAACTTTTGGATTTGTGTATCCAAATCTTTGTGAAGATTCTTTTTTTCGGATCTGTGAATCCATATGTGTGCTGGAATTTGCTATGCGATTGTTTTCCGGATCTGTGAATCCGGAAACTGTACTGAAGCTGTTGATGCGTTTATTTCCGGATCTGTGAATCCAAATGTGTGCTGAAGCTTTTGATGCGATTTTTTCGGGACTGTGAATCCAAATGTGTGTTTAGGCGTTTGTCGCGATTTTGTGCAGATCTGTGAATCCAAATCTGTTTCTGAGGTTTAACTTTTGGATCTGTGAATCCATTATCTATGATATTGTTAAAGTGTGGCCAATTGTAATGATGTTCTCAAAACTGAACTCTTCTGTTGCTGGCCAGCAAACATACAATCTGTCCAATTTAATTCTTAGAGATGAACTGATTGCACGTTGGTTTAGGTTGCTTAAGTTAGTCACCGCTGACTAAGTTAATGTTACCACCAATGCTTGTTTGGTCCTGGTCCCTGAACCCTATGATGAATCTTTTCTAAGGGTAAAATGCATTAAAAAAATTTCAAACAAAATGTGATCATTTTTTTATCACTTCAATAGGTTTTACTATTTACAGTCTAAGCAAAAGAAACATGTCTATTATGTTTATACGTAAACAACAAACTTAAAACAACTGTACTTACCCTTTTGTTTTCACATATACCCCAAATCAGTGAGTATCTTGCCCACCTCATAGTTTCCTTCTTGAGTTTTCTTGAGCCATGAGGCATTCAATAGCCTCTCGCACTATTTCTTCTTCCACTTCCAATGATGTTGGCAGTGTCCCTTGTCTTGCATGGGTTGTCTTTGTTATGTGTGGTAACCTGTAATTATTACCCCCTTTGTCTTTCATAACTTCCACTAAACATGCTTGCAAACTTAGAAAGACATAGTTCAGCTTGACTGGTTCAAAATCTGCAAATGATTTTAAAACGTTGTCAACCAAGTCTTGCACATTATAACTCCTGGTCTCCACTTGTAAGGACTGAATTGCCCGGAAGTAGCCGAAGTCTAGGACATTAGTGTTCGGGAAATTTGGCAGTTGGCACATAGATTAAATCTGAAATCCATCACTTGTAGCAGCATTTCTAAAATCTTTGTCAAAGTTGCTTAAGTGAGGTCTTGCGTTATCTTGTTGTATGATTATTTGCTTACTTGCATGAACCGGCCATTTTGATTTGATTGCTGGAATTATCTATTCCAAAATTCCCCTATGATGAAACAGTTTTCTGCTAAAACAATTGTTAATCTGTGATGTCATCGATTTTGCAAAATAGATTAAAAATTTGTTTTGCAAAATCATGGAGACTTGCAGTTTTGTCTTATAAAAAACCAGATGATGATTAATTTCTGATGGTTCAAATGGTTACCTTTTCAAGTAGACAATCCTTAATAACCTGTTTGGTTATTGATTCGATTGGCTTAATAACCATGGTCCCTCTCGGTCTGTTGGCACTGTTTCTGAGGGCTGGCTCAAGCATAGTGAATGGAAACATTCCTATCTTCCCGTCAAATATTAACTCCCATTCTTCTGTGTATTGTGGCCTTGCCACAACACACATAAACATCACTTTGGGGATGAAACATTTACTTTTACATACCCGGTATGGGTCTTCTTCGCCTACTAGCTTATATGCCCTCTTACTAGTTTGTTGCAAGTAAAACCACTTCTCATCTATATGAACTATGTTATGCATATTTTCATACCTGATCTTGTTTTGGTTAGTGTCTTTGTGCAAGAAATTGAGGCTGTACTTTAGCCTTTGAAGCTTGTCTGCTTCTGTTAACTGTGGCTTAACTGCGTTGGTATGCGGTTTTATGACTCCCTGTTTAATCCATCTTCTAACTTTGCTTTTGCTAATGCTAAACTCACTTGCTAATCTTCTAGTTGTTCCTCTTTTGGAGAATGGTATGGCTCTCATTGCATCTTCATCTAGTGTAGCTTGCTGTCTTGCTGTTGTTCTGGGCCTTATTACCGGAAAAGAAACAGGTTGACCCTCTGAAATCTTCTTTTTTGCAGATTGCTATATTAGCTGAATCATTCGGACGGAAACTCCAAATGATGCTCTGACTTCCTTTACCTTGCGATGATTCAAAACTCCTCCGGTGTTGTTGGTTAGAAGAGTTTGAGCAATAAGGAGTCGATCTGATGGAGAAATTTGGGGCCCCTTCCTGTAACACCCCACATTTTTCTGCATATTATTTATTTACAATTATATTATATATTTAATAAAAATATTATTTCTTTAATTTATTTTCTTGTTACACATCCGTAAAGTGTCGTAGATTACCGTGTTTCTTGATCAGATCCCGATATATACAAGAATTAACATTCCTAATCTTTTAAGATATACACTTAGATATTGATCCCCTAATCCTCATCTTATCAGAATATAGCCTTATCTAATAAGATATGAAACCCTAATAGGTGACCTATTAATCCCTAACTATAAATACACCATTATATTCACGCCTAACACACGCCATCTTTATACGCGAAAAAAAAGAAAGAAAGAATAGATATAGCGAAAAAAAAAAAATAAAGAAAGAATAGACAGCGGCTCCTCCTTATTTTTCTTCTGCGACAACTGGGTTCTCTGGGTTCTAAGGTGAGGGTTTCTTATTTGTTTGTCATTATTAATTATGTTTGTATGATATGTATACATGTTTAACTTTTATTATATGATTAGTGTCTTGCACCCCTAAGTATGATTGATTAGTTCAATCCCTCAAGCTTTGCATGCTACTTTGCTACATGCCCCTAAGTTATAAGTTATGTGGATACGCGTTACCCACCCTCAAGTTATAAGTCATGTAAGTACTTACCCTCAAGTTCTATGTCATGTTTATAATTGTTATTACATGTTATACTATCAAGGGTGTAATTAGTTTTGACAAGCACGAGCTGGATGTAGCTCACCCCCACTACTTTTAATATTTTCAGGTCAAGGGGCTGGACGTAGAGGAGATGGCGGTACGGTGAAAGCATATGCTCCAAATATAAATTGATTTTTTTCTATTTTTTTGGTATTTGCAAGTTAGTCGGAGACATTATTTTCTTAAAAGTTAGATTTTGCTAATTGTTATGAGTTTGAAACAATATATATATTTTTTATTTAAATGATTCAAGTTCTTTCTTAGATTGTGGTACTTATAAAATTTAGTTAAAGTTTGTGAATTATTTTGGTTGTGAATGCTATTAGAATCTGATTAAGTAGGAACTGATTTGCATTTTATATAGGCTTGTACCTTAGGTATGCTTGTACATTCACACACACAAACACCTATACTTAATAGGATAAATTAAAGTACACTCGTATGGGTCTCTTTCCATACGGTCAATGTAAGTGCACTCGTATGGGTCTTTTTCCATACGATCAATATTATATTATGTATTGCTAGTTAATTATATTATAAGCATGTCAATGTATGATACTAAATAATTCCTTATTTAAGATAATTGTGTTCGCAAATAGATTTAGATGCATTTTTCATTTGGTTCTTTAAAAAAAAAAACAATTACTTATCTCTATTTGAAAAGGCTTTAAAATATTTTTATGAAAATCGGGTCGTTACACTTCCTAGTGTTGGTCATCTTTAATTTATGTTGTAAGTGGTTGGGGAAATTTGCATTTAATGCTGTTTTTGGGCTTATTTATAGCAGGATTTGGACAGAATTTGAATGTAATTTAGTTTAGGAGGGAATTTTTGTGAACTTTTGGATCTTAGGAATTTTTGACCAAAATTTCAGGTTGTTGAAATTTTTGTGGGAAATTTCCCCCTAAAACTGTAAATTCTGAATTCCTTTTGTTTAATGCAATTTTTGAACTGTTCTTTTTACTTAGTGTTGTTTTCTGCAGCATTTTAATTTTAAGTATAGCAGGGAAAAAAAAGGGTGGGAAGTGTTAATACACTAATCTCTCTCTAAAAAAACTGATTAGAGACCCTCAAAAGTCAAATAAAAGGTAGTCAACTGTTTTTTCTTAACATTCTTGTCGGGTCAACCGTGCAAAGTTAGCCGGGATGAAGGTAATTTTATTTTTAAGAAATTATCTATTAATTATATAATTTTTACATTTTCCTAGAACTTTAATGTGATTCTCATATTATTCTTTTATTTTATTTGCCATGTTAGCGTCTGGTTAGCGTATTTGGTCACAACAGTGGGAGTTAAATCCAACAAGAAGGAACAATAAAACAACATATATGAATAGGGGTGTGCATGGGACGGTACGGTTCGGAGATTTGAAAAATTCAGTACTGTCCCAAAGTTCGGTTAGATCGGAACTGAATCGGAACTTATAAATATTCGTACCGAACCGTCCCAAAATTCGAGACAGTTCGGTACAATATTTCGGATTAACGGATTTAGTGAGACGCTTTGGTTGAGTACGATATACTCGATTATCTAAGAGATTTTTCAAGACTCTTAATGTCAAAGTTAAAGCTCGAAACAAAAATCAAGACACTCACATCAGAGTTGCAACTAAAATTAAAATTTATGTTGGCATAAACATCAAGTTATAAGTAAATTTTTCAAGTAAGGTCGTCCAAAAGTAGTAATGGATGAAAATTAAGCACAAAACTTGTAATTACTCTATGTCTGAAATTATTAATATATTTATATATTTTTGTAATACCGAAATTCGGTACGGGACGACTTAGGTCAGTTCGGTATAGTTTGGTAAGGTTCTCGATACGGATATTACCAAATATCCAGAACCGTACCAAATTTTTTTTGGTATAGCTCGATTCGAAGAAAGTCAAAAGTCAACAGTTCTTTTTCAGTTTGGTATGTTTTCCGTTTGGTTTTTGGTACAGTTCGGTAAATCTTGAGTTCCATGCACACCCCGATATATGAATATAAACCAAATGAAGTATTAAATTAATATCTAAATATATATAGATCAAAATCCTAGTAAATCACAAAAGTCGTTATTATATCGGACAAGTCATGTAACAAAATAATTGATCTCGTATTTTTCACTAATCTTCTGGCGAAAGCCCCAAGAAATGAGCAAACCAATATTGAAAAACTCATTGATTACAATATCTTCAAAATAAACACCACTAGATACGAATCTCTCATTATTTTGGTGACTAAACCCCTACTTATTGAGAGGAGCCGAAAAATCTCATTGAGAGACTAAGAAACTCCCATGAAGGGAGACAAAAGAGAAAAATAAACGGAAACGCAAAGATGGAGTCTTTCCCCATCCTCCCTAGGAGGAAAGATGAGGGAAGAATGTGAGGGTTAAATTGAAGATGATTTTTTTTGCCCAAGATATCATTGATAAATATACTTACATAATCATGATACGTACGCTCACCACTCAGATAATAATGTATAAATGAACATTACACTAGGTGCAAGGATCCTAGATTTGTGCAATTCGAGTTAATTTACAGATCCATTAAAATATATCATTATCTATTTTATAATATATTACTTGTTTTGAAGAAATGTTATTACATTTCAGCATAATACCTTTCCGTAGAACAAGTTTTATATTTTCAGCATGATGCCTTTCACTACAAGAAATTCTCAAAATAACGACCGATTTTAACGACAGAGATTTTTTGTCGTTAAGTACCGATAAAATTGCGACTATATCTCGATAGAAAAATATTTCAAAAATAAAATTCGTCGATGGATTACTGACAGACTAACGACGCTATTTAAGGGCCGATATGCTAATTTTCTATGCGACAAAATAGTGACCCTGACGGAATTCTACCGACGAATGTAATTCGGTCCGTAATTTTTTTATTCATTTGAAACATGCCGACCAATTGGTAACGGACATGTATCGATGGCAAAATTCGGTCGGTAAATTTTGTATTTTAAAAGTGTTGACTGATTTCAAAATCATACCGACCAATATAATTATGCTGTAATTTTTTTTTTTTTGAAAAATATCGACGGATGTAGTAGTCGCTAAATACAGACAAAATTTTGGTCGGTAGTATAAATTAAAATATGATACTAATTTTTACACAATTTATAAGCGGAAAATGAATTAAGGAAAAGTTTTCGTTCTCCCTGAGTAAAAAATCTTCATTTCATGTCTCTACCTTCATCAATCTTGCCCACCAATTTCTCTAGAAATTCCAGAGTACTCCTCTCCACCATGAATCCTATAGTTAATAATTTACAGGTAAGAAGATTTTCAAATTTGTTTCTCCTTTATCTCATGGTTGACTCTTAGGGTTTGTTTCTATTGTCTTCGATTTCCACACGTTTATGGAAGACCGGTGTCTCGAAATCTGGCAGAGTCGATCAGAATTGGGACAGGGGAGAAAAAGTCGCGCTGTTGGCGATGGTCTACGACGGTGGCATTAGTGGTTGATGGCGGTGGAACGCGGCGGTGCAGATTGGAGGGCTAGGTCGGTTTTCCGCATAGCGCCGCCGGAAAGAAGGGTGGTGCAACGACGCACAATTTGTGCTACCGAGTCGCGCTGCCCAGGGCTGAGAACGCAAAGTGAAACCAGTGGCAGTGTGCTAATTCATGCGTGGCAGCGGTCCGGCGGTAGTAGGTGGTCAGCCTAGTCGACAGGTGGTGGCTGGAGAAGACACGTGGTGGTCGGGAGTTGATGGTTGTGGTTTCAGGTATCTAGTTTTAGGTTCTCGTTCAAATTGGATCCCAATGCTTAATTTTGCATATTTTTTCACTACTTACAAGTTGTCCTATTGAAATCGAGTTGAATTCCTCCTTAATTTGTTTTGAGCTACATTGGGGTCTCTCAGCATTGTCTTCTTTTAGTGTTGGGCAATTGTATTTATTGTTATTTCTGAAACCAGTTTCAGAAAGTAGCGTTTTCTTGAATCATGTGGACATAATTGAATCAACACGTTCTTAACTTTGCTTCAATTTGCTAGTAAATTTATGCTTGCCTTACTGAAATCTGGGGAGAAAGGCATATGCAAGTTTACGTGTATAAATTGCTTCTTATGTTGGTGAAGTTTTCTGATTTTTAATCAATGCTAAGTTTCCCTGTTATTGCTAACTCATTCTTAATATTTTCATGTAGTAGAATGGTCCATTGATAGAGCTACATCAGGTAACAGTTGTTGCTCTTTCCCATGTTGTTGCTGAACGATCCTTTCCCAAATAATTTGGTAGCCATTCTACCAATTATTTTTTCTTTGAGTATTTTTTTTTTAATCAGAATGAACATTATACACTCTTTTCATGCTTTTTATTTTGAATGACAAGGCAAAGATATAGTCCAGTTCAGTTTCAGTGGTTTGGGTTCAGTTATATAAATAAGTTATTTTGGTGATTATATATTTTTCACAGATTTGTTGTGTAAAACTATCATTGTGAAATTTTCTGTTGATAATCTGAAATGAACTCTTTTATTATACCGTTACTATTCCACATATGGCCATGTTGAGAAACTTGCTGAAGAGATAAAAAAAGGAGTCAAATCTGTCGAAGGAATCGAGGCTAAACTATGGCAGGTTTGTTCTCAATTCATTAATTCTAACTGAGAATTACATGTAGATGAAACTTTTTATGCATATGAACAAATGTTGGTGCTATGAATAGATTCCATAAACTCTCTCTGAAGATGGGGTCCCCACCAAAGAGCGGTGATGTACCTGTGGTTACCCCCCATGATCTTCCCGAAGCTGATGGCGTCGTACTTCGATTCCCCACTAGATTCGAATTGATGGCCGCTCAATTCAAAGCCTTCTTCGACGCGACGTGAGGCTTGTGGAGGACTCCGGTGCTAGCTAGCAAGCTTGCTGGCATATTTTTCAGCTCCGGATCTCAAGGAGGCGGTCAAGAGACGACGGCGTAAGTCTAATAGAAAAAATGTTTAGTTTTCATCTAAATATAGGGCTTATATTGTATGTTATTTATGACATTTAGTGATTGTATAGGTTAATAACAACTTGATTCCTTAGTTTTTTTTTTTTTTTCATGTCCTGTTTGTGTCTTTTACAAATTTATGATTGTTGACTTAAATTATAAGCTGATCAATCATTGAAACTACTATCTCATTGTCAAAATTAATAATCGTGATCCGTTTTTTTGTAATTTTAGCTATGTGATACAAGTGGACCATGAAAACTTGGATACAGGTTTATGCATTAAAAAGATGAAAACATAGCCAGGTTAGCCTCTGTGTTTGTGCATTTTTTTATTTTTTACGAGAAAAGGATTATAATTTCTATAAACCCTATTCCAAACTATAATTACCTGAATTATAAATGTAGAAAGTGTTTGCCTGAATTTATACACTTCTTAAAATTCAGTAGCGTATTTAGCTCATCTTATAAACTCCTTAAAATATCTTACAAGATGTTTTAAGGAGTTTATAAGCTTTTAAAATGTATTTCCCAAAGTTAAATATCAAACAAATTATAAGATGCAAAAATAATTTATTAGACCTTATGAGCTAAAAAAAACCTCTAGTCAATTTTATTCGAATAGATGTAGTTTAGAATGATTTTGAGTGTGTACTATGTTCCTTTTAGAATAGAAAATTGAATTTGTTTGAGTTATCTATATGGTAAAATGTTACTGATGCAACACTGTCTATACACTTAACTTTTAATTTATGAATCCACTCTGTCTATCTTCTCACAAAACGCTAATGCTTTTCTAATATAAATTTATGTAGGATTGTTTCACTTGATCTTATCTGTATCAATCCATGGTCATCTACACCTATGCTGATATCCTGCTACTGCTACTGAATAATTGACCAGAATAAATAATATAAAATAGAAAAGAAACGAAAGAAAGAAAGGAAAGAAAAGGATATCCTTTCCTTTGTTAACTTTCTAGTGCTCAAGACATTTTCAATATCCTTCACTTGTATAAATGCATGCCGTAATTGATGTTTGTTGATGACGATATAATTGTCGTGACGGAAGATTGTTTTCTATGAATCGCTTCTTTTTGTTGCTTAGAATTTGCATAAGTATTTAGAGAAACATTAGTTTGAGATGTGGGTTCTTTTCTCCTCTTTTATCTTATTTGTGGGTCTTGCTGAGATGCAGAAGAAGTTCAATGAAATTTCGGCAAGACAGAATGAGACAGATGAGCAAGTTCGATTCTTAATGCGACTAATTCACGATACAGATGAAGAGTTGAGTTGACTTATGTTTGTACTTTATTATCTGGGTTTATTTTAGTTTTGAATTTGAAGTGTTTGTCTTATTTTTGGCACATCTTTTATTATGTCGAGATCGAATTCAAACATGCACTTTTGATTTGTGGGGATATTTAGACTTTAATTCATATGCAGACGTTGAATTACTTATTTTAGATTGTATTGGGTGATTTTTAATTATTTTTGTGGAATATTTTATATATAAATAAAAAAGGTAGGGCACCAATAATATAAAAGATTTGAAATTAAATATTTACCTTACCTACAAAAGAAAATAATAACAGAGCTTACAAAAATTTGTCGATAATTGCCGACCAAATAACGATAACAATAATTAGCTATAAAATAACGACCAAAGCTTTTATTAATTAGCGACCGAATAATGACTAATTTTTTTAATAATTAGCGACAAGATAGGGACGGAATAGATTATCGACAGACAATATTGTCGGTAATTCCCGACAGATTAGCGACAAAATGTAGTCGTGAAATACCGACGGATTAGTGTACCGACAATATTTCTGTCGGTAGATCGTCGCAATTGAGTAAACTTTTTTTAGAAAATTTTTGTCGGAATTTTGTCATGAATCTGTCGTAATTTTTACCGACGGACTGTTAGGTCCGTCAGTATTCATAGCGACTAGCCATATTACTACCAATTTTTTTTGTCGCTAATTAGTTGCTATCACCTCTTAACGACAGAATAGTGACGTAATTGATTGACGTTATTTGACAAATTTCTTGTAGTGTTTCTTCAGAAGGAGTAATATCTTCAGCATAAAAACTAATACATTTTCATGAAAAACTGTCATCACCTTAGTTACACGGATCTAAAATAGTAATACTAATAAATGAAATTCGCCAGACAAGTGGATATGATTTCATATACGATCTAATTTGCAACGTGTGCCATAGAATAAACCAAATTAAATTGTATATATTGTTGTTGTGCATATATTATTCCATATTTTATATTTGTTTTCCCTTATTTTTTATGACTATTACTCTTTATTAGTCTAAATTAAGCGTCTCTTGATGCTAGAGAATACTAACGAAACTTGGAGTAAAACCTGGGCTTAAAATGACGTTTTGTGTTGAATTGTGAAGATATGAGCCAAGTAACCTGAAGAGAAAATAGGAGATGAGCTTAGATTTATTAAAGAGCTCGATTTTATGAAGAAACTCATACACAACTTTATTTTTAATTATAATTATTATTATTTTTTTGGTAATTATCTAGATATTTATTTTTAGAGAAAGATTTGATTAAGAAGACTAGAGTTTATGAGTATTAAAATAGAATACTATCTCCCAATCGGTTCACGCAATTATTCTCGTTATTTTCCCCTTTCTTTTTCTTTTTCTTTTTCTTCCTTCTTCCTCCATCAACAATTGTTAAGCATTGTTTCAATTGTTTTCACTGTGAGGTCTTGTTCTTAATTTTATTCTTGCTTTTAGTTTTTTTATTTGTTGATTCATGCTCCTTTTTTATGGAATTTATATGTTGCTTGATATGACAATTCAATTTAATTTATATTTTCCTACCATAAATTTATGATCCATAATTGTCATGATTGATTGGATCTTAGTCGCAATAGATTGAATTAGTTGTGCTATCATAGCTAGTTTAGTCGATATTTTTCAACAGAATTAATAATAATAATAATTGCAGCTATCTCAATTATTATTTATTAGGTTTGCATGTTTTCATAATTCGTAATGTTGTCATTAATGTGGTATGAAGCGCTATCCTACCCAATCCGTTAATGATAAGTATTGACTGATTGCTGGGAGTGGTCAATTAATTTAGGAAAACGTATGGTTTACTTTGGCTATCCTATTAAACTTAAATGCTTGAATTGTAAGAAACCTATATCTGACCCATTAGTTATTCAATTGGATGTATTAGATCTCTTGGATCAGAATTAGGTAATTCTTAATTATTTATCTTCATATTTTAATTGCTTTAGTAGCCAGTTTATTTAGTTGTAGGATTTTTAGCTTAATTATAGAATAATCCAACCCAAAATCCCCTTGTTAGTTTAGTTTATATATAAAAAAAAATTAATTCTTGTTTCCCATGGATTCAACTCTCCTCACAAAATTTGAGAGTATGTAACTTTAATTTGACAGTTTGGCATCCATCAATTCCGCATCAACATTTATCAACGCTTCCCAACTAGGATGTGTTTGGTTAGGGTTGCGGCCAACGCATTGAGGTTGCCCCAAGTCCCCAGCCCCATATGATATTTGATTAAAAGGGTTGAACACATCCGTTTGTGTTATTTGATTGAAGTACCTTTCTTAACAAAAATATACATCAACCCTTAATCAAATTCTCAATACATACTTTAATCTTTAACCAATCATCTTCTAACTAACTCATACACATATCCACCACATCTTTCAATTAAACATTATGAACAAATCTCCAATTTTTTCCATAACCAACATAACCAAATACTCCATTTTCTACTTTCTCAACCTTAAATACTTCTGGATTGAATCCTCTATTCCAATTTTTGTTTCATCTAGTATTTCATTATATCTACTACACGCTATGTATTAATTAGTGATGTCCTAAACACGAATTAGAATAGAGGATCTCATCTAAAATACTTAAGGCAACATTTTCTCAGCAATCCCAGTCATAATCAAACACAGCGTATATTTTTCTACTTTTAACTTCTCAATTTTTTCTTTAACTTTCCTTTCTCATTAATTTCTTCTTGTTTAAATGTATGTATTAATTAGTGAAGCTTCTTATGATATCATTGATGCTAAACCACATCATGAATTACAATGCATACTGTGATAACAATATTATATATGCATAAATAAATATCAATATTTTATTTATTCATTATATCTTATTTGAAAAGTTGGATCTAAATCCTTTGTGGTAAGCACAACAATATGTTGAGTTGTAGGGACGGAAGCACCCTTGCAATAAGGGTGGCCTTGGCTCCCCAAATTTATTTAAATTTTTACTTATATACTATTTCTTTTTTAATTTTTTCAATATATTTCTATTGGAGTTTACATGTCAACACCCCCCCACCCCACCCCCAATAGAATACACAAAAATATTTTATTTCTCATTCATAAATTAGATAATATTCTCTCAACTCTATATTAATTGACGTTTTAGAATGTTCTTCCATGTTTTAATTAATTGATCTTTTAATAATTTTCACCAATTCTACCAATTTTCTCCCTGAACTCAATCCTAAAATATCTCTACTTTTCAATCTATCAGAGATATTTTGATTTGGTTAAATCTTTAGCTGAGGTATATCTGTCAAAATATTCAATCCTTAATTCCTCCCATATATCCTAAAACGTCAATTAATATGGAACGGAGGAAGTATATTGGATCGACAATCTAAATTTTAAGACTAGAGTTGTATTATTTTTGAGATATTAAATAAAAATATTATAAATTGTAGAAAATATATTTTATTTTCATATATAATACATATTTATTATTTATATATTTTATTGTTTGCATCCCCTCAACTTTCAATCCGGTTCTGCCCCTGCTGAGTTGGGTCCAAAGTTGTAGAAGTCAGAACCGATACTGAGCATTTTAGGACCACCTAATCCCTAGGCTACCTAGATGACATTTTCTAACCGAGGAGTGCCTTGGTTTAATTTTTTTATTTTTATTTTTATTTTATTGTTTATATTCTATATTTAATATTCTCAAAATACCGTACCATTTAATGTATGATTTTAACGTAAAATAATATATATATGAATCTTGGATTGAAAAAAACATATTTGAAAAACGTATAGGAAAATCATGGAAAAAAATTGGGTGCCCTAGCTAACTAGTTGTACTACTAGCCCCTCTAGGCCACGAAAAGTATGTTACTGGTTGGCCCCCTAGACGGCCACCTGGTCCGAGGAGTTTATGTTTCTTTTGTTTTAAAAGAAGAAAATAAAGATAAGTTTGGAGAAATAATATTTTATTATACTTGAGGAGGAGAAGTTGATGACATACAGTTGTTTTGGTATCTAAGGAAAAGAAGAAACAACGAACACATGGGAATTACAAGAAAGAAAAGAGTAGCAGGATCAATATGGTATCACTTTTTGGGAGCAGCTGCATTCTTCACAGCTTCAACTGCACCTTGTGCAGTAGAATGCACCTGCATTCCAACCTATTCCAAAAAACACACAAATTCACCCTTAGAACGGAATTACAGGAATTTTTAGCTTCGAAATGAAATCAAGAGTGAAGATTACCCCCATCGCCCCGTCTTTGACAGATACTGCAGCATTGCCAGCCTTCTCCAGCAGCGTGCTAGTTTTTTCCTGCATTAACCCACTCCTAATTTAGTACACATAAACTGAAAAATATATCTGAAAAAAACAGGCTAAAAATGAAAAAAGGAAAAACAGAAGACTAGAAAAGAACTGAAACTAGAATCTGAAAACCCTTAAAAAAAATGAAACAGTTAAAAACATTGACTTCATTTCACGGAATTAAATACATTCGGTGAGAAATTACACACACACTGTGAGTTTGTGTGTATTTGGAAAAATGGAGGTAACCTGAGTTTGGCCCATGGCTTTTCCAGCTTCGAAGCTCTTGTTATCCATTTTATGCTGAAAATAGAAAAAACTGCAGAGATTTTTAAAAGTAGTTGAAACTCTAGTGCTTGTTGATGATCGAAAGGTTGGGTGACGCTGCAATTTATAGCATTTGAAACATGCAAAAGACGGGACACTTGTCAAGATTACATCCACTCTGATTGGTCATTAAAAAGAGAGTCTATTTGGACCACTTAAAAACTACAACGACTTTTAGACCACAAATATGCTAAAAATATCTCCTGTTTTTCCCCAAGATCTTTACGCATTTCAATTTACTAATTATTTAATCTCTATTTTTTATTTCGCCGACATAAAAGATGTCCTTTTCCTGTTTGTCTTTACGTTTCATATGTCAATACATAATTCATAAATATTACTTTCTCCGTTTAAGAAAATAAATCATTTTAACTTTTGAGATAAAAATTAAAAATTTATGGAATGGACATGAACACTCCGACAATTTACCTTTAATATTTTTAATTTAATTTTGTAAGGGATTTGTTTGGTAATCTATGGACAATACGAATATTTTGGTAGAATGACTTGGTTTTGCGTTAAAGTAGTTCTCTAAAATAACTTTTTTTTTTCTTCTTGTTTTTTCAACGGAGGAAATACATACTCAAAAGTAGGGATGATAGAAAAGTCCAAATTGCCGGCAAGCTCGAAAGCTCTCTAAACTGTGTAGGATTAGGTTTACCATATCATTAGCCCGTTTAAAATGACCGTCGAGGCATGATTAGCTAGAAGCCCTACTAGGCTACCCCGCTTAGGACAAGGGCTAGTCAGGTAGCCATAACAAATTTTATATATGTTGTAATTATTCTTATAATGTATATATTTCTCTTAAAAAAATGAATGTAATATGAATATAATATGGGCATATGTGTGTACCCGCACAGGCTGAAAGTCATTGTTCACTAAATTAGATTCACACACACACACAGACACACACACATATATATAAATGAGAGTATCATTTATTAATATTATTATATATGATCGGTTTGTGATATTGTGGACAATGATTTTCATTAATTAATGTTATGTTGTTATGCGGTTGTAGTAGATATATACAAGGATGAAAATCGCCGAAATCTCGCAAAAATGGCCTATCTGATATAAAAAAGCACTACAATGAGTTTTTGTTGAAATCTCGCGGCGAGAATCTCGCGCTACTATATCGCGCCTAGTTGGCCCCACAAGTCTTCAGTTTTTAGCGATAATCTCGCCAAAATCTCGTCATTTTATCGCCAGTATTGTTTTTTTTATTTTTATTTTTTATTTTTTTTTTTAATTCTGCCGAATGATTTTGGATGGGTTGTAAAGTTGCCTGCAAAGGCCCAATGGATGGGCTGTAAAAAATTTCTGCCGCATAATTTTTTTTTTAATTATGTTTTGTTTTGTTTAAATATTATAATACATCATTATTGCTTTACTTAGAAATAAAAAGAGTAATATTCAAGGGGCAAAAATAAAGCACGCCAGTACATTATAACAAGTTTATTGTTTGCATTATCACAAAGAAATGCCGATTTTACATTTCCTCTATAGTTTCTTCCAATTTTTAATGTCATGTACTTATAATATTGGATGTAAAATTATACTATCATAGCTAAATATTACGCATATTTTCGCTTTGCGTAAATTAATTCAAACATAGGGTTGCAAATGAGTGATTTGACTCAATTTTCAGATTAAATATTTGAATTTAAGTAGGTTTATAACAATCTATAAAATATCGTGATACATTATTTGTTTTAATATATTTTCCGGTATTTTTATAAAATTGCAGTTATATTTCGATCGATATCGAGATTTTTTCGAAATTTCTCTAAATTGAAACACCGATATCTCCGTGAAAATCGATATTTGCGTTATTAATTATATGTCATTTCTAATATTAAGCTTTTCAATGTTTGTAAATGCATGTGTATTTCTTATAGCAACGTATAACTATGAATTTTTAATTAGCTTGTAATAATGTAGATACTTAGTAGTTTCTTTAAATCTAAGGCTCCTTGCCTAATTAAGAGTGTTCATATTCTTAGTAATAACGAGGGATAAGATTCATATTTCACATTTATGCATCATATTTTTTCATATTCTATTTGTAAAAATTATGCTTAACTCTTGTATTTTGATGAAAATTTGTACTTGTAGGATAAATGGATGATTTGAGCAACTTGGATGTAAATTCGGTTGATTCTGAAGAATTCAAGAATTTTCCACAAAGATGACATTTCCAGGAGATGTTTTGAACATAAGGCGTGGGCACGCCTTAACCAGCAGGATGTCAAATTGCATTTTGAACATAAGATGTGAGCACGCCTTACCTGAAAGTGTATACCTTGTGGGATTTTTACAAAGGAGACTCCTATCTTTCTCTCTCCAGGAGATTTGAAATTAGTTTTAATATATTTGGACTTTTATTAGAATAGTTTTAGATAAGGTAAAAAAGAGAGAGATATAAGGGGAGAAATTCAAAACAGAAAAAACCTTACGCTATTATTTTCTTTTCTGTCTTCTCTCTTTTCTCTTCTGACCCAAAAGTACTTTTGTAAAAAACTCCATGGAAGGCTAAACTCCGTTCTCCGATCGAAGAATAATTAAAGGCTTGGTTCTTCCATATTTGTGAGATCTAAATTGTTTTACTTGTTCTTCAATTCTTTATTATTCGTATATCTCCCGTGTTTGATGCAATTACTGTTTTGATTGATTGAATGATGTGGCCAATTGTTTAATTGTCAAAATAGTATAGTACCAGTTAGAGCGTTAAATCTGTAACTGTTTAACGGTTCTAATACTTGTGGTAAATAACATAGTTGATTACAAAAATAGGTTTTCTGTCTATGTTATGGAGGTATACGATCTAGTCTAAATGAACATACATGTGTGTTTGTTGGCTAGAATTGGTGGTCTCTCTCTTTTTAATGCTGTTGATAAATTAAATTCTACGATCGTATCTAGAATTGTTTATTGGCAAGAGAAGTAATCAGAGATCGTATCCTGATTATGGAATCAGTAAGGAGGGACAGGTTACTAGGTCGTACCAATAGCCATAACCAATTTAATGTTGAATTGAAGAATTTATTATTGTACTATGATCGAATATGAGAACCATGTCTGAAATTAGACTTTGATCGGATTCTTATCAATTATTAATCTTTAACACACTTCAATACTGTTTTAGTTAATTTAATTTTGTTCAATATCAATCTACAAAATCCCCCTCATCTTTAGTTAATTTATTTTCAATTATCTTGCAAAAGAATACATCTCTATCAATCCCTGAGGATTCGACCTTGTTTTCACTATCACAAGTTTATAATTAGAACAAGTAATTGTATATTTGTTGGTTTCGACACCCAACAAATTTCTGGCGCCGTTGCCGGGGATTGGTGTCAAGTAGATTATTCTTTTGTTTTCTTTATTTTCATATTTAGTTCTAGTTAAGATTGTTGTGTTTCTTTTGATGCCATGTTCTTCTCGTACAGGTGAACTTCTATTTGATCCTGAAATCGAAAAGACTGCAAAAAAAATTGAGGAAGAATACTAAATTGAGGAAACAAGCCGTGTCATCTTCATTTTCTGCACTGAATTTGGCAGTTTCACCAGTTGATTCTTCAAGTGATTCTGAAATTAAACCAGAAATGGCTAATGAAGAAAGAACATTGAGAGAACTGGCTGCACCACCGAATATAAATCAGCAGCCGCTTTGAAATCTTGGAAGCAAATGAATCAACCCTGACTTCAATTCAATTTCCAGCTTTGGAAGGAGATTTTGAATTGAAGTCAGGGTTGATTCATTTGCTTCCAAGATTTCATGGCATGGAGAATGATGATCCTCACAAACACTTAAAGGAATTCCATGTGGTGTGTTCTAGCATGAAGCCACAAGGAGTTACTGAAGATCAAATCAAATTAAGAGCGTTCCCATCCTCCCTAGTAGACAGAGCAAAAGATTGGTTGTTTTATTTGCCTCCTGGTTCTATAACAACTTGGACGGGGATGGTTAGGTTGTTCCTTGATAAAATTTTCCCCGCTTCAAGAGCTGCAAGTATTAGGAGAGAAATATGTGAAATTAAGCAAAAAGCTTCTGAAACTCTTCATGAATATTGGGAACGATTTAAGCAATTGTCGGCAAGTTGTCCTCAACATGGTATCTCTGAGCAACTGCTTATGCAATACTTCTATGAAGGACTTCTTCCCATGGAGAGAAGAATGATGGATGCTGCAAGCGGAGGTGCTATCGTGAACAAAACTCCTCGTGAGGCAAGAGAATTGATCACCACTCTGGCCGCCAACTCTCAACAACTTGGTTTTAGACAAGACTCATCTTATAGACGAGTGAATGAGGTAAGTGCTTCTTCTCTTGAAAATCAAATAGCTAATCTAACTTCTCTTGTTCAGCAATTGGCCACAGGAAATGTGCAACAAGTCAAGGCTTGTGGAATTTGTGCTGCTCCAGGACATCCGACTGACATGTGTCCCATACTCCAAGATGAACCTCATGAGCAAGCTAATGCAGTTGGAGGATATCCAGGTCCACTACAAAGGAAGTATGATACCTTCTCAAATACCTACAATCCAGGTTGGAGGGATCATCCTAACTTCGGTTACGGTCCACGACCTCAACATCAAAATTTCCAACCAAGACAATTTGTTCAACCTCAAAAACAACCATCATCGAGTT
This sequence comes from Ajuga chamaepitys, assembly GCA_958295605.1. Classification (NCBI taxonomy): domain Eukaryota; kingdom Viridiplantae; phylum Streptophyta; class Magnoliopsida; order Lamiales; family Lamiaceae; genus Ajuga; species Ajuga chamaepitys. Next base: position 19,329,231 of record OY282495.1, read on the forward strand.
CCAATTCGTCTCTTGAGGATATTGTTAAGTCGCTTGCAGTCAATACACAACAATTCCAACAAGAGACGAGAACAAATATCAAGAAGATTGAGGATCAAATGAACCAACTAGCATCAGCTGTGAGCCGATTAGAATCTCAAGGAAAGTTGCCATCACAAACAATTGTCAACCCAAAGCAAAATGCAAATGCAGTTACTTTGAGGAATGGTAAGGAGTTGAAAGAGCTCACTAAACCATCTCGAGCAAGAAATCCAGAGGAAGAAGCTGAAAAGGAAGTTGAGGTTCCTAGGAGCAATCTCAAGGGTCTAGTGCAGAGCCTTCACCAATGGTTATGACAAGTGCTCCTTTCCCATCTAGATTGTCCAAATCCAAGAAGGAAGCGGAGGAAAAAGAAATCTTTGACACCTTTCGTAAGGTCGAAGTGAATATTCCCTTACTTGATGCAATTAAACAGGTACCTCGATATGCTAAATTTCTCAAGGAGCTGTGCACCAATAAGAGGAAATTGAAAGGTAATGAGTATGTTAGTATGGGTGAAAATGTTTCAGCTGTTCTACAGAAAAAGTTACCTCCTAAATGTAAGGATCCAGGTATGTTTACTATCCCTTGCAAAGTTGGTAATGTTCGAGTTGAAAGAGCAATGTTAGATCTAGGTGCTTCAATTAATGTCATGCCATTATCTGTTTATTCATCTTTGAATATTGGACCGTTGAAAGATACTGGTGTGATAATTCAACTAGCCGATATATCTAATGTTTATCCCGAGGGTGTCTTAGAAGATGTCTTGGTGCAAGTAAATGAGTTTATTTTTCCTGCTGACTTTTATGTGCTAAACATGGATGAGGAGGAGTCATCTCATTCTTTGATTTTGTTAGGAAGACCTTTTCTGAAAACATCTAGGACAAAAATTGATGTGCATAATGGTTCACTCACAATGGAATTTGGTGGTGAGATTATTAAATTTAATATCTATGAAGCCATGAGATATCCGAGCGATGTGTCATCTGTTTTTGTTGTCGATGTTGTAGAACCTCTAACGCATAAAATCTTTGATTTGCATGATGATGATAAATTGAAAGTAGCACTTAATAGGAGTTTCACTGTTGAAAAGTCCAAAGAAGTCATGAAAAATTTTGAGCTACATTCTGATTTGCAGGAAATAATTCATGAGTTGGACTCATTGCCATCAATGAGGTGCAATATTTCTTATGTTGAGTTGCCTATCTCACACACTAAACTTCTTCCATCTCTCATACAGGCACCCAAATTGGAATTGAAAACTCTTCCAAGTCATTTGAAATATGCTTTCTTGGGAGAGGATGACACTTTGCCAATCATTGTCTTTAGTAAACTTTCAGCCATCGAGGAAGAGAAGTTGATTCGTGTGCTTAAAGAATTCAAGGGGGCTATTGGATGGACAATTGCTGACATTAAGGGAATAAGTTCTCATGTATGCATGCATAGAATTCTCCTGGAGGAAGGATGTAAGCCTTCTAGAGAAGCCCAGCATAGATTGAATCCACCTATGATGGAGGTGGTGAAGCTAGAAATTCTGAAACTTCTCGATGCAGGTATGATCTTTCTAATTTCGGATAGCAAATGGGTAAGCCCTGTTCAAGTTGTTCCAAAGAAAACAGGTATAACAGTGGTAGAAAATCTTGATGGTGAGTTGGTAGCAACTCGTGTTCAAAATGGGTGGCGAGTCTGTATAGATTATAGGAAATTAAATGCCTTAACAAGAAAAGATCATTTTTCCGCTTCCTTTTATTGATCAAATGCTTGAACGATTAGCCGGTCGTACTCATTATTGTTGCCTTGATGGTTACTCAGGTTTTCACCAAATTCCGATTGCACCGGAAGATCAGGAAAAGACAACATTTACATGCCCGTTTGGTACTTTTGCATACCGACGTATGCCGTTTGGACTTTGTAATGCACCTGCCACATTCGAAAGATGTATGGTTAGTATCTTCTCGTATTATGTAGAGAACATCATAGAAGTGTTTATGGATGATTTTACAGTCTATGGTAATTCTTTTGATGCATGTCTTACTAACCTTACAAAGATCCTTCAAAGATGCATAGAAAAGAACCTTGTTTTGAACTATGAAAAATGTCATTTTATGGTTGATCAAGGTATTATTCTAGGTCATGTTGTTTCTGCTAGAGGAATTCAAATCTTTGCCTTATCCCGCAAGTGTGCGGGAAGTCCGTTCATTTCTTGGACATGCAGGTTTCTATCGTCGCTTTATCAAAGATTTCTCGAAGATCACTCTTCCCTTGTCTAGGCTGTTGCAAAAAGATGCAGTGTTTGAATTCAATGAAGTATGCAAGGATGCATTTGATATTCTAAAGGATAAGTTGACTTAAGCACCGATTATGCAACCTCCAAATTGGAATCTCCCATTTGAAATTATGTGTGATGCAAGCAATTATGTTGTTGGTGCTGTTCTTGGACAAAGAGTTGATAGAGCTCCACATGTCATTTACTATGCTTCGAGAACACTTGACGGTGCACAGAGCAATTATTCCACAACGGAAAAAGAACTTTTAGCAATTGTTTTTGCTTTAGAGAAATTCCGTTCATATTTACTTGGTGCTAAAATAATTGTCTATTCTGATCATGCAGCGCTCAAGTATTTGCTCACAATGAAGGAATCAAAGCCTAGGCTTATCCGATGGATACTCTTATTGCAGGAGTTTGACTTAGAGATACGTGACAAAAAGGGGTCCGAGAATCTAGTTGCTGATCATCTTAGCAGGTTACTCACAAGCGAAAGTGCATCCCCGTTGAAAGATGATTTTCCAGATGAGCATCTATTTTCTTTACATAAGAAGAGTCCTTGGTGCTGATATTGCTAATTATTTAGTAACTAGGACATTACCAAGTACTTTATCTAGGGCTCAAAGAGATAAAATTAAAAGTGATGCTAAGTACTATACTTGGGATGAACCTTATTTATGGAAATATTGTTCTGATCAAGTTATTCGGAGATGTGTGCCAGAACATGAAATTCCTTCTATCTTACAGTTTTGTCATTCATATGCATGCGGGGGACACTTTGGTCCTAAAAGAACAGCTCGTAAGGTGTTAGAATGTGGATTGTTTTGGCCAACTATTTTTCGGGATTCATACATGTTTTGTGAGACTTGTGAGCAATGTCAGAAAACTGGAAGCCTAGGACATAGAGATCAAATGCCACTTAATCCCATTCTAGTTTGTGAGATATTTGATGTTTGGGGAATTGATTTTATGGGTCCTTTTCCATCTTCTTTTGGCAATGTCTACATTCTTCTTATTGTGGATTATGTTTCGAAATGGGTGGAGGCTAAGGCCACCCGGACTAATGATGCTAAGATTGTGGTGGATTTTTTCAAGTCTCATATCTTTGCTAGGTATGGAACACCAAGGGCCATTGTAAGCGATCGTGGAACTCATTTCTGCAATAGAGTGTTTGAAACTTTAATGAAGAAATATGGTGTCACTCATCGAGTTTCCACTGCTTACCATCCGCAGACGAGTGGACAAGCTGAAATATCCAATAGGGAAATCAAGTCCATACTTGAGAAGACCGTCAATCCAAACCGGAAAGATTGGAGTGTTCGACTTGATGATGCTCTTTGGGCCTATCGAACGGCTTATAAGACTCCTATAGGTATGTCACCTTACCGCTTGGTATTTGGAAAATCTTGTCATTTACCTGTAGAACTCGAACATCGTGCTTATTGGGCTATTAAGCAATGTAATATGAGTTTGGATGAAGTGGGTGACTCAAGAAAATTGCAATTGCAAGAATTGGAAGAAATTCGCCATGATGCTTATGAAAGCTCGGGATTTACAAAGAAAAGACTAAGGCTTTTCATGATCGTATGATACCTAGGAAAGATTTTTACATTGGTAAAAAAGTTTTGCTTTATCATTCCAAGTTAAAATTGTTTCCTGGAAAATTGCGTTCTAGATGGCTAGGTCCTTTTATTGTTACTAAAGTCTTTTCTCATGGTGTAGTTGAAATAGAAAGCCCGGAAACTGGTAAGATTTTTAAGGTCAATGGTCATCGTTTGAAGGTCTTTTATGAAGGCTTTCCGGTACATAACGTTGATACTATTGATCTTGCAAACCCCACATACCATGGTTGATGAATTGGTAAGGTCTAGCCAAAGACGTTAAAGAAAGGCGCTTCTTGGGAGGCAACCCAAGGTTTATCTTTCCTAGTGGTAGTTTAATTTATTATAGTATTTTAAGGATTAGTTTCGTTGTCTTAAAAAAAGAAAAAAAAATGGTGTTTCTATTCCAGGGGACGTTTTAGTTTAAAGCGTGGGCACGCCTTATGCTTTTTCTGATACTTTCAAGATCAAGATGATATGAAATAGAGCGTGCCCACGCCTTAATTGAATTTTCCTTCTACATGTTCTCTTTACTTCCAGGTTTAATATATTTAAAAAAAAAAAAAAAACTGAAAAATAGAAAAAGAACAAAGGGGCAGTCGCTGTTTGCCAAAAGAAAGGTGGGAGACATTCTCAAAACCCTATGTCATCTTTCTTTCTCTTCACTTCAAATTCTCCTTATTCCGCCATTAACACACCTCCATAGCTTCTCATACCTCGATATCCAACGCACATCCTCCGTTTTTCCATCTCTTATACTCGTCCCGTTTCCTCTCCGCCGTCAACATCGTCTGTTCCGTCGTCCTCCTTTCGGATCAATTCTTCTTCTCCGCCCTCTGTCCAGAGCAACGACAGCCACCATTAGTTCTGCGTTTTTCCTTAGTTCAAGTCATCCTTCCTTTGTATGGTCAAATCCCGCTCAGTTGCATCCGGTCAAACCAGTGGCACATGGGTTACTCGACCGAATGTCACTCCTAGCGAATCTGATGACTCTGATGCTGTTCCCATTCGGAAACGAGCACGACTTGGCAAGGCTTTACACATTCTTCCACCTTCCGAAGCTGATTTGAATGGTCATCTCACGTTCACACGGAAGAAGGATAAAGAAAGGTACAATGCTGTTTGCCAACGAAACATTGTTCCTTGTAAGTGTCTCGACTTTCCTACCATGGAGGCTTTGCATATTAAGGATGAAGTTCTTGCATTAGTTCATAATATAGGTTGGGATAACTTCTTTTCCATTAATTACCCTGCTTATATTGAACTTGTTCGTGAGTTTTATACAACGTTTGAGTTCAAGAAATCTAATGTCGTAGGTCTCAATACCCCTAAGGTTATACAGTTTCGTTTGATGGGAAAATCATTTAACTTCTCTTTGACTGATTTTAACATTGCTTTTGGATTTATCACTGAGGAGTTTGCTATGACTGAGGAGTGCTTGCACACTGTTTGTGATTATGATTTGAATTTTACTCCTTTATTAGTCTATAGAGATATTTCCAATCATCCGGCTATGTATAACCCAAAAAAATCTACGGATACCTATCTTCATAACTCTGCTTTGAAATATATTCATAGGATCCTGGCTTTTTCTTTTTTGGGTAGAAAATATAACTCGGCGTTGTTGAATAAAGCCGAACTTTACTTCTTACATTGTATGCAAAACCAAGTTAAAGTCAATCTCGGATATTGGGTAGCTTCTCAGTTTACTCATGCTCTATAAACAAAGAGAAATTTGATATTAGGATCTCTCATTACTCAATTGGCTGTGAACATAAACTTAATTGATCCTAATGATAATGACCTTCATGTGGCTTGTAACATGCCTCCTTTGGACTTACATTGCTTGGAGATGATGTGTTTAATTGAGAAGGTAGGTGATGGGTATCAATTTTGTGCTCCGGGACCTGTGGACGTTTGAAAACCACATGATGCGCATGGCTCTCAACACCGGTCCCGTCACTTGGTTGATAATGATGATGATATCGCCCTACCTCCAGCCGATGTCTCCTTTGAAACATTTTGCAACGAACAGTTTGGACTACTTTGGGAACAATTGCAACGAATAGAGCTTAACCAAATGGCGTACTTCCAACGTCAGGGTTTCGATCCACCTTTTCCACCTCCTCAACAATAGATGCCGCCCAGTTCTACGATGCTCTACTTTTCAGGGATGTTTTCTAACTCTTTATTATATTTTGAGCATCTAGTTTCTTTACATTGAGGACAATGTTGTGATTAAGTGTGGGGGGAATAGGTCATGATTGTTGTTGCTTCATGCTAGACTTTATGGATTAAATTTTTGCATCTATCATGCTAGGTTGTTTCACTTGTCATTCATTTTATGAGTCCTAACTCTTCGATACTTAATTCTTGTTCGTGATTGTCATCGCCCTAAATTCTGATTCTTCTAATGCTCATGAGTGTTGTGGGTTTTATCTAAAAAAAAAAAAAAAAAAAGAAAAAGAAAAAGAAAACGTATTCTCCTCTAGCTGCATTGTGATTGATTGTTGTCAATAGTTGAAAAAAAAATTGCATAAATCTGACTCACATACACCTATATTTTGTGAGATTTGAGCCGATGAGCATTCACTATATAATACGCTCAATTTCTTTGTTGTGTGGTTGTCATGCATAGTTGATTTTTCTAGAACTTGCATTGTTATGCATGTTTTCATTATGCCAATTGATGAGTTGGATGTATTGAATAAAATAAGGGTATTTAGGTTTAAACCTGTTTCTTGTTATCGTTGCCTTTTGCTTCTAGTCTACCCTTGTTCATTTACCCCTAGTGAACCCATATTGAGCTTTAACCTTTTCTTTGCTAATTAACCACATTACAAGCCTTGATAACCTTTTTGTTGATTTTCCTCCATTTTGAACCTTGAGTTGAAGGATTATATGGACTTGTTCATGCTTAGTTGCTTGATTCTAATTTAGATGACTGCTTAAGTGTGAGAATTGTGAAGTTTTTTAGTTATGTTCTTCCTCCATAGAGAAGGATAAGTAGAGTAAAAAAAAAAAAAAAGAAGCGAAAGTTAAAGAAAAAAAAAACGAAAAAAAAACAAGAAAAAGAAAAGAAAATAAATGATTGAAAAAAAAGAGAAAAAAATTGAGAAAGTAAAAGTGTTTGTACATAGAGTCGTGTAAAATAATCCAAAGCAGTCTAGTATCATCATTTAATTGTGCTATGTGTGGCAATAACATATGATTCCTTTGACTCTATTAACCAAAAATCCTCTTCATCTTACCAACCCAAGCCTTCTACATGTTTTTAATTACATCCCTACCCAATATTCTTGCATTCAATTTCTGTCATTTGGTAATTGAGATGTGATATATTTGCAAGCTTATGGTAAAAGTCTTCTATGCATTGACATGAGAGTTGATTGTTATATTTTTGAAGCCTAAACATATTTGAGTGCAAAGAGTGAATCCATTGTGAGGGAGTCAGATTTTATGCATTCCAATTTCAATTTGTTGATGTGATTGACTATTTTTGTTGGTAGGGGGGAATTGTTTGCCAATTTCATTTAAAAAAAAAAAAAAAAGAAAAGAAAGAAAAAAAGAGAGAGGAGAGTTTAAGCAACGGAAGAAGAAGGATTAACCAAAAGATGATGTCATTGATAAGAGTTGAGTCATATACTTGAGGACAAGCATTGTTTAAGTGTGGGGGAATTTGATAAGACTCATATTTCACATTTATGCATCATATTTTCTCATATTCTATTTGTAAAAATTATGCTTAACTCTTGTATTTTGATGAAAATTTGTATTTGTAGGATAAATGGATGATTTGAGCAACTTGGATGTAAATTCGGTTGATTCTGAAGAATTCAAGAATTCTCCACAAAGATGACATTTCCAGGAGATGTTTGAACATAAGGCGTGGGCACGCCTTAACCAGCAGGATGTCAAATTGCGTTTTGAACATAAAGCGCGGCCACGCCTTACCTGAAAGTGTATACCTGCGGGATTTTTACAAAAGAGACTCCTATCGTTCTCTCTCCAAGAGATTTGGAATTAGTTTTAATATATTTGGACTTTTATTAGAATAGTTTTAGATAAGGTAAAAAAGAGAGAGATATAAGGGGAGAAATTCAAAACAGAAAAAAACTTATGCTATTATTTTCTTTTCTGTCTTCTCTCTTTTCTCTTCTGACCCGAAAGTACTTTTGTAAAAAACTCCATGGAAGGCTAAACTCCGTTCTCCGATCGAAGAATAATTAAAGGCTTGGTTCTTCCATATTTGTGAGATCTAAATTGTTTTACTTGTTCTTCAATTCTTTATTATTCGTATATCTCCCGTGTTTGATGCAATTACTGTTTTGATTGATTGAATGATGTGGCCAATTGTTTAATTGTCAAAATAGTATAGTACCAGTTAGAGCGTTAAATCGGTAATTGTTTAACGGTTCTAATACTTGTGGTAAATAACATAGTTGATTACAAAAATAGGTTTTTTGTCTATGTTATGGAGGTATACGATCTAGTCTAAATGAACCTACATGTGTGTTTGTTGGCTAGAATTGGTGGTCTCTCTCTTTTTAATGCTGTTGATAAATTAAATTCTACGATCGTATCTAGAATTGTTTATTGGCAAGAGAAGTAATCAGAGATCGTATCCTGATTATCGAATCAGTAAGGAGGGACAGGTTATTAGGTCGTACCAATAGCCATAACCAATTTAATGTTGAATTGAAGAATTTATTATTGCATCTATGATCGAATATGAGAACCATGTCTGAAATTAGACTTTGATCGGATTCTTATCAATTATTAATCTTTAACACACTTCAATACTGTTTTAGTTAATTTAATTTTGTTCAATATCAATCTTCAAAATCCCCCCATCTTTAGTTAATTTATTTTCAATTATCTTGCAAAAGAATACATCTCTATCAATCCCTGAGGATTCGACCTTGTTTCCACTATCACAAGTTTATAATTAGAACAAGTAATTGTATATTTGTTGGCCTAATTAAAAAAAACAAAAAAAAAAAAAAAAACAATAACATTACCAATTTTTTGAATTGTCTTCTAGGTTTGAATAACATTGTAAAAATGTCCAGTGATATGCTATTACTAAAATTACTATTACTAGTGCTGCTAATTGAATTACTCAACTCATTTTGTAAAGAATTCTATTTAAAAAAATGATTAACTTTTTGTCAATTTTTTTAGCGTGGAACCACATTGCATAAATCAAGAAAAAGTTGTATGCACAATTACATAAGTTAACCTTAACTTGTCCTGACTAAGCTAACCTTATCCAAAAAATTCTTCACAGCTATAGTATTGCCTCAGGCCAGCTTGTCAACCTCCATCTTCTTCAGTAAAAATACCAATGAGATTCACAAGAGTCAAATTTTGTCATTTCTTTCGGGTATTTCAGTCCAATACAACACCAAATATCTTGGATTGCCCATGGGCATTGGTAAGTCTAAAAAAAATGTGTTTGCTTATATGATTGAGGCTGTGCGTAATAGGGTGGGAAATTGGAAAATTCTTGAGTCATGTTGGTAAAGGAGTTCTTATTTCTATCGTCCTTAATACTCTACCGGTCGATGTGATGTCTTGTTTCAAACTCCTGATAGCATTTGCAAAGATATTTGTCAGATTGCAGCAAAACTTTGGTTGGGAGAAACAGGGCAAGGTGCGGATAAACTCAATTGGAGAAAATGGACGAAACTCACTGTCTCGAAAGATGCTAGAGGGCTCGGATTCCGTGACCTCCAACTTTTCAATTTAGCACTCATCACCAAGCAGCCGTGGAGAATTATTACCAATCCAGATTTGCTTATTAGTAAGCTTCTTAAAGATCGCTACTTTAAAAAACTAACCTGCTCTCTCATGTTGCTAAAGATAACTGCTCCTGGCTTTGGAAATGTTGGTCAAAAGCTAGACATTTTATTGCATATGGTTCTTGTTCGAGAGGAGATTATGACAAGATTAGGTGGATTTACAATGCTAATGGATAATTCTCCGTTTAATCTGCCTATAAGCTACTTGTTCAAAAGAAAATCCAAATTATCAAAGAACCTGAATGTAGCTACGGATCGCATGACAGACGGATTATGTGGCATAGAATCTAGAAATTGAAGATCAAAGAAAAGCTCATGTACTTTATTTGGAGGTGTTGTCTCGACCTCTTTCCTACATACAATCACCTTATCTCCAAAGGAATTGAGTTTGATCCAATCTGCAAGTTATGTGGGGAAGAGAAAGAATCACTTCTACACCTCTTTTTCAGCTGCTCTAGAGCCCGAAGAATCTGGAAGATTGCACCTATTCAGTGGAATGGTCACTACAAGAAAAAGGGGTTTTTGTGTCCAAATTTTTTGTGTCAACAAATGTTGATGCGAAAGACAATCTTTTGCGTCCACAAGTTGACGCAAATATAGTTTTCTGGACTCCTACCCGAACTTTTATTTGCGACGGGGTGTTATCGCAAATACACTGGTTATTAGCGTCAACTAGTACTCACAGAAAAGATTTTGATATCTGCGTCGACAAGTTGACACAATAAATTATAAATTAATTTTTTTTAAAAAAAATTTAATCGAAGATATTAGTGGACGTAAATATTTTATTAATATTTTTAGATATAATTAGGAAAAAAGAATTTGAGACAACTCTCTAGCGTCAACGTTTTGTTGTTGCGAATACATATTACTTGCGTTAGCTTATTCTCACAAATAATGTAAATTTTAGTTGCGCGAAAAAAAAAAAATCAGTTTCCTCCCTTCTCCAAATCCGATTCCCTCCATTCCCCTTAAACTCTTATTCTCCTTATCAAAAAGAAAAAAGAAAAAGAAAAAAAAAAGAATTTAAAGAAAACCCTCGCCATCAAGGCGTTTCAGAGAGAGGGTAAGCGAGCAGCGCCGTTCAAGAGAGAGGTTGAGGGAGCACTGCCCTTTGACTAGCAGCACCTTCGACCTCCACAATTCTAATTTTATCCTTGGTATGAATACTTGTCTCCTGATTGATTTATCTTTTGTTGAGATTTCATTGTTCGATTATATGTGTGTTATGTAATCTAATTTATAGGTGTGTTGTGTCTCGTTCTTTGGAGAATACTTATTATCAAGATTCAATTGTAGAATAAAGAAGACCATAGAGCTATATTGGGACCCTGTGAAATCATATTTTTAAAGTAATTAATTCGCTACTACCAGATAACACCGCAAAAACTAGAATTACGACTAATAAACTGATAGGAGTTAGCGATACTCTGCATCTCATTATTTGGCAGGGGAAATATCTTTGTTGAATTGCAGGGGTGTGAGAGAGGGTGAGACTGATGTTACTGTAGTAAGCATCCTCTGTTTTAAGCAGTAAGAATGGTGTAAATGCCAAGCTGTGTATTTATGTTTAAGTTGATTCACAATAGGGTAGCATATTTTTTTATGGCACATCCTAGAAATTAAATAATGGCCCACTTCAAATATAAATAAAGTATATCAAAGTAGTGGTAAGAAATTGTTATGAACTAATTTTTAGGCATGAATTTTTATGTATATTTATATTTTGACTTTCTTCAATATAAACGAAAGGGAGTATATATGAGAGTGCTTGATTTTAAGGGAGTAAAACTATCCTGAAGCATGGAAAAGACAAAGAATCTATTGGTATGTTAAACCTTTGATATGTTGTTGTGAATTAGCTTAAGATAGTGCAATAACAGTTTTGTGCCCGATTGTTTGTATTGAGATAGCTTATATGTGATGATTCATAGTTCTCTAATCATAATTTGTATTAAAAAAAAATGAATTATTCAATCAAGATTATTGTGATATATTGTTTGTTGGCAGGCTGACCCTGAAACTGGTGAGTTATATTCTCCCATCGAAAATTGGAAAAATCAACGCACTCGTGGGGGTAAATGGACTAACAAGGAATCACAGAAAAAATATGTAAGTAGTTTATATTTTTTCTTTTATGTGAAATATTGTGCTACTATTTTTAATATCATCATTTGTATGTTAATTGATAGGATGATATGAATGGAGACAAACAGACACAGTTGGAGCCGGGTTCTGCTAATGAGAGAGCTATGCAGAACCATTTAGGGAAACATAGAAAATGCATGAATGGAGTAGGCCCCACACTGCGTAAGTCAGCATTTGGGCTATCGGAGGGTGCCGAGTAACCAGCAGAGGTGTCCAGCTTATCAAAGGCCTATGCAACTATCCGGAGGATGGACACTGAGATAGCCCAGCTAAGAGATGCATTGACACGTTTCATTCCTGGCTTCCAGGTTGCGCCACCTGATGATCCTCCATCTTCATCAAATGATGCTCATGATTCTGATGATGATGCAACAAATTTGGAAGATTAGATGTGTTTATATTTTGTTATGGAGTTATATTTTGATGTAGATTCCAGACTTATTTTGCATTTGACTTTTGCCTTTTATGGATTATGCACAGACGTAACATTTTCATGATAGATATTGTGAATGTGAACAGGTTTAAGCAATTATTATGTATATGCTATTTTGTATTTTTTTATATATAGAAAAAATGATGTTTTTAGCGGCGACTAGTTGACGCAAAAAAATACAGGAGAAATAATTAGAAAACATTTTTCGCGATAACATATCAACCCTATAAAATAATGGAAAATTAATTAAAAATTTAATATAAGCTTTTGCGTCAACTAGCGGACGCTAAAAATCCTTTTTTTTTTAAATAAACCAAAATATGCTTTTGCGTCTACTAATGAATGCTAAAACGTTTATATAAAAATTAAAATAAAAATAGTAATTATCTTTTGCGTCGACAAGTCGACGCAGATTGTCATTTCCCCCGTTATGCCAACGAACCTTTTTTGCGTCGACTAGTCGACGCTGCTACTCCTTTAGCTTTTGCGTTGACAAAAAGTGGACGCTAAAGTTTTTTTGCGACGAGGCTTTTGCGTCAACGTTTTAGCGTCGGCAGTTTGACTCAAAAACGTCTTTTGCGTCAACACCTTCTTATTTGTGAACAAAATGTTGACGCAAATACCATTATTTCTTGTGGTGGGTGTATTGTCCAATCCGAGTTCGTTTATTCAGTGGTAGGAAATCATTTGTAATTCTGATGTGTTGGAAGATAGATTTAAGCTCACGATTTACCTTCTGTGGTAGATATGGAAAACGCACAATTCGTGGGTCTTTGAAGCCAAATGGAAGGCTGAATCGGCTGTGGTGGATGGAGCAATTAAGGAGTGGCAGGAGATGGGTGCGCAATCCCCTCAATCCCGTCAAAATGCTTGGACTTAGTCTACCCCGATGGATGTCTCAATTCTACCTTCTTCGTGGAAACCGATGATAGGGTATGTTTCAATTTTTACCAGTTTCATTATTTATCCAAATGATAAAGGTTGCTTTAGAGGTTTGGCGCAAGATGGTGATGGCACTATTATGTCGACTTGGGCAATCTCAAGGGATCTCTCTCAAGATCCAGTTGAATTAGCTCTTCAAGCCATTCGTACACAATCATGGTGGCATTCAAAAAGGGTTGGAAGAATCTCCACATAGTTATTGATGACAAGGATATTGCTAGGACATTGTGTAATTCATGTAATATTGAACATCATTCGGTCTCGATAGCCGAAGACATCAAATTACTATGCTTTCTATTTGAGTCTTGTAAATTTTGTATTCCACCAACAGGGAAGTTAGTCTCTTGTAATATATTGGCATCTTTTGCCTTTTCGAGTCCGTCCTCTATGAATTGAGACTCACGGTTTCCATCTTGGATAAATCCGGTTACCATAGTGGATCAGTAGTTTGTTGTGGTCTTGTAAGTTTCAGTTTAGTAGGCAATGAAGTTGTTATCTTTGACAAAAGAAAAAAAAAAACAATTACATCAGGTTCAAGTGAATCCGGAATATTCCCAGTCACTGTCCTAGGTGAATCGAAACTAAAAGCAAAACAGGCTAAATGATGCGCTAAATTGTTTGCAGTGCGCTTAACAAGATAAAAACTAACAAAAAATCTATCAATATGCATTTACACGACTTATTTTATTTTTTTTATTTAACTTATTCAATCAAATCTAATTAATTTGTAAAATTAAAAAGTTTAATTTTTACGTGAACTAGTAAAACGAGACATTGACTTTTGAAATATGACTCTTATTTTAGGACAATATAAGTTTTTTCAAATGGGACTCTTTTTAGAAGATGGAGAGAATAATAAACTATGTAGTAATATATTTTCAAAATTGAATAAATGAAAGCAGAGTTACATATTAAATATGAAATAATGTTTATAAATGGATATTATTTTAATGAATAATATTAATATTGTTTCAAAATTGTGAAAATTAGTCTAAAAATTTTGAAATATCATATTCACTTGAATTAATTTCAGCCTTAGTGGCACATGTTTGTTCATTCCGAAATTTATAAAATATAAGAAATTCTATAATAGAGGATATTTTCCGATCCTTGTATGTTCTATTGGAACACAAATCTGAAGGGGAACACGTACATTAAAAGAAGATTGAAATCCTTAACAGAGACGAATAGAACTTATTTCCTAAAGGAAAATCTTAACCCTAAGCACAAAGAACAAATAAATAAAAAAGAATTCATAATATCATAAGATCACATGGCCCGGGCCGGGCCATCATTTGTTGATGCCCGTTGCATCCTTTACGGCGTCAACTGCACCTTGTGCCTTGGCCTGCATCTGCTGTCCAGCCTATATATATATATTTCAAAACAGAAAATAATTAATGTGACTGAATCAATTATAACATTAACATAGGTTGTTAGGTGATTATATATTACGTACATCCTGCATTGATTCCTTGGCAGATTGTGCAGCGTTGCTAGCTTTCTCCATCATCTGGTTACCCTTTTCCTACATTCATCAATCAACATTTAGATACCAAAAGTATTTAATACTCCATATAAGTAATTAATTACCTGAGCTTGGCCCTTGGCCTGTCCAGCTTGGTAGCTCATGTTGTTGGAGTTATCCATTTTCTGTTTCCAAAATGAATAGAGAGATAATCTATAATTAATTAATCGTACTATTGCTCAATCGATGATACAACTATGTGATGGAACTTCATTTTATATAGCATTGGAGCTTGCCACTTGTCATTCATGCAACTGCATAGATCCGCTTCGATTGGCTATTCACTAGGACAATGCATGCTAAAAAAAACTATTGTTGATCCGTAATTAATGATTCTAGTCTTATATATCTACACGTGCTGCAACATGCATTAAGTGTTAATTATGTAGACTCACACGCTTAAATAGCATATTAAGATTGTGTAGAAGAGTGTGTAGCAATGCAATGGAGCAACACGAGTATAGTCAGCAATCAAGCCACGTCAGCAATAGCGTGCATGGAGCAGCTAGTTAGTTGTAATAGATTTTTCTCTAAAATCTTCTATTGTCATGTATATATATATATATATATATATATATATATATATATATATATATATATATATATATATATATATATCTGTCAGTTGTAATCCTTGAAATTTCATAATAGAATAATAATCTACTCTCTCTCTCTCCCACACACATACATTTCTCTCTCGACATGGTATCAAGAGCCGACAATGGCTGCCATTACCAAAGGAATCTCTATATACACAAGTCAATGGTAGCGTCGTTTCCGACTACCAAATTAAATCGTGTATGAAGATACACTTAAACCTTACCGACTATCCTACCTAGTAGAATGGTAAATAAGGGTCGATCCCACAGGGAACGGCCGGACAGTTTTGATTATGAAGTCAAGCAGTTTATGATTAAGAATGCAAGAAATGAATACTTAAGAAAACAATAAGGGGGGTTTAATGGGAAACTAACAATCTATTAGTGACAATTAAAAGGAAGTAGACACAATTAAAAGAAACAAGTAACTCAAAAACACTAGAAGAGATCTTTTTCAGTTTTAGTTTTCAAATAGTAAAACAAGTCACCCTTGATCATGCTTCCCCTTGGTCTTGAACAATTGATGCAACTATTGTTAATGCCCGATTGAATTGTGATTTAAGCCCTTATCTCAAGACTATTAACAAGCTCTAATAGCCTTGTCGTCCCTTAATCTTAGTTAATCAAAATAAGCTCTTCGACTAACCCTATTCAGTTTAACCGAATCCTCGAACAAGCTCTCTTAGATTCAATCACCAAAAGCATTAAACACTAGGACAACGAGATAAATTCAACATAAAACTTGAAAGCTCGGTTTTAGTGGTTGAACTTTGTGTTATCCCCAATAAATAATTATTGTTCGCTACTCGGGAATCGGAAATCCTATAATTACGGATAGTAATCTCCTATTCTAGCAACACATTCACAAATCCCTTAAAGGGTGATCAAACCAATAATTAATTCATAAATATGAATCAACAAGAGCAAATAACACAAAACACTTAAATACACAATAATCTCGGTAACATTAACCGTAATAATCACATCAATGTCTCGACTCAAGGTTCCACAATGATCAAGGATGAACTAAGGGTGCTAGCCACCCATATTAACTAATACAATCAGAAAATAAATGGAAAAATGAAGAAACATGATACAGATTTGGATAAATCCAAAGATGTCAATTGGAGAAGATGATCCTTCAATCCCTTGTCCAATCTCCTTCTTTGGTGGCTGAAATGTGCTCTCCAAGTATCACAAGCTCTCCAAAAGTTGTCTAAAAGTTAGGTTAAATTCGAATGGGATGATATATATATAAAGGGAGAAAGTGCTAGACAAAAATAGGCAAAAACGTATTCAGGATTTTAAAACAGGGTAGTGAATCTCGGCCGAGACGGGAGTGTGTCTCGGCCGAGACGTGAAAGAGGGTTTCAGGAATTTTGGGTCGAAGGTCAATCTCGGCCGAGATTTTGTGGTATCTCGGCCGAGACGTGAAACAGGGGAAATTAGGGCTTTTTGGGATTTGACTCATCTCGGCCGAGATTGGATTGTATCTCGGCCGAGATCTTCATCTTTGATATTCTTCAAGAATTCCCTGGAGACTCATCTCGGCCGAGATTGGATTGAATCTCGGCCGAGATCTTCATTCTTGCAAAACTCTAGAAAAACCCTGGAGGCTCATCTCGGCCGAGATTAACATCCTGTCTCGGCCGAGATCTTCATGTGGCTCTTCCTTTCTTGCCTCGATCGATCCCTTGACTCCTCGATCGTTTAATCTTCGATTTTGACCCTTTTTACACCTGTCTTAATACAAAAATAGCTCAAACGCATTATTTTGCCCATTAGAATATAAAAGCACTAAATACACATAATTATGCATGTTATTGACACTAAAATGACACTAAAAGTGCCCTAAAGTGCGTGCACGGAACACGTGTACCAGTCAACCATCGCGTTCACAATTCCAACGATGGCAACACTTGTCATGCGATTAGATAGGAAGAATTACTCGTAATGTTGGTCTCAAGCAACCGCAACTGCACATGGTTAGATGATCTACTCCACGGTCATCATGCTGATGCAGCTCTTAGCACAATATGTCGAGGATGCTATGGATTCGACAAAATTAAGTCCAAATCCAAAGTTTAAAGAATGGCTAAGGAAGGATCAATATCTCTACAGCTAATTAATGAATTCAATCTCTAAAGTGATGATAGCACATACTCAAAGTTGCACTACTTCTACAGAAATATGGAAGTTTTTCAAAACCTTGTTCTGGTATTCGTCCAAAGCTAGAGTTCCTCGTCTGAAGTTTTTGCTCCAACCAACGAAAAAAGTGATTTAAATATAGAGGAATATGTTCTCAAAATGAGAGGAAAAGCTAATGATATTCAATCAGCGGGTAGCAAGGTTGAAGATGATGATCTGGTGCTACATATCCGCAATGGATTATATCCTGAGTATGAGTCGATCATAGTACAGCTCACTACTCAGTCTGGATACTTAGAACTTCCAGAAGTTCAATATCTCCTTCAGACTCATGAAATGAGAATTAAGCTGTTTATTGGAGGAGAATATGTGTCTCATCCAGGAGTTAATGTAGACCCAGGACAGATTTGCTAATAACAAAGCTCCTAGAGGAGGGTTTGGTGAAAGAAACAATTTGGGTTGAGGCAGGATCCGGTTTTAGAGGAAGAGGTATAATGATTTTCCAAATTTATAGAAGGAACAATCATTTTGCTCCTAAAGGCTACTGGAGATTTGATGAAAAGTTTTCTAGCGTCGAGACACATGTTATCCAAGCTCATGTTGCTTCTATCCAATTATCTCCTAACAATGGTCAAATTGTGGATCCTAATCGAAACACTACCCAATCTAAACCAAAGAAAAACATCTATTCCAACTTGATACGTAGTGTATACATATATTTAGACCGATTTATCCAAGTATTTTGATAGTGTTTGCATATAATTCGGTTTATTTATGTTAGATTTGATTATGTTGAGTTGAAAGACGTGTTTGCTAGTTTTGTAAGAAGAAAGGGGCAAAAATGGTGATTAGATGGAGTTATAAGATGGATCGGGTGAGCCAAAGTGCCCAACCCGGCCACAACCGAAGAGAAGCCGAACCGGCCAAGAAAAGGACTGTCCCGACAGGGTTTTGGCTCGACCTAGTGGAATCTTATCTGAAAAAGTACTAGTTTTAGCTCTGTTTGAAGTGGTAGCCCATGCAGAATTGAGAGGCCGGTTGGGCGCGATCCGTAGTCCACGCGGTTTTTGTGCCTTGGGCCAATTTTCGGCTCCTTCTCACCCCAATCCTCCGAAAACTTATAAATAAGGTCTTTATGTACGAAAAAATAAGATCATTCATCATACTATAGTGCTTGAAGGCTTGAATTGAAGAGCAAGAAATAAGAGGCGAAGAAGATCATGATCTCGAGCCGATTTTCGGGTTTTGTCGTTTATTGTCTATTTTTATTTTCTTTCAGTGTTTGTCTATGAACATTGAATTTTACTATAAACATGAGTAGCTAAACTCCATTGTATTCTAGGACTAGAAAGGGGGTTTCGATCGAGTACGTTTTGATTATCTGTTTTATATTCTAGACCCGTTCTATGTTCCTATCGTATATATTTGTGCCTATTTTATGAGTTTTTTAGTCTGCTTAGCTGTTGAATTCTATCTACTTACTAATTAGATGCCCAAGAGGGGAGGGTTTTTAATAGGCTGATGCCTTATAAAATAAATATCAATAGTTGTCCGAGAGGAGTGAGGTATTTGTGTAGGCATTGGTCTTAGGATCCCTTGGGAGTTACGAACGTGATAGTTAGCCCGAGAAGGTAATTATTCGTATGTAAGCTACACGTTAGCATCGTCCGACAGAATGGTTAACTATAGTAAGGATCACCTAATAAGAACTTGAATTTTGTTTAAAGGTTTAGAATATTAGGGTGGTTGAACGTAGGAGATTGTAACTAAAATCAAACACTAAGATACATTTTTTTATAATTGATCTTTTCCCAATCATTAATTGCTAGCCACTTTTGAGCATTCTAAGTGTTTACTTGCTTTAATAAATTTTAGTTTTAACTAATCAAACAATCATCCTTAATTGAGAGTCTAGATAAAGTTAGATTGTTACAATCGGGGTACTAGATTACCATAGGATCACAACCCTTGTGGGATCAACCTTGCTCACTATTATCTATAGTAGCACTATTTACTTGCGGTCATGCTAGGGGTATAAAAATAGTGTGTCTCTACTCTCATTTCCCTACTTGTAATAGTTCATTTTGTCATTCTGTATTAGGTTCATACACCCCTTCTATCTACTCTATTGCATCTTATGAACTAGAGTGGTGTCTCTTCAAAAGACATACTCTGATAAGGATTCTCTGATGGTAAGCAATGGTTCTCTGTTGTTCATATCACACATTTTCCAAATTCATCTTTCCAATCTTATTCCTACTAAGTCTGTAAAGCTTACATAAGTTCTATTTGTTCCTCAAGTTACAAAAAATCATGTTGGCAATCAGTTAGTTGTCTGGCATGCAATACTAGGACATCCATGCCAGAACATGCTCATTCCTGTACTCAAAGTTCAGAATGTGCCAACTTTAGTAAATAAAATGTCCTTTTTGTAACCTTGCAAGCTTAGTAAAAGTCATCAAATGCACGCAAATTTTATGTATGTACCTCATACTACGTTTACTCCCTTTGAGCTGGTCCATAATGTTGTATGGGGCCAGCTTCAACTTTATCTATAGAAGGATATAGGCACGACATCCATTTCATAGATGATTATACCTAGTTTACTTGGGTATGTCCTCTCACTAAAAAATCTCTAGTTCTGTCAGTTTTCCAAAATTTCCAAGCCATGGTTGAGAAATAGTTCAATACTAAGATTAAGAGCATCCAATCTGATTAGGGGTGGGGAGTATAGGCCTCTAAAAACTCTCCTTACTTCTCTTGGCATCCTATTTAGATGCCTCTGCCCTCATACCAATCTTCAAAATGGTACTGGAGAAAGAAATCACCTGTATATCATTGAAACAAGACTTGCCTTACTTGGTCATGCATCTTTACCTATCAAATTCTGGTGGGATGCTTTCTCTACACATGTGTACTTAATCAATAGGCTGTCTGGCTCAGTGTTGGGCAATATAGCTCCTTATACTAAGCTCACTCAAAGACTCCCTAACTATCAATTCTTAAAAGTATTTGGTTATGCTTGATTTCTCTATATCAGGCCTTACACACATTCCAAACATCAATATAGAGCATCTTAGTGTATATTTCTGGGGTATAGCCCCAATCACAAGGGCTATAAATGCTTAAGTGGGGGATAGGAGAACGTATATAGCAAGGACTGTCATATTCAATAAGTATGAGTTTCCATTCTCTCAACTATTTCCTGATAACAACAATCAAGACTCTTGCTCATTAGTATCTTCTTTCTTTCCAGTATGTTTCCTCCAACTCCTCTATCCAGTCACACTCTGATACCTCTGCTTCATCTTATTTTTCTGATTCCAATCCGCAGAGACAATAATCACTAATAAATCATCACCCCAACCAGAGCTAAAGCTGGTATTACTAATCCCAATATCTATGCAACCACCTTCTCTATCACTGAACCAACCTCGGTCTCCCAAGCTCTGTCATATCCAGCTTGGTAGCAAGTAATGGATGTTGAGTTCTCTGCTCTCACCAAAAACAACACTTGGACTCTTGTTCCGTTTATTCAGCATATGAACTTGATCACTTGCAAATGGATATTCAAAATCAAATACGTACCTGATGGATCCATAGAGAGACTCAAAGCTAGGCTGGTTTCTAGGGGTTTCAACAGAATGCAGAGATAGATTACTTTGATACATTCAGCCCGGTGGTGAATCCTTTGACAATGAGATTTATGTTTACCATGGCGGCTTCTAGAGGATGGCATGTATACCGGGTTGCTGTGAATAATGACTTCTTGAAAGTAGATATAAAGGAGTGTCTATACATGCAACAACCAGAAGGGTATGTTGATTCTACTAGACCATCTTATGTGTGTAAGCTGAATAAGTCTTTATATAGGCTAAAGTAGGCTCCTAGAGCCTGGAATCAGAAGCTGAAAGACTTTCTAATTAGACAGGGCTTTCACACCTCTGTGTCTTACACTCCCTTGTTCTACAAGATTGATAATGGCAGCTTATTTCTTATAGATGACATATTGGTCGATGGGGACATCAGGAGTATGCTGAATCACACGATTTAGCTGCTTGATCAGTATATCTCACTCAAAGACTTAGTAGCAGTTCACTATTTTTTGGGAACTGAGGTGCAGAAAAATATCTTAGGAGGTTTCTTCCTTAGTCAAGCCAAATATTTGAGGGATATGCTACATAGGACTGGCATGGAAGGCTCTAAACCATGTACTACTCCTTATAACCCTAACAAGAAGCTTGGTCTCAATGATAGTTAAATCGTTTATCAGCTAACCTTGTTTAGAAGCACAATGGGTGCACTTCAGTATTTGAGCATGACAAGGCCACATATTTCCTTTAGTGTCTAGGTCAATTTATGTAAAATCCTATCACTGATTATTAGAAGGCATGTAAACGAGTACTGAGGTATGTTCGGGTACAACTGCCATATGGTGCTTCATTCCATCCCGTTTAGAAATTTATGTTGCAAGGGTATTTAGATGCGGATTGGGCCAACAGTGTGGATGACAGGAAGTCTACTAGTGGTTATTATGTGTTTCTTGGTGGTAAGTTGATAGCTTAGAACTCGAGGAAACAAAGTGTGGTGGCTCAGAGCAGCACTGAATCCGACTACTGTTCTCTTGCTTTGGCTATCACTGAGCCAGTTTGGATCAGCTCATTAGTACAAGAAAATGTGTCCAAGTGTGTCAGCCATCTATTTTGTGGTCTGATAACATTGGAGCTCTCAGCTTGGCTAGCAATCCAGTATTCCATCAAAGGACGAAGCACATTGAAGTTGATATGCATTATATACAAATTAAAGTTCAACAATAGTTGGTGCATGTCAGATTTGTGCCATCAAAGTATCAGTTAGCAAACCAGTTAACTAAGCCTCTCTCAGTGACTCGGTTTCAAAAGCTAGCTCAATTGTGTTATGAAAAGGAAAATGAGGATGATCAATTTCTAAGGGAGTGTATTGCGAGTGTGTAGAATAGTGCAATGGCCGAGTATAGGTAGCAATCAAGCCACGTCAGCAACAATATGCAACACATGCATGGAGCAGCTTGTTAGTTGTAACCGGTTTTGTAACAAAATTTGCTCTAGAATTAGTATTTTGTTGTCATGTATATATACGTCGGTCAAAATCCTTGAAATCGATCTCATTATAGAATAAAAATCTACTCTCTCTCAGCATAGCCTTTCCAACATCTTTTATTGGATCCTGTACAAAACCAAAATAGTCCTTAAGGTTAAAAAAGTGTTAGAAATATATAATAATGCTATGAAATAAAAAAAAAAAAAATCATTAATCGAACAAGAACAAGTATAATGCATATGATGAAAAAATTAATATTCTAGTTTCCACATTTCCAATTACATAAAAAAATCTAAAAATAATATTATAGATTATAATTGGTTGTGATTATAAGCTAGACAAAAAAAAATGATATCATTTTCATTTAAGCAGCTCTAAGTATATATCTGGAGTAATTCAAGGATGCACCTGCAATGTCGGTGCATCTGTAAAAGTTACCTATTATAGTAGTTTAATTAATGGCATGTGATAGCTATGTGGACCTTTATTATTTTGGGTTGTGGGTTTAGATGCTTTGAGTTTAAATAGAAATATTATTTTAGTTCATTTATTAAATTAGTCTTTAATAGTTGAAAATAACATTTTTAATAGATAAAACAAAAATAATATCATTTTAAATTGACCAATTCTAAGTACGTGGAGTAATTCTAAAGTGCACCTGGGGTGATGGTGCATTTGTAAAAGTAACATATTATATAGTAAGTTATGACCTATAATAATTATGTGGGCCTTTATTATTTTAGGTCAGTAGAATTTATTGCACCACCTCCACATTCACCTCCACCCTAAACCCCCTCTCCGCTCTCCCTTTTCTCTCTCTTTTCTTTATCATTTTATTCTATTTCTTTTGTCATTCCTCCTTTTATATTTTAAAATCGATTAAAGTATTATAATTCTAGGAACTAGAAATTGCCCCCCCCCCCCCCCCACACACACACACATATATACACACACACACACACTAGCAATTCGAATGTGCGTTGCACGTGATCACTTATTTTTTTGTTATTATCTAGTCAAAAAAATTAATGTGAATATAAAATTATTGTACTTTGTGTGGTGATATTGGTTGATCATTTTAATAAAATTCAATGTATATTGATCATGAAAATAGATATACACAACGTCGTAGATTATTCGGTGCAAGAAAAAAAATGAAAGATTTAATCGATTAAGCAAACACAATCCAAAATCAAATAAAAATTAAAAATAATCATAAAAGAGGGAAAAAATGTTAAATAATCTTAGTTTAGCAAAACACGTAATAATAATATTAAATTATTCATAAAAACGACATAACATGATATAATGTATTATTTTACAAAATTTTCTACTATATACATAAGGTTTCATATATTCTAATTATTGTTTACTTCTCAATATAGATAGACCTCTGCACCATTAGTATATAAGAAATCAAGTTATACGATAACTGAAAAATTGTATAATAATAAAGAATGAAGCTATAAATTTCCATCGAACAAAAGATACAAAGTCATTGGTCTTATTACATCATCAACTGACATCCATAAGTTCAGTATTTGTTAGATATACACACGAATATTAAGCCTAACATACTTTCTCTAATTTCTTTAATTAATAATTCTGATCTGAACATACATTTGCAAATAAAATCATTTGCATATTTTAATGTGAGGAAAAACTTCCAACTACTTGTATCATAGTGAGAACTTCCTTTTGTTTTTTAATTTTTTTTATTATTAGTAAGTATATCTGCTTTTAGTATAATTTACTTATTGATTTCTTCTTCAATTCTATATTGAAGTTTGAAAATGATGTGTAATTTAAAATGAAAATCCTACTATAGTATATTTATAAGATAAATAATATTTTTTTATGGAGGGTTGACTATATACATAGTGTCTATAATCTTCAATCGAGATACATGCTCCAATATGTATGTTAATATAATATATTTTATTCAACGTTTAAACTATTTTTATGAATGGACCTCCCTATTTAGTTTTAGTGAAATACTTTCAATTTTCCGCACACTGCATATTCATTTAAAAATCCTATATGTACATGTACTTAAACCATTCTAATTTTATTTCTCCCATTTTATTTTTAATTTGGACTATATCATACTTTATTCCAGTTTAGTTATTATTTATTTTTATCTAAATTATGCTCATAAGCTAATATTATTGTTCACATTTTACTATCTTTATTTTTCTGCTTGTTTTAATTTGATCATCTGATACTGATTCACATAGTACATTTTTTTAACCATTCACATAGTACAACTTACTTTATTATTTCTTTATAGTTTTTTTTTTTGTTTCTTTATTGTACCTTATAATTTTATATAGCGTAATAAATACATTTCACCAGTTATTATATATGCTTAAAATATATTTGTGATATTTCTATCAATTTAATAATTTTTTTGAATGTTCAGATTTTAAATATTTAAAATAATTAGGTGCCTTTATTCATGTTCACTAATTTTGACGTTTGGCCTTTAATTATTTCTATTATTACTACAATAAAACTTTAACATAAAACAAATTTCATCTTAGAAAATTCTTAGATATAGAAGATTAAGAAAATTATTGAAGTCTATATAACATTCTTGACTTTTACATTTGTGTGAGTGTAAATTTTGGCTCCCTCACGCCGCATCGGAGCATTTTTCAGGGTGACTCTCTCTCCCTACTTGTGCTAAAGTTTTTCTTGCATTTTACAATATTTACAAATTTGTCAGCGCATCCATGGGATTAAAATCTCCTGAACTGCACGCGTTATCTTTCATCTCTTTATGTGCATATGACACAGTTCTATTTGGTGTTGCAACTATAGAGAAGGCCCAACATCTTAAGTTCGCTATCAATTTGTACAAGTTTGTTTCAGGGTAATGTATCAATTTTGAGAATCGGGGATTCTTTTTAGGCCTAATTCACAAGCTCAGATTCCTCATTCAATCTGCCAATTGTTTGAGTTGTTGAAGTGGCTTTGCATGGTAAATATCTCGAACTCCTTTCTCTTGTTGCCTGAATAAACAAGGGATCTTTGTAGGCATTAAAGAACGGGTTAGTAAGCACATCAATAGTTGGAAAGAAAAACATTAAGTAAAGCAGGTAAAGAAGTGTTCATAATCGACGTACACAAGGTCCTGCCTCCAGTGTCCAGACCATGTTCTTATTAATCTAGAGAATTTGGCAAAATCTTATTGGTGGGGATGAGGGGATAGCTCGTCCATGAGAAAAAATCGCTTGAAGTCTTGGGATGTCCGCAAGTAACGAAAATATCAAGGTGACCTAGACTTCTGCAATTTGTTAGCATTTAACTTTGTCATGTTGTCTAAGCAAGCATAGGACCCTTTAGTTTCTCCATCCAGCCTCTTTCCTCGAATCATGCAGTGCAAGTACTACCCTTCCACGTCTGTGTTACATATTGCTCTTGGTTCTCGTCCCAGGTTTACATGACACCGTATTATGGATGGTCATCGTGTTATTCTTCTTGGTTGTCGAAGGCTCATGGGCAATGGCGAGACACCAACCCTCTTCTATGACAGATGGGTTCCTTTGCCTCCCCATTTTCCCATCAGATTAGCTACATCAAGCCTTCCACAAGATGCCCGAGCCAGCTCCAACATTGATTCGGATCTTGGACTCTGCAATGAGCTATTAATTCGGGCCAATTTTAACCTATTGAATGCTAAAGTGATTCTCACTATTCCTCTGAAAAATCATCATCATGCTTCGGACCGTTGGATGTGACATTATTTCCATTCCAGTAACTTTTCGATCCGATCGCATATCATTTTATTATGGATTCTTTCGAAAATTTTATTGTCACCTACTCCTTCTCGGTTAGTAGATATGGTCAAACCTCATTTGGAGGAAAATTTGGAAGTTTAAATTATCAGCGTGTACATTGCATTTTCTTTAGAGATGCTGCTCTAATTCTTGCCATCGTCCAAGCTCGCCGTCATCTTCATCATGGACCCCATTCTTTATGCTCACCACCTGATCACTCTTTAGTGCATCTCTTCTTCACGGGCCTCATTTCCTCATCAATTTGGCAAGCAGCTACATCATTTGCTCGTAATTCAACGAAAAATGTAATGAGCCCTGTATTTCTTTTTAAAAATAAATTCGCATATTGTTGGCAAAGATGTTATTAATTTTATTTTGCACATGCTTACTCATAATTCTTTAAGTCATTCTATTAGTAACATTTACAGTGTGCATATTTCGAAAATTAGAAAACCAGAGCTTAGTACCCAATTCCGCCCAATTTCTATGTGGAATGTCTTTCATAAGTTAGCCTCTAAAGTGCTCTCTAATTGGGTCCAACCCTGCATCTCTTATATAATCTTTGATTCTCAGTCAGCCTTCATCCCGGGTTGGTTAATTACGGATAATATTCTTATCGCTTATGAATTACACCATTGTATGAAGCTTAGGAAGTCCGGGAAAGAGGGACTCATGTCTATTAAGTTGGATATGAGTAAAGTCTTTCACTGGATTGAGTGGTCTTTCGTCTACCACATGCTTCTTGCTTGAGGCTTTCCTAAGAGTTTTTATGACATTTTTTTGCCTTGCTTGTTATTTGTGCACTTTAGCTTCCTTCATGGTATTAATATTGGCTTACTCATGCTATAACGTGGAATTCTTCAAGGGGATCCCCTCTCCTCTATTTGTGTTGAAGTGTTTTCTTGCATTTTACTAAGTTCGCTATCAATCTCTACAAGAGTGTTTCAGGGTAATGTATTAATTTTGAGAAATCAGGGATTCTTCTTAGACCTAATACACAAACTCAAGTTTGTCACTCAATCTGCCAATTGTTTGGAATTGTTGAAGTGGCTTTGCATGGTAGATATCTCGGCTCCTTTCTATTGTTGGCTGGAATAAACAGGAGATTTTTGCAGACATAAAGAACAGATTAGTAAGCGCATTAATGGTTGGTAAGAGGAGTAATTAAGCAAAATGGGTAAGAAGTGTGCATTATATCTATTGTATAAGAACTATCCACGTACACAATGTATTGTTTTCAGTTGCTGAACCGTGTTCTTAGTAATCTGGAGAATTTGAAAAAAAATCTGTGTGGGTCGTGGGGGAGGGGGTGGGGGGTGGGGGGGTGTGGGGGAGATAGTTCGTTCACAAGGAAAATTCTGTGGAAGTCTTGGGATATCCTCAAGAATCAAAAATCACAAGGTGCACTACAACATAAATGAGCTAATGTAATACCCAAAAAGTGTTACATATATACTAAAATATGTTACTATAGACTTTAGGTAACACTTTATTAGTGTTACATTTGCTGGTGCTACCTAAAGTCTAATGTAACACTTTTGATGATCTTTAGTAACACTTTTAATAAGTGTTACATTCTGTTTTAAATTGTAACACTTTATGGTAACACTAAAAAATGTTACATATAACCCCCCTTTATGTAACACTTTTAATTGAAGAAAAAAAATTAAAATTTTGTAATTGCTGGGTTTCGAACCCAGGTTGCTAGATTGCAGGAGTTTAAGCACAATGTCTTGACCACTAGGCTACAATAACTTTTTTAGTTATTTTTTTAAGAAAAACAATATATACACAAGATTTTATTGTAAAATCAATAAAATACGCTCACAATTAAGTTCTCATCAAACTACAATCTAACTTAATTTTATTTAGGTTATCCATATCAGTTTGACACAAAGTTTTCATTAATTGTTCTTCCATTTTCATCCACTCATATATATATATATATATATATATAACTTATTTTATATCACATTAATTTTATACATCTAATTATTGTATATAAATCTTAAGACACTATCATTAGCTTTAATTACCATAATTTTATGTATAAGACACCTTAAATATTGTGTTTTATAGATTTTAAATAAAAAAAATAAACTTACATGCATGAAGAGACATGACCAAATGTCCAAAGTCTAGGTTCTCACACTTAAGAAATGTATTCAAATTGTTAAAGCTACAAGTCTATTTTGTTATTGTTTAGTAAAAATATAATGTGTGTATATATATACATACACACAAATAAGTCATAAATAAAATTTAATGTATTTTCTATAACGAATAAGTAAATCTTTAGGTGCTTTAATAAATTGTTATTTTTGTAGGTCTGAGTTTATTGTTTTCACCACTTATGTTACAGATATTCTATTGTGATAATTAAGATGTAACATATGAGACCAATAAAAATAAAAGTCACATGAGAAAAATAAATCCACAAATATTTAATTAGTTTAAAATAAAATAAATAATTTTATTAATTACAAGTTATTTATTTATAAGTGTTACATATTCAAAAGTGTTGCATAAAAAGTGTTACTTATTTAAAAGTGTTACCTAAATGTGTTACAATTTAAAAGTGTTACGTTCAAAGCGTTACATATTCCAAAAGTGTTACACGAAAGTGTTACATATTCGCAGATGTTACAAAAGTGTTACATGAAAGTGTTACATATTCATAAGTGTTACAAAAGTGTTACATAAATGTCAAAATTTTAAAAGTGTTACAAACGAAGTGTTACATAAAGCCATTTATGTTGTAGTGGTGGCGTGGCTTTTGCAATTTAAAAATATTTAACCTTGCCATGTTACCTAAGCTAGCATGACGCCCTTTAGTTTCTACATACAGTCTCTTTGCCCGAATCATGCAATCTGTTACATGCTGCTCTTGGTTCTCAGTCCAGCTTTACATGACACATGATTATGGCGATAATCATGGTATTCTTCTTGGTTGTCGCAGGTTCATGAGCAATGACGAGAAAACAACCCTCTTCCATGATAGCTTAGTTCCTTTGCCTCCCCGTTTTTCCATCAAATCCGCTACATAGGGCCTCCCACAAGACGTCCGAGTTAGCTCCATCATTGATTCAGATCATGGACTTTTGAATGAGCTGTTAGTTCGGGTTAGTTTTGGCCTATTGACGGCTGATGTGATTCTCGCTATTCCTCTGAAAAATCACCATTCTCCGGAAGTTGGATGTTATATTATTCCCGTTGTAGTAACTTTTCAGTCCGATCCGCATATCATTTTATTATGGGTTCTTTCAAAGACCTTATTGGCACCCACTCCTTCTTGGTTAGTAGCTATGGCCTAAACTCTATTTGGAGGAGAATTTGAAAGCTCATAAGCCCGTATCTTGCATTTTCTTTGAAGATGTTGCTCTAATTCCTACCATCGTCCAACAACTTAGCTCACCGTCATCTTCATTATGAGCCCCACTGTTCTTTATGCTCACCACTTGATCACTCTTTATTGCATCGCTTCTTCACATGCCTCGTTTCCTTATTAATTTGGCAAGCAACTGAAATTTATGAATTATCTTCCGATTCTCTACGCGACTTGTGATTTCAAGAGATTGTGCCCCTCGATGACTTAAATATAGCAGAATACTTTGTTGTCCTTGCCCCCACTTAATCTGGTTTCAATAAAATAAAATTGTCTTCTCCAATGTTCGTACATACTCACAAGTATAACTTGCAACAACAACACAGACCTTTCAAGATTTTCGGGATGCTAATTCATTCCCTTAAACATCACAGCCACACCCTTGATTCCTTGATTGTTCTTCCCCCAAATGTCATTCTTCATATATACTCTCTTCCTTCCGTGGACGGAAATTGTATTGGCTAGGACATAAAATAAAATTTATAGCGCCAAAATAATTTTTTGGCCTACCAATCTTTTTATGCCAATCAGTGTTGGCCGATTCAAACAACCATTAATGGAATTACTTTATGTTTAAAAAAACTACAATGACTTGATATCTACAAATTATAGTGAAGTATCATGAGTATTCTGATATAGATTTTTCATTATATTTAATGTTTATGCATGATAAGATTTATCACAACAAATTTGCTTACTATTGCATTTTTTATTCAAATATTTTAGATTTTGAATTCTTCTAATATGACCTTATAACTCAAATTAATAGTGTTGAGAAAAGATAATATTTTTATTTGTCTATCTATATAACTTTTTCCTCTTCTTATTCTATTAAAAATAATTTTAATAGAAAATCACATTATATGCAAGCATAAGAGCTTAAGGTATGTTAGTTGTTAGGCTCAATTACATGAATTTGACATGTAAAAAAATAATAGTATAGATTAAATATGAATAATAAAAAATAAAAGTATGTATTATAAAAGTTTTAAGATTATTCCATAAAATTTATTATTGCAAAAAAATCAATAGTGTGAATAGTAAAAATATGATAGTTATAGATAATATTGAAATAATCAATAAATTCAATTTTTTCTTTATTCCATACCTTAAATAATTATATTATTTAGTACAATTTTTTAAATATATACAAATAGCATATCATTGGAAAGCTCTTTAAATCTACTTTAATACGAAATGGATTTCATTTCAAAATTTAAAGCATTGAAATTAAGTGTAAAAAAAGGATAATTTAAACATGTACTTTTTAGAAGGAGTTCTTAATATAAAAGGACTTTTTCTTTTTGATAATCAAGTAAGGAAAATATAAATTATTTTAAAATTACTTAATTACCCTTAAATTTAATTTCTTAACAATGATATTTTACTATTTATAATCAAGTAAGGAAAACATAAATTATTTTAAATTACTTAACTATCATTAAATTTAATACTTAGTAAGGATATTATAGGCATTACAAGAAAAGACGAAATAAAAAACAGGACGAAACAATTCATACTTTTATATTAGTAATAGATAGATATATTCATGCATATATTATGGACAAATTCACCATCTTTATGTTAAAAACAATTATTCTTTATGTGATTCTTTCAACAAATAAAGTCCCTGAAAGGGCTTATGTTTTGGAAAATTCATTTCTATTTATTTTATTTTTTGGTTAATTACGTAAATATTCATGATGTTTTTTTTAAATATCATTTACAGCATGTTTTTTCAAACATAACATAAAAATTTACCATCTTTATTATTTTTTTAATTTCATACATTCGAGCAAATATTTTGCTCTAATTGCTTACGTAGAGTCCGAAATCAAAATTTTGGCTAATCTAACCACATAGGTGTAATAATACGATATTATGAACCCCCAATTAAATGAACATGCATGCATGATAGTGTTTAATGATTAGACTTAATGATAAAATAATATCATTTTTATTCAGTTATGGATACACATTCAAATATATTATGTATTTACGTACTTTTAATAAGTTTCATATGTATAGATGCAGTACAAATACATAACAAATTACATATATAGAACAAATTAATATTTGAAACAGACAAAATATTGGTTCAATATTTCATTATAGAGATAAGATCACAAAAATATAAAGAAAAGTATGTGATCTGGCTGAAACCTACTTATTTCTTCATTGTTAAATATTATCATGTCGGTCAGGCATTTGTTATAGGTTATGATGATGGGGACCACCTCTCCCACAATCCCTATTCGCTACGTCTCTAAATTGACTGATATTTCCACATAAAATGAACACGTGTCGGAGTTGGGACAAGATAACAAATGGACGAAGAGATATCCCAAGCTCTACCTTATATTGATAAGAAACAAAATAAGAAAAACAATAGAGGAAATAGTGTCTTTTGCCCATGTCATAATAAAAAACTTCGATTTTACTTATTTGACTTTAAACTTGATAGAATGCCTTTTTATCAAATGAACTACCCATTTTACCCTTAGGCAAAAAAAAAATCATTTCAATTCAGATTTTACAATTTAAATTTTAGTTAAGTCCAAACAAAATTTTAATATCAGATTTTAGTCCTAATTAATTCTCAAAATTTAATAAATTGACCCGCTAAATGCAAGATCCGAGCCGGAGATTAAAATGGTGTCAGAGCCCTAGGTTTATTTAAAGAAATCATGAATTATATTTATTATGTTACATACTATCCTAACGGAGGAGACATACGAGTAAATATGAATCCGAACGAAAGTTCGAGAGAAAATACTCCACAGGAATACTTGAGTGAGGACTCAAGTAATCAAAAATATTTCCATATTTTGGAAAGACAGAAACAGGATTTCTTTGGAGAATTTATCCGAAGATGTGAACGGACTCTTGAAAGAACTAAGAAACTCAACCACGAGTTACGACAGTCCTTCAAGATGCCAAACGATGATGAAACAAGAGAAGAAATCAGACGAAAGACCCTTAAACAGGAAATTCCTGTAGAAGGGAATGCAGCTGATCTCATCCACTTCACCAGCATCCAAGGAAGATTTCCTACCAAGGAAATCTGGAGAAGGCGTCCCAATCAGTCCCCATTGGATATCCAAAAACCTCATTTACATTTCTGGAAAAGACCATGAGGGGACCGAATTGGGAAGAAGTAAGTGGAAAAAAATCTAAGATTACAGATCTTAGAGAAATCCAGAAGACGGTCCAAAGTTATGGAGAGACCATCCTCGACCAACAGAAGGAAATCCTTGAAACACTCAAGGAGGTTCAAAGGAGATTGACCATCTTGGAAACAAAGCCAAGTATGGCCAGGAGAAGAGAAGGTTCCCCATCTTTCGGCACAGAATCCCTATTGCATCAAAAGGGGAAAACTACCGAAGTAAAGAGAGAACTGACGGATACAGAAATGATGATTGCTTTTCTAAACCGGAAGAGTCTATCCTAATGGATAGAATAAATCTAGAGGATTTACACGACCTTGCACAATCCTTTGCAGGATTGGGTCTTGTAGATCTAAAAATGCAAGAAAATGTATCTACGGGACAACAACAGATTCCCTGAAATACACCACAGAATCCAACAAATGTGGCAGAAAGCGAGGGGTCCCATGACCCTCCAACAGGCGGAAATATACCACCAACGGGAGATTTCACCACTGGTGCTTATGTCTTTCCCGCAGAGACTAGAAAGAGAACCCAAAGACCAAACTTGATGCAATCGCCTTATGGGAGATCTCAGTTGGAGCCAATACATCCATACGGAGTAGTTTTCAACTTGGATACATTAGACTTCAAGAACCGAAAACTACTCATAGATGAGTGGGCAGGAGCAATGAAGATTGCAGCTGGTACGCTAGAGCTGGATAAAGAGAACTTTATCTCACTTCTAAAGATAAGTTTGGAAGGATCTATGAAAATTGCCTAGGAAGCTACTGATCTTGAGATAGTAGAAAACATCTGGGCTGGCGAAGCCTTAGCAGAGATCGTCGACAAAATGGCTCCAGTACTTAAAGTAGGATTCGTTGGAGTAGGCTACTTTGAAGGAGCTGAAGATGATAAGGCCAGACGATACAGGCAAGCACTTCATAGCCTGGAGTTACGTGATATTTGTCACGTAGATGAATTCATCAAACTCTTTACAGAGTATAGATGGAAATCAAAGATCGAGGAACGAGACGCCATTCCATTATTCTTTGCCAAGATCCCCAGTCCATGGAGAGAAATGCTGATTAAAGAATATCAGCCACCTCTAGAGAATAGATTGGATACCGTGGCAAGAAGGATGTCTTTCCTTAAAATCAAGCTTGCTGAGTGGTGCTATCAAGCGGCGCTCCATAAGAATTACAAGAGGCTAAGAGGAATAAACAAAAGTGTTCCTCTATGCTGTGTTGAAAACGATATTCCTACTATTGTGGGAGGTCAACCATTTAGGCAAAAGAAGATGAAAAGGAGAAATCATCCTTATGCCAGAAGAGATGGTAACCATAAATCTAGGACTTCATGGAGACCTAGAAAGTTTTGGTCCAAACAAAAGGCCCGTAGTTACAAAACGGGGCAGAGGTCAGGACCAAGTCGGAGTAGAAGTTCTTCCTCAGGCTCGAATCAAATGAGCATGGGAAGATCATCAACAACAAGGAAAACTTTCAGAAGGGCTCATACAAGAGCTAATGAAAGTTTCAAAGATTGCAATTGTTGGACATGTGGTGCAAAAGGCCACATATCAACAGACTGTCCAGACAATCAAAGACGAGGAATCCGAAAGTTTGAAGCAACTCCAGAAATGGAAGAGGCTGTATACTTTCAGGATCTAATTCAAGTATATCAGTTTGAAGGAATTCCTTCAGATGAAAGCATATAGGAAGAAGAAGATTATAGCGAGGATGAGTCTTAAGAATCAGAATCAGACTGAAGAAGAGGACGTCTTCCGACAGGAGACGCCGGAAGATCTCTCCGGGTTCTTCTCTCAAATGTCAATTTCTCATAAGACTCTTATGAAAATTAAGAGAGAAGACCCAAAACTCCAAATCTATGATGGATTTTCAGTAGGGAGATTGGACAAGACTTTGGGACATTTCCTAAAGAAGAAAAAGCATCATATCATTTACAAGGTCACGACAGGGGAAATTGCAATCCCCATGGAACTGACAAGTATTGTGATGGAGATGCAACTAGTTCCGATGAGAGAAATCAGAGAGGAACTAAGCAGGATGAATAGAGAGATTGCTCAGAAGATGCAATGGATCCATATCGGAGCCATTAGAATTCTGATCAAATCAACATTCAAAGAAGGAATTGATTCTCCGATTGATATTGCTATCTTCGACAAAAGAATCAAGAATTTGCGAGATGCAAGTCTGGGAGGAATCTCAGGAAATTTATATACCGGGAAATTGGTATCCTACATTTATCCAAGGATTGCCTATAACTTGGCAGATCGCGATTTTAATAGAGTTCTAACCCTTCATCAAGATTTCAAGAACAAGGAGTTGATGAAAGGAGGGAATAGACCATACTCTATTACCTATAGTATTTTGTATGCACTGTCCAATACCCACCATTCAGAACTGTTCGTGGGAAAGGAGTTCATCGAAATACCAGATATCTTCGAGCAATTGGCACATGCAGTCCGTCCGGAGATTATGGAATTGCCACCAATCCATGAGATGGATATGCGGATCGCGGATCAACCTATTATGACTAGAGCTACAAGTCAAAGGTTCGAACCAAGAAGGGTTTCTTTTCATGATAGTAGGATCATGAGTCGGAGCTGGGAAAAGAGACCTATCTCACAAGAGAATCTGGAGCCAGAAAAATTCACAACTAAAGGTGAATTAAAATGTCTAGAGGGATGGAGAGAAGTGGAGATAGTATTCGATATCACTCAAAAGGATAACATGTTTCCTTGTGATGTCTTATATTATCTACAACAACCTTCATTGGGGAGATTTGAAGACTTCTCCAGCTAGGAGAAAACGAGTTGATAATCAAAGGAATAGCAGGACGAGAAAATGGGCGTCTTATTCTTGAATTGGAATTTCTCGAGGGGCACAAACCTTGGGAACGACAGCCAGATAGGGTGGTCTTTACAGTGGCTCATAGAAAATATCAGGTTCTATGAAGAAAGAGGCCCGATATTAATGGCTACTAGTCCATTCTCAATATACATCTCTATAGGGATGTTATATGAAAAATATCGAGCAGAATATTTCGCGGCCTACATTGACTCGGGCGCAGGAATATGCACAGCCAAGCCAGAAATCTTTCCTACAGGAGTAGGAGAAGATCTACCAGCTATTGCAGGAAGAGATTTCTCTAAGAGGGTTCTTATCCTCAAACGAGGAATTAAGCAAGCGGAAATCATGATTGGTGGAGCCGGAGATACCCCATGGTACAAAGTCAAGACTCCACCAATTTATTTCCATGATACAGGAGCAGATATTCTGTTAGGAAACAATTTCCTACAGACATTCAAGCGGTTTACACAAGAAAATGAAACAAGAAAGCTTATTTTCACAACCCTATGTGATCATAAGATTATTGTTCAAAGATTAAGGGAGGCATTTCATCGAAAAATGCCCATTAATTTTCGCAGCAAGTGTGGTGATGAAAGACAACTAAGTTACCCAAAAATGAAGGACCAGCGAAGATATGGAGATGCACTCCTTCAATATCGAGCTGAAACATTAGGAGGAGATAAGGATGAGAGAATGTCAAAAGAGACAATCCAATTCCTCAAAGCGTCTATGGAAGCAAGTCCACAACTTGATATCACCATTGAAGAACAAATATCTTTAGAAGATGTCAAGAAGAGGATAAAAAGGAATTTCAATGAAGATCCTCTAGCATGGTGGAACAAAAATGAACTCAAGGCAACTTTGAAGGTGAAAACCGGAAAAGAAAATGAGTTTGTTCGGTATAAACCAATCTTTATGAATCAAGCAGATCGTGAGGATATGAAGAAAATACTTAAGGAACATCTGGACCTTAAGTTGATTTCAGAAGGAATCTCTCCATACAGTAGCCCAGGATTTCTGGTGAGAAACCATGGAGAAATGAAGAGAGGAAAGCCAAGATTGGTGATCAATTACAAAGGGATCAACAATATCTTGGAATTCGACGGATATTATATCCCATGTAGAGAACACTTGGTAAACTGCATCAAGAATGCAAAGGTATTCTCTAAATTTGATTGTAAATCTGGTTTCTATCAGATTAAGATGGAAGAGGCCAGCAAGAAGTATACGGCGTTTTCCACACCACAAGGACATTATATCTGGAACGTGATGCCAATGGGATTAGCAAATGCCCCCCAGATATATCAAAGGAAGATGGATAATCTTTTTAAGGATTATTTTAAATTCATGTTCGTATATGTCGATGATATACTCATTGCTTCAAGGAATATGAAGGAACACATCAAACATCTGGAGATCTTTTCAGAAGTTTGTCATAAGGAAGGATTAGTGCTATCAGAAAAGAAAGCAGTAATCGCCACTAGACAGATCGAGTTCCTTAGGATCGAGATCGATGAGTCTGGAATCATCCTTCAAAAACATATAGTAGAGAAGGTGCAAGGATTTCCAAAAGACCTCAAAGACAAGAAGCAACTTCAAAGTTTTCTTGGAGTTGCCAATTTTGCCGGGATGTTTATTAAAAATCTAGCAAAATACAGGAAGGTGTTTAGCCCATTGTTAAAGAAAGATGCAGATTTCAAATGGGGAAAAGAACACCAAGAATCAGTATTACAACTTAAAGAGATCTGTAAAGATCTTCCAAAGCTTGCAATACCGAATGATGTTGAAGAATTAGTACTCTATACAGATGCCAGTGATTATTGGTGGGCAGCAGTATTAACCAAACCTACCCCTAATGGAGAAGTGCCATGCCGATACTGCAGCGGTCCCTTTGCAGAAAACGAAGCAGCAAGATGGCACATCAACGAGAAAGAATTCTTTGCAGTGCGAAAGGCCTTCAGAAAATGGCCGTTATTCCTACTGCCTAAGAAATTCATTCTTAAAATTGACTACACAAGTGTCAAAGCTTTCTTAACAAAAAAGATTGAATCTAAACCTCAGAAAGCTAGATTACTTAGATGGCAAGCTGATTGTCAATATTTTGATTATGAGGTTGTCATTATAAAGTCTCACGAAAATGTTCTTGCAGACTTTCTAACGAGAGATGGAGTCCAGTGAAGCCAACTCCATCCTAACAGGATACAGGCATCTCCAGGAACGTTTGGAGGAGCTTGATAAGAAGATCAACAACTTGGATATTCAAGCCAAAGTCGCGGGTCGAGTACAACAGGAGGACTTGTCAAAAGTCCAAAGCGCGCTGAAGGCTACCAAACTTGCAAGTAATTGCCTTTGGGACAGCCTGATTATTCCTATCCGATGGGAAGCTTTTTCAGTAAAGCAAAAGGTCGAGTTTCGAGATCGGGCCTCTAACCCGAACGCCACAGATTCAAGTACTGTGAGCACGAGTTCTAAGTTAGATCCCTACACGGATCTAGCTAAAGAAACAATTGAGCAAAAGGAGGATACTCCTCCTGATGTCTCAAGCCAACCCAACACCTCTGGGGTAAAAGAGGGAGAGATCAATCTTAGGCCAATGGCTGGTACATCTAAGATTGATATTAACGATCCTAAAGTTTCTCCGTTTCAGGTTTATCAAAGAACATGGGAGAAAATTCTTACAGGGGCTGGAGTTAACCCAGCAAAATGTCAGATTGATCGATCTGGTAAATATCCGAGGATGTGGACGAACCCAGGAGCCAGTCCACAAGAAATAAAAGAATGGTATGATTTTGGAGCTCTAGCTTCGGTTCATACCGTGGCACCAAGTTTCCCGGAAATCTCAAAACTTCCGGGATGGATATTCAATGCTGTGTTCGAGACATGGGAGAACAACAATCATCTCGAACGAGGAGATATTCTGGAGCTGAAGTTTATATCAGCAGCTCCGGAACCATACAAGAACGGGTCTTACCCAGCTTTTCATTTTATAAAGCTACAAAGACCTGATCCCAGACAGGCAAACAAAAACATGTCTGCCCCAGATCACAAGATTCCCCTAGTATCAACCTTCACGGAGGATGATATTACTACACGAAGAGCTTGGGGCATATGGGTTTGTCGCATGGAAATGAGAAAGATCAAAGGAAGCTTCAAAGTCTTCCACAAGACGGCGAATGGATCACTTTTGATCAATACCATGACATCCAAAACCTCTCCATATGCAGAGACTATCTTTGAACAAAAGAGAGAGATGTTATGGAAGAACGAGCTGCCGGCAAGTTCAGAAACCGCCAGAAAGTATTGCAATATGGCGCATAATGGACGGTGGACGAGTCGAATTTGCCCCAGGTGCCCAGAACAGGAAAATGCACTATTCGGGCAAGCGTTCCCTGTCATCAATGACAAAGGGAAGAGAAACGAGAAAGAACTATCGAGAAAGCAAAAGATGTCAAGGGGACCACCCAGAAAAAATTAATAAAGGGGTCTCCGACAAGCAGCGATGGGTTGAGTCACGAGAATTGCAGCCACCCAAAATGACAAAAGGTGGAGGCATTCACAGCAGAATAATTAAAGTCTGCATGTGAGGCAAGGGTCCACAACATGTGAACCATGTGAAGGAGGGACCACATGCATGTGATCCAGATAAGAAGATGCATCCAGAAAATTTGAAGACGAATCAAAAGCTTACAACTGGAAATAGTGAGAAAATTAGAAGAATACATAGTCTAAATTATTTGAATAAAAAAGGAAATAGTGAGAAAATTTTTTGTGATAAATCTTATCATACATAAACATTAAATATAATTAAAAATCTATATCTGAATACTCATACTACCTCACTATAATTAGTAGATATCAAGTCATTGTAGTTTTTCCAAACATAAAGTATTTTCATTAATGGTTGCTTGAATCAGTTAACACTCATTGACATAAAAAAGGTGGTGGGACAAATAATTCTTTTGGTGCTATAAATTTATTTTATGTCCTATCTAATACAATTTTCATCCATAGAAGGGAGAGAGTAGATGTCTAATATCAGATAGCAAAGACATACATGCATAGGCACAATCTGCATCACCTATTGATGCAATATAGTAGTGCTAGAATCCCCAAAAATACAAAAATTGGAACTCCAGTATCACAGGTAAGTCAAACTGCCTCACGAAGAGCAAAAACTTTAGCATACTTCAGATTGTTGATATTACAAATTGGGCATCCTTGGAGGAAACATAAATACTAGCAAATGAGAAGTTATGAGCAAATGATGTACCCCCATATGAATTATGGCATTTGGGGGAAGAACAAGCAATGAATCAAGGGTGCAACTGTGATGTTTAAGGGAGGGAATTAGCATCCCGAAAATCTTTGAAGGTCTGGGTTGTTGTTGCAAGCAATACTTGTGAGTTGTACGAACATCGGAGAAAACAATTTTATTTCGTCGAAACCAGATTAAGTGGGCGAGGACAACAAAGTATTCTGTTATATTAAGTCATCGAGGAGAATAATTTCTTGAAACTACAATTAGCGTAGATGCTGTCGGAGTCGGAAAATAATTTCATAAGTTTTCAGTTACTTGCTAAATTAATGAGGAAACGAGGCATATGAAGAAGAGATGCATTAAAGAGTGATTAAGTGGTGAGCATAAGGAACAATCGGCTTCATAATGAAGATGACGATGAGCTAAGTTGTTGGACTATGGCAGGAATTAGAGCAACATCTACGAAGAAAATGCAAGATACAAGCCGATAAGCTTTCAAATTCTCCTCCAAATGGGGTTCAGGTCATAACTACTAATCGAAAAGGAGTGGGTGCCAGTAAGGTCTTTGGAAGAACTTATAATAAAATGATATGCGGATCGGACCGAAAAGTTACTACAATGGGAATAATCTAACATCCAATGGCCCGAATAATGGTGATTTCAGAGGAACAACAAGAATCACATCAGCCTTCAATAGGTAAAAATTAGCCCGAACTACCAGCTCATTCTAGAGTCCAAAATCTGAATCAATGATGGAGCTGATTCGGGTGTCTTGCGGGAGGCCTGATGTAGCTGATCTGATGATAAAACGGGGAGGCAAAGGTAAAGCTAGGCCGAGAACCAAGAGCCACTACAACAAAAAACGTTTAACACTACGGTCAAAAACCGTAGTTAAAGGCATACAGTGACCGTAGTAGTACATACCGTAGTCGTAGACCCTCTACAAATAACTACGGTTCAGAACCGTAGTGGTTAATAATAAAGACTACGGTTGTGAACCGTAGTCGTACTAGTAGCTTCTACAACTACGATATGTATGACCACGGTTGGGAACTTCCTTTAACTACGCTTTCAACCGTAGTAATTTATACTAACGACTACGGTTGACAACCGTAGTGGTAGATTTGATATCTACCACTACGGTATGTATGACCACGGTTAGTGATTTTCTTTGACTACGGTTGGAAGCGTAGTTATTTTAAATAAAGACAGCGCTTTCTTTGACTACGGTGGGAACTGTAGTTATTTTAAATAAAGACAACGGTTGTGAACTGTTGTTATTCATCATAAACCGTTGTCTTTACATAATTATATTTATGATGTATTTTTTAATATTTAATAATTAATGTATACACATTTAATAATTTAAAATTAGTAAATCATATCTATAAACAAAAAATGGACAATAAAGAAAAATTTCTCCAAGTTTATTTCTCAATACCAACAGAAGTATAATTGTACAAAGTGTTAAAAAAAGAATTAACTACAAAAAAAGTACTACACAACAGTGAATATCTTAATTAGCTCCTCTATCTATAGTCTCAACCTTAAAAGTTAAGGCTCCACTTGGTTTCGTCCTGCATTGATCCCTTGCATAACATAAAAGCTCCATCCAAAAAGCGATACTCATATCCTGAATACATAAACATATGATAAAATAGACATTAGTACAAAATATATATCTATATATATATATATATATATATATATATATTTGACTATACGTCAAATTAAGTAAATGGAGCAAAAAAATTCACTTATGCACATCTGAAATGCCACAAATAAAAATAATTAGATTCATTTTATATCTGTCTTGAACCAAAATCTAACAGAACAACAAAATGCATTTTTCTTAGCAGACTGTAAAAACACATATTGAAAAATGCTCAAGTCTTTGCAATGATTACATGCAGTCAAAATTAAGAGTGAACAGTAAGGTTCTTATATAATTACAGGTGACACAGAGTTATGTGGATAGGGGGATCATGAATGAATCCCTAAAAAACATGAAATATTTATGAGTAAATTGAGAAACAGTTTTATAGCAAACAAAGCTTAACATGTGCCCGCGAGCATGTAAGAGATAACACAAGTTTCTCAAAGAAGCTGCTGAAATTCATGACAATCACAATGATTATCAATCTCCAAGACAACCCACACAAAAAATACAAACAACAAAATATTTTTCACATATTTTGGGAAATTTATGTTTTTGTGTCTGAAAGTATCCGCCATTCTTCCTATTTCTGCTCCCTAGGATCTCAACTGATATTAATAAAATTTAGGATTTGCATGAAATTTTAGTCTGACCTGATGATAAAGTACTCTGTCAAACTCAAGGATATGAAAAAGGAAGAGTATAAGAAGACAAACTTAATCAACAAACACAGTGTGCAGATTGTCGCCAGTTAATTTATTATCTAGTCAGCAAAGACTACTTTCTACATATTATAAGGGGTAAATTGGGAAGTTCCTCCTACTCATGCCAAGCAACTTCCCAAGAAAGAACCATGTTTTGCTTAAGTCTGCTTTCTTTTACCATTCCCGTTCCCTTGCCCACCCCCCTTGTGAAACAAAACTACATTAGGTTTCTGTGGCAACAGATTGAGCAACTGCGGTCGCGCTTGGCATGCTGACCCACTTATGTTGCCACAAATGTTGTTACCATTAAAGAGAGCATTCAAATAATATGTATCGCTTAGGAAAAAGAAACTCTTACCTCAATTTAGGATGTTTTATTGATCACCTTATCTGGTAAATTCACATAATGTACCGGCCAATATGTGCTTTATTGTTGGTGCACCTGAAATAGATAAACATGCGAAGTCATTCTAAAGGTATTACAAAACCATATCATGAAGTCAATCACCGCCACTGCCACATCCACCCCCACCTTCCCTCCCACTTACTAAAAAAGATCTTAAATTTTCTATAATTACCTCTAGTATCACACGCCATGTAGATGCAAAAGGATAAGCCTCCGACAACCCAGCAGCAGGTTTGTTGTGTAGCAGTACTTCAACACATGCTTTGGCAGAATTTGCTATTGATTTGAGATTGTATCCACCTTCAAGAGCCATAACAATCTTACCTCCAGCAAACTCCATCAACTACATTAAACATCACATTTGGAATATGTATATACACATAAAACTAGATATCCCAGTAAATAGTGTAAAAGAATAACAGATGCCTAAAGACAGCTATGGAAAGTATAGGACGTAAAACAGCAGAAAGATAAGAAATGT
Organism: Ajuga chamaepitys; assembly: GCA_958295605.1. Classification (NCBI taxonomy): domain Eukaryota; kingdom Viridiplantae; phylum Streptophyta; class Magnoliopsida; order Lamiales; family Lamiaceae; genus Ajuga; species Ajuga chamaepitys. Next base: position 19,372,489 of record OY282495.1, read on the forward strand.
CACACTGAATAATGATTAGTACAACTATTTCAAGAGCTAACCTTGTCGAGCATAATTGAGTACCCACTTGGACTAACACGACATCCCCCAAGAGGATCCCCTATGGCTGTTCGGTTTCCTTTCAACATAAAAAATGTTAAGATCATGAATATATCTTTAGTAAATAAACTACTCAGAAATAGGCTATAGCAGATGAGTTGCTTGTGCAGAAGCACTTTTCAGAAATCTACAGGAGAGTCCCCTTCTTCGACCAAGAACCTGTTGGTCAGCGAAAGAGGCTCGGGGAAGACGGGCCGCCGGCGAGAATTCGGAAAGGGGCCAGCGTCGATAATCCGAGAAGGGCTGAAGAATCGACTTTGCAGTGACGACCCTAAGTCACGAGTCTCAGACAAAGCCGAATCGGGTCGGTCACCAATGGCCTGGCCCGACAGTGAAACGATTTGGGCGAGGGCAGAGCATTTCGAAATATGGGCCGCTCGGGTTGAATCAGCCGCAGACTCAGTGAGTCGGCTCAATGTATCAGTGAGTTGCTCACAGACTCAGTGAGTTGACACAGAATGATGGCGGACTCAAAGATGCACCACCAGGATAGGTCGCCGCCATGGGATGTTCGTCGCTGCAATCTGTTCCTTCCATGGTAGATCAGCGTCAAAGAGTATCAGGAAGCTGGTTGGAAGGGCCCTTGACCTCCGAATCTGAAAATTCGCGAGAAGAAACAGAATAAGAAAGATTTAGAATATACCTGAATTGAAGGCACGATCTCTGATAATTGGAAGTAATCCCTAAAAATCAATTCACAAGATAAAAGGAGAAGCAAAGTTAAGTTCTCCTTACCTGGTAACTGTCGGATCGTCGATGGTGAAGAGCACGATGAAGAAGAGCACGTTGAATTTTTTCAGAAATTGGTGGGAGAGGTGCGGATAGGGATCCGGTACAGTTTATTGCGCAGTAGAAAAAAGCAAGGGATTTTCAGCCTGCATAACCTTTTTTTTTCCTTTTTATATTATTTAGTTATTTTCCTTCTCCAAACGACATCATTCAGTCCTTTATTTATTAACATTTTCCTTTTCTTCTCCAAAAGGGATCATGTACCTATTTTTTTGTTTTATTGACATTTTACGTATAATAGGTAAGAGTTATATTATATGTTATTTTTTGTTAAATAATGCTCATTTCGTTTAAAATAGTATCACTTTAACATTTTCTAGAGAAATTAAGGATGAGTAAAAATGACAAATATATCCATACATAATCTATTTAATTCGAATATGTTTTGTGAAATAAGAAAATAGTGAAGTAAATTAAATAGATTATTAGGGCTAAGATTGGAAGAATTGTGATTTTTTTTTACTAAAGCAATACTTTTCGACACTTTTTTTAATTTTTTTATCTTATCTAAAGTGACATTTTTGAAGTGAAGGGGGTATAATATAATTATAAAATATTAAAAATATTGTTAATTATAAAACATATATTTGTTTAATTGAGTAGGTGCATAGGATAAACATATAATATTATATACGGTACCATACCTAATTCTACCACTAAATAATGGGTTCCAGGTAATATCAGATCTTATTACTCGTTGGTAATTCTATCCTCGGCTAAAATTAACATCCATATCTCAAACTTTGTGATATGAATGTCAATTTTACCCCAGGTAGGATTATCCGACAATCGCCGATAATAAGGTTGGGTATTATCCGATATTTTAGTGGTAAGATAAGGTGCGGTATAGAATATTATAAGTTTATTTGAACCGCTTAATAAATACTCCCTCCGTCCCGGCCTAATTGTCCTACTTGCCTTATTTGTTTGTCCCGGCCTAATTGTCCAACCCCTAAAATGGCAAACAAAGTCAACACTCTAAACCCCTCATTTTTCAGTTTTTTACAGAAATGCCATTCAGATTTTATTTAACAATTCCTAACTATCACTAACCCAAATCCATAATTTAAACTAAATCCTACTCACTAATACCCAAACCCAAACCCATTGTGATGAAACAGAAACCCTACTTTCATATCATATCCCCCCTCCTCTCTCCTCACTCAGCCGCTCTTCTTCTCTCTCTACGAACTCTCTGGAATCAATTTTTCTGGGTTTCTTCTCCTCCATATTCATCATCCCTTCCACTCTCTAGTGTCTTCTCACCCATGTCACCCGGTCTTCTTCCTACCTGTTCTCTGTTGCAACCTCTCACCTTCTCACCCAAAATTTGTTTGAAACCCTAAAAATCTAGATCTCCCGGGTTTGTGTTATCTGGTCTTTTATGTTGCCCGATTTGGCCAGATCCACATCGATCTGGTATATTGAAGGCCGATTTCAGCTACTTGTTTGGTGATTCGGGGTCGAGGAGACGAAGAGACGAGATCTGTTCTTAAATGGAGATTGATTCTCCAGATTCTACAGACGGTTTTGTTTGGGACTCGGAGGAGAGTTTCGTGCCTGAAACTCAGTTTTCCGAGGACGACGGAGTGGTAGCTCTCCCTACTGGGATCGAGGAGTCCCCCCCGGTGCATTTGTGGCAACATTCCCCAGAAATGCAATGCTTCATCCTCGAGTGCGTTGCATTCTGGGTCCCGATGGTGAAGAGGTTAATTTTCTGTTTAGTTTCATGTCGAAGTTTGGGGGTCTTCTGAAAACCCTAATTTCCTGATGAAGTTTGGGGATCTTCTGCAAACCCTAATTTGTTGATGAAGTTTTGGGGATCTTCTGCAAACCCTAATTTCTTGTGATCATCTTGGGTGCTTGCATCTTTTATGAAAACGTTGAATGATGAAACCCTAAACTGCATGTGTGGTTTATCTTTGTTGTTTAGCTGGTTTTTCGAATTGATGACTGTATTTGTTCAAATGAATGACACTAATATGCTGAAATTGATCATCAGTCATTCTCCGTTGTGTAGCTTAATTTGGTTTGTCGTACTGACCAAATTAATGCTGCTAAACAGCTAGAGTTGTGTGTCTGTAGGTACCACCCCAGTGATGAAGTTATTCTGAGGGGAAAAAAAAAATGTGGGTTATCCAATATTCTGTCTTTGTTGTTTCGGTAGCTTTTTCAAAATGATGAACATTTTTCGTTTTGATTGAGTTCATAGCTGCCCAATTAAAGACAATTTTCTGCAATACCAAGTGTAGAAATTGAGATTGAGTCATGAGCTTTTGTGTAGCTTGATTTGGTCAGATCTTCTGTCCAAATTAATGTTACCTTTTGGCTGATTTGTGGGATTTTAGGTACAACCCCGATGATGATATTGTTCTGAGGGGAAAAAGTTCAAAAACTATTAATAGCACTTCATTTGATTTTGAATCCTGTGTTTACAATTTAAGCAAAACGAACACCTTCATTAGTGTTTACACTGTAAACAACTGCCAAAAACCAGAATGCTTCTCTAAACCTAATCTACCAAATACCCCAATTCTCCCACAATCCCACCTTCCATCTGCCTGTCCAATTGGCCCTGTTCTCTCAAGTGCTCGATGCTCTGCCTAACAAGCTCCTCTTCAACTTCTAGGGCTTGGGGTAGGGCATCAGCTCTTGCTAGTCTTGCCTTTCCCATATGTGGCACCTTATAATTATTCCCACCTTTGTCTTTCATTATCTCCACCATACAGCCCTGCAAACTTAGAAATATATTGTCTAGCTTCGCTGGTTCAAGGTCCTCAAATGATTTAAGGACATTGGCCACCAAGTCATCCACATTATAGCTACGAGTCTCAATTTGTAGCGATTGAAGTGCTCTGAAATAACCTAAGTCGAGAACATTGGTATCTGGTGAAGTCGGAGGCTGGAACATCAGCTTGATGTCAAAACCATCAGCTGTTGCAGCATTTCTGAACTCAATATCGCTGTCAATTAGGTGCGGCCTTGCGTTATCCTGCTGAATTATGATTGTTTTGCTTGCATTGCTTGGCCATTTTGCTTTGATTGCCGGAATAACCTAGTTTGTGAAGCCATATGATGAAACATAAAGCAATTTATCACACACTAAATGTTTTGTATTGTCATCAATTTCAACCCATTTTTTACTAAATCTAAAAAATGTGTTTTAATTTGGAGACATACTAACATTAAATTCTCTAAATGATGAATTTATTCTGATAGAGAATAAAAAAGTTACCTGTTCCAAAAGGCAGCTTTTAATTAAGGCACTGTTTACCGAATCGATTGGTTTTGTAACCATTGTCCCGCGTACTCTGTTTACGCTGTTTCTGATGGCAGGTTCCTGTTTAGTTAATGGGAAAATTCCGATTTTCGCATCGAAAACTAGTGCCCCACTGTCTGAATACTGTGGCCGAGCCACTGCACACATAAACATTACCTTCGGGATGAATCGTTTGCTTTTACAGGCTCGATAAGGCTCTTCCTCACCCACTAGCTTATATGCTCGTTCCGTTACTCTTTGCATATAAAACCATTTCTCGTCTATGTGTATGACATTATGCATGCTTTCGTATTTGCATTTCATGTTTACGCTGTCCTGATGCAAATAACTAAGGCTGTACTTCAGCCTTTGAATTTTGTTTGCATCAGTTAATGTTGGTTTTATTGAGTTGGTATGAGCTTTAATCTTACCTGCCATGATCCATCTGCCTATTTGTGACTTGCTGACCTCTAACTCTTTTGCTAAACGCCTGATTGTACCGCCTTATCGAAAACTAGTGCCCCACTGTCTGAATACTGTGGCCGAGCCACTGCACACATAAACATTACCTTCGGGATGAATCGTTTGCTTTTACAGGCTCGATAAGGCTCTTCCTCACCCACTAGCTTATATGCTCGTTCCGTTACTCTTTGCATATAAAACCATTTCTCGTCTATGTGTATGACATTATGCATGCTTTCGTATTTGCATTTCATGTTTACGCTGTCCTGATGCAAATAACTAAGGCTGTACTTCAGCCTTTGAATTTTGTTTGCATCAGTTAATGTTGGTTTTATTGAGTTGGTATGAGCTTTAATCTTACCTGCCATGATCCATCTGCCTATTTGTGACTTGCTGACCTCTAACTCTTTTGCTAAACGCCTGATTGTACCCCTCTTTTCGTACGGTATTGCCTTCATGGCGACTTCGTCTAATTTCTGTATAATGGACGGAGGTTGCCGGGGCCTTACCACCGGAAACGAGATGGGAACATCTTCTGAAGTTTGTTTCCTTGCAGCCTTCCAAATACGCCGGATCGTCCGGCTTGAAACTCCATATGATGCAGCCATTTCCATAGTGATTCCGTTTGTTAAAACGCCGTCTTTGTTGTTGTTAAGAAGGCATTGCGCTATGCGAAGTCGGTCTGATGGAGCAACATCTTTACCCTTCTTGTTTTTAGTCATGAGCTCTAATTTGTAATCTGAGTATTTCTTTGCTGTAATAGTTAGCAAAAACTGCATTGAATGCAATTGTTGGCATATTTATAGACTAATCTAAGTGGTAGGTTGAATTTAATTTGAATTTTAGAGGGAAAAGATTCAAATGTAATTCCATGCAGTTTGAGGAATTTTAACTGCTGTAAATTTCAGTTTTTGGAGGGATTACTCCCCCAAAAACTTGGCAATGCAAAATTTCAATTTTTGGGCTGCTTCGCACAAGTTACTTTACTGCATTTTCTTTTTTGATCAATTCAGTATTTTTTATTTTATTTTATTCAGTGTTAGAAAAAAAAAACAGGTTAAAAAAAAATTACAAAAATGGAGGGAAAGATTAAAACTCTAATCCTTCCTCCCAAAAATTACTGAAATTCAAAAAAGTCAACAAAACAACACCATTTCTTAGTCTCCGTGCCCGGCCAAGGTAGGACAATTATGCCGGGACGGAGGGAGTATTTATTTTATAATTAACAATAGATTTAATATGTTATGCTTATAATATATTATTTAGTATACAAAATAATATTTATGTATTATATTACAATATATTGTTTATTGTTTAAAGTTATTAATAATGGTTGAACTCTGCCGTTTGGAGAGGAAAATAAATAAATAGATAAATAATAGAAAATGGTCCGCCCTTTATTTTTTTCACAACTCTCGTTAGTGACGGTAAAATATTTTAATTGAAATGAATTCCTTACTTCCTCACCAATTATCAACTTTTTAGTGAGAGTATTATTTTACTCTCACAAAAGTCATGTATATCTCACATTTAATGAGAGTATTTTGTAACTCTCACTAATCTCTTTTGTCACTAAAAATAAAATTTCTTGTAGTGTTGAGATCACTTTGGAGAGCGAGAGCGAGAGCGAGAGAGTGAAGTGTTTAATCGATCTCAAATATATTTTTTCTAATATTATTTATATATATATATATATATACACACACACACACACACACACATACACATTAGATTACTTATAAATATTTGTTTGCCTAAAAAGGACCGTATGTGTAAATATCTTAATTAGCTTTATAAGTATCTTAATTAGATTTATTATTTTATCTTATGTAAATTAAGTACGTTTGTCTCTTGATTTCTTACATATTTTTCATTTTGATTCATTTTAATTCTTCTTAAAATAATAGTATAGTATATCCTTTTATTTTTAGAGAGATTAATATTTGCTTTGTATAATTTTAAAAGTATTTTAAAAATAATTATTTATTGCCACTAATTTATTTTCTTTCTAATATAGGACTCTTTATATGAAACACATATTATAATCGGTATTCGACTACGGTTAAACGACAACGGTTTTACGAAACCGTAGTCTTTTAGCGAAAAATAGGTATTGGACTACGGTTAAACGACAACGGTTTTGCGAACCGTAGTCTTTTAGCGAAAATAGGTATTCGACTACAGTTAAACCACAACGGTTTTGCGAACCGTAGTCTTTTAGCAAAAAATTGGTATTCGACTACGGTTAAACCACAACGGTTTTGCGAAACCGTAGTCTTTTAGCGGAAAAATAATGTAAAACACTACGGTTTGTACAATGACTACGGTTGAGCGCTAAAAGACTACGGTTATTGCGTAAAACCGTTGTCTTTTAACCGTAGTGCTTAACAGTTTTTGTTGTAGTGAGCATCATGTAACACGTACGTTATACTAGGACAACATGATTCCGGAAAAGAGGCTGGATGTAGAAACTAAAGGGCGTCATGCTAGCTTAGTCCACAAAGCAAAGTTAAATGTTTTTAAATTGCAAAATCCTAGGCCACCTTGAGATTTTCGCTACTTGAGGACGTCCCAAGAATTTCACCGAATTTCCTCGTGGTCGAGCTATCTCCGCTCCCCCACCCCATTAATAAGATTTTCCAAATTCTCCAGATTACTACGAACATGGTTCGACAACTGGAAACAATACATTGTGTTAGTGGATATTGCTTATATAATAAATATAATGTGCACTTATTAACTCGCTTTACTTAATTACTTCTCTTACCAACCATTAATGCGTTTACTAATCTGTTCTTCAATGCCTGCAAAATTGTCTTCTTTATTCCGGCCAACAATAGAAAGGAGCCGAGATATCTACCATGTGAAGCCACTTCAGCAATTCCAAATAATTGACAGACTGAGTGACAAATATGAGCTTATGTATTAGGCCTAAAAAGAATCTATGATTTCTCAAAATTAATACATTGCCCTGAAACACTCTTGTAGTGATTGATAACAAACTTAGTAAAATGTAAGCAAAAAACTTTAGCACAAATAGAGGGGGAGGGGGGGGGGGGGGGGAGGGGAGGAGGGATCCTCCTGAAGAATTCCCCGATGTAGCATGAGTGAGCCAAAATTAATACCTTAATGAAGGAAGCTAAATTGCACAAATGACAAACAAAACACAACAATGACGTGAAAACTCTTAGGAAAGCCTCAAGCAAGAAGCATAAGGTAGACGAAAGACCACACAACACAGTGAAAGGCTTTACTCATATCCAACTTAATAGACATGAGTCCCTCTTTCCTGGATTCCTAAGCTTCATACAATGGTGTAATTCATAAGTGATAAGAATATTATCCGTAATTAATTGACCGGGATAAAGGCTGATTGAGATTCAAAGATAATAAAAGGAATGCAGGGCCATACACAAGTAGAGAGTACTTTAGAAGCTACCTTATAAATGAAATTTCATAACTAATCGGGCTAAATTAGGTAATAAGCTTTGGTTTTCGAATTAAGCACAATGTAAGTGTTACTAACAGAAAAACTCAAAGAATTATGAGTAAGCATGTGCAAAATAAAATTAATAACATCTTTTCCAACATTATGCCAATTTATTTTTAAAAAATACAGGGATCATAACATCTTTCATTGAACTATGAACAAATGATGTACCCCCATCGAAGTGTATATGAACAATGGCATTCGGGGAAAGAACAAGCAAGGGATAAAAGGGGGCGGTTGTGACGTTTGAGGGAAGAAATTAACATCCCCAAAATCTTGCAAGGTTTGAGTTGTTGTTGCAAGCAATACTCGTGAGTATATACGGACATTAGAGAAGACAATTTTATTTTGTTGAAACCAGATTAAGTGGGCAAGGAAAAAAAGTATTATGTTATATTTAAGTCATCGAGGAGTAAAATCTCTTGAAACTATGAGTCGTGTATATGCTGTCAGAATCGAAAGATAATTTTATAAATTCCAGCTGCTTGTCAAATTGATGAGGGCAGGGGGCCCGTGAAGAAGAGATGCACTAAAGAGTGATCAGGTGGTGAGCATAAAGAACAACGGGGTTCATGATGAATATGATGGCGAGCTAAGTCATTGGAAAATACCAAGAATTAGAGCAGCATCTCCAAAGTAAATGCAAGATATATGCTAATAATTTAAGCTTCCAAATGAGGCGCGGGCCAAAGCTACTAACCAGGATGGAGTAGGTGCCAATAAAATCTTTGAAAGAACCCATAATAAAATGATATGCGATCGGATAAAAAAGTTACCAAAATGGAACCCATCTGAATCAATGATGAAGCTGACTTAGCCATCTTGCGGGAGGTCTAATGTAGCTGATCTAATGGGAAAATGGGGAGGCAAAGGAGCCTGTCTGTCATGGAAGAGGGTTGTTGTCTGGCCATTGACAACTAAGAAGAATAAAACGACGATCAGTCATAATACGGTGCCATGTAAACCTGGGACGAGAACCAAGAGTAGCATATAACACATACATGGAAGGGTATTACTTGGACTGCATGATTCAGGCAAAGAGAGTGGATGTAGAAACTAAAGAGTCCTATGCTTGCTTAGACAAGATGTCAAGGTTAAATGCTTTCAAATTACAAAAGCCTAGGCCACTTTGAGATTTTCGTTGCTTGAGGACATCCCAAGACTTCCACCGAATTTTCCTCGCGGACGAGCTATCCCCCTACCCCCACCAATAAGATTTTACCAAATTCTCCAGATTAATAAGAACATGGTCCGACAACTGGAAGTAAGACATTGTGTATGTGGATATTGCTTATATAATAGATCTAATGAGAACTTCTTTACCCGTTTTGCTTAATTATATTTCTTGCCAACCATTGATGTGCTTACTAACCCGTTCTTTAATGCCTGCAAAAGTCTCTTGTTTATTCAAGCCAACAATAGAAAGGAGTCGGAGATATTTACCATGCAAAACCACTTCAGCAACTCCAAACAATTGACAGATTGAATGAAAAATCTAAGCTTGTGTATTAGGCCTAAAAAGGATTCCTGATTTCTTAAAATTAATACATTGCCCTGAAACACACTTGTAGAAATTGATAGAAAACTCAAGATGTTGGGCCTTCTCTATAGTAGCAACACCAAATAGATTTGTGTCATCTGCACAAAAAGAGATGAGAGATAACGGGTGTAGTTCAGGAGATTTTAATCCCATGGATGCGCCGAAAGATCTGTAAATATTGTAAAATGCAAGAAAAAACATCAGCACAAATATGGAAGAGGGGGACACCCTGAAAAATGCTCCGCTGCAGCATGAGGGGGGCAAATTTACACTCACACATTTGTAAAAGTCAAGAATATTACATAGAATTCAATAGTTTTCTTAATCTTCTATATTTAAAAATTTTCTAAGATGAAATTTGTTTTACGTTAAAGTTTTATTGTAATAATAATAGAAGTAGTTAAAGGGAAAATGTGAAAATTAGTGAACAAGAATAATTGCACCTAATTATTTTAAATATTTAAAATTAAACATTCAAGAAAATTATTAAATCGATAGAAATATCATAAATATATTTTAACCACATATAAGAGTTGGTGAAGTGTACTTATTACGCTTTATAAAATTATAATGTACAATAAAGAAACAAAAAAGAACTATAAAGAACTAATAAACTATGTTCTATGTGAATGCTTAAAAAAGTTGTACTATGTGAATCAGTATCAGATGATTAAATTAAAACATGTCGAAAAATAAAAATAGTGATTAGCTTACAAGCATAGATTAGATAAAAATAAATAATAACTACACTGGAATAAAGTGTGGTATAGTCTGCAAAATAAAATGGGAAAAGCAAAATCAGAATGATTTAAGTACATGTATATATAAGATTTTTAAATGAATGTGCAATGTGTGAAAAACTGGGAGTATGCCACTAAAACTAAACATGGAAGTAAATTCATAAAAATAGTTGAAACGGAAAAAAAAATATATTATCGATTGAAGTTTATGAGACACTATGTATATAGTCAGCCCTCCAAAAAAATATTATTTATATTATAAACATACTATAGTAGGATTTTCATTTTAAATCACATATGATTTTCAAACTTCAATGTAGAATTGAAGAAATAATTAAGGGAAATTGAAGTAAGCAATCATAAATCAATAAGTAAATTATACTAAAAGAAGTTATACTTCCTAATAATAAAAAAATAAAAATAAGAAGTTTCATAACAGAAGCATAATGTTGGATTATGATTCAAGTTGTTGAAAGTTTTTCATCACATTAAACTATGCAAATGATTTTATTTGTAAATGTATGTTCAGATCAGAGTTATCAATTAAGAAATTATAGAGAAAGTATGTTAGGCCTAATATTCCTGTGTGTATCTAACAAATTCTAAACTTATGAATGTCAGTTGATGATGTAATAAGACAAATGGCTTTGTATCTTTTGTTTATGGAAATCTATATCTTCATTATTATACAGTTTTTCAGTAATTGTATAACTTTATTTCTAATGTAATAATGATGCAGAAGTCTATCTATATTGAGAAATAACAATAATTAGAATATATCACAGTTTATATATATAAATTTTGTAAAATAATACATTATATCATGGTATATTATTTTTATGAATCTTTTAACATTATTATAACGTGTTTTGCTAAACTAAGATTATTTAACCTCTTTTTTCCTCTTTTATGATTATTTTTTAATTTGTATTTGATTTAGGATTGTGTTTGCTCAATCGATTAAATCTTTCATATTTTTTTCTGGCATTGAATAATCTAAGAAGTTGTGTATATATATTACCATGATTAATAACGTGTATATATATTATCATGATTAATAACTACATTGAGTTTTACTAAAATGATCAACCAATATCACCAAAGTACAATTATCTTATGTTCAGATTAATTTTTTTATTAGAGTAAAGAAAAATAGTGTTCACGTGCAACGCACGTGCGTATTGCTAGTAACAATTAAATCACTTTTAAACCCCTCCCTTAAAAAAGGCCGATGCTTAGCATATTTTCTTTCCCCTCCCCCATATCTCATTTTATCCTTACAGACGCCAATGGCGTCTACTTTTTTTTTTCTTTTTTTTTTTCCTTCTCTCCTTCTTCTGGTACAATATATTTGTATGTGCAAACATTTTTCTTTCCTACAAACTCCAAAAGCAATAGATCGGAGAAATAGAAACAAGGAGGAAGAAAAAACAAATCAGGGTCTCATATGAAACCGGTAGTGACAGCGCGGCGGGCGATGACCGCCGTGCACACTCTGTGTGGGCCTCCCCAACCCTTTCATCTTTATTTTTTTTCAAGCTGATGAAAGTGCACAGTGCTGATGTGCAGGGGCGGATCCAGAAATTGGCATTGAGGTGGGCTGAAATATTATAAATTCTAACAATATAAATATATACATATCAATACATTTTTCAATGTTTAAATAAGTTGCGCCCGACGGGGCTTTAAACTATAGAACTCCTCTATAATTGAATCTATATCTAAGTTAGGAACAAAACCACGTTCAATATAGAGCATTAAACAATCCGCAAGAAAATTATCCCCCATTTTGCTTCGAAGTGTTGTCTTCACATGCTTCATTGCTGAAAATGCTCGTTCAGTTGTTGCAGTAGAAACAGGCAGAGTTAAAACAAGATGAATCAATCTAGTTAGCATGACATACGCCTTTGACCTTCCACTCTTAGTTAGCTTCCGGCACAAATCGACGAGTGTACAAACCTGAAACTCATTTACCACATCATGTTTATAATGTATCAACTCGAACTCCAAAGAGACAAGGTCTTGGTTTGTGAAATCTTCTGGATAGAATTTCCTTGCAAGGCTGCAAATATCATCAACATTGAACGATTCAAATGAATTTTTAGGATCTAAAGCCACACTAAGAGAAAGAAGTTCCACAGATGCATCATTGAACCGTGTGTCTAACTCCATCAAGATAAAATCAATGGCTTCATTAAAAACATCAAAATGGTAATGATGCTCAACTGTAGTTTGCCCACAAGAATGACCAATCTTATATGAACAATCCAAGTTCGGAACATCAATGCAATTTGTTGAGCAAAAAACCTTAACTTCTTCAAGAAATTCTTCCCAACCATTGTCTCTCAATTCTCGAAGGATAGTCTTAGTGGTGGAGACAAACACAATAGCACTTAAAATATCTTGGGTTTTCCTTTGAAGGACTTGACAAAGAGTATCAGTAATTCTCATAGTTTTGTGCATCAGATGTAAAGTGAACACAAATTCAAAGCTTGCCATATACCTGTAAGCCCCTCGAACTTCAGCCCTAGATCTTGCATTTAGAGAATGCTCAATAAGACGCTCAAACACTTTGCAAGTCGCAGCATACATATCTATCAAGCTCTTCACTGAGTTATAATGAGAACTCCAACGAGTAGTGCTCGATCGCTGCAAATTACCAATTTGATTGGCCCCACGACCAGATTCAGATTCTCCACTAGCTAATAAAGTATCAATTACACATCTTTGGGAAGCATGTAACTCAGAGACACGCTTAGGTGAAGAAGTGATAATATTAACAATATTGTCTAAGTGAGAAAAGAATTCCCAAACGACACTGACATCCTTAGCTGCAGAAACCAACGCCAACTGCAAACGATGTGCAAAACAATGAACATAATAAGCATATGGACACTCTCTAAGAAATAATTCCTGAAGACCATTCCATGAACCACGCATATTACTAGCACCATCATACCCTTGGCCTCTTATTTTCTTCACTTGTAGATCATGATGGGCAAGAATATCACATATCTCATTTTTCAAAGTTGCAGAAGTAGTGTCACTTACAGTTTTAATTGCAAAGAAACGTTCTGTCAAAATTCCCTCATCGTTCACGAACCTTAAGATAATTGCCATCTGCTCTTGTTTGGATATGTCTTGTGCTTCATCGACAAGAATACAAAAGCACTTATCCCCAACTTCTTCACGAATCATTCGACGTACTCTATTGGCCATAATATTCAGAATCTCCTTTTGAATGTCTGGCGAAATGTATTGAGCATTTTTAGGAGCATTCTCAAGTACAACTTCATCAACATCCTTATTCATATTTGCAAAAGCCCTCACTAATTCAATGAAATTCCCACGATTGGATGAAGAGGGAGATTCATCATGACCTCTAAAAGCACATCCCTGAAGTGCTAGCCATTGAGCACTTCTAATTGAAGTCTTCAAGCGTAAGCGGTGTTGCTCCTTCTCAATCTGTGTTTGAGCATGCATAACTTTGTCAATATGCCCAGAAGGTCTCATCAAATCTTCTGCCCTTCTAACGCACATAGTGTGAGGTGATGAAGCTGCAGAACCTACATGAGTAAGAAATGCACACTTGTCTCCTTGACTAATCCTCTTCCAATTGCCAAATCCTTCCTTGACTAAAGCAGAAGTATTAGACATACTAACATCACTCATGAAAAGAAAGCAGTAAAAGCAATAGGCTTTATCTTTAGACGGTGAATACTCTAACCAATGAAACTTGTCAAACCACTTTTTCTGAAAACTACGATTCTGAGCACCAAACTTTGTGACTGGATACACTTCCATCCTTGGCTGATAAGGTCCATCTCTTAGGTAAGCTCATCTTATCTCATCCCGTACATTTACATGATATTCACATAATTGCTTTCTTTTTCCTGGATCTCGTTCAATAGGAGTTAATGGTTGCAAATTTGAACTTGAGGAGACTTGCTCTATACGTATTGAAGGGGATTCAATAGACTGATTTTGCACTACAATTGGTGTTGGTTCTGAGATACTCCCACTAGCTTGTCCATCTTGTTTTGGGAAGAAAAATGATATAAGTCCTTTTGGACCTTTTCCTTTCTTTGCCGAAGGTTGATTCTCCAAATTAGACATCTTGTTATGTATGAAAGGGAACAAAGTTTAATTCAATAAAAAAATCAGAATAAAAACTAAATTATTATAACCTTATAATATAGTATAATTCAGAATATGTCCTTTCTCGTGACCCAATTGAGCTTGCCTACTGAAACATACATACAAAATAATTAATTTTCTTATAACTAGAATAGTAGAATACAAATGGGTTGGGTCCATTATTTCATTACAATATTACAATTTCTCCTAAATAAATAAGAAAGTAAAACAAAGTAATACTAAAGGCATTTAATAGTAATGACCTCAAATATCAAATATGCATATTAAAAAAGATAACAAAATAAATTACTAGTGCCTAAAATAAAAAAAGACATGCATTTAATCTAAAATTAAATCTAACATTCATGAACAATATATCTAACTTCCATGAATTAAAGTGCATTAAATAGATAGAAATTAAAATTTCTTACCTGATAAGCTAGTTGGTCTGATTAGCTAGTTGGTTGTAGTTGCTTAAGAAAATTAATAATAATGAAAGTCAAAATTGCTGTGTAATGTCGGCCATTTGTGGTGTGGTCCTCTCTCCTCTGCACTTTCTTCAATAATGTCTGCCACTAGGTTAGAATCTGTTGTCTTCTTGCTGAATTTGGGTGAAATAAATAAGTAGTGGGCTGGGCTTGGATTTATTTGGGGTGGGCTAGGTGTAGAAAAATTATTAATATTATTGGGTCAGTTAGGGGGGAGGGCTGGGCTGAAGCCCAGTATGGGCCTAAGCTCCCTCCGCCCCTGCTGATGTGCTGTAAACATTCAGAAATTAAAAAGAGGAAACATGTAAAAACAGGTAAGAAGACGCTGGCGGTGGTTCTCCGAAACAGGCCGACTGCTTTTGCAAATAGAAACAGGCTCACTACTTTCACCAATTTTTTTTTTCTATGCCTTAAATCTAAAATTGCCTTTGTTTTGGTTGAAGAAATGGAATTGCAATATTTTTACAATTTATAAAGGTTTTGAGTTTGGTTATTGAAAGAATATGCCGAATTGTTGGCTACACAAGGGTTAAATTTGGGCAAAATTTACTCCTTCCATGGTTGAGTTGAGTGAAAAGCTGGAAGACGAAGAAGTCTTCGCTTTCGTTACTACTGTTGCTTGTGTTACTGCCGTTCTCTTTTTCAATACTTCATCTATCCTGGCTTAACTTGTCTAGTTGATCAGGGTACGGAGATTAAGAAAAAGTAAATTTTGTGAAATCTTTGACTTTTTTAAAGGTAGAGATTAAGGGTAGAGATTGCGTAAGAAATTTGTCATTTATGGACTGATAAGTTAAGATGGGAGAGACTGAAATGACAAATAGGCAAGTTAAGTAGAGACGAAGGGAGTACTCTATATATGTATTAACAAATAAAAAAGTGATGGGCTAATATGTATACACATTGGGGTCCTACAAGTTAATATAACTAAATTTTAGGCCTAATAAATTGGAATATATTATATACTATTTGGGCCTCTTATAACCAAATTTGGTCGTCTAGACCATTACTATTCTAGGCCTCTTATATAAAAGATTTATGATTTTAATTAAATAAATTATGAATTGAGTTTAATAACTACGACACTTAGTTCAACATAAATAGAGCTTATTTACATGCATGAAAATTAAATAATTTAATATCTGGACCTTCGGCTTAGGCATGCCCCTACACCACCGAGAAAATACCACACAAATTGTCGGGTGTTACATCCTAACCTCGTTGGAAAAAAATTTGCACTCCATTGCACTTTCATCAGTATGATGTCTTTATTTTTTAGCTGGTGCATCTTCTTATCCAAAATTATTTCGGGTCTTTTCACGTGGATATGTCCTTATTCACCTCGAGATTGGAATATCTAATTACATGACTAGGATCATGCACGTACTTTCTTAGTATAGATACATGGAACACATCATGTACCGCTAAAAACTCCGATGAAAAATGTAGATACACAAATTTTATATCGAATTAAAAGACTCCGTATGTCGAGTTTGTCAAATTCATAGACCACAGGGCCGGATGAAATTTTTGACATGATTTCATTCTGACGTCTTATTATGGAAATTCATTAAATCCACTTCATAAGATTTTTTTAGGAAAAATTGGTATAAATACCCAGTATATTTTTCCTATTTAAAAATTAGGACGCTAAGTGTACCACTTTTTAAAAATGCCTTTTAACTTACCAAAAATTGGTGAAAATGTTTCGTGACTGGGTATATGTTGTTAACTAGTCGGTCATCTGTGAGCTGTCTTTTTATTTTCGGAAAAATTGGTATAAATGCCCAGTATGTTTTCCCTATTGAAAAACTAGGACACTAAGTATATCACTTTTTAAAAATATTTTCTAACTTACCAAAAATAGATGAAAATGCTCCGCGACTGGCTATAGACTGTGACATAATCGGTCATTGATGAGGTGGAGCTCATTTTCTGACGTGACATTAATTTTTCGTTTTTATTTTTTATTTTTTCTACAAACTCATTTGTTAAGGTGAAAAAAAAAAAAAAAATAATACTCCCTCCGTAACGCTCTAATTTGCCTCCTTCTCTTTTTGTTTGTCTCAATCTAATTTGCCAGCCCAAAAATGGCAAAGAAAGTCAACTCATAAAACCCCTACTTTTTCATAATATTACAAGTATGTCATTCTGTTAACATTTAAAGAAGCTGATTAATTAAACAAAAAACAAGTTAATCCTAACTAAACTAACCCAATTAATTAAACCCCCCTCCACTTAAAACCCAAATCCCATCCCAGCCTAACATTTCCCAACAGATTTGCCAGCCCAAATCCATTCTCGTCTATCTCTCTTCCTCTCTCTCTCTCTCTCAAGAAACCCTAGTTTCTTGACTTCACAGCCTTCCTTCTCTCTTATGCGATTCTTCTTCGCTATTGTTGGCGGCGCCGATCTTCCATGTTTATCTCATGAATCACTCTACGAACCCTGATTTCTGGGCTTAATCCCTCACCAAGGTGACTTCTGTCTCACCTTTTCCCTTCCTCGAAAAAACCTAGTTTGTCTGAAAAAACATGAATTCTTCCAGATCCATACCAGATCTGGTGGAATCTCTGATATGATCTGAGAAAATGTGTTTTTTTATGTTCGCGACTCGATCTGAAACAGAGATGTCCTCTATGGAGGTTTTTTTTCAATGAATTCGAGGAGGGCTTCATTTACGACTCTGAAGAGAGCTTCGTTGCTGAGATGCAGTTCGAAGAAGAGGGAGTGGACGCTCTCCCTCTTGGGATCGAGGAGGCCCACCCAACTTCTAAGTTGTTTGCTATTCCAGAAATGAAAAGACATTTCTATGAATGCCTGTCGATCTGGGTTCCTTTGGTGGCTAGGTTTATCCTTTTTTATGTGATTCCGATATATTGATATGTTGTTGTTCTATGCGAACCCTATTCATACTTGTTGTGATTGTTGCTTTATGTGAGGGTGATTTTGGGTATTTTGGCTGGTGATGCCGTAAAATTTGGACATGATTGTGGCTTGTTTGGCTGGTGATGCCGTAAAATTTGGTTGCTTGCTTAAATTGTGTTATTTTTGGGTTGTTTGGCTGGTGATGCCGTAAATTAATGTTGACTGATTACACTATGCTGATGTTAGGGTTGCTTGGCTGGTGATGCCTTAAAATTATGTTTGGCTGGCTGCTCATTTGACTGATTAAACCATGTTGATTGAGCACTACATTTGTGAAGTATGCTGCATGTAACAGTTTTGTAAATGTGATTTTCTGATTTGTTGAATGGTAGCCTAATCGAAATGATGATGCTAAGTTGTTGATTGATTATGTAGCTGCCCAACTATAATTCAGTTTCAATACATTTTATGTGAAATTGAGCAATTTAGTTCAACAGATGCGTAGCTTAAATTGATAATTTAATATGACCAGCTTAATGTTGTTATTTCTGAGTAGTGGATAATTAGGTGTTTCCTTATGATGAAATTATTATGAGGGAAATTAAAAAAAAAAAAATTGAATAAACTGAATTCATTGGTTTCAATTGTTTACAGTTTAAGCAAAATGAACACTTTCATAAGTGTTTACACTGTAAACAAAAGACAAAACAAACCAGATTTCCTACTTCTAATCTACATGTAGCCCAAATCAGCCATTATCCCTTCAATGTCATATGCAACTGTTGTTTGTTCTTGTTCTATCAGATGCTCAATTGATTGTCTTACAAGTTGCTCTTCAGCATCTAATGCTTGTGGTAGTGTGTCAGTCATTGCTAGAGCAACTTTCCCCATATGAGGCAGTTTGTAATTATTCCCTCCTTTTGCTTTCATTATCTCCACCAAGCAACCTTGTAAGCTCAAAAAAATGTAGTTTAACTTGATTGGTTCATGGTCTTCAAAGGATTTGAGGACATTTGACACCAAGTCATCCACATTATAACTCCTTGTTTCAAACTGCAAAGGTTGAATTACTCTAAAAAAGCCATAATCCAGCACAATTATGTCTGGTGAGTTTGGTGGTTAGCACATCTGTTTAAATTCAAACCAATCAGCTGTTGCAGCCCTTCTGAAATCCTAATCCAAGTTGCTTAAACGTAGCCTTGCATTATCTTGTTGAATGATGATTATTTTGCTTGCATGAGATGACCATTTGGCCTTAATTGCTGGAAGAACCTAATTTAGGCAGCCAACATATTGGATGTTAGAAGCTGTAAGTGTTAGTAATGTCACCAATTTTACCATATTTATTGATCTTAACAAATGTGTTAAAATTGTGGAGACTTACTAACACTATACCACCAAATGATGAGTTTTTTTTTTTTTTTTTTCTGATAGTGAGTTGTTACCTTATCCAATACGCAGCTCTTAATTACACCACTGTTTATAGAGTCGATTGGTTTTGTAGCCAATGTGCCTCTAGCTCTATTTGCACTATTTCTGATGGCCGATTCTTGTTTGTGAATGGGAAAATACCAATCTTCCCATTGAAAATAAGTTCCTTTGAATCTGAATATTTTGGCCAAGCCACTATGCACATAAACATGACCTTTTGGATAAAATGTTTTCTTTTACAGGCTCGATATGGGTCTTCTTCTGCCTCAAGCTTGTTTGCTCTTTCGGTTTTCCTTTGCATGTAGAACCATTTTTCGTCTATGTGCACAATGTTATGCATGCTTTCATATTTGCACTTTTGGTTGTTTGTGTCTTGATCCAAAAAACAAATGTTGTACTTCAACCTTTGTAATCTGTTTGCATCAGTGAGAAATGGTTTAATTGAGTTAGTATGGGCTTTGATCTTACTTGTCTTGACCCATCTTCCTATTTGTGACTTGCTGACCTCTAACTCCTTGGCAAGTCGCCTGATTGTACACCTCTAGGATCGCCTTCATGGCTCCTTCCAGTTTTTTGTACTGTTCATCCTGACAGAGTTTAATTAAGGAAAGGGAGAGAAGTGTTAAAATACTAATCCCTCCCCTAAAAAATTAAGGGAATTAAAAAAAGTCAACAAAACATCACACTCAACTACTTTTTCTTAAACTCTGTGTCTGGCCAACGTAGGGAAATTGGGCGGGGACGGAGGGAGTATAAAAATATTAGCTTGAGTAGAAATTATAATCTCCCAAAAAATTGTTTAAAATTCAGAAAAATAAAAATTTTATTTGTGAAATTTATTTTAAAAATTATAAATTCATTTAAAATTAAAAAATATAAAAAATTATTTATGAAAATCATTTAAAAAATTATAACATTCATTTTAAATTCAAAAATAAAAAACTTACTTCTAAAAAATATTTTAAAAATTAAAAAAAGTAAAAAATTATGAAATTTATTTTAAAATTTCTAAAATTCATTTAATATTTTCATATTTCTTTTTTACTTTGCTCATGTTATTATGTTTTATTTTAAATAATGAATTAGGATAATTATATGAACTAGAAATAAAAAAAAATTTAAATTAATCTTTTAAAAAATTCAAAACCAAATTGTTCCATTCTTCTTCCCTAATTCCAACATACTAAACCCTAATATTTACGCATGTCCTGCAATCTTACAAAGACACCAACATGGAAGACGAAGAAGAAGCCAACAATGCTTCGCCTAGCGCACCTATCCACCTACTAGCTGATTGGAACATGACCAATCACCCAATTTTTCGCCTATTCACCCCCTCCCCTCCGAACCCTATTATAAATTAGTTTCTACCTAACAAGTGAGTCAGCAGAAAAAGAAAATGAAAAATTAATGTCACGTTAGAAAAAGAGCTCCACCTCATCAATGACCAGTTGTGTCATAGTCTATAGTCTGTCACGGGACATTTTCACCAATTTTTGGTAAGTTAGAAGACATTTTTAAAAAGTGGTATACTTAGTGTCCTGGTTTTTAAATTGGGAAAACGTACTGTACATTTATATCAATTTTCTCGAAAATAAAAGGACAGCCCACAGGTGACCGACTGGTTAACAACCTATATCCGGTCATGGGATATTTTCATCAATTTTTGATAAGTTAGAAGTCATGTTTAAAAAATAATATACATAGCATCCTAATTTTTAAATAAGAAAAATATACTGTGCATTTATACCAATTTTTCCATTGATTGACGATCATCATGAAGAATTTATTCTTCAAATTTGGAGGCAAATAACTTATATAAAAGTGGATAAGATTGATTAATTAAAATCATGATTCTCCAAGGATTTATATAACGGTTGCGACGACCTTGAAAGTTAGGATTATCAAATTAATATAATTTGATAGTTATCTTAATGATATTTTGATAGATTTAATATTTTAGAGGATCAATTAAATTGCTTCGTTTGGATTCTAGGCCTATCAGAGCTCTTCATACTACAACTATAAATAAGGCTTCATGGTTCCACCAAATCACCACAACGCTAGCTCAAGAAGCAAGTGGAAGGCACTACAAAGCCAAGTTTAAGATTTTCAAGACGTTATAAAGCTAATCTTGAGATTTTCTACGTTTGATCCAAGATTAAGGTGTTGAACCCCTCCAATCGGAGTTTTCAAGTGAAGAATTCCTAAACAAAGCATCTTGCGTTGTTCAGTGTTCTTCAACGTTCTTTAAGAAATTCTGCCAGCATATTGTTTATTCCAAAATTACGGTTACAAGCCTTTGGATTAACGTTACTCAAATCAAAGTCCAGAACCGGGAAAGGTCAAAGTCAAATCCAATTTTGAAGGCTTTATACAATTGAAGAGAACAATCAGAGGAGAACTATAGATAAAAACTCACAAATTGTAAATTCTATGTGTTTGATCCGAAAAATACAACTTGTAATTCTTTTTTGTGTTTATTCTATATAATACAGGAAATTTGTTATTACAGCAAGGCAAGACCATAAGCCAAATCCCCAATACATGCGAGGATTTCAAAAGGTCCTACATACTTAGCCTTAAATTACCTCATTTTCCAAAATGAACAACTCCCTTAGATAGAGCTACCTTCAAAACACCTTCTCACCAACACCAAACTCCAAATCCTTTTCCACATTTATTAGTGTAAGACTTTTGCCAATCTTGCACCACTTCATTCTCTCTCGAACTTTCTCAACTACTTCCACTGTTTCCTTCACCATATCCGATCCTACCAATTTTCTTTCTCCAAGATCATCCCAATGCAACGAAGGGATCTATGCTTTCTTCCATATAATGCTTCATAAGGCGGGACACCAATAATAGACTAAAAATTGTTGTTATAGGAATTCGACTAACGGCAAATATTGTTCCCAACTATTATCCAAGTCAAACACACAAGCCCTCAACATGCCTTCGAAAATCTAAATTTTCCTCTCAGACTTCCCGTCTATCTGAGGATGGTAAGACGTACTGAAACTAAAGGTAGTCCCCATAGCTTTGTGCAAACAACCTTAGAACTTCGAGGTAAACCGCGAATCTCGGTCTGAGATGATAGATACTGGAACTCCATGTAACTTCACTATCTCCCCGATGTAAACTTGAGTATATTGATCTACTCAAAGATTCATCTTGACAGGAATAAAGAGAGTTGACTTGGGAGACGATCCACTACTACCCACACAACATGATTTCCTCTTTCTGATCGAGGAAGTCCCAGTACAAAGTCCATAGCTTTGTTCACCCACCTCCACTACGGAATGTGCAGTGACTTTAGTAATCCATAAGGCCGTTGATGTTCCGCATTCACTTGCTGACAAGTTAGACAACTCTTAATAAACTTAGCATCATTGTTCTTTAGGCCCTCCCAAGAGTAATGTCTTCTCAAATCCTGGTACATCTTCATTCCGCCAGGATGATCAGTGTAAGGTGTACCGTGAGCTTCTACTAAAATCTCCTTTCAAATGCCGCATCCTTCGGCACACAAATCCTTCCCGTAAATAGTAAGACTCCATCTTCGGCCACCAAAAGATTTCCACTACTTTCGGTAACAGTGCGATCTCTGCCTTAATCAAAGTTTGATCTCGTAAATTTCCCTCCTTGATCCTTTCCCTCAATGTCGGTTTCACCACCAATGATGCTAAAACAACATTTGCAGGCTTCGGTGGTGTCAAGATCTCAAATTGCATCTTGAAAATTCTTTGATCAGTTATTCCTCATTGGTTAGAAGACATGAAACCTTCCCTCTAACTTTCAACTCAGAGCATCAGATACCGCATTCGTCTTTCCAGGATGATAATGTATCGTTCAGTCATAATTCTTAACAAGTTTTAGCCATCAGCGTTGCCTCATATTTAGCTCCTTTTATGTAATTTCAAACTTTTAGCTCATTCGTTTTAGCTTTTGAAAACTATTCTCAAACTTCTCATTCCACACAAACTTCTCATCTTTCCTCGTCAATTGGGTCATAGGTGCAGCTAATTCTTAAACCCTTCAATGGATCTTCGGCAATAACTGACGGTCCCGAAAAACTGTGAACTTCGCTCGCACTAGTAAGCGCCTTTCAATCATTCACCGCTTCTGCTTTTGCCAGATCAACCTCTATTCCTCAAGCAGTTACCACATGCCTGGGAAAGACCACTCTATCAATCCAAAATTTGCACTTACTAAACTTCGCATACAACTTCTCTAGGCTAAGTGTCTCAAGGACTATTCTCAGATTTTATTCGTATTGCTCCTTATCTCTTGAATTCACTACTATGTCATCTATGAATACGATGACAAACTGGGTGCATTACTCGGTCCGAATGGCATAACCATAAACTCGTAGTGACCATATCGGGTTATGAATGCAGTCTTAGTGATATCACTTTCCCTCATCTTTAGCTGATGATGCCCTGATCTCAGATTGATCTTTTAGAGAAAACTCTGGCACCGCTTAGTTGATAAAAAGAGGTCCTCAATCATTGGAAGTGAGTACTTATTCTTGATCGTGAACCTGCTTAGTTCACAATAATCGATACACATCCTCATTGATCAATTCTTCTTCTTCAGAAACAAAATTCGTGTGCCCCACAGTGAGACACTGGGTCGAATAAAACCCATGTCAAGTAACTCCTGAATTTGTACTTTTCATTTTTGTAACTCTTTTGGTGCCATCCGGTATGGAGCATTGTACACTGGAGCAGCTCTAGGCACCGAATCTATGGTGAACTCACTTATTTGGGGAAATTCCTGGTAAGTTTTCTAAAAAGAAGATCTGGGAATTCCTTCATTGATGGTACATCAGCCACGGTCAACATTTCAGGTGAAGCACCCATAACATTCACCAAGAACCCTTGACATTGTCCTTTTCTTAGCATCTTTCTGGTCATTAGGAAACAGGGAGTTGCCTTCAACTTGGCTCCATGAATGATCACCTCTTTACCTCTTAGAGATCTCAGGGTTATCAATCTCTCAGAACATCTAATATATGCTTGATGCTTAGTTAACCAGTCCATACCCAAGATTACTGATGAACGTAAAAATTACCATTTTTCTTGTAATTATCACGTTCATATTTTGTGAAGAATTTCATGTAATTGATATGTTCACATGCAATTTTGAGTTTTATGCATTTCTGAGTTGAATTTCCTTTCTAATATGGTTTTATCTTCCGGGTGTATTTTAGTCTTATTTTGAAGGTTGGAAAGCTCGGAGGAATTTAGAAGAGTGTTCGAGTCCATTTTCACACTCCGAACCAGATCCCAAGGCCAAAACGGGCCCAAATTAGGTCAGAGTCAGTCCCAAAGTAAAGATCATCAAGCCACGAAGAAATTTTATGAGAGCTCGGGCTGAGAAGATGGATAGAAAAGCCCCAAATTGAAGAAGGAAGAACAAGAGCAATCACCCATGCTTTGTGTTCAAGCCCACAAACAAAGGCCCAAACGAACCCGAATCAGAACAGACAAGAACCTAAGTTGAAGTTTGTTAAGTCACGAACGAATTCCATGAGGGATCGGGTCGAGAAAATGATAGTAAGGGCTCCGAAACAGCAATGGAAGACGGAGGTGCAACACAGGAGCAATGGACGAACAACTGGAGCCATTATCGGACCGGTAGGACCACCGGTAGCGGGTCCAGTATGAAGAACAAAATTCAGCTGCCAGCACAACCGGCCCGGCTTCCGGACTGGCAGCAGTCCCGGTGGTGTGCGGCCGGCTCCCCTGTTTCATGCAGTTTTTATTTTTTAGCCGTAACTTCTTCGTCTATGCTCCGATTTGAGTGATTCAAGTGGTCATGTGTAGCCAAGACAAAGACCTACAACTTTCATGTTTAGACTAAGAGCAAATGCTGAGCTAATTCTTCCAGAATTCATGTGAAGGTCGATTCAAGTGCACGAAGGGGGGTTCGACCAATAACTTACAATCCCTTGTGTTTTAAGTTGCTTTTGACTATTTTACACTTACTTTAGAGGGAATTTTCAGTAGATTTCTTACCCTTGTAAGGGACTATTTTACCCTTACTTTAGTAACTTCATTTTGCACTTAGAATTCTCTCTTTACTAGCATTATAAAATTTTCAATTAGGGTTTCTTATCTCTTAAAGAGGGGAACTATGGTTCTTGGTGAAATTGTAAGAAATTCTCCAAGGGGAGATAATCTTGAAGTTCTATCGAAGATTTCCCGATTATTATCATCAATAAGCTTTTCTTATCCATATCTCTCTCTATTTTATTTTATTTGATTTTGTTGCTTGATGATGATATTTATTGGGTTATTGTTGATGATTCGTGAGTAGTTCATCTTGTTTCCCGAAGCAAGGGAGTAGCCCGAGCTTTGGGGTTGATGTCCATATTATTTTTATGGTTGATGTAATTTGGGATTGGTAACCTAGGGTTTGGATTTAATTGATTTGTATGATTTTCATATGAAATTAGGCTTTATTATAGGTTTGACTCGGTGGCTTGAGCTCTCGATAATTTTTCCTTCTTTTATATGATTGTGCATTTAAAAAAAGAGAAAATTAGACCCTAGGCTAGGGTTTGCCACCCTCTCGAGGGAATCCAATTTGTTCTTAAGTGAGCTTAAGATTAGATTTTGTGCCTTAGATTAATAATGAAAGAAATTGAATTCGTGTACTCAAATCAATTAAAACTCAATTTATAGGATGGAGACCTATGGAGGAGAAGACCTATAAAAAGAGGGAATATAGCCTAGGAAGTCTCGGGTGGGATAAACGACGATAGTCTAAGTTGTGTGTGTAGAGAAATCCCACCTGTACATCGGTCTATAATGTAGGAGAATGTGTGAGTGAGAAAATCACCTTGACTTTGGTGATTGGCGGATATACATTTATATAAAGATACAGTACAACAAACTCCCTAATTAGAGGAGATAAATCAGAACCAATTACAAGCTAATTTACAGCTAATTTACAAGGTAAAATAATTAAGTATCTTTTCCTTTAATATCTCCAATACCCCCCCGCAAGCGTTGCGTGGGGTGTAAGCTAACGCAAAGCTTGGACCGAAGAAACTCGAAAGCAGGTCGAGGAAGAGCCTTGGTGAAGATATCTGCCAACTGTAGATGAGAGGGAACAAAATGAGTCGAAATTCGTCCAGAAGAAACCAACTCCTGGACAAAGTGGTAGTCCAGATCAATGTGTTTAGCCCGCTTATGGGAAACCGGATTTTGACTTATAAAGATAGCACTCTTATTATCACATAATAGTCGAGGGTGGGATCGTGGAAGAGCCTTGAGTTCACCGAGTAGGTTTGTTAGCCAAATCAATTCGGAAGCTGCATTCGCCATAGCCCGATATTCAGATTCGCAACTTGAACGAGCGAATGTTGGTTGTTTCTTGGCACTCCAAGAAACGAGATTACCCCCCAAGAAAATTGAATAGCCGTATGTCGAACGGCGAGTGTCAATGCACCGTGCCCAATCCGCATCCGAATAGCCAGTAATAGAATGATCAGGACGTCTTACAAATGATAAACCGAAATGCATAGTGCCCTTGATGTATCGAAGAATTCTCTTGACAGCAAGAAAGTGATCCTCAGTAGGCGAATGAAGAAACTGACTCACGAGATTGACTGAAAAGGAAAGATCCGGTCGTGTAATAGTAAGATACTGAAGGGCTCCAACCAGGGAACGGTACAGAGAAGGGTCATGGAACGGAGAGCCCGCACTAGTAAGCGTGCTGCCAGCAGCCAAAGGAGTGTGGACCGGTTTTGAATCAAGCAATTTGGCTCGTTCCAAAATGTCATGGGCATACTTGGCCTGACTGACAAATAATCCAGTGGAGGTGTAAGAAATCTCCAAGCCCAAGAAGTAATTTAATTTTCCCAAGTCCTTTACAGCAAACTCCTAATGCGTACGATCTATAAACCGTCGAAGAATCATCATTTCCTGTAACAATAATGTCATCAACATATAACAGCAAATAAAGGACAGATTTGCCATGATGATGGAAAAATAAAGAGGAATCAGAGCGATTCTGATGAAACCAAGGCGAAATAAATAAGCGCTGAAGCGCTGATACCAGGCGAGGGGCGCCTGGCATAACCCATATAGTGCTTTCTTCAGTCGACATACGTGGTTGGGAAATCGGGGATCGACGAAGCCCGGAGGCTGAGCCATAAAAACTGGTTTTGTGAGAACACCATTAAGAAACGCGTTCTTTACATCCAGCTGATGTAGAGACCAACCATGATGAACTGAGAGAGCCAGAATCACCCGAACAGTGGCTGCTTTTACGACGGGACTGAAAGTGTGATGAAAGTCCAAACCAGGGATTTGAGTAAACCCCTGGCCCACAAGACGAGCCTTGTGACGTTCAATAGTACCATCTGCATGATATTTCGTGCGAAATACCCACTTAGATCCAACAATGTTCATGTCAGGAGACCGAGGAACAAGATCCCAAGTGTTGTTTTGGCGAAGAGCATCAATTTCTTCTTGCATGGCAGCGAGCCAGTGAGGGGACTTGGCAGCAGATTTAAAGCCACGGGGCTCTGAAGCGGCAATGAGAGCAGTTAAGAGAGCAGTGGATGCGAAATTTACTGGATAGCGAGGTTTGAAGACACCAGCTCGAGCTCGGGTGATCATATGATGTGTCGGAGGCTGAACCGGCTGAGGAACTGGGGCAGCAACAGGATTAGGCTCAGCAGGCGGTGAATCTGAATGCTCAACCAAAATGTCAGGTTCAGGCTCATCAAGGACGCGAATTGGAGGTGAGTGCTTGGCTTGGGTGGGGCCATGTGACAAGGACGAAGGCTGAACGCGTGATTGAGATGGCAAATTATATGCAACATCCAAAAATGTTGAAAGATCCAAATCAGAGTGTGAGGTCGGAGCCGGACCTGAAGAATCAGAGAAGGGGAATTCCTGTTCGTTGAATTGAGCATGGCGAGTGGTGAAGACCCGAGATGAGACAGGATCAAAACAACGAAACCCCTTATAAGAGCTGCTATAACCGATGAAAATACAGGGACGACTCCGAGGTTCTAGCTTGGTTGCTGCATAATCACGTAGATACGGATAGACACGACATCCAAATGGCTTAAAGTTTGCATAATTAGGCACACTGCCAAAAAGTACCTCGAACGGAGATTTATTATTAAGAACAGATGAAGGAAGCCTATTAATAACAAATACGGCAGTAGCAAAAGCATCAAACCAAAGTGAGACGGGGGCATGAGCATGAAACATCATTGATAGGCCTGTTTCAGTGATGTAGCGGTGCTTTCGTTCAGCACGACCATTCTGTTGAGGCGTATATGGACAAGAAATGCGATGATGTATTCCATGTAAAGCGAGAAGATTTGAAACGCGAGAATTCACAAATTCTGTACCGCCATCACTTTGAAAAGATTTAATAGTGGTGGAAAATTGATTGCAAACGAAGGCATGAAATTGAACCAACACATCATAAAACTCCGATTTCGCACGTAAAGGAAAAAGCCAAGTAAATCTAGAGAAATCGTCAACAAATGCAGCATAATAACGAAATCCATTGGAGGTAACAACCGGAGCAGGACCCCATAAATCACAATGAACAAGATCAAGCACCGTAGAAGCACGTTTATCATTTGATTCAAAACACAAACGTTTACTCTTTGCCAACTGACAAGGAGAACAGGAAGTGGGTTTTGGTAATAAGGACGTAACAGATAGGTGTCCTAATTTAGTTAGCAAAGAAATAACGGAAAATGGGACATGCCCTAGGCGTAAATGCCATAACTCATAACTTGCTTTTAAAACCTTGGTCCGAATAGCCGCAACCAAAGCTGGAATCCCTTTATCAAGCACGTATAGGCCCCGCTCACATCTACCCTGAGCCAGAATTCTTTTTGTTGCCCGGTTCTGAATCGTAAAACAAGTATCAGAAAATACAACGTCAACAGGATAATCCAACGTTAGTTTACTGATAGAAAGTAAATTTTTGGTAATGTGAGGCACGACTAAAACATCAAGCAGAGGTATATCAGGAGTTAATTTATGAGTGCCAATATGCGATATATGCAAAGATTCACCATTACCCACAACAACAGAACCGTTACCAGTGTAAGGCTCAAGTGTCTCAAGAGCAGAGGACTGAGAGGTCATGTGAGCAGAGGCACCAGAGTCGAGGTACCAATCAGAGGCGGGTTCAGAAACGTTGCACGACGAACTGAAAGCTTGAGCCAGTTGAGCAGAATGAGATGCATTGCAAGCATTGAGAAAACGAGGGCATTTGTCAGCGTAATGCTCGCCTCGGCATATTTGACAACGAGGAGGACGTTTGTTGCCACGTTTGTTGCCCATGCGCTGTCCACCATCAGAAGACGGGTTGTTCGAACGATTTCCACCATAATTGGACTGTCCAGAATTTGATTTTTTAGAATTGGAATGCGGCTGACCACGATCAGCCATGAAGGCAGCAGTAGGGGTTGCACGTCCTTCCATTGATTTGAGCATGATTTCATACTGACGGGCTTGGTGCAGCAGATCACAAAATTCCGGCATAGGAGAGAGGGCCATCCGGGTTTCAGCGAACCCAGCAAAGGACAGTCCTAACCCGCGCAAAAACCAATGGCTCTTGTCGGATTCGCCAACTGGTTGAGAGATAGCCGCAAGCTGATCGCATATGGACTTGAACTTTCGACCATATTCGTCGACTGACGAGTCACCACGATGAAGAGAAAGTAACTCCTCCCGTAATTGATGCGTGCGGGAGGCGGAAGAATGCGCATAAGCAGATTCCAGGGCAACCCAAGTTGTGCGAGAGGTGTTGCAATCGATCACCTCCGGCATGGATTCAACAGTAAGAGAGGCGGAGATGACGCTAAGGAGTTTTCTGTCCTTCATCCGCCATGTGAGATAAGCAGGGTTTGGAGAAGTTACGCCGGCGTCGGACGTAACAGTGGGGCTGGGCACGATGGTCGATCCGTCGAGAAAAGGGACGAGGTCGAAACACTCAGCCATGTGAATAACTTGTCTGCGCCACATGAGATAAGTCGAGGCGTCAAGTTTGATCTGTACCATGTTCATCATGGTGGTTACTGGTAGGGAATCAGAAGTGGCAGAGGACGCCATAGAGGGGATAGAAAGAGAGAAAAGAGAAGAAGGCTGCGGAAGAAAGAGATTAGGATCGATAGAAAGCTGATACCATGTGTGAGTGAGAAAATCACCTTGACTTTGGTGATTGGCGGATATACATTTATATAAAGATACAGTACAACAAACTCCCTAATTAGAGGAGATAAATCAGAACCAATTACAAGCTAATTTACAGCTAATTTACAAGGTAAAATAATTAAGTATCTTTTCCTTTAATATCTCCAATAGAGAAGCTACACTAGACTATTTTAGTTTTCTCAATTTGTAATTCGGTGCTCGGGGTTGATTTTGTTAGCCATCCATTTAGGTATTCTTTATAAAACCCTGTTTATTCTCCAATACTAGGGGGATATGACACCTAAACCATATCCCGGAATTTCTATCTATTGGGATGCTATTTAGGTAGGAGTTCAACCATTTACTCCCTTTTTTCTTTGACTTGATTGTGTTTGGACATTAACCCCTCAAAATTGGGTGAAACCAAGTTTTGGGAAACATTTTTCATCATATCTATTTCTATCTTTTGATTTAGTTTTAGTAAAAATCAACTCTCAATTCCAATTAGCTAAACTTAAGAAATTATGGCTCGGGTAGTTCACACGGATGTCCTCATTGTGGTTCGACTTATTACTACCCCTATCTGATCTCGTACACTTGCGAGAAAGAAAGACTATTCGAAAACAAACATTTTTGGACAGTTTTTCCAAACAAGTTCATGGCGCCGTTGCCAGGGAGGATAATCTCCTCGGGTAATTAGTCGGGTCATTACGTTTCATAAGATTTAGCCTTTAATTTGTGTTATTTAAATTTTTGTCAAGTTGTTTAATCAATTCTTCTTTTAGATACTACTCGTGTATGATAAGGACAAGAAGCGTGACATTCTGCTTGTTGATCTTGATCCTGAAATCGATAGGACCTTTAGAAAAGGAGTGAGAAGGTTAATCTAAAGAGTGCAAAGTGAAGTGGAAGTAAATTTGGCAAATCGAGAAGCCAACCACAATCCGCAAGAAGAAGTCGAGGAAGCAGTTTCTCGACGAACTCTAAGAGATTACGTTGCTCCAAAAAATCAAGGGACGCATTCAAGCATAGCCCGTCCTAGAGTCCAAGCCAATTCCTTTAAATTAAAGCTCGACCTCCTCCAAATCATTCAAGCAAATCAATTTGGAGGTCAACCGAGTGAGGACCCTCATCTCCATGTGTCAACCTTCCTACAAATATGTGACACGTTGAAGATGAACGGAGTTTCACCAGAAGATATCAAACTCTGCCTCTTTCCCTTCTCTCTAAGGGATAGGGCCGCGGTTTGGCTCAATTCACAACCACCAGACTCCATTACCTTATGGGAGGACTTGTGGACAAAGTTTTTGCAAATATTCTTCCCACCAAGCAAGACATCCCAACTATGCAACAAACTCACCACATTTTCTCAAGAGCAAGATGAGTCTTACTCGAAGCATGGGAGCGATTCAAAGATGAGTTGAGGATGTGCCTGCATCATGGGCTAGAGAAGTGGATGTTGCTTGACATATTCTATAATGGGCTTTCCTATCACGACCGAAGTGCCATTGATGCCGCTTTGGGGGGATGCTTGATGAACAAGAGTATTGAGAAGCCTTTGAGGTTATTGAAATCATGTCCACCAACCACAACCAATGGAATCGACAACATGCCAACCCAATTGCATCTTCAAATGTGCCAAGAAAAATCCAAGGTATGCACCAAGTTGATACTTTAGATTTGATATCGAAATTGGAAGTCCTTACCAAGAAATTTGACACTATGAAATCTACAAGTACCACATCCACCCAACCCCAACCCCTACCCCTCAATACTATTTCTTGTGATATTTGTGGAAACAAGGGGCACATGGCAAATGAGTGTTCTATTTTTTTCTCAAGTGGAGAGTGTGCAATTACTTGAAAGGGCTAAAAAGGGGGAGTGGAACCCTAACTCAAACACTTACAACCTCGGTTGGAGATACAATCCAGCGTTTTCATATGGCAACCCCCAAAACTCTTCAAACCCACCTCAACCACCACAATACCAAGGTCAAACCCCACCAAACATCTCAAAACCCTCTGGGATTTCCACCAAGAAACCAAAATCCCAACTATCCTGGGAGAAGTGAGGCCGACTTAGCCATTGAGGAAATTCGAGCCCAAACAAAGAAGGATAGGGACGAAATGAATGCTAATTTGAGGCCCTCATGAGCCATAACAAAATGATGGAAAAATTCATCCTTAACTCACCTTCGTGGTCACCTAGGCAAGTGGGTAGCCTCCCGGGGTAACCTGAATATAGGACAAAAGCCGACCCCTAAGAGGATCTCAAGTTTGTGGGAGAAAATGGGAGTGAGAAGAAATTGGTGGAAAAGGAAGACATTAGGCTTGAACTAGTCAAAAGGTGGAAGGCAAATGAAAAAGGAGAAAGGGTTTAGAAGAGAAGAGTGGAGAGAAAAATGGAAACCTTGAGGGAGCCACGGAGGCATCCCTACCAACACCTACCCCCACTTCTTTTAGAAACCCTTTGGAGGATGTGATGACATTAAAAAGAGCAATGGAAGTTGAGAATGAAGGTGAGATCGAAAATTTTATTTTCAAGGTGTCTTTAACCGAGACCCTACTCTTTGATGAAAAAGTTGAAGAAAGCATCACCACCTTTTCAGAGAACTTGCAAGAGTTTCTACCTAAAGGTGAGGGATCTCAAGCTTTTGAGACCCTTCCCAATTTGGATGAGTACAAAATTGTGGAAGAGGAAGGGCTCACTCCTAAGCGTAATGATCCAGGATGCTTTGTTTTATCTTGTAGAGTTGGAGAGAAAGTTTCCAAAATGCCCTATGTGATCTTGGGGCAAGCGTGAATTTGATGAGCTTACGAGCCTTTGAGGAACTCGGTCTAGCAAAACTGACTCCTACCAATGTATCCCTTAGGTTTGCCGACTCTCGGGAATCAAAACTCGAGGGAATATCAACAGATATTCTGGTTGAGGTAGGAAAGTCAAAGTTTCCAACCGATTTTGTTATCCTAGATGCGGGACGTGAACTCACGTTCCCAATCATACTCGGGAGACCCTTCCTTGCGAGTGCCGGTGCAATCATTGATGTCAAAGAGGGTCGAATGGTGCTAAATACAAAGGGTGAAACTTTGAAATTTCAAATGAACAAGAGAAAACACCCTAGTATTAGCACCCATCCTACACATTCAATCAAACACCAAGTATCATTGGGAAAAGATGAGGATCTAAAGGAATTTGAAGTTTTTGGGAAGAAAAATTTTCAAGGAAAAGAAGGGTCGGTGACCAAAAAGAAAGTGATTTCAATGATAAAAAATGTGAAAACCTTGGAGGGGAAAAACATGATTTTCAAACCCCCATAATTTG
The DNA here is from genome assembly GCA_958295605.1 of Ajuga chamaepitys. Lineage (NCBI taxonomy): Eukaryota > Viridiplantae > Streptophyta > Magnoliopsida > Lamiales > Lamiaceae > Ajuga > Ajuga chamaepitys. The sequence goes on from OY282495.1 coordinate 19,406,296, forward strand.
TTGATGAAAGAGGGTCAAGCTAGTGACCTTAAAGAAGCACACTTGGGAGGCATCACAAGCCCCGTTTTTTTCGCTTTCAATAAAAGTAGTTTAGGAGTTTTTGTAAATTTTCTTTTTGAAGCATTCTAATGTGTTGGTTTGGAGATAGTAGGTACCAAAGGGAGGTGAAATATGAAGAAATTTGAGGAAGGGCAATTTCTTGAAGAAAATGCAATTTTGAGTCGGGATTTCTTCAAAAGTTTCATTTTTCAAAAAAATTTGGAAAATCCATTGTTTGATTCATAAGCCCCCCCTCCCCCCAATCCCCATTTCCCCTCATAATTTCAAAACCCACTTCTCTCTCTACAAGTGCTCCTCCTTCTCTCTAGAAATGTTCCAAAAATACTAGCTTGAGTCCTTTGGAGGGATAGCTACCTGGACCGAGGGCATCATTTCCCACCGATCACTTTCCAGCGAACTTGAAGGAGGTAAATTTTTTTATTCTTTCATTTTAGAGTAATTTTCGGATTTTCTTGATGTTTCCCCTTGAATTCCCTTAGTTAGAACATTTAGAACACAAGGGCTACATTTTTCTCAATCCGAAATTATATTTCGGGTATATATTCGTGGTGCTTGTTGTTTCTATTGAGTATAGGGAAAATTTAAAATGGCAAAAACAAAGATGGAGAAACGAAAGAAAATCACCGCTAAATCCTCTACCTTGGGGGAAAGTGGTAAGAAGAAATCGGTGAAATTAGTGATTAGGGAAGAAATGGATGATGAAAGGGAGATAGTTGAGGAGGAAGAGGAATTTGTAGCACCGGATGGATGTTTTCTTCCATCACCTAGTGATCGGCTTATCTTTTCGAAAGTGCGTGTGAAACGAATTTCCCCCTCCAAATTCATTGACTTAATGGAATTGAGAGCCCTTTCCTATGGGGAGAGAGTGGAGGAATTTTTTAGGGCATGGGGCATATTTGATTTCTTGTTTAGGCCGACTAGCACTTTCACCAAGACAACTATCCAATTCTTTCACACACTTAAAGTTGGAAGGATGGCATTACAAGCAGCATCCGGTCAAGTTGACTTTGTGATTAGCAAGACATGCTTCTCAATGGATGTGGTAACATTTGGAGAGAAATTGGGGATAAGGAAGGATTAGCATGCAAGTGTGACAGACATGGATTTCAGGCCCGACTTGTTTTGGGATGAAGTTATTGGGGAGAAAAAGTTTGTGTCAAACAGAGAAAAATACCTACTTATCAAAGACCCGGCCATTAGGACTATTATTCAGATCCTAACACACACTGTTTTGGCAAAAAAGGAGACCACTCGAGTCACGGGAGTTGAGTTGTTCTTTATCTGGCTGCAATTAAGAGAAAGAATATTGCAGTTATGGCATTTCTTTTCGGGCATTGGATTAAGGTGCAAGGGGTTTCGTATCGAACCATCCAATTTGGGGGATGCATATCCAAGCTCATCCGTACATTATCGAAAATAGAAGAAAGACTCCAAGGAGAAGATTTAGGGTATGAAATTCTACCATTGGATGACCCGGACAAGCCTCGAGTAGCCAGAGAAAATGAAAGGGTTTTTAGAGGAAGAAGAACCAGAAGTATAAGGAGGATTAGAGAGAAACTTGATGAAACCCTAAGAAGGACAACCATCCTAGAGGGCATCGACAACCACTCAAATCAAAAGAATGAGGCGCTAGAGAAGCAAAATGAAGCCCTCATGAGAGCGGTGAATGGAATGAAAAAGAGAGTGGAGAATATTGAAAGACAAGGATGTGAAACCCACCTCCTCCTTCATTGGTTCTTGAAAAAGAGTGTCAAGACTTTTGCTTATCGTAAGAGCATCTTTCGGAAGAATTCGGGAGAAGAAGAGCCGGCAAGGATTGAGAGAGAAATTGAAGAAGTCACCGAGAGGATTGCTCCACCATCCGCCTCAACTTTCGATGTGAGGAAAATTTTCCCGGAATTTTCCAATATGGTTGCTTGGCCACAAAGCCGTGAGAACACTCTTTTCGATCCACTACACCATTTCTTTGAGGAAGGAATCTGAGTCGAGTAGGAGACCTCTTCAGATGAAAACCTACTCAAGAAACACCGTTAGAGAAAGACAAGGGGTTGAACATCCTTCCCCTTCCGGTTAGCATTTCTACCCTTAGTCTCATTTTTTGCTTGTAAATAGTGTAGTGTTAGGTTTAATGCTTCTAGAATAAGTGGTTTTGGGATGTAAATAAAATATAGAATGATATTGTTTCAATGGTATAGGTTTGGAAGTGATAACCTTGTGATGTCTTTGATTTCTAAACTCACTATTTACTACTCTTTGATGAGTTTGCACAATTTTTTCACCTCCCTAACAAATTGGAAAAAAGTTCACCCAAGTTTGTGGGGAGGACGAAATGGTTGTCATTTCTATGAAGTTTCAATTGAGATATGAATTCTAACCATTTAGCTACTTGGGCTTGAGAATTTCGCCAAAGTTTGTGGGGGGAAATGAAAGGATTATCACTTTTATGTGTTTTTGAGGATGCTCCTCTCGTCATATGGAACTCTCTATAATTCTTGATCTATGCCATTCCACCACTTTATTGTTTATGTTTTTAATTGCTTTTGTGAATAACACACTTGTAGATTGGTAGTTAGTGGAATTAATTTGTGATGAATGAAGAAGAAGGATTGCAAACCTCGATGTTGTGTTCTAAAATTTTCGAAATCTCTGTAAATTAAGTACATAACACTAGTAGGTTCCTTGCCTAGAAATAAAAATGTGATTAATTGTTCAATGAAATTTAAGGGTAGGTCAATATTTAGATATAGTGAGGAGGATTGCATGAGTTCATAAGTGAAACAGAAATATATTGTGAAAACCACCTCACATAAAATATCCCAGATCACGTTCGGATGAAAAACACAAAATAATGAACGAACTGATGTTGAATGTTCGGACACAATCACTCCAAGAACAGCCGAACACACACAGACGCAGAAACAAGAAACAAAATCACACAAGGAGGTTTTACGTGGTTCGATCCAATGAGATCTACACCTACGGAGGCTCTACCCACCTCAATTTACTTCACTCAAGCAGAAATTACAAGAATTACACAAAATCTAGCAAAACCCCCATTCACAAATCGAATTAGGTTTAGAACCCTAGATTTCTAATTCTCTCTCTACTGTATTGTTTACAAAGAGAAAATCTGATAATTGTGTTCTTCTTCACAAGAGCTTCAAGCCTATATCAGTAGTGTATCTCGAATCTTCGCGAGGAGAGAGTTATAACCGCTGGAAGTTGCGAGCTGACAGTTTGTTAGCAACGGTTAAGCCACAACAGTTTCTTCCAACTCAAAAGCGTTGTGTTTATCTTCTTATACACATGTCCCTTTCAGCACAAAACCCGGTCCAGCTATACACTCTTCTCTTGACTCTAATAAACCCGGTTCTTCTGGCCCGGTTCTTAGAGTTCTGAATCCGGTTCTGAATTTCCAACACACCATATTCCATACAAGTGCTACCTTGATGATATTGAACACAACCCCACAAAATACTATGTGCCTTTCCGAATTTCTATACCCTTATATTCCCCTACTCGTTTATCAAATCCTTGAAACAAATCGATTTAGGCAAGAATGGTGAACCAAAAAGTGGATAAATACTCAATGAAAAGAGAAATTCATAAAAAGGGTGATTCTAATAACTTCCTAACTCTTGTTTTCTTATGTGCCTAATTGTTTGACTTGTTCGGGGACGAGGAAGGCTTAAGTTTGTGGGGATGATGAATGTAAAAATTATTATTTTTCTTGTACTTTTCACGTTCATATTTTGTAAAGAATTTCGTGTCATTGATATGTTCACATGCAATTTTGAGCTTTATTGCATTTCCGAGTGGAATTTCATTTTTAATATGATTTGATTCGCTTTCGGGTGTTTTTGAGTCTTTTATTGAAGGCTGGAAAGCAGGGAGGAATTTAGAAGAGTGTTCTAGTCCATTTTCACACTCCGACCCGCATCCTAAGGCAAAAATGGGCTCAAAATTGATCAAATTCAAGCCTAAAGTAAAAATCATCAAGCCGCGAAGAAAGTTCATGAAGAGCTCAGGCCGAGAAGAGAGATAGAAAAGCCCCAAATTGAAGAAGGAATAAGACAAGGGCAATAACAGATGCTTCGTGTTCAAGCCCACAAACCGAGGCCCAAAAAAACCTGAATTAGACCCAACAAGATCCTAAGTTGAAGTTCATCGAGTCACGAACAAATTCCGTGAGGGGGTCAGGTCGAAAAAACGAGAGGAAGGGGTCCGAAATGGCGACGGAAGACAAAGGTGCAAAACAGGAGCAACGGACCAACAATCGTTGCCACTAACGGACCGGCTGCCAAACAGGCAGGACCACTGGTAGCTGGTCCAGTATGACGAGCAAAATTCAGCCGCCAGCACAACCGGCCCAGCTGCCGGACCGGCGGTTCGCGACCGGCTCCCCTGTTTTGTATAGTTTTTTGTTTTTCGGTCGTAACTTCTGCATCCGAGCTCCAATTTGAGTGATTCAAGTGATCACGTGTAGCCAAGACAAAGACCTACAACTTTTATGTTTGGACCGAGAGCTAATTCAAAGTTGATGCTTCTCAAAATTTGCATGAAGGTCGAGTCAAGTGCACGAAGGAGTGTTCGACCAACAACTTACAATCCCTTGTGTTCTAACTTGCTTTTGACTATTTTACCCTTACTTTTGAGGGACTTTTCAAAAGATTTCTTACCCTTGTATGTGTGGGGAGTGAGTGTCTATTAATACCCCCTCCTCCTTTTATTCCAAACAATTAGTTACTTTCTTTTTGCATATAGAATTCTCTCTTTACTTGCATTTTCAGATTTTCAATTAGGGTTTCTTCTCCCTTAAAGAGGGGAACTATGGTTCTTGGTGAAATTGTAAGAAATACTCCAAGAGGGTGAAAACCTTGAAGTTTATCGAAGATTTCCTTATTATTATCATCAATAAGGTTTTCTTATCCCTATCTCTCTCTATTTTATTTTATTTGATTTTCTTGCTTGATGATGATATTTATTTGGTTATTGTTGATGATTCGTGAGTAGTTCCTCTTGTTTCCCGAAGCAAGGGAGTAGCCCGAGCTTTGGGGTTGATGTCCATATTATTTTGATGGTTGATTTAATTTGGGATTGGTAGCCTAGGGTTTGGATTTAATTGATTTGTATGATTTCATATGAAATTAGGCTTTATTATAGTTTTAACTCGGTGGCTTGAGCTCTCGATAATTTTGCCTTCTTTTATATGATTGTGCATTTAAAAAATGATGATTTAGACCCTAGGCTAGGGTTTGCCACCCTCTCGAGGGAATCCAATTTGATCTGAAGTGAGCTTAGGTTTTGATTTTGTGCCTTAGATTGATAAGGAAAAAAAAATTAATTTGTGAACTCAAATCAATTAAAACTCGATTTATAGGACGGAGACCTATGGACGAGAAAACATATAAAAATAGGGAATATAACCTAGGAAGTCTCGGTTGGGATAAACGACGATAGTCTAAGTTGTGCATGTAGAGAAATCTCACCCCTACATCGGCCTATAATGTAGGAGAAGCCACACTAGACTATTTTAGTTTACTCAATTGGTAATTCGGGGCCTGGGGTTGATTTTGTTAGCTATTCATTTAGGTATTCTTTATAGAACTGTTTATTCCCCAACAGTAGGGGGATATGGCACCTAAACCATATCCCGGAATTTCCATCTATTGGGACGCTATTTGGGTAGGGGTTCAACCATTTACTCCCTTTTTACCTTGACTTGATTGTGTTTGGACATTGACCCCTCAAAATTGGGTGAAACCGAGTTTCGGGAAGCACTTTTCATTATTTATCTATTTCTATCTTTTTATTTAGTTTTAGTAAAAATCAATTCTCAATTCTAATTAGCTACACTTAAGAAAGTTATGGCTCGGGTACTTCACACAGATATCCTCCTTGTAATTCGACTTATTACTACTTCTGTATAATCTCGTACGCTTGCGAAATAGAAAGACTATTCAAAAATAAACATTTGTTTATGGTTTTCCCAGACAAGTTCAATTACGTCAAAGTCATTCTTGTCCAATACATATAGATCAACCTTAAGACTAGTATTATGCACTTCTAAAGTCATATTCCTTATGATTGAACTAGCAATCATTGCTTTACCCGAAGGTATGCTTATTTCAAGTGTTTCAGTCGCTAAAGTACTCTTCAAACCAGTCATTGCACAAAATTTATTGGACACGAAAGAGTATGTGGCACCAGTGTCCAAAAGTACTAAGATAAGTTTACCAGCAACAGTTAACATACCTGACATGGTATTGGGGTCCTTCTCAGCTTCCCTCTGTGTTACCTTAAACATTCTAGCCCGTCCTGCCGGGCCTAGGTTAAAAACCCTTCTATCAGATCCTGCTTAATTCTTTGGGCAGATATGTATGGTCTGGCACGGTTCATGGCAATGATAGCACTTATGGCCCTTTTTGCAGTTAGGGCATGCAGGATTACTCGGTGCTGCTCTGGACCCGGATGGTCTACCCTTATATTGTTATGATTTCCCCCTCTATGCTCATATCCCCTAAAGTGTTGTCCCTTTCTCTTATTAATACCTTCTGCTGATCTCACCCTTGATTTCTCCATTTCAACACCAACAGATATATCTTCCTCCCTTTCAACTACTTCTGCGTAAGTCATTCTACCGAGTCCGACCAGATTATAACGGATATCGACAACAAAGACCATTACGGAACCTCTGGGCCTTTTTATGTGGTGTATCCACCAGATGAGGAGCAAACTGACACATGTAGTTGAACTTACGCTTATATTCAGTCACAGTAAAACCTCATTAGGTGGGACATAAGAACTCAATCTCCATCTTCTCTCGGTACACCCGGGGATAAAACGTTTTCTTCACAATTTCCTTGAACTCCTCCAAGTCAGTCCATTGCGTTCCTTAGCTGCTATGAGCCTCTAGTGGTGATTCCACCATGTCCTCGCAGCACATGACACTTCTTGCACATCAGTGCAAGCTATGTAATCGAAGATGCTCTACAGCGTGAGCAACCATTCTTCAATAGCCGTCGTACCTTCGGTCCTATGAAATGTGGGTGAACTGAAGTTTTTAAATTGGGCAAATATCTGAGTAGGTTCATGATTCTGTGGGGCGTTATGAACTGTCCTTGTAGAAGGACTGTGAGACTAGCCAATAATTCTTATCCATCTGGCGCAACTGTATGCGCCCCTTTTCCTGGATCAGCGGGTGCATTCACGTGATTTCCATTGGTTCTTCTAATAGCCATGATCCTACATTCCGAAGTAGAACAACTTATAGATCTACAACCATATTTGAAGAGAAAAAAACGAATAGATAAAGAAGGAAAACAAAATAAACAAGAAGAGAGAAAGTTTCAACTAAATATAAATAAACAACTTTTATTTATATTACAAAAATTTAAAACTAGAACAAGGAAATTATTACTTTTCACTAAAAAGAAAGTACAAAACGCCAAAACTATCTAATCCAATAGAATAGACTGATCCGGGCCATTCATAAGCTCGATCCAGGAAACAATATCACTCTCACTGTCATCATCACTATCGTTAACTCTCATCCTCCGGGTCCTCTTCTGTAACTTCATCTGATTCCTCTACATCTTCCGGCTCAGATGCCGGTGCAACCACTGGCTTCATTGGAGCCTCTATCCGAATCTCCCATAGGCAAACATTTGTAGCAGCCTTCAAACTGCGTACTGGGATCCGTCAATGACAACCCTTTCTTCATACGACCTCTTCCTAGCCTCATTACAAATTAAGTTGGTATAATGGCACGCTGCAATGTTGCGGTAAGTCTCGCATCAATTCCTCAACTCACCTAAAGGAATTCGTATTTTGTCCAAAAGAGAACCAAGCATTCAATCGGGGAATTAAAAGATGTGGTACACTTTTGGGTTTGTTGGAACTGTTTCCCAAGTTTGTCCTAGCTCAGAAGACATCCCTACTTCAAACCTTACCCGCTTTCTTGGTCCCATTGTCTTTCTTGCCATTCAAAATACATGTCGATAAATATTGCACATAACTTTCATGTTTATAATTTTCTAGAATTTTACAAGTCTATATTCGTACCTCGAGCCGGCGACAGAGCATAGATGGATGGTGTAAATTTTTACTTTTATAAAGTATTTTTCTCAGAACCGTACTTTGATACCAAATGTCACAACCTAAATTTTCAATCAAATTTTCGAGGAATTTCTTTTAAAGTTTCAATAATCAAACTTTTCAATATCAAACCAACTAGTAATTTAACTTTAGATCCATTAAAAGTAATTAATTTCCCAAAATATTCCATAATAATTGATCCAAACACCTCAATAAAAACTAACTTCATAAGTGTCAATATAACATAACTTTGATGCAGAAGCATTTATTCTAAGACAATTTATTTCAAATAAAGTTTAGAACAATTTTGAGACACTAATCCATCAATTTTCCTCTGTTGGCTCCATTATTGTGAAAATATAATTTCAGATGGGGAGGGCTGCATCCAACTCGTGGGGTTCAGCTTATCAAAAATAAATACAAAGAAAAAAAAAGTATTTCGTGCACATAATGTGCGTGCTTGTGTTACATGTGTAACAATCGTATCATTTGAAATAATTTGCATCGTACGTGATTTTCGTTAACATTCGTAAACATGCATATCATCACCTGGCAAGGATATCATATTAGGGATCATAAAATGATCACATATTCACATGCATACACAAATACAACATTTCATCTTAAATATTTAATTTAAGAAACTTGAAAGTAAACCCCACCTTAAGGCATTTGAGTGCATGAAGAATATGAAAGTTGTTCTAAGCCTCGTAGCCTAAATATTCCGCTCCTACATTTATAAATATTTATAACTTTAGAGAATAATCTAGTTAGTACCATAATTTATTTGAAAAGAATGGAATATTTGACATCTATAATGAAAATTTAAATAAAATACAGTTTTGAGTTTGACTGTTGGTTCTCAAAAATAAATAAATAAATAATTTCAATAAGTTTAAAATATTTAGTCAATGTTTAAAAAGAATAGAATAAAATTTTGATATAAATTAAAAGTATATATGATGTATAAGAGAGATGGGGTAAACTTTGTAAATTTAAGGAACTTATAGACCTAATTGAATTTACAATAGAAATTAGGCAATAAGGATAAATAATATAACACAAATGACAGTTAAAAAACACTTATAAACCCGTCCGCTAAAAAAACTGACACTCGACATCTTTTCTTTTCCCCTCCCCTCTTATCCCCTTTCTCTTTACAGACATCAATGACGTCTCCATTTTTTTTTTTTTTTTTTTATCTCTTCTCCCCTTCTTCTTCTGGTACATTACATTTATAAATACACACATATATTTTTCCTACAAACTCCAGAAGCAACATATCAGAGAAATAGAAATAAGGAGGAAAAGAAAGAAAAACAAATCATAGTCCGGTATGAAACCGGTGGCAACGTCGCGGCGGGTGATGACCGTCCATGTGAACACTGTGCGGCCCACCCAACCCCTCATCTTTAATATATATTTTTTTAAACTGATGGAATGCAGTGTGTTGATGTGCTGTAAAAATTCAGAAATTGAAAAGAGGAAACGAATGTAAAAAGAGGTAAGAAGAACGCGGCGGTGGTTCGCTGGAAATTAGGTCGGCGGCCTTTACTGATAGAAATTCGAATAATCAATTTTTTTCTATACCTTAAATCTAAAATTTCTTTTCTTTTGATCGATGAGATGGAATTGCAATGTTTTTACAATTTATAGAGGTTTTGTGTTTGGATATTGAAATAATATGCTAAATTGGTGGCCAAACAAGGGTTGGATTTGGGAAAATTTTACTCCTTCCATGATTGAGTTAAGTGGAAAGAAGGAAGAAGAAGAAGTATTTGCTTTCGTTACTGTTGTTGTGTGTGTAACTGCAGTTCTTTTTTTAATAGCCTATATATGTATTATTAAATAACAAAATAATGGGCTAATATATTCACTTTGGGCTTTTACAAGTTAATATAACTAAACTTAGGTCCATATAAATTAGACTATATTATAAAATATTTTAGCCTCTTATAACCGAAATTGGGTCTTCTAGACCATTACTATTTTGGGCATCTTAAGCAAAAGGTTTATGGTTTTAATTAAATAAATTTGGACTAGGCTTAATAACTACGAAACTTAACACAATATAAATTGGGCTTATCTACAATGCACGAAAATTAAATAATTTATTATCTGAAATGCCACATAAATTTTTGGGTGTTACAGGTATGTTTAGCCGATTCGGCCTTTTCCAAGACCTATCCCTCTTGAAAAGAATTAGATTCATAACATGCTTCGCCGCGTGTAATACTCCAGCCCCGCAAGCAGGTGAAGGGTTACCACTAAAACATATTTCTACTTTCAAAACATTTATCAGCGGAAGATCTTTTAATAAAAATACGAGTTAGAAAAATTTCTTAATAATTAATTAAATTATTCTTGGCATAAAAAGCTAACTCGTATAAAAGTCCACATCTTTGAGTTAAAATCTCTAATATAATTTAAAGAATATTATAAGTAGTAAAAACTTCCAATTTAAAAATATTTAAACGACAAAACGCTTATAACTTTAGCATAACATATATAATTTGACCACCTGTTCTACTTTTAAACTCTAAAACTACCTTAAATCACTTGTATAATTAGTCAGTGTAAAATTAAGACATATATTTTGATACTTAACTTCAAATACATTTACTTTATTCTTTATCATTCTTATGGGAAACTTGTCTGCGCTAGCTAGATCCCCGGCCATCCCTTGGACCTGAAAATATTTTAAGCATAGCATCACGAGTTATGCGAACCCAGTGGGAGAACTCTATAAGCAGTTATACTAAGTGAATATGCATCATAATAAATATATCCTTGACCTAGGTGTCAATCTTACGACACAAAAGCCTTTGACTTAGAAGCCAATCTTACGACTCAGAAGCATTCGACTTATGAGCCAATCTTACAACTCAAAAGCTTTACTCACAGACCATCTTACGACTTGAGAGTAATCATATGCCCGAAGGCGAACATATTAGAGATTTTACCACTTTTCATGAAGGCATCATTTGATTGATGTTGATGTTCTTTGATTGAATTGCTTTCGAGAAGCTCCAAGGTTGTCCGGTCGAACTCGTACTGCACTCGCCGATTCCAGACCTTTGTTCTTGTAGCTTTATTTATTCTTCTTTTATTTGTGATAACTTATTATATCTATCATAATCTTACTCGTACTTATAATTAGTACACATGTATACTTATATTTTAAATCACATTTATAACATGTTGATATAACAATATAGTATGTATAGTAACATGCGTGTAACTTAACGAACTTATTAATATATTTATGTTCACATAATTCATATAATTATATGCTTTATTTTAACATACCAAAATAATCCATTAAACCCAAGTGTATGGTTTTTATAAAAATCTTCTATTATAGTTAAAAATAGCTAGTTTTAGGTCTCTGACTAGCATGTCTTGTGAAATTTATTATAAATCATATATTTCATAAAAATCTTTCAAATTTTAATATAACCTTCTAACTTTGTATAGTACGAAATAGTAAATCAGTTTTTAAAAAGGTGTAGGGAATAATTTTATAAAATCCATTTTCTAGAAGCAATTTGACTATTTTATACTCCCTCCGTTCCAAAATAGATGATGTTTTAGTTTCTTAATCATTTTTCAAAATAATTGATGTTTTAGGTTTTTTTTTTAGCATTTCTCTCTATTTTCCACCTATGTAAATTCAAAAATATCTTTGACTTTTCAACCTCCCGCTCACATTTGATTTCATTAAATCTTATCTCCACAAATTTTAGGGGGTGAATTTGGTAATATATTTGTTTCTTAATTATTTCGTTTTTTTTTTCTAAAACATCATCTATTTTGGAACAGAGGGAGTAACTAAAATCAACTTATCTTGTAAAATTCATTAAAACTCATAAACTTAATGAAATGCCTTCAAATTTAAACCATATACTAATAACATCATATAAAATAACATAGTATATTTTTTTTGGAAAATAGCTAGTAAATAATTTATATAATTTTCCAAAGTTGCATGAATAACATGAACTTCTAGTAATAAAGTATTCAAATAAAGTTCACACATTCAGATAATATAATCTCTACTTAAAACTATATAAATAACACAAATGATCAATATATTAAATATTACAAAACATATATACTTAACATATGTATTCCGATTTTGCACCACGTAGCAAAATCGGTAAATTGGCGATCAACCATAAAAGACCCCTAAGCCATGTGCATTTACTAATATGCATTCTATATAATGTCTACTTAGTATAAATTAATAAAATAATTAATTTCCTAAATCTATATAAATTACAAAAATAAGAAAGAAGATTATTAAAGAAGACAAACCTTAAAATGAATACACTAAACAATGACTCCTTAAAGAGTCAAATCGCCAAACACCATTGGATACACCGGGACATCGAACACCATCGAAAATAAACTATTTAGGGTCTCCTAATTAAAGAAATCTCTTTTTATATAATATAATTATATTTATATATATATTACTATTTTCCTTCTCGTACTGTTGGCATATACTTATATGTGTAGAACACATTTTGTGGGGTGTGTGTTTTGTGATGGAAAAACAGACTCCTATTTATAGGAGAGGGTTTCTTAACTAATTTAGATCATGCAACCCCCCCTAGTACACGTACCCTAATTTAAAAATGCATGGAACCACATCAAGGTTAAAAGGCATAGAGGTGGCAGAAAGTTATTTTTATTAGAGTTAATATATAAGTTTTTAAGTAAATATAGTACTTCTTGTAGATTATTTTGTACGTGGGAGGTTATGAGCAAGGTGAGTGTAAAGACATGTCTTTTTTTTTTTTTTAATGAGCTCTTAGCCTCAAAGTAATCGGGAATCTTCTGATAGCAAGTTGTTTGACTTTTGGTTTTACACAAATATCAGCATATAATATTTATATTATAATTTAATTATTTAGTGTTACTTTATAAATGTATCAAGTAGGAATATAACTAGTTATTACAATTTCTTTTGACATACGTTTCAAAAATTACACTAAAATTTAGGGTAAGGGTCATAAAAATATTTTGATGATAATATATGTGCACGAAGATTCACATAAATTCATATTATTCTACTCGTATTTTCTAAAGTGAATTATACTCGTACACTAACTAAATATAATACCTGGTACATGTGTTCGTGCACACACTTTAGGACGCTTTAAGTGTCATTTTAGTGTTGTTTTTGTGCAATTTCATGTGTACTTCGTGCATATTATTCTCATTGGGAAATATAATGCATTTGGTTCATTTTTGTGTTAAAACAGGTGCAAAGGGATCTAAAAAGAGCATCAAACGATAGCGGAGTCGGTGGATCGATCGAGGTAATAAAGGACAGGGCTAAAGGATAATCTCGGCCGAGATGACTTCCCAGGGAAATTCTAAAATTTTGAGAAGCTGAAGATCTCGGCCGAGACAGGCATTGCATCTCGGTCGAGATGATCCTCCAGGGAAAGTCCAGAAATTCAAGTGATCAAGGTCTTGGCCGAGATGAAACCCAATCTTGGTCGAGATAATCCAAACCCTAAAAAGCCCTAAAACCTTCTTTCTCACGTCTCGGCCGAGACACATTTGCATCTCGGCCGAGATCAACCCTTGATTCACAAGCTGAAAAACCCCTTTTTCACGTCTCAGCCGAGACATACTTGCATCTCGACCGAGATCTGTTACCCTGTTTTAAATTTCTGAATGCGATTTTGCCTTAAACTAAAGTAACAACTCTTCCCCTATATATATATATATATATATATATATATATATATATATATATATATATATCCTCCCTTTCGAAATTAACTTATCTTTAGACATCCAATAACACATTTTCCAGCCTCCATCATCCTCAAGGGCTACATTGGGAAGAAGATTGAAGGCCTTTCATTCTTCAACCCAAGTTCTTGGTTTATTCTATAATTTTATCATGTCTTATTGTATTTCTTTCTATTTGCTGATTGTATTAGGTGTAATGGGTGGCTAGCACCCTAGAATTCACTCTTGATCAATGTGGAACCTTGAGTCTAAGACATTTATGTGATTATTGCGGTTAATATTACAGATTGGATATGTCAATGTTCTATGTTATTTGAGATTGCTGATTCACACTTATGGATTGAATTGTGGTTTGATCACCCATTTGGATATTTATTTGTGTGTTGATAGAATTGGAAATTACTATCCGTAATTGTAGAATTTCCAATTCCCGTGTAGCAAACAATAGGTTTATTTTATTGGGGATAACATAGAGTTCGACCACTAGAACCGAACTTATGAGTTTTATGTCGAATCTACTCTGTTGTCTTAATTCTTAATGCACTTGACTATTGATTCTTAAAGAGCTTGTTTTAGGATTTGATAAGTTGAGTAGGATTAATTAAAGAGCTTATTTTGATTAATCATACTTAAGAGACAACAAGATTGATAGAGCTTGTTATCAATCTTGGAGTAGGAGTTCTAAGGCTAACTAATTGGGTATTAACAATAGTTGTATAAATCGTCTAAGACCAAGGGGAAGCAAGATCAAGGGTGAATTATTTTACTACGCGAAAACCAAAAAACGAAAAAATCATTCTATTTGTCTTTGTTAAATTGATAAGTATTTTTAGAGTAATTGTTATTTAAGTTGCTTAATAGAAATTTAGGTGTTAGCTGTGATTTCATTAAGATCCCCCCACTTCTTTATTGTTTTTTCAAGCTTATTTACGTTATATTGCTTGATTATAATAGTTTAATACATAAAGAAACATTTGTTCGATCGTTCCTCGTGGGATCGACCCTTACTTGCCTCTCTACTAGTTAGAGTTGTAGGATACGGTTTAGTGTATATTTATATACATTAATTTGGTGGTAAGAATTGACGTGACCGAATTTTGGCGCCGTTGCTGGGGAATGATGATAAGAATAGTGTTGTTTTATTGTTCAAAGCATTATTTTTAGTTTATTAGTTGTTTATCTTTTTTCTGTTTATCTAGTAATTTGATATTCTCTAATTTTCTTGTTTTTGGATAGGTAGTTAATGTTCTTGCATTCACAAGGGGAGAAAAGGATTTCTATTTGAGCCGGAGATAGTTGAACAGGAAAGGTTATTAAGGAGAAGGGCAAGGTTACTTGAGGAGATCCGAGGATCATTCGAAACTTTGAATATAGAGAGAGAGAAAACTGAATTAGAAGAGATGGCTGGTGAGCAGAATCAGGAAAGAACCATGAAGGAGCTTGCCAACACAAGGGTTGCACATGAACCCTTGTGTATTACATTCCCGAGATAGGGAATGATACCACCTTTGAGCTCAAGTCGGGGCTCATTCACCTCTTGCCTTCATTCCATGGGCTATCCGGGGAAGACCCGCAGAAGCACTTGAAAGAATTTCATATGGTCTGCTCGAGCATGAAACCGACAAGGGTGATTAGAGAACAAATTAAGCTAAGAGCATTCCCTTTCTCACTAAAAGACCTTGCAAGAGACTGGCTGTAATACTTGCCACCAGGTTCCATTACTACTTGGGATCAAATGGAAATACAGTTTCTTGAAAAGTATTTTCATGCATCTCGGGCCACCAACATCCGAAAAGAAATTAGTGGAGTGAGGCAAATGCATGGGGAAACATTTTTCGAGTACTGGGAAAGATTCAAGAAGCTTATAGGAAGCTGCCCACCACATCAAATCACTCCGCAGTTGTTAATCTAGTATTGGTATGAGGGGATGTGTCTAACCGATCGAAACATGATTGATTCAGCCAGTGGAGGGGCTCTGTCGACAAGACCCAAACTAAGGCCCGAGCATTGGTCTCCAAAATAGCCGCCAACACTCAACAGTTCGGTTGTAGAGAGCCTGTGAGATAAGTCAAAGATGTTATCGATTCAAGTGTTGAAGAAAGGTTGGATCAGCTCACCGACCTGGTGAAGAAAGTGATTTCAGCTAGCACTCCTAATCCAAGACCCTGCAGAATCTGTTAGACAACCGAGCACTCCACTGATACTTGTCCTATTCTTGGAGAAGAGATGGAGGCTCATGCCAATGCAGTTCACAATTTCAATCCTAACCCTGCCGGCAGGAAGTATGATCCCTATTCGCAGACGTACAATCTGGGGTGGAGAGACCATCCCAACTTCAAGTATGGAAATCAGAGTCTAAATATGCATCAACAGGGTGATCAAAGTGGGCACAATCGACCCCCCTACACTAGGGGGATATTCTAGCAGAGATAGCCACTGAGTCAATACCCTCTGACCCATCACTTTCTGACATAGTGAAGAGCCTAATTCTGAGCACAGAAGAACAGAAGAAGAGGTTTGACAAACTGATTAGGAGAGGGGTGTCAGCAACCTGTTATGGCGATCCAAAGATTTCGGATGCCATGGGAATAGGGCACAATGTTAATGATCTTTTAGACAAAGCAGATCTCGCCCAATGCCTAGCACCCCGAGCTACATTCCTCAAGTTCATGCTCAACAAAGATCAACAACATCAAGTTCCAACTTCTTAATGAGACAAAGACCCTGAGCCACGACAATCTGAGAGATATATACGGCTTTAAAAGGCCAACTGTTGGTGATGACGGTGGATTGCGAGAGTTTGACGTGCAACAATTCTGGGGGGCAAATCACTGCCGCCCCTGGAATAGTTGCACCCCAGGCTTACGACCCAAGGAGCTCCAGGTTGACTTCAATAAGAAGCCCGGTCGTAAAATATTTGCAGAAGTTGTTGAGCTCGACAATCTGTGGCAGGAAAGAGATCAGTTCTCCTCGATTATATGAGATGGAGATTTTGTGGGCCATTAAGGACATAAAGTTGAGGGATTTTCAGTAAGACACGATATTGAGCTTACAGAAGATAGTAAAGGAATTGAGACAGAACGAAAGAGCGAGACGAAGGTTCCAGACCCGATTTACTGTGGGGTCTGATTACCCCCATCCTCGAGCATTACAATGTACCCCTCCCAGAGTACACACCCATCAACACTGAATATTATTTAGACTTGGAGGAGATGGAGACTATGAGAATCGCCATGCTCGGGTATAAAGAGGGAACCTCGGGACCGTCTGTCCCCTATGTCCTCCGGAATGTGGGACCCTACCTTCGTCTCCCAAACCCCACTCTGACCTACATCGAGCGCCTGGAGAACAACCTGACAAACTTTGCGTTGAGCTTGTAAGATCATTTAAGAGAGTCAAGGGATCCAACCAGCGCCGAGTTAACACGGTATAAGAGGGGCAAGAAGCCACGAACTGTGGCAAGGGAAGTGAGTACGGGGAATGTAGAAGGAAGCAGTCAGCCGAGCAGAAAGAGATCGGCATCTGCCGTGCAGTCTCGGGCCAAGATTCGGGAAGAGCACAGTGACCGGCTGAGCAATTTAGAGTCGGGTGTGCAGGACATCAAAGCTGATATCAGTGCAATAAGGGGAGATGTCCATCAAATGGGGGAGGAAATGAAGGAAATCAAAGAGAGTTAGAACAAGTTACTAGCCTTGTTCAAAATCATCCAAAGATGTTTTACTGGCTCGAGCCCTTGAGATGGCAGGCCCTCAAAGTCATTGTGAGTGGAGCACCAAGGGTTTCTCGCCTCTTATCCATAAACTTAGTTGAAAACTAAGTTTGGGGGAGAGAATGAAGGTGGGATATTCTTGGCCGCTCAAACCCTCATCTCTCATATCTCTCTTCTGATTTCCCTTCCCTTGGCTGACTATAATGATTTTATTGGCCCGTGTGCGCTATTCCTGTTTAACTGAAACTTGCTCATTTTGGTTTGACGTCCTGTGTGCCGATTAGATTTGAATGATTGCCTGTGGTAGCTATCTTGGATGTTTCTGTTTAATTGTAGATGAATTTGGTGGGCCTGCGAGCCTTTGCCTATCTTTTGTTGGTTTATGAGCATTATTGTTGGTATTTTGATTTGGTATTGCACACTTAGGAATAATGATTTTGTTAATTTTTTTGCTTTTTATTAGAATTGGGTTGGATAATATTGAATAATTGGGTTGATTTCAACGGGAACCAACTCGAACTCCTCTTTTCCACAAACTTTGGTCTTTGACCAAGTTTGGGGAGGGGGTGGTAGGCGTACAAGTTGGTCGCTCGAGAGAAAACTGATTGGACCGTGTAAGAAGAAAATGTGGCATTGGTTAATGATGATTTTTTTTGAAAAAAAATGGTGAAAATGGCACATGATAGAGCATGGTAGTCTTTTGAAATAAAATCGAGCTTGCATTCAAGATTTGTGATCAAAATTTTCCCAAAAAGTGAGTTTTTTAGCCTAAATAGATACTCCCATTTTTGGAGTACTTCAAATTCTTCTTTCGGTGTGAAATTCATTGAATGCATGCATTTTCCTCTAGAACTTGCCCTAATTCTCTACTTCTGAATAAGTCGATACATGTTGTGGCATTGAAAATGATATTAGGCAATTCATGATCAAAACCTATTTCAAAAGCTTGAAAATATTCCCTTTTTACCAAATTTGACATTGTCTCTAGATAAGCCCCATGAGCTTAAAGCTTTTTTGTTTGATAGCCAGCTTTACAAGCCAATCCCCTTTCATTTAGCCTTTGAAACAAAATGGACTATAAGAGCATGAGGGAGGCGGTTGGAAGGTAGTTGGGTTGGGAGATTGGGATCAAATTGGGGTAGACTAGTGGAAATTGTCAAAAGGTGAAAGGGAAACACATAAAATAGGTAAGAATTAAGAACACGAGCCTCTCCACTGTTATTATGTTAAAAAAAAAAATTCGGAAGCCGAGAAAAATAAAAAAATCAGAAAATAAAAGAAAGAGTTCATTGTATATACTTTGTAGCGTTAAAATTGGAGAGGTTGGTGGAAATCACAAGATCTTGTGATTATTATTCTCAAGGTTGAAATTTTTTTAAGGAACACATCTCATGTGAGAATTGATAAACATGGGAGATGTAGGCTGAAATAAGGTGAAGAAGTCGAGTTTTAGAATCGATTTGAATTAGAAGTGAATAAGTGAGGTAGAGCGATTGTTGTTTGAAGCGTAGACGGGTAGGGCCCACTCTTTTAGTCCATTTTTATAGTCACTCTTACCTAAAGTCATCCCACCTTACCCCAAGCCAACATTACAACCTATTAAAGACCTATTTGATTCTTTGCCACACATTTCAAGTATATTCTCAAGTTTAGATGATTGGCAAGCCATGGTAGGCATTTCATGCACTTCGGTGCGAGCGTTTACACATTTCATTCAATACACTCGAGAGTCGAGAGATACACTCACTGGTGAGGATCTCAAGTCGAGAACGTCGAGTCTTGAGAGTAGTAGATTTAGCCTATCGCATATGCTCGTTACTTTCATGTTTGCCTTGTTTTTAGAAAATAATCTGAAACCAATTGCAACTTAAATCTGTCCTAAACACGTGTTCTTTTGTCTTTTTCTTTATTTGTTTCGGAAGAACAAAAGTTCAATTTTGGGGGGATTTAGTACACGTGTTCGTGCACACACTTTAGGACGCTTTAAGTGTCATTTTAGTGTTGTTTTTGTGCAATTTCATGTGTACTTCGTGCATATTATTCTCATTGGGAAAAATAATGCGTTTGGTTCATTTTTGTGTTAAAACATGTGCAAAGGGATCGAAAAAGAGCATCAAACAATAGCGGAGTCGGTGGATCGATACAGGCAACAAAGAACAGGGCTAAAGGATAATCTCGGCTGAGACAGGATGAAAATCTCGGCCGAGATGACTTCCCAGGGAAATCCTAAAATTTTGAGAAGCTGAAGATCTCGGCCGAGACAAGGTCACTGATACACGTTAATTATGCTTGTAATTTGGTCGAGTTATGATATTATTTTATAGGAATTATGTGCATAGATGGTCAAGAATTGGATGAAATGTTATATAAGTGACCAATTAACGTACTCGGCTTGTTTTAAGGTGATTTTGAGCTTTTTCAGGATTAAAGGTTGTGATTTACGACTACCGAACGAGGAAACAAGTTGGAAAAGAGTGAAAACCGGCCCAAAAGAGTGAAAACCGTCCAAGAACCGGTCCAAACCGGTCCGAACCGACCCGAACCGGTCCAGGAGTAAAACGGGGCAAGAACCGACACGGCCGCGTCAAACGTGTAACACGGCCGTGTCAAAAGTGGTGTACAATGCTCAAAACGGCTCTGGAACAAAACACAACCGCGTCACAATTGCAACACGGCCGTGTCAAATGTTGCGCAGAAAGTGAAGTTTGCAAAGCAACACGGCCGTGTCACTTAAGCAACACGGCCGTGTCAAAAAGACCGCCGATAAGAGAGATCCTGTTTAATAGGGGATTTGATTTCCTAATAGGATTTTGAGCCTATCTTCTCAAAGATTCGTCCCCAACTCTATAAAAAGGACCTCAAGTTCTAGGAAAAAGCATCATCAAGAACATCAATTACATTATCCTACCTAGAAGAAATCTTGGAGGACAAAGAAGACGAAGATCATCGAGACGGAGTCATCCGGGTTTAATTATTCTTTTCTAGTTTAATTCTTTACAATGTTTTTATTAGAATTTTGTATTGGATTATTGCTAGGCATGAGTAGCTAAGCTATTCGTGTCCTAGGGTTAGAAAGTAGGGATTTTTACGACAATGGTTTGATTATGATTTAATCTATTTATTCCTTTCTTTATGTGTTTATCTCTATGTTTGTGCTTACAACTAGATTTAGCTTGATCACCTAGATTTAGTAATTTAGTTTAGCAATTCCGCTTCGAGAGGAGGGAATTGTTATCAGACTTTGAACATAGAGCGCAGTTGTCTATGACTGTGTAGGCCGTGGCTTAAGATCGTTTGGGAGTTATTAGGTTTAATTGACTCGAGAGGGTAATTAGCTTAATTAATCAACGGTTTAATCGCTTCGAGAGAAGGATTAGATTATTGTCGTGCTGCCTAATAAACATTAGAATTGGTAAATTTATAGGTTAATCGTATTCAACATTGAATTAATATCCTGAAATCGAAGCCCTAGGATACCCTTTCTCATCGATTGTTAGTTCTCTTTGTTTGCCAGTAATTAGTTAAATTCCTTAATTCTTGTTAAAATCAACCTTTGAAGCTTAGTATCTAGTTAGGACATTCCTAGAGTATTAAGGTATCAAACTACCTAAAGACCCTATTCCTTGTGGGATCGACCTTGACAATAGTACTACACCTACATCCGTACACTTGCGGAACACTAGGTTAGAACCCGACGTGTCAGTCTCGGCCGAGATGAAACCCAAACTCGGCCGAGATAATCTAAACCCTAAAAAGTCCTAAAACACTCTTTCTCACGTCTCGGCCGAGACACATTTGCATCTCGTCCGAGATCAGCCCTCGATTCAAAAGCTGAAAATTCCCTTTTTCACGTCTCGGCTGAGAGACAGTTGCATCTCGGTCGAGATCCGTTGCCCTTTTTTAAATTTCTGAATGCAATTTTGCCTTAAAATGAAGTAACAACTCTTCCCCTATATATATATCCTCCCTTTCGAAATTAACCTATCTTTAGACATCCAATAACACATTTTCCAGCCTCCTTCATCCTCAAGGGCTACATTGGGAAGAAGATTGAAGGCCTTTCATTCTTCAACCCAAGTTCTTGGTTTATTCTATAATTTTATCATGTCTTATTGTATTTCTTTCTATTTGCTGATTGTATTAGGTGTAATGGGTGGCTAGCACCCTAGAATTCACTCTTGATCAATGTGAAACCTTGAGTCTAAGACATTTATGTGATTATTGCGGTTACTACTACCAATTGGATTATGTCAATGTTCTATATTAATTAGGATTGATGATTCACACTTATTAATTGAATTGTGGTTTGATCATCCATTTGGATATTTATTTGTGTGTTGCTAGAATTGGAAATTACTATCCGTAATTTTAGGATTTCCAATTCCCGTGTAGCAAATAATAGATTTATTTTATTGGAGATAACATAGAGTTCGGCCACTAGAACCGAACTTACGAGTTTTATGTTGAATCTACTCCGTTGTCTTAATTCTTAATGCACTCGACTTTTGATTCCTAAAGAGCTTGTTTTATGATTTGATAAGTTGAGTAGGATTAATTAAAGAGCTTATTTTGATTAATCATACTTAAGAGACAACAAGATTGATAGAGCTTGTTATCAATCTTGGAGTAGGAGTTCTAAGGCTAACTAATTGGGAATTAACAATAGTTGCATAAATCATCTAAGACCAAGGGGAAGCAAGATCAAGGGTGAATCGTTTTATTACGGGAAAACCAAAAACCGAAAAAATCATTCTAGTTATCTTTGTTTATTTGAATTGTTAAATTGCTAAGTATTTTTAGAGCAATTGTTATTTAAGTTGCTTAATAGAAATTTAGGTGTTAGCTGTGATTTCATTAAGATCTCCCCACTTCTTTAATGTTTTTTCTAGCTTATTTACGTTATATGGCTTGATTATAATAGTTTAATACCTAAAGCAAAATTTGTTCGACCGTTCCTCGTGGGATCGACCCTTACTTGCCACTGTACTAGTTAGAGTTGTAGGATAAGGTTAAGTGTATATTTATATATAGTAATTTGGTGGATAGAAACGACGTGACCAATACCTTAGAACATTTCTTATTTATAGAGCTTTTCTTTCCTATACCGGACGAGTGTACTTTTGAACTCGATCCCCTTGATAGCTCCTCCTGTAAAATTGAGTAAAAACATGCACTTTGTTCCTTAAAAGAGCATTAGCTTGGACATTTGGATAAAGAATTTGACTTGAAGAGCTTTAAAATAAAATAAACTTTAATAATTATTTCTATAAAATTAATGAAAATGCCAACAAGAATGTCAGCTGCTTTTCGTTTTGGGGTGTTACAATCTCCCCTCCTTTTAAAAATTTCGACTCCAAAATTGGTATATTTAAGCTAAATACTTTTGGAATTTAACCTTAGGAGTTATATCCCTTTGTTGCGGTCCTAAGTAATGGGAAATTGTAGTTGTTGATCCATTCTTATGTGTTCTTCTACTAGTACCTCAAAATAGTCAAGGCTGGATTTAGTTATAGACAATAAACACCACATATCTTACATGCATACTTATTGTTAGAACATGTGTTTCTTCCAGTGTTCTAGGTTCAGTGTTTTACTCTATGTTGAAACACCCTGAGAAACATGTTCTACTATTCCTTGTATTTTACCTTGCTGCCCTTGTATGTTTATTCTATGTTAATGGTATGTGTGTCTATTCCGATAGGTTTGGTTTTAAATGTATAACTACATGTGCAACTTATCAAAACCGAATGTCTTCTCTTGGAAGATTGGCGGTTGTGTGTTTGATCTTCACTTGCAGGTTATAACTGTCATTCCTCAAGGACTATTTATAGGCAACAAGAAGAAGATCAAGGTGTGGGAAAGAGGAGAGAAAAACAGAAGTGTAAAGATGAGAAATCTCCAAGTCATTTTCACACCAAAAGTTGAAGAGTGGTATCTTCATACATCTCACACTTTTCGTTATGAGAACTTTTGTGATTCTTCTCTCAAAAGAGAATCACTTTGTATGTTGACTTAGTTTGAGTGTAAATTTGATCGTTTGTTGTATGATCAAATTTAGGTTTTGAAAGGCATTGTATAAAACTCAATTCCGCTGTGATTGATGATAAATTGCTCAGGCTTTGTTTGGTCTGAATTTGAATTATCTCGTCTCTGTTTGTTAGTTCTAGTTTTATACAACCTGCAATTCAACTTTAAGTAGAGTGTGTTTGGCCCAGTGTTACAACACTCAGTGTAACACTCATCATGACCAGTGCTTAAATTCCTTCAATTGGTATCAGAGTGATCACTTGACACTACTAAGTGAGATTCTGCGGCAAAAGGAATCATGGACGTGCCTCGAACAGCATTGATGCGGCCTCCCATTTTAGATGGTACAAATTATTCCATGTGGAGGATAAAAATAAGGGCTTACATCAAGTTGTTGGATTAAAGAGCGTGGAGATCAGTAGTTGTTGGCTGTACACCACCTCGCAAAGAAGACGAAGATGGTGATGTTGTACTCAAATCTAAAGCTGAGTGGACGAAGGATGATTTTACTCTCTCATGTTACAATTCTAAAGCAATTAATGCCATTTTTTGAGCAGTTGATACATCTTTGTTTCGAATGATTCAAAACTGTGTTACTGCTAAAGACGCTTGGGAGATTTTTCAAAGGCAATGTGAAGGCTCGGAGAGTGTACGGATCTCAAAGTTAAGGATGATAGCAACACGTTTTGAAACACTCAGAATGGAAGAGTCAGAAACTATCTCTTCATACAATTCTTGATTGTGTGAACATGCTAATGAGTCTCATGCCCTTGGAGATCCAATTAGCAATCAAAGGTTGGTTAACAAGGTATTACGTAATCCTACCGAACGTTTCAATATAAAAGTCTATCCTTAGAAGATTCTAGAGACACATTCAAAATGTCCTTAGATGAGTTGATTAGTATTCTTCAAACCTTTGAACTAAACATAAATCAACATCACCAAGTGAGAGGAAATAACAAAGCAAATGCTTTTCCTTCTCATTTGGGTGAGTCTAGTTCAAACACAAAAGGTGATAGAATTCTGTTAAAATGAAAATCTTGATGATCCCTTTGCATATTTGACTAGGAAGTATCAAAGATTTTTATCCCAAAAAAAAAAAAAAAAGAAGAGTGTTTCCAAAGGTGTTTTTAATACTGTCACCAAAGGTTTTGAAAATCGAAATCTTGGAAAAGATTCTTATGGGAAATCCTTGAATAAAAATGATTCTCCTCAAACTCCTGGTTTTAATTTTCAAAATCAAGGAGGATACTCTCCCAAAGATGCTATGTCCATTCAATGTCGAGCATGTTCTGGTTATGAAAATGTGCTAACAATCTTATGAAATGTGGAAATAATCTTGTTGTCACACTGAGTGACAATGAGTCTGATGATGAGGGAGAAGGAGGCAGTGCTTCACAGAATGTTTCAGCACTCATGGTAACACTTGATGAATTGAGTATTAATCAAAGTGTTAAAACACCTCTTAAAACACCTGACGTGTGTGACACGGACTCAGATTCATCTGAGTATGAACTTCTTCTAATGGCTTTTAGAGAAATGCATCAAGAACTTGTGGTTTCTGTCGGGTTGTTAAATGAAGCTAGATCTGAAAACGAATTTCTCAAAAATAAAATTTCTCACTTGGAGAGATCTTTGTCTCTCAAAGATAAAGATCTTGAAAATGTGACTCTCGATCTTAAAAGAAAAACTGAGTGCTTGAATCGTTTCAACTCTGGTACTTCAAAATTGAATGAAATTCTTTTAGCACAACAACATGGGTCATTTGGCATTGGCTATAATCAATCGTTCCAAAGTTCTTCGCAATGAATTTTTTCAGAACCCAAAACTCCTGTGTATATTAAAGAAATGAATAGGTTTTAAAATCTATCCTTGGAGAACACTCCTCCTAAAATGTTGAATGATGATTTTGACATTGCTAGCATAACCGAACAAACTGGCAATTTATCCATCACTAGTAGCGAGGTCAGAAATTACCAAGAAGAAGATAGCAATGACTCTAAAAAATTGAAAAGGTCCAGGTCTGATGATAATAATAGAGTAGTAGTGTGTGACTATTGCGCTATTCCTGGTCACAAAAGACCTTATTGCTTCAGGAGAAAAAGAAAGTTGCTTTGTAAGAAACTTTCTAGAGTGTCACAGTCTGTGTTGCAACACTCTACCTCACACTGCACTAAGCCTAAAACTATTTCTCCTCTAGAGCAATTATCTGATACTTGTTGTAACATGATTTGTACCTCCTTAATAGCTGATATTCGAGGGGTATGGTATTTTGATAGTGGTTGCTCTAGGCATATGACAGGCACCAAAATGTTTTTAAAATAATATGAAGATTTCGATGGTGGCAGTGTTACTTTTGGTGGGGAGCCAAAGGTAGAATTGTTTGTAAGGGTGTTCTTGATGTAAAAGGATTACCTAACCTGAAAAATATTTTGCATGTGAAAGGCCTTATGGTAAACTTGATAAGTATAAGTCAACTTTCTGATGAAATCTTCATGTGAAGTTTGAGAAAGATTAATGCAGTGTATATGACGGTGGGAATGAGTGTATAATGACAGGAACAAGAGCCTCCAACAATTGCTATTCTATTTAGGAAGGAATAACATGTCACAAGGCACAAATTGATGAAGTTGAGTTGTGGCACCAAAAGCTGGGCCATATCAACTACTGTCAGCTTCAAAGGCTTGCTTCAATGGAGGCTATGAAAGGTTTGCAAAAATTCTATTGTAAGATTGATAAAGTTTGTAACTCATGTGAAAAATGTAAACAAACTAAGGTGTCTCACAAGGTACTACAACACCATGTTACAACACACTATTTTGAACTTGGTCATATGGATTTACTGGGACCTATAGAAATGGATAGTCTAGGTGGAAAAAGATATGTGTTAGTTTGTGTGGATGATTTTTCAAGATTTACATGGGTATTCTTTCTTATAAGAAAAATCTGAAACTTTTGATATGTTTAAAGTTCATGTTGTTTAAATTCACAATTCTAATGGTATATGGATAGGTAGAACTAGAACTGATCATGGAAGGGAGTTTGAAAATGTATCTTTCACTGAATTTTGCCAAAGGAAGGGCATAATACAAGAATTTTCAGCTCCTAAAACACCACAACAAAACGGCACAGCTGAAAGGAAAAATAGACTTTTACAAGAAATGGCTAGGGTTATGTTGTGTGCTAAAAACATGTTAAAAATATTTTGGGCTGAGGTCATCAACACTGCATGTTACATTTCAAATCGCGTCTATTTAAGATCAAGGATTACTATGACACCCTATGAAATACTCAAGGGTAGGAAACCTAATCTTAAATGTTTTCACGTATTTGGATGCATTTTTTACATTCTGAATGATCATGATCAATTGAATAAATTGGATTCTAGAAGTGACATATCATGTGTTTAACTTACGAACAAGAACCATCCAAGAAAGTGTTAACATTGTGTTTAATGATCTGACTGATATTGCAGGGAAGAGAGTTGAAGATGATGTGTTGGACCTTGTTGAACAACACCCTCAAAATAATGAGGGTGTGTGCCAAAGATGTTGAAACACCTCTAGGAGACAATGTTCAGAATACCACAAATTCGAACTCTCCCACTCATGAAGCTCAAGAAGATACATAATATTTAAACAATGGTGTGGGAGATGAAGTCATGGTTAGAAGAGATCCACCAGGTAGAATCTAAAGATGCACCTAGCTTCTCAAATCATAGGTAATGTAAATGACCGTGTTCATACTCGTCATAAGGAAAGAACTGATTACTCAAAAATGGTAAAACTCGCTTGCCTATCTTCTACTTTCATGCAAATTTATGAGGCATTTTTTGTATCCAATGTGGAACCAAAAATTATAGATGAAGCTCTACATGATGAAAATTGGATTAATGCTATGCATGAAGAGCTTCATCAATTCACTAGGAATGATGTTTGGGATGTAGTTCCTAGACCTCATGGTGTGAATGCCATTGGTATAAAATGGATATTCAAGAACAACACAGATGAACTAGGAAAAGTGATTCGTAACAAGGCACGACTTATGGCACAAGGGTACACACAAGTTGAAGGTCTTGATTATGATGAGACTTTTACTACTGTTGCTATGTTAGAATCCATTCGGTTCCTAATAGTTGTTTCATGCTTTCTCAATATTAAGCTCTATCAAATGGATGTTAAGAGTGCATTTTTAGATGGAATTTTGAATGAAGAAGCTTATGTTGAGCAAGCCAAAGGGTTTGTTGATCCATATAAAACTAATCATGTGTTTAAACTTAAGAAAGCTCTATATGGATTGAAAAAAGCACCTAGGGCATGGTATGATAGGTTGACTAAATTCCTCATTTCACTAGGATTTCAAAGAGGCAATGTTGATAAAACTTTGTTTATAAAAAAGTGGTCTTCACATATCACCATTGCCCAAATATATGTGGATGAGATTGTTTTTGGATCAACATGTGAAAAGGATTTGAAAGATTTCACTGATCAAATGTCCACGTCTTTTGGAATGAGTCTTGTAGGTGAGTTAAGTTTCTTCCTTGGTTTGCAAATAAAACAACATGAAAGTGGAAAAAAAATTTAGCCAATCAAAATATGCCAAAGGTCTGGTTATCAAGTTTAATTTGTTGAACTCTAAGTCAATGAAAACTCCTTTGAGTTCTTGTACTAAGATTTGTAAAGACAGTGTTTCACAAGGTGTTGAGAACACCTTGTATAGGAGTATGATTGGGAGTTTGCTATACTTGACTGCTAGCCGTCCAGACTTGTGTTATAGTGTCTCTGTATGTGCACGTTATCAAGCTGATCTTAAAGTGACCTACTTAAATTCAGTAAAACGTATCATAAAATATGTGAGTCGAACCACAGAATTATGAATTTGGTATTCTAAAGACACTAACACTAATTTGGTAGGTTTTTGTGATGCTAATTGGGTTGGAGATGTAGATGATAGAAAGAGTACCTCATGAGGTTTTTTTACCTAGGAAATAATTTGGTGTCATGGAATTGTAAAAAGCAAAATTATGTTTCCTTGTCTATTGCCGAGTCAGAATACATTGCACTAGGGAGTTGTTGTACTCAACTGTTATGGATGCAACAAATGTTAGATGATTATGGTCTTAATAGTAATGGTCTTTTGGTGTATTGTGATAATGCTAGTGCTATTGATATCACCAAGAATCCAGTACAACACTCTCGCACAAAACACATTGATATCCGTCATCATTTCATAAGGGATTTGGTTGAAAAGAATGTTCGGAACATAGAACATATACCAACTGAAAGACAACTTGCGGATATTTTTACTAAATCATTACATTTTGAGAGGTTTTCCTTTCTAAGGAAATCTCTTGGATTGTGTATTATTTAATTTCTTTAGTGTTGTATAGGGTGTTACAACACCCTTTTGTATATAAGTATTGTTCTTATGTTTGTGTCTTCTTTTATACTCTTGTTACTCATTGCAGAATTCTTGTTGGAATGATGGCTTTTACTAAAGATGATTCTTGCTAGGACTTGATTTCGATGGGTATTCTGTACAATCCCTTGTTCACAATTTGTTTTACCCAAATCATCATTCAATTCTGATTTTCTTAACCCTGTCAGATTCTACTGATGATGATCTACAGGTAACATGCAATTATGTGACATGTCCTCTAAAATTTTAGAGAAAAACACTTGAACTAAGGTGTTGCATCAAGTGTTGGATCAATGTATGGAACACCATTTTTGGTCAGTTCTTGTGAATCTTCTTATGTCTTACTTCCACTTAAAAATTCTGTAATGAAGTAGTGTCCTTTTCTCTTATAAAATCAAAAAAATTTGTTTTATATATAAAAAATAAAATTAAAAAATTAAAATTCCACTAAAATTATTATTTTAGTTTATTGTGCTTTTGTGTTCTATATTTTGTTCCATTTTTTTTCAAAAAAAAAAAAAAAAAAAAAAAAAAAAAACATATATCTGCAATTATTGAGTAAATGGTGTAACATTAGATCTTATCCAATTCCCTATTTTCATGGAAGTTGTGGGTGGTTACCATAGTGATGGTACATGTTAGTTTTAGGGGGAGTTATTTTTCAATTGTTTAATAACTGTTTTTGTGGTGTATTTAATCTGGGCTTGTTCATTATTTTTATTCTGATTAATTATTGTCAAAATAACGGATTCAGAGAAGGAAATAACCCAAATTATTTCCTCTTTCAAAGATACTTTAGAAAAACAAACATCCCCTATTCTTCCTCACACATTTTTATCTCACACTACCTCTTTAGTTTCTGCAGAAATCTCACACTCTCAATCTATGGCATATTTGCCCAGTAATCCTTACGACATCAGGAATGAATATGCAGGACTGCAAAAGGATGATATTCCATCAGATGCTACAGCACCCACTGTTCAAAACCCCTCTGAAATTCAGGAGAAAACCCTAGTATGGCTCTTGAGGAATTTGTTCCTCCAGATGCATTTCTGAACATGCAACTATCAGGGGATCAAGAAAATCCTGTAGATGTGGAGGATGTTTCTGCATTCGACTTTATTAGGGACACCATTCAGGCTATTATGGTCCGATCAAACGTGTCTCCAAGAGGCAACGAGGCACTCACCAACTCTGGGGGAGAATAAGCCTCCAGTCACGAAGAAGAGGCCTCCCAAAGTACAACCTCCACCACCATTCAGGTTGCCCTTGGATATTGAAGATGACAAATAGAAGGACCCTGACTATGAGGTTCTAATTCACACAAAAAGTGCCCAGGAGTTGTTCACAGAAGAGACCAGAAAGAAAGGGAAGGTTGTCAAGGAAAGTTCAAGTAAAGGACCATCCAATGTTGTTGAATGTGATTCAGCATCCCAGGAATTATCTTCTGATGGAGTTCCTCAACCAGAAACCTCTGTGGAAGAACAAGTAC
The DNA here is from genome assembly GCA_958295605.1 of Ajuga chamaepitys. Classification (NCBI taxonomy): domain Eukaryota; kingdom Viridiplantae; phylum Streptophyta; class Magnoliopsida; order Lamiales; family Lamiaceae; genus Ajuga; species Ajuga chamaepitys. Next base: position 19,436,871 of record OY282495.1, read on the forward strand.
CAGGTTATAACAAGGAAGAGACACTGGCTGACTGGCGGAGAGCCATGAAAAGAAAGGACAAAGCTGGTGAAGGATCCAGTGTTCCAGCACCTGCTGAAACACCTGATGATGACATTACTGAATTTGCTACTGAACTTGATGCTGAGTTAGACGAGGAGTCTGAAAAAGAACAAGGAAATGAGACTGATGAGGAAGAATGTGGTTCTGGAAATGAAAAGGCAAAGGAGCAAGAAAATGTGGATTCTGAGGAGACGGAGTCTGAAGAATTTGATGATTCCAGTGATAAAGATGTGGTAATGAAAGAGGTTGCTTCTGAAGATGAGAGCTCAAGTGAAGAAGAGGCCCTACCTCCAGTAAGGCCCAGGCATGCCATATGGGGTGCTACAACACGGAATGCAAACAGGGCTCATAGCAGCTATTTCTATACGGAGAAAACATTAAAGGATTGAGAATATTTCTAAAACAGGGCAGTTATCTCTAAGAGAAAGCTTGACACTCCTCACTTTAAAAGGTATGATCTTATTTCCATTATTGAAGCAGCTCATCTAGGTAAAACCTTGGAGTTAAATTGCAAGTTTGCTGAAGATCTGGTATGAGAATTTTATTGCAATTTGACTAAAGGCATGGAGTGTTCTAATAATCCTAGGTTTGACCAAGTTTACCTTTGGAGAAAAATTGTGCTTTTAACTCCTGCTCTTATAAATGACCTCCTCAATTTCCCTCCAAACAATGAAGAGGAAGAGCTGCATGAATTAGATCATGTGATTTCCCAAGCCACGGGTGGTCACAAGGCTGTTTGGCCAGGTAACCAGAAAATTCCAGCTTCCCTCCTTACTTCAAAGTATGCCATCCTACACAATGTTGGCTGCTTTAAACTGTTTCCCACCAAGAGCCACAATGTTACAACTCAAATACAGATGAAATTTTTGTACCGAGTCATAAACGGTGTCAAATTTGACTTTGGCCAGTTTGTCTTTGATACTATTACTAACTTTGCAGAGAGGAAGCCGCAACATCAATACCTACCTTTCCCTTGCCTTATTTGGAAGCTGTTTTGAAGTTAGAATATCAAGGTCTCTGCTAATTCAGAATACTTCCATGATCTCCACGAAATCACTATTGATTCCAAACTTGATCCTCCATATGTGCAAGATGTACAACGTGTGGAGCCTATAGAAGAAGTGATTAGAGGAGGTGCTGCTGACCATGGTGCAACACACTCACTAACAATTTATGTCCCAGTTGTGCAACTCTTGAACTGGATTCGGATGGCTACAGCTCGGAGAAGGAGAGCAGAAAGGGATGCAGCCTAATGGGGAAGTGCTGAGAGGGACCTACGAAGCATACTTGCTGGCCAAAAAGGGGGAGAAAGTGTTGGTGATGGTGAGGCTGGTGGTGGTGGCATAGAGGAGGAAAATGTTGATGCTGGAGCTGGTGCTAGGGCAAATGATGATGGTGAAACAGGTGGTGGATTTGTGGACTGGTGATGCACGTTAATTATGCATGTAATTAGGTTAATGTATGATACTATTTTATAGGAATTATGTACATAAATGGTTAGAAATTGGATGAAATGTGATATAAGTGACCAATTGACGTACTCGACTTGTTTTAAGGTATTTTGAGCATTTTCAGGCTAAAAAATTGTGATTTACGACTACCGGACAAGATAACAAGTTGAAACGGAGTAAAAATCGGCCCAAAGTAGTGAAAATCAGTGAGAACCGGTCCGAACCATCCAAGAACGGGTCCAAACCGGTCTGAATCATCCAAGAACCGGTCCAAACCGGCCTGAACCGGTCCAGGAGTAAAACGGGGCAAGAACCGACACGGCCGCGTCACAAAGCAACACGGCCGTGTCAAAAGTGATGTGCAATGTTCAAATCAGCTCTGGAACAGAACACGGCCGCGTCACAAATGCAACACGGCCGTGTCAAATTGTTGCTGGAAATAGGAGTTTTGCAAAGCAACACGGCCGTGTCATTTAAGCAACACGGCCATGTCAAAAGGCTCGTCGTTGTTTAAAATCCTTTTTTAATTGAGGATTTGATTTCCTAATTCAATTGGGCTTATCTAACTCTATAAAAAGGATTCAAGTGCTTCTTCAAAAAAAAGACAACACACATATTATCCGAGTTTGAGGCACGAGACGACTTGGACGACAACGAAGATTCGATCAACGAGACGATTTACTCGGGTTTAGCAATTTTTCCTAGTTTAATTCTTTAAAATGTTTTGTCTTAAATATTGTATTGGATTGAGCCTAGGCATGAGTAGCTAAGCTATTCGTGTCCTAGGGTTAGAAAGTAGGAATTATTTATGACAATGTTTTGATTTACGTTTTAACTTATTGAATTCCGTTCTTTTATGTGTTTATCTTTATATCCGTTTTAACAACTAAATTTGGACTGATCATCTAGGTTTAGTGATCTCGTTTAACAAATCCGCTTCGAGAGAAGGGGTTTGTTATTAGACGTACGATATAGAGCGCAGTTGTCTATGACTGTGTAGGCATAGGTTTATGAGCTTTTTGGAGTTTCTAGGATTAATTGACTCGAGAGGGTAATTGTCTTAGTTATTCAACGATCTAATTACTTCGAGAGGAGAGTTAGGTTAATATTGCGCCGCTTAATAAACATTAGATCGGTTAAAATTAATAAGTTAATTCTAATCATCATTGGAATAAATATTCTGAAATCGATACCCTAGGATGCTGTTTTCCCTTGATTGTTAATTATTCGTGGTTTTTAAGTTTGAATTTTGAGTTAATTAAGTATTTTAGTTAGTAAAATCAATCTTTCCTGAATTAGTGTCTAGTTAGGATATTCCTAGAATATTGAGGTATCAAGCTGCCTAAAGACCCTATTCCTTGTGGGATCGACCTTGACAATTGTACTAAACCTATATCCGTACACTTGTGGAACACTAGGTTAGAAATCGACGTGTCAACTGACTAACATTGTTGGTACCAGTGGTACCAAGGATAATTGGTAGTTTTGTTTATATGTTGGGTGATGGCTTTTTATGTTGGACATCGGTTTGAGGGGGAGTTGTTTACTCTTCTTTTTATGTGTTTGTATTATACATATTTAGGGGGAGAGAGATTGGAGTTGTTCGTGACCTCTCACCTCTCTCATAGTATGAATGTTATGGTTTTGTGGTTTGTGTTTTATATGTCGTACATTAGGACCTGTGTTAGTTCTGTTGTTGTTTGTGCATTAAGTATGTGATTGTTTGTTTTGGCCAGCAAGGTAAAAAGGGGGAGATTGTTAGAACATGTCGTTCTTTTAGTGTTCTAGGTTCAGTGTTTTACCCTGTGTTGAAACACCTTGAGAAACATGTTTTACTCTTCCTTGTATTTTACCTTGCTGCCTTTGTATGTTTAGTCTATGTTTATGGTATGTGGTTGTATTCGGATAAGTTTGGTTTTAAATGTATAACTACTTGTGAAACTTATCCAAACCGAAAGTCTTCTCTTAGAAGATTCGCGGTTGTGTGTTTGATCTTAACTTGCAGGTTATAAATGCCATTCCTCAAGGACTATTTTTAGGCAACAAGAAGAAGATCAAACTGTGGGAAAGAAGAGAGAAAACCCAAAGTGTAAATATCAGAAATCTCCAAGTCGTTTTCGCACCAAAAGTTGAAGACTAGTATCTTCATACATCTCACACTTTTCGTTGTGAGAACTTTTGTGATTCTTCTCTGAAAAGAGGATCACTTTGTATGTTGACTTAGTTTGAGTGTAAATTTGATTGTTTGTTGTATGATCAAATTTGGGTTTTGAAAGGCATTGTATAAAACTCAATTCCACATGTTGACAAATGTGATATTGTGTAAGGAAAGATAGAAAATGTTCTAGTATATCGAAGTCCCAATGATTCTAGTATTCTTAGAGTCACGTTCTTTATTTATTAACCTCACTTCCATAATTTTAACCATAAATTTCCACCATGCTTTGTTGCGCTACTCTGATACTTTCTTGTTCTTGGTGTCACATCGATCTTTAGTGAATTCTTGTCATATAGGACTTTAAGGTCAATTTCTTGTTTAGTACAATAAACTATAAAACTTCTTTTCTTCATTCATCTAATGCATTCTTAGAATGAAATTAAAACCTTTCATTCCCATAACACGTCCGTGAATCTCGAATTCTCGCTCACTCCAATTCATCTTAACATTTCTTACTAACCTTGAAATCCTTAGGTAATCTACTGGAGGTATACTAACTTCCGAGCTCACACTATTATTGTATCTTAATTCTAGCTCTTTTTCAGACTTCTTTTTTTCTTTTTCCTTTTTTTCCGACTTCTACATGCCTTTCAGCCTAGCGTTACGCCTTGGCCTAGTTATTTAACTCATCAGTAACCTATTTGGATTCATTTGATTCCTGCATGTCAAATCCTTGTCCAAACAAATGTCGTCCCAACATGTTAGCAAGAAATATAACCCTTAGCCTACTCATGTGGCTTTACTTCGATCCAACCTAACCATCACCTACTAATATCTAAAATTCCAGATACAAACATCTCTAGAAATTTATGGGGACATGAATTATAAAGAAATGCTTTCAATCATCAGTTAAACTGATAAACAATTCTATAGATATTTTCGAGAAAGTAAGTGGATAAACCATCGACTTGATAATATATTTGTAGAAGTTTCATTCTTCTTTTCTTTTTTCTGCTGGCCCTCTTTTTTTTTTTAAATAAATTTTCTATATAAAAACTTTAGGACAAAATTACAGAATCATAAATTCTATAACATAAAATTATTCATGAATAATGTTTTCTTTTCGTGAAAATGTCTTTCACAAAATTTTCTTCCTTTCTTTTACTTCACAAATTTAAACTTGTTTCTTCTCATGGAAAATCATTTGAAACTTCTAAATGCATACCTATGGACGGTTTGGATATCTAGCTAAGTTCCGGTTCCTATCATAAACTTCTTGTATTTTCTTTTCTTGCTTCATATGAGTACTAGTTTAGTAAGTAACCTTTCTTCCATATTGCATCTTCTTTGATGCACATCTTATTTATGTATTACAACAGCTGCCGCAATAGCTTTCTTTTTTTTAACCAGTACAACATACTTCCTTTAAAATATAACTCTTAAATTATCAAGTTCAATTCTCAAAATTTATTATAACTTAATCATTTGCTTTTATCTTTAAAAACTCCCACAGTGTTTCCAAAATAAGTTTCTTTCTCAAAAGTTTTGAAACTCATCTCTGTTGAAATTAATATAAAACATTTCCAGAGTTTCTTTTTCAAATATTTCATTATAGTTGTAAAACAACTAAACCGTTTTAATATAAAGAAAAATGTATATAGACTCAAACATTTTTCTAACAAATAACTAACAAAGCTAAAATACTTTTTTATTTCTGAAATAATTCAAACATTTTTCTTTCCAATAGTTAAATAATTTATCAAAAATTGTACCTCAAAGTCCGAGGTGAAAATGAACCTCGGCTCTGATACCACATGTAACACCCCAGCTCCGCAAGCAGGTGAATGATTGTCACTAAAACATATTTCTACTTTCAAAACATTTATCAGCGGAAGACCTTTTAATAAAAATACGAGTTAGAAAATTTTCTTAATAATTAATTAAATTATTCTTGGCATAACAAGCTAACTCGTATAAAAGCCCACATCTTTGAGTTAAAATCTCTAATATAATTTAAAGAATATTATAAGTAGTAAAAACTTCTAATTTTAAAAATATTTAAAAGACAAAACGCTTATAATTTTAGCATAATATATATAATTTGACCACCTGTTCTACTTTAATATTTAAACTTTAAAACTACCTTAAATCACTTGTATAATTAGTCAGTGTAAAATTAAGACGTCTATTTTGATACTTAACTTCAAATGCATTTACTTTATTCTTTATCCTTCTTATTGGGAACTTGCCCGTTCTAGCTAGATCCCCGACTATTAATTGGTCCTGAAAATATTTTAAGCATAGCATCATGAGTTATGCGAACCCAGTGGGAGAACTCCGTAAGCAGTTATACTAAGTGAATATGCATCATAATAAATATATCCTTGACTTATGTCCCAATCTTATGACACAAAAGCCTTTGACTTAGGAGCCAATCTTATGAGTCAGAAGCATTCGACTTATGAGTCAATCTTATGACTCAAAAGCCTTACTCAAAAGCTCATCTTGCGGCTTGAGACTAATCATATGCCCGAAGGTGAACATACAAATCACTATACAGATTCAATAGTATAAACTCCACAAAGTTACCCACTCTTCACGAAGACATCATTTGATTGATGTTGATGTTCTTTGATTGAATTACTTTGGAGAAGCTCCAATATTGTCCGGTCCAACTCGTACTACACTCGTTGATTATAGACCTTTAGTCTTATAGCTTTATTTATTATTCTTCTATTTTTCATAACTTATTATATCTATCATAATCTTACTCATACATATAATTAGTGCACATGCATACTTATATGTAATCACATTTATAATATATTGAGATAACAATATAGTATGTATAGTAACATGCATGTAACTTAACTAACTTATTAACATATTTATGTTCACATAATTCATATAATTATATGCAATAATTTAACATTCCAAAATAGTTCATTAAATCCAAGTGTATGGTTTTTTATAAAAATCTTCTATTATAGTTAAAAATAGCTAGTTTCAGGTCTCTGACTAGTTTGTCTTTTAAAATTCATTATAAATCTTATACTTCATGAAAAAAATTCAAATTTTAATTAGGGTCAATAACGGAAATCAACCTGTACTATTCGCGTTTTTACACTTTGGAACCTAAACTTTTTTTTTTTACCGATTGCATCCAGTATTTTACGGTTGGTTTCTGTTATTGACCCTTTTAATTATAAAATTCTAACTTTTGTATAATATGAAATAGTAAATTAGTTTTTAAATAGGTGTAGGGAATAATTTTATAAAATTCATTTTCTAGAAGCAGTTTGACTATTTTATAACTGAAATCAGCTTATCTTGTCAAATTCATCAAAAACCATAAACTTAACGAAATGCCTTCAAACTTTAATCATATACTAATAACATCATATAGAATAACATACTATAAAGTTTTTGGAAAATAGCAAATAAATAATTTTATATAATTTTCCAAAGTTGCATGAATAACATGAACTTCTACTAATAAAATATTCAAATAAAGTTCACATATTTAGATAATTTAATCTCTACTTATATAAATAACTTAAATGATCAATATATTAAATATTACAAAACACATATACTTAAGTCATGTACATTTACTAATATGCATTCTATATAATACTTAGCATAAATTAATAAAATAATTAAAGTTCTTAATCTATATAAATTAAAAAAATGAGAAAGGAAATTATCAAAGAAGACATACCTTAAAATGAATACACTAGACAACGACTCCTTAAAGAGTCGAACCTCCAAACACTGTTGGATACACCAGGGCTTCGAACATCGTCGAAAATAAACTATTTAGGATCACCTAATTAAAGGAATTCCTTTATATATAATATAATTATATATTATATTACTATTTTCCTTCTCGTATTGTTGACATATACTTATATGTGTAAAAAATATATTTTGTGGGGTGTGTGTTATGTGATGGAAAAACTGACTCCTATGTATAGGGGAGGATTTCTTAACTAATTTAGCTCATATAACCCCCTCCCTCCCTCCCCCCCTAGTACACGTACCCTAATCTAAAAGTGCATGGAACCACATCAAGGTTAAAAGGCATAGAGGTGGCAGCAAGTAGGTTTTATTAGAGTTAATATTTATGTTTTTAAGCAAATATAGTACTTCTTAGATTATTGTGTACGTGCGAGGTTATGAGCAAGGTGAATGTAAAGACATGTGTCTTTTTTTTAATGAACTCTTAGCCTCCAAGTTATCGGGAATCATCTGGTAGCAAGGCGTTTGACTTTTTAACATGAGATTTAAAATACTTAATCATTATTATTTATTAGTTTTACAAAAATATCACCGTATAATATTAATTTATAATTTAATCATTTAGTGTAACTTTATAAATGTATCAAGTAGGAATATAACTAGTTAGTACAATTTCTTTTGACATACGTTCCAAAAATCACACAAAAATTTAGGGTAATGGTCATAAAAATATTCTGATGATAATATATGTGCACAAAGATTCACATAAAGTCATATTATTCTACTCGTATTTTCTAAAGTGAATTATACTCGTATACTAAATAAATATAATACCTTAGAACATTTCTTACTTATAGAGCCTTTCTTTCCTATACCGGACGAGTGTACTAGTGAACTCGATCCCCTTGATAGCTCCTCCTATAAAATTGAGTAGCAACATGCACGTTGTGTCTTGAAAGATCATTAGCCTCGACATTTGGATAAAAAAATTGACTTGAAGAGCTTCAAAATAAATTCAACTTTAAATAATTCTTTCTATAAAATCAATGAAAATGCCAACAAGAATGTCAGCTGCTTTTTGTTTTGGGGCATTACAATCTCCCCTCCTTTTAAAAATTGCGTCGCCGAAATTGGTATATTTAAGCTAAATACTTCTGGAATTTAGCCTTAGGAGTTATGCCCCTTTGGTGCGGTCTTAGCTAATGGGAAATTGTAGTTGTTGATCCATTCTTATGTGTTTTGCTACTAGTACCTCAAAGTAGTCAAGGCTCGATTTAGTTATAGACAATAAACACCACATATCTTACATGCATACTTTTTGTTAGAACATGTGTTTCTTCTAGTGTTCTAGGTTCAGTGTTTTACCCTGTGTTGAAACACCCTGAGAAACATGTTCTACTATTCCTTGTATTTTACCTTGCTGCCCTTGTATATTTATTCTATGTTTATGGTATGGGTATGTATTCGGATAAGTTTGGTTTTAAATGTATAATTACCTATGAAACTTATCCAAACTGAAAGTATTGTGTTTGATCTTAACTTGCAGGTTATAACTGTCATTCCTCAAGGACTATGTATAGGCAACAAGAAGAAAGATCAGGGTGTGGGAAAGAGGAGAGAAAAACCGAAGTGTAAAGATCAGAAATCTCCAAGTCGTTTTCGCACCAAAAGTTGAAGACTAGTATCTTCATACATCTCACACTTTTCGTTGTGAGAACTTTTGTGATTATTCTCTCAAAACAGGATCACTTTGTATGGTGACTTAGTTTGAGTATAAATTTGATCGTTTATTGTATGATCAAATTTAGGTTTTGAAAGGCATTGTTTAAAACTCAATTTCTCTGTGATTGATGATAAATTGCTCAAGCTTTATTTTGTCTGAGTTTGAATTATCTCATCTCTATTTGTTAGTTCTAGTTTTATACAACCTGCAATCTAACTTTAAATAGAGTGTGTTTGTCCCAGTGTTACAACACTCAGTGTAACACTCATCATGACCAGTGCATAAATTCCTTCAATTGGTACCAGAGCGATCACTTGACACTACTAATTGAGATTCTGCGGCAAAAGGAATAATGGACGTGCTTGGAACAGTATTGATGCGGCCTCCCGTTTTAGATGGTACAAATTATTCCATATGGAAGATAAAAATGAGGGCGTGGAAATCAGTAGTTGTTGGTTGGACACCACCTCGCAAAGAAGACGAAGATGGTGATGTTGTACTCGACCTGCCACGCCGCACTTCGCTTCACTAACCACCATAAGAAGAATGATCTTTTGAGACAAGAAAGTGGTCTCAAATAATGAGTATTTATTACAATTTTATTATTTGAACATGTTGTCACTAATTAGTTCTCTCAATAACTAGGACGCAAATAATATATTTGAGATGATTTGCAACGGTTAGTTGTCTCTAAAAATAGTGTTAAAGTAGCTTCAAGTACTTCTTAAGAGTTTTGTGGTGGTCACAAATAACTTATTATTACTGACCACAATTGTGGTCTCAAAAAATATATAACAAAAGATTCTTTTTGTTGTAGTGGACCCTGATTTTTTTTTGTTTTTTCGCAATATGTTCAATATTGTTGTCTCTTTTTTAATAGAAGGACTCTTAAATTTAAACATGATATAAAATATACACTACTTGAATATAAAAATTATTCACCAAAATCACTAAATACATTCTCAGACTAAATCAAATCAAACAACTAAAAAGAAATTATGATTATATTGGTAGTAAAAAATTAGTAGTAAGTGGAATACATTATTATAATAAATAAAAATATATAAGATATTAATATAAATAATATATACTAGGCGGATTTAGTAAAACCCACTACCCGATTCAGACCTATCAATATCCATTTGACCGGATTTGAACCCAACCCACACAAAGTGAGTTTAGTGCGAGTTTCAGTTTCAACCTTATGCATTGCCATCTCTAGTTGGCAATTTTTTTGTGATTACCACCTTTAGGCAATATCCAATCAGGCAATGTAGAATTTGCTCAGTTCACAACAAACCCATTTTGACTAAGTTTTAGTTTTTAGTCTACTCAAACGATGAAATCGAATTTTTTCATCTGCTTTATTAGAATATACTAGATAAGGACCCGTGCAATGCACGGGCTTCGGTTGTTCTTTAATTGTAGAAAATATCTTTGTAGTTTTCTATAACTAATAAAATAAACCATTCATCCAAAAAACTAACATAAATTCACATTTGCAAAGACATTTAAAACGGGCCTCTTCGGAGGATTTTTTGCCATAACAATGTGATTCTCAGGTACCTATAATTTGTGATAGTGAACAACTATAATGAGCTTCAAAAGCAACCTGAAACAACTTGATTAAAGAGTAATAGTAATACATTTCTTTTCCCGCACATAATAAGTTTGATACTATAAACATCATGAAAACCTTGTATGAGAAAATCCTGCATTATCAACCAATTTTAGTCTTAGTAAATGAAAACCATATAAGGAAACTAAAAATAAACGGTCGCGCTCCCCTATCCACCATGGGAAAATTTAAATATTTCCACTAGTTAATGTGTCAAAATCTCATTAAAGAAACTTAATTATTTTATTCAAAATTTAGGGATAAGATCTATACACATCAGCAACAGGTGCCTTACCATTAATCTAATTCATATAGAAGTCTACTACAATTTAGACTTCTCTTCACAAACCATATATATCTGAAACAAATAACATACTACAAACCTCTATAGTTCATGCCCATGATGTATGTGAGGGCAATATGTAAAGAACCAAAGACATAACCAACCTCTAAAATGTGAAAATGAATATTAAATAATTTATTTACTACAATATTTTGAAAAGCTCTATAGAGTAGTCTGAAATCCTAATCATTAATTGTCTAATAGCATCATTAATCATGGATGCATAGTCATATAGTAAGGACTGCTTTTATAATAAGTTGCAAAATTCAACAAGTAAATTTCTGGGTACACATTATCAATATAAAGATATAAACAACACAAAAAGAGATTACACAATATGAACTACCCACAATTTTCTAGAACTTCACTCAGTCCAAAACCCTAAGCATATAAGTCAAGATACCATCAACTTGTAGCAATGTTAAAGGCAACAAAATAGAGTCTATTCTCAAATTTCTCCATGTATCCTTCTACATTTCATATACTAAATTCCTGTTTCGAGTCTCTAATGCTCTATGGAATAGATATCATCAGTAATATCATGCCCAAAAAATATTCAGATCTTTACCTCTTTGACATTATAACTTTACAAAGCTGTTAACCAACAACATCGTTGTCTTACTTGGAGTAAAATACTATTGAAGTATACTTTTTCAAGAAATAAATCAATCAATCAACTATAGAAGCAAATCTTATAATGTATTGAGGGATGACCCTTTCACATGTCTTCCCTTTATTTTTTTAAGTAAATAAATAATCTTACTTTTTCCTATAGAACATCAACCGACTAAATGAAGCAACGTTTCTAAAAGAAATAAAAAAACTAATGAAATTTATACATTCATACACATTGCATATTTCTTTTCCATAACATTGGTGTAATTAGCCTTTCTGCTTGTCTTCATATATATTAAGCTTTCTTGAAAAATCTATACACGATCTAAAAATTCCAAATGCACATTAGAAAAGTTAGCTAACCAAAAGTCTAAGGTTGTGTTTGGATGGAAGGATTTCAAATGCATATATTTAAAAATCAACGGATACAAAATTCACTCAAGATAGAGGGGATTGAAAATCCACTCAAATTCTTCAAAAAGTAATTCAAAATGAAATTATGGATTTTCAAATTCATGGTAATCCAAACTACAACAATATCTTGAGATTATAAATTTCTAATTTTTCCATCCAATGCAACCTAAAGGAAATTGAAAATCTCCACAGTCAAAGTTAATACCAATGAGCTATATCTAAGTAGTAATCTTCTTAAATCAGAAATGATATGCATAAAGAAATTAGGCAGATAAGAACATACTCACATAGTAGGTACCATTAGGCTTCTCAAATTGAATCAGCAGTACAATACTCGAGCCAGCCTCTAGAAGAAAAAAGGGTAAAAAAACAGCAACAAAATTAAATAATCCTATAATTCACCATCAAACCAAAGCATCCTTCATATTGGTCTAGGGACTTTTCATCTATATATCCAGTTTTAAATGCTATGACATCGTGACAGTTACCTTGTAGATTAGAGTCGTTGTTTGGATATGGAGTTGAAGGAAGAGGGAGAATAAGTATACCATGTTTATAGGAAAGAGGGAGAAAAGAGAGCCATTTTTTGGAGGGGCAGTGGAGAAAAGAGAGAGAGGTGTTTAAACTTCTGAATAGAGAGGAGGAGGCATTAGGAAAACCTGTTTTCTTTCTAATGGCATAATTAGAAAATTTCAATTGGAAAAAGTTACATTCCAACAAAAACTAATAGAACTTCCAATAGTTTTGAGATCGAGCTGTACCTTCTTATCTAGTGGAAGAAAATCAACACTTTAACGCATGTTGCTCTCAATTCTGCTTGAAGTTTCCCACCTCCCACATATGCAAAAATGAACCCTTCATTTGCAATCGATTTTCGCTTATGTGCACAATCAATCATCAAGGTAATGACTTATGAATAGTGTGGATGGAAGGTAGTAAGACAAGAAAATAAATCTACGGGTTTGAAAGGCCAGGAGGGGAGAAGAAGGACAGACACATTGGCAAGCAATTATGGCAGCGTACAACATGGGTAACGGCTCTAGAGGGCCAATTTTAGGCGTGAGCCCAATTGAAGAGGCACATAATAGAGCCACCCCACATTACTAAGGACAGATGGTGGCTTCTCAAGGGCACATAAATCTGACGTGTCTAGGGGTGAGCGAAATTCGGTTCGGTAATCGAACCGAATTTAATTAGTTAATCCAAAATTCAAACCGAATTAGAAAACCTAAACCAAAAATCAATCTATTATTTTAAGAACCAAACTACAACCAAACCGAATTAATTAGGTTTAATCAGTTTGGTTTTCGGTTAAACCGAAATAACTTTTTCTCAAAAAAAAAAAAATGCATTATTCATACTAAAAAATAAACCTATATAAATATCCATTAAAGTACATAAAAACTTAATAGAAAAAATAGATTTCCATATATATATGAAACAATAAACCTATACTCATTCATCTACATAAAAATGATTTACTTTAAGTCTAGTATATATAAATTTTTATATAAAAAAATAGTTATTTATATATTAACATATATATATATATAATATATATTAAAAATAAAAGATTATAAATTTTGGTTCGGTTCGGTTAATTTGGTAAAAAAAATTATGAAACCAAACCGAACCGAATTAATCGAAAATCCTAAAAACTAAAATCGAAAATCGAAAACCAAACCATTTTCTTCAAAATCGATCCGAATAATGAATTTCAGTTTGGATCAGTCGGTTAATTCGGTTCAAATCGAATTTTGCTCACCCCTAGACGTGTCAATGCAGGAGAGTGTCAACTTTTCTTTTTAATATATAGATATATATATTATTTAGTTATTTGAGCGTAAGGTGTCTAAATATCCTAAATGAAGGTGAAGTTGATGAAATATTATCATAATATCCAAATACCTGCAAAATAGTCGATTACCTTCGAGACTATCATCTCAAATGCCATGACCTTCGAGATGTGTGTGTGTATATATATATATATGTATATATATGTATGTATGTTGATTTTCCATAATATCATTATTTATGGTCTCGTAACTTTTTACTTTTACACTTTTTGTCCCATAATTAGTTACTTTTTTTAATTTAGTCCCGTAACTCACTCAATTGCTCAATTTTGACCCAATTTTCGCCGGAAATTGATAGATTAACTGGAAAAAGACATGTGACCAACACGTACCAGCAAAATTTGGGGACACGGTAAATTAAATGACATGGCAAATATATGTTTATGTGGAATGTGTTTTTAACATATTAAAGCCAAATCTACACATCATAGAAAACAAACACAAAGGAAAAAAAAAACATCATAATTTATAATTAATCCAAATTTCAGTTTTTGTAATTTTTTATTTTCATTTTCTAATTTAATTTTCAATTTAATAATTTCACGTTAAAGTTTTCTCTCTTTCTAATTTCCCAAATTCAAAACCCTAATTCTTCTTTACATATTTTCTTCATCTCATCAAGTTTTCCATGCCTTTTTACATCTTTTCTTCTTCTCATCAAGTTTTTTGGGAATCATTTATAGCTCAATTGGCTGAGCACTTTGTAACCCAGGCCAGTGGCCAGGGATCGAATCCCATTGTCCATACCCCTACCAGGATTTGTACTATTCTCATCAAGTCTTTTTCTTCTCATTATGATTTCTCCATACCCTAAGATATCTGATTTCGCCACCCAAGATTGCCATCCTCTCTCAACTGTTCTCGAAGTAGAGAAATATTGTGGCCATTGAGAAGATCATTGACCGTGAGTGATTTAGCCAATAGGCATAGATTTGATTTCAAGTTTAAGATATCTTCTAATTACAAATAAACAAAAAAAATTGTAAATTATTGTACCAAATGGTCTTTGAACGCGATGATTACTATAAAATAAAATCCGAGTTTCTGTTAATAACACCTGGTATAAGATATATTTTGTAGAATTAGCCTCCTAGATATATATATATTAAGTTGCGATCATTCTAATTTTTTTCTGTTTCAGCAAGTTCTTTTGATTTTCATAATTTTTCGATCTTTCTGTTTTTCATGATTTTTCTGTTTTTCATTTTTCTTTTTCATAATTTTCTAATATACGTATATTCAGATTTTATTATTTTAATATTTTTTTACTTTTCTGTTTTACATGATTTTCCAATTTATCCATTTCTTGAATTATTTGTAATTTCCTTATTTTATTTTGATTTTTAATACAATTATATATTTAATTTATGTACTTGTTTTCATAATTTTCTCATATGAAAACACATCAATTTTTTAAATTTTCTATTTCTAAGTTCTATATATTTTTCCATGAGTATTATCTGAAACTAAAAATATAAAAGAACATAGTTTTTTTTTTTCATTTAAAACTAAACATATAACAAAATACATAATTTATTTTAGTTTTTTTATAATCGATTATGTGTTTTTTCCCTTTAATAAAATGTTCTTTATGAAATATTTTGATGTTTTTCAAAATTATAAATAGGAAAAATAGAAAATATATTATAAAAAATACAGAATTGTAAGGTGGAAGGAGATTGAGAAAGAATTTCAATTTTTTGACTAAATTTTTTTTATATGTGATGTGTCATTTTGTTTTCTTAAAAGAAATGTAAGTAACATTACATACCAGATATTGAATGCCAAGCAGAATAAATCGCCAGGATTTCCCAAACTTTATAGGAATGTGCATTGCACGTGACCTTTTTCGGTCAATTAAACAATTTTTCGGCAACATTGGGTGAAAGTTGAGCAATTGAGAGAGTTGCAAGACTAATTTATAAAAAAAAAAAAAAAAAAAAAAAAATTATTATGGGCCAAAAAGTTAAAAAGTAGAAAGAAACCGGACAAAATATGATTTGTTCCCTTATTTATTTATTTTCACTTTTTAGGCCAAAATGACTATAAATATCTATTATTATAAGGTGACTAAGAATATCTAATATTATAGTGTATGGGTAACTCATTAAAATATTAAAAATAGTTCGTCAATGTGGTCGACGCTTAATTAAAGTCATATTGACAAGCAAATTAATAACCGTCACAAAATTTTACATCTACAACTTTTAAGGAAAAAAAGTGTTATCAGTAAAAAATGACTTCAAACATTTAGATATAATAAACGAAATTGTCACTAATACTTTAAGATCTCCAACCAATAGTGATAGAGAACTATTATTACATGCATTTTGTTTTCTAGTTACACTATTGCCTTTATTAATAAAATTTTATAACCAAGGCACACACAAGAACTCTTAATCCACAAGCAGATGTGTTTAGATTCCAAAACAAAATGTAAAATGAAATTCAGAGCGGCTCAATGAAATGGATGGAAGCTTGGGCCCCTCATTTGTTCATTCCAGTTGCATTCTTCACGGCCTCCACTGCATCATGTGCCTTGGCCTGCATCTGTTGTCCAGCCTATATATAATTCCAAAGAGAGATTAGTATGTACTTAAGATTAGAAACACATTCACAAAAATTTGTTGTAGTTTTGAGAAGAGATCACTAGTGTATGTATACCTCCTGCATTGATTCTTTGGCAGACTGTGCAGCATTGCTAGCCTTCTCCATCATCTGCCCACCCTTTTCCTGAGCTTGGCCCTTCGCCTGACCAGCTTGATAGCTCATGTTATTACTATTATCCATTTTAGCTTAATATTTAATAGAAGGAAACTGTATCAAAACTTAATATTGTTGTTTGATTGGAAGACATTCAAACTTTGCAATTTATAGCATTTGAGGAATACTCGTGACTGGCCACGTGTCATGATTCCCTGTTAAAGGGGAGAGGAGAGCTATTCAATTGTATTATAATAGGAAAATGCTTAAAAATGATCTTGTGTTGATCCACAAAGATAGGAGGAGTTCTCAAATTTTTATGTTATTGCACATTTCTAATAGTAATTCATTTCCTAAACCCCCGGAAAATATCTTTTTTTCTTGTTTCAGTCTCAGTATTTCAATTTACCAAGTAAGCCAACGATATAATAATTAGATACCCTTTTCACTTTTTGACATTTTTATTTTTGGTATTGCAAATCTATAACTATATAAAAAAGTAAACAGTTCGTAAATATTACATAAATGTGATTTTCCCACCGAAATGGTTGATAAATAAAAAAGAGAAAGAAAATGGAAGAGGAAAATTGTTCTGCACGTACAACCCAAGTGTGCTTCTACTGGACAATGTAACTCACGCACTTCATGTGGAAGTGATTTGTATTTGTTGTAATAGTCAGCAAGTGTCAGAAGTGGAAATCAAATAAATTCTTGGGAAATTTGGTGACATAGTCAAATAGTTAATAGGTAGATGTTTTTTAACAACATTATTGTGGCTACATGTTTTTAGCCAAATTATCACCAAACAATACATTAATTAGGGCCCTAACCAATCCTCCCCTCCCGAACAATCCCAATTTGTTATTCCGGAAAAGTTGTGGACGCCGATGGTGATGTCTTCCGACGGTGAGGTTACACCACCCATAGTTAATTGATTTCTGATACATCGATTTCTTGTTCGTCGATTTCTTGTTCATCAATTTTTTTTTCATCGATTCATCGATTTCTTGGATCCAAACTAAAGTGTTAGATTGTTTGTTCATCGATTTATGATAGAAGCATACATACATATTTATATCAAGGGTATTTCAGTTGCCGAGGATTTTGTGATTCTAGAAAACAGGAAAGAGGACTTCATTTATCGATACAGTCGCCGGAGAAGACGAAGTGTTTATCAATGCACAAATGCATTGATATAAATAACTGCGTCGATATGCTATGTACCGATGCATCAACGAAGAAGTCAAAATGTTTATCAATGCACAAATGCATCGATAAAGACAACTGTGTCGATATACTGTGCATCGATAAGGCATTTCATTTTCTGTTTTTAAATAGTTATTTTTCGTTCATCAATGTATATATTTGTATCGATAAAGTGGTCTTTGAATGCCGATAAACTCCATTAATTGATAGAAAAAAAAAATAATGAAACAGAAAAAATTTAAAAAATTACAAAAACTAATCCAGATATACTAGATCAATTCCAGAAGTCTCACTCAGACCACCATTCTTCTTCGCAGACCGGACTGGTAGGCATAGTAGTCCGGGTCTGGTCAAATATTAGTTACCTTGAAGATAATTTTGTTTTCGTTAAGGTGGGTTGCTGAAAAGGTCAGTACGTCCCCTTTCTCAAGTTTGTTTTGGTAAACAAACCTGCTCCAACTGGCACTATTGAAATTTTGTATTTTTGATCCCCTTGATACTCGATCTCCGAAGTTGTCTTTTGGAAATTCAGTTCAACGGGAACGTTAGGCTTTGGGAGTTTAGGGACAATGAAACTTGGAACTTTCTGCAACCAAGAGCAAATTGTGAGTTTAAAAATAATAGCATATAATTGCAAAAATGAGACGAAGTGCAGATAACATACCATTTGAAAGTTGGGGTTACATCAAAAAGGGCTTGCTTCCGTCTATCTATGGATTCTTGATATCGCTCATTTTCAAATATGGGGTATAATAGAATTTCGAATTTGGTGGTCATTTTAGGAAGATACAGCCTGCCTTTTATAGGCTTATAAAGGCAACATTTAGGATTGCATGTCGTGCCATTAAGTTTATGTCCCTTCCCCATGAAAAGTTTTTCAAAATTATTTGACCACATTCCAAACCTCACCACATCAATTTCTCAGTTGCATCATTTTAAGGAAAAATGGATAAAAGCCCTAACCCTAATAAATATGCCGAAAATGGCTACAATGACATGACCCAGTCTCTTGACGCCCTACGTCGATAAAGTCGTGATGGATTTATCAACATGTCGATAACTGAAGTCATGTCAATATAGGCTCTTTTCAAAATTAAAGTTTTTATGCATATCGACGTCTGATGTAGTATATCGATGCTGAAATGCATCGATAGGCCATTCCACATCAATGTGTTTAGTGTAGTCCACATTTCTTATTTGACCACATTCCTTGAAACCCCACAACATCGATTTCTTCAATACAACTGCATATTTTAAGGAAAAGAGGGCTATTAGAAACCCTAACATTAATAAATATGCCAAAAAGGCCAGAATGACATGACCCAGTTTATCGACGTAATTCAAATTTAAAGTTTTTTATGTGCATCAACGTCTAATTTAATTTATCGATGGTGAGATGCATCGATAAACAACTCCACATCGATGTGCTTATTATATCTCACATGTCTCATTTGACCACATTCCTTGAACCTAACAACATCGATTTCCTCAATACAGCAACATTTAAAGAAAAAAGGGCTTATAGAAACCCTAACCCTAACATAATAAATATGGTTTCGTCGATTTCTTATTTAGTTTTTTATTTTTATTTTTTATTTAACATGATTCCAGTGGTCATTCTCTAGACTATACTTAATAATTTTTATTAAGTATTCTTTAAATTACGTGATATTTGGTATATCATTAGAATTTATTTGTACTTTTTTTTAGATATTTTATGAGGATTAACTCCATCAGTTTTGCCGGTATGACCGTTTCTTAGACTAAGAAACAGCTAACACAAGAAACCGAAGTAAAAGAGGGTAAGTCACTAAGTACCCACCAAAATATTGGAAAAGGTAAACCACTAAATTTTAGCGACAATCCTCAGGGCGTAGCGATGGGACCATGAAATTTGGTCGGGAAACCGAAGCAAGCGGGTTGTTCTCCATGAAGAGCTTCTCCATCTGATAGTACCGGGCCTCGGCCATCTCGTATCATATGTAGCCTTAAACTATTTCACTATCCTACAAGTTCAAGTTGTTTAAAATTTGCAGTAACTCAGGTGACCACTTGAGATATCATATACATCACATTGTCGTATATAACTGGAATACATGTTCGAAGATGCAACAATTCTCCCAATGGAGGAAGCAGGTTGTTGTTATCCTGATCCTAATATACTTCTGGTGCATTAATCATCTTTGTGAACATCAGGAATCTCCGTTTTAAGAAGTGGAGTGTCTCCTTCATATACTCTGTTGGAACTAGGTTCAAATAAACTCTCAAGAACACCTAAACTACTCAAGATTCACACACACTCAAATATGATGATATGAATTCAAACTAAATGAATTGTAAAGAACAAGAAGAATTACGTGGTTCGGATTCAATGAGAATCCTACATCCACGGCACCAAAAAACACTCACTCCTTTATTGATTACAAGAAGATCATTTACAAGAGGATCATACAAGCTCCAAACCAGAAAAGAAAACTATCCAAGCTACAATGCATTTTCTTCTCTTTGAATCTCACCCTCTCAATCTTCTCTCTATGTCAAAATCTGAGTTGTGAGCTACATGATACACGGTTTTCCACTTATACCAAGTAACCGTCATCCATCCAACCAATCAAAGCACCTTACAACCGCCATATACCTCCAAAACAGCTTAACAGAACCAGAAACGGTTATATGCAAAACTCGGCCACTAATAACCGTTATTAGACCGAACAACACTGAACCAATTCGGCCAGAACTGGTTTGAGAACTGAACCGGAATTCGGCTAGTAATGGGCCGAACACTGCATGAAACCTTCTTTTATGTTGAACCTGATTTAGATGACTTCTAATGATCCTTTGATTGAGTTTTAGTCATATTAAGCTCATTCTTACTGAAGCTTAATACCTTCAAATGACTGTTTGAGCTTAACTCTTCACAATTCTCCACCTTAAGCTCAAAACCATCATTCCAAACCAGTCACTGACTTTCCTCAGCAACATTCCTCTGATCTTGCTCTTCAACACAACTTCTCATATTGATAAGATCTAAGCATAATTGAAACATTGCCACTGGAAGAGTTTTAGTGAAACAATCTGCAGGATATATATCAGTGGATATCTTCTTTACATGTATCAATCCTTTGCTCACCAAGTCTCTTACAAAATGAAGTCTGACATCAATATGCTTTGTCTTCTCATGATGACTCTGATGCTTGGCTAAATGTATTGCACTTTGACTATCACAGCAGATAGTCACTTGATGTTGGAACACACCAAATTCTTTCACAATTCCCTTTAACCAGACTGCTTCTTTGATTGCCTCTGTTAGTGCCACATATTCTGACTCAGTAGTTGACAGAGCTACTACTGACTGGTGGTATGCTTTCCAACTTATAGCTGTTCCAAATAAGGTAAAAACATACCCAGTAATAGACTTCCTCGTATCAATATTAGCAGCATAATCAGCATCCACATATCCTGTTAATGCATTTTCCAAGCTATCTTGCTTTTGAAACTTTAAACCCTTATCAGCTGTACCTCTGACATACCTCAATACCCACTTCATAGCCTCCCAGTGTTGTGCTCCTGGATTCCCCATAAATCTGCTTACTATGCTCATGGAATGAGCCAAGTCTGGTCTGCAACAGACCATAGTATACATCACACTGCCCACTGCACTTGCATATGGAACTCTTCTCATATATACTTCTTCCTGATTTGATTTTGGGCATTGCTCTAGAGATAATCTGATATGCTGTCCCAGGGGTGTAGAAACAATCTTGCTTTGATGCATATTATATCTTTCTAAGACTTTCACTAAGTAATCCTGTTGGGATAGGAATACTTCATTTCTACTCCTGTTCCTTAGAATATCCATTCCTAGGATTTTCCTTGCCTCTCCGAGATCCTTCATTTCAAATTCAGTCTTCAATAACTCCTTTACTTCAATTATACCAGCTTGAGTTTCACAAGCAACCAACATGTCATCCACATATAGGAGTAAGAATATACTTGATGACTGTGAGTTGGTTTTGAGATATACACAACTATCATACTTGCTTCTCTTGAAACCAATTCTCAACATGAACTCATCAAACCTCATGTACCATTGTCTAGGACTCTGTTTGAGCCCATATAAAGACTTCTTCAGTAGACAGGCTTTCTTGTCTGGTTCTGGGACATGAACTCCTTCTGGAATTTTCATATAGATTTCTTCTTCAAGCTTTCCATGAAGAAAGGCTGTAGTCACATCCATCTGATGTAGATAAAGATTATACTGAGCTACCAAAGCAAGTAAGATTCTTATTGAGCAGTGTTTCACAACAGGTGAGAATATCTCTGTGTAATCTGTCCCTTCTTTCTGAGTGAATCCTTTTGCAACTAATCTGGCCTTGTATCTGAGCTTTGTTGGTTTTGAGGACTCTATCTTCCTTTTAAAGATCCATTTGCACCCCACAAGTTTCTGTGATCTTGGTTTATCTACTACTTTCCAGGTGGAGTTTTTTTTCAAGGATAACAACTCTTCTTGTATTGCCACTGTCCACTTATCACTTTCAGAGCTCCTCATTGCTTCTTGATATGATTCTGGTTCAGAGCTTTCAACTTCTAGAGCAGTATATAAAGCATAAGACACTATATCAGCTTGCCCATATCTTTGAGGTGCATGTATTTGCCTTCTCTGTCTATCTCTCACTAGCTGGTATGATCTTATTGTATCCACTTCTTCATCCTCTAGAGTGTCAGCTTCTGTATTTACATCAGGCTCCAATTGTGGTTTTGTATTATCAAGCTCCACCTCAAGCTGATCTTGATAGGAGTTTGAGTTGTTAGTCTCTCTGTTGTTCTCCTTCAGAAGTGGCATCTTTGATTCTTCAAATATGACATCTCTACTGATCAAGCACTTCTGATTCCCTGGTTCAATACACCATAGTTTAAACCCTTTCACACCTTGGGGATATCCCAAGAAGATACACTTTAGAGCTCTTGGCTCTAATTTGTCTTGTTTTGTGTGTGCATAGGCTAAGCAACCAAACACCTTCAACTCTGAATAACTAGCTGGTTTCCCACTCCACATTTCTTCAGGAGTTTTGAATGACAGAGCAGTGGAGGGGGATCTGTTTATTAGAAAGGCAGCAGTTGTGACAGCTTCCCCCCAGAAACTCTTACTTACTCCAGCACTGATCATCATGCACCTTACTCTTTCTAGGAGAGTCCTGTTCATCCTTTCCACCAACCCATTTTGCTGTGGAGTACCTGCAACAGTTTTATGTCTCTTGATACCCTTTCCTCTGCAAAACTCATTAAACTCTTCAGAAACAAACTCTAGACCATTGTCTGTTCTGAGGTGTTTTATTTGTTTCCCAGTTTGATTTTCCACCTCAATGACCCAGTCTTTAAACTTCTGTAGAGTATCACTTTTGGTTTTCAGAATGTATACCCAGACTTTCCTTGAGTAGTCATCTATGATTGACAGAAAATATCTTCCTCCACTGAGTGTTTGCACCTTGGATGGCCCCCAGAGATCTGCATGTATGTAGTCCAGCTTGTCATTTGTTGTGTGTTCTGATTTGTTGAACTTCAGTCTCTTTGCTTTGCCATATACACATGACTCACATAAGTCCATGTGAGTGATTTTATCCCCACACAGTAGATTCTGTTTACTCAGCTCCTCCAGGCCCTTTTCACTTATGTGAGCTAGTCTTTTGTGCCAAAGAAGAGTGTTATCTCTTTCTTTAGCCATGGACACTTCTCCCAGGACTGTGTTTCCCTGAAGGAAATATAGTTCATTTCTTTTCACAGCTTTGATCACCTCCAAAGACCCCTTTGACACTGTTAGGACTCCACCTTCAGATTGAAACTTATACCCTAATGAATCCAACATACCAAGGGATATAAGATTCCTCTTAAGTTGAGGAACAAACCTCACATGTTCCAAGATTCTAACAGCTCCATCAAACATCTTGATCATAACAGATCCAATTCCTTTCACCCTGCATTCAACATTATTTCCTAACAGCATAGATCCTCCATCTATATACTTTATAGTTTTGAACCATTCTTTAATAGGACAGATGTGAAACGAACATCCTGAATCTAACACCCATTCAGAGGATACAGGGTTTGAGGAGATAGTTAATACCTCAGCATAGTCTGTATCACCTTTGGCTTCAGTCATGTCTGCAGTAGGTTTGGCCGGTTGATGTTTCTGATGTTGATTCTGAGGTTTCTTGGGTTGATTCTTTGCCTTGGTGGGGCAATCTTTTGCCAGGTGACCCACATTATGACACTTGAAACACTTTCTGGTTTCCTTGTCAGTTTCCTGAGATTGAGCCCCTTTCTTCCAATTCTGCTGGTTCTTCTGATTGGCTTGTTTCTTGTGAAATGCCTTCTTGATAATCAATCCTTCAGCTTGCCTCTCACTTTGATGATTATCAACTCCCTTTTGCAGCTCTTTGGATCTTAGAGCTCCTTCTACTTCCAGCAAAGTCAGTCTAGTTTTACTCCCAAATAGGAGAGCATCCTTCGGATTTTCATATGACTTGGGCAAAGAACTCAATAGGATCAGGGCCTTGTCTTCATCTTCCATATTGACTTCAATGTTTTCCAAATCATCCAGGATTTTCTTGAATTCATCTATCTGATCTGTGATAGACTTTTCTTCAAACATCTTGTAAGCAAACAACTTCTGCTTCATGTAAAGTCTGTTTGCTACAGATTTCACCATATAAACTTGATCCAATTTCTCCCAAACACCTTTTGCAGTAGTTTCTTTGGATACTTCCCTTAAGGCCTTATCTCCAAGGCTTAAGATGATAGTGCTGTGAGCTCTTTCCAGCACTGATTGCTTCTCTTCAGGTTTCATTGCAATAGGAAGATCATCTTCTCCCTTTAGAGCAACTGCAAGGCCCTGCTGCACCAGGAGTGCCTTCATCTTGACTTTCCATAATCCAAAATCTGAATTCCCGTTGAATTTCTCCACATCAAATCGAGCTGTAGTCATGGCTTTCCCACAGACGGCGCCACTTGTTGGAACTAGGTTCAAATAAACTCTCAAGAACACCTAAACTACTCAAGATTCACACACACTCAAATATGATGATATGAATTCAAACTAAATGAATTGTAAAGAACAAGAAGAATTACGTGGTTCGGATTCAATGAGAATCCTACATCCACGGCACCAAAAAACACTCACTCCTTTATTGATTACAAGAAGATCATTTACAAGAGGATCATACAAGCTCCAAACCAGAAAAGAAAACTATCCAAGCTACAATGCATTTTCTTCTCTTTGAATCTCACCCTCTCAATCTTCTCTCTATGTCAAAATCTCAGTTGTGAGCTACATGATACACGGTTTTCCACTTATACCAAGTAACCGTCATCCATCCAACCAATCAAAGCACCTTACAACCGCCATATACCTCCAAAACAGCTTAACAGAACCAGAAACGGTTATATGCAAAACTCGGCCACTAATAACCGTTATTAGACCGAACAACACTGAACCAATTCGGCCAGAACTGGTTTGAGAACTGAACCGGAATTCGGCTAGTAATGGGCCGAACACTGCATGAAACCTTCTTTTATGTTGAACCTGATTTAGATGACTTCTAATGATCCTTTGATTGAGTTTTAGTCATATTAAGCTCATTCTTACTGAAGCTTAATACCTTCAAATGACTGTTTGAGCTTAACTCTTCACATACTCTATGGGGAAGTAGTGTCACAGGAAAAGCTTCCTCTAGGGGCGGTTTAGCTGAACTTGTCTAGAAAACCTGTTTCAAAATAATCAAATAATGAAAGTGCTTTGTTTTACCCGCAAGCGTACGAGATAGATAGTGGTAGTAAATTATCCATCCACGGAGAGGATATCTCGAGGAGCACACTGAAGGTCTAATGATTCATTTAATTTAGGCAAATTGGAAATGGAGAGACTTGTTGAATACTAAATATGTATATATTAGGAAATTAAATAAATAAACGATACTCTTAACTAGAAACAAATTTCTAAGATACGGTTTCACCCTAAACTAAGATTAAGATCAAGCGATTACTAATTAATCTAAGGGTTGTGATAGATGGTCATGTTCCAAATTAGAAATCCAAGTGGACAAACAAGAGTAATCATCAAATCAATCAATTATACAATAATTCACCCTAATCCTGATTATTAAAGATCGGTAATGGAATTATTAAGCCAAGGCAAGAAAGTTGGTTATATAACCTAATTAATCCTAAAATTCTCGCCCCAAGTGAATATTGTCTAAGGAGCGAGGCCTTAGGACATCCATCGAGATCAATATATGCGATTCTTGTTATCATATCGTCCCCCATGAGACCTCGAGGAGAACCAATATACCCTAGGTTAGCTACTCCTAAGATATAACTCATAAAATGCCACAATATCGATTCCAATCATAAATCACCCATAAATAGACCAAATTATCAACACGAAACTAGACCTAGCCCAACCCTAGGAACCACTATTCAACTACTCACAATCCATAAATATCATGAACTAACCATAATAAATGCAAGACCGAAGCAATAAATGAAGAGGAAAGGGGAAGACAATAAATGAAGAGTTAGTAAGAAAACTTACTCTTGGAATTAATATGATGATGACAATCTTTAATTTCTTGTTCGTAGTCGTCTCTAATCGAAAATCTTAGAAAAAATCCCTAAAATTCCTTCAAAGTCTCAAGAATCCTAATTTGGATCCTCAAGAAGAATGAAGAACCTAGATTTTTCCAAAGAGCGTAACTACAATTGAGAATGAAACTACTTGTTTGACCAATGGCTGAGGGAGTGTTAATGTAACGCCCCGAGTTTTTACAATATTTTTCTTTAATGAGGAGGTGCTATGAAATATATAAATATACTTAAAAACTAATTTTATTAGTAAACTTTAATAAGGATATCAAATCATTTCAATAAAATACTTTGTTTTAAATAAATTAGACGCCGAATAATTATAATTTTTAAATACCTTAAAAATGGAATTCTAATGTTTTTATTTTTAAAAGAAAGTTTGATCTAAATTAAGAAAAATAGCATTTGCTTACAAACTAAAATCATTCTAATACTTGCAACGGAAAATATATAATAAATATATTCAACATAAATAGAGACTACCAAGTATTCAACTCTAACAATGTTTCAATATTGCAAACTGACACATCTAGAATTTGAGAATTTCGAACAAACATTCACAAAAACATACTAAAAAGTGAAATAAATATTTTTTTTATAAAATATATTTTTTCACCTCCCATTGCCTCCTCACCCGCGCCGGCTCCTTAATCTGAAATTAGTTAGAAGGGGTGAGTATAACGAATACACTCAGTGGGGACTATGCATTGTTCACATCAAATTGACTATGTAGAAGAAACATGAAATTCACGCATACTCATAGAAATCAACAGTCAACAGTCAAAAACAATTTAGAGCACGGTGCCTCCAATGACCACTAAACGATTATGGACCAATTTATGGTCCCTGGCTCATATATTAATGCGCAATAATATAAATGTTAATATGAAAGGTGGGCTTCCCCAAGGACCACTTAACAATCTCGGGCCTATTTATAGCCCCTGGCATCCTCTCAATATAAATCTATATAAGCAATCAATCACGAATTCATATCCACAATCAAATTAACATGAACAAAATAATCCACTTGCATAATTAAAAATCCCACCTCAAAGATCTTGTAGATTCTTGATGATCGGAGTGGACTTTGCTAAGCTCTATCTTTTATCGTCCCTTCACCTAAGACGACTAATCTGATTTATAAGTTTTATCCTTATAAAATGGCTTTTGACTCAGTAGTTTTATAAATCAACTCAAATTTCTCATTTCTCTTCTCAATTTACACACATAACAAATTATACGTACATATTCATAGCACCTGGATTTATGAACAGACCCGTAACATATATATATATATATATATATACACCACATTTTATGCTACACATACACCTCACCTATTACACAAGTCTCATACCCTCACACACACACACAAGCAAGTCATCCAGTTCACACAAATAAAATATACCATTTTTCACTCTCACTCAAATTCAAATAAAGAACACACACACAGAGGGCACAACATACAAACAAAACCAATATATTCATACACACACATTATATAGATAAGACATCCTCTATATGTATATATGTAATACCACTCACAAATATATACAACATACGTAATATACATACACATACATAATTTACATATAATACCAATTCAATTTTAGGGAAAGATTTATTGATTAATTAAATAAATAAAAGTAGGAAAACTTGATCACTTACCCTACTTTCCTTTCTGTCGTGGACTCTTCCTCTCACTCTTTTTTTTTTTTTTTTTTACTTCTTCCGCGATACTAAATTTTAGGGTTGAAGAAAATCTTTGTGTAATTTACTTTATCTTAGGCAAGTGGAGATTATAAATCTCTCCCTTTTCTTCTACTAGATTCCTAATCTATCTGCATTTTTAGTAAAAACTATATTTAATTATAATTATCTCTATATCTATATCTATATTTTTTTTTCGTGTTTTTATCGGCGCTAACTCAAATAACAAATTTTATTTCTAGCATAAATAATAAGCTCGAAATGGGGTGTTATAATTAATATTACAGGTTCAACCACCAGCTTCATCTCGGATTCATGCATTCTTTGATGGGGGGATCTCAGTTTCTCGGAATTCCTGCTACATGGGCATATATATTTGTTCAGGTGAATGGGAGTTTATTCGGGCTGGGGCGTTCAGCTTCCATGGTTCGTCGAATTGCGAATATGTTAAATTTTGTTCACTACACAAAGCACTCCGTATGATTGAGGATTGTGGAGAAACGAGTTTTACCATTTTTGGAGATTCAAGTGTTGCTATCTTCTCTTCTTTGGGTGAGATGGATTAATCTTCGTTGTGTCTGCCTATAAACCTCGATAGCCAACGCATTTTATCTTCTTATTTAGGACGCCGGCTCTTTTGGATCAGTCGGGAGGAAAATGGCAATGCCCATAGTCTAGCTACCTATGCCAAATCATGTAATTTAGTTGAAAGTATTTGGGACTCTCTTCCCCAGTTCCTTTATAAATCAGAGCTGGCTGATTCCAGCGTCAGTTTATATATTTATTTCATTTATTAAAATAAAATAAAAAAACATATATATGCCCAACATACATACGGATTATATTTTATGAATTTGTTTTTTAGGTTAAATAAAAATAAAAACTAGATATGAATAGTTGGTTTTTAATTTTCTAGAATTTGTATAAGAGGTCTTGAAATTTATCTTTTTTTCTTTACTTTTTCCCTACAACTTTGAGTCGATTTTATTAATAAAATCTTTTTTTCTTTTATTTTTATATATTAAATAACAAACCTTTTATACGTAATAAACGTCTTTGGACTTATTATGAATTTAATTACTGGTATCTTTGTTTCTTACCTAGATATCGTTACTTATATCTAGACCCCAACTTCTGTACATTGATCAGTGCTATGTATATTTTGTAGATGAATAAAAGTTATTCTTTTTTGCACTTCCATTGGTGTATGACTATGTTAGCTATTAAATAGTTACGTGGGTTGAGATGACAAAATAATATAATGTGTATATATATGTGTGTATTATTGATCATTTATTTATAATATGTTTTTCCTGTCCTAAATTAAATTAGTGGATTTGTTAATATTTATTTATTATTACGTTTAATCCTATTAAACAAAAATTATGTTGTATTACTATTTGTATGTCTCTTATGTTACATTTTCATAGGATTGCTAAATTCTTGGGTAGAAGTGATACTACCTCACACAACATAATAGCACTTTACAATATGATTTACATATCGATACAGAGACAAAATGACACAACATAAGACTTAGATAAATACATCCAATAATAGGAATTGATAACACAAATTTTTAATTAACACTACAAGAAAAA